>JMRO03000013.1:0-1266388 GCA_000743665.3 Scytalidium sp. 3C | reverse complement strand
TTTGGCCTCAAAACTGAAGAATCTGAAAGATGCCTACGCAAATTGGCCGATTTAACGATTTACAGACTGTCTTGTGCACTCACGCATGGTTTCATGAGCTCAGAGCTACCATCATGCTCTGCATTAGGTTGTGCTGGTTTGGTAACGGAGAAGACGAAGCATATATTATCAGGCAGATAAAGTAAAGCGAGAACATAATTGTATAGCAGCCCTTTCCATTCCTTCGATGGGAACATATCAACACGTGTAGAACCGGTCGTACAGCTGCTTTCAGAAATGCACATGATGACTTATACGAAGCGGGCAAGGTACTTTTATTGCCGTGGTCGAATAATTAAATATTTAGAGCTTCCAGAATTTCGATTGTTGGAAGGCACAGAGTTGGCTAATTTGTTTTAGCTGTATATTTCAAATTAAGAGCCGAGGCTTCCAACAAACATCCGAACTGGTGTATCGGTAACATATCCGCCTCTCAAGGCTTAACTTGATAGTCTCAGTCCGCGGTTGCGCGGGGTTCGACTCCCCGGTTCGGAATTCCTGAACCATCGAAGATCAACTTGGATACAGTCGCCTCTTTTTTGTCTTTTTTCGCAGGACTAATTTTGCTATTCGCGTCAAATTTAGAGATGGTCTCTCACCTCTTTCACATTTTTTAAGCGAGAAAGATCCTCAAGTGAGAAATACGCTCGATTGAATTCTAAGGCCAGCAGAGGGAATTGAAATTTAAGCCAATTCACTTTCGGGAAATGCTGTACCACCAGAAAACTCAGAACGCGCTACTTCTTTACGCTTCCAACATCGACAACGTTTGAACCAGTCTATTCTTAAAGATTCCCTGTATTCCACCATCCCTCTCCAGGAGTATCAATCTCAGACATCCGTTGTGGAAAGAGGCTCTCGGCTAGAACAGCCAGCTCATCATTGGAAAAGAGCAGAGACTGTTGTTGCTGTTGCTCTTGTTGTGTTAGCGAGCCTCCGCTTTCCAATACATAGCCTCCATTAGTTTGTTGTCCCACAATCGGGCTGTTCTCTAAAGTAGCAACAGGCGTAGCAAAATCCTGTCCATCGACTCTACTAGGCTTTGGAAGTGAAGATGTATGAGCTAATTCAGTGTAGTTATGGATTGGTGGCGTAACTGAGAACAAGGATGGACCAAAGAGGTTGCTAGAGCGTGAATATGTTTCGCTAGATGTAGAGTATTCCAAGATTTCCCAAAACTGGCCCAGGTCAATAAGTTGATTGCGAGTCGGTGTTTGCGCTGGCTGACTATTAAACACTGTTTCGCCAAGGCGCTGGAGTTTATCGGCCTATGTGCTAAGAGTGAGTATTGTTCTGGTTCAAAATGAGCCACGTAACTTACTATTCTGTCAACATGAGGCCAGCACCGGCCGAACCCTCGGACAAATTCCAAGCATTTCATAAAATTAGCTTGCTTCTCCTCTCTTACTGGAATGTCGTCCGTCAAACTTTCCTGTAAACATATAGTTGCCACTATTGCCATGCAATGGGCGAGGAAGGGATCGGTCACTCTGAAGCTTTTAGCCTCTAGCATATCGAGAAAGTGGATCATCCAGCTTGAGTGAGAAGCTATCAAATCTGCTGTGTGTTGCAGAAATGTCTCTGGGAGGGCACGTTTGAAGTTGCGAAGCCTGAGTGAGAGAAGGAGAGGATGATTCAGAAGGCAAAGGTTGGTATGATACATGAATTGCGTGAAGAGCCATGGTCCCCAGTAACGACGGTTGGTATGCAAGTCTTCGGGCGTCCGTTTCGAAAACTCGGCCGGCTTGAACCTGTGGATTGAGGGCATAAGAGTCTCTGTTTCCATCAGTGTGCTCATGATATTCTGATACTCAGAACCAGGCGCCCATGGAGCTAACTTGGAAGGTTTGCCCCGCCTTCTAGCATAGGTCGTGATTCTCGACCACATCATAGCCATATCAATTGCGTAGTGTAGAATACCATCATCTGGTGGTCCAACTCGAAATATTTGCTCATCCACAGGCGCAGGGTTGCCAGTATCACTCGGACGTTTTGGTGGTGGCGTTGATTTGGGATATGCTGGGAAATCATCTTCTTCCGGGAATTCGAGTATACCAAACACTGGGCCGTGAAGTTGTTTAACAATGTACAAGCTCCAAAAGCAGAGCCGCCTTTCCACTCTTTGTGATTGAGAAATAGATACAGGAGGTTCTGATGCGAGCCCTGCGCTATAGGCCAAACTCATACCTAGACTACAATGGATGCTCGCTCGGCGAGGATTCCCCCCTTTCAATAAAGTCAGCATGTGCTGAATAATTGCTATGAGTTTGGCACACTTACGGGAAAAGTCTAGTAAGCTAAGCAAGCATAAAGTTTGTATGGTTGCAAGTTCCACTTCCCCTTCCGCCACACTCTTCATTGCAATCTTGCGTGCATCCTCGGAGTAGCTACTGATGATATCTATGTCTGTATTCGGTTCGAAAGATTCATTAAACCGCGATGCCAAAGCCAATATAGACAGCACGACTTCAGGTTTTCGGTATGGAAGTGTCTCTAAAAATGTATCTGGGTGAAAGAGTGGAAGTGGTTGGCAGTCACAGTAGAGAAGATAATTTTTTGCTGTTTCAATGATCACAGCCCATGGGGGCATTGTTCTTCAGATGTCAGATTTGAAAATTATTTCAGGATCCATATTCTTACTGATTGGGGAGCCCAAGATTATCTGAAGGACCTTCAATTGATAGGGTGCGTGGCCCTCGCTGCGGAGAGGGGTAGCTGCCTAATCTTTGACGAGCTGCGGCCTCTGCAAGTTTTATTTCTACTATTCTTGCAATTCGATTATCCTGGAAATAATAGTTAACTTTAGAGCTAGTATCCTTTATTTGTCTTAGTTTCCTCACAAGGCTTTGGGTACCATCGTCTCCACTGGCGGTGGAGGTTAGACCCTCTTCAGGAATGCGTGCATCCTCAGCAGATGTCTCCCTCGGAGCTGTGGAAGCAAGGGATCGCCTCCCATCATAATCGCACGGCTGCTGTAATCTAGTGCACAGAGAACAAACGGGCCTTTTCCCATCACACTTTGCTTTCTTGCGACTAATAGTTCACTCATACGTCAGCATCATTCATAACTCTCTTCGTGTTGCACGTACCGGCATGGCTCGCAAGCTTGACGGACCCGGTTCGGTTTCAAGCGAGGTCTCTTTACCGGCGGTTCGGATAAATCTGCATCGGATCTCATGTCCGCTCACTTTGAAGCGTGGTGACGTATCTGTCACACGGGCGCCGGAAAGGAACAGTAGCTTCTATTATGAGTATATACCTTCAGCGGCAAAGAGTGGCACAGGGCCTCGTAGGGAGCATCTTCTTTGGAATGGACGGAGTGTTTGATTGATTATGATGATATCCGTATCCGTCTCATACCGACTGTAAGGTGGCTAGTTACGTAATGTGGCCCAAGCGAAATGAGACCAAAGACATTGCTGGGTTCTCAGCAATTCAAATTTCATATGAATTGTATCATTCATATCTTTTTGCGCTATAATTGCCATTGTTTGAACTTCTCTCAAGGTTTTGTTGTGGTTTTCCGAAATCGTTCCTCGAGATTAAACACAGGAAAAAGGTATCTGTTTAGACTATTATGGTCAAGCGCAAGATAGCGATAAGATTCGTGGGCAAATGTGCTAGAATTCAGCCCACCGCTGGTCCTAATCTGCATGGATAATTTGTTTGAAGACTCTCCTTGCATTAAGTTAGATTAGATGTTCGCATTTTTAATTATTTGGTCAAACGGTTACAAGATGGTGAGCTTTAAAACCCGTATAGCTGCTGTACATCTCAGCTTTCTGAACAAACGCGAGACCTCGTATCTTTCACCTTTTCGTCCTGTATTACTGGAACTTATTGTGGTCTTTTAAATATTTTCATGCAAGATTACATAGTGAAAAGGTGAAGAGTGGTCGGCGCCACGTGAGGGATTGGCACGTGGGGATGGCAATGAAACTAATAATAGAATTGCACTAGATAATCAAGGATATGATTCGTTGGCCATGCTACTAACGTTGATCGAGCTTGATTTTGCATTTCCATCCTATGTCGAAATCAGAATACTCAGAAGTTCAAGGTTTGAGATTTCTTCTTTTCTGAGCTGTTCCCTTTTGGTAGCATTGATAGATCACCTATTTGACTTTTCAATGCCGATGTATGCTATCTATGCTCTCACGCCGTTCGAATCCGCGACTACAGTTCGAGTCCTACGTTACTTAATACTGTACCTCTAGCCCTATGACAACTCTAATTTACACCGCTAACAAAAGCTATATTTAAACTATCATGTGGAACATTAGAGTGGCCTTTCCTGGTTAATCTATTGGTCCGGAATCCTAGGTGTTCGGTCATCCTGGTCTCAATATAGACCCTTATGCACCCCACTCTTACTTTAATAGCGCATCGGTTACACAGAAATCTCGGAGAGCCTCGCTATCTGCTCCAGATCGCATCAGCAATCACCCAGCAATGCAAGAAGACTTGTTTTGCTACGCTGCAACGGGGTGTTTCGGCTTTCCTTAATGCGAAGACTAGCACTATGCTATAGCTACAGCTTTCTAAAAAGCTCCTGACAAATGGAAGCAAATTCTATAACAAAATCGGAGTTAGAGAGGGGGAATGAGGCTCGATGCATGAGCACTGCGAAGGATGTGCTCCAGGCTTAAGGGTAGCCATACGGAGCTCGAATAATGACAAGGAAAATTGGCCACACCTTATCAAGAGCTGTTGGCAGCCGAGTGAAACCCTGTACCACAANTGTAACTCTGCGGGTTGTGCTGATAGCTCCTGCTTATGGGTCTGAACAGCATATACCGTTCTGTGCCGGGGGCTGAGGGTACCGTACCCGGACTCTGCTACAGCCTTAAAGTCTTTTTCACTTGATTTTTTCCTATCTCTTTGACGGCAGTGAATCTATTTCGTTTTAAACTACAGGACACTGTCATAAAATACGCCTGCTCTGTCTAGACTGCTCCTTTTTCCAAGTTCAAATCAGATGGAGCCGTAAAAAACCGGGATGATGGCTGGTCCATCTACATGTCTGGACTCTAACTGATCCTGGTGACGAAGGATTTCACCACCATGCCTTGAAAACACTTTTACCCAATAGCATAATAGAGTGGCTTATTTGGAGCGGGAGGTCTTTCCTTGAGCCCAGCGAGACTGGGCGTATTCAGTTGTTGATGGCTGCCAGCACATCACCAACAGGCTGAAAAGCCCTGGCATGTTACCACATTTGCAGCTTCCGTTCTAGAGAATATTAGGCTAAGCTATAGAAATAAGGCGCTGCGCACCCGTCAACTGAAAAACCAACGAATGTATGAGTGATATCAATGCTGTCGTTATATAACGCGGAATAAAACTGGCCCTCATCAAACCATTGTAGGGAGACGTCTCTAAGGCAAAAGCACTGTCATGGAACTTGACATAATTACCATCGCTTTATTAACCTTTCAAGTCGGATGTGTTCTTTCATATGGTAATCCTTCCGTGCCTTATGGATCACTCGGAGGATTGCTTGGCGATGGCGGCTCTCCACAGGGACTCTTCCATGCCGCCAGCTCGGATGTTTTGAATAATAGCCTTGTTGAACGACAAGATGTGTGCCAGGACCCTACCTGGGGTAAGTTGGTGCAGTTCACTTTGAGAATCTGACAAGAAGTTGAGTCTAAGGCTTACCCGTAACGACAGTTCCGTGTTCTAACGTGCAAAATCGCTGTTGTCCTGTGGACACCACTTGCTTCTCCAATGGTTGCTGTTCCGCTGTCGGCTCTACTCTCTCCTACGTGCCATGCTCAGGCAGCGACCTGTGTTGTCCAGTTGCAAGTACCTGCTGCACTTTCGGCTGCTGTGATGACTCCTCCAGTTACTGTGGCTCTGACGGTCTTTGCCACGACTGCGAGCCAGGGAGTACATTCACCACAACAACTACTTGGACGATATATAAAACTGCCATAGAGGTGGAGGAGCCAGAGGAAGCCACTGAATTCAGTTGCCCCCCTATTACAGTTACCAATAACGAGGGAGGGATGCTGGAGCTTGATACTGAATGCATGCTCTCATACGTCGCACCCAGCACAACATCGGCATCCAGTAGTCCCACGGAGGATGCCTCAGTTTTTGCAAGTATTATTCTAGGGTCAGGTCTCGCGACCTTGACCCCCAGAGCTGCTCTTCTACCACGGCAGGCGGCCCCTTGCACGGCCACTGAGTCTACCACGACAACGACGAAAACAGAGTACTTCACCAGTACTGTCACCATCACGGAACCTCCCCCTGAGCCATTCCAGTGCCCTACGTTGGCGGTCACGAATTCGGAGGGCGATGTGCTTTCCTTAGATGAGTCCTGCGATCTGTCATTCGTGCCAGCTACGCCCACGAGTTCTGGTACTGGTAGTAGCAGTGCGGTAGCAGCGACAACGTCGAGAAATAGCGGTAAATCCGTTCCCCATTCCTCTGAAGGGACCTTAGCCTTCATGATTGGTGCTGCTGGTGGGGTTGCTATTGTGGCTGTTCTCTTGGCTTGATTTCTACAAACTGTAGAGGTTTCTTCCTTCTGGGATAGCTTACCTCTTTTCCTTTGATACGCATTTTATTAATGGATTCTAACAGATGCTGTTCTTGAACACATAAATAATTATATGGATAAGAATTAGGCGGTGTTCATGATACCAGTAGTACAAATTTCTCAACAAGATTAACCTGTAATCACAAACCCGCTTAATAGCTCTTTATATATTGGTAAATATTTGCTACTTTTATATCAATGAATTGAAATGTAAGGCGCAACTATAGGAATTCTGTGGTGAGAAACAACCTTCAGCGTGGGGGCTCAAAGCTGTGGACAGTTATGTGAAGAATGACGCCACGAGTAAAGTGTGCAGGAATGGAAGCACATGCCAACCGTTCGTTTCTGACGGCCAGGGTCCAAAGACTAGTGTGGAGATATAAACTGCTCAGTGATTCGACTTACGTCAGGCTTCTAACCCACGGCAATACAAGCCGAAAATGCAGGACCAAAAATATTTGTTATTTTTAAATTTTTATTCCACTAAAATTCAAACTAGGAATCTCAGAATATCTAACTTTGAAAGTCTCCCACAGAGGTTAACATATGGCCCGGTTGTAAGTATGCTACCCTATCATTCCCCAGGAGTTTACCTTCAAATCCTGGTGTTACGTGCCTCGGGCATGGAACGTGGAGCAGGAGCAATGATAAGGTTGTTATCTTTCTCCTATCATCGGGATTATGAAACGGTGGCTAGTTCCAGGATTCACGTGGCCCCAGGATCAGACAATCCTTAGCAGCATTGTTCACAGGAGCTGTAGAGTTCGGGATCCAGCCCCTTGGGAACTGAGTAGTCCTCACGAATGCAAAAGTTCGTAGGACTCCAGAAAGTTACGTAGTAAGTCCCGAGGACCAGGTTCAGGTGTCTAAAGTCTAGAATCTTTGTGGGGAAGGGGGTAGTCTGAAGCGGGTACGGAGGTGCCGACCTGGCAATTAGCCGTCGGAGCATCTTCGCTACAATTTCGCTCTCATCGTGACCCCGCACGCGGACGAATTTCGGGTTCGCCCCCCCCCAAAAGGGACCACGATGGGGCTGCTTTTACGTACGCATCCGGAGAGAGATAGAAAATCAAGGCATGAGTATAGGAATCGTTGAATTATCATGCCAAAGTAGACAGTATTAAGTGCATGAATCGTTATGTTTGGTAATTGATTGAGCGTTTCCCATTTGCGCCAGTTCGAGAAAGTCAAGAGGCTATAAGTCCGGTAGTATATTGAATACCTCCCAGAATCCTCATACATGACGCATCTATATCACGTACGCGCTTCAGAGTAATATAACACTTTCAAGATAGATAGACAAAATAGCAGAGGTAAGGCAGCGTAAGACTGGCATCGGTCTGTAAAGACAGCGCGGGCTATTAATACGCTTTCAACCCCGCTCGAACGGACCCTCGTAGGTTGTTAGTTAGGATGTACAGTACAAGGGAGTGGGGAGATAAGCTTTCCCCAGGTTATCCGCACTTAATAATCGTGGCCCACCCCAGGATCACGTCTCCAGTCTCCCTCGCGTCTGCAGCTACATTGCTACCCCCCTGTCCTGCCGCCTTCTCGACAGAATTGATACGGAACGTCTATTCCTGTATTTAATATATCTGATCAGCAAAGTCTCATATGTCGGATATATCTTGTCGTTCATGTCGCAAGTAAGATGCCCCCTAGGCCCCGGAACGGCAAGAGCCAATAACAGTGTTCTGACAACGATAACAGGCGCAAGATTAAGTGGTGCGTCGCTCCTCTCTTCTCAGCACACTGCGCTTACACTTTCCTAGCGACCGGACCCTACCACAATGTGTGGTTTGTGAGGAGACTTCCCAACAATGTGATTATCCCTCCGGGCCGCTAAAACCAGGTCCTAAAATAGGTTCGTCTCAGTTTGACGCTTGGGCAGAATTCGTTGGCGGAAAGGACTAAATCCTGCTGCAGGCTCTCAGCAGCGTCTAAGGAAACGGGTCAGACTCGACACGCCACAAGGAGATAAAGGACAGCGTCACTTCGCCAGATCAGGATCATCCTTGCGAGAAAGCTCAGTGCTGGTCGAAGATCAAAATGCGTATGTTGACAATGCCAATGAGCTTGGGGTGACGGGCGTGGAAGAACCTGCATCAATTACGCATGCGGAAACATCACATACGCAAACGAACATTCATAGTCTGTCTTTCATTTTACACCCATCGCATGAAATATCAAACATAGAAAAGGAACACACCTCGCCCGTAGATAGATCGGGAGATGGAGAGCGGCTATCGTTCATCCATAATGCTTGCTCTGAGCTGGGGGTAGAGCAACCTTTCATGGACAAAATGTAGGTCCATAAAAGTTGAATGTCCCATTGTGCGCACATATATTTACTTAAAATTTTAGGATCGATCTATATTTCGAAAATATGTCGGTTATCAGCTTATTCCACGAACCAACTTTCCCGCAGAAATTGATGGCTATCGAATCGATGGCAGAACTCAACGCTTTACTCGCCGCTCTGTTAGCATTCGCCGTCAAGTTCCACCCAGATAAGGACAACCTTCTAGACTCGACCCACGTTGCTGAAATTCACCATCAGGAAGCTCACTTCCTATCTTTGGCGTTCAAGTACATTGATGCTGCTCTCGAAGAATGTGGCGATCAAACACCCCCTTTATGCGTCCTTCAGGCTTGCATCATCGGTGCCCATTGCCAGCTAACACAAGGGGTCCTGGGAAAGGCTTGGAGATCCTTAGGGCTTTGTATTAGGCTGGCCTATGAAATGAATCTTCACCTTATCGATATGAAAGGAACCCAAGTTATCTCCAATGTTGATAGAATACGTTGGTGCTACGACGAAGAAAAGCGAAGAGCATGGTGGGCGATATGGGAGATGGATGTCTTCGCTACAACTATTCGACGGACTCCCACGGCGGTAGACTGGTCTCAAATTGAGACGCTTTTACCCGTAGAAGATAAATATTGGTTCGCCAGCGAACCCAAGCAAAGCTGTTTCCTTGACCACGACCTAACCTCTCGGTGGAAGACCCTACATGTCTCCGGCAATCAATCCCCCAAAGCTTGGTTTATCGTCATTAATTCCCTCATGAAAGACGCTCAAAGAATATCCAGCCCAAGAGGAATCCCTCCTTCTACTCATCCGAGTGATACTTTGGCCAGCAAATCATCTAGAAGACGTGATAGCGGTCACCATGATGTTATTGACGAGGCCCGTCAAATGCTGGAGACTATCTCCAATGCAGTCCACTGCTTCGAATTGGGTCTGCCAGCACAACTTAGATACCGTAACCAGTATCTTGGATTTGAGGACCGCAAGCCAGGAGAGTTAATTGGTCCAAAACACTTGGACTGCTCCATCCATAACATATATGTCATGACACAACTTGCTAAGCTAATGATTCACCGACATGAGATTTTCGGAGGACATACGAGATTTTTGCGAACATCAAAGGACACTGCTTCTGCTAACACCACAGCAGATAACAAACAGTATCAGATTAGAATCGGTGCTACTCCCAATACGGCAGATACCGGTACTCTTGCACTTAGACAATTCTTTGAAGCAGCAGACAATATCGTGACCATTACAAAACGAAGTTGTGACGACCACTTATGCTACATAAATCCATTTCTGTCTTATACAATATGGTTTGGTTCGGCTGTACAGCTGGTACACCGGATGTTCTGTCCACCTGGTACCAACAGGAGTCTCATCAAGTCAAGATTTGAAATCTTACACCTTGCTTACCGAAAGTGTGTCGTTTTCTGGGGGATAAAAACTGCAGTACAACAAAATCTTGAAACTCTTGAAGAGCAAGTGGAGGCCTGCTTGAACTCAGACAAACCTATTCAAAGACCCTCCAGTAGCAGATATAAAACTCATTCAGGCCCACAAACAGGCGTTGAAGAGGCGACTAGAAGGCGGATTACTTCCAAGCCTCAGCCAAGAGAGCTTAGCGAAGCCGAGGGAGGTGGGTGTCTTCTTATATCCTCTTTCCTTATTTATAATAATAATTTAAGCACCAGGGCCATCAAGTTCTCAATTCGAAGGCTCGCAGACTGGAGTTACTCAGCAGAACTATGTTCTCACCCAATATCTTCCAACTCCCTCACCGAACTCGAGCCACAACGCCGGGCAATCGACAACAGAGCTGCCTGTAGATGCCGCCCAACAGCGCGATTCTGCTGGAGTAATCATGGATACAGCGCCATTTCCCTCCGATGCACAGTTATCGAATCCAGATCAGAGAATTTTATCCGATCCAACGATCCCAGATGCTGACGCACCCATACGGAATCCGTTGAATGATAGCTTCGCAGCAGGGGAGCCTTGGACGCTAGATTATTCGCCCAATTCTGATTGGGAGAGTTATCTCGAGTTACCAACTGATCTCCATGACATGTTGGCTGGATTTGGCGGTTGACAATCGATAATACCTTCTGTTTGTCCACCGTATTTCGGCAATGGGCTTAACAAAGTACGTGAAATTACCCGTGGATGGAGGTCTAACTCAGAACATCTCGTGAAAATATGGTATAATTCTGAGGAATCTTCACGCTTAAAAAGTTAGATGACGGCTGTATGGCCATTGATGATGATGAAAATTTAGACGGATCTAGCTGCTGCGCTTTTCGCAGGAGGAAGAGACATACATAGTCTTATGAGTGATGATAAATCTTATTTTTTAAAAACAATCCGCCTGAAGCATCGCCATGACTAATTACAACTATTTATCTCCGCTTGATTCGTATCCCAGAATTGCCTTCATCACCTTTGCTAATTTTTGTTCACATGCGTCCGTATCCACCGGTATTTCAAATGCTCGCCAAGCTACAAATCGATCTGGACGGACGAGAACAGCACCCGACTCTTCAACACCTCTTAACCTTGCCCAATCAAAGTACACATCTTCCCAGTCTTGTCTGAATCCAATTGAATGCACTGTGAGAGGGACTCCTAGGTCGGCAGCAACTTTCTTAGCTGCCACCTTCCAATTATCTCCTCCAATTCCTGTAAATAGTGCAAAAGAGCCATGACCTGCTAAGTCAATTGTTGATACAGGCTTTGTTGGAATTGCCTTGTTCAGCCACACGTGGGGTAATCGGCATCCAGGGTAAGTGCTAGGCTCGTGGTAAAGCACTTCGTCCTTTAAAGTACGCTCAGGTTGCACATAGGGATTGGGTTCATCGCTTGTGAAGATTCCAAAGCCGGAATACCGTTGGTTCATCTCGATACCCAGTCCATGGAACTCATGTGACGTGTTAGTAATCCCTTCTTGGAGGGCTTTGCGTTGCTTTTGTCCTTCTAGTGTAGGGCTACTGAGTCTATCAAGAAGTTCTTTTCGGGAAGATACGTCTTTCTCGAGCATCCCCAGGGCTTCCCATACCTGCTGATGATCTCGGAAAGCCTGATTTGCACGTGTGATGACAGACATGCCTACTGGTTGTCTCTCAACGGAATAGCTGGAGAGGAGCGATGGTGATGCAATGCCTTGATGGACATAGGCAATCTTCCAGGCAAGGTTAAAGGCATCCTGGATACAAGTATTTGATCCAAGACCGTTCAGAGGTGGATGTCGGTGGACAGCATCTCCAAGACAGAAACTGATTCAAATATGGTATTAGCACATACCTTGCTATATTTTAACGGATAAGGGATGACAAACATGTTACCCTGCGAATATTTCTCCGCAACAACCTCATTGATGAACCATTTCGAGATATCCAGAATCTCTGCTGGTGTGTCATCCCCAATAAAATCTTGGACCCTTTTCTGATATTCTTCTATCGACGGTTGGACTTGAAAATCACAATCACGATCTGGGAACAAGATAAACATCCATTCGTGCCAAGGCTTCACCATTCTGACGATACCCATCCAACCGAAATTAGGATGTTCCTTATCAGGCTGCATGACCCAGTGGAGATTTCCTTTACGATTTTCAATCAGGTGACTAAGATCTGCTCTCACGAGAACATTGATTGCGAGACCTTGGCTTGGCTTTACCAATAAAGGGAGGTTAAGTTGTTTGAGAACTTGGCTGCGAGCGCCATCTGCACCGAAGAGATACTTTGTGCGGATTGAATATTCCAAATTGGCAATATTGTCACGTACGGAAGCACTAACTAATCCAGATTCTGGATCTTCCCGGAACGACAGGAGAGTCGTATCGAATCGTGTTTTGAAGCCATTCAATGTCGCGTGGCGAACTAGGACGGGTTCCAGGAGAGTCTGGGGCAAATCCACTGGAGAGCATGGGCTAGCAGACTCGTAATCACCCTGCGCATAAATGTGAGTATTCAAGCATTTTTCAAATATTTCCGAGGATATTAGTTATGCAGTAGGCTACCTTTCTTTTGGGGTCGTTTCCCCAGGAATATATGCGCGCAAACTCCTCACCAGCCATACTGTGACACCACCTGGTATGGACCATGTGCTGTTCACCTTTAGAGGAAATCTTTTCCAGCTCTTTATCGAGACCAATATCTCTTAAACACTCTTGTCTATATTAGCAAGGTACCATACTTGTTGTTTTATGAAACTTACCCAGCGCCGCCATGTTGGTTATGTGAGCACGAGGAGTGTTGGCAGTCCCTCCGGCAGCACTTATCATGATTCCCTTTAATCCTGCATTCATTACAACTCAATTTCATTTTCTCCAATTGTATCAATAACAGAGCATACCATATGAAGTTAAAAAGCAGGCCAAAGCTGCACCTGCCGGCCCTGCACCCACAACCAAGAATTCCGTCTCAACCACGCTTGATTTAATTTGATGATCCGGGGTAGTGCTACCATTTTGGCCATTGATCGATGGTTGGGCAGCAAGTCCATTCGTTCCATTCGTTCCATTCGTTCCATTAGAGCCATGCTCTTCATTGAGTGTGTTAATAGATATCGGCATTATTAGAAAGGCGCAATTACTACGGAGCTAATACTCGGAGAAGTCGATAGTATTTGCGGTGAAAAATAAAGCACCTCCACGCTATAGTCACGCAACTGTGCGTCCGTTTTAAGCTCTCGGGGTCATCATGCGAATCCAAAGGAAATAACGCCACTAGCGTTATCTAATGATTAGCTGATGTTTTGCTGGAGCTTGGATATGCGGGGATGATCGTAAATTATGGCGAAGTTGGAGCGAACTTGCTCCGCCAATCGTTACATCCTCAGGTTCATCCCACCCAAGTTCCACTTCCCCACTGTGAAGCGGGCCAAGGACTCCATAGGGCATTCGTTATTATGATAATGAGCGCTTAGTCCTATTCTTCTGATTTTACGCCATCCCAGAGAACTATTTTGGCCACGCATATTTCAGATATGCTCCTGGTAATTGCCTTATTCGTTGGGTTAGCCAGCATAATACCTTCTTGTCATGAAGAGCTAAGGATCTTCCACTATGTAATGGACCAAGAACAGTACTCTAACAAACAAGCAAAGGTTAACTGCCGTAAGTCCGCCAATCTGACCTATTCTTGGCAATCTGCATTAAATCCCACGGAAGTGGTCGTATCCCTAGTATTTTCTGCCATCCTTCATATATCCCAATTGCTAGCCCAGCTAGATTTGGCGAGCGGGCTGAGACATATGGAGGTCGTCTATACTCTCTCAAGCTCGGGGCGGACACAGCAGTTGTAGTCACCGATCGCAGAATTGTCCAAGGACCTGATTGGTGAAAAGAGCGCCAAATACAGCAATCGCCTATATTCCTAGGTTTCAAATGATCTTATGACTGATGAAGACCATCCATTAGTCATGCAACATGGTGACCTGCGGCGCTCGTTCCGGAAACCCATCTATCAGTATTTCATGGAATCCATGGTGAAGAGTAAACATATCAACGTCCAAGATGCCGACGCTGTTCAGTTGCTCCGCGATTTCTGTCTGCGCCCAGATAATGAATTAGGTAAGTACACAAATTATTAGGTGTCTAAGATAAACATAGATTGACCTCTGTCGAAGTCTATGGTATCAAAACTCTACAAGTCGATATGCCACGTATGACGCAGCTGCAGGATATGATGGTAAATCCTGCAGCTTAATTCCACAGATTAGGGCCAATAATTTTAAAATGTTGATAGGAGAATTGGTCAGCATTGATGGAGCCCGGCCACACCACCAGTAGACATATATCCTTTCTTTCACTGGATACCGCGGGGGTGTTTTGGAAACACGGTAACGTGATCCAAGAATGTCGGCGATAAGATGAATAAGCTTTATTACTACAAGATCTGCGATCATGTGCGCAAACACAGAGAGACCGAGGGTAAGAAAGGGATTCGATCCTGATCACTGCAAAGGTCAAATTCCCTTAGCCCTATGACTCGCTGCGTCCCCAGGTTATGAGAGCCGGGACCACTACGGTTACGGCTCAGGCCGTTGGATTTGTCCTGGCATCCCTTTGGCAGGGCGTGACATATTTCTAAGCATCGCAATATTTGTCTGGGCTTTTCTGTAGATCCAGGTGTAAACGAGAAAGGCGAAGGGATTGAGCCCAGCTTCGATTTCTCTACTAATTACAGGAAGGGTTCCCTTGTCTGTGCGAAGGATATTCCGTGCATCATTAAGCCAAGATCAGAAGCACGACATGCAACAATAATGAGGGAATATGAGAATACTGAGAGTACATATTTTCGCAATTTGATGGTTGAAAAACTGAGCGCCTTGCAGGATGTTTATCGAATGACCAAATAATAGAGATGGCATGTATGAGGAGTGATGTATAAGAACAGGTTCGGGTGGTTGTGAGGCGAAGCTTCTAAGCGCAGCAAGGACAATAGTCCAAACACAGAAAAATGCCAAAATAACCGAATCCAGGCTCGAGCTTTGAGTAACTTCATTAATTAGGAAATAAAATTAACTATTGCTAGGAGAGATCGTAGAAGCACATGCCTGTCGACTGACCATTGAGGATAAACCTGCACGCTCCAATGAGAATTCAGGAATCACGAGGTGAAACGTCCTAACCGAAAACATACACTGCACTTTTACCCAACCAAATCAGGTCTGACTCAAATTATTTTGCATCACAGGTCATGCCGCCAACTCTGGGGCATCGCTTGGCTATCCCTGAGTCAGTCACTCACGACTGATTGGACTCAGCCTCTGCCATGTTGCATAGGTTCCTCTAATTCCTTTCTTACACGTCCATGGGGTCGTGGTACTTGCTCATACTCGTACGATCTGCGCCAACTCTCCATCTAATCATGCCAAAAACGGGATAATGCTTCTAACCATGCTCTCAGCTGCCCAGAGAGAGGCTGTCAGTGACTTTCTAGTGGCTGCTGCTGCTGCTATCGAGGAATACGAAACCCCTCATCAATTTGCTCGTAGAACCGAGGACGAAAAGAGCTGGGGTGAAAGACTATAAAGTCTGCAATATCTCCAAACTCCTGCGTGAAGGTCGTCCCTTATTCTTTTTATTCGTAAACTACCATCAACTGCTTTAATCCGTACAATATTGTCACTACACACTCGTGTAATTGTTTAAATCTGATTAATGAATAGGTGATCATTGACCGCGATAAGTGAACCAAGAACCAGTTCTTCAGCATGCCATTTCTACACACGTTTGCGCCGATGGCGAGGCACCATATCAGCGCCCCAGGGAGAGGCTCCCAGAACTCGAATAATCTGGTGTTTTCCAACGCTGCCCTCAATCGGTTAACATCTTCTTGAAGACACTCAGTTGCGTTGGTGGTAACCTGGGTTGGATCCATGGCTGAGGCCCCTTTCCGTAAGAGAATGATAACTGCAAGACGAATTGATTCGTAAGTATAATCATTGATGCCCGCGTGGGGAACCGAAGCATGAGCAGAAGGAAAGCTCGACAAAGACGATCGGATCGATGACCATCGAAATGTAAGCCTCTCTCTAGTTGAGTTCGGATCCAATTGAGAGCTTGCAAAACTCGTGTTATTCCAAGTTTTGTATATATTTGCGAGCTGATATAAATAATTCAGAAGACTCATGATTTCTGGGCTGATTTCGCCAAGTGCTTTCGGATCTGCAAAGTGATTTTGCAGGACGAAGCATCGGAAATCTGCTGCAAGTCTGGGTGATTCGCCCGGGTTTTGCTCAGCAATGCTGGTAATCTCAATGTTTTTGTATCTAGAAGGTAATTCCGAGGTGATTACGCGGTGCACAAACTCATGCCTAGAAGAAAATTCGGTCAGATGAAGTTCAGACTTGAGCAACCCTGACCAGAAACACAGCATAGTGTGTGCTGTACTGTCTTGACTGTATAATCTTTTTTGAAAGAGAAAAGAGCAGTTCCTTATACTTACGCTAGGATTAGGTGCTTCAATTGACCCCCATACCCGAGACGATCTAATCCACCACGTAACCTCACCATCTGCTGCAGCCCTTGGGCATGCATTTCAATTCCTTCCAAATTGTTATAAATCGTCTATTTGATTCGTTTAGGTAATTTTAGTAAGGAAATTTAACATGATAATCGCGAGCTGGGATTGCATCGCTGAAGAAATAAAATACCTCGATAGTTAAAAACCCAGTGATAGACACCATAAGTTCGTCGCTCAGACGTTTGTCTTCATCAGCCAAACACTGGTTGATATATCGAATAGCGAAGTCTTTATGC
Organism: Scytalidium sp. 3C; assembly: GCA_000743665.3. Taxonomy (NCBI): domain Eukaryota; kingdom Fungi; phylum Ascomycota; class Leotiomycetes; genus Scytalidium; species Scytalidium sp. 3C. Next base: position 1,249,219 of record JMRO03000013.1, on the reverse strand, counting down.
ATAAACGCCATCTGTCCTACAGGCTGGCAAGCTTTGACTGCTTCATTGTTAAGTGCTGAATACATTATAGAGTGGAACAGACCAGCAAATCTCATCGAGGCTGGTATGATAGTATTCCACATGGGACTTTTATCGGTTTGAGCGCTCTGGAAATTTTGACTGATGACTGTTATAGAAAAAGTTAGTCACTTTGTAAATAAGAACAAAACTCTTGAAGCCTTTGCCAGACAATAAGAGCTGGTTTGCGTGACACCCTCAAAACTAACTATGTCTACGTCTACTTGGCTGGGTCAGATAGCAGCCAGTGATCAGCTTAAGCATAATTTCCTGACTAATAATCTGGTAAAGCAGTAGAAGCATAGATTAATTGCCGGATAGGGGATAGTATTGATGCACACTATCTCCGGGGTCGTTAAGGCTCGGGCCGCTCCGTATCCAGGGATATAAAGTACTTGTTATTTAGAAGCTGTGAAACTTACATGTCTGAAGAACCTGATGCATATCACTCGAAATAGTAGCCCATCCCTCAACGTCAAAAGGATTTCTTAAACTCGGATTCGCAAGGGTGAGCGTATCTGTCATCGGGAAATAACCGTCAATTTCGTTGGATGTTGGAATTTGGGTTTCATCAGCAGAATCGGTTTCATCGCTTCCTGACTGTTTTATTAATTCTTTGTTACTAGATTCGGTGTACGGGGATAAGTGTTCTCCTCCATTCCCAGAAGAACTAGCATAGCCTATATATCGGGAATCTAGAGAGCTACTCTTGCTTTCTTGGTTCGGATTAATGGATTTAGAATCTTGTTGTGAGAGATTCCTACGTGACCGCCGCTCCTCATGGTGTCTTGATGTCACATGGCTCCTCACTTTCCTCTCCACTTCTGCTGTCCGCCGTCGCAGCGGCTGATCGATGTGGACAAACTGGAACGTCGGGTTTTGATCTGCGTTTACTGTACGCTCCCGATCGTTCTTCTTGGGCGCCATTTTAAAAGGTGGAAGAAGATATCATCAAGACATAACTGCTAGCAAGACCATCATAACATAACTGCTAGCAAGGCCATCATAATCTCGTCGAGGCGCTGGAGAACACCCTATAGCCTGTGGCAAGAGTGGTTGTAACGTTGAGCTAATTGCTGATAGGATTGAACCCAAGTTTGGAGTAGGAATCTACTATCCAGGGATAAAATGATGATCAACAGAGGTCGAGGTGAGAAGCTCCGAATGTTAAATGAGGGTAATTACGCGGAATCTTGAAGAAGGGGTCTAGCAGTTATAAGTATTGGGTCCTCAGGCACAATGGTGCTTTCGTCGCGTCCACTACTAGTCGTCAAAATGAGAGCTAGAAGCTCGTTAGTTTTATTTACAGCCCAAAATATCAGTAAATTTGTTGGTTTGTTTAATGACTTAATTGTAATAAATTATGTATAGATACTTAATTAGGTTGAATTAAATTACAATGGTTAGACAATTCAAAATTTAAATTCAAATGTGACATTTGTTCTGATCATATCGGATATACCTCCGTATTGATATGGTAAACTGTATTTGCCATTTTAGCTTCGGATACCTTCATTCCCTTGGGATATTTGATACTTTACAGCTCTGCAAAGCTTTAGAACTGGTACAATGCAAAATAAGCTGTAGCTTTATCATCATTTCAAATACAACAGCGACACTTATTTAGACATCGCTATATTTTCCTCGCAGGTGCGCTGCCTATCTATGTTAGCGAAGTGCTTCCGAGAAGGCATGTGATGGTGGTGCATCGCTTGCCGGAGAAAGCTTGCGTTCCTCCCATCTCCAGCGCCATGTCCTGCCTCGTGTCCACCTACCCCAAAGATTACCAGGATGTCTCACCCCCGCCTGGAGGGAAGACCGTCGTTTCACGATCCGCACCTGTAGGAATCAAGGATCACTGCTTGGGATGAAAGAGAGAAGAGATTTGCTACTCAAGGTGGAGTTGGGCCATATATATTATTAGAGCTTTCATCATGCCAGTGCTGCAACCTCGAAGTTGCCGACTCTGGCTGTGTCTTCTCAGCAACACTTTGAAGACAGAAATTTATACACTGGAATAGATGCTAGTGTCCGGGGAACGATGCTGGAATCTGGCTCTCAATCCTTCGATTTGAGACATAGCCAGTCAGAAATACCTGATGACAACATTCTGCTGTTACTTTTTTCTCGGTTGAAGTGCAACTCGTACATTGGCTGCGACTCGCATGAAAGCGGTCTGGATGTGCTTTAGGAGGTTAGCGGGACTTTGAGCTAATCCAGTGATTTGCGCTCTGTTCCGCCATACCCCTCATGATCCTGCGATCCTACTATTTACTCTTCCGGCAGTGGTTCTCGTACATTGGCAGACGCTGATCGGCCCTCATGCATGCTAGAGAACAAGTAAAAAATATCAGATGGGCATGAGACAAGGTGTCCTTCTGCAAGATTTCGCAGGACGCAACCCCCCTACCACTGTGGACCCTCCCACTCGGCTGAACTACGCGGTGGTCCCAAGAGCAACGCGACGAAATGAATATGTCTTCCAGAATCCGGTGGTCATTTTGGCAATCACAATTACCCCAGCTTTTGTAAGTCTGCTGTGTTTTCTTGTTGATCTGTCATCTCATCCCATCTCCTATCACAATCAAGATTTGCCTGGGATGCTTCCAGGTCACATTAGGGGTACGTCCGTAGATGGTTAAGCGGTTTCACGGAGACTAGTACCCCACTATAAGTTTCACCTGGCTGGTACACACCCTCTCTGCTCGACCGTATCACCTGACGGAGTCCTACCTAAGCCAGTGTTACAGATTACAAAGTTACTACCACCGATCTTAAGGCTCATAGACAACAGCTTGAATTAGACTACTGGGTCAACTAGCTACTGTGGTTAAATACCCTCATATCTATAACAGCTCAACTTACGGATGTACTAACCAAGATATTTCACAGGGACATGTTCCTAAGTAATATCTCTGTCCGCTCTACCTCCGTATCACAGCAACCTCCACCTCCAGCACCATCCCCGGTATCCGCAGCTCCTCTGTTTGCGTCTTAGGGCCTCAGTGTTCCGTAATAGCTAGTCAGCAATCAGACCACTTTTGCATACTTTTTAGGGGCCTCCTTTGGGCCGCTGCGCGACATCGTCGATCATCTCCAGCAAGTGAAAGTTCGCCGTACCTAGCTGGCAGTCGACAAGCAATCCTTCCTGAGACTAATTCGCTTGCCCAGTCATTGGAGTCAGGGCTCTACTACCTTTCATTATCACCACAACTGGAGGATTTTTGCCACCGAATTTCGAGCCTCTGTGGTCGCAACAGCTCTGCTTATTTTTGGTACCAGCACGCTGTTCCACTAGGCAAATGTCATAGCTGTAATCGGACCGAAGCTCTAGAATGGAGAGGAGGTCCTGATGGAGATCGAAGACTGTGTAATACATGTAGTTTACATCATGCCAAACTCGTACGCCAAAACGCAACGAAAAAGGCCCGGCAGCCAGATGGTTCTTTTCGACACCCCCAATTAATATACTGATGACGATGGCCCGAGACCATTTGATATGCTACTTTCGTGTAATACATCCCACAGATGATTTACTCGATGTCTAGATCACGTTGCTCTTTTGCATAACCAGATTCACAGAGAGATTTGCAGCAATGGCTATTTGTATTTTGTCCAGGCGAGGGCATGGCAGCGGACGCTATGCTTGAGAATGCCGAAAAGGTTCTACTATCAGCCACCGCCACACAGACCGATTTTAGGTATTAGGAGGTCGATCGTTATTGTATTTGAAGCTACAGCTACCCTGCACTTCGAGTGTTGCTTAGCGCCGATAATGTCTGGGTAGAAGTGTGTAGTAGATATAAGCGCTGCTCTTTGGTGTTCAAAGTTTGACTGTGGTTTAGCGCTAAAGAGCGGTTCAATACGGTCTGATAGATATGCATAGCAGACATCAGAATGCTGGTACCATTTCAATGTGGGATTGATAACTTCAATGAGCTCTACACTACTCGACTTATCGATGCAACATATATCGATCCAGATTTAGTTCAAATTTGGCTTGGGAGCTTGATTGAACGCCAGTCGTATCTTCATAAATCTTGGTTTAGATTCAGCCACTGATCTATCATACATGTCTTGGCAGCTTACTTACTGATGCGAACAGTCCTGTGTTAAATAGAATGATGTATCTAGGTACCTTCCGGGTTGAAGGGGCTATTCACCGGTCTCGTGCATCCAACCCGTATCATATCAAGCCACGCTATCATTATTACCAGTCCCGGTAAAAGCAAACATACGGAAGTACTTATTCCCACCCTAGGTAACGAGTTTCTCCTTTAAAACTCATATGCTTCGCGTTCAATCCAACTGATCGAAAGTATACCGACAACCTAGCCTTTGTAGGAGCCTCTGTGGGATGTAACTATACTGCTCCTGTGCTCGAGATTAAGTCCAGAGTCGAAGAATAGCAATCTTGTGATAGATTTACGCATAAATCAAATTTGATAAAGCTGGAAAACAGTAAAATACGCTGAAAAGATTCCATCATGGAACTAATGGTTTGCTGAATTCTCATTGGGGGGTTAAAAATAGGCTCTTTCAAGAGATAGTTCGAATTAGGGGAGAAAGTCCAATAGAAACATAGAATATAACGGGACAGTGACGTATACAGATCCGGTGTGCCATTCAAGATGGGGCCGATAGAGCTTCTATGAAGGGTTAAAGATTAGGAATTTGCCAAAATATCCCTGGAATTAAGTTGCAAACTATTTGCAGAATGAAAGATCAAAGTATATAAACCGGAAATTAACAAATAAGGAAAGGCTTTGAAGAGAGTATGAATGGAACTGATCTTCTGTGGCAAGATGCGACCAATGGTGAGAAACTAGTTTCCACACCCGTTCATTGTTCATTATTCTTATTCTCATTCTTATTTAATTTATTTTTTTTTTTAAAAAAAGAACCAATAAAAGAAGGACTACCCGCTTTGGCTTTATGTATTTGCATTTCTGTTTGGTCCAGTCTATGGCTTGATAGAGGATATTTTAAAGCGAAAGCGGGTTACAAGAAAGGCAGGCGTGAAAGACTAATGGGGTGTCTGTTTACAGACAATGAAAGACCACAGGGACTCGGTCATTGCGGTAACTTCCTCGCACAACTTCAGACTACTCGTATCGGTCCCAAGTGACGGGAGCGTCAAGATCTGAGATACAAGTAACGAAGATTGCTTATATACGCTCGGGAGCCATAGCAAACAGATTTGTTAGGTGATTTGCTCACATGACGCCTCTGCATCAAGTTACTTGATCGTCAAAATCTGGGATCCAAGTATTGGGAATTGCTTGCATTGTGCCAGCCTGGGACGGAAGTTCAGAGGTGCAAGTTCCTTGGAGCTGAGGGATGTGAGTGATATCGAAGGCCTTCTTGATATTTAGGCATCTTGGTAGGTTCTAGGCCCCATGTGGAACTCTACCCGTCTCCATTCGATGTGTCATGAGTTGTTCCTGCAAACCTGGAATTAAAGGCCGGGCTCGCCTCAAGACGACCAACAAACCGTCTGATGTACATGAGACAACTCCCTCGATTTCTAGTGGCTCTTTTTCATATTTAGGGTTGCTTATATTTTTGCTCTGCTCTAGGATAGAACTTGAGCGTAGTGAAGCCGTCGAAGTTCTGGTCTCTGATGTTGGCATCAACTCAGGGTCTCGGTTTGCCTTCCAAGACTGCGCACCGCCTTCTGAGGTTTCATCCACGCTGGAAAGATGCGGTGGTGACTGCAATGGATGGGACTGCTTTTGTATGCTCTCTACTAGAGAGAGACGCCAAGCTTGGTATGTGGCTGATGCAACAGAGTGATCGCGATTCCAGAATCGGAGATAGGCTAATGAGTCGTTTTCCTTGGTCCTTTCTAAATATAAAGCGGCCGCGTTCAAATAGTCTTCTTGAATAAATTCGTAAAAGCTTCTTCCCTCAATATCCCCTGGTAAGACACCGAGAATAGTGGAGGTCTCATTGGTCGCATACATAACGGTCAGTTCTCGAGTGAATCGGTTCAAGATGAGAGCGGCCCGGGTTTCCCGAAGACCTGCTTGTGGATCTGTTTTAAATTTGGAAGAGAGGTGCTGGAGTATATGGTATTGCGGGTCTTGGAGAGATGAGCGGAAGAGACGACGAAGAATTGGAGCATCAATGGCTCGCTCTGGGAGAATTCGTCAGCACATGGCTTGCCTCTAGAGCACATGGGAGACTCGCTTTCATTTTTTGCATCTCCGCAATGAACTCTGAGACATGCCACCATAACATCGTAGACGATGGTAAAAACACATTCACAGTTGATCCAGTGACCGTCCCGGTGCTCGATTCGGAAGTACTGCAGTACCGCTGCCTTTTGAAGCTGGACTCCATGGTGATAGACATGGCGAGCCTTCAGGACCTCGTCTGGATGGAAATAATTGAAGCACGATGTTCCCTTGACTTCATCGAGCGTGTAGCCCAGGATATCTATAATCGAGTCGGAGGCGAACAGAATATTGGCATCGGGAGTAAGGTCTAACGACGGCATCTATCAGTTATTTATTACTCCATATCTGTATCTGGGGCAGCGCGGTACCGGGCGGCGATAGAGGATGGTTGCACCGGGTCACATACTATGGATAGTCATGCAAGCCATTTCCATCTGGGAGGCTTAGAGTCCGGAAAGGCCAACCTTGTTCGGTATCAGTTATAACAATGGCGGAGTCCACTCGAGGACGATCTGACTGCGGTGCACGTTTGCTTCCAGATCCAGGCGACATGGACTCTTTAATCTGGTTTTATCCAGCACGTCCACGTGGGTAACCAGGTTCGCATCTCATGCCGAGAAGAATATTTTACGTGTGGGATTGCTTCCATCGGCGTTGGCGATGTCGGTATCCTAGAGTTGAAACTTCAATCGCATGGTGTCAGGCCAATGAGACAGGTGCAGGGCAAGGCAGAGCGACGATCCTCCCTGTTCGCGGGCGGGCATGGCTTCTGTGCTGGCAAGGTCCCTGCGGATCTGGTTTGCCAGAGACAATGTTGTAAGAAGCGCAGGTGAGGTGCTGCGGGGGATTCTCCGCTAGCACCCAAGGCACTCACTTGGCTCTCATCATAACGCTCAGCTCTTCAGTTGCGGCGGGCTCCTGCACTGGCGGTGAACTGCCATCCGTGTGCCTGGGGCTGAAGATGCGGGAACTATCAGTGTCCCACGCCCTCGCAAGACTACCACGGGAGCTCAGGCCAGTGTGCGTCGTAACGAGGGCCTCTGCAGCGAGTGAGATGTGCTAAGGATCCTGAGCACCCGGGTGAGACACCCAGGACGGACCTTCTAATAGCGGACAGCCTATCGTGTGCACGCTGTCCCTGCGTCACCCGCTTGCACGGAGAGATCGAGGAGTGATGTTCTAATCCGGGCATCCTGACTCAGAAAGGCCGGCCTGGCCGCGTGGGAGTGAGTAAGTTGGTTCTGGGAGATGGGTTCGGGGAGATCTAGGCGTGGTCCGCGTTAGATCTCTTGGTCGGCAGTGGCAGTTGCAGCACCAGTGCCACGGAGAAAGTACGCACTGGCTTTGATACCCTGGCATCTGATCACCGCTACTTGCGAGATGCAGAGAAATAGAGCCGGTTGTTAAACCTCATGCTTGAGCTATAATTTCGTGCATCTCTACAAAAAGGGAAATTGCCCAGCTAAATGGCGCCATGCAAAATTAAACCACCGAAGAAACTGGGGGAAGCAGATTACATAATAGCAAAAGGCTTGCAGAAGCTATATACCTCTATCGCTTCTTGCTACCTTGAGCAAACCCTAGAATCAGGAGTTGCAAAAAGAATATCACACGCGGTAGGGAACATATGGCGCTCTTCTGACTAATCACCCGCCATTATCACAGGGTCATCTATTCAGCAGCAGACTCAAAATCAAGTGGTAATTCCAGACTTTTTCTGGCCCTTGAGCTTATGAAGAGAATCACCCAAGAAGACCTCGATCAACAGAGAGATATAAATACTATTACGTTCTTGGGATAGATTGAGAAAACAGCACTGTCAGGCACGCAGGGATAATTGCATACCGGAGAGGCAAGGCAATGCGCACCTACCGGCTGGACATTAGCTGAATCACCGTACACTGTTATGATTACTGTTGAAGGGATACTAAATTATAATGTACATATCTCGCGAACTTTTACCTCAATGCTGTAGCTTCAACTGCCAGGAGAAAAGTAGCATTGCCAAGCTCTCTGGCAATAGGCCAACGGACAAGGACCAGGATGGCCAAGACACCTGAATTTAGATATTCTAGGGTCCTCGATTTCTTGACGATGTAATTCCTGTCCATGGATCCATTTCCGGACCAAATACTTCGTATTTGCCTGTCTAAGGTAAGGCGCTCCTTCAACACTAGCAACAATCAGACTGCGAAAGGAAAACAAAGTTACTTTTCTCGACACATTTGTCTTCTACACAAGTAATATTTTCAAAATAAATTGGTTTGTGCCCAAAAGCAACCCCATCCCAACAACACTGGTTGTGTTAACAAGTCAGATCATACCGAATCATACCGGATTTCTACAGCGATCTCTTCTATGTTATTTACAATCGTAGAAAATTGTGAGTCCCGAGAAGATGGCTGGACAAGTAATGGTTCATCTTTGAGAAACCGTTCTCTTAGACCTCTGCCGAAGCTCCCTTCTTCCTTAAGCGTTCTGTCCGGCCGGGAACTAGGTGGCTTAAGTCGCCCACAGGAAGTCTGTAAGGGAAGTCCACACACTCAAGGAGCTGTCCCGCGAGAAGGTACCATATAATTGCTGTCAAGGCAAACTCAAAGGCACCGGAGATCTGTTATAATTTTCAAGGAGTTAGGACTTGCTTTTGCCTGCCTATAAAAAAGTGAAGCAAGGAGTTGGAAAGGGCCATGGTAGACTAACCTGAGCAAGCTTAGCACCATATGTTTCATTTCCTAAAGCAAGATTGAAAAAGGCTCCAGCGCCAAATGTGAGGGATAACACCAGCAAAGTCAGGGCGGCAACAAATAAGACATTGGTCCGAACTGAGCAAACAGTAAATATAGCCGAAAGAAAAGCTAGAGACAAGAAGAAGAAGGCTGGAAGATAATAATCATCAGTATCTAGTTTCATGAGCTTGTCAAAGAATGTGGGTCATACCAAAAGTGGCATAATATCCTGGGGTATTCATGCCCTCAAGGCTATTCCCAGTAGGCGAATAATTCGCACCACCAGCGTATAAAGGCTCCAAGTTAGTCCCAACCACAAGCCAGAAAGTGCCGTAAGTGAAAAAGAGGACCATGGAAAAAGTATTGCCAAGGATCCATTCCATCACGGCGGCAATAACTTGGAGCATTCCACCAAAATAAATCAAGACATTCCTATATAATTAAAGTAAGCACAGAAGCTTCAAGACTTAAAGTTTGATAAGGCTTCGCTTTGGTAATGGTGGGAAATATCGACATGGTAAGACAGATGATATGAAACAACTTACAGCAGAGCACCGCCGTTTCCGCCAGCACCTCTCCAGCCCATTGCTGCAATAGCATATGGTGTTGATGCCATAACGAAGCCTATCAAGGCAGCAGGCGTTGGATTGCCAAACTATTTTTATACGATCAACAATTGATCACCATTTATTCCCGGGATCCCAACACCGAGAGTAAATTTGAAGATGCGAGTTCGGTTTAACTTACTCTGGAACGTAGATCTCCAGCGACTTTGCGCTCTGGGTTCAGGTATAACGACTCAAAGATTTCACGGGATAAAGTGACGGTGTCAGCAGTGTTGATTCTCTGGACCGGAGACCCCTGAGTGAGCACGGTCTTGAGGTCATTGTTGGAATTTGTGACTTCCATAGTTAAAATGCAAAGTCAATCTGGTCCTCCTTAAGTAGATGATGTTGTGAGAATTGCAGATGAATTTTAATCAGAGGTCTGGGGAGCTCGAGACGGAGTCAAAAAAACACCGTGGCGACGAGGGCTTTATAGAATCTAGACCCATCTCCATTAGATCTCATTAGATCTCTGGATGATCCAGGTCCCACCGCCACAGGAATGCGGGGAAGCATGTTATGGAACTGTGGGGACCATTGAGCAAGTATCCAAGGGGATAAACCGAGGCCTTTTGTGCCATAGTCCTAAGTGTTACCCTGGGGAAGCATCCCACGAGCAGCAACTGTGGCAAATATCGAGGAGAGAGAGTGACATAGCCTAAGTTTTCTGGGCCAGGTCCAAGGCGTGATGCATTGTCTACCGCTAATTGCGCGCTGGGCGTCCAGTGCGAGCCCCTACATTGGAATTATGCCCAATTAACTTCCAGATTTGGGGGGTAGTTCCGGTAGTTTTCACTTAATCTCTCTTAGCAGCTGCGTGTCTGTCTAAGCGTGGAAAATTGCTCTCAATAGTACGTACATCTATTAACCGATGTATCTGTTGTTGGTGGCGTAGCAACATTCGTCAATTAATTATGGATCAAGTATTTCATGTTTTGAAAATGCTAAAATGTGATTTTATTATCGATACTTCAGTCAAAATGTCTAGAATAGTAGCTGTAATGTAATTGTTATTCAGATATTCGTGCGCAAAGTTATATGCGCAAAGTTAGGTTTTGCAGGGCTCCAGCAGTGCTCAGAACCCCAAGTTATGGACATCACGTGGGATGAGAACAAAAGCTACAGTAGCCGGCCGGTTAATTCATCTCCAGAAACGTTGGCATTGGGCATCCGCGATTGGAACGCTCGGCTTTGTTGCGTGCTCTCGGTAAACAGCCGCCACCCTTCCGTGCATCTGGGGTAACGCCGGGGTAACTTACTCAGCAAAGTAGTCACTCTCCCCACACCTAATAACCGTCCACGGATCTCTAGTTCGGCAATTCCTCTGCGGACGTCATAACATCTTCAATGAAGCGTACTCGTACATGAATTTGCCCAGTTAGATCACATAATTTAATGTACTCCTTGCTCGATTATATGCTCCATAGATTCTCTCTTTATAGATTCATTTCCTAGAAAGATCCCCGGACAGCGATTGTCCAAACTACCCATTCTCCCAGAATTCGATCCTTCTTTGTAGCCGTTCAAAGCTTTACCGAGGCTTGGCCAAGAGTATTCACCATGGCATTGGGTACACTCCCACGCTCACCATTCCTGTCGCCTTGAAGCGGATTCTAACTCGCATTCTTTTCTCGTAGTGACAGCGGGAGCAGTGACGGCTTGCAGCTTGGCGGCCTCGGCGTACCTTGATGGGAAATTCCAGATTCGAAAGGACTTGAGGCAGGTCTTCAAAACGAAAAGGGCATTGAGAGACTATGCGAGAGCAGGTAATTCCACTGACAAACCCTCCTTGGGTTATGCTGAAAGGGTGTCTGACCAATTACATTTAATGAAAAGAAAAGGAGAAGCGTATTTCTCCATGGTATTTGCTCGCCGAGCAGTGCTTGAAAAACCCCACCTATCAAGCAATATGGTGTCGTGAGGGCAGCATGACATATCGAGAATTGTACGAGAAAATATCTCAGTATGCGCACTGGTTCCTCGAACAGGGTACTCAGCCAGGTGATCTGGTGGCGCTGTATCTCCATAACAGTCCGGAGTTCATTATCATTTGGTTTGCCCTTCTATGTATAGGAGCTGCTCCAGCGTTTATAAATTACAATCTCCAGGACAATGCTTTGATGCACTGTTTGAACATCTGTGAGTGTAAGATAATCATGGTAGATACCGATCCCCAAAGCCAGACAAACATAGCCAAGGCACAGCCCGCTTTCGAATCGCGGAAAATAAAGGCCTTCACACTGGATGAGCAACAAAAAAGGGAAATTGAGCGAAAGCCAACTACTCCCCCTGATAGAAAATACAGAGACAGCATGAAAGGAAATTTCCCTTATGCGCTGATATACACAAGGTAGGCAGATAGAGCGTACCAGGCCTCTTCCCTTCTCTCATGCTTACATACAAAAGTGGCACAACAGGACTGCCTAAAGGCTTCCCATTTACGGTAGCTCGACTCTGGTCTCTTGGTCATCATTTTGAGCCTATCATTGAAAGTAAGGCTGGCGTGGATAGGTGGTATTGTTCCATGCCATTGTACCACGGAACAGGAGCCATCACAGCATCATCAACGCTCATTGGCGGCTGCGGAATCGCGCTGGCACCTCGATTTTCCGTTTCAAATTTCTGGCCCGATGTCCACGATTCAGGTTCCACAGCGATTGTCTATGTCGGCGAGACTGCTAGGTATCTTTTAAATGCCCCGAATCACCCATTGGAAAGGCAACACAATCTTAGAGTAGCGTATGGCAATGGTCTTCGACCCGATGTTTGGAAGAAATTCCAGGAACGATTCAATATACCCGTCATTGCCGAGTTCTTCAATTCCACCGAAGGCATGTTCTCAATGGTCAACGTAGCCAAGGGACCGTACTTGGAAGCCTGCGTGGGTCATCACGGAGGTCTCTGGAGGCATTGGCTTCAAGATGTGTATGTGCCAGTGAAAGTTGACTATGAGAGCGGAGATATTTGGCGGGATCCCCAAACTGGACTGGGACAGCGAATGCCGTACGAGGAAGGAGGGGAGATCATTGTCAAGATTCCAAACAAAAAGGCGTTTGTGGGCTATTGGCGTTCAGAGGAAGCCACAAACAAGAAATATGCTAGCGATGTTTTCGAGAAAGGTGATCTTTGGTACCGGACTGGCGATGCGCTCCGAAGGACCCCTGATGGACACTGGCTATTTTTAGACCGATTGGGAGATACATTCAGGTGGAAGTCTGAGAATGTATCCACAGCAGAGGTGGCAGAAGTATTGGGTAAATACCCAGGTATTGCTGAAGCAAACGTATATGGAGTGTTGGTTCCTTGCCACGAAGGCCGTGCTGGCTGTGCCGCGATCCAAGTTGACCCAGTCAATGAGGGAAAGCTCGATTTTCGGGATCTACTGCGGTACATGCGCGAAAAACTCCCTCGATATGCCGTACCAGTGTTTATCAGAGTTGTAAAGGCGAGTACACATATCCATAATCACAAACAGAACAAAGTGCCACTGAGGAATGAAGGAGTCGATCCAGCATTGGTCGGCACAATCGACCCAGCAGGCAAAGACGATGTTATCTTGTGGGTGCCTCCACAGCGAGATGAATACGTCGAGTTCACGAAGCAAGACTGGCAAAATCTTCGACAGGCAAAGGCAAAATTATAGATAGCGTTTTAGACCGTGTTGTATTTGCTGTCTACAACCCCAAATACTGGGTGTGTTATTGCTTGCCCGCGATACAAGCTCGGGAGAATCATATGAAACCATTCTTTGAATTTAATCCACTATGAGCTTGGGTGTATAAACACTTGCAAGTCTTTTGTGTCCCAATTTCTGATTGTTGTATCTCCCGATACAGATGCGCGTAGATTAGAGTAGGTAGGAAAGTTGCGAAATATCAATCAACCATCCCATGCAGATTAAATCTTGAATGTCTATCTTAGAATCATCGCAAGCAACGGACACGGAAGACCAAAGAGAATGCAAGAATTGTTCAATTCCAGCGGCGCCCCTGATGATCATCCATCTCGCAGTTATTTCCATCGAAACATTTTGGGTCACACCCATAGACAACGGACGGATTGGAGGCAAATATCCTCATACTTATAGGTCTTTACGATTGTAGCAAGTAGTCGGTTAGCTATAACTGTTCTATTCCTTAGTGTAACTGAAATTAAGAGGGTTATCTGAATATCTTTGGTCTAAACTTGGCGTTCTCCAGCACTTCGAAGACCATCAAACTGAATCATGTAACTTCGATACGACTGAGGGTCTGTTACAGTAAGCAGCAACACAAGAGTATCCCACACGGCAATTACTGATGGTGACTTGATATAAAAAGGATACGTGGTGTCTGCAGTGGTTCCGGTGTTGGGAGAGTGAGGATGGACCGATCAAGAAATTAAAAATTTTGGGGAACCATCACCCGGAATCATAATATAAGATTTGGCTCTTGGTTTTTTTTCGGCAAGTTGGGACTAGGAACTATTACAAATAGGATGTATAATAGGAATGAAAGCCTACGAAACACATAATAAAAATACACGGTGTATTTTTAAAGGCCTGATTGATATCGGACTGCAAATTCTTCACATCAGCCTTAATGAGGGCAATTCTCATGGTTTCTTCCTCCCTGGAGTCTCATAACTACATCAATCTTTGATAGATTTCCTATTCCGTAGTCTGAAATCAATCGCCTAGCTTCCAACTGCTTGCCACCGTATAATAATCGGAGAGCAACCCTACTTTCCCAGAACGAGCCGCGATCTATTAGCCTCATAAGATCTTCTACCGTGGCATTTATATCGATGGTAATGAATTCGGTACGCCCGTTTAAACTTTTTATCATTAATTGAAACTGCTGGTTCATTGGAGGATCCTAGAAAGGTTCAGTTGAGTTCTAAAGAATAAAATTAGGGAAGGAAATACATTTATTTTAACGTGACTATTGTCGCGTAGTAAGTTGCTCCTTTCTATTGTGACCAACGTCTTCCCAGCATCCCGGTAGGCTTTCTGTATTTGCTCGCCAATTTCTTTCGCTTTTGCCGTTTGATGGCACTTGACCAGGCTCTCTATGTAGAGAATTATACATCTTTCGTGCGACCAAGATTCATTAGGGGCTCGCATGGACTCTGCTACTACGGGTTCTAGCAAGGAAAGCAGCTCCTCCCAGCGATTATGATACTTTAGATATAGCGCTGCATAGTAAGAGCTTCGTCGATACTCTTCTGAATTCGGCCCACATAAAGATTTCAGATTATCAGAGACTGCTAGTGCTGTTTCCGTAGAGAAGTACACCTTATCGTCGCCACGACTTTCCTCCGCCCTTAACCAGAGGAATGCATGGATGGAGCAATGATATTGCTCCATCCATGCAAGTCCTTCCAATCGTGAAACATTTGGTGTATTCCGCATCCATAAAACTCTTCTTACTAAAAGCTCTGGTATATCAGGCAACCTCTTATCGGATACTGGTAATATTGCAAGAGCCCTTGGAGTCGATGGCCACTGTAAAATATTTTTAGCGAGGAATAATGTCATCCTGCAAGCAGAGCATAGAGCGTTGCGTAGGTTTAGGCCTCGAAACTTATAGTTCAGCATATTTCTATAAGTTTTATTATTGTATAAAAGTTGCCGACTTCGGAAGCGATCCATACACTTTTTTAAAGGTTTTAGCTGCTCCGAGTCTTCTTGAAGAGGGCGCTCAGGAACCTTGTGTCGCCGACAAACACAGAGACGAGAGAATCGTATTCGCCAGAGTAATGCAGACCAGATAGTATAGTTGTCGTCTTCCTTCGGAGTACTGCCGAGGTAAATATCTGTGAGAGCCAAGGCATGTTGTAAATCTGTGTCTAGATCTCCGAAGGTCGAATATTCGAGAACTTGTAGGAGCGGTAGCGCAAGGTGTGCAGGGATTAAGCCAGTGCCAGAATCTTGGAGATTAGAACTATAACAAGTGCGTTTTGAAGCATCCAGCACAAGCACTAGACACCGCCGCGCATATAGAGCCAAATTGTGGTATTTTCTCAACGGCCAAACATCCAGCTTGCGTTCTTCAACACTTCCGGGGACACGTTGAAGTGCTGGATCGAAAAATGGAGGGAACTGATCCTGTTTCGCAAATGACGAAGTGAGCAACGCAGCCCAACAAATTATCAGTTTCAACCTAAGGGCGGTATCAACTTCAACGCGCTGTGAGGCCCAATACTGAACCAGCGGGTGTATACGTATGGATGCTGTGACCGGCTGATCTCTGAGGAAGCCAAATTTTGTCAGGCCCAGTTTGGCTTCTATGAATCCTGCTTGGCTTTCCAAGGCTTCTTGCAGCTCAGGCGGAATCCAACCTTGACCTTCAGGTACTCTTTCAAAT
The DNA here is from genome assembly GCA_000743665.3 of Scytalidium sp. 3C. Taxonomy (NCBI): domain Eukaryota; kingdom Fungi; phylum Ascomycota; class Leotiomycetes; genus Scytalidium; species Scytalidium sp. 3C. The sequence continues at coordinate 1,233,302 of JMRO03000013.1, read as the reverse complement.
TCACCCTTTTTTGTCCAGTGGTATTGTCCTTCAATACAAGATTGTAAAATGAGTAAGGGAATATCTTGAACCTCCAGCAACGAAACTAGTAAGAGCAGTACGGCTGCCTGTGGGTGCACTTCAGAGACCTTCTGGAATGATATATTCCAAGTTGTCATAACTGTTTCTCTGCTATCGACATTGTATTGAGTTGAAGCATATTTCCTCAGATATTCAGATCGTTTCACTCGGTATAACCGCAGGTATAACTCTGCAGTAATATGGGCTGCACGGATGTAAGATGCTGCCTGGTCTATTGCGAGGGGTAGATATCCAAGCTCCTGGACCAAATCATTTGTTGCTGGCTCTTGGGCGACATCTTGACCGGCGATTTGGCGGACCAGGGATACCCCCTCGCTGTGGTCCATGTCAGACACCTCGATCGTATACCACTGATTTTTGACAACCTCATTTCTGCTGGTAATGATAACCGGGCCAGGAACACCAACTCCCAGTACTCGCCGATGAAATTGATCAAGTGTCGACTCATCATCCAGGTTGTCGACCACCAATAGCCAGTGATGGTTCCGTTTCAACCAAACTGAGGCTCTCTCTACACAGGTCTCAGGATCATTTTCGACTTCACTACCATCCAGTGTTGCAATTTGAGCAAGGCTTCTGACTAACATCATCCAGGAGGCTCCATTAATCCAGAAAATGGCCCTGTAGTATTGACGGTAATTTTCCACGAATCGCAGCACCAGCTCCGTTTTCCCTGCACCTCCCAAACCCCATAGAGCTACCCTCTTTGACTTCGTATCTGCTGGTTGTTGAGGTTGAATAGCATCGTAAAGCTGCATCTCAAGGCCGGCGCGCGTGACATAGTTCCTGTTTCGATCTAACGGAATATTGAATATTCGATCTTGCTCTGTACTGGCTGAATAAACTCCAGACACGTCTAGTCCTTAGAGAGTTAGTACCCATCATCGACCTTGCACAGCAGAATCGGGAGATCAGGATATCATATACCTAGTGTTGATGGCTCCCAATGGCGCAAAAAAGCCTTCATGCAAGCCGCCGCCGTTGCCGCTGCGTATTGCTGCCACAATTTACATTTATGGCTATCCGCGTAGTCGCAGGCGCCTTTGATAACCACACATGGGAAAATATCCCATACGCCGGCACCTTCCATCTCGAAGGCGATGATACCTTCCTTCCGAGCGATCGCATCACGGTCCTGGCCTGACTTCATCACAGTGTGACCGGATGCGATGAGGCCGAAATGGACTGCCGGCTGCCGACTTGCCTGCTGGAGGCGGCCACGAGGCACCATGTTACCGTTACAGCCGCATTGCTCGCACAGCCCGTCACCAAGGTGGTGATATGATGGCTCAAATAGCCGGTCATTTGCGCTGCCTGGGTCCTCAGCTCCAAGTTCAGGTAGTTTTTGAAGCACGCCCATGTAGCTGGTCATCGTATCTCGAAGAGTCTTCCGGCCACGAATGCCCCTCAGCTTGGCCAGCAGCGCGCTGATCTCAGAATTAGGTCTCCCGAGTGAGTCCAGAAGAGTGTCTTTGCGGATGAACCCATCGGGCAGCCTCCGCCCGAAGTCATACTGAATGATGCCATCACTGATGATAACATCGCCAAGCACAATCTCATCGCCCTCAGGGGTAAAGGGAACAACTCCGCAAATCCCGACCACTAGACCCAGCTTAATATTGGGGAAGCTTCTACGACAATTGACCGCCATAGCAGCGGCGTTCGTACTGCCTATACGGGGCATATGGACGAGCACAATGTTAAGGCGACCGATTGTCCCAGTGGTATAGGCATTCGGGTCACCTGCGACCTTATCGTATGGGGCGCCTTCATCATCCCAGCAGTGGTCGAAGAGAGCCTGGACTGCGTTGGCCTCGATGGTAAGAGCGCAGATGACAGCGATTTCAAATTCGCGGCGCGAGGCTGGCCGAACAGGAGCGTTACTGGAGTGGGAGAAGTCTGCCATTAAGGACCGCATCGACATGAATCAATAGCGCCGCGATCTAAACTGCTGGAGAGAATCTGAGTGCGACAATAACTTGAGGCTGCGGAGGACGGGATTCAGCCCTGCACGTGAACGCAATGCAAGCTCAGCTGATTTGATTTTAGGTACGCAAACTTTCATACAGACCTGTCCAACATTCCGATTCTCAATCACCCAAGCAGGCAGTACAGATCTGCAAAACAAAGTCAAATAAGCAGAACATCATTGGTGAAAATAAAACAGGTTGAAATACGACATGTATGGATGTGTGTATCCAAGCTCTCCAGGTCATGCGATGACAGGTCTATTTAAGGCTATGGCTAAATTAACGACATAAAACCCGGAGTCTCTGACATCCGGAACACGGGCTTGATTCTGCGAATCAATCGGCTGTATGCAAGGCATCAGATAGATACTCTTCTGCCACGCTTTGATAGCATGTAACTCTTAATTTTGTACATTTATGCTGGATCATAAGATTTAATGATATAATCTGAGCTCCTCTAAAACAGCAGAGCCTAGAATTGCTCTTCTATGTTAGAACCGTCGTCAAGTCATTATACGTCAAATCCGGTGCTTCCACTCAGCTCAGTCTGGTATCTATCGTCTCATCCCTACACTTCTTCAAAAACGGCATTAGTTCCGTACCACCAGTTCCCTTTAGACCATCCTTCCTCTCCGTCCCCTTTTCCGTTCTAGATGCAATAGCTAGGTTGAGCCCAGTGCCTTTCTCCAGAGGGACGCTAGTTGATGGTGCGATTATGTATCTAGCGACAATCTGGATATGTATATTACGAAAATGTTGTAGTCTCGTTATAGCTACGTTGTATGCTTGTAAGAGAGCCTCTGAGGAAGTTGACGTTGATGACTCAATGAAGGGACGGATATTGGCGACAGAGGCGATCCGCAATATAAATTCACGATGAGGCGCCGGCATATAGTTTCTCATATCCTGCGATTTGGTTAGCACGTCTATCAAACGCAGTATATATTTGCCATTCACTCACCTCAAGGAATGCCGTAGAAGTGGAATGTCTGACCCCAAGTATGACATCAAAGAGTTGTATCAGCGAACTCTGAGCATTGCTTCCTCCACTGAAATACCTCCATTCACCCTTCCCATCTCCTTCGTCATAAAACACTCCTCTAGGTAGGCCCGCTGCAGCCATGTTCTTGCTACCAGCCAGATACGGACGGATCTTATGGTAGAAGACATCAGGGTTGCATCGCTCGTACATTCTTTGTAATATAGAGCTGCAGTCCGATATTATGTCCCCGAAAGTAATAAGATTATTGAGAAGGGTTTGGCTATCACACATGTTGACTGCAGATATGGCGCTCAGCATCAGTGGTATTATTGCGGCGCCTCGGGATTCAATGGCCGTGCTTATGAGGAAGAACCATTCTTCATCCCGAGTTCCAGTAAAAGTATGTAATATAGAAAGTGTTTCTAAATCATACGGGTATTTATTCGTATTCGCAGATGTTGTAAAGTTCCAGAGATTGAAAGCGGCATAGGTTCCTGTTGGCGGAAGACCCAAGTGCGAGGAGGCAGAAAGCATAGGAATAGCGATTGCAGGTGGAAGAATCTTTAAGAATAGCGTTTAGTTCTCCTGTCTGCAGATTTGCTTTGATAAACTTACTTCTAATGGTTGTTCTCCGCCCCATATATAAGCATGGGTCATGAAGGAGAGAAGTAGATATGCTCTTCTCCATTCTGATTCTGTCTTAAGATAGGAAAGAGAGAGTACAGGCAGTTTATCAACTCTTTGCCTAAGAACTCCTCTCTGAAGCAGTAATGGTAGGTTATGGGTTATGAGCTCCCATGGCCGATAGTATGGATCACTGAGTTCCATCAGAGGTAAGTCCTCAGGGAGAAATCCCTGACGAGGCGATATACCGTAGTCTGCCAATGAAATATTTAAAGGATCAAGCATTGTATGAGAATAACAGATAAATTTAAATGAAGAAGACCGACTCTCTGATCTCCAACTAATAGCGTAGGGTGATCTCACGAGTATCTCACGGGTACTAATAAAGAAGAGCAAAGCGGTATTGAGTACAGAGATAGGAAATGAGCAAGTTACCAGAGCGTCGGTAATTAATCAGGTTTGCTTGAGACGTAACCTCATTCCGAAATTGAAAGAAATGCACTGTGCAATCAGCTGTTCCCATGCATGTCGCGAGATCACAGCAGCAAATGGCAGATTGTCGAACCGACGGATACGGATCTTATCCGCTCTTCTGGAAACCACCATTGACTAAAAGACCGAGCAACACGTCATCCTACAACCAGTTTAGGACATTAATTCCAGAAATACGAGCATTCTTTGTTATCAGTATATTCCGATTCTTGAAACCTAAGCCGTGTGACCAGAAGGCAACCATCCGGATATGTTTCCGTCTTGACTTGCTGGAGCCGGTCTGCATCCGCTCAGATCCTACCTTGATATATGGATCGCGATTCATTGGCACTTCGCATGAGTGCATCCGTTTAGCGGCAGCTGCACAAACACACTTACATAAACTTGAGGGGATAAATTGTTTGACATTGTCAAAGAATCCATCTTATCTTCAAATATTCAGAAGCCCGCATCCTCCCCTTCCTCACGCTTATCTCGGCAGTGGTCCTCGAACTAGTAAAAATGGGTTCCTACGAGGAACACCAGAATGAGTTCCTGGTGACTAAGCCTTCGTTTCCATTGGAAGCAAAATCTCAAGAGTATGCGCAAGCTCTGGATGCTAAAGATCCTTTGCGATCGTTCAGAGAAGAATTCATAATTCCGTCCAAATCCAATATCAGAACAAAGAAATTGGTGAAACCAGGTTCGTACATCTGCATCATCCCACGCCCTTGCTTCCAGTATAACCTCCGCAGTTTAATGTAAGATATTGATAATGTTAAACTCCGTTCTTACGCGCACATAGACATATCGAGCTCTGATACCGGCATCTATTTCTGTGGGAACTCTTTGGGCCTTCAACCTAAGAACGTGGCACCGTTCATCCAAGCTCAGTTAGATGCCTGGGCAACAGTAGGTGTCCATGGACACTTTCGAGATCTGGAAAACTCGCCATTAGTACAATGGCAGAACTTGGCTGAACATGCGTCCGCACTATGTGCTCCATTGGTGGGAGCCTCTGCATCTGAAGTTGCCATCATGGGCACCCTAACGACAAACTTGCATTTACTTATGGCAAGCTTTTATAGGCCAACCAAAGAGAAGTATAAGATAATATTGGACTGGAAAGCATTTCCTAGTGACTTTTATGCAATTGAAAGCCAGATTCGCGGCCATGGCTTTGATCCTGAGGAAGCGATGGTCTTTATCGCACCTGACGAAACTGAGTACGAGATCAGCACGAAGAAAATCCTGAATCTCATTGACGAGCATGCTGATTCCACCGCACTGGTACTCCTTCCTGGGATCCAATATTACACTGGCCAATTATTCGATATAAAGACTATCACCCAGCATGCGCAGTCGAAGGGCTTAACCGTTGGCTGGGACTTGGCTCATGCTGCAGGCAATGTACCTCTAAGCTTACATGGTTGGAACGTAGATTTTGCAGCGTGGTGTACATACAAGTATATCAACGCTGGGCCAGGATCAATTGCTGGACTTTTCGTTCATGAGAGACATGGCAGAGTCGAGTATAAAGAGGGCGAGGAGAGGCCTGTTTTCAGGCACCGATTGGAAGGCTGGTACGGAGGTGACCAGGTGGGAAGATTCAATATGGATAACAGTAAGTATTCCTCTCCCGAATATCCCAGTATATGTGATCGGGTCACAGCTGACCGATTTACCTAAGAATTTCGTCCATCTCCAGGGGCAAGCGGGTACCAAGTGTCGAATCCATCAGCAATTGATCTCGCGTCCCTGTGTGCCTCTTTGACAGTCTTCAATAAAACATCTATAGCCGCTCTCCGTGAGAAGTCAGTCCAAATTACCGCTTATCTTGAGCACCTTCTGCTCGCTATTCAATCATCTGATGCAGGTGCTCGGCCTTTCCGTATCATCACGCCGTCAGACCCAAATGCACGAGGGACGCAATTAAGTATCCTGCTCAAACCCGGCATTCTAGACACTTTGGCAGGAATGCTAGAGGAGGCAGGAATAGTGTGTGACAAGCGGAAGCCGGATGTCATCCGTGTGGCTCCAGTACCCTTGTACAACACGTACGAAGAAGTATGGAAATTTGTCGAGGTGTTCAAGGAAGCGCTGGAAAAATCTTCATGGAAGGAAAATAATTGAAGAGGGATCTGTTTTCGATGAATATTAGCATAGATTATGGTACGCGTTTGCCAGTTGAGCGGTAATGAATTATGATGACGGACTTGCCGTGGCAGTCTGCAGAATTCTCCTGAAATAAATCCCATGCATTCTGTGCTGAAACCTCACGCATTGATGCGTATAATAGCATCTCACTGTAAAGCTCTATACGGTGCCTATACTTAATTCACAATGCCAGGTATATAACTCCTGTATCATCCCCGCTAATCCAAAACGCCGACATGACCATGCTGACAAAACTCCCGTCGCGCGTTACATCAATTCAGTTGTAAACAAGCCCAAACTCTTGCATAGATCAAAAACCAATACTGGCTGAGACTACATCCAATACCCATCTTTCCAGAGCTCCTTCGAATACCCCTCGGTCAGCCTCTCGTCTTCCCCATACTGCTCCTGCCAGCCAACAAATCCGCCCTCAAGGACAAACACTTTTTGCTCAACTTTACCACCGTCATCCACCTTGCTCTTCGACTCGCCAACCTCAACCAAGTCACCTTCTTTATTCTCCTGCTCCTTGCCCGTATCAGCGGTTTGGACTACTGTCGCAGGAGTACCCAGCAAACGCTCTCTAGTCCTCAAATACTGCAACGCCGCCGACGGACCCCGCTGTTGACTCAAGGCACAATGGAACACCACAATCTCTTTATCTTCCAATTTCCGGACCAGAGATGGGATAGCGTGTGATAGCGTGCTGGAAGGCACATGTGTCGAAGTATTAATATGTCCGCCAATGTGATCTGGATACGTGGAGAGCATATTCAGCAAAGGAAGTACTTCCAGGTAAATGGGAGCTCAAGCATAAAAAGCGCAACCAAGATGAGTATTTAAAGAGAAAAGTTTATCCATACCTGCGTCTCTTACGTCAATAACTGCTATTTTGCTCGGCTCTGGCAGCTTCTGATGTTGCGCCAGCAGGAGGGAAGATAGCTCTTTCGAGGAGATGCGGGGTAGGTTGGCGACTGTGTAGGTTGACATTTTGCGCATCAGATTACCCTGCTGCTATCGCATATATATATATAGAAAGGAAGGGACGTATAAGACAGTTATGCAAGATGTCCGCGGGCTCTTAACTTTGCTGGTACACAAGTATTTCGGCCTTGTGATTTATATACCCACCGTTGCCCAGGAACCTTTTTGGCGGGGTAGCACTAACGACAAAATTACCGACTGGCGGTGACGCAGTGCCCGGCCAGGCCTGTAACATGTGAAAGGGGGGAAAGAGCACACGCGTGCCTCAAGCAAAAGAGCAGTAACCAAATATGCAAGCTTATTTCATCACAGTAATTGGTATAGCAGCTATATACGCCGCAGTTTTATCTGCCGTCTTTCATTTTGTCCGACCCAACCAAATCTCCCTTTACACCTCAAAGGAGGAAAAACCGCAGCGTGTCTAATCAACAAATAGAACTACCTATCCTTTATAAATATGAATCCGCTCATTCCACGTCTTCTTCGGCTTCCTCAGCTACCTCAGCTACTTCAGCTGCACCATTTTCTCCATTAATAGCCTCCTCGTGCCCATTTGTTTGAACATCGATCAAGTTCTCCACAGTAACGCCCTCGCTTTCAAGCTTCAAGTACTCATTCCACTCTGGGAACAAGTCTTCGTCCTCTCCAGGCATGCCAATCAGCTTGGCAACTCGTCCCTTCTTCTCCTTCTCTAAGGATGCTTTCCAAAGTTCAACAGTTTGTGGAGCCGCGCTGGGCTTGTATGTCTGGGAGAACAGGACGGCCTCCGCAAGACGGTTGGTTCGGACGAGAATGTCGATGCAGCCTTGGACATCCGCTAATTGCCAGAGACATGTAAAGGCAACATTATGAGCTCCGGCCTCCTCGGCCTGGGCTGCCAGAGCGCGCAGGCCTTCTCTGTTACCTGTGGAAGAGTGCAGAAGCAAGAGTGAGCCAAGATCCTTGGCGTTGGTGAAGCACTTGGCCGCAAGAGCAACATCCCAGCCTGAAAGAGCTGCATCACCTACAGTCTTCCACTTATGTTCGACATCAGCTTCGTTGGCCAGTTCAAGCGCAGTAGGAAGATCTCCTAGAGCAAGTGCAAGTTCGAATTTGTGTTCGGGGTCTGTGGCGACTTGGAGAGCAAGTTCCTTATGGCCCTGACCCTCGAGGAAGCGGGCGATCTTATTGAGTTGATCAGCAGGGATAGATGGAAGCAGCTCTTCTGCAGACTCCATATCTCCTCGGAGGACAAGAGTCTGGTACTCCACCACGGAGAGGGAGAGGCTGAAAGAGGTAACGTTGACATCCTTGTCGCAGAGGTAGACTCTTGAATCACGCTGGATATATCCTAGAAGATACATTCCCTGATCGAAGTGTGAAATAGTGTAAGTCTGGTCACCAACGAGGTAGTTCAGACGGTTGGTGCTGTTAGTGTAGATGAAGCAGTCACCGACCCATTCCCCTGTTCGGACACTTTTACCCAGTTAGTTGAGCCCGTTCGATAGCTGGAGATTAGTACTCACCTCTCATTGATATCTGTAACAACCTCAAAAGCAGACTCAACTCCGTCATCCTCGACTTCTCCCGCTTGGACTGCAGCGAGGTAATTCTCTCGCGAGAATCGCAGGACATAGAATGTGTCTTCACAAGCAATGGCAACAAGTTCACCGCCCTCAGACCAGTATACCTGTTTTGGTTCAACTTCAATCCTTCGGACCAATCCACCTGTTTGCCAATCATAGAAGCCAATGCCGCCTTGGCCAATTACACCAAGAAGGACACCACCAGTGAGACCCTCAGCTTGGAAGCCAACGTCAAGGCCACCCGGCTTCTCGACGAAATTTTTGAAGATCTTAACGCTGGTGGATGATTCTCTGATGGCATAATCGGTGTTGTTTTCTTTTGAACCCCAGACAAAATCGAGAGCTGAACCAAAGGCTTTGTTTCTCCATGCAAGAGCGGTATAGATTATGAACTCCCCATCGCCACAGACAGACACGAAGCGGCCATTGGGGGAATGAAGAAGTGTCTGTGGGTATACTTCGCAAGTTCCCAGGTCCTTTGTTGGTAGGCTGATAGGCTCGTTATCCTTGAGGACGTCTGTTGGGAGTTAGCAACTATCTCCCAGTTAAGCATTTGATAAAGCTGAATGACTTACCACCACCCTTGATTATAGATGAGACAACTTCATTATGTCTCGCCCAAATAAGCTTGCCAGAGCCATCCATGGAAACAGCGGGCTCTTCCCTTCCCATCTTCACAACCACGGAACCCTCATCGAAACCTACCGCAACTCCTTGTTTGCCACGTTGATAGCTGACACACCAAGCTCTCTCTAATCCGTAGTTAAGACTTTGCTCGAGTCTGTAGGTATTCGCGTGCCAGATCTTAACAGTGCCATCTTCGGAACCAGAAATGATAACAGGCAGCTCAGGGTGATAGCATGCGAATGAAACATTGCTAGTGTGGCCTTCCAAGGTGGCAATGAGCGATTTAGTTGTGTAGTCCCACACCTTCACGGTTCTGTCATCGGAAGAAGTAAGAAGATATGGCTTATCAGACTGTGGGTAGTAATCCACGTGGTTTACACCCTTGGCCTCATGAGCTTCTAGGGTGAAGTTGGCTGTGGGTGATCCTAAACTCCAGATCTTGACTGTTCGATCCAGACATGCCGAAGCAAACGTATTCGTATCTTTGGGATTTATAGCCAGACCCATGACGTAGTGGCTGTGGCCCTCGAAGACCTGGACACACTTCCATCCCTTCTCCCAATCCCATAACTTGATGGTCATATCATCTGAGGCGGTCAAAACGAATGGCTGGGTCGGGTGGACAACAATAGCACGGATGTAGTCTGGGTGAGCCTCGAACGAGGTGATCTTCTCGGAGGTGTTGTAGTTGTATACGCGGAGTTGGAAATCATCACTTCCACACACGATCCAGTTCTTGCGTGCAATGAATCGACCGGCACGGACAGGAACATCTGTCAATTCGAAGGTTTTGACAATTTGCTGTCGATTATGTTTAGTTCTCTGCAGGCACCAACCCACTCCAAGCACAGCAAAATACATACCTGTGTCTCATACGACCAAATATACACATGGCCTAAACCCCAACAATCCGTCAGCAACTGATCCCAATCTCTCCTTCTTTATATGTATCGCAGCCAAAAAGTCCAAACATACCGCTATACAGTGTCGTCAAGATCCATGGCTCTGTAGGATGGAAATCAATTCCCTTCACTCTCTCGCTCCTAGCAAATAACTGTCTCTGCACACAAAAACAGACAAAACCTCGTTAGCCATCTCTCTTGAAGCAATACACTCTCATTAATGAAGCCCGCCTCTTGCTGCTTTCGCGACGGCTTCAAGGGTTCCCCAATCCTTTTGTAATATTTTTGGCCGTCCCTGATCGCAAAGCCGCCAAATCCCCTCCCCACAACCACAGCCACAGCTACCTCCTCAGCCTCTAGCCAAACACGACTCACCTTTACATCTAATCTCATCCTTCCCAATTATTGCCTGTTCCCCCCAGGCAAGGCAGGTCAATTTTATCTTTTGCGTAGCGAAGGTATATTAAAAGGAGGTGGAAAAGCACCGCACACCCCTCGTTGTGCGCGGAGGAGGGCTTTCGTCAACAAAAGGGCTCGTGGATCGTTATCAATCGTTCTTGCAGGACACGGAGAAGATGAAGATTCCCGCTCGACCCAAATGAGTTTTCGGAGCTGGGTACTGCAGGGTCGGGAATGTCGTCCGAAGGGGGGAGGTGAGTGATTTCGATATGTCCACCGTATATTCGAGATTCGTGGTCTTTGGGCAAGCTTCCGAATGGCTAGTGGGTTGCGGAGCGCGCGCTAAACTATATTAGGACTAGAACCTAAATACGAGCTGATTCTGTATGGGCAAAGCGACTTCACCAAGTCAACTACAACAATTAATATTCACGAGGTAAGAATTGGTAAAATTGGTAGGTTTTAGATCAAGTTTTTGATTCTTCTATCTACATCATGCTATGAAGACTTTTTTATCGAATTCATGGCAACTCTCAACTGCCAAAATGATGGAGCAAAACAGAGAAATCTGTAGCCCCCCTGAAACCCAATTATACAACCGTGAAAAGTAAAGAAACCAGATGATCGCTGCTAAACAACACAAGGTATTTCTAAAACCAGATAAAAAAGAGCAAATGGGAGGAAAGTGTCATGATTTCCTCCCCGATCCCGTTCGCCGTCATTTAATACCCTAGAACATCATGAGAAATAACGGAAAAAGTCATTACACAAGTTCCATCACGCGTCGGCCTGGACCTTCTTCGCGACCTCGACCACATGCGAGAACAGTGGGTGGCTCTGATCTAGACCACAGACCTTCTCCACGACGGCGGAAGCCTCGTTCTTCTCCATGGTCTCGGCAAGCTCGAAACTCTCCTTGTCCTCCTCGACGTTCTGGAAACGGAAAGCCATCTCGGCTGCCTTGAGCAGGTGAGAGAAATCTCTGTTCATTTCAGCCAGTTCGGCAGCCGGGCCGATGAAGCGCTCATTGCGGCCCAACTTTCTTAATGGTGCACGACCAACGCGCTCAACTGCATCTTCCAAGTGGGGGTTGCTGATACGCTTGATGATCTTCTCGACGTATTCCTTCTGCTCCTGCTCGTGGGCGCCGTGCTTCTCAATCAGCATCTCGCTGGTCTCGGCGAGAACAGCGCGGACCTCGCTCATGATGCGAGGATCTTGCAGGGCATCGTAGACGGTGGTCTTCTGGAGGTAGTATCCGTAGTAGGCAGCTGTGGCGTGGCCAGTGTTGACGGTGTAGAGCTTGCGCTCAATGTATGGGAGAAGCTCGCTCACCCATTTGACGCCGTTGATCTCGGGAGCACCACCGACATCCTCGAAGGGACCCTTCTCGACGATCCACTCGAAGAACTTCTCGAGCTTGACGTCCAGGCCTTGGTCTGGGTCCTGGGCCGGGACGATGCGGTCGATAGCAGAGTTGGCATATCGAGCACGCTTGGAGTGGTCTGCGAGTCGGTGTTCTGGGGTGTTCTTGGTGTTCTTGATGTGCTCTTCGAGCTGCGAAGTGGCGCCGATGGCGTTCTCACACGCGATCACGGTGATGGGCTTCTGGTCATTCGAGCGCATGTCAATGCCCTTGGCAATGACGGGAGCGATGAACTTGAGGATGTTGGGGCCCACGGAGCAGGTGACGATGTCGGCCTCGGAGATCTCCTTGATGACATCTTGCTCGTGGGTCTTGGAGTTGATGGCCCGGTAGTTGGTGACGACCTCTTCGTTGTTGCCTTCTGTGCCGACTTCGATGACCTTGTAGGACTTGGTGTTTTGCAGGCTGGTGATCACGCTGTCCATCACATCCGCGAAGACGACTTCATAGCCGCTCTTATGCAGGTGGACGGCAACGAAGCCTCGGCCGATATTACCGGCACCGAAGTGAACAGCTTTCTTGGTCATAGGCATGGTGGGTGATGATCGATAGGTACAGGAGATGCGGAATAGGATATGAAGAAGGTCAAAAGAGGTAAGTGGCTGGTGGTGAGATGGAGTGAAGAAGTGGTTGTATGGACCAGCGTTTTATTAGTCTTCGGAGAAATAAAGACTAGTGTAGATAGAACGAGATCGACGTCGATGTCAGAGTCGATGGATGAGGATGGATGTGCAGAAGATCACTGATGAGATGAGAATGGAAAAACTGGAGATTGGAGGTGGGATGTGAGGAAGTCTTATATCATCGATCTACGGGAAGGGGGTCCCTCTGGAGACGGTGGTAGATCCAGGGTATCGATGTGTAGCAACGAAGGAATGAGGTATATGAGGGGCGTCCAACAGGGGCCCTTGGCAACTCGGCCCTGTCGCTCGCTGTTTCCAATGACTTTCTCATGGCAGCGTGCTCGTTAGTACGTCGCAGCGTCAGAGTGCTTGTGTCGTTTAGCTTCTCCGCCCAAGACTTGCCGTCACTCCGTCATACCCAGTGCGTCCAGCGATGGCTCCCAGCATGTTTGCGGTCCTCAACCACGGCCGCCTCCACGCCGTCGTCACGACGGAGCCCGCGCTACGAGCTTTGGGGGGACCCTGATTGGGCGCGAGGAGAAACCGGTCCAGCGACCCTGGGCGCCTGAGGGCGACGATGGCCTCCCCAACGGGACTGCCATGACGCAAGGCTGCCGCTGCCCACAGGGGAGGGCAAGGCGCGGTGTTAGGGCGGCGACGCAGCCGGTTGCCGATCCCAGGCGCGCTGATGTCGGTGGTCGCGCTCGTGTAGGCGCGCGGTGGGCGCTGGTTGGCTTGCGGCTGGCTTGTGCTGGTGCGGTCGTCTCAGGCATGGGCAGCGGTCGAATGGGACCCCATGGGCACTCGGCAGCGGCACCTGCTAAAGCAGCAGGCCCTCATGGGCGCCCACCGAGCCAGGAGGGGCGCCAAGTACCTGTGTCGGCCCCTCCATTGCCCCTCGCCACCGACCCCCTTCATCAGCCATGGGCCCCAGGGTGGGACATGGCCGACCACACTGTATGACTGGGCTCCGTGGGCTGCGGAGTGAGACCCCGTCGGCCTTGGTTCCCTGATTGCAGGCCAGGACGAAGTAAATTACCGCACTTGGGGGCAAGATGATGCTAACGATCCGGAGGGTATTGCGCTTCGCTGCAAGGCATTTTGCAGTTGCAAATGGGAGTGCTGATCTGCAGGAACTGCCTCCGCATCGGTAGGCGCTGGCCCAGCGCTCTTGTTCCGCTTCCGTCCTGGTGCGCACTGCCAGAAGCAGGATCCCGCAATATGACGTCGGACTTTTACGGTCTTGTTGGCTGCTGCACATGTAACGGCTTTTCACCTCCACTTTGCGTGAGTCTGACTTCTTTTTCATACTACAACGTACTCACTAGCCATCGCGATGACTTTGCCATCTCCACACATGGCGGTAATGAGAGGCAGCTTGCGAGCGGGCAGCCTCTACTGCAGCCTCACATCATCGACGGCCCTCCATCTTCCTGTTCTTGGAGACATGTGCTGCCCAAGCTGCATCATGAAGGTGTGATGATGCTGCGAATGCAAGCCCGCCGTCTCAAGAAGGAGTCAGCTCGGCCTTACTCATGTGACTGAAGCCCACTTGAACCCTTATCATGCGCGCTCTGATTCGGGGTCGCTGTTCTCTCTCCTTCACGCACTTATCGCCAGAGAGCCGCTAGCCATGGCCTCGTTACACACGCACCAACCAGCGAGGGAGAGCGTGACGAGGCTGCAGGCCGACCACCGTGTCCCTGCCGTCCTCCTGGAGCGCAGTGGTGCCGTGCGTAGCATCTCCAGTGTCACTAAGTGCAGGCGGCCGCAAAGGGAAAGAGTTGATTTCGTGATCTCGGTGGGGCTCCAGTTACAGAGGGCTGGGTTGATTGGGCGGCTCGAGGGATGATGATCTGCCTAGGGACGCAGAGAGTGGGTTGGCCAAGGTGCGAGGTGTGCTGAGTGCTTTAGTGAGCAGGCTGTGTGCGCTGGGTGCCTGCGGTGCAGTTGGCCACAGTGCTGGAAGTTACCGGACTCACTCTCTGCGTCAAGTACGGCGGCCTTTCGCCTCCACCCGAGCCGACAGCCAGCGGGTGGCCTTTAATCAAACCATCGTCAGTCAGTAAACGGAATACGCGATGTCCGTAGGGGCCACTGCACTGTCCTTACAGTACGTGACAACCATGCGCGCATTTCGATAGTTCAGAAACCTGCCATCCACGGTAGGCCTTGGTGCTGCGCTCCATCATCATCATCACCACCGCCAGTGCTCTGTTTCCTGGTTTCGATTCTGTTTCTGGGCTATACCCACATTTCGAAATATACCATCATCGTACGTACACTCTACACCGTCACTGCTGAACAACAGTCTCTAGGGCTTCACCAGGTCCACTTCTCACGGCTCGTTGTCCTCCTGGGTCCGGAGGGAATGGAGAAAGAGGATGCATGGCGTAGCAGTGCATATGGCAGAAGGCCCTCGGACAAACCCAAGACTTTTGGCTGCCCGTCTCCCTACTTCCAACACATTGCCTGTACGTACTACTGTACNAGGGAAACTAGGATGCCAATGATACTACGGTACGCCTTGCGCTGCTGAGATAACTCGCAACGCCCGAGGCTGTCTGACTGCCTTCCCAAAATCGTGAGACGCGCAATGCACTGGTATCCACAAGGCTATGCTGTGTGGCCTGTTCATGTCCAATGACTTGCAGCAAGCCCGTAAGGGACCTCGCACACCCCCAGGCCCCTCCCAGGATACCTGTCCACAGGCCTGAGGTGCCTGGCATGCATGGGGGACCACTGCGGCGCTTTTTCACCTTCTTGGCGATTGTCTTGTACCACGCCCGGGCCAGAAAAGTTACGGCACTTCCCCGCCCCCTCCATCCACCTCAATGTTTTATCTATCATTTCTCAGTCGCGCATCTCAGACCCTGACGCTACTGGATTCTCGCAAGCCATTATCACCTCCTCTTGCAAGAGGGTGAGATAAGACGGAGGAAGACGGGTTTGCAAGTCTCGAGAATGTTTCGCCGAGGAAAACCACGCCCTTCCATTCTCTAGATGTCGCTGTAATCAGACCGGTATCCTGTCCTGACTCATCGTTGCAGCTGAATATTTCACGCCGATTCCCTGCAAACCACATGTTTATCCTGGAACAACCTATTAGGCCGAACGGGCCGTGGCAGAGCCGTCCGCTCAGATTCCCTGATGATCTTCCTGATTCTCATATCTGGCTGCACTTTTTTTGTTTGTCCGTTACCCGTTTTGCTGTAAATTGGGCATCTTTGCAACAGGGAGTATTCCAGCCTAGCTGGAGAGGTCAATTGCCAAACTCCCTATTCCCGTTCCCGCGCCTTTCCCCCTCACTCTGAAGATGGCTGCAGTTTTGCAGTGGTGTGTGCCATACTGCATGATGTACCCCAGAGGGAGAAACCTGATCAGACCCATAGTATCTCATCTTGCATCTGGTTGTCATCCATCTTGATGGAGTCGAGCGCCCAAAACTTGCTGCCATGTGGTTGCGGTCGACATTACCCCTCACATGATCGTCATTGCTGCCTCCTCCTGCTGCTCCCGCTTCCCCTTCGTCCTCGCTCTGCCTCATAGTCTGTGAAGATATCCATTCATCCTATGCCGACCCAATACACTAGTTATCCACATCCCATGCAGGATACCACATTCCTCCGCATTAGCCAAATACGGCGAAGCCCTGGGAGCACGAGAAAAAGTGGATATGCATATCCGAGCTGCACCAATGTGCCGAGTTGTCCGACTTGTCCCGAGGAGCAAGGCGCACTCTTTGCGGCCCAAATTGGATTGCAGTGCAGAGCAGAGGCAAAATCAATAATGAACTAACTAACTAATAAATTAACTGGACAGTACAAGCACATACGTACGGAGCAACGTTGGATTC
Organism: Scytalidium sp. 3C; assembly: GCA_000743665.3. Classification (NCBI taxonomy): domain Eukaryota; kingdom Fungi; phylum Ascomycota; class Leotiomycetes; genus Scytalidium; species Scytalidium sp. 3C. Next base: position 1,216,635 of record JMRO03000013.1, on the reverse strand, counting down.
GCCTGCAGATTTGCCGCTGGGGATGATGTACGCGTTCCGTTTCCCGGTCAAAAGGCGAGCTGCTTCTCAAATCCCAGCAATCTTCAAAAAATCATCGCACTCGGGAAAGAGTGGAACTTGCTTGCGCCATTTCTTGTACCGTTCACATTATGATACCTTCCCGTGTTTCATATAAGTGAAGTGTCTTTCTTATCTCGCAAAGTCCAAAGGTGGCGAAATGGTCCTAGGATAGCATTGCTCCGGGCTTAGCCGTCCCATGTCTTCAAATTTATTGGGAGGTAAGACTCCAGTCTCCCAAAACGGTTCATCAATTCGCGTCCCAACGATTCCTGTCAAAGCGGAAGCCAGGGAAATCACGTGCGAGGCACTTTGTCACATGCAAAAATCTGAAATTTATCACGTGATATCCATGTTGCGAAGCGGTCGCACGTGATGCAATGGTTCACGTGATAAGCTCTACTACGCTACTTCTGAACTTCCACCTTGATGGCCGTACCTGAATTCTGATATTTTGGTCGAGGCTGGGACTGGCGCTAGCGTGATGGACATCCCTTTGAAATTCTATCCGTTGTGCGACAAGATAATCTACGAATAATGGCCAAGTACAGGATGAAGATGTACTGGATCGAACGCGGATGAAGCATGGAGATGGAGCTGTCAAAAGACTGCTCTCCGGCCATCTTATAACGGTGCCTATAGTTCTAAGCTCTCATATTGTTGACTGGACAGTCTATTCCCATACCTCTATATTTTGGTTACCTGCCAACAAGGTGTGGAGATGACTTGAGGGACGACCTCATTGAAGCTCACAATGTGCCTGTTGATATGGTTGGTGTGCTTTTATTGTTGCATCTCTATGTTCCTTTCATTTGCTATAATTGTGTGAGTCACGTCCATCGATGGTAGCGCTTGACCTAGCTGGTCCGAATCGATAATGGGAGCATCACGATGCTCAAACTGGCTGGAAAGCACATATCCTCATGTTTAATGTGTATAAAATTCACGCATTTTTCTCTCCTGTTTCTTGTTTCCTTTTTCTCGATTTCTACAGAAGTTCTGATACCGAGTTTCCCTTCATTCCAAATTATCCAGTTCTTATTCTCTGTTTGCGGTACACTCGTTTTACATTCACTGCGACTTCTTAAATACAATCGTTTTAATTTCAAAAGTCGAGTGAATTCAAATCAACGTGCGATTACCAACTTGAATTTCTCTGTCTCTTAAGTTGGAACCTTTATAATCTCGCAATGGAGCAACCTCAGTCTTCCATCCCCACCACTACCAACAAGCCACAACGAAGGAGTATCTTCAGAGAACATTTGCAACAGGAGGAGACTAGCGATCTCAAGCCGGCAGAGCATGTCCGAATCGAGGAATCTCTAGATTTGGAACCTCTTGCAAGAGTTAACCAGACCACGTCTGATGAAAAGGCTCACAAGTCCTTTGTCAGACTTAGCGGAAGACGCATGACGGACGCTGAGGCGAAGGAATTCACCCACCCCTCCATATACTCGGAATGGTACCTCCACTACCAACTTCTCAGAGAAAATAAGGCTTCCCAGGGTGTCAAAGGCAAGATCACCACCCTCATCAAGGCCGCTTCAGCCTGCTTAGCAAAGTAAACAATCTAGCTGCCCATTAGCTCTTCGATGGCCAACCCATACACAGCCTAGAAGCTCCAAAAGATAAACGTTGCTTTGCTACACGGAGGGATTGAAAAGAAGTGTATATACCAGGCCGTTCATGACATAGGGAGTTATGGGGACAAAATCTAGGAAAATGATGCAAAAGGCAAAGAGGACGGTGTGGTATAAAGGGATTCTAGAGAAATGGCATGATGTTTGAATCAAGATCTTAGAGCTGGGTGGTTCTGGGGTACGACTTGTAGACACGAGTGGTTCATTCTTCCTACCAGTCTCAATTCGCGATAGCTTTGGGAGGATTCCATTGGTCTGATTCGGTATTTGCCAGACGGAGTTTGGGTCGCATGTTGGGAGTATCGGGATACCAGGAAACCATTGAATATGTATTATATTGGCAGGCGGGAAATCTGGCGATCCGGGAGTTTTTGAAAGGCGCATATCTAACTAGAAGTCCTGGTTTCGGGGTTTGATGCTACAATTGTGTGGGTTTTGGGAAAAAAAACTCCCTTGAAAAAGGAAATATGGATATATTGCTTTGCATGCATTCTTGTGACAGTTCCACTTCTGACTTGGAAGCATCTTATTATATCCGTGTTCATACTGTCGATCCTCTAATTCACTTGATCAGATAACAAATGGTCAATTAGGAATTAATATTCCATTTATCGTGTATAAATGTGCATCTGAATTATTTAGAAATTCACTACTACATAATTCTCCCTTTTCGATTCTTCAATATAGAAGAAAGAATGATCTTTCAAGCACGGACTTCTGCTTGTCTTACAAATTAGGGTTCCGTGTCCAATTTCGTGTCTTGGTTGAATCTGGGGGAGGTCTGTCCATATGTCGCACTGCATTTTATGCGTTTTTAAGGGGGTGGCTGCAGTCGCTAGGGAGTAGAATTATGACTCGTACGTTCAGAGAGAGTTGGAGGATCAGAGACTGTGGTCATAAAGTCAAGGGGAAGGATTCGAAATGTCTTTTAAGAGTTCCATCGTATTAAATACTCGAAACAGAAAATTATCCTTTCAGATTCCCGGTCGTAGGGTGAGATAAACTAGCGTGCCTCGTATTACAGGCAAAAAGCGATTTGCTAGCTACTCAGTGATGACATCAACAACGACAGCTTATTGACTGGTCGAACAAAGTTAACTACAAGAAGCTAAATGGTTGAGCTTAACGCGGGATCTGCTGTAGCTATTAGCTCATCCGCCAGGCTTGGCCGTCCTCGGTAATAGCTGCCGGAGATTACTATACGACATCACTGCTCTTCATCAACACCCCGCTCTGCTACGTTCCAAACCACATCCATCTCAATCGGATGGCTGATACTGCTAAACTAGCATAGGTGTCATTGCTAACGCTCAGCCTGCTTATTGCAGACCGCCTCAACAAGCATATCAGGTGGTGTGGGACTTCCTCGCAATCCCACGGGAGTACTGACCGCCCTCGGATCTGGATGGCCGTCTGGCATGATTCGTGATACCCTTGATACGGGAGCGATACGGTAGTGTACACGCCTCGCATCTCTGACTCGGGCGACCCGGCCTTCAACGCTCATCTCGCCATCGCAGAGGCGCGTGAAACGTCGTGAGACAAACAGCTGCGCGTCTATCAGCGCGCACAGATTATCCTGGTGATTGGTCTGCCCGTGGTAGGGGTTGCTGGATGCTCAGCTCACATCTTTCAACGCTTCTTCCAATCCCGTCTTCCCCCTGGTCACCATTAATTTGAGCGTACCTGGTATTTAAGAACCATTGAGCGGTCTCTGGTACCTCGTGAAAAAGTTTCTTTTCTTCTGAAAAGTAACAGAAAAGAGGTATCTCTGATTGTGTCTTTGTTTTCTTGTACCATTTTATTTTTTGGAGCCTCTTTCGTTGTCGACATCTTCCGGCCATGGATTATACGACCCAACCAACTGGGATATGGGATCTGCCCAACGAGGTTAGTACAATATTTATTCCTATGTCTGACGTGGTCTGCACATAGAATTCAATCGATTCACCAAAACTAAACATCCAACTACAGGTTCTTATCTCACTGCTCTCAACCTTTTCCACGCGTGCTCTCCTTCCTCTGACAGCTGTCTCTCGTCGCTTCCACGACCTCACTCTACGAATTATCCAGAACCGGCTTTTACAGGCTGCTTCGTTGGACGATCATAGGCTTATTCTAGAATGTTACCACCCCTCAACCAAGCTTACCACGCCATATCTGTTTTGTGATTACATAGGCACTGATGGTCTGAGCGACGACGTATCAGATGACACAAGCGGATCATTAGGCAAGCTGGCCGATCTTTATTCTCATTTTCGTCCGATCCCAGCAGAAGAGAGAAGACCGTCGCGGCGATGGCGTTCAATTGTAGCCCCGCAATCGCCCTCAGAACCCCTAAGCCGATCTCTGGTGGATGAGGATGAAGTAACAGAGCCAGCGGAGGAACCACTTGCCTCCCACAATATCAGCTTGGAATCTTATGAACTCTTTTCCCAATTGTGCACCGTGACGAGTCTCATTAAAGTTGGACCCAAACCTGGACTCTTTCTCTCTTGCGTCAATATCAGTGAAGGCGTCACGCGTGTTTGGCGAAATTGGCTCTCTGAACAGGCGGAGTCATATAGGAAGACTAGGCGCATTGCACTGCTGAACAAATCCAAGGCGAGAGTGATACCGGAAAATGTGCGAGAGCAGAACTTTGAGAACCTTCTTTGGGCAGATCCTAATAAGCACGTTGGTTTGAGACTACGAGTTAAACAGAGGAATGATACATCCATGCCCATCTTGATGCATCGGGATGATGACGATGAACCTGTTTCTTATACGTTGGAATATGAGGGTAAGATCCGCACCACGTCGGCTTATTTAGGTCGAATATATTCATTGCTGTCTGGACATATATGCATTTGAGAAGATACTGCATGTAGATGTACCGGGGCTGACTGTTAACAGAACTTGTAATTCGAACCACGCAGCTTCTGCTCATGGTTGAAGAATCTCTTGACCAGGAGATTAGCCACTCAGGTAAAGCAATCGTGATAGGATCCTGGGGATGAGACCGTTTCAGGGCGATCCCATCCAGATTCAACGCGACCCGTTTCCGTAGAAGAGGAGGACCCGCATCGTGACAAGAGAGAGTCTGAATTATGCAAGAGAAAGCACCTGCCACCCCTCGAGTGAGGACATTGATGTCTATGACCATGCATATTTTTACGTTTTCTTTTTATTTTTATTTACGAACTCTCACGATCTAACGAGCCTCTTCAAATTATCAAAAACTACTCAAATCAGTCGCAAAATCTCTGAAAATCTACTTACATGTCGTTCTTCCAACTCTTATAGGCCTTTACTGCGCCCTGGATGGAATGTATGGTCAAACCGTCCCGCTTTTTGTCACTCCCATCAAAGATATGGCAATAAGTGCTCACTAGAGACCAAAAAGGTGGACGAGCCACAGAAAGCATCCTTCATTAAAACAGTCAGAACTCGTCGCAAGAAGAGACCGCGAAACTCGAGTGGTCCCATTTCACGATATGCTTCGCACAGGATATAGATTTTATGATTATGCGATTACAGTTTACAATGAGCGCGTCATATCGTTCTATGAAAAGGAGGAAGCCGCATGACGACACTTACATAAAATCCTAAAAAAAAAGAAAAGAGGGCAAAGAAATGTGTGTGTTCTCTTTGGATGGAAATGCATTTTAGCGCGGTGTAGACATTTTGGCTGGTTTTCACTTCTCACTTCATTTAACAGCGGATTGATTAGATGGGAGAATGGCGTCATGGGGCCTTGCAAGGTGGACTGCGCACATTTACATCTGCTTCACGTTGATAGAAAGCTGTCTTTCCTCATTTAGTTTTCTTTCTAGACATTCTGAGTCTTTAGATTTCATAAATTTAATTACCTATTCTAACATCATGGTGATACCCTTATTTCGTTGACTGATCTACCAAAACTGCTTAGACATCATCCCCTGCCCCATGACCAGCGGGTCTTCCCTCCGTGATCTCAGGGTGGATCTCGTATACTCCTGAATACTGAGGGTATCCGTGTGGTGGAATGGTCACATCGGTGCTCACGACACTGATCTTCAATCCGGGAACTTCTTCACGGGGTTTGTCCGTCCCGTCAGCCTACAGGTAGAAGCAGTATCAGCGTTCCATTCTTGATTCACTTCACATTGAATGTCCTTTCTAATCGAGATAGACAATCGTATAAAGGGGATTTCGTTTGTACGGATGGAAAGAACGAGACAAAAGAGGAGGTGGCTTACCAATGTAACTCTCCAGTGGAGCTCTTTCGTCAACCATGGAATGACCTGCTCTTTCTCCAGTCCGCCCAACTGGCCATCTTTAACTGCCTGAATTAGTGCAGCAGTAAGTGGTATGGTCCCAGTCACTGCCACCTGCTTCTCCGAATCATCCTTGCATTTACCACACCCTGTGGTTCCGGGGTTCTTGCCCAACACGACAAAAGTACCAACGAGGTTCTGTGCTGTGTGCCAAGTTCTCGTGGAAGGATCAAAGTCTCCGAGGAAAACATGCACTCGGTAAGTCTGCTGGAGAGAATGCTTCATTGCACGTAGATTAACAATGTACTCGGTGTAGTGGATTGGTTGCGGTGTCGTAGAAACAGGACCGGAGGCTTTGAGTCTAGGTTAGTAGATGTCCAAGAAAAATATAACGAGTATAATGCTCACGCTTGCCAATTTCGGATTCGAGGTCTAAGCCACGAGTTTGCTCTTGGTCATCATCCGAAAAGATCTTGTCATGGGCCTTGTGAATTAGTTTGTGGAAGAAACCTTCGCTATGATGAGCGGAGCCATTTCCATTAGTATCTGATGCCTTGTCTGACGCGTTGCCATTCGTTACAGTATCAGCTCTCGGGCCATTCTGAACAGCACCGGTGCCAGTTGGTGCAAAATTATTCCTTTGAGCCATGAAAAAGTTGCTGACGCCTCCGTACAACTGCTGCACTGTCCCTCTGACATTCTCAGAATATTCATCTGCGCTCCGGAATCTCCATTGCTGGGTCTCCGGATAAGCATAGTTGAAATCAGTAGTTTTCCGAACGGTATTCGCAGTCCAGTAATTGTGACCGCTTGCGTTTTTGAAAGGTGCTAGAGGCGTGATGCCTGTTTCAACCGTACCGGCTTCAGTCACGAAAGTTCCTTCTTGCGTGGGGTGCGATATCGTGTAAGAAGTTGGGTTTAGGACCTGCCAGAGTGCGAAAAGACGGTCCACATTACTTATGAATAGTTAGCAAACAACATATTCAGCCATCACTAGCATGACTTATGTAAAGCTTACACGTGGTGCAGCCAGAAAACCGGATCAAAAGCTGCATATTCTGTATCACTCATGTGTCCCTCGTTTCCACCAACCTCCCCATGGATCGCATTATGCACGTCCTCCAAACTAGCATAAGTCCCCACTCCGTCCGGTTGGGTGCCGTCCCCTCCGCTGGGAGTCCATACGTGGTTGCTGAAAGTGCTAAAGTCGGAATAGTTTGGGTCACTGAAAAGGATATTCACGTTCTGTTGCCAAGAAGAGAAGTGGGTAGCCATTGCATCACTGACTTGGTCATCCTGAGAGGTGGCATGCGAGCTGCCAGAGTCGGGATACCGTAAGGTGGTAGGCCATTGATTGAACTGATCGTTTAGATATTAGCTAGAGAACTCGGAAGCGCTCCAGAGGAGAGTATGGGAAATGCCTACAGGACGCTGTGGGAAGTCATTCCTCTCAGGATTCAGAGGTCTGAATTGGTAACGATAAAGGGGATTTGGTATTTCTACAGGCTGTCCATCTGATTGAGGTGTAATAACTGTGGCTGTTGGAGACCCCACGATGGCTGGGAAGTAATCGTTATCTGCTGGTTGAGCCGCCCAATCCCAATACGGGATACGGAATGTCGAGGCGGCCTGCTGATATCGAGCTCGTGAATCACTGGGGAACGAGCTGGCTATATCTTGAATAATACCATACAGAACTTGCTACAACGTTATTAGCTAGAGTGCTCGGAACGGAGGTTTTGTTGGTTGTCTACCTCATAAAGCGCGAGGTAGGGCCTATGCCACGGCGCAAATAGGATTGATGTATGTGTACAATAACCCTGCCATATCTCATTATTTACACCCTTCACACCGCCCCAGGGACGATATGGTCTACCATGGATACCTATATTTGCGTAAGCAATTTCATTCACCTCTACATGTGAGAATGAGAATCACCAGCAATTCCATAAAACGAGAGGTCGTTCTCCTCTGTAAGCTTCGTGTAGAACTCCTGAAGTCCCAAAAGATACAAATTCCACTGGTCAGGATTTTGCTGAAGTTGGCGAATCTCTATTCTCAGCGGTACGGAGGCTAAAGAGCTGTCAGTCTTACGAATAAGTTTGGAACTGACTAGAATGACTTACCGTCCGCTGGCCTGGGCGATGGCAGTGGCGCACCAACGATTGGATAATTAATTGCGGCCATAGTTGATTCCCGTTAAAATGGCTGTATCCAAAAATATTTCAACGATAGTAAACAGAAGATGGCATAGAAGTTCAACAGGCCCCAAGTTTATAAGAAACCGGGATGAAGCTTATCCTCAGCTCTGCTACACAAGAGGCAAGCAGAACACCCTACTTCGCAAGCCACCTCCATACTGGCGTCGTGTGAAGAGGCATTGGAGGTCCAGCTCAACGATCAATAGTTTATTTATGAGCTTGGCAACTGGAAGCTGACACCGATCGCTTCACTAGAGGAACGTTCGTTCAAATGCGGCATCACGGGGGCCCTCCGTATAAGCCGTGGCGTGGCTAGAATCTAATGGACTGTGCCAAGGCGTGAATGCGCCCGCTGCACTTGCAGACATAATTCATCTGGTAGATCACCAGGGAGAAATGTCTTTGCGCGGCTAGACAGCCAGCTCCGACATTTGACATCAAGACTAGAGGTTGCTTCAGCTGGTGGCTGATGAGGTGCAGCCAAACGAGAGCCCCTGAAGCTCCGAGCTCTAAGCCTCGGGAGCAGCCTAGGACCCCTAAAATCCCGCACCGCAGCCTGAATGATTCTTCAGCCCTCTCGGAAGCGCCAGGTGTCGATTTCACGTACGAGTAAGCACAGCATCACATGGAGTGCTCGAGAGTGAGAAGGCTTGAGCAGAGTCGCCAGGAACGGCCTCATGCTGCATCTTTGAGCTTGAACTAAAGATTTTGCTGCGCAGAACACAATGCTTGGAAAGCTCTTTTGGTTGAATGTTTTCACTCAAAAGTTAATGAATATTTATTACTGCTCCAGGAAAACGAAATAACGGCATTTTGAGCATCAGGAACCTAGAGAAACAGCAGACCAACCGGCGCCCAGGCACTTTAGGCAGCATGCGCTTGCATATGCTTTAATCCAACCAGGTTATATTTGCCTATGGGAAGAAAACGTGTCTCCTTGGGTCGACAAATTGCGAACGAAGCCGACATAGTTAACCTCCAGTTTCTGCGATTCTAGGAAGAGAAGTGCGATCGCTTCAGGTCTCATCGAGAGAATTGCCTGCCTCGCGACAGATTGACATCGGTACCAGCCAATTTCAAGAATGATGATGAGGTGTAAGAACAATGCTGTTATCGAAGGTGGTCTGAAGACACGGTTATGGGCTTCTGGACTCCGCTTTGGCGACTTCACCTCTTGATTGGGCAGCAGCTTCGCTGGTACGAGCGGCCAATTAGGCATACCNCAGGTGGGCATTCTCGGTATACAAGCATCGTGCAGCCCTGAAGACATATAATTGTTTAATGTGCCAGCCCTTCGTTCCAGTACCATTCCAATGGCAACAGAAACAGTGATAAACAGAAATCCCCTTTCATGATTATCATGTTTGATGATGAATGTGCTGTCTTGGAATAACCGCTCCCTAGTGGCGGGTGAGGTTGACGCGTCCAACTGTTAGAGGAATTATTCTTCCGCATCAGATGCTGCTATTTGCGGATCACCCCACGAGCACCACTATGAAGTCTTCACGGTAGGTATTCCGAGGTAATCGAACAATTTCTCTGTCTACTTCTTTTTGTCTTTTTTTTTGCATTTTGTCCAATTTGCTGTTCTGGAGCTCAAGGTTCAAGGCCCAGAGCACACAATGGGCTTCATTGATCGATTCTGGGGGTACTCGAAAGTCGAGGCATCAGACGCAGAATCTGAGCAGAATGGGCCTTTACTGTCTGAAGATGAGAGACTAGAGCCTCCAGCTCGACCGACCTTGAGATATATGATTCTCCTCCCTATTGCTGCGATCATCTTCTTCGTGGGATTCTCACTTGGGATCCTCTTGGATTTCGAACCACAGCCACAGTTAGAACCTGAAGTACAAACAGCACAGTCGCCAACGCGATGCACTAACCCAGTAGTCCGAAGAGAATGGAGGAGTCTGAGTACCATGGAGAAGGACGTATATATCGGTGCAGTTCAATGTCTTTATAGCTTGCCGTCGGAGATTAATCCCAACAGCACGCTGTATGATGATTTTGCATGGACCCATATCCACCATGGGCTGAACTGTATGTCACATATATGCTCCAAGATGTTCTTCAATGCTACCTGATTCAACTATTGGATATTTGAATTAACCAGCGCAACGCAGCCCACAGTCACGCGGCGTTCCTTCCGTGGCACCGGTATTTTATCCAACAGTTTGAAAATACTCTACGCAAACGATGCAGTTACAATGGCCACCTACCGTATGTCGTTCTTAGAAACTGGTCTCGCCGAGCTTTCCGACTAACTGACGCTTGAATACAGATACTGGGACTGGTCCCTAGACTGGGAATACCTTTTCGAGTCACCTGTTTTTTCCAATACGCATGGGTTTGGAGGCAACGGCAATCTCTCTTTACCTCCAGTCCTGAAATCGGGCAACTGCGTTACCGAAGGACCGTTTGCAAATGTGCAACTTTCGTATGTTGGGTTTGAGACGAAGAAACACTGTTTAGCTCGGAGTTTCCAAGATGAAGGGGATAGGGGTTACACTGGAGAGGGCGTGAGGCCCGCTGCGCTAGAGGAGGTCCTGGCTCAACCAGATTATGTCAGTTTCTATAACGCCATGGAGAACGGGCCTCATGATACCATTCCAAATATGATTCGGGGAGACTTCTGGCTATTTACAGCTCCCAATGGTTCGTCTACCTTGCCCCAAATTCTTTTACCTTTCATTCACTTATACCATATCAGATCCAACCTTCTTCCTTCATCATGGTATGTTGGATAGATTGTGGTGGATGTGGCAGCAGCAAGATCCTGAGAACAGACTTCAACAGTACCATGGGCCGGCATTCAATAACTCTGATGCAGAAGCATCTTTGCACGATGTAATGGATATGGGGACGCTTGCGGAGTCAGTCCACGTGCATGATATCATAGACACCCAGGCGGGAGTTTTATGTTACCGATATTGAAGGAGCTGTACATAGTTGAAGGCCATGGTTCATAGTGTAGTGTAATAATAAGCTTGTTTACCATAACTGCTACTGAGATACGGTATCTGCAGCCAAATTTGTGCTATCAAATATCTTAGGAAGAACTGGTTCTTCTGTCAGTGAATCTAGCAGTGAGCATCATTCATCCGTATTCCAGGCAGATTCATACTGGACATTCAAGTTTGCATATGTCGTTTGATTAAACACTGTAAATCCCGTCGCTGGTGTTACCGTTAGTCACATAGAGAGAGGGTGGCGCTTTTCCGCCTCTTACTAAATTCATTAGCGCGGGGAACGTACAGGACCTGTAGATCCTTGATAACGGATTTGTTGATACCGAAACAACACTTGGTCCCCCATACCCATCTGCGACCTCCTCGGGCGTCGGCAGTTGTTCGAGAAGTTTGTGGTAACGCGCGAAGCCTTCCTGCGACGTGTGCCCTGCAAGAACTGCCTCCCTTTGTCTCCCTCATCTTCTATTAGTACCATCGCATTCCCGGGCGGGGCAATTTGCGCAAAGCGTCAACAAATCCGATTTTCCCACGCAGAAACCTGCTTGACATAAGTAGCTATCATGACTGCAAGCGCAGAATCCAACGGCGTCTCAGGTGCGTTCTTTCATAACAGTTACCTTGATCAGACGTTTAGGAGGGCTTAATATCTCTGAGCTATTGTGCTCCTCAAGAAATGCTTTCGCGACACCAAGCCCGGTTTCCTGAAACGAACACGTTCAAGCTCTGACAGATTATAGGCTCTGGAACGGTGTCCAATGGCTCTGCGGAGAAGAAACCTTGGTCTGTGGAAGAAGTGGTAGCCTCTATTCCAGGTCCGCCTCCAGTAACAGACTCCGAATCGCCTATCCCGTTTTTCCATATGCTCGAGCGACTGAAGACAACTAAGCGGGAAGGATGGCGAAGATTTGGGATTGACCGGTGCGTATTCGATATGTCCTTTTACACTTCCTGCTTTGATTGGTAGGAAGACTCAGGCATACAGAGCTATCCGCTGACATTATGGGATCCAATACAGGGGCGAATCGATTTCCGACCACATGTACCGCATGTCCTTGATCACCCTCTTTGCGCCACCAGCCCTCGCAGCCAAGATCAACATTCCTCACTGCATGAAGATGGCCCTTGTACATGATATGGCGGAAGCCCTCGTGGGCGACATCACACCGATGGATGGGGTCTCGAAGCCAGAGAAATCCCGCCGGGAAGAGTCCACGATGGAATACTTCACTTCCTCGTTGCTGGGACGCGTCAATGGAGGGATAACTGGCAAGGAGCTAGGAGAGATCTGGCGAGAATACGAAGACAGCAAGACGCTGGAGTCCAAGTTCGTGCATGATGTGGACAAGATCGAGTTGATCCTGCAGATGCTGGAGTACGAGCGCCGCCACGGAGGCGAGTTGGACCTGGGAGAGTTCAGTTGGGTCGCGAAGAAGATCGAACTGGACGAAGTAAAGCAGTGGGCTTCGGAAGTGTTGAAGGAGCGCGAGGAGTTCTGGGCTGGGAAGAAGCACAATGCGCCACTGCTGGAAGAGGGACAAGGCACAGGAGAGAAGTTTGAGAAGCACGAAGAGTATTATCGCAAGTAGCCACGCTTGTTGGAAATGATGGCTTCTCAGGGACAGCGTTATTTCATGTGTTTGCATCCGTATTAATTTTCCTGTTATTTTGGCATGGGCAATGGGGAACACTTGAGGGGACTGGCAATGAAGGATACAGGGTGGTTTTTACCATAGACTCCAGGGTACAACAACACATCAGGATGATGTTAACTAGACAATAGAAATACTCTTTTTCCCTTTGAGAAGCGCCATCATACATATTAGTGGGACTTGAGCTCAGCCGGAGCGTTGATTTGAGCGACAGGGGTGGTTGTCAGATTGGACGCGTGCTGGCGAAGGGACTTGGTGCTGAGGGTGAATTAAGACCCAGCTGCTCAGCACATGAGCATGTCATGACTTATAAGACGGCTTTGGCTTTGATAAGAGCCGTAGCAGGTATAAATATTAAGGGGAAAAGTAATACTAAGATGTGAAGTGCCGCTGCAATAATAATGAGACAGCTTTCCGCAACGGTGAGTTTCGTTGAGTTCCGAGTGTGGAATTATATTTGCGCTGCTCCACCCTTTGCCGGGGCAACGGGCGCAGCTGCACACACTTTACTCCCGTCACCGCCTTCGCTGGCACAGACGACACCAGACCCCCGAGATTATTGTTGAGTCCCCTGCTAAGAAAATCAAATTTCGCCCAGAAAACCATCCGAAAGAGCTTCTCATCCAGTACAGTGCTCCTGGTCGCAAACATACTTACAGCCTTATCACGACTCGCCTCTTACTGGCGTCCTTGAAGCGTGTTATACGTAGGGTCACACGCAAACACAAACACACGTGGGCGCTGCTGCTTCGCGCTGTTGTAGCCTTGCGCAACAGCCTCGGCGGCGTGACAAGACCGATCCTAAGCTTGCGAACCACACACCCATTTCCCTCCAGCACAGGTTGTGACGACGAGTGCACCAGAGAAAAGGACGAAATAGCTTGATATCTGGATATATCAGGCCTCATCTCACATCTATTACCTATCATTATCCCTGCTGTCTATGTGCCGGCCACCAAAATGACCTATCGCGACTCGATGCCAGGAGCTTTCCGCTTCGACAGCTTGCAAGATCGAGGCGCTCCTCCACGCCTCAGCGGCGCGAAATCTCACATTTTCCAACCTCCACATACCCCGTCGGCGTCGGCTTCATCCTCTCTGTACCTGACACACTCTGTCGGAAGTCTCATCTCGGACAGCACCACCGATGGCCGACTGTCCAACACAGGGAGGAAGCGGAACCGCGCTGACTACACTGGTGAGAGCTATGCAACGCCGGTCGGATCGATGGCCACGGCCACGGCGACGGCGAACAACATGTATGGGGAGGACTGGGGTATGAGCAGTACGGAACTGGAATCGCCCATGTCCTTCGTGAACACGAAGTACCGGCTTGCCGGTGGCATGGACACCCCGACTCTTGCTGAAGCTGCTGCTATGGAGCGGGATCTACGTGGTAGCGAATATGCAGATGGAAGGTATCGCACGGAACTTGGTGGGAAGAATGGAGCAGGCTTCGGCGAAGGCGATATTCTGGACGAGCTCCCAAGGGATGGCAATGGGAGACCAAGAGTGCCCGTGATGAGACAAGAGAGCAGTGAGGGCTGGAGGCTAGCACTGGAGGTTGTTGGAGGCGTCGTGGGCAAAGTCTGGGAGTTCTGTAAAACGAGTGCGTTTCGAGGGTTTCACGCTGGCGGTGGTCGGGGCTACGATGTCAAGCCTCCGGCGGTGAGTGACGATGCATCGGCGCCGGCGGACAATTTTTGGGAGTCGACAAACCTGCCTACCCTGCCTTCATTAAGTGTCCTTGAAAGGGAAGCTACCATCGTTCCGGGCAAATTCCCTGAAGAAGGCATTTCTGCCAACTCTGCTGTTCCTCGTGAAGCTTCAGTCGAAGACAGTCCGTCCAGAGCGCCAAAGCGACGACAGGTTAGCAATCCGACGGATGAGATAGCCAAAAACTGGGTCGTCGTCCCTCCCTCAGCTCCATCTCCCAAACCTGCTGTTTCACGCATCCCTCAGCCCCGCCCGACGACAGGTTCCCGGTACAGTATGCCTACGGCCTCAAGTGCGAATCGCCGCTCCACACCAGCGCGTCCAGCTTCGCGAGCTTCTTCAGCACTGGGCGGCGGTCTCAGTACAAGGAAATCTGGCCTTGGGACAAGAGTCTCTCACGCTGGATCACCATCATTACAGTCCCATCGAGGAGCCTCATTTGCGTCACCTAGGTCACCTACAACTACCCCAAATCGACGTAACAGTACGTTAACAAGCCCAGGCTTTCGTGCTGCAGCTTCTGCCGGCGCTACTGCTGCTGCTGGAATAAATGGAAACTCCGCCAGCCCGGCGGCGATCGAGGCTCAAAGATGGGCGGCAATGAAGCGAAAGCAGGAACGAGAAGCTGATGAGAGTATCCGTCGGCTGGACGCCCAGCTTAAGGCCATGATACGTGAAGGCAAGGAAGCTCTAGGGACAAAGATTGAAGTAGAGATGGACGACGAAGATTTCGAAGATACCCATCCAGGGATCCGGAAATGGGATTTCTGATCACCGCCATAATAAGTTTTGCCTCTCGAGTTGGTCAATTTTCAAAAACCTCTTCGAGTGGAGTGAACACATGGTTTCTGTTTAGCCATTGTAATACCTCTTTTCTTTTTATATTCTTTTTGAATTTTCTTTCGATCTCTTTTAATATGAAGCTATGTCACGCTCGTTGATGACCGGAGTTGTGGGAAACGGTAGCCACGGATGGGTTCTTCACTGCTCATGGGAGGGAAAAGTCTTTTTACGAATTTTCTTGGAGCTAGTTTGCTCTTTGTATTGTTTTCTCGCTCTGCGGACGGAAACCCATTATGTATGTGATGCTTGCTCGGGAGGATCCTTCGTTTACTATAAGCTTCTAGTGGAGGTCGAACGGCACTTCCTCAACTTGGTATAGAGAATGAAATGATTTAATTCGTTGTTAACTACCGATGGATTCTGGAATCTGAGGTTTTGGATTTGATAAAACGACATTAGTCACATAAGACCCCTGGTTTGCGTTAAGGGAGGGGCAACAAATATGGAGATGTGGATTTTACGGCAAGACAAAATTATGTAAACGGAACCAACGACCACAATGGGGCAATCCCACCGCATATATATAGCTATTCAATTGTATGTTGATAAAATATTTTAAAAACGACAGTGCATGCAGGAGTTGGCATGCAGGAGTGAAGACTTTGTGCCTGGTATTAAAGGCGTTGACGCACGACACGTACCTACACCGTTAGTTACAGAATTGTTTACTTTGATAAATAGCTGCCCCGCACAATCATTTTAAGTATTACCACCAGCACACCCAGCATAGCTGGGAATATATTAATATGGTTATATATACTCTCTTAAAATGTCAACTTCTGTGCCCAGCTCGTCAATCGCTCGAACTCGAAGCCTACGAGTTCCAGCATCAATTACTACCACAAAGCAGACGAATCCTCTGAGCCAGCACACTCCCACCGGTCCTTCGAACATAAGCTTATTCCTAACAAACCTACGCCTCTTGAATCTAGATCAGAGACCAGACTGGCCGGATATTACTGCATTGACATTTTCCACCAAAGATGCCCTGCAAAATCAGAAAAAGCGTATTCAATGCGTGGAGTGGGCACTTTACCAGCTCTTTGCCATCTGGGATCCTGAAGAGACTCAAAGTGTATGTGTCCACATTCCTTCGCATTTTCTAAAGCCGTAGATATTGACGGGTATTTGCATAGAAATTACAACCATTCTTTCCTCCTTTGGAACCATTGCAATCCCTGAATCTTCGAACCGCTCTCTTTCGAAGTCTAGACCATGCGAAAAAGAATGGGGTGCTAGGGCGAGACACTGTACTGAGAAAGACTATGCTGGATGAATGCAAAGGAGACAAGTTGGAAGAAGTACTCGCTGTATTCTCAAACGTCGTCCTCCAAAAACGGGTTCGCGAAGAAGAAGCATCCCAATATGAACCAATAGCACTCAGGCTAGCACTGGAGAAGTTCTCTTACAATGAGGAGCGCACGGGACTATCTGCCTTGATTTTGGCGCATCGGGCATCGTTGAATCGTCACCTGCGAGAGAAGGAGGAGGCAAAAGCTAGGTATAAGGACTTCAGTGAGCTCCTATCATTAAGTCAACGAAGAGTTACCCGCAGATCCGAACAATTGAAGGAGGCGGCTTCCAGTCGCGGACCTCGAGCCCATATCTCTCCAGAAGAGGTTGAAACGCTTCAGGACCGAGTTCAGACAAACTGGTCCGGTAATGATGAGTGGCTAGCAAGCTTGCTGCACGGCGACGGCACTGGTGCAAAGGGCGGTCTTCTGTCAACTCCTTTCGAGAAAGTTTGGGACTCTGTTGAAGGGGTTGGAGTTGGTGAGCTGGAAGCAAAGGAGAATTCTGGCTTATTACAGCAGTTGGAATCCAGGGTCAGAAATCAAGAGGAGCGATTAGCCAGGTGGCAAGCTTTCGGGGAGAAATTATCGAAAGGAAACACCAAGTCTAGATCTCAGGAACAGGAATTCGCAAGCTTGAAGAAGAATAAGATTGATCTTGGTTTCACAGTTCACGAGGGCTTGCAAGTAAACAAGGCCAACACTGACGAGGCTCTGAAACCAACTAGGACGACTCGTCTACCTGATTACGTCCGACTAGTAGAAAAGATGCAAGCTGAACTGGCAAACGTTGGGAAGATAAAACCACAGGAGAGACGAGAGAGGCCTAAGAGTATTGTGTCCGAGACTTCAGAGCCAGATCCTACTCCTTCGCCGGTTCCTTCAGCGGCCCATTCACCGGAACCGTCCAAGCAAGCCACAGAGACAGCTGAAGAAGACTGGTCCTCAGTATCGAGCGAAACAGAGCTATCACCTTTGAACAGCAATGCCACCAAGTCCATTCCTCAAACACCAGCCTCAGATCCTCCCACCGTACACCAAGAGCATGTGAAGAGGCCTAATATCTCCAGTGCCCCATACGAGCGATCCAGAAAAGGTACACAGCCCAGGCAGGTAAAAGAACCAGAAAACAGCCATTTTGATGAGCCATATGAGACCGTCACCAAGACGTCTGTACCACTAAAGCCCGCCGCTGGGCCATCTAACCCAACTAGAAGACTCGAACCACCTCCACCGCTTCCAACTGAATCCGAAATTCTGGCAGACGACATTCTCAATTCGATGACTGCTGCCTCTCCGTCGCCCAAAAAGGTCCGACAGACCCTCTCCTTAGCAGAACGCACACGAGTCTCAATGGCTCGAGTCTCCTTCGCCCCTGCTGACCTTGAACATGAGTTGGAAGAATCTCATGGGACCGCCAACTTAGCATTGAGACCTGCAGCGACTAAGCCAGCTACAACAACAACTCCTGAAGCAGACGACAAGTACGCGGGCTTGATTGAGCGTACTCGGAAGTCCATGGTGAATTTCGAAGATGTGCAGAAGAAGGTCCAAATTGAACGACGCAAGAGTTACAGGGATGCTAAGAAGAAGCAGAGGGAGAGCAGTTTCTTTCCGAAAGTGGAGGAGGAACCTGTTGTTACTCCAAGTATAGAGACCGCTGAATTGTTTGAAGGAGATGCGGATTATGAGAGTGTTTTTATGAGTCGGCCGAAGATCAAAACCAGTCCTGCTACGAGTCCGGTGAAAAATTGGGATAGAGAGGATGAGTATGGACAGGAATCCTCATAGTGAGAGAGGGGTTCTCTCACGCTACAAAGATAGCTGAATCGTAGTCGTTAACAGTAGTACTATTACCCACAACTAGCGATATTCGGAGCTGCTGAGTATGGAGCATGGGAATAGATGACTCTCCAATAATATACAACATTCAATACTGTCATATACTGTCTTCCACTCAACTCATTGTACATCTTTCAAGTATATATTTGCTACCGTTAGCTTACAATTTACTGGGAACCCACTTCGGTTTCCTCTTTTCAACAAAGCTCCTCACGCCCTCCTTCATATTGGCGCCCTGGTCCATCTTCGGATACCAATTCTCGATCAGATACTGCGTTCCATCATCAGCACCCAGGGCTTCCCAGCCGATCTTGATGCCTTCCCGGCTGACAATCACGCTGTCTGGACTGTTTGCCCCGATCATCTCAGCCATCTTGATAGCCTCCTCGACACTCTTCCCCTTGGGTACAACCTGATTCACCAGTCCCCACCGCTCTGCCTCTGCGGCACCCAGTGGACGTCCCGTCAATGCCATCTCCATAGCTCGCTGTTTCCCCACGGTCCGCACCAACCTGGGCAGGGCACCCGCCAGCGCCACAACTCCGATCTTGACCTCGGGAAGTCCGAACTGCGCCTGCTCCTCCGCAATGACCATATCGGCATTGACAATCATCTCGCAACCGCCGCCGAAGCAGATGCCATTGACGGCGCAGATCACGGGTTTCTTCCCACTGCGTCGAGACAAGGCACCGAATCCGCTGGGCGGCATGGTTCGGGACATGGACGCCGATGGGTCGCTGTTGGCGGCATTCCATTCCTTCAAGTCAGCGCCGGCGCAGAAGGCGCGCCCTGCACCCGTAAGGATCGCACAGATTAAGGACGGCTCGTTATCGAACCAGGTGTAGAGTGCGTCCAGCTCATAGTGGCCTGGTGTGTTGATGCAGTTAAGGTCACGGGGACGGTTGAGAGTTATTAAGAGAGTGGACGGTGTGGGAAAGGATACGAGGACGTTATTGACCTTTGGAGGAGGCGTCTGGAATTTTGCCATGGTGGCGGTATTCTTATCAGATGGAGGTGGCCGTTGGTAGTTGAGGACGGGGATGGCAGTGTTCTGCAGCTTGTAATTGGGGGGGATTTGCCACTTCATTCATCAAATTTTTGTACATGTAATAATTAAATCAAAGTCTCGTAGAGTGGCTCTTTAGCAGTATATGAAATTTGAGCTTTGGGGAGCTTTATGTTTATTGGGGATTAAAAATCAGCGAGAGCGGAGGTTGGGGGCTAAGCAATACCTCGGGTCCCGGTAAACCTGTCAGCGAGGAAATCTGGGGTAGTGTGTGGGGTAGCAGCTCAGCACTGTCGCGTTATCGGAGAATAACTAATACAATATACCCAGAGCCTATCGCTATAAATATACAGCTTACTCAAATTGGGAGTGTCTTCTATAAATGGTAATTAATTTTTTTTTTGGGAAATGCTGCCGAACAGCTCAGCTGACTCGCGACTCTTCCTCCCCAACTCACAGTGTTTTACAGCTTGCCTCCTCGGAACTCTCCAAGCTTCAGAATTGGCTTAAAGTCGCCCCTCTCCAGGCGCTCATAAAGACCGCCTTTACCCTCTTTCCGCGCCTTGTCATCCTCTCTTCTGAAGAATTCCTCGGCGGTTTTGATTCTTTGAGGAAAGATCTCATCCAGCAAAGCATAGTCTCTCTGTATGATGCCCTTATTCCCGCCTGAATTTTTCCAAGAATACCAGAATCCAGAGAAATTATCCTTGAAACTCATGGTAGCCTTATCTTTAATATCAGCATTATAACCTGCAGGACCTGATGAGATACGGCTCAAGGCACCCGAATCGAAGTATTCTTCAACAGGGGTGTCAATGTACCGTGCCGGATGACCTGTGACTTTCTGGAAAGCCGCTGCAAGCTCGTCGTAGGGGATATGAGCAATTGAAACTTCAAGATCCATGCCATTGGCGCGGTGTGGATTGTCGAAGAGCCAACGGACGTAGTACTCGCAGTCATCGAGTGACACATGCGGAACCGCGCCCTTGCCCAGGGGTACACGCCAGGTCACGACACCATCTTCAACTGTGGGTGTCATGATGGTCCTGGGACTGAGAGTCATCTCAATGTACGGGCCTGTAGTGAAAATAGCGGCCCCCATGCGGTTCTTGTTGTCCTTTGTCTGCAGCAAAATCCATTCGGCAATGCGGCCCTTGCCATCATAGTGTCCACAGCGCGCCTTAGGATCGTAACCCGACTTTTTGTAGGTGTAATCCAGATTGCCATGTACAAAGAATTTGATACCTTCCTCGAGAGCCAGCTCGTATATACGGATGGTCCAGTATATCTCAGTCTTCTCTCCACAGTTGAAGCCGTCGATGTTGACAAATGCACCATCGCAGCCACGGAGACCTGCACGAATGATCTCTTCATCGGCGAAAGTACCTTCAATGAACTCGACATTGCCAAATGACTGAAGCAATTTTGCACGAGGGTTGTCCACTGAGCGAGTGAGCACCCGACAGGAATACTTCCTATCTTTGACGAGGCCGCGAACGACCGGGATACCTTGCGCCCCAGTCCCGCCGATGACGAAGATCTTGGAAGTTTTATATGAAGTCATTTTCAATTGGATTAATATAGAGTATATTAACAAAAATGAAGTGAAGTGGTGTGTAGGACGAGACAGTGGGAAATATATACTTAGACCTTGAAACCTACTTTGTGCTCTTCTTGGCTGATGAGAATATCAGAAATCGATATGAGATCACGAAGAAGGGCGTGCATCGTGGGTCCTATGTACTATCGATTTCACCTTTGTTCACTAATCATTTAATCAGTCCTCTAAGACAGCAGCACAGCGCTCCTGCAGACCCAAACGTGACGCAGCAGTCGCCCATTGCTCATGATCAGTAATCAACGCTTGAAGGCTGGGCGATAATACGGACGTAGCAAGAGTTCAAAAGAACCGCGGAAGCCGTTTGACGGAGTCGCCATCGCTGCGAACAGCTGTGGGGTGGCGTGGGCCTATTGCCGCTTTGATCTCGGGAATTAACCTCATGGAGAGAAGATGATACGACTTTTGGGTACGCGAATGGAGAAACTATCCAGAGAAGCCCAGGCTAGATGAAGAGGCATCAGCTTGTCTCTTCTCACTGGTCCTCAAAGAAAGGGTTCCTAAAGCGGTAACTTCGAGAATGGCAGTAAAAGAAGGCGGTGACTGCATTCGGATTGTAAGCTCGCAGCCAGCCTTGTGGACCCCTGAATGAAGGGAGGTGCAGCGTAGCTTTATGGACACTAGATCTCACAGAAAAAATCATTCAAAGTGCCTCTAGAGAGTTCATTCCACTAGCCATGGCTCGATCATTGTTGTCTCGCAAACGGGACCTGGCGTATCTGATCTATTTCATCATCCATCTCCCTATCATGTTCCGTACGTCTCCCTTTCAGAATTGTTTCATCTATGGCTCTCGCTGTACAACAATATCAGACATATTCCAAAACTGGAATTTTAACTCTTGTTTCATTGAAATATTTTCTTATTTGTGTTCATTTTCAAAGTTTCTCTACCAGGCCAGATATCCGGCTACAAAATCTAACCCCCCAATAGTGGTTGACCTCCAAGCACTCTATCCGCCTTCCATAGTTCCGCCTTTCATGTCCAAAATCACCGACTTCTACAGGGACACCTACAAGGACCAATTCTTTGTCTCAACGCCTCCCTTTTTCAAGTTGTTCATGTGGCTGGAACTATTCTATCACGTGCCAACCTGTCTGTGGACTTACTGGGGATTACCGAACGGTAGGACATCTCACTTCTGATTCCGTACATGGGCAAGAATTTTCTAATAGACATGCCAATAGACTCTCCCCAGACGCCTCTTGTTCTTCTGATTTACGCCGTGGAGACGTTCGTCACTACGGCAGTGTGTATCGCAGAATATGTGGCTTGGCCTCTTACCGTGGATGAAAAAATAAATCTGACCACGCTATACGGTCCATACCTGGTTTTGTGTGAGTCTCCTTGTCGCTTTTTACAATAGCGGTGGATCCCTTTCTATGTTAAATCTAGCTCGATGAGACTTGGCAAGAAAGGAGACACATCGACTAACTATTTTTTTACAGCCCTGTTCATGGGAATCGACATGTATTTCCGGCTTTCTCACTTGCTCAGTAAAGGCACTATCCAAGAGAGAGCAGAGAAAACGAAGAAGGACATATAACCGGATTCGTGGAGAATCAAATATTATTAATTCAGAGCACAAGACGTGCAGAATACCCCCTCAGCTTGTCCCAACATATTTAAAGATATGAATAATCATTAGTCATTGATCTACCAGCCTTTTAGCTCCATAGATTCTGTACAAAACATACAATCTAGTTCAGATAACTTGTGATACAGAGAGAATCCACCATACAAGTCCAATTCCTAATCAATCCTCTTTCCCATTCCCCATCCATTTCCAACCCCGTAGCCCAGTGGTGTTGCACCACCTAAATGTCTGCTCTTCAGCCGTTTCGGTAACACGATGCCCCAGAACCAGACTGTGCACACAGCGGCTCCGGCAACAAAACTGGTCAGGCAGTAAAACAGTGTGCTAGCATATACGTGGCCGCCCATTCCGGCCCACTCTACCTTCCCATTTGTCTTTGGTAGGTGTGGCGTAGGGAACCATCGCACGGAGAAGCTCAGTGGCAATGGATCGCCAATAACCAGCTTCTTTGTCAAGGCTGCCGGGCCCGTAACGTGTGATAGCGGTGAAGTAGAATACGCAGCTCCAGAATCAATTACGCCGCTATCATGCGGGTGTAGATGGTGCTTCGGTGTCGAATGCAGGAGGATATTGAGATGAGTTGAGACGTGGAGGTGGGATAGTTGGAGAGTGCCAGCGAGAGCAAATATCAACGGCACGTATTCTTGTTCGTATGGGATCGCATTCGGAGAGGTTACGGTGGGTGGAGGTCTCGCTGGGAGACGACAGCTTAGAGGGGCATCATTGTGAATGTAGAATTCAAGCAGATGGAAAAAGGGGTCGGAGATAGACTCGATCGTACAGTTCAGTTCTATCAGCTGCACATTAGCTCTGGCTTATCTCTCCCAATACTCAAGAAGCTTATTAAGTACCCTCTTCCACCCCGTATTGCAATTCTAACGGTTTTCCGGTCTCATTGCAGGTCGGGAATGGAATATATTTCAAATTATGTTTCTCATCTTGGATATGTTCACCGGTATCGCTGTTATCAGAACCGTCAGCTTCATGCGCCCATAATGAAGAGATTGTGAATTCCACTCCAACTGTAGACGCCATCCCTTCCTTCCTCCCCTACAATATTGCGTTTGAAGGAGGCCCAATTGAAGAGTTACACTCACATTGATCTTTCCAAACAACTAACGGGGATCTTTGCTCCATAATGATAACTTGGCAGAGGTACGTGCTTCTCGTCCGACTCACTTGCGCATCGAGCCCCTTCGCCGAACAAGGCTATCGCGGAAAGGAGACCGCCGACTAGCCACCTTGATAACATATTGTCGCCTTGCGCAGATTACCGCACTTGTAAATATCCTTGATTCAGATTGCCATTGGCGCAAGGCTGTGCGATAAAGACAGTGGTCGAAAAGGGCCAAGGACAAGCTTCCGAAATGAACAGCTGGTCGTGTTTTTGGTGATCGCGGTTCGGCTTGTGATTTAGCGACTGGGTCAGGGGGGAAGGCTGAAGAGGCGAGGCTGAACAAACGGAATTTTAAGGGGAGCTTGAAGGGAGACGATACGACGGCAATTAATTGCTTCTAGGATAACAGGACTCTTCTTTTATCTTTCATTACAGTAATGCGCGGTTTTCTAAATATACAGTGTGACTAGGGGAATCCACTTCCCCTCATATTTGCTAACTCCAATACGCGTAGGTGCAGAAAAGAACATCCTAGGGAAAATCTCTCCAGCGAGGAAACAATAATTCACACCAATCCTGCCAGTCCTTCCGCTGAAAACGCCAAGCTGCATGCCATAGATTTAATGAATTTGTGTTGCTCTTTTGAACTCATGTTTCGTTCGCCAATGAATTCTTTCTTTGTAATAACTTTGGTTTTGCAGTGTTCCTATTTACTGCCTCAAGTCAACTACCGATCATCTAAATGATCGATCAATCCTCAATCTTAACTCTGCCGCCTGTTCCTGCTCGTCAGGAGATAATCCGTTCTGAACCAAGACATCAAGCATTTCATTGATCCCCTGTGCATTGTCCTCACCACCGAACAATCTGGTATTGTTCCGCACACAATCCTTGTACCACTCTTTGATTGTATACAACATGTGCTCTGCCAATACCTTCCGGTTTCGGCCTGAGAAGGGGGCTACTTCGCCATAGAACATGTTTTGTAGAATGGAAAGGATGGTTTCATAGTGGAAGTGAACATGGATGAATAAATCGATGACCCATGTGCGAGGCCCCACATCGCGTTGGAATTCAAGTGCATACTTTTCTATCATGGGAATGAGCATTGCTGGAGAGAATGTCGTTTCGGAGTAGTTTAGACGGTGTGCCATATCCCGAACCATCGTAACAATGGCTTCGTAAGGCAGCTCAGTTGCATTGGGATCATTGGCGACCTTTGAATGCGTGGATTCAAGAATGTTTTGCCAGGTGGAGTTAATGTCGGCATCATTGCGATGGTCGGCAGCCTCGTAAATTAGAAGACAGATGTCGAAGTAACTTGCTTGATCGGCATATTCATTGTACAACTAGTTAACTGTTAGCAAAAACCACGTATTTTAAGAGCTACAACTTACCTGAGTTAGGTCTCGAATCTGTCCATCGAGGGACTGTACAACCTCAGCTCTTCGATCCGGTGCAATCCTCTCATCGTTACGAAGTCGGCTCAGCAACTCGTCTTGGATATTGGCGATCTCCAAAAGTTCGGTAACTTCATGGAGCAACACCTGTCTTGCTTGTCTACCGATACCAGCGCTTTGTGTCGAAGCATTGGCCTTAGCCCGACTGAGATATTCCATTCTCTTTGCGAGAGGGATAGGGAAGTCGCTCTTTACTAGCTGCACTTGAACTGTGGCAGCACTGTAGAAATCCTCTTGATGGACGTAGAATCTCCACAGCAGATCTGCCTTCTCCAAGCTTGTACTTGACAGCCGTTGCAGATACGTGATAACGTAAGGTGAGTCAACAGCCAACAGTTTATCAGTCCACCCTTGTGCCAGATACCAGTCGTACAAGTCAAACTGGAAGACCTCATCTTCCGATTCGTTGACAACAGTATGTGCTTCAAGACGCCTCGTGGCACCAACGGTTGGTCGGCCATCCATGAATTCAGGATCGTTACTTGTCGCAGCATCCACTGCCTGGAGGACATGGTGGATGAGTTCATAGCATCGTCGTCGATACTCATAGCTACTGCTGCGAGGGTCATCTTCAGGCTTCCCATCGTTTATCCAAGCTAAGGCTCTGTTCCCTCTATCAGACTCCTGGGCGACTAAAAGTGCTAGTTGTATTGCGCCTGCATAGAATTGGAGTGAAGTAAACTTCTCCACCGCCATGTGGAGATTCTCAAAAGACAGCGCACCGGCAACCTGCTTGAAAAGTCGTAGACTTTCGTTAAGCAAATTTCGACCAAGATCACTATTCGCACCCGTCTCTGCCACCCTGCTCAATTGCTCTTGAGCCTTGAAAATAATAACGTCATCGGCACTGCAGAAACTGCCGCATCTTCGGCGGAGGGCTTCCGCGACTGTGTCCACATTTGAACCATTGGCAATGTTTCGGTTCACAATAGCTTTGACCAAAATCTTCGCAAGATCTTTTCCGGAATCTGAAGAAAACAACAGCTCGTAGGTCAAGTCGCGAAGCCGCTGCTTGGTGCTATCATCTAAGGCCGCCCAGATTTCATTAACCCGCTCGTCAAATAACATCTGTACAAATGAGATCCCTTCTATAATGCTCCAATTAAGCTTCTGAAGGGAATGAAGAGCTTGATGTTCTCCCTGCAGCGCTATCTCTTCTTGTCTGCTAGCAACCCGTTGAAGGCCTTCTGGACCTGCTAGGCCTTCAATGAATGTTTTGTTTTTATCCAAAAAGTTTGCAAGTTTCATCAACTCCTCCTGGACCGAAGCTAGTTTGGAGGATGAAATGGTAGAAGTTATCGAGACGCCACCAGTGGGTGCGACCCCTTGAGTTATAACAGAGGCCTTCCAAAGAGACCTAACGAGTCTGGACATATACAAGGCTAGACCGTCGTGTCGAGAAGATGGCCTGACATTGTCGATCGCTTGCGACGGCCCTTCGACCACCAAATTCTCGTTCATTGATGGACGTCCGCCAAATTCTACAAATGCCTTCCGAGCAGCTTCTAAAGTTTCCGGGTCACTGATACGACCTGTCCTGGCCTCTCCAGGTGGTATATCACTGCCCTGCCCGCAAGCAACAGCCAAAGCAGTTGCAGTTGTCTCACCTCTACCATACTGCCTGATAAACTTCTTGATCTCGTTCTCTAAAGCTTCGTCTCCACCAGTTCGTAGGGCAGAAGCAAAGATATCCACTAATCGTCTCCGTCTGATGATATGGATTCCAGTATTGGTCAAGATGGCAACTTCTGTGGGAGGAAGATCAAACTGGACTGCAAGTTCGTTTCCAAATCCGAGTGGCTGCTGCGCAGCTGCAAACGAATTCGTTACCAGGCCAAGGGCTTCCGCACGGCTACCGAGGTCAAGCCACACACCTTGTTCGTAATACTTTGACGCTTGGACTGTAATATCACGAGCCTGCGATGCAATTTTACCTGTATCCGGGCCGGAGAGGAAAAGGGAGTCAATTCCGGGCTGCACTTCTTTGGAAACAAAGCAGAAAAATAAGCCTGGAGGGAATCTGAGGCCCATCCTTGTAAATGCCAGGGCTTGTGAGGACACCTCAGTAGCTGATTCGACGCCGGGGTAAGCGCTGCTAGCTGGTCGGCCTTCGAGGCGAGGTGGGAATTTAATATGTTGGACCTGCATGCTTTGAGGCGCTCCTTGACCACTAAGATATCCATATCCTCTAGTTGCACTCAAAAACAGTCGGCATCCAGTTGATGTTGTGGCCATTAGATGTAACTTGGAAGCTTCTTTCGCAGATATAGAGCTTATAGAAACGATACGCATAGTATTGGTCAAAAGCGGAGAAGCAGAGATCATGTGGCTGATATCTCTAAGACACTCTGTCCGGCGCTTCTCAATGACTTGCTGTAAGGTTGTCGGGCTATCCATGTGGAAAGTTCGAATAGTCGATTCGGAGGACAAGGTATAGAGAAGCCTTCTTGTATCGTCAATTACCATGTCAACAACATGCTCTTGAGTCTTTTTGGACCACAACGAAACCGGAACAAGAGAAGTATATCCTGGACTAGTGTGATTAAGCTTCCCGCACCGATTCGCAAACCACTTCTCCTCTTGCTGATATGTCAGTTCATAAACATCATTGTCCAAGGCTCCGGTAAAAAAGATACGCCCTGTTGCGCTAGAACCCTCTATCACTCTGACATCGGTCCCTCTAATGGAAAGTGACATGCGGGTCTGATACAGCGCAACAGAAGTAACCCCTGAAGAGCTACGTGAGGCGGCCAAACCCAATAAGAGGATTTCAGCCGTTGTTGCAACGACCAGTAGATGAGTAATCTCCTTAACAAACACTCCAGCTCTAGGAACAACCAACTTGATCGCGGTGATATTATTCGACTGCTCTTCAAACCCTATGAGTTCCGGATTCGGATGCGTATAGTCCCAAAGATATAGCGCATTGTCAATTGTAACCCAAGCATGATTCAACTCCGCGAAGAGACCCATCATCGTCTGGACCTGCGCGCGATTATACTGCTCGAAGATTTTGTCTGGTATGTCATACATCTTCGTCCTCTGGAACGGCGCCCAGGAGGGCTCGGTGACTGGTGAAGGGAGGTCATAGTCGGAGGAGATACCCTCTGCATAGCAGTTAGCAATTCTGCATTGACACCGTACCCGCACGACTTACGTTTGACGTAGCTGTCAAGATCTGGGAAGCTTGCTTCCTTCTGCAACACCTCATTGATCGTCCTTGCAGCACGTTGAATTGGTTGTAACGGTAGAGAAGCAGCTACCTGCCGCGATTCTGAAGCTTGAAGGTGAGGTTGCGGAGTTCCAACTGTGTTTTGCGACGAGGATCCGCCATGCTGCCCAGTGAATGATTGTGATCGAAAGACGGGTTGTCTAGGAGGAGCTACTCCAGTCTGATACCTCGAAACTGCTGGTGTTTGGAGATATGCGCCAGGTAATGGCCTCTGAGGTGTCTGTGGCTGCAACGAAGGGTACGACATCTCGAGCTGAATTCTCCCAGCTACGTGAATTGGTGCGCACAGTGCAAAACGCTACAAGAAAAGTTCTTTGGCGTTATATACACTTCATGAGAGCACCATAGAAAGAGCACAAGGCTATGGGACGCGGTGAGAAACAAGCTCAATCGAAAGGCAGTTTTGCACGCAGCTGGTGCACGTCCAAGCCAAGGCGCGTCGGTTGAGAAATCCGCGAAATTTCCAGCCACCTTGATCACGTGTGCCTTAAAATAATGGTTGACCCTGAGCCTTAAGCTCCTATGAATTTCTATGCTGCAAAAGAAGACTCTGTACAAATCTGTTTGAATTAAAATATCTTTGCTACATGGTGACTCAACCAGTTACACAAGTGTGTCGATAGATTTTTGGTGAGGCGTGCTGGTTCCTTTCAGAAATTCAGAGTTTATTTTATTTCTCTAGATACGACAAGCTTCACATTATTTATCTTTTGAGAACATATGAGAGCAATGCCATAACAATAACAATAGTGGAAAATAAAACCTATAGCTTGTTATCATTACCCGCGTATATCCTCTCGAATTTTCTATAGCCTTTTATGAAAAAATTTTCCGCTCCCATATATCATCTTCGGCATAAAAAAATGAAAATGGAAATGGAAATAGGATCATCTAATAAACGAAATTCGTCACAGCATTTCCGTATCTGTAATATCTGCAAAATGTTCACCAGCCAAACGCTTCCAGATGAACCTCCACAGCGGTATCGCAGCTTTTCACAGCATGACGTCCCACCTCCCGAACGGTATCTAGCATCATCACAGGACCGCAGNGCAGCAATCAATACCCTGCTAGCCACTGATCTGTCAATATTCTGTATACTTTCGCCGATCAGAGCAGGTAGATCAGGACGACCAGATCTCAAAACCAGATCAGCTGGCATCACATCGACAGAGACTATGCTCTTCTCAAGGTCAGAGCCGGCTCGAGATAATGCCGGTGACCCATTCGCTGATATGACGGAACTGCTGCTCGAAGTACAACTCGTATCATGCAATACTAAGTTGACAAACGACGAGCTCCTCAGTATCTCAAGATCTCTTATAAACCATCTGAGTTGTTCTTTGTGGCGTACCGACCACACAAAGTCAATATGGACGCTCTTTCCCTTGCTCTTTGCCAACCTAAGGGCTTGGATTGCAGAACCAAAAGTGAACGAAGCGCCGGAACCGCCAGCAACGAAAACCAGATGAGAAAAGTCGCCAAGATGAGCCAGAGAGTTATATGGTCCTTGAATGGATGACCTCAGAACTGCACCTGGGTGATTATTGGCATATCTGACCAGATCTCTTGTGAAACCATCGTGGCCTTTGATGACGAGTTCCAAAGGTTCTGCAGAGACGACAGTGAAGGGGTGCGTCTCAAAAGGACGGATAGCTGGTATCCAGAGATAAACATGACTTGTGCCTGACTTGCAAAGTTTCACTTTACGCTTTAAGGTCACCTTTACACCACCGCAGCCAAGAGGCATCAGTGTTGCATTGTTTCCTGGCGCATAGTATACAAGCATGAAAAGGCGGAGGATTCGGTCGGTAGACCAGGCGATACCCATGAAGACACAAAACCAGATCAACCATCGGGACAGCCCTGGCCTGTGTAACCCAATACCGACCACCAGGACAATAAACAGGCTGACATGTGCGATGTAGAAGATCTCGTACATCCTACGACGAAAGACAGACAGTACGCACATGACAAAGGCACAGCCAGCCGCAACCTCGCCCCAAACAATGCGAGGACTGCATAAGGCATCCATATTGCCGCGAAGATGGTAGGATAGGATATATAGAATCATATGAAGACAGACCATGAGCAGCGTGGTCCAGCCGGCTAACCGGTGGAGGATGTTGAGGTAGTTGTAGGAGTACGCTGTCAGGAATGCCAAAGGTGTGTTTTTAAGAGCAAGGAATGTAAGGAGGCACATATTCGCCGCAGCTAATCTGTACTGAATGAGTACACTGAATGAAGAATAGCAACTTAGAGAGGGTTGCTTACCGTCCTGAACGCTGCCCATAGGCCTGTAGTCTTTGACTAAGTTGGATAGTATCGTCTACATATATATTCCAGAACAAAAGTACGACTTGTAGAATGATGAAGAGACTGTATATTACAAGATGGCCAACACTTTGAAACCCGAATGGAACCTTTCGCAAACAGATGCTTCGAGCATACCTGGGAGAGTTAATATGAGTTCAATCCAGGACATGTTCTACAAGTTGTCGGATATACAGCCTCCATAATCTATGATCGGGGGAAGACCATAACACTAATAAAAGAAACCCAGTAATGAAAATTCAAGCACGTACCTTGCAGCTTTAGTCAATGGCCCAGTCTTGCAGCTGACCCTTCGTCTTCTGTAAAAGAACCTGGCCCAATGATAAATCGTGAAGATACAAATGACAGCACATATAACCGTAGCGTATCCTATAACGGACCGCTTGTTGTTGAGCGTGCGCAAATCTTTGTTAGATGCGTTGGAATGAGACGTAGCAGTGGCTGTGTGGGAGGCACCCCTGCTTGCCCTTGAGGCGATCAACGAGGTAACTGCATTTAAGGTAGAAGCTGGGCTACTCTCACCCGCATGAGCAGGTCTAGAGGCCATTTTAGAAGCAGGGAAAGGGAGCAGGAGACAATGGGAAAAGAGACCGAGCTCAATACAGTTATCTGATCAAGATCGATCAGATAAGATCACAGAGACCTACTATATAAGAGCACATGGGACAAGTGCTACTTGGCTCAACGTTCACCCCACCCCCTTCTCTCCAGAGCGTTGTCAGACATGGCTAACATGTCATAACCCACCTTCGGCGTGGGGACATGGATGCAAAAGTTCCTCCATCCTGAGCGGATCGGACTAAGCGGGAGAGTTTTGCTCATCCAGCCGGGCATATGATCCGAGAACTCAGGTAGAAAAGGGGAGGTGATTCCTATTGCGGAAAGACACGAGTAAGGTAGCTCATCTGTGGGCATACGGGATCCTAGCTTGGCTCTTGGGCACCCATTTGACTTACTAAAACCCCCCATAGAGCTTGGCTAGGTTGGGTTCACCACTCTGCTGGGATCCTTGAAGAGCGCAGATGATTTGCCGGAAGGCTTGTTGCTGAGGAAAAACTGTAGAAAAAGACAAACAAACAGACAATCCGAGTAGACCTCTGCAGGAGAACAGATCTTTTATCACCTCAAACGATTTCTCAACGGACACCACAAAACGAGAGGCCTTGAAAGCAGTTTCCTACATTCTTCACCGTCCACATGTTAAAATCAAAACGGTGGGTACGTCTGGGCCCTTCCATTTCGTATACTGAGAAAATAAATGTGCGTGTGGGAGCAGCCCTGCCTTTCGGATTAATCCAGATGCAGCATAGCAGGGCCAGGCCGAGTCGATCAGATAACGCAGCCGACAGGGGTGCGGATGCTGGATTTCGCGCTATAAGCGGATCTGATAAACTTTAGCGCGCCCACCGAGCTTTCGTCATCTTTCCACGGCCACCGTACACGACCGCTTTCCTCTCTCGCTGAAACAGCAGGGCTCCCCGTACCCCCAGCCAGGACGCATGATTGGCTCAGCACAGATGGCCAAGCTATGGATTAAGCTTGTAATTTGATGGCTGAGTTCTGCCGGCGCATAGTGGGTGTGGGTGGGGTCGGGAGGAAGATTGTTCCTTGGCTCGGCCGTTTGCATCCTCAAGGCTCGTGAGCACTCCGACCCGGATTGTTTTCTATGCGGTATCGGAGAGCGTGACAATGACACTTGAGGTTGTATGACTGTGCGGATCATGTAGCTTCTTGGCAGCAGCCCCATAGTGTTGGTAAAATTTACATCTGAGATTGCCCCATTCCGATCCTGCTCCGTTTTCACATCCAGGTCATTTTCTGTGTATGAGTTGATTTTTTTTACATGAGTGTATTATCCCACATTGCTCCCAAATCCTTGATTTTGAACCTTGACTTTTTATCCCTTGCTCCCCACTAGCACCTTCACAATAAACCACCATAACCCTCTCCGTCTTGGCCCACTTAGACGAAGAACTCCGCGTCTGTTTCTTCCCCATAGTGAACAAACAGTTTCCGAAAAGCCGAATTACTATAGCAGGTGCCGCCAATACCCGGGCCACTCAAGAGACATACAGGAGGCGCCCAATCCCTCCGGCTTCCCATCTACTGCTTCTTTGCCTCCCTCTCGGCCTTTCTCAAGGCCCGCTTTCGGATATCCTCGTGCATCTTCCTGTTCTGCTGCAGAACGAACGCACTGCCGACACCAACGGTGTGCTCGATCCACCACTGGACGATGGCATGTGCCCAAAATGGGGTGCTAGTGTATGCATAAGTTTGAGCGCCACCTGAACGTCCGATTTTGGACAGGGCAGCCCTGACAAATTGCCGTGGGTTGGGAATCAGAAGGCTGGTTCTGCGGATTTTACTCATAGCAGTTGTGACGAGATAAGACAAGCACAGCTCCACATCAACACCTGAGCCACGTAATTCGCCAGCAAGGGCCGTAGACCATTGTTGCAGGAACGCTTTGCTGCCTGAGTAAGTAGCCAAGAGGGGTGTGGGCGTCATGCCACCGAATGAGCCCATGGTGAGAATGAGACCGCGGTGACGCTGGACCATGCCCGGTGCAACTATCGATGTGACCCTGAGTGTACCAACGCAGTTAATGGTGATGATATCCAGCATTTCCTTCTTTGTGGTCTGAACAAACGGGACCGGGATAGAATGACTTTGCCCCACATTGTTGATGAGGACGCTAACATCCAGACCATCAACGAGCGCTTTCAACTTGGCATAATCCTCCTCACGGTTGGCAGAAAAATCCATTGGGAGAATCTTGGTCTGGATCGAAGACCCGGCATACTTGTGCTCGATCTCCTCCTTTAATGTTTGTAGCTTCGATTCAGTGCGGGACACCAGGACGAGATTGAATCCTTTCTTGGCCAGTTGAATAGCAAATTCTTTTCCAATTCCATCTGAGGCACCTGTAATCAGTGCCCATGTGCCCTTTCCGCCATATTTGCGCAGCTATCTTGCATTAGTCGTGCCGGAAACATTTCGTGCGGGATGAAGCTTACATTGGCTCCAGGTAGCACAAATAAACTAAAGAGCATTCGAACATAGCTGAAGACACTGAGGGAAGCTGAAAGGAGACCGATCGCGGCAAATCCAATCAGCACAGGCTTTGGCACCGCGGCCAGGACTTGATTAATAGCGTCCATTGTATGATCTGTAGCGTCGAATTTCACACTGTCGCTGAAATGTCAGAGCAAGCTCGGCAACTCCCCAACAAAGTAGATTTAAGGGACTCGGAGAAAGGTCGGACCGAAATCGATAGTTTACCCTTCCCGCAATATGTGTAAATCGAAATCCCCTTGAATTTTTGGACTGTTGCTTCATTCAACTGGAGATAAAACCTTCTTCTCGGTTCAATTGAAGAGGAGGATCCGATTTCCGAATATATGTAATATTGGGCAGTCAAATATGTCGTCAGTTCTGGGATTGCTCACCCCCTACTTACCTCAACATGAGGGCCTACTTCCAAAATGGCTACTTTTCGTAAGAACGAACCCCTTCAGCTTCCGATACCGCCCTCGCCGCACTATTGCATCAATCGTACTCGCAAAAATTATTTCACGTATTCTGACGGTACTAAATAGGTCTCCCTTGTATCTGTGTTGAACTCTGTACAGTGCTATACCACATTGCACTTCAACAAACAAATCTACTCGGGACCAGGTGAAGCTCCTAACGGGAAGGCTTATCCTCACGGATCTGCAGTGACCAAATTGTCGTCGCGGACTTTTGGCACATGGACATTCCTCACCAGCATGGTGCGACTTTATGCGGCGTATAACATTGAGAACCCGGCGATGTATCAATTGGCAATCTGCACATACGGAGTGGCTTGGTTCCACTTTATGACTGAGTGGTTATATTTCAGGACGGCAAATATGGGGAAGGGGCTTTTCTTCCCAGTGTTGATAGCAAATGGCAGCTTGGTGTGGATGTGGTTACAATATGGATATTACGTTCAGTGAGCTGCTAGAATCGTTGACATGTATTGTTGGATTATTACTTAGAAGGAACGAGCTAAATGAAGTAATGGATTTTTAATGTATGATATATCCCACACTCGTTTCCAGCACAGGGTACATGCAGCCAAAGAGCTCAGTCCCTATATTCCTCATTATCCCTGCCCTTTCTATATCTTGGAGTCACCCAACAATCCTGCCTTCTTCTTGAAAGCAGCAATCAAACCTGCAGTGCTAGCATCATGATCCTTTGGAAGGCCGGGCTCATCCAACTCCTTTTGAATCTTCTTGGCAAGTACCTTACCAAGCTCGACGCCCCATTGGTCGAAGCTGTTAATGTTCCAGACAGCACCCTCAGTGAAGGTCAGGTGCTCATAGTACACGATCAAAGCACCAAGAGTACCAGGAGTGATCTTCTGCGCGAGGATAGATGTGGTAGGGCGGTTTCCGAGGAAAGTCTTGTGCTTCATTAAATGTTCTGGGGTATTCTCAGCCTTTAGCTGCTCGTCACCCTTGCCAACCATAAGGGCTTCAGCCTGTGCGAAGAAGTTGGACGCAAGCATCTTCTGGTGCTTGTTGTTATCGATTGGGTTGTGGGATTCGGCGGCAAGGATGAAGTCTGTTGGGATAAGCTTGGTGCCCTGGTGCAGGAGCTGGTAGAAGGAGTGTTGGGCGTTGGTGGCTGGCTCTCCGAAGAGGATGGGTCCAGTGGTATACTTGACAACTTGTCCGTCGCGGGTGACACCCTTACCGTTGGACTCCATGGACAATTGTTGCAGGTAGGCTGGGAATCTGTGGAGGTATTGATCGAATCTGTGGACAGAAATTAGTAGAGGTTTTGGATAATACGNGTGCAATGACTTACGGCGAAACCAAGTGAGTCTGAGCACCGTAGAAATCGGAGTACCAGACGCTCAGCAGACCGGCAATAACGGGAATGTTCTTCTCGAGGGGAGTCTCTCGGAAGTGCTTGTCCATGGCATGGGCGCCAGAGAGGAATTCGTGGAAGTTCTTGAAGCCAATGTGAATTGCAACGCTCAAGCCAATAGCGCTCCAGACGCTGTAACGGCCACCCACCCAGCTCTCGAAACCAAACATGTTCTTGGCATCGATACCGAACTTGGTGACTTCAGCTTCGTTTGTGGAGAGCGCAACGAAGTGCTTGGCAATATCTCCCTTGCCGCCGGTCTTCTCCAAGAACCATTCTTTCGCAGAATTAGCATTGGTGGTGGTCTCAGCAGTTGTGAATGTCTTGGAAGCAATCAAGAACAGGGTGGTTTCCGGATCAGAGTCTCGTAGAGCCTCAGCCAAGTGAGTTCCATCGATGTTGGAAACGAAGTGGAGGGTCTGCTTGCGGTCGCCATAGTATTTAAGGGCCTCAGTAACCATAACGGGACCACTGTTGCGCTTAGTACGGCTGTCATGGCTAAAAGGGAGGTATATCACAGATACTTACAGGTCAGAGCCTCCAATGCCGACATTGATAATAGTAGTCAATGGCTTGCCAGTGAAGCCTTTCCACTCTCCGCTTCGGATAGCTTCACTGAACTCCTCCATATGCTTAAGCTCTTTGTTGACGCCAGGCATGACATTAACGCCATCGACCTTAATCTCCTCGTTGGTCACGTTACGGAGAGCGGCATGAAGCACTGCACGGCCTTCGGTGTTGTTGATCTTTTCTCCCTTGAACATCTCATCGCGGAGTTTCTCAAGGTTAGCTTCCTTCGCCAAGTTGACAAGAAGCTTGAGGGTGTCCTCGGTCAGGAAGTTCTTGGAGAAATCGAAGAGGATCTCGCTGTTATCGGCAGTGTTGTTGAATGTGAAGGAGAACTTCTCGAACCGCTTGGGGTCCTTGTTGAATTCTTCCTTCAGCACAAAATTTTTGCCGACAGTATCATGATGATGCTGCAGCTCCTTCCAGGCACTGAGGTCGGTTGCTTGAGGCATTGTGGCGGTATGAGTTTCAGAGACGTGTAAAGAGGTATGAAAATTCGCAGAGCAGAAGATTCTCCTGGGATTTTACCACCTTTTCGGAGAATTAATTGTCCACTGGATAAATCAAAGTCAGTGCTATTATTAACAGGTTGTTTCCCAAATTGCTTCTCCCGGGAGCTGGCGTGGCGGGGTCAAGGTGGGGAGAGATCTCCCGCGCAATCCCGACGGCGCGTCAACAGAGCAACGAAAAGTGTCCTAGAAGAAGGTACTTACGTCTCAATTGATGTGGATTGGAGAGTGACAAGTGACTGAACTGAAGTAAAAAAATATATATTAGATCGACCTGTCGAGGGGTTTTATTCAAAGCTACCGGAGTTAAATGCGGTTGAGGCCGGAAACCGCTAGTGTATGACGTTTGTCTGGTGGGATGTTTAGCGCGCAATTGTGGGCAAGCTGAAATAGGCTGATTAAAGTTGATGACTGAGCATTGTACATGATTTCCTAACAGCAGACATTCTAGAACGCCTGCCATTCGGTACAGTAAGAGATCAGTCAGAGATGAAGAATGGATGAGTAACATCTATGTCACAATTTGCATTCGTACTGAGCTCGCGCATGGTCAATTCCAAGGTCGGCATCCACGCCAGAAAGTGTGTGTAATGCTATATTGCTCTCTATGAAACTCTCTTGCGACGCGCGAGAGCAGTTGTCCAAGTCAACCCATATAAAAACGCCTAGTGAAATCGCTACTTGAAACAGATTTGCTACGTGGAAGAAGACTCCGTCAATGTGAAATCCCAGAAACATGATTTCCAAGACCCTGATGGTCTTGAGTTCGTCTTCCTTCTTTCTACAAGGGCGTTACTTGCATGTACTTCGCTTCTATTGTGGCAATCATATCCACCCTGCCGCCAATCGTTAGGCTACACCACAGTTGAGAACCGGGTTACACCCAGGGGAGATCACTCATGCACACTCCCGACGAAGGATGGATCTTTGAGACTGCCTCCAGCATCGCCTAGTCCGGCCACAGGTCGGTTGTAAGAGAAACCGACGAAATCTTTCTGAGCGTCATCAGAGATAGGTGCGCCATCGACAAACGAATCCTGTGGGAGCTCCTTGGTGAACTCTTCATCAAAGTTATGGGTATCAAGCGGATCAGTCTGTGGATTTAGTTAGCATACTGCCTCTATACATTTTTGGAGATTATACATACCACATTAGGCTTGAATGTGGGTTCATACTTCCGTTGTAGCAACTTGCGCCAATCAATGCTGTGGAAGAAAGGATGCGCCTTAATCTCAGCTGCACCGTTGGCTCCTAATCGTTGCTCCGGCTTTCGGTTGAGCAACTTGGTCAGGAGATCCTTCGCTGCTGGTGGGACAATCTCGGGTCCAGGGAAGTGAAGAGGCTCGGACAGGATTTTCCTGTACATTTCATTGGTGTTTTCGTCGTAGAATGGAGGAAGACCCGTCAACATTTCATACAGAAGTACACCCAGTGTCCACCAATCGACTGTCTTTGTATAGCCCTGACCCAATAGCAACTCCGGTGCCAGATATTCGGGAGTCCCGCAGAAAGTATTCGTCCGATCCTCGTCCTTCATGTCCAGCTTGCACAATCCAAAATCGCAGAGAGCGATGTGTCCAGAGTAATCTAGAAGAATGTTTTCCGGTTTCAAATCACGATAGATGACATTGAAGCCATGCAAACATTCTAAAGCGCACAGAAGTTCGGCGGTATAGAATCGAGATCTGTTTATATCGAAGCGCTGCTCTTTCTGGAGGTGATGGAAGAGCTCTCCACCGTTAACAAATGCCAACACGAAGTAAAGTTTCTCGGGAGATTGGAAAGTGAATTTCAAAGGAACAATAAAGGGGNTTGTTGATCTGGGCAAGAACAGAGCGCTCGGCGAGAGTATGTTGAACTTCAGATCTGGATATGATGTGTGCTTTTCGGATCGTCTTCAA
The DNA here is from genome assembly GCA_000743665.3 of Scytalidium sp. 3C. Lineage (NCBI taxonomy): Eukaryota > Fungi > Ascomycota > Leotiomycetes > Scytalidium > Scytalidium sp. 3C. The sequence goes on along the minus strand of JMRO03000013.1, from coordinate 1,177,945 downwards.
AGCATAGATGCGTTGCGTGTCCTTCTTCCTGACTTGCATGACCTTGCCGAAGCTGCCTTTTCCAACCACCTTCAACAGATCGAAGTCTTCGATCTTCAAGGAGCGAGATCTATTTTCAACATACTGAACGCCAATCTTCATCTTTCCTGTACCATACTGGACCTCGAGCCATTCTGTGCCTCGCTGTCCCAGCTGTCGCTCTTTGCTTGCAAACTCTGCAGCGGCCTTCTCCCTATCTTTCTTGCTTGCCTTAGGGTCTTCCACGAACTTATGCTCGTCTTCGAATCTAGGATTGATGCGTATGACACCAAGGAAGATATCCTGGCTACGGCCAGATCCCGGAGGGGCATTCGGATTTCGCAGGTACAAGTGGATTGCTAGCTCTGTGACCCTGGACACATCAAACTTGTACTGGGTGTTGTCACCTGCCCAGAGAGGATTTTCCGGAGTACCCGAGACAGCGTTGATGAAGACTTGAACTTTATCAAAATCGATGAGGGCGTATGGAAGGTATTTGGAGGAGATCCGACCGTGGTTTGTGGGGACGGGGTGAAATCCGCCAGCGGATGTTTGCGGCCTGCCGTTACTTGTGTAGGAACCAGCTACACTTTGTTGTGATGATCCAGGGCGATGAGATCCAGCGATTCCAAATCCATTCCCCATAGAAAGGGAGTTCTGTGTATGTGTGCTGAAAGCTTGCTGGTACTGTTCAGGGAGAGAGAATCCCTGTCCCTCATGTAGCGTGACAATAAGGATACCTGGTTTGGGCTGGGCCGGAGGCATCCTCGACATAGCCTCGGATGCAGCTAAGAAAGTCAATACCTTCGCTACTCAACGGGGAAGTTCCTGCCCATACCTATGCCATTGTCATTTGTAGGGGTGGTGGCGCCCGATATGCCGGCCTTCTCATCTTTGACCTCACTGGTGATCGTTGAGGCGGAAGTTGAGCGCGAGAAGGTGTTTGCAAAAGGTCCCAGGTGCGTCTCCTTGAGTTCTAAGATGTGTATGTTAGCAATCAGCACTCAGAGAAAGGAGGCACAAGATCTCGGGTGCGCGACTTGTTGGTACACCCCCTTAAGATCCTGAAGACTCGAGAGGATTGAACCTGACACACAGAGACATTCAGATTCAGGTCGTCAAACAGTAACATACTTTTGCTAAGATTCCAGGACATATTTGATTTTCTGCCCAGCCAGAAACGTCGTTCAGGTGTTGTTGCTGGATAGTCTAACGAACTGTTGGTAATCAGGAAGCCGTGCGGTGAAGGTAACCGCAGATTAGGCGATGTGATGTAGCCCCGCCAAAAGCGATACGGGCTGGTGCACTCGCAAACCTAAGACGGAGATGCCGAGTTGGGGAAGACGCAGCAGGTGGCGAGACAGAACCGGAATATCCAATTTAAAAGAAAAGAGAAAGAGGAGAGCTCGAACGTTTCAATAAATTACGAGGAGGCAAATAGGATCACTGGGGCTCTTGAGCTGTTTCGGCGATCTTCAGTGGTGGCTCAGCAACGCGACGCCTCGATGATACATTGCAAAGTTCGGAGGGTCAAAGCCGGGTCATGTGACCTTTAACCATAACGAGATAGAACGTGCCAAGTAAGAGTACTTATGTGCAACGGAAAAATAACTTAAAAACACCGCGATGGATTTCCAGTATTTCTAATTTCTTATTCTTGCGTTCGAGAGCTCTTCTTTTCATCGTGTCTACATCTTATATATCTTTCCCCATGGGCGGCTACCCCTCTCCAGTGATGCAGTGCTTAATCGGGACTAGCGTAGTGTAGAATAATTGTAGCCTCAGTCTTCAGGTATCATAGTTTGGATCGCGACTTCAACGTCGAGGAGGTAGCCTAGTTCATCGATTTCTCAGCTCCATGAGACATATTCATCAGTGTCTCTTGCGCTAATATCTCTACTCGCCGCGAGGGTGATTCTTGGGGTGCGCGTTGGCCCTGAAGGTCGTTGAGGAATACGCAATCCACAGCCATGGGGGTAATCCGCAAGAAGACCGCCGTCCGCGGAGGCGAAGGAGGAGTAAAGTACGTTTGTGATGTGTGCTCTGCTGATATCACCTCGACAGTAAGTCTTTTTTTCCCAAGCTTGCATTTCCCGGGGTTAGTTTTGCTATTCTTACGTTGGTACTTTAGGTTCGGATCCGATGCGCCCATTCGGCTTGTAACGATTATGATCTTTGCGTGCAATGCTTTTCGAACGGTGAATCGACGCATAATCATAACCCTGCTACGCATCCCTTTCGCGTGATTGAGCAGAATTCGGTACCTATATACGACAAGAACTGGGGTGCAGATGAAGAGCTCCTACTGCTGGAAGGAGCGGAGATATATGGCTTGGGTTCCTGGGCAGATATTGCGGACCATATTGGCGGTTACCGGAATAAAGATGAAGTCAGGGACCATTACATAAAAACTTATATCGAGAGTTCCAAGTTCCCATTACCCGAGCGTGCCAGTCCATATGACATGCAGCTGCTGGAAGAATGCCCCCGGGAAGTATTCCAAGCCGCGAAGAAACGAAGGATAGAGGACCGCAAGGAATCCGCCAAGACCGCGCCGCCGCCAACTCCCAAGAAGAAACCCACGGCAAGTGTCCCAGTCTGTCACGAAGTCCAAGGATACATGCCTGGTCGATTGGAATTCGAAACAGAATACGCAAACGAGGCTGAAGAGGCGGTACAACTCATGCAATTCGACCCCGGAGACGGTATCAACCCACGAACAGGAGAGCTAGAACCCGAGATGGAGCTGAAACTGACCGTGATGGACATATACAACTCACGGTTAACCTCACGTGCCGAGAGGAAGAAAGTCATGTTCGAGCATGGTCTGCTGGAGTACCGCAAGAACACCGCACTAGACAAGAAGCGGACGAAAGAAGAGCGCGATCTGCTCAACAAGGCCAAACCCTTCGCTCGCATGATGAACCATGATGATTTCGAGGAATTCTGCAAGGGTCTCATTGACGAACTGAACCTGCGCCAGGCCGTCGCGCAGCTCCAGGAATGGCGCAACATGCGGGTCGGAGACCTGCGCAGCGGAGAGAAGTACGAGCAAGACAAGGTTATCCGCGCTCAGAAAGCAACCCCCATGGGCTCGCTCGACCGAGAACGCTTCGCCAGCTCGCAGCGCGCCAAAGCTTCCGCCGCCGCCGCCGCCGTGGTCGAGACGCCCTCTGGCGCTGCGGCATTGGTTGCTCCCGAGCTACCTCTGCGTCTGGTACAAGGCGAGTCAAAGGATCGCAAGCCAGATTCCAAGGGCGCAACCACGAATGGCCACCTCACGAACGGCACCTCGACGCCCGTGAAGCAGAAGCTGACGATCCAGCCGCTGGCGGGCATCACGCCTCTGTCGCTGTCGCAGGACAACGCGCAGGACCTGCACCTGCTGACGCCCGAGGAGATCGAGCTGTGCGAGAAGACACGCATCCACCCCAAGCCCTACCTCGTGATCAAGGAGGCCATCCTGAAGGAGGCGCTCAAGGGCAATGGCCAGCTGAAGAAGAAGCAGGCCAAGGAGATTTGTCGCCTGGAAGGCCAGAAAGGCGGCCGCATCTTTGATTTCCTCGTCAATAGCGGATGGGTTGGCAAGGCGTAGTAAAAGTATCCTTATAACCCTTTTCATTATCAGCGGATGACGAAAAAAAAGGAAAAACTATACACATCATATATATGCATGGGGCGTTTATTTTTGGTTAAGACACTGCTTTGATAACTCTGTAGAGAGATGGGGCAGAGAGAAGGGGTAATCTGGCGACTGGCTGGCTGGCAGGCGGGCGATTAGAATGGATGCATTTTAGTTTTTGTTTCTCTTATTTCCCGGCGGCATGGAGTTTAGGTATATACACATCTTTGGCAGGGAGGGAGTTGGGAGGGGTAATTTTTTTTATTCGGCGCGTTCCTACACAAACTGGTCTCAGGAGGCCACGGCCATGCGGTTGTTTACGACTTCGGGAGGAAAGGGGGAAAGATGTCTACAAGCCGAGCGGGAGATGTGGCTCTTTTTAAAGAGAGGCAGACATACGCAAGGTTGCTTTGGATTGATCCCCCCTTTCTCCCCTTTATTTTTCTGGGTTCTTTTCTCTCTTTTTGATGATACAGATTTGTATAGCTTTTTATATGAGACTCCTTTCTAGTTAAAAAGAGCAAAGTACGTACGTACGTAGGTAATACTTAACAAAGACTCGGAACCAGAAAAAGCCATCCCAAGATGCTACTTCGAAAAGCGTACTTCTCTTCTTCGTTTGTATTTCTTTTCTCATTCTTCTATTTTTTGCACTCGTTGCATTGCTCTGTCTGTCCATGGGCGGCCTGCCATTCTAGAAGGATGGGAAGGGCGATCTGGATAGGAGAGCAATATCCAATAAATACGCGCGCGCGAGACGAGAGGGGAGGGAGAGACGACGCACAACTAGCGGACGGCAAACCCACCTTCGATGATAATGAAAGAAAGAGGGCGGTAGATACAGAAAGTAAGGGCTGCTCAAATAGTAAAAAGGGAGGGGAAGCGGGTAGGGGGGCAAAGGCCACAAACATTTGGCAACGTTATGGAGGATACTTCACTTGGACTTATCTAGGCTTGAAAAACCATTTGAAGATCACCGTATGAATCTTTTTTTGGACATTTTTACTTCTCAACGTAGAGGAGGACCCTGGTGAATTTGCATTGGTGATATATTGATAGCTTTTGTGAAGTTTTTGCGTGTTATCTAAAAATCGTTCTCGAAAATTGCAGATGAAATCCCATGCAAAGAGTCGTGCCGTCGTAATAAATCGTGTATGTTTGCGACGGAAAATGCATGCTTCAAAATCGTTTCTTTAGCTGTTGGAAAATATAAAGTGCATAGAAAGGGGGGAAGTATGAAGTTCCACCACTACGAGGCAGATCACATGATTCCACCCTAAACTTATTTCGTTAAACCTTTGAAAATCTACCAATAACCGTGCGCGGCTTGATGAAAGTGGAGACCATCATCGGAGATTTGTCCGGAGCCCCGACCAGATGGGATGCCAATTCTCAGTATCGAACTTCCCAAAATACGATGAACGATAGGATCAGATTTGTTTCTGAACTTCGATAACTGATGTCTTTTTTCCGTTTTATTGATTTTTTTCTTACACCTGCGCATATGAGGAAAGACGGCATTTTGCATAATGGTGGCAAATTTCCTCCTCGTTGTCGGCAGGTGGTTTTGCAGTCGCGCCACGAATACAGCATCGTGAACAGTGAACCAGACTGGTTTGAACATGTGAAATGGGACCCATGGGTATGGATGTGAATGGCAGAGAATCCTCTGCATCTCAAAACCGATCCTCATGGACCAGAATGGCGTGGTTCGCCACCGGCTCTCTGGGACTCGATTCCGTCGACTGGCTAACTTGGGAGCCAGGGAGAACGTTTCCACCGTCGAGCTCTGGTTACTCAATGCGCGAGGTCTTGCAAGTATGCTTCAGGAAAATGAAATAATTTCTGTACCTGGACGCGAGCGGGCGACACGGTCCGATCCTGATGTGGAAATCTCGGGTCCACGATATTTAGAACATGGGCAGTTGCGTTTCGCAATACAACAAATGCAGACTCGGCTCGAATCGACGCAGAACCAATATATTGCATCCATTACTTACGGACTGCAGCTGACGCTAGTCATCGTGTAAGTATGCATTGTGTCCTCACTCCGAGTTTAGCAAGTTAGTAATCTGAAGCAGGCGTGCCGCCCCCGTTACCCCCTCGCCATTACGCAAACGACTCGTGTCCGGGTTGAAGACCGGAAATCCATACGACCACGCCTTGGAAGCCCAATCGTCTGCGAAGTTGGCGCTGAATCTCCTCAGAATCCGGTCCACCGGCTGCACGTAGGTCGGCCGGCAACACACGTCCAACATATCATCTACACCATAGGTCTGCCTGGAAGAGTGACGGGAGGTCATTAATTCGTCCAGGCTGCGCGGGAGAGGAATCGAGTACTCCACTGCGGTTCTGGCCAGCATTTCTTGCAGTGGCGCAGCCACCGGAAAGCCGATTCTCGATTGCGCCAAAGCATCGATCCCGCACAAGATAACCTCCGTGCCGTCCCTGCTGGTACTATCGACTCGATTGGGAAAGTATCGAGCAATAACATCGCAGAGATGGAGGACGCAAAACATTTGCAACGTGGGTTGGTAGCGGCAGGTATAGCGGGAGCGGTACTGGTCTTCAAGGAGGGAGAGGCCCTTTTGTGCATGGTTCCAGATCGTTTCCTCGACTAGATGAGATGGGAAGTCCTTGAGGTGCAGAAGCGGCCGGAGGAGCAGAACAACCGAGGTGGAATATAGGATTCTGGAATTCTTTTGTCAGCGTTTGATTCGAAATACCAAAATAAATGTGGCGCTTACTGTAATGAGAGTGCATGAGGCAGGGTGTTGAGCTCAATGTTCACTATGCTTTCAGGCAGCTGCTTGTGCCAGGTGATGAACCTGCTATAGAGCTCCAACATCTGCTCCGCAGTGATTCGCACTGGCGTCTGCTCATTATAGACGAGCTGCAGCGCATCGTGGATGATCCGGGCCAGCTTCGCCTTCTCTCGGTTTGTAGTCTCCTGGAATCCCGGCCAGCTCAGCGAGGGGTCGTTCATATGACGATAAAAATGCCAGCGCGCTTTATCAACTAGGCGATCCGACTCATCGGGGATCTGCAAAGGTGCGAAGCCTAGGATGCCCGGATCCTGAAAAGTCATCTGAGCCCATTCCCTGTTTCCCAAGTGTCAGACAAGATCCAGAGAGTGCATTAGAAGGGGGGTTGAAGGAGAGTGGTGGTACGAACATGCTGAGACTACGGATCCCTCGCGCTGTTTCCTTCAGGACCGTCAAGAAGCCCTCCGCCTCCACCTCCGTGAGGTTGGTTAAGCTGGACTTGGCCATCTCCAGGTAACATGAGCCTCGCAAGCCCTTTCCTCGCGCACAGTCCAACAAGAACATCACTCCCAAGGCCTGTGTGGTGGTGATATTTCGATCATCCGGGTCGATCTGGGTGCGCACGGCATCGGCGAAGTCTATTCCCAATTGCTCATAATCGATCTCGTCGGCTTCCGAGACCGAATGCAGATGGCAGGCCATGGCACAGATGGCATTGACCAGCACTGAGGAGCAAAATCGTTCCGACTGTTGCATGCGGCTGTCAATAAAATGACTCTCGCTGAACAATGTGTGGACGGGATGAACCCAAGTAAAGTAGAGCTGGAAGAGGTGGTCCAGCACCGCGCCGTCAGAAATCACAGAGGTCCAGGTGAAAGGGGTCACGCTCGTTCCTGCCATCTCGTGGTCGGACTCTCTCTCGTACGCGGACGTGAGCGAGATCCTGGGTGACGTCTCTCCCTCTGCTTCCTTGGGGTTTCGGCCCAGCCAGTCCACAATGCTCTCGTAGGAGTCTCCCTGTTTGAGACGGTCGACGGTGTCGGTGAGTTTGTCGTCGAGGGTCAGCGACTGCAAGATCTGCTCCATCAAGCCCTCCTTCGTCTTGAGCTCCTTGATCTGCCGGATCAGCTCCTCCTTGGCATGCTTGATGTGCACCTCGTAGGTGCAGTCAGTGGATTCGCCGCGAGACGCGCACCTTTTGCATGGCTTCTTGCCATCGCACTAAATATGGGTCAGTAACAACGGAATCCATGGAAACAACAACATCCCAGAAAGACATGGCTGGGCATCAGCAGAACGGCACGTCTACAAAGGGAGGTACCGCGGTAGCTACCACGGAAGAAACAACCCAAAAAAAAAGGAAAACACTAGTGTGGGAGGGCGAAGACTATACCTTTGCACGCGCCTTCTTGCAATTAAGGCAGGCATTTCGAGTAACGGATTCGGGGACTCTGCGCCGTTTGGAGCTGGCGGCCTGTCCTTCAGTGTCCTTCTCCCGACGATTGCGTCGTGACGTGGATGGGCTGGGAGTGGTCGTGGTAGGGGAGGCATTACCGATGGAAGGAGTGTCGCTGTCCCCAACCGACGGTCTTAATTTGCGCAGAGACATTCTGCTCTCCGCCGGCGCCGGTTAGGGAAGACCAGCGAGCAGAGCAGACGCTGGTTTCGGTGCCAGGCAGCTCTAAGCGAAGCTGGCAACAAGTACTGAGAACGCTCCCCCTCCTTCTTCTGTCCCAGCAAACGCTCCTTTCGTGAGGGCAAAATGGTTTTGCTGTGAGCAGCAGGTGGATTTGGTGGTGTAATTGTTCGAGAAAGCTTTTTGAGAAGCAGGATACTGCTATCCCGTTTCCAAACCGGGTGGTGGATGTATTTCTCGGATGCCGTGCATGGAAATGGTATCCAGCTGCGCTCACTCGCTCTCTCGCTGCTGTTGCGCGGAGTCGGGCTTCACCAGACACGCCCCTGGCAAGCCCTCTCACCCGTGACTGATGGTCGTTGTGTGCCTCTGGCCGTGCACGCTGTGCCGGAGGCTGATCGAAGCTGGTGATGGTTGCGAAGCTCTCGAGTCCGAAATCACGACGCTCGTGGAGTTACTCTTCCCGCTCGTGATCGGGGAGCGGGTCTGTGTTTAAGTGTTGGGATGCAAATGAAGCTATCCGCTTTGGTGAAGGAGGGAGCGGAGGCAAGCCCGAGGGAAAGGAGATGGTTTAAAGCTGCGCCTGTGGCTCGACGTGACGTTCAGTGCAACGCAGAACGCCCCTCAGCGCCTGCGAGGGACTGCGAGTCTGCAATGACGTGCGGGAGAGGTCCAGACCAGAAGTGGTGCGGATGCCCAAGGAATCGAAGGGGGTTGCACACTTACTTGCAGCTAGGTGAACTGGTCCCAGCCGAACGACGCCGCGTTCTCAAGGGGCTTCTTCTCCGGTCAGAATGGGTGCTGTCTCTCTCGCTCAAGTCAGCAAGCAGCAGATGGAGCAGCTCGACCTTTCTACGTGCGTGCTATGGCCGGTGGTGGATGAGTTCCGGGGCGAGTGCTTTCCTTGATTTCGACGATCTTCCAGTGCACCGATGCGAATGGGAGGGCCGCCTGGCGCCCGGGGTGGCAGCACGGCGCAAATCACTGAGTGGCCCGGTGGAAGGCCCTCAGCGGCAGCTTGTTAGTGGCCCGCTGCTGGCAGCTCGGCGGCGGACAGGGCACACGAGCCCGTGCTTCTCTCAGCCTGCCCAGAGAGGGAGCTTACCTGGAGGACAATAGGGCTGGTGCGGCCACGCGATGGCCTCTCTGCGAAGGGGCGGTGATGCTTCGTGCCTCTCGGTTCGGCGGCAGGCCGTGATGCTTCGGCAAGCCTGGGCCGGATGGATGCGAGGATGAGAAGAGATTGCTGCTCCTCGCCGAATAAGGTGAGTTCAGTCCGGACGGGGCCAAGAGGGAGAGATGGATTTACAGGTGTGTCCGGAGCCCGTTGGCGGATGAGAGCCTAGCAGCGGCGTCTGAGCAGCGTACCGAGCAGCAGCAGATCCGCTGGGCGCGCACGAGAAAGGTGCCACCGTTGGGATACCCCGCCTGGACCCAAAAGCAGATCGTGACGGATCGCGAAACCAGCGTGCTGGGAACGCGTCTTACGTCAAAACGCCGCCAGCCTCTGGCCTCACGACTGCTGTTCAGGGCCTTTTTCCACGCCTCTCGCCGGCGAATGCACGCGGGCCCCGAGAAGCAGAGCTGGGGGCGGCACGTTGGGAGCAAAGAAAAGGGGCTTCAAAGAGATACAAGAGGCGCCACAAACGAGGGCGAGGGGAAGAGAATAATGATTGCGGTGGGGCAAAAACTAGTTGTGACGAGCTGTGTATATAAAGCTGTCGAATAGGTGTCGATATATATACAGATAATTGTGATGAACAGGGAATCTCCCGTGCGATCTGGGTGCGTATAACGGTCAGAAAAGCATTCGGGGTTGAGTTTCTCTGTGCTACAACTGCATATATATCAAAGAGCTGGCGGTAGTGCTCGTAGTCGTGATACGTAGGCAAGTGATATTGAACCGGCAGCCAGAAGTAGCGGAGGTTTGCTGAAACGTGACCCAGGGAAAGCTCAGCCGAAATGTGGTGCTAGGCCCTGGACATATATATGTATATATATGAGAATACAAATCACAAAATATGGAGAACTAGAGGTCTAAGCCGATGATCTCGCAGCTCGCAGCCCAGACAGGATCCGCTGACCGCCAGAGACACGGGTTTCTGCAGCGATAGTCAGGGTTCGTGGCGCGCTGGGGGGTTGTGGGCAGGAAGTGCAGGACGGTTGGTGGTGGCGAGGGAATCTCGAAGGGCACGGCGAGACAGGATGGTATTTGTGCAGAATGGGGTGGTGAGCAGGTGCGGTCCCTCACAATCCCATCCGTGATCTTCGATAGTTGAAAAGCAGAATCCGATTGTTACGTAGGCGGGTTTTCCTTGCTGTCACCTTTGCGCACGCCGCCTTGCATCAGGCGCGGAGAGAAAAACCGGGACGAGCACCGAGGGGGAGCCAATCGCAGGGGGCGCAGACACACACGCTCGAGCAGCGCACGCGGTGGGCCTCGAGATGTCTGGTACAAGGGAGGAAGAGAAGGGCGAGAGCAAGAGACGAGGAAAGAAAAAGAGGAAGAGAGGGCCGCAGAGGTACCAGAGAATGGAATTTTTCGTTTCTTTCCCCAGCAGCCACGGTAACGGACGTGTGTGGTGTTCCCTGGAACTCAGTCCCGATTTCCCAGGACGGCATTTGTCGTCAGTCCTGACGTTGTGGCACGAGCAGGCGGTGGGGCTGGGAAATCTGCTGGCTGGTGCTGGCTGCGAGATGCCCGGGCATCCGCGCGCGCCATTGGCCACGGACCTGTCAACCACACCGCAGCCACTCCAGCAGAACACCTCCTGGCCGCCCCGGCCCCGATCGTCACCCTGGCCTGGCACGACACCAACGGGCTCTAGGCGCAGATCGACCAGCCGGAGACTCCTCCAGCTCCGCGCTCACGGACCTACATCCTGCGCGCGACGCCCCTCAGGTGCGCTGCTGAGTTTTTTTCCATGGCTTCGATATTCTCCCGTGCAGATGGTCGAGGGACTAGAGTTATCCGGCCGCGTTTGCCACCCTCGAAATCTAAATAGGCTGGGGCACCTGCGTGTAGACGATGCGTGCTACTTTGTACATGGGGACTTTGTCTACGGTATGGTACCGGGTGGCATTGCCCAACTTCGCGCAGTCGAGTTCTGCACGCGCCATCATCCCCGTCAGACGTGCTCCAGGACACGCTCCAATGGCACAACGACGTGAGGTACGGTACATACATATGGTACATAAGTGAAAAGAGTGATGAGGTCAGATTACGGCAAGGAGCACAGGAGGTGTCGGCGGGCATGGAATAGCAGGAGGAGGAGCAGAGGAGCACGCTGGTGCCATCCATTATTGACAGCAAGCCACAGCATGGTACACGGTCCACAAATCGGCCCCCCTCTCCTAACACGTTTAACTATGGATGGTCTCCTCGATGGCAGATTTCAGACTGCCGTCCTCTTTGACTCATGGCGCTACTGCACCGGCCGCCACCCCGGACTGAGTGCGCTTGCCCAGGGCCGGAGGCGAGCTCTGAGCTTCCCCCCCCCCAGGTACGTACAGGTCACCACCACCGGGCCATGCAAAGGGCCATTAGACTTCAGTCCTTGGTCGTCCGCGGAAACCTCACCAGCGACCGGGCGCGCTGCGGCAGCTCCACTCCGCGCTCCTCCACCCTACCCTTGCAGCTCTTAGGGCTACGAACGGCTCGAACAGCCCGGAGGACGGATGCATCTCCGTCCCTCGCCGTCGGGGCATTTTGGCGGCTACAGAGAGCATCGAGGACGATATCCACACTGCTCTTCGAGCTAGAGCTCGGGCTAAATCCAGGGGAGCCTGAGCTGCAGCTCTCCGTCTCCCAATCACCGCCCTACCCCCCGGGGGTTGGACCCCTTCTCCTCGTCGTCCTCGGAAGCTGTCTACGCCTCCGACCTCATGCCCTCGGCGAGGTCGAAACAGCACCGTGATGATGATGATCCCAGTCGTAGCCCCGCAATCCCAGCAGAGGGACCTGCAAATATTCTGGATATTCTGGACCTTCTTTCGTAACGTTTCATCATCCTTTTGAACGTGTTTGGAGCTGAAAAACACATCTCCCCTTCGCCTGTGCTCCTGCTCTCCTCCCCAATTGCCGACCCTTGCTTGCCGTGCCATGCTTCCGCTGGTGGGTGGAGGAGGAAGCTTCAATAATGCCATGCCTGCTCTCCGTGTAAGCGATGGGGGACCCAGGAGTGCTGCCGGTGGGCCGTTTGGATCGTTTAGGTTGGGGCGTTGGTCGATATATCGGAGTCGGGCACGCCTCCGTCTCCCCAACTCCATCTGGGAGAACTTCCCCATCTGCGCTCTACGTAATGCAGTGTCACGGCGATTTCACTATGGCTGGGTGATGCTGATGATGTGACCCAGCGTGCATCACCCGATGCCGTGGTCTGAGACGCCCGCGATGGTCCAGAAGAAGCCCATCTCCAGCTAGAGTGCACTATTGTCTCACTCCGCCCGAACGATATCCAAATGCTTCGAGATCCTCTGCGTCTCCGCTGTGAAAGCTACCACTGCGTAGCACAAGGTGGGCTCAGCCTTCCGTAATAAATGACACGATCACTTCTGGTTACTCTCTGCTCCATCTCCTGACCTCTTTCTCTGCTCGACTCTCTCCTGGGCAGACTCTCAATGCGTCTGTTCACAGCACGTGAGACCATGCCAAAGAGCTCTTTCCCTCTCTCATTCTTTCCCAATTAACACAGAGAGATCTGCAAAATGGACAAACATAATAAAATAACCAAGGGGAATAAGAACGCAATATTTCTCTGTATATCTCTGTTTTTTTCCTTTCTCTCTCTCTTGGCATATATCATACACTGTAGGAAAACTGAAGATCCTAACCGGCTCCAAATATCAAAGCCCACACCTTCTGCTCCTAAACTTGCCTATGCATAGTATAGTAGTATACAAACCCCGTATCTGAACAAGCGCCGTCAAAAACTTGTTTCAACTACAAAGCCAGTAAAAACACGCAAAAAAAAACATAGCTCCATTCAGCTCGAATGCAGCTTCGTTTTCCCATCTCTTTACCACCCCTGCTTCTTGAGCTGCTTGACCCGTGTAACCGTGGCTTTGAATCCTCCCATGAATCGCTTTCTCCACCGCTCACGTCGGAGCCTCTTCCGCTTCAGACCCGGCCGCTCGTGGAACCGCTGCTTGTTAAAGTCTTGACGGACGCGGTTCCGCGCACAGAGGGTCTCAAGCATCCGGAATCCCCTCCCAACATCAATGTTGCCTCCCACCTGCACCGTCCGGCCCGTCTCCGGTGTCAAGCGCATGGGGGGGCGGGTGACCTTGGCCATGGATTTGGTCAGGCTGGAGTCCAAATCGCGCATCACGTCGTAGGCCTCCGAGCGAGGCGTCAGGGGGTCCATCATGCGGGAGACGTCAAACGCCGAAGAGCTGGAGCTCGACGAGTTCGAGGGCCGAGCATTGCGGGGCGATTCTGAGGTGTACAGCGCTTGGAGGATCTCATCGGCGGAGGTACCGCCGTTCATCTTTTTTTCTTCCTCTGCGATGCCCTCGGGGATCGAGGAAGCCGGTGACATCGAGGGTGGCAGGACTTCATCTTCCTGCTCCGCCACGGGAGTAGACTTCGAAGCAGATGAGGATGGAGTCTCAACACTTCTTCCTCGGGTCTTCTTCACCCATCCCAGGTTTTTTGCTACCTCGTCAACCGAACCATCTTCCTTGGATCCTGATCCATGAGTATTGGCCGTTGCAATCCGATGTCGTGGATCCAGATACCGTGCAGAGGTGGTAATGGCCCTTGAATTAACCGCCGTAGGTGAAGTATTATGCACTCCGTATCGCAATTGTAATTGTCTTCCAGCTGGCCATCGCGTAGCAGCTCGAGATGGAGCAAGCAAGACCGCTAAAGGAGAGGACTGCGAACGCAGCAAAGCATCCGCCGCTCTTCGAAGTTCCATTGGCCTGTATCTGCATCAGCATCAAATTAAGCGTAGCTGATTCCATTGTAATATCTTACCTGGATGTGGTGACACCTGACCCTCGAAATCCAGATGTCGTTTTCAAATTGTCCAGAATCCCTCAAAAAAGTCGTTGATGCGCGGTCCTTCGGGTTGCGCGGAGCGGAAAAACTATTTCTCCAGCATCTCTGTTCGTCGCATCGATTTTTGGTTTGCTGCGGCTCCTCGTCCATAGCAAACCCCGACCAGGCGCTGGTTCGTTAATGCAACATATTCCTCTCTCCACAACACGCCAGGGTCGATAGTATAGGTCAATTTTAGTCAGTATACTGTCTCTGGGATCTCGGTGTAGAATTCAATCATCATGGCGTATAATCCCTATGGAGGAGGTCAGTTAGCTTCTGTCGCATCTGCCTTTCCCACTTCATGATCTTTGAGCTTTACTGACACATTGGTATAGCACCGCCATATGGCCGTGCTCCAGGATTTGGTGGCTATCCCGGCCAAACTGGCACTCCGCCAGGTATGGGACCTCCTCCGGGCATGGGTAAGTAGAGATAGCCTCCATCTCATGTCAAAAGCTGGGTAGCTTGATTGACCATTGAACTAGCACCTCCCCCAGGAATGTCCGCGCCTGGCACTTCCCTTCCTCCAGGTGTGCAGCAAGCCAACGCTGCGCAGCCTAGTCGACCAGGCGGTTTGCCCGCAAATTTCCAGGCTCCTCCCAATATGCCCAATATCAACTTCTCTGCGCCCGTTATTCGATTAGGTACAGGCCCTTCGAAACCAGCAACTCCCGTAACTGGAGGCGGCGGTGGAAGACGAGAGGGTGACGGTATGGGAGGTGGAGGACGACCTGGTTTGGGCGCAGATCGAGGAGTCGAGCAACAGCGACAAGCTCTAAGAGAGAGCATGATGGCTTTGGTGCCTCCTACGCAAGAAGAAATTGTTCGCACGATCTTCGTCGGTGGTATTACGGAAGGCGCCGGAGGAGATGAAGGCGTTGAGCGCATCCTCTCAACTGCAGGACGACTTCGGAGATGGGACCGAGCTGTGGATGCAGATGGGAAGCCTTGCTCGTTTGGATTTGCACAGTACGAGGATGCAGAGAGCTTAGCTACCGCTGTCGAAGTTCTGAAAGACATCGAAATCCCTCTTAAGAGGCAGACTCTAAAGACGGAAAGCAAAAAGGAAGGCCAAAGCAGCAGCGAGGAGGAAGAGGAGGAGGTGAAGAAAGGCAAACTCCTCGTATTTGTCGATGACAACTCGCTCAACTACCTCGAAAAGTACCAGTCAACCCGTGGTGACGACCCTTCTGCCGAGCAAGCGCGTCTAGATACAGCCCGGGCCGCTTTGAAAGCTACCATACATGAGTTGTTCCATCCTCAAGCCTTTGTAACATCAGACGAAAATGGCGAAGACACCGTGATGCATGATGCAAATGCTGTTACTGGAGAAAGTGTTGAGGTTGTCAACATTCCAATTGCCGTGGACGATGAACTCGCCGACATCCCAGCAGAAATGAGAGAAACGGTTGCCCAGGAGATTGCGGCTTTCAGAGAACGCAGCAACAGACGGGACATGGAGCGCCTTAAGCGCGAAGAGGAGATGGAAGCATTAGAACGACAACGAAATGGAGCTCCTCGGCCTTCACGTTTGGCATCGCCTACTCCGCCTAGCGGCCCTGCTGCGGGAACTAATAACATCCCGCTGGGTCCACGAGGCGTACCTAATGCCCCCTCCGGACCCAAGGGCCAAGGATCCCAGATACCACGCGATTACCAGAAAGGAGTTACTTTCGTAAACGGTAGTGGGACAAATGGGGCTGCCGGAGGAGATGTGTGGATCAACAGGGAAGATGAAGATTCTGACGCTAGTGATGAGGAGCTCGAGCGCCGCCGGAAAGCAAAGCGCGATGCAGAGCTTGAGAAGCAATACCTTGATCAGGAGCGTCGATGGCTTAACCGTGAGCGGTCACGTACAGCCGCCATACAGCGAGAAAAGGAGCGAGAGGAGGAAGACGAGGCTAATATGGCTGCGGAGAGAGAGAAAATGGCTCAGCGATTGCGCGAGTGGGATGATGATCTAGAGTCACAACGCAAGGTTGACGAATACTATCGCGATCGAGGCCAGTGGATTAGGAACAGAGCCGCATATCGAGCCCGCGAGCTTGCTTCCGATGAGAGAGATCGTGTAGCTGAGCAAAGAGAACGGGAGCGCGAGCAGGTGGAGAAGGAGCAAGCGAAAGGAATGGCAGATTCGTTCCTGGAGAGGCAAGCAGAGGAACTGGCCTCCCAGCCCCCACGAGCCGGCGTTGCAATGCAACAGCCGTTCAAATTGTCTCTTGGTGCTGCAGCCCAGAAGGCACAGAAAGCCGCACCTCAGCGGCGCACTGTGGCCGAAGTGGAAGGCCTATTGGAAGACGAAGAAGAGGGAGACAAGTCAAAACGTACACTTATTCCTATCAAATTCGATCCTTCTACCTCCTCTGCTGGCCTTAGCGATGAGGAGCGAGATCAAGCTGTGCGCCAGCTGGCGGCTGAGATTCCAACTGAGAAGGAAGGTCTCTGGGAGTGGGAGGTTAAATGGGATTACGTTGATGATGCCGTCATTATCGAGAAACTACGACCCTTCGTGGAGAAGAAGATCGTGGAGTATCTTGGTGTTCAGGAGCAATTGCTTGTGGAAGTTGTGGAAGAGCATATTCGAACGAGAGGCAAGCCCCAGGATTTGGTGGAGCAGTTAGAAGGGGTGAGTCCTTTTTTAAAAAAATTTCCTTTCTATTTTATGCCCTGGAATTTACTCCCGCATTCTTCAACAAAGGTTACATACAGAAAGCTAACATACCTATTCTCACAGGCCCTTGACGAAGAGGCGGAAGTTCTAGTCAAGAAGTTATGGCGTATGGTGATCTTCTTCTCCGAAAGCGAGAAGAGAGGTCTTTCCGCATAAGCCTGATTCGAAACAGGATAGAAGTTTCTTTTCTCTCATTGGAGCTTTCGAAAAGGCCTACTCTTGTGTAATACAGATAGAAAAAGTACGGGCTTCAGAAAAACAACTTTCAAAAGCACCATGGATTCATAATGAACCATAAGCTCTGAAGTGGATGACGCTAGTCTTCCCAGTCAGGCGAAATTTTGTACAATAAGTAGCAGTTTACTTCAAGTAGCATAGAAGTACGGCAGAATAATAGAAGTAAACTGATCAGATTCTTTGTCTTTTATGTTCACTGTTTCCTAGCTGGAAGTGGTTGGAATTATTATTGATTTTTTTTTAAGAAAAATAAATTAATTTCTCTTTAATTTCAAACTGAAAATCGAGGCTCCAATCTGCAAAACTGCAAATAAAGGCCAACCTCCACCCACACTAATTCTACCTGGCAAATACAGTTCAAACAATTACCTTGGCCGTGTAATGTTCTGAATTCCTTTTCTAGGGGTTAGAAATCCAGAATACTCTACTTTTCGATGCACTACTCTGCGAGTCTGTCATATAACACAATATATACTCTGCTCCTTATTGTTCTAAGTTTCGAGATACATAACTGTTCACATTTGCAATAACTTTAGTCTGAAAGAATGAATTAATTCTATTGAGCACGTCTATATCTCTCTCTGAAAGCACCTACAACTGGACATTCCTTTTTCAACAACCCCTACTTCAACATTAACGTACATCCTCACTGGACAACCCCGATAATACTCCTACGATATCCTAATCTATCGAGCTTGCACAAGAAGATGTTTCTATATTTATATGAAGAGAGGAAGGCAAATGGGGTCATCGCTAGGGATCAGATCAAAAGATTCATCCTGTTATAGAGAGGAGATGGTTAGTAGACATTTCGCAAAATGAAAACTGAAAAAGTTGTAAGGAGCCGAAAGGATTCTAGACACACAAAAATTGTATAAGGGTCCAGAGAACTTGGGACACCGGGACCGGTAACATCAAGATAAAGATCAAAATCAGCTCCTAGTGTCATCAGGTATGAGGAAGTTGCGCCGTCGATACCGCAATTACCGGAATCGACTGTCCATCATTAGTACTCCTTTTCTTTAAGCGGGCTCCGAATGGAGCAAGGATGGCGTGGGTCAACTTACGGATAAAGTCGGCGTTAACTTTAGGGGTATCGAAAGCCAAAAGAGCGTTGTAACTGATGACTGTGATTGACCATATCAGCAGATGCTACAGCAAAAAGTTCAGAAACTCGGCGGGGCTTACGTGGAATTGAGAAATCGAGTGATAACTGAGGACCAATATATGCAGAGAAGGTAAAGCTATCGACGGTGTTATAGCCAACTACTGGTGTTAAGAACTCGAGATTTTGGAAATCCCAGCCACTTTTGTGGCCGCCATGGAGGAAGTCGAGTGTGATTGATGAATCTTCAAGAGTAGCGTTGAAGCCGACATTGTTAACTTGGAATATAGCGTTGCCAAGGTCGAGGTCTACGCCGGCAACAAGCTGCATGCCGGCATATAAATTAAAGAGATCAACAACCTAGTAAAAGTTAACACTACCCTTGGTATCTGTGTGATTCGAAAGTTGTGGTAGCTTACGGAGATAGTGGGCAAACCGAGGCTAGCAAGTTGGATTTCCTCATTTATATCGAAGGTTCCATCATTCGCAATTATATAGTCAAGAATCATGCTCAGGTCGGTGACTTGTGCCTCAGCGTATGCCTCAAGACATAAGGTCTCCCAGCTGCACTGTAACATGATTAGCGATGTTGCTTCCTGAAACAAAAAAGTGCATTGTCAAACTTACATCATATCCTCCTGAGAGGACTAAATTTCCACTAATTCCACACTCTTCACACTATTGTACTTCTCAGTATGCTGAACCCCCCCTTTTGAAGCCTCTATCGCAACTTACCTGCAGAAGACTATTGCCTCCGACAATAACATTTCCAATATCCGCAAAGAGACCAAATATATCAGAGTCAAGAGGAATGCTTGTTGACCCGCTCTCATCGCGTTTCGCTTTGTTAGGTGCGGGAGTACCAACAGTACCCCATTTAGCCTGCACGCGGGAGGTTGCTTCCTGGATGGTGATAGGGTCTACAGCAAGAGAAATGCGGTTAGATGTAGCATCGGTGGTAACCGCCGTAACATTGTAGAATGTTCTGCTACCATCATCATTTCCACAGTAGTTGCTGCCACTAGTAAAAAGCTGGAAGAACGATGGCCAAGCAGCAGCGATGTTATACGCATCAGCAGTAGAGAAAGTAATTGCGATTGTACCTGCCGACGGAGAACCAGCCGGACACACAATGTTAGAGATGAAAGGGAAGGACTGCTCGAGGTTAACTAGAACCGAACCGGCGTTCGCTGTAATGTTTGCGTCAAAATTAAAATTTGTGCTATCATCTATAGATTTCACCCTGATTAGCTATTCGAGAATGTGTTCAGCAGAGTGTATTATATTTTACCATTAGCATGCGAAAATGAGATTGCTTTCACAGTCTCAGCGGCAATCTCAGCCACAGACGTGACCGAAGGCAGAACGACACTAGGCACTATTGTTGGAGGTACAGAAGTGTCTACAGGAGCCGAAGATGTAGCTGTGGGCTCAAATGGTACCCCGGTTACGGGCGGAAAAGATGTAGGGGGGGCAGCAGCTGTTACGGTAGTAGTCGCAGCCGTGACTCCCAGGCAAGAACAAGCACTCTCGTATCTGGCTAAGCTGGAGCAAGCTGTTGCATAAGTTGGTAGAGCCGCAGAGGTAGGTTGAGCAAGAGTCGATCTTGGGAAGCTGTTAGTCGAAGTAGGTACGAGACGGAGTTCATTCTTACTGCCCAGCCGTGACGGTCACTCCTAGCAAAGATGAACAGTCTGCAGAGCCCACCAGAGGTGTGGCTAATAAAGTGTTAGTTGACGTGAGTTCAAAAAAGATGTCACAGGATATTCACCTCTCACGGCTCTGAGACAGTTGTCTGCGTTACAAGCAGCAGCAACGACTAGGTGAGCACCGCCAAGTGAGGCCCACAAAAGAGTGGATGGATGCATATTTTCTGCTGAAGTTCTTCGAATATATCAATTTGCGAGGTTCTTGGATTCCCAGGGGTCTGATACAGTGCTTGGAATTCTTTATTCTGGTGCAGTGATCTGCTGAGGATGAAGTGAATCATGTTGGAAATTGGGAGTATTTATAAAATTTCTCTATGGTACTCATGCTCTTCGAGTCCTTCTTTTCCTGGAGCCGACATCGCGGATCGGGATGCTTGGTGTTGTACTCAGCCGTCGAGAGTACGTTCCTAGCCAGCCACCGACAAATTGTAAATCCGAATAACTACATACACGAGAGCTGCGATTCTGATACATTCATGGCGTTGTTGTCTGGCACAAGTTACGTACGTAGACTGAATGCAACAGGCACAACGGAGAAACGTCTACGCCTCTTGCACTGGCATATCAGATGCTGAGTGTCGTGCGAGATTGGTCAGGAACGGCTGGTGGCTGATCCGAAATAGTTCGGACGGTTGCATGCAGGAGTTGCTTAACCTACGGACTTCCCGAGCCAATGCCACTCTATATTGAACAGCGCCGTCAGAGTAGCATCTCGTATGCGCACCAGCCCTGCGTGACCCCTGGGGCTGGTGCCAACACTTGCATTCTTCTCTAGCCATATCCAACACATGATTGGGCTCGGAACAATATCATGAATAAACGACTTCCCCAGCCCCGAGCCCCGTATTCTTATATGTGCCGTAACAGGAAAGTCCACGCGTCTATATTCAAGCGAGAATTTTCCCTTGGCCTTGAGAACTTTAGAATAGATTTACACGAGATGTATCGCTTTCTGTAACACGAGAACCATATTTATCCAGATATTTACCTCATACACTATAGCACCGGATGCTTCTCGGCTGAAGATGGGCTTCTCCCAAGTTGTCAGAAAACCTACAGGCTCAATTGTTTCCATTGGCTATCCAGATTCGCCTTTCCCCAGCCCATACAATCCCAAACCCTCCAAACTCCGCATGCCAGAAAACCCACCTCAACTCCTCAAAAATGTGACACCTAAGCTTCTAAGATACCAGTGCTTGTTTTCCACTTTAGGAGTTCCGACATATCATCATCTTCTTCTGAACTCACTCTTCCCAAAACCTTGCCGTCATACTTTGATATTTCTTCCCCTTTAACCCATAATAGGGCCGCGACTGTGGAAGTAAGCACGATCTGTATGATGGCCATAGCAATGACAACATTCTTCAGCCCAGTGATAACATTTCTCTGCGGCGAGATCCACATCGGTAACGCGAATGTAAAGACTCCCGATAGGAGATTTTGTAACGTAGCGTGTGCCGTGATGAAACTGGAATCTGAATGAGCAAGCGAGGTATATCTATTAGAGATAACTTCGATATAAGTGCTGATATAGTAAGCCAGAACTGTGGAACCCGAGATCAGGATGCCGAGAAGTAGGGACACGACTCGTAGGGAGATGTTGGAATTGAACTTGAACATGTGCATCTGCGTATAGATCCCGAAAACTAGTAATCCCACAACACCAACAATGGTAGCAAGGGTAATACCCAGGAGGGAGGAATTCATGGAAGCCACCGTGGATCTAGGTAGACGGTTTCGAACACGTGCTCCCAGCCAGCAGGAACCATAAAAGAGAAGCGATAGGACAGCTGGAAGGATGAAGAGGTAACCAAGTCTCTCTGGAAAGAGGAAGACCGGCAATTGCGAAAAGATGAGTGAGACACTGAATGCCACGCCTTGTGTTGTTGCAAGCAGAGGTCCCGTTAGTAGGAACGCCAAGAGATTGGAAGGAGCTGCTATAGATCGAATTGGGGTGAGAAGTTCAGCTGCCTTGGGGTGAATGATATACGGCATCGGATGCAGTGAATGTAGATAGATTTTGAATTTCGACGAGGGACGTGCAGATGCCGATATGGTTGTAGAAAGTCCCGGTCTGAGAACAGAACGTGGCCGTGGTGCAAATACAGATCGATCGAAAGACGTCTCTGGAGCACCTAAAATAAGCAATACAAGTGAGAATACTTGAATCACATTGGTGATCATAAGTGCATTGCGGCTTCCGTTGGCGGATTGCGAGACATATCCAACAAGAATTGGAGGGTTCCAGGTGAAGAACAGCACCACCATGTTGTAGATCTGGCGACGCGGTTTCCGTTGGTGTGCCTGTGACGATTTAACAATTAGCCAAAGTGCAGTCTAATTGGTATTGGGTGACTTACGAGGAACATATCATGGATGGATAGTTGTACTAAGGAATCAAATGCGGCCCATCCTAATGCCTGGAGTATCCTTGAGATCATGAAGAGTTTGTACTTTTGCAACACGTGCATATTCCAGACAGCGCCAGCAAGCATGAATATGGACGAGGTCAGATAAAGGACTCGTTTCCCAACCAGTGCAGCACTCATAGTGTATACCGGACCGAGAACACCTGAAATTATGAGTGGCACCCCAGTCAAGGCAACTGTTGCCATATATGAACTTCCGCCCTCAGTCGCAAGAACCGCATTGGACGTGATGAAGATATTCTTGAGGATTGCAGCAACACCAGCTGAGAAACATAACGAGGAGAAAGCAAATTCTCTCTTCCATGGTGACCAATTCTAAAAGGCGTGTTAGAAAATTTTCCCTATATTTTCGGACGGGCTCATACTAATGGATCCAAGGGAGATTCAGAAGATTGAGTCGTTCGGGCATCTCCACTTTCATCTTTCTCGCGCACACTCGTAAAACGTTGCAGCGACCATTCCTTGATGTTTTCACTGCCGTGACTCCCGACTGAAGTCGATGAAGCCTTTTTGGTATGTACTTTTCCCGGTTTCGTAATTGGTCCCGCCATATCGGTATTCATTTCTCATCAAACTCCAAACATCAGAAAAAGGAAAAAACCCTGTGAACCAGCACAATAGGTCGCTTCAAAAAGAATAAACAATAAGAATCGAATGGGTTAAGAGAATCAAGAATGAATGAATGAATGAATGTGAGAATCTCCCCTTCACGAACACTTGAGAATAGAAAAAGACATTCAAGAAACGGGAGCCATCGAGGGCATAACTACCCTGACTTAAGACTCTCGCAAGCTAATGATAAAAGAGCAAGTTAATTACAGTGCCCATCCCAGAAAGCATAACAGAGACCAGCGACTGCAACTAAAACAGTCAGAACACGCCCCCCTTCGCGAGGACTTGCTTGTAACAATGGAGCTCAATAATAGCATACCCTCTCACCACTTACTCAAAACCACCCCAGATTATTATTACCCCATGATACCGCAATCGTCGAAGATTGCATATATTATTAGCCTGGTCTGGAATCATGATCGCGAGACAAACAGTCTTTCATAGGGCCACAGGGAGGGATCACCCCGCTAATAGTTAATTGTACGGGCGTGATTTGTTACAGATTTCGCATGATTTTGCCCAGAAATGATCGGTGTTCCAGCGTGGGCTGAAACGAGCCTAATGGGAAAGGGGGCGCACCATTTTTCATGCGAGGCCTTCTGAAACGTCGAGAGGCTGAAGGGGAGGGAACCTTAAAATCTTAAAACTCGCCTATGTAGAGTAGCTCTGCATGAGTTGTAATTTATTATTCATCTGGCAAAAAGAAAAAAGCACTTTCGTTTTGATTATCAGAAAATAGCCATCTGTAGTTTTACGAGATTAAACCATTCGGAAAGTTGACAAGAAACCTCCGAAAGATGACAAGGCGTGCACGTCTCTTATTAGAAGGACCCAACCTAACGAGAGCCGAGGTGTAAAGTAGATGAGAGACAAGGAAAGGGTCTGTTAGTCTGCACATATGTGTATAAAATTGAAAACCGTGGTTATTGGGTAATGCTCGATATATAGAACCACTAATACAAGCACTGGGCGTCCCAGTCGCACGATGCTATGCCGCCAACCACCCTGAATTTCGCCCTGAGCAAACGCAATCAACGCGTACCATTCCTTTAAAGCAAATGCCGTCCTAGCCTTTACCTAGCCTTCAATCCCAAGTCCTCGTAGAATGCCTGTGTGCTTGGTGGACGTCCTAAGAAGTTCTCCAAGGTCTTCATTTCATCCTGGCTACCTCCTTTCTCGAGCACCGTGTGTCTATACCTTCTGCCTTCCTTAGGATCCATGGGGTCTTTCTTGAAGACGGTGTAGAACATATCGGTGGAATAGACTTGAGAGGACAGATAACCATAATAGCCAGCATCGTAGCCGCCGACCAGATGTCCAAAAGTGGCTTGACCGTTGCCCCAATTACTATGTGGAGTGTTAGCTAGTGATCCAGAGTGATTAAACGAGGCGTGCGGGGTACATACCTTGGCAGACCTAGAGCTTCAGGCCCCTTAACTCCCGAGATTTGCGTTCGGAGATCGTTATACAGTTCCGAGAGCTCAAAGTTCTCAGCTTCCTCATGGCTCTTTGGTGTATGGATGGTCATATCGAAGATACCGAAATGCAATTGGCGGAGATTGAAGAGTGCGTCATTGACATGCTTAACGCTGATCTGCTTTTCAATGAGATCATCAGGAATCTTGTCGCCGGTGAGGTAATGGCTACTCAGAGCCTTGAGCTGCGATGGAGTCCAGCACCAGTTCTCAAGCATTTGGGATGGGGCTTCGACGAAGTCCCGAACGACCGATGTTCCGTGGAAGCGTGAGTATTTCGTGCGGCCAGCGAGATCGTGGATACCGTGACCCAGCTCATGGAAGAGAGTAACCACCTCATCATGCTTAAGGAGAGACGGCTTCTTTTCCGTCGGCTTGGAGAAATTGCAAACAAGGGCTGTTGCTGGATATCTTCTCGTACCATTGGGCTGCAAGAAACCGGGCTNGCAACGAGAAGTTGGCAGCGTGACCATACTTTCCAGGACGTGGGTGAAGATCCAAGTAAAGATAGCCAACAAAGCCACCTCCCTCGCTCTCGTCATCCCACACACTGAAAACCTTCACATCCTCATGCCAAGCAATGTCCTTACCTACTCCGGTCTCTATAGATCGCTTACGTCAACCATTGAATCTACCTAGAGGAGGGGTCCATATAACTCTTACCAGAAATCTTGTCTCTGTCCTCGCCAACTACTTCCACAAAAACAAAGCCAAATAGCTCTTCGAAAATGCCCAACATGGCCTCGATGGTTGACTGAAGTGGGAAGTACTCTGCGATTTTTTGTTCGTCAATGGAATGTTCCTTCTCAATCATCATGCGATTGTAGAATCGCGTGTCCCAGAGATAATAATTGCCATCATTAGTAGCCTCCAATCCTCGGGAGCTTAGGTCCTCCTTCTTGAGCTCGAGGAGATGAGCCATCTCCTTCTCACCACCTGGTGCAAGTTGGACTCGTAAATCGCCAAGGAAGTCGTTGACCGTCTTTGGGGTCTTGGCCATCTTATCCTCAATCCTGAATGACGCGTGGTCTGGATAGCCAAGCAGTCTCGCGGCCTCATCACGAAGAACGATAGCTTCTTTAAACAACGGCACGTTTTGGTTGCACTATTAAAAAAGTTCGTCAGTTGCGTCTCGTAGACGTTAAGATACCATAACTGGACAACGAACCTTGTTTTCATTTTCGATGAAAACCTTCTTCCGAACATCGGCGTTCTTCGCAAACTTGAGCGTTGGGAACAGATCGGGATACTTGAAGGTCAACCTATACTTCCCCGCATTCTCTCCAATGCCCTTTTCTAATCCATCGACAACGTCCTGGGGGACACCATCCAGCTCCTCCAGTGTGAACCAGACCCCGCCGTTCTCCTCGTTCAGGTTCTTCTGGAATTCGATCTGGATCTGGCTGAGCCTCTTCTTGATCTCCTTGAAGCGATCCCGCTTTGGTCCCGCTGGTAGCCCTAGCCCATTTCTGATATACGACTTGCGCTCTTTCTCGAGCAGACGCTGGGATTCGGGGTCGAGTTGCTCCTTCTTCTGATACGCAGCGTCGACGAGCGTGAAAATGTCCTCCCGCATCGCGGTCTCGATGGCGAACTCGTCCATAATCTCCTCTGCTTTGGATGATGCATCGCGGAGTTTCTGGTCACCGGAGACAGCCTGGTAGAATCCAATGATGCGAGACTGCAAACCGCTGCGGTCTTCATCTTCGGCAATGGGCAGCAGGACGTTCTCGAAAGTTGCTGTCTCCGGCGTGACTTCAGCAGCTATTTTGTCTAGCAGCGTCCGCGTTCGGTCACAGATAGATTTAGCATCATCAATTAGGGAGCTCGGAGAAGCAGTGAAACTGGGGGGTGCCTGCGGCGGCTTTTGGAATTGCTTTGCAGCCATGGTGCTTGTCGTGACAGGTCTCAATCCTCCGGTAGCGGAGGTGAGGGGAGGTACTCTTGCAGCAGGGCGGATCTGAGTCAGAAGAGAACTCAGTCTCGGATTGATGCGGGAAGCCAGAATGGCAGCTGTGGCTATGAAAGTTAAGAACAGGAGCAACGGAAGACGAATATATGCCGGGATAGCCAGGGTGATAGTCTGTTGTGGTATTTATTAGGAAGGTGAATTTGATAACTGCTCTGGTAATGGTGACTCGTAATGGGGGTTGCAAGCAACTCTTTTCGGCCCGGTCCGCGGGGGTTGAGATATGCCTCGCCAGGCGACTTCTCAGCCTCACCTATTTTGCGCCGGCTACAATTTTCTTCAAACTCACAAGGCTGGGCACGAGGCGCCTTCGACGGCCACGCAAATCCCGCTTGGAAGATCGTCTTCAACATTCGACAATCTGAACGCAATTGTTACGTGTCCATAACGATCCAGACTCATATTTTGAAGTGACTCTCCATTGGAGAAGGGCCGCCTCCGTTATGGCAGCAGCCTCGCCTCCCGTCCACACGTACCATTGCATTTGTTCCTCTTTGCTGCTGGCAAGCACACATACACTCTCTTCCCTTCCACGACGTGCAGGACTGGATAAAGCCTTGATTCTACCTCTTCCGTCACAGCCACCGGTGGCTATCAGCGACACCAGATCTCTCTCGCCGTCCCCTGACGCTCCAGATGTGGAAGCAAACGACTCACGCGATGCTAAGCCAGTCGTAGAATCCCCACGCGATATGCCTCCCTCGGGATACAGTACTATATTACATATGAATGCGGATAAGAAAGCTGCAATTGTACGTCGAGAAGATGGGTTTGAGAAGCGGGTCTTGTGGAGATGCGGGCGGTGTAAGCTGGTTGTGGGGTATCAGCTTCTTTCTGAAGGAGGAGAGCCAATAGACGTGGATAGTAGTACGGGAGACGGGGTTGATAAAGGAGAGAAGGATTTAAAAGTTATATATTTGCTCCCAGGTGGACTAATAAGCACGAATGCTTTGGCTGAGAAAGGGCTGAAGATCAGAGATGAAGATGTAGAGATCCCCAACGGGAAGCTTGCATGGGAATAAGCTTTGTCATTTTGAGCCGCACCGTCTTGGCCGCGGTTCATATTTTTTCATCACATTGCAGGGGCTATGCAGGACCCCTCTGGTTTATAGAATAGTCGTTGCTTTCGGAAGGGATCACATTGTAAAAGGAGTTCCTGGTTGGGAGACGCGTCCTACTTGACCGATATCAAAAAGAAAACGAAATGTAAATATTTCACGCAGCAGGCATTTCTCTTATTGTCTGCTACTGGGAGGGTACTAGATACATGCATAAGAAATCAAAATCCGCCACAACGCCGTCCAGCCGTTTCCGCTGCCCTATTCGTGACATGCATCTTTCCTACATATGGTCCCGTAAACTGCCCAAAATGCAAATTTGGTTTTGCGAGCAGGTGTGATGATAGTTCGAAGAGGTGTCAAGGTGGGGCTCAGTTTGCAAGAATGGTTCGAACAAGATCTGTTGGAATTCTGTCAGCCAATGCTCAAATCATCAAATCCCATCCACCGAATCCCGCGCACCACATAATGAAGGCGAATTCGATGACCTGAATATAGGTGCAATGCGAGACTTACCGGTGTAGTTGATTTCGCCCGAAGTAGTATCCACCGCCTTCAACAGCTCGTCGACCTCCTCGTCCGTCATCTTCTCGCCCAGATTCGTCAGGATGTATCTCAGCTGTCCGACGCCAATGAAACCGGTCATATCCTTATCAAACACCTGGAAGCCCCGGCAATACTCTTCTGGCTCGCCTGGATCGCGGAATCCACCGGGTCGGTTGAGGATCTTGGAGAAGGTCTCGAAGTCGACTATGGCAAACACACACACGTGTTAGTCAAAACATCAGGAATTACCCGAATGAAAACACATCAGATTCGGCCAGCGCCTATAGCTTCCCCGGTATATCCGTCAAATTGGGAAATACTTGGCGCATTGGGAGGGCTGGAAATGGAGGATCGCACTCACAGTCTGGTCCTACGGTCTTCTCCAAATCTCTAATCTCGGACAAGGTTGGGTTCTGACCGCATGCGCGCAACAGATCACCGAGCGAAGCGGCGGGCACACGCTGGGTGCCGCGCTTGTCGTACAGCGCAAATGCTTCCTTGTAGTTGGTGGATGCCTGGGCGTCGTAAGGAGGGTTAGAAGGGGCCATGATGAATGATGTAGCGCTCGGTTCTGAAGCAAAGGAAGAAGAATAACAAAAAAAGGGGGCCGTTCGAGGTCGCTCGGAGGTTTGTTTTGGTCGGCTTCTTCTCTGCACCTTGCAGCGATTCAAGAATTGAAGATTCGAGCCTTTATGGTGTCTTTTGAGGGTCTGGGGGGTTTTTGGTGGAAATGGGAAATGAGGAAGGAGAGCACCCTTGATGTAGAAGCTCGGAATATTTTGCTTGGGGGTTTGTTGACACGAGGGGAAGCGGGCGGGCGTTGGAAGCAAGACTTCTACCAATGAACCACGGCATCTTCTGCTGTGCGGCTCGGACCTGCTTGCTGACTGGTTTGTGTTGCCCCCTCCGCAATCTCCTGGGCGCCCGGGTAAACAACTGAAGGAACATGAGAACGTACCATGACTTCGCAACGCTGATGTGTGCTCTTGGATGATGGATGAAGGTAGATGCAAGATTCGGCTGGCAGAAAGAGGTGAATACGGAGTCAGAAGCAATTCGAGGAGAATTTGCAAACGCTGTTGAGACGAAGATCGAGAGTACCACGTACGGGTCCGTGTGTGCTGGGGCGACTGACGGGGCTTGGAGACGGGGCTGCCACAGCAACGCGAAACAACTCGGGGCGGTGTGAATGAACTTGGCCCTGCTCCACTATGGACCACAACCTCGAACCCTCCCTGCCAAGAATAACAACGATTGCCGCCCCGCTACCGCAGATGGGTGATATTCACCGTAAATATGGTCACTGACTGCGGTATCAGGCAAGAGTCAATTGGATTTTATGATAATAATAATAGAACTGGTACCGTATTGCGAGTGCTACGACCAAAGGTGAAGGAAACCCAGAAACCCAACGCTCTGTTAAAATGTCCTCCCTCATCCGTCCACTCCATACGATTCCATGACCGTTGTCAAATTACGAACCTCCCAAGAATAGTCGCTAGTCTGATCGGGTACTGCCAGGTCATGATAATTCCAGAGGCCGCAGTCAATGAGTCACTGCATGCTCCAGAAGCCAAACCATGAGAAAAGAAAGGGGAAAAAAACAAATACTAGCCATCCTTGAACTCGGTGGTGGAGTATTAGTAGAATCGGTGAAAGAAGACGAGGAAAGCTCAAACTGAGTGAGAGATGCTTCCTCCATCACAATGATCGTAAGGAATATCTCAATACGTCGTCTGCATGCCTAGGCTGTTCATTTCTGTTGAGGAATGAAACCAAGAATACAAACTAGAATACCTCCAGTATCACTCGTGACCAGCTGCGCTTTCATATGTGTTCACCAGCCAGCGGTATCGTACTCTTGTGTTGCAAACCCCCACGGTGCGGGCTGACGTCGCAGACCCCAATCATCTGCTTCTCCTTGTATGCTTTCACCTCCCGATGTAGGGAACCGACGCCGCGGCAATGACATGTCTCCATCCGAAAAGCATGACCTACCGCCAGGCTGTTTTTTCTCGTGCATACCTGATTGGTCGTCTTTCGGTGTTTCCCGATCTGCAGCAAGGACTGAAGGCTTTGGTTCCTCCTTGTTCGATTTTTCGCAAACGACTGGCAGGCTGATGGTGATCTTGGTTGAGAGTTCGCCCATTGGTAAATGGACAGTAAATTTCAATACCTGTAGCATGGATGACACAATGCCATAGAGAATTGCAAGGCAGCCCGAAAAGAGCATTGCAGCAGCTGCCTATTTTAGACCACAGATCAGTATTACCTGAGCTATAATCCTGGAATAGGAAGGCAAAAACATTAAAGAAAAGACTCATAAGACGTACAGTATCCAGCTTACTGGCCATTTCCAATGCACTGAGTTCTCTCTGATCAAAAGCATAGGATTTCCTGAAGCAACTTCCCACTACCAAACCAAAGCCTATAGTCATGCTAAGATAGCTGAACATAACTACCAAGTTCGTTTTGACGGCGCAAATGAAGTATATCATGCAGAAGATATCTATGAATAGAAAGAAGAAACCTATGTTTGTTCTCTATTGTCAGCTTGGTCTTGTGATATGGTAGTAATTTCCTTCAGGTGATCTTAAATATGCGTTTATCTTACCCATCATTGAATTAAATTCAGCTAGGTTAGAAACCGTTGGATGAGACATCTGTTCCAAGGCAGTGAGTATTGTGTTAGATGCATGATTGTTAATGGATACTATGAGAGTTGCTGCCCAACTGAGGAAGAAAGCACCGAAAGAAGTGAAGACTGCTGCATTAGCGGTATTTCCAACTAGAAGTTCCAAAATGCCACTGATAATTGTGATCAGGCCGCCGGTGAAGAAACAAGGACCACTGGGTGTTGTTAGAATCAAGTTGAAGTGGAAGAACAATCCATCTACACGTACACTGGTGCAGCTCCATGCAAACCCATTAGGTTAGAGGCGAAAGGAGTGAGAGCGATAAGCATTCCAATAAATCCTCTGTAAACATATTAACGTCAAAACTCTTGAATATCAAAGTAGATTATCTCACATAGGTGACGTGTTTCCGAATGTTTGGCATGGGCGAACTTCAACAACGGGCTGCTTGGAAAGAAGAAGCTTTTTGAAGAGCTTATAAGGTACCAAAACATCGTCTTGCTGGTTTATCGATTTTTGCAGAATGGCTTCTTTTTTAGTCACCCGATGATTGGGCTTGTGAGTGTTCGCTTGCTCGGGGTCGCCGAGGTCATCTAGTTTGATATTATTGCCGTGCTTTTTCGCGAAATCTCCCCAGAAATTCAAATTGGACTTGCAGTCTTGACGATGGGGCCCCCAGCAGTTGCAATTTAAGTCATATCTGAAAGGACAGTTGCGCTTGATCGGCTCCATATTGTCCCAGTTGCCTTCGTAGGGGTCGTCCCATTTGCCTGTTGAGACCTCATGTTCGGCCCCATGGCTCTTGCAACCAAAGTCGTAGTTGCACCTGTAAGGGTCAGGCCGGATAAACTCGTCCGCATAGGCAGTGCCGCAGTCTTGGTCTGTGGATGGTGTGTTCCGCCAGGCTGTAAATTCGCCCCTATTCCATGAACCAGTGTCCGACGTATCTTCCTGACCTTCAGTTTTGACCTTGTCGAAACTGTCTGCTGGAAGCTGTCCGCTTTTCAACTGGTTTTCAGTGGACTGATCTTCACAAGATTCCCTGTGTTGAAGTTGAATATTTAATATCACTATCCAGCGAAGTTTATCATTATAATAGAACACGAAATTGCTACTTACCATTCGTATGGCGCTTTGGTACCTAGCTGTGGCTCTTCCCATGATGCATTCCAGCCTGCCATTATGAATATAACTTTTCCTTCAAGGTTTTTCTTTTATTTGTGGAGAGGGTATTTGGCGTATAAGGGAAGCAAAATCAATAGATCCAGATGGAGAGCAACTGCCGGTGCTGCGTTGTGCTTGGAAGAAGCGTTTGGAAAGAAAGTGAAAGAAAGTGAGATGCTGAGAAGACAATAGAGATATCTAGGTTGATGATTCACTATGAAGTTGTTGCTAGGCACGCTCATGGGAATTTAAAGAGCAGTACCGCGGCGCCCCAAAGGCGTTGAACGGGTGAATGTAGGCCGGAGAGGCATCGATTCACTAGCCCGGACTACGAAATCTTATCAAAAGAACGAGAAAATATTCCTCTGTATTGGACTCTCATCTCGAACGGATGAGAACAATGAAATGCAACTTTGGATTCTATGTCTGGAGGGATTGGAGAGATACACTTTCTTGAGACAGGAGAAATGACTCCTTTGAAGCTTTATAGCATAGAAAATTGGATATCCATAGGACAGATCTAATATCTTTTATTCCAATGCATATCTAAACTCTTTGAAAAGAAAAGAGGTACAGTAGTAGACGAACTGTACAAAAAAAGAGAGCTATTATCATATGCCTCTAATTAACTTACCTGGTGATAAAGAGAGGTGGAGCACTACACAGTAAGCAAAATGGCGTGTGCATATCCTGCCAGTATGACAGCGCAATAAGGCAGCTATGAGACTCTGCAGTATGCAGCCAGTCAGAAAAGGTGTACGAACAGCAATGTCACAACGAGATAATAGCCGTTTGTGGAGTATGAGCTAGGAGTTATGGGGCCAGTCAGTTATCTCAGATGGAATCGATAAGCCCCTCTGATTTGTTATTGCCCAGTGATGGCTTACAGCTCCCTTTAGCCATCTGTGGGGGACAACAGGATCAGGATATGGAAAAAACTGAACTTTTGTAGATGTAGTTGCATCCAATAACTCACCAGAACAGAAGTTTTGTTGCACGTCGTAGGTCAAGACGGATTCCTTGTTTTGGGCCGTAAATGACGTACGGAGGAGGGTCTTGCTGCTCAGCTCGCACAAAAAGAGGCCAGAACTCGAGATGCATCTGACCTCGACAAGCCTCTGTCGTGCTGGAACAGGAACGGGAACGTGCCAAGGCAAGGGCCCGCATGCATATCTGGGATGAGGCAGGGTCGACTCCAAGATAATCCTGATTCTATGGGAAAAAAATGTGATTGATCGAATATTCTACGGTAGCCAATCCCCTTTAGAGGGGAAAATGCTGTGTTGTATTCCGTATACAGATCTAATCTATTCTTGGACTGAGCAGAGTGACATTAATGAAAGGACAGAATGCAAGCCTCTGTGGGGGACAAGACATCGACTGACGACTGTGCAATTGGAATCTTAGCAGGGATAGACTGGAGGCCGTGAGCGAGGCGCGAAGCCAGCCGTAAGCAAGAGATCAATGGAAAAAAGCCTGGGAACTTACCATGCGATGGCGGACTCTAAGACCGTACATCTTTACTTCTTTCGTGCCAGGAGGATGATGGTGCCCCATTCGGTCTCGACCTCGATGTCCCGCCAATTCGCCCCCCTTTTCTGCCACTTGGGCTCAGCCTCGAGCATCTTATCGAACATCACGTCGACAACATCACCGTCGCCACCTGTAGCTCTGCTTTGCTGACCAGGATGAGCAAGTTGCCACGAATGGTAGCTGCTGTACGTCCGGACGAACCCTTCAAGCTCTCCCAGCTTGACTCGTTTGAACAGCCATCTCTCGCCTAAGGTCCCTGAATTTGGGCCTTTGACATCCGGCTGATACTCCAGTCGCTGCACGGCTTCAAACTGATCTTCGGGAGGTACAATGGGCCTGAATCGATTCATCATGACATCGCTGCCCCTCCGTTCCCAATAGGGCCCGAGCGTATCCGTCGTTGGCCCGTGGCAGTAATGAGCAAACACCTCCGTGGCGCGGGGGTAGTCCACCAAAAGATTATCCTTGTATCCCCAGAAGGCTACGGTGCCCCCTTTCCGCAGTTTACGACATATAGCAGGCCAAACTTGAGCGAAATTGAACCAGTGGGCGGCCTGTCCAGCGACTACCATGTCGACCTCCTCATGGACGACCGAATCCATCTCCTCAGCAGATCCGCTTCGAAACGTCACGTTTGCCTCCTGGGTCATCGACTGTGCCTGTTCGGCCATCACGCTGGAAGGATCCACGCCGATAACCACTCCAAAGGACGAAGCTAAGGCTCGGGATACAACGCCATGGCCGCAACCCAGATCAACAGCTACCGTTCGCGGGCCTTGGTGGTAAGACAAGATCTTCGTGTACAGAGCTGCAGGGTAAGTTGGTCTAAAGGCGGCATACCCTGCTGCCGAGAATGTTGGCTTTCTAACAGGGTGCGACTTAGACTGGCACGACTGGGAGGTGTGGAAAGTTGCTTTGCCTTGAATTGAGACTTACGCGAAAGTTGCCATGACCCGCGCGTGTGACGTCGATCGGTCTTGTCTGGGCGTCAAACAGAGACCCCAATCGAATAAAGCGGAATGGGAATTCGAGTAGAACGGACTTCTGCATCCACGACTGGAAGCACAGGGAGAAATGCAGATCTCAATGAATTTGATCAATATACAAAGTATACGGTACTTACTGTACCGCGGCATTATGAAGCCCGGGTCGGACGCAAGGAGCTTCGTCCTGGTGTCTGCGGCATGGCTATATGTCTGCCTGCTCCGCGCTCTTGTCCAGGAAATGGTGGAGCGGAGGTCGGCTTGCACCCAGTGAGGCTTTTGTTAAGTAATCCTTTGAGCAGCCACGGGTACCTGCGGGCGTCTGGAGTAGTGAAGGTAACGGCCCCGACAAGTGACCTCATGCTTGTACTCGGTAACTTAGGTAAGTCAAGTCTGTAAGCACGCCATGGATCATCAGCCTTATGCCGAGGCTACCTTCAACGGCTTCAACGTCTTCAACGGCGCACTGAACGTTCTCATATTCATCTGTCCAAACAAAGTGAAGCCCTTAAAGCACCAGAAATCATGGCGACCGAAGTAGCAGCTCGAACGTTTTTCTCCTCGCCTTATTTTGCTGTGGTCGGTGCATCGTCCGACCCCACCAAATTTGGCCATAAAAGTAGGTCTCATCACAACACCTCCGGAGCTTCCCAAATCTAGTCCCAGAATACGCGGACCAGAGCCAACCATCTCACAGTTATTTTGCAAGGCGAGCGCTAATATAGTTTACAAGTATTTACATGGTACACGCACCACAACCTTCCTGTTACGCCTATCAACCCAAGCAGTCCTGAAATCAGGGCCTTCCCACCCTGGCCAGAGCTTGAGATCAAGAGCTACCCCACCTTGTCCAGCATCTCCGCTCTTCCACACCCCAAGGAAACGGGCGTGAGCATCATCACCCCACCAAAGGTCACGAAAAAAGTCCTGGAAGAAGCAAAGAGTCTCGGAATCAAGAGCGTGTGGCTGCAGCCCGGTACGTATGATGACGAGATTCTAGCCTTCGCGTTGAAGGAGTTTGAGGGTGGGGTTGGTGGTGATGGAGGTGCGGGCCATGAGGGGTGGTGTGTGCTTGTTGATGGTGAGAAGTCTCTCAAAGATGCCGGCCGTGAGTGGAAGAAGTCGAAAGTCTAAAAGAATGAAATCCTTTTACACAAACCAAAAGAGACATAAAGCAGCCCTGAAGTCCTTTTATGGAGGTGCTTGGCTGTGCAACGCTCAATATCCGTTTGAATCTAGTGCCTACCCGCAACCCATCCGATTGTCCAGATCATCTGGACGGACCACAGGGGTCACTGATTATCGCCCGATATCATATGTATTTAGGAATACTTTGCATTTTAATAACTGGAATTAATTGAAGCACAACTTTATTTACTCTAGGAGGCTGATCGATTGATATCACATAAGTCCCTCTCAGGTGTGCTGGGTAATGGCATCAGACCGAGTAATTTGGCCGAAAGAGTGCCTTTAAGGAAATTTGGGTCGGTTTAGCTCATACGAAAACATTCCGATATCCATTTTATTTCCCTTAAAACATATACATGTTCTTTCAGGGGCTCAAGATTGATCAGATAAAGGGGTGCGAGATGCCTAATGTATGAGGCTAACATTGGCCTTATCGCTATCAACGCGTCGCGCAACACCAATTTCGCGTTAAGTGTTCGAGTCAATTTATTCCTCATAACCTTCCCTCCCAACCCATAGAGATGGCATTGCCTCTGCCCACCGGCTTAACGCCGATGGAAGTGGCTTTCTTATGTGAAATGGAGACGGTCACTGTGGTTCCACGACAACGCTTAGAGAGTGTTGATTTACTAGGAGTAAGTCGAGTCCATATACCCCGCTAAGGTTGGGCATGGGCCCCGCGGACAACTTCCTTTTGAAGAGGGACGGCAAATGCAACAGGCTATCTACTTAAGTTGCTCTGCTCTGACAGATGCAAAAGACATCTCATTAACCTTCTAAAAGCTGGGCCAAGTGCAATTGTGCTAATGGGTAATTTATTCAGGGCTCAACGCCAGCACTCAAACCACCTCAGAAAGCACCCCTACCCCTCTGGCTGGCACTTCTCCTAAAACGTCAGCGAAGAGCAAATATAATACCTCCACCATGGCTATTACCTAGCAGCCTGGAAAGAATCCTCAAATACGAAAAAGAAATAACTCCGAAGGCCTTCTCACCGCCTCCGCCAATTCCTCCCAATACCTCTACAGTCTCTCCTCCTTTTCTTCCCTCTTCAACCGCCGACTCCCCTCCAAATTATCTTCCATACCATTGGCTCGAATTGAGTGAGATTCTACTTGAGTCCTGCCCGGATGACATCCCGGAATCGGACAGGGTAAGGTCGTTACTACGAGATCTGAGGGAGGTCCGGTTGGCCAAAATGAGAGGGAGCACTAGCGATTTAGAGGGTGGCGGTGTTATCAGTTTGATGGGTGTCGGTGCCATGGAGGTTGCTGAGGGCCGTGGCTTTGCCGTGGGTGTTATGGATGGGTTGAGGAAACTCGGAGCGAGCAAAGAGTTGGCGAGACGTGAAAGGGAAGAAGAGGAGGGCGCAGCAGGTGCTAATGATGATAGTGATGAGGATGATGGAATGGGCCTATGATGCCTTGCAAAATTTTTGCTCAAGGTCAATCCGCCATCTCTATTGACGAGTCCAGCACTGAGAAAAGGCTCACCGATCCCACGCAAAGTGGTATGGCTTGATTTGAGTCTTATGTGTTCATTGAAACGAGAACTCGGAGAGGATATCTTTTCCCGCCGACTACAAGGACTCTCCACCTCAAGGAGCAGATGAATCTCCTTGGCTCGATTGGGAACATCAAGATGCATGGGTCTTGGGAGGGTTAGAATTGGTCCGAGTATTGCAATGTGAAGAGGAGGGGCTACTACTGGACAGCAGATCTGGAGATGTTTAACAGATTTACAAGTTATTTGTACCAAGTGCTGACATCATCAGACACTAGAGCAGCAGCTATAGGAGAAAAGGTCATTAAAATGACCGTTATGAGAGATATGAAAAATATAGACACATCTAAGCTCAGTTTTTAGGACTATTACACTGTCTAAAGTAAGGAAGCAAGCTCCCACTTCATGACACAAGGAACAAATGCCATATATTGTAGATCTTAGGGATATCTGAAGTAAAGCCATCTTGCTCTTGCCAATCTGCTCTGACCAGAGGGTAACCAATATCTAGGTATCCCCTCCTAGTGTGAGTTCACGCCAAGAAAAGCTTAGTAACAACTAAATATCTTCCCAGTGACCAAGGTCTACAGCCTGATATTTAGATATGCAACAAAAATCGATGCCAAGCTCACTAGTGAACTCACTGTCAACGAATCTGAGCTTCTATATAAACCCAAATATGCCAATTCCTCATAACGAACAACAAAAGGCGCCGTTGTGGCAGAACGGTCAGGTCAAATTGTTGCTCTAAGAGGAGGCATCACATAAAAGGGAGATATTGCAAGTCTAACGTGTAACAAGTGTTAAACGTTAGCAGAGATGTAGGCCTATAGCTGCGAGTGCAGCTATAGGGCGCGAACTCTTTTGCCATTCTTATTCTAGGTAGTTGTTTCTTTTTTTGTTTACTCAGATTGCTGATCCATATTCTCTTCTCCTTTTTTGAAGGCGTCGATATATCTCGTTTTGTTTACCGAGTGTTTCGGATCCTGATGGAGGTGAAGTTATTGTAACGAGAGGCATGTTACTCTAACCCCAGACACGCAACAAAAGGTTGACGCCAAGCTTCTTGGCTTTGGTTCATATTGACATATGAAGACAAAGATACAGATATTTACTGCCATATTGCTGAATGTCTATTCATACCTCACTTGTTTGGTTACGCAAAATACGTCCAGGGAATGAAACTGCTAAAAGAAGAATGTTCCTTGCCGATACAAGTCTAAAATAAAGCATATCTGATGTGGAAGCATAAAATGCAGTTGACTTTCCGTGCTCAACAGATATCCAAGACAATAAATATCCTATACTCTTTCCACAAGAAACACAAGTATGGGCTCTAAAACTCAAAGACCAGAATCACCATTCTCTTCAAATCCACGTCTATCCAGTCCTTCATTATGTCTTTTCTTGATATCTAATGTGACATTATCAGACACGGCCATTGGCCACTCCATATAATGACGAAGATGCAATGGTGTACCATGGTATATCCGGCTCACCCAGCTGAGATGGCTTCTGACAGTAGCGTCTCCTTGATCAGAGCATTCTTGATCCAGTATTGGTGCCATGATCATCTGAATGGCAATAAAGTTTGCGAGCAAAATCCATGCAACTACATTTGATGGCTCAACGAGTTCTTGAAAAAGGGTAATGTCCATTGTTCCGAAAGCTTGGTAGATGGAGACAAATTTAAGATACGCTGGTACCATTGTATTAGAGTTGAGTATCACAAAAGGAAGACATAGTTACCTGCAATGGATGACACTTTCAGCGCATGTATCACGTCTATCAACATCTGGTAAAGGAGTTCGGCTGCTTGTCCATTGCAAAGGGGCGCCAGTGCTGTGACTGATAGTTCAGCGTCCAGAACGAGTACTGAATTAATAAGGGGGAGCTCTTCTATTTTCTTCTTCATATGCCTAAAGTGGTCTTTCGGAGCTTTTCCAAAGCTCATAGGCATATTTTCATTATTCAGCTGGGTTG
Organism: Scytalidium sp. 3C; assembly: GCA_000743665.3. Classification (NCBI taxonomy): domain Eukaryota; kingdom Fungi; phylum Ascomycota; class Leotiomycetes; genus Scytalidium; species Scytalidium sp. 3C. The sequence goes on along the minus strand of JMRO03000013.1, from coordinate 1,139,057 downwards.
AAAGGAGATTACAAGCCCGCGCCATTTGAAGAAAATCCAATAGACCATCACTCATGTAGGTAGATTGAAAGGTAAGCGCATAACAGCTAGCCATAAGAGCATCTGCATCTGTTCCGCTTTCAAGGCCTTTTTTAATGGCTTCGTTCGAACCTTGGATTGCGAGTATTCTATGCGATATTGCTGCGGCGTGATAGTCAACGCCTGTGAGGAGCTCCAAATGAGATGCAGCAANGACNCAAGTACAGCATGCATAAGATACGCGTACTATATTAAATTTCAGTTATTGTAGCAGCGGCCTGGATAACCCCTAACTAACCTGGTGAGCGATGAGGGGAATTTGGCATATCCATGCTCTCTCGCAGTTGATCGGTAGGTGTGGATGGGCTCTCATGAGGAAATGATGGAAGAAGCGCATATCTGTTAGAGAGAATTGAACTGGACTAGGCTGCAGCTGAACAGTTGGAAACAATCCATCTTCCCTAAGCGCCAGTTGCTCCTGAATTGAAGGTGGCTTCGGAGGCGGATATACGCATTCTAGACGGTTCCGAATGCAGTTTGTACATTCAGGAAATGTTTCCTGGCACTATAGCTGTGTTAATATAAGAAGAGATGTAATCAGACAATCAGAAATCGAACCTTTACTTTCCTCCGTTTGCAGTTATAACAGCCTCTTCTCGACTTCTTGTGTCCCTTTCGAGGAGGATTTCGCTTTTCAGCACCTATGATTCTCACATAACTTTCCTTATGTAAATCATCTGGAGCAAGGATCTCAGACAGGTTCGATTCTTTTAAGGATTCATGTGAAAACGAGATTAAGTCCAGGCAGCTGTTCTTGGAAGATACATCGTGTGAGACCAGTGGTGATGGAGAGCGAGTTGTCTTTCCAATTTCACACGGAAATAAGGACATACCCAGCACTCTTATCTGATGATCGGAATTCAGGGGACCGTCACCATCTTTTATGTGTGCATGGATAAAATAGCTGAATTCATCTAATGGAATTGAGATAGAACGAATCAGTGGCTACTGCCGCCTAGTGACTAGTTGGGGCATTAAATAGTGCCTGAGGAACATACGAGTACGGCATGACTGGACGCACGCCTTATAATTAATATATGCTATCCTCAGGACAGTAAACAAAGCTATTGTAACTGGGTCGAAAGGCAGAGATTCCGAACGGTGCATGAATCATCATAATTAAAATAATGCGCGGAGACTCAAATTTAAACGTGGGCTTCTAATATATGCTGGAAAGCCAAATCCTTTATTGCAAAATGCCCCCTATTTGGGTGCTCAGTAAGCATGCCGGTGTAACCGGATGTCCAAATGCAGTTTCGGCGAGTATAACTTGCTCCAGAGCAGCAATACATTCTTTACCAACAGATGGTGGATTTTGTATCGTTCATGCCATCACCTCGCTGCACCAGGCCCGCAAAATGAGTTAGGAATTCTGGAGAGAAAGCGCTCGCAGCATCTACACACAAACCCCACGTTCCCCATTGTTCTCAAGATCAACTTTTAACAAAGCTTCTGCCGTACCTAATTGCCTAAAATTGCAATGTCTCACGGTATGTAAAACCAATTTTGGATATTGGAGAGACGATATCAGGAGTTGAGAAAGAGATGCACGGAGTAAAGGTGAAGGAACTGAAGCTAACGTCTTACACAATGGTCCGTGCACAACAGTCACTCCTTCCATACACGAAGGGGTGGAGATATCCGATTGGCTACAAATGGTAATCGAGCAAGACGAGAACTTAAGGGAACAGACGGAGGAGCAATGGGTTCACCCTGAAGCACATCATTCATTCATATCGAAGCCAATTCTACGGGTTGCTGCCAGGTATGTGGATATTTTTCTGGCTCCTTCTCCATTCGTCTTCATCCGTTATATTTCCACAGCTGGTACACTCGTCGTCACTCATCGGCTGATGAGAAAGCCATCGCTCATGTGACATTGAGTCCAATGCAGCATCAAACCCCTTGCACTTCATTGCTTCTGTTTGAGGTCTCCTCAGGGTGCTTCATTGCCTGCTATTAGCGAATCGCTTTTGGGTATACTCAAGCAACACTCTCCATCGCTTTCCAGGAGCAGATTTTCACTTCATCTGAGCGCCATCTCATCATGGGAAAAGATTTCACTTTGCTCTGCTTTTTCCGCTACCAATTCATATCAGTTACCTTACATTCACTCAATTTGCTGCCTCAAACATATATAACTCATCTGTTGGCTGACTGATCTTCTATTGTGATTCTCTTCAATTGGTCGCTCAAGCTTATTAGAACGGCGACCGACTGAGGCTTTGAAGTCACCTTGGATCAGTCCTCTGAAGACATCTTATCATACTTGCTCTGGTTTATCTTGATCTCTTTCATCGGTCATTTAGTCTTTCATTTGATCATAGTCTGGTGGAGCTTTGAGCTCGCTGTTCAGACTTCCTACCTGCGCGAGCTCTATACGTTACTATCTGCATCCTTTCCCATCATCAGGCCACGAACTTCGATGCTGTTAGAACGTTTCTAATTTTGATTCTGAACACCAGTATAGATACCTCTGATGACGCATCCGTGGACACAGCGACCTACGAAGCTCCCACCAAAGTAATAGCTAGAGACGCCTCAATGGCGGACACCACGTCCACCGCGATATCATGGCAGTAAGTGCATTCCTTATTAACGAAATACTTCACATCGGCTGATATATTGAAAGTGAACCACATCCGATCTTTGCCATTATTCTTGTCGGCCCAGAGGAGGTGCCTTTCGGAATTCACAAAGATCTTCTTTGTGCACAATCAGCGTACTATCAGAACGAATTTTCCAAACCAGGCCAAGAGGACAGAGTTGAGCTCATTGTCAGGCTCCCAGACTTTGACGTTGAAACTTTTGGTTGCTTCCAAAATTTTATCTATACTGGAAAGCTCTACAACCGCGATGGTGGGCGGGAGATTCCAGACTATCCCCTTCTTATGAATGTGTGGAAACTGGCCACGGTTCTTCAGATGCCAAATCTGCATTCTGCAGCTCTGGAAATAATGAATGAGCGTCGCATGAAGACTTCGCGGATTCCAGGCACTCCATTACTCATTCAAGCATGGAAGGAAACCGAAGAAGGCTCAGGTCTTCGCATGATGCTCATTGGCTGGGCAGCAGAACACATGCGGTCAGCTCCTGAAATTCGCAATCAGTTTGCTCGTTCCCTCCCACATGAGATTCTCAGCGAACTTGTGGTGGTAATGAGTGACTTGCCAGCCACACCTACAATTACCCCCCACGCTGTCAAATATACGTCAGTCCCTGACTCAGAAGATGCCGACATAGAACCTGATCAGACAATGACTGTCTCCAGGAAACGCCAGCGTGACTCATCAGGTAACGGTATTGAGGTCGTCACTGATGAACCATACGAAGTCAAACACGCTGCAAAGAGAACGCCATCAGCTCAACGCCGGACCAGCGACAATACTCATCCTCGCCCTAAAGAAAGACGCCGTAACACTGCTAATGGGAATTGGTCCGCTGTGGAGAAGGCTATAACCTTCACCAACGACCAAGAACTAGAGTTCTGCAGGGACCTGATCCACCGCATGCTATCCGGCCCGGGTTACTGGACGCGTCTCGTCGGGCCGTTCAAAAACCCCGTAGATCCCGTTGCGGACAATGTGCCAAACTACTTCATAGTGGTAAAGCGACCGATGGACCTGCGTACCATCAAAACCAAAATGGACAAGGGCGAGTATGAGAGCGCCGCGGATTTTGAGAAGGACATTCGATTGATTTTCCAGAACTGCTACGAGTACTGGAATAAAGAAGATTCGATCTTCAAGCTCTGTGAGCTATTCGAATCATACTTCAACCAGAAGTGGGCAGCTCGACACAAGGCTATAGCAAATCAGATTAAGAATGAGGAGGCTTGAGGTGGTGTCGTATTTGGGAGAGAATTCATGCTCGCGGGTGGCAGCGAGTGATGACGCTTCTTGATTATTCATACCAGAGCTAGCATCTGCATCTTCATTGTCGTTACGCAGTCTCTGGGATGCAGTTCCCGCTTTGCCGCAATCCTCTGTGGGTTTTTGACTATTGCACTTTTATCCCTTGCAATGCTGGGCAAGAAATTCTGATTTTTATGTCANCTGAGAAGAAGCGCGGGAGAAAAAGTTGCGTTTCCGAATTGTGCAACCCATCGCAAATATCACCAGACTGGAAAACTTGTTTGTGGTTCCTGCTTACATTCTGTATCATAGTCACAGAGTCGCAATTGTTCTCTGCTCACAAGGATATGGGAGGGACAAACCGACGTAGTAAAGATTGCTTTGCTTTTCTATTTCATTCCTGTTTATATTAAAAAGCACAATTATTCATCATCGTCCAACGGGAAGCGACGAGTCTGTAAGATAAGCATATATGGAGTTTCATTGCAAGACAAAGAGTTTCCTGGTCTCCTCTTCTTTGCTGGATTCGGTCAAAAGAAAGAAACAAGTGTCATCATACCAGCGAATAATATCAATCTATCAAATCGCAGTACCACTTCCAGTGAATAATCCATTGACTGTCTTAATAGGTCGTCAAAGAAGAGATCAAGAGTTGATAGATCATAATCAATTATCTAAGCTGCAATAGCGTGTAGGATTCCAGTCTCCCAGGAGCGCGCCAGTGCTGGCATGAAATTAGACAGAAAGCATCACTATGCCATCTAATAGGTCGCAAAAAGATATTATCCAAATGGGGGTTCCTATAATATGACAAATAGTCTGAAAAGAACTCATCGAAATAGAAAAAGAGAAAATAAAAGTTCAGAAAAGTCACCGCTCAGAAACACCAGTAAATGCATTTTTGCTCTGATCCCTAAAGCCCAGGTAAATCGTCACTCGCTTCTCCATAGAGATATTTTGATGCTTTTTCCACACCCAGCTCACAACCAAATCGAAGGGATGTATCCCATTCTAGTCGACAGGATATGGTGGCATAGAGAGTACTCCAAGTACTGCCTACCAATCCACCGCCCATCCATTAGCCTCCAAGAACTCCTCGCATGCTTGTTTCAGGGCGAGGTTAGGTCTTAGATCTTCTGGGCGTAATGGCTCGCGGGTCAGTGGATCGGTGTGGCTACGTTTGAGGTGTTCCATGATAGAGGCACGTTCATATGAGTTGCCAGTCTTGGTCTAGATATAAATGATCAAGTATTAGTGTTTGACCTCCCCTGGGAGTAATAGGGATCTTTGGAAAATAGGGAAACTTACCACCACAGGGTCAACCATGATTGCGAAGGTGATATCATCGATGCACCAGTCGGGAACAGCCCTCCTTTTCGCGGCACCCACACCAGCCAACTCAAAAGCCTTTCGAACATCATCGGCCATAACCTCATACTCATGTCTCACCTGCAGTACTTTCTGCTCAATGTCCTCTCCGCCTTGGTTGATGAACTCTTGGATCTTCGCATCCCTCCTAGCTTCCAGTCCTCTAAGCGCTTCTCCAACTACTCCATCCAGTCTAGCCAGTCTCTGTCTCTCTAATTGTTCCCACCTGACCTTTTTGCACTTCAGGACTAAGTCCGTGATGTTGGCCAAGCTGCTGCTACCCTTTCCACCTTCCCTCATCTCTCTCAGGCACTCTTGGTGGGCTCTGATGGCACTTCTGACGGCTTCCTCCATATCTCCCTTCGCAGCCTGAGCCTGTGCAAGATTATACCATGCTTTCATGTTATTTTCTTTGAGGCGGATAGCTTCTTGGCTGTCGGCAATGACACCATCCCACTGAGCAAGCTTTAGTCGAGCCATTGCACGGTTAACGTAGAAACTAGGGTTTGTACTGTCCCACATAATGGCCTTGGAGTATAGGACCTCAGCATTGGTATAATCGCCGCTCTGATAGCATTTGTTGCCATTCTCTTTATGCTCGAGAGCGCGAGCCGGGTTATGTGGAGCAGGCGACATCTTTAAATGGCGTTATGTTGTCTCACTTTATGATCTTGTAAGTTCTAGTTCATTTAAGAATTCGATAGCCTGAATTGGACTTTTGATTCTGCTGCGCTTCTTTGTTCTTCTTTGCTAAAGCTGTATGCAATTCTTCTGCTAGGAAAAGCGATCTCTTGCTATTGTAGCTCCTTGGAGATCAAAGGGATGTCCTCTAACGTCTTGATCTCAGTATAATGAAACAAGATAGATCGCGTATCGCTATAGACAAAATGTGTTGAAGTGCGGGGTAATTATTTGGGGTTGCGCAGTCCTGAATCAACTCAGCCTTGCCGTGAGGGATGATGCCATACAAAGAATAGCTCGAAAAGCGCACGCCTGTGCAGCGAATGACCGGGAAACGATAGTAATCAGGCAGCAGAAAATAAAGATCTAAAGATAATGGCACCACGCGTATGAACGGTTTTCTTTCTTGGATGGCCCAAGGAAATAGGATACAGTTCGGAGATGTGAAGTCAGCCTTGTGGGATTTCTAAGTCGGGTCCTCGGCTCGCTTCGAAGTTTCCAGAAAGAGTTCCACAAAGGTGGAAACTCATAGGGACCTTTCGATCTAATTGCTCGCCCCTTTACGGACGCCACAGCTGGATCCAATAGTAACGCTTCAGTTACATGGGCAGATGAAGGTTCAGCCACAGAAGCCAACTCCTAATACGGAGTTAATATATAGTGTGCGAAATCTAGCTGTTTCCAGCGCAGCTAGACTACGGGTTGCTATAGGGCGACGTTCACCGCACCGGTCCGCGTTTGCTTCCGCATTAATCACGAGTACAAGGTTCAGCTTTGAGAAATTATTCTAGGAAGACTTTCTATTGTCGCACCAGGTATTGTACATTTGGCTCCATCGCGCTTGCAAGTAGTCTTTGCATGGTTAACGCCATCACGTTTAAACAGACTTCTAAATTGCATCCTCCCATTTAGAATGGCTATGAAATCCCGTTAGCGTACTTCCTTTGCTTCGGAATGTAATAAAATGCTGAATCATGTATATAAGGACAGAATGAAATTTGAAACGAGCACATGGTTTGGCCCAAATCTAAAGCCGGGAAATAGCGGCCACGACAGTCTGCTTTTGTGTATCCGATGGTAGGGGAATCGAATTATAGCGGGTGCAATCGAAAGTAATGGAATGTGGACCTCTGAAGAAAAGAGTATACGTACGTTATCAGCTGGGTGGATCTCCTTGACCCAGTAGGAGCCGATGACTGGGATTTGCTGTATTTTACGTCAGTCACAGTCTCATTTGTACCGTTGTGGCCACGGGAAGACACTTACAGTGAGGATATCGTTTCGTACGCGCGGAACATCACCGAAGAAGAACAGGGCGAAGAAACCAGCGGAGGCTCCAAAGCCAGCAAGAGTGGTGCCACTATAGACTCCCGTGTCAGTTATTGCTACTCCACCAATCCATCACGATTGCAAGTCCGCAGATATATGTCCGAGTGTGATGTTTTTGGCGCCGCATTCGGAAGACCCGTGGTGATCCATTAGGGAGATACATACAGTCTGGTCGCGGCCTGGAGAGTCCATCCCTCAACGTTCAATTGAGTGGAATACCTGGGCGAGATATCAGCATCCTACCTCTAGCAACCGTAGCTTTCTCTTCTGGTAAATGAGACGCACTTTGGGCCATAGGGGCTTTTGTAGGTGCTCAAGAATCGTCGCTGGATTCCTCGGGCAGTGACGCCGGTCGATCGTCGGACCTGGTTTTTGCAGGTTAGCCAACTGCCATTGGGCTACAAAATTCGCATCGTCTGGAAAGAGAGACGTACGACTGCGTTCATCTTGTGGATTCGGATGCAACGAGGGTGTGCGGGTGGGGAAGAGGTGAATTGCGATGCTTAACTTGATCAAAGTCTTCAATGAGATGCTACGAGGTTCGGAATCTAGCTCTAAACAGTCGCTTCGGAGCTAGCCGGCTTTGAAAGGATGCCTTATTTAATGCCTGATAATGTAGGCCTGAAACAATACCCATGTGATCACTTCGCGAGACTTCGTGATACTCGCCGATTCAAGATCTCTTGAACCTGATATCCATATCGCCGAGGTCTGCCCAGGAAGAAGAGCGATAAGACTCCTATTTCATTATTGGCAGAGCACAACATGCTAGCTGGCTAGGGCAACCTCCTATATTGCAGCCCCCACGTGAGTTATCAGTTTGCGAGATTCTGCAGACAGGAGGCTCGATTATCTCTGGGTAAGTATAAGGCGGTTCGCAAGTAAGGGATTATGACTATAGATCCTGCGAGATTAGGGTGCAGCCAGCACCCTTCTCTTCAGTTCTCCCGCTCTGCAACCCACTGTGGTGGCGCACGTATCTATGCCACATTGCCAACCAAGCTTCCAAGTACAAGCTCTAGGGGTTTACATGGCACAAAGAGCACATTCAGCCAAGGTTACGGTACGAGTACAAAGTAGTCAATAGAGTCCAAAACTCTCCAGGCTTGTCTGGACATCTGCGTGATGGTATGCTGGAGCAATTTCACAAGGCCAGAGGGATGAAAAATGAACCAGTCCGGGGTTCTTTGCTCTGTATAAGCGCAGAGGAGCACACTGCTGATCTGGTTCACCAGATCTACCACACACTTGCACCCACATCTCGATGGCTGCGTCCACCTCGAGGGGCTGCTCCGCTGATAAAGTTGGTTCCCCCGTCCGAAAAGGAAGTTCCGCTCGCCAGAGCCGAGCAGAGATGGGCCCATCTTACGTCGCGCGGCGCAGAGAGGTTTGTGGCCTCCCAACTCTCAACACGTCGCCGTCGAATGCTTCTGCCTGCGAATAAAGGAATGCGAGAGGATCTATGAGAAAGGGCGTCCGCGGATTAAATACATACATGTAGAATGCCAGTCGTCGTTGAGCCCTCGTAAAATATGCGGCGCGCATGGCTGAGGACCCTTTTCGCTGCGTGACTCAGCAAGAACTGGCTGGCGGTGATTCGTGCCCGCGGAGGGTGAGCTAATCGGGGTGCATGGGCAGCGTTATCATCATCATAGTGCAGTGGGCGGAAGCCTCCTCCATCCCGAATCCTGCCGCAGCGTCCCCAGATCCCCCGATATACATACATACATCCAGCCTCGACGTCAATCTCTGCTCCCGCCGTCACAGCACCACCCACCCCGTCGATCTTCGACTCGAGCGCACTTAAACCACTCGAGATCCACCTCACGCACCTTGACTGGATCTTGCACGTATCATTGTCTACGTGGACGGTCCGACAATATATAGCAGTTGCACCGTCAGATCTCACGTCGACTCGGAAAACATCGCATACGTAATTCGAGAGGTAGCAGGACCCCTTCAGGCGACACTTGCGGGACTCTTGATCGATCCCTTGGGAAGAAGAGGGCGGTCTGGTCGTCTTGAGCTCTGCTGGAGCTTCAGGATACTTCAGCAGCCGGGAGCTTGCTGAACTCGACAATCCCCATCGTCGCTGTCGCACGGTTTCCTTGAAAGCCCCTCCGATCAAGCAAGCACATCTATCTCTACCACTATATCCCCATCCTCTTCTATCCGCCAGCACAAACACATAACCGATCCAACATGCCACAACAACGACCCTTCTTCTCAAATTTCCTTGCCGCTTTCCGCGCGCACTCCGCAATCCAACAATCACCTCAAAAGGCGTCCACATCGTCATCATCTCAAGCAACACATACAACCTCGGCGGGCACCTCTACATCCACATCCACCTCCGCGTCAACCCCACGTACAATATCCACCACGAGCAAGTCCCACGCACACACCAGCACCACATCGACAGCCCTAAACACGTTACATTCTCCTCGCGCACATTCGACTTCACCGCTTTCCATTTCCCCGGGAAGCCCCAGCGACGGCTTCGCTCAAAATGCTAACCCAGCGTCACCCTCAGATCACCCATACGGTCATCACAACCCACAGTCACCTCCTCACACCAGCGCCGGAAGGTACATGTCCACACCGATGCAGCGACGAGGGAGTGATAGTTCGAGCGAAGGATTCCGAGACGTGTTAGGTGCTGAGAAGTGGTATATTGGCGGACGAACCGCTGGTGGAGAAGAGCGGTTTTTCAAGCTTGGCGTCATCCGCAGACAGAGGAGCGGTGACAGATTGAGTCTTGATCAATTAAGTCTGTGACGGCGTCGCTTCTGCACGTGTCTTTTTTTGCAAAAATAGATGAGGGCATCATCCGTTTTTCCTCTTTGCTGGCAAAAGATTCATTCTTTCTCTGTTTTGGTCTTTTGTACGGAGTACTACTCTCTTTCTTCATCGGCATGGGTTAAATTCCACACGCAGCTTCATTGCACAGTATGTCCACGGTTATGATCACGGGAATATGGGATATGGGGTGCGAGTTCAGGACTAGGATTGCATATACAAGGGATGATCGGGAGTGACAAGCGGCGAAGCTGTCATTCCATTTTCTCTTTCCTCCCAAATTGGCGTTCCGGACGAGAGGAAACATTGGACGCGGGAGTCCTCACTTCTTTCTCTCTTTTTCCTGCATATTTTGTTTTATAATGTCTCACCCGAAAGTACATAAATGCTCTACCGCTACAAGAAAAATGTAGCGGCAAAAAAGGAGACAGCAAAAGTACAATGAATACACTCAGGGATAATCCTTTTATGAATCACATAGTTGAATCTTCTTGACATGGTGACCACGTATTTGTGATTGCTAATAATGAGGTACAAAAAGGTACGGTAAAAATGGGGTCTGGGTTCCACTTGCATCCGGGTTGTCCGAAGCAAAGTTCAAGGATGCTTCGCTAGATGCAAGCATGTGGATTACAGTCAATGATTTCCTGCATCACTTATGAGCTTGTGAGTTGAATGCCTGTTCTCTTCAGAAAATCACTGTTGAAATCTCAAAACTTATTCGTCAGATCAGTCAGCAATGCATATTCACCTGTGACTTCTGACTTAACCCGGATGCAGGGTCCTCAGTATATCTGCCTGCAAAATCCGAGACTATAAGGCCAGTAGGTCTCCGTCAACTGGTTCCTTTATTTGCCTATCGGGCTTGCATTCTTCCTCGTTGTCTAAAGTAGCAAAATCAATGCTTTCGACTGTGCCAATCTGAGATGTAATCAATATTTTATCTCTTAAACCAGAAGGTAATAGCTCTTGTTGATTCCCACATTTTATGGCTGGCCTTAGTGAAAATCATATTATGGGTCTCGTCATCATAGACAACATCGTCAATGCAGAAAGCCCTTCTCTCGCCTTTATTCAGCAGCCATATGGTATCGAGATATGTATTCCTCTCTGATGTTCCATTCTCGTTGTCACGGTTTCTCCGAGGTTCCCAATATCAATGCATAGAGACTCCGAATGAAGCAGTACTACGATACGGGAGTTGAAAATAGGACACAATAGTAAATAGTTGCAAAGGGCTTAATACTACACCTAACTCTGCACACCAAAGGATCAATATAATAACCAAGAGAATAAGATACAACTCCACGATCCCCGGGTAAAACACTGACCAGCTTAATTCACTTGCCTTTGTAAATAGTAGACGTGTATTGTCTTCATCAACGACGCTAACCTCCCTGAATTCACGTTTGGATCTCACTTTCGGCTACCAGCCCATAGCGCTCCTATCCTCACCACGGAGGCGTACTAGAAATCCTCAATTCACTTCTAACTTGCGTGTTCCTCTTTTCCAATACACAAACCTCACATACTCAAGCTCATCCTTAACACACTCATCGCACACAGCTACCACGACGACTTCAAGTCATTGAAAAGAGCAAAGGACCTTTGCCAACCATCTATCACCGCATTAGCACGCCTCCTTAATTCAAGGATGACCGCCCTCATCACCGAGCTCTGATGGGGCGACGGTCGTTGTGAAATCGACAACGACAAAGGAAAAAGAACAGAAATATCAGTGCCGGTAAAGGGCGCTGGTGAGCCAGCCGGACATCACCCCACGTCTGGAGGACCAGGTTGCTTCGTCCATCCAGGGCTGCTTCGTGGGGGCTGGCTCCCCCTAAGCATGCCTTGAGGGCTGACCCGGTGAGTGGCATCCGTTGCTTGTCTGCTTCACCATTGACGTTGTTAGGTCGGACAATAACAACTTCTATGTGAAGTAGATCATGCTGGAGGAGGCGGTGTTGTTGTTGTCGAACAACCAGCAACACTTATGAAGAAGTACATGCTGGAGGAGGTGGTTGGTTTGACACAACAATACCGCAAGAGAAGTAGATGCCGGAGGCTCACGGTGCGTGTTGTTGGAATAACAAAAAGAACGGCAACGACGGTGGGAGTTGTGAATAATGAAAGGTAAAATGGGAAAACAACCTTCTATTTATGTTCCTCTTTCTTTTCTCGGTCCTGCTCCAAAGAACTAAGCTAACGTGAACCTGTGTCCAGCTGCGGCTGGCCGCTTTGTTGGGGACTCTCCTTGATGCATGAAGTCCTACAGACGTCATAGATGATGCTCTTTGGAGCTGTGCACATTATAATGTGTGCTTCTGTGAATGGGGGAGGTGTTGCCTCGATATTGCTGATCGTGAATATTTTGTGGAGGAAAAAGGGAATTTAGTTCATGTTATATATATCTGTTACATTACTGTCGAAAGTAAAGGGATGAAGATGGTGTTGCACTGCAATGAGCCAGAAGAAGTAAGGAACGAAGGCCTATTGATGAATGAGTATTTATACATTTATGTTTTGACTTGAGTACTAGCTATGATTAGACGAAATTGAATAATAATTGGATTGGGTCTGAAACATGGTGATACATCTTCGAGGTGGAAGGCATTCTAAAAAGATAGTGTCTGAACTGGAAGGCGTTTCACAGCTTGTAGACTTTGGATAATTTAAAAAGACGAAGAATAAGTGATTCAATTGATTTCACCATGCCTAGCATGCCTACCAATGTAAAATGAACAGCCTATATGGTAAACCTCCATGCAAAAAACACACTGTAATGGACAACCTAGACCTAAACTTGCTATTCGTGCCAATCATTCAGTTCGTTCAAATTTAAAAAACTGTCATCCTGTATCCAGCCAGCCGAAATCCAAGAACACAGGTCCCCCATGCGGGTAAAAGAATGGGATATATACAGGTTAAACCTAAATTTTAATCCCCTAAGAAACGCCACATCGCAACATAAAGTGTAGTAAACATTGACCATAAACCCGTTAAAACACTTCGCATTACCTCCACACAATCTCCATCGTCTCACAGTTGGTATCATTCGTTAACCTCGTCAAGACTCTCAGCGAAGTTACTTCTCCTCGCCGAAGAGGGCTGTCGACGTTGAGACTGGAGCCCACCATCGCCAGCAGACGGGGTTACGGGACTAACAGCACTCGGTCGTCGCTCATCATTCGATGATGACCCTGCATCTGCTGGACTAGTAGTGGCAATGTCCCGCGCAAGACGTTCGAATGGCGCCGGCGCCCATGCGCTGTCCGTACTAACGCTCGAATCGCTGATACCGCGGAGATGAGTGCGTGTCATATCAGAGATGTTGGAAACATCGCTGTTTATCCGTGCACCAGCAGCTTCCGTTGGAGGAGCGGCTTTCTCAGGAGCTGAAGATGGGGCTGAAGGTCGGGAGTCAGAGGACACTGAAGACTGTCGATCGAAGTACACCGTTTTTGGAGACATTTCGGTTGGAGTTGTGGCAATAGAAGATGGCAGATTTTTGCCCAGAGACATTGGGACAAGACCGGTGTCATTGGCGTTGAGTTCAACCGGACGAGATGTGTCTGCCCATCTAGTTAGCTCCTCTCTTATCTTTTATACATGCTTTAAGCTAGGCTGGTGGAGAAAAGGATGTGAAGGATATCAGGTAAGTGATCAAGGGAAAGAAGATACACACCCATCATCTCATGAATCTGTGTGCCTCCCGCCTCGCTAGTAAACGCAACTGAAGGATCCTCCTCCAAATACGGGCTGGTAGGCGTCTCATCCGTCGTGACAGTTGGAGCCTTGGCATGCTCAGCACTTCTCAACCAGCTGGTGACCCACCGACGGTTATCGATTGTGCGCATTTCACTAGGAGTTCCAGTCGAGCTGGCTCGGAGATACCGTCTCCGTCGCCAGAGCATGTATGCCAGGATCACAACTGTAATGAAGAATAGTCCTAGGACGACACCCAGGACAGGACCGGCATAACTGGGAAGACCTGTATTCTTCACAGAAGGAGTAGGGAGGAGTGTACGATTGATTGGTGGTGTTGCAGTTTGCAGCTCATAAGGGTACCATGTGGTGATTTTAGAAGTGTTGTACTTCGTGTCGAAGACGGTGGTCAAGCTGCGGTTAGCAAATCCGGAGGGAGAAGGTGCAGCTTGCGTGGCCCCTCCTGTAGGGGAGCCTCCGATAGCTTTGAGCACAGCGTCAGGAACAGTGTAGTTGCTCCACGTCTTTGGGTTATAGTCATTTATCCATGTGGCACTGCTGAGATTGAAGATTTGGACGATACCGTCTTCCAAGCAGCTCGGGGTAATTGAAGTCAACGAGGTGTAACCACCCACTACAAACATCTGATCCGGATATGGCTTTGCACATACATGGCCTGCACGACCATGGGTGGTGTTTCCACTGTGTACCTTGGTCCAGATAAATGATGGAACGGAGAGTACGTAGACATCATCATTGAAAGCTTCCGTAGCATCCAGACCGTCAAAGCCACCGTACCGGTAGATATTATGGCTTGACCCATCCTGGGCTGAGGCCACAACGGCGCAGCCTTGAGTCAATTGAGGAGGCGCATCTCCTGAAGTTGGCTGCTCATACCAAGTCTGGTTTGCTATATCATACACCGAGACAGTAGTCATAAACGCCGGGCTGGTTTTTTCCTGAACAAGGATATCAGCCAATCACGCCACCATTATATGGAAATTAATCAAATACATGTTGCACTTACACTTTGGGCGGTTTCAGCGGCAGTATCCGACTGGGTGGCATTATCATATTCTGGAAAGATGACACCTCCAATAGCAACGAGGATGCCCTGCTCGGACACCGGTATCCAAACAATATCAGCATTGGCACGTCCTGGCACCGACGGAGGCAAAGAGTGATTCGACCATGTCTCTTGGCCCTGAATCGTCATGTCCAGGCCGATCAAGGTGAGAGAGTTGACATCCGCATTGAATGACTCGTTCTGAATAGGCGGCAAGTATTCGATGAGGCCGAAGTCCTTTGCACGTAAACCACCAAAATAGAATCCCAGATTCTCCGAAGGTACACTAACTGCAGCACCATCCGTGACGTATCTAGTCATGCCTTGGGGAAGCTGGGCCAAGGCGAAACCTGTGAAGAACTGCTTTGGCGGGCCGGAGGCATACGCCTCGTAGCGCGCCACGGCGTCCGCATCTTGAGTACTAAAGGCGTCTGTGTCACTTAAAAGGCCTCCATATGTGAACCACTCATAGTCATTGGCTAGCATGGCGCCGGAGTAGTAGTTGGGGCCGATGTTGTTTGCCGCGCCTCCATTGGGAGCCTTGGAAATGGTGGTCATGACGCTGCTGATGTTATCTGAGGTAGAGAACGGCGTGCTGAAGTTGAGCAGGTACACCAGGCCTAACGGATTGCCTGAGAGAACCACGAATCAGTTTCCGATAGATTCTTTTTTTCCTTAAATAAAAAAGGTTGGGCATATATGTGTATGCAATCATATGATTTCTGGACCCGCAGCGCAGACGAGTTGTCCGAAAAGAAACATGAATCCAACTCACCATCAGATGCTGGAGCTCCCGTACTCCCATTTGAAAAGCCCGGAGTCCACCACAGGTATCCTCCATCAATATATAGGGTGTCGCGAATCACGGCAGCTATTTATCACAATGTGGTTAGCATCTATCTCATTATAGCATCGACTGCCCCGCGACGATGGCGATAAACTTGAAAGGTCAAGGTCAGGTCCCACGATAGACCCTGCATTTTCACGAAACTTCATGAAAACACCACCAGTCAAGCATTCGTCGCGCAGACGAATTATTCTCCTTCTTCTTCTTGTCTTCCGTTTCCCTTTCTCTACGAGAGCAACAAAACCAGCCAAAACGCACCTCGAGGAGAGTCCCAGTAACACATGGTCGCATTCACCTGATCCGGGATCCATCCGGAGGCCTGAGCGGCGCACAACCGCAGGCAGAGGCTGGCCGCGAGCAGCAGCGAGCACCACATGGCGAAAGGAATATTTTCAATTTCGAATGGGGAACCTGCTCACCCGAGTGCTTGCGTCTTGTTTGCGCAAGAAGCTCAAGGGGGATGGAGAGCAGACGCAAAGGGGATGCGAAAACCAAGAAAAAGAAGGTTTCCAAGCCACGCAGAGGGAAAAGATAAAAAAATAGGTACTGCTTGGTCGCTGGTAATCCAGATGCGACCGGGTGCGCCAACGCGCTTGTGTGTGCCAGCGTGCGCGCCGTGGGTAGGATTCTGGTGGAGGGAATAAAGGACCAGCTGAAAGGGATCCCAAGTGAGCACCAACTAAACCCGACAGCGGATGCAGGGCGGAAGGAGGGAACCTGGAATGGAAGCACAGTCGCTGCAAGAGTTATTCACATCGAGGCGTGCCGCAAGAGGAAGCTGGTACAACCGCCAATGTGTGCACTGGTGTGAGCAGGACAACATCCAATTGCTGTGGCGCGGGAAGGGTGGTCAATTGAGGTCCTCTTGCACACTTGCTGGTGGGAATTGATTTGGGATACTGGGACTCTCACTGTACGTGAACCCTGGACAGCTACGGAAAGGAACGCACCCGGGGTGGAGGAGGGTCGGGGCTCTGATTTGGCCGGCTTGCGGACGAACGATACAGTAGAAGCCCACCACCCCGCCTTCGACCTGATTATTAGGGCAGCGAAGGAAGGGCCCATGTCTTCGTATATGCTTACGGTGGCGAGTGTGGTAGGCAATAGTCCAGTAGTCCATGTCGCCGTTAGCAGTCATCACCATCCGATGGACGCTCAACGTCCCGTAGTCCCAACCATCAAGCAAAGGAGGCTTTGCCACTGAGTCAATCAGAGGTAGAGTCTGGGTGGTCTCTTTCTGTCTGGATCTTGTTTGTAACTTACGTCGGTGTGAGTGGTGGGGGAGATCAAAAGAAAAAGCAAGGCGAGATTGATTACGAGGCACAGTACGGGTGCTGCCACATATTCGAGCAGGGCTGCTGCAAAGCGCCAACACTGAGATCAAAGCAGCAGTGCTAGGACTTCTCTGTTGAGAAAAGGATTCTTCTCGTTAGCAGACTGGCACTTTCTCAAGTCCCACTGCGGGCACAATTTGCTGAGTAGAGAGGTCGGTGATGCCGTGATATAAGAAGTCATAGTGGGTGTACGTTTTCCCACCTGTCAGCAGCCATAATAAGAACATGTCACCTGTAGCCCCACCGCGAGAAATGAATCCTGATGAGACGAACTTCTCTGCTGACAGTTGAGCCCAAGTCCAGACCACAGCACGCGTGCAGCATACAGATTTGGACATGGACATTGGCAACTCGATGGCGAGAGCTTAGTATCTCCAGCAGAGATCATTTTCCTGATAGATCTAGACTCCCAGGTGGAAGGTCTTTTCCCTGGGGCACCACGGGGAGGTGGTTGCACGCAATATGGAGTGGGTGCCTGGCGTGCGGCGCTGTGCAGCCTGGGCAGCCTGATAAATACACGTGCACGGGCACACTGGGTGAGGATGGGGAGGGTCTCCAGGGTCCGATCCTCGCGACCACGCGCGCCCGGCCAATGCTTTCAGATGCTTTCAGCCCTGTGCATGAATTACGGTCGCGCTGTCCATGTCCACGTCGGCTGATGTGCAGCACCACCCACAACTTCCACCAGAGCCTTGGGAGCCCCCGTGGTCCAATCCGCGTGAAGGAATCCAATTGCACCGCCAGAGCCCGCCAGGCCTCTCCATTCAGAGCCGAGCACAGCACCTTTTCCGCCAGCCCTTCGCATCGCCCCCTCCTCTCGTCGGCCCGGCTCTCGCTGGTCATAGGTAGAATGGCCACCCAAGGCATCACGTTCATCGCAGCCGCACCGGAGAACAGCCCCATCGCCGAGAGGCAGAGCAGATGGTTGAATGCCCTCTTGCTGGCCTCCCGAATGCTTGGGCAGATACGAACCATGGCTTGTTTCATAGTGAGTCCACTCAATCCTTCACGGGCACCTTCCGACCTGCTCGCGACCCGATTGCTGGAGCTTCGGCGAAGAGGCTCCTTTTGTTCGCTGCAGAATGGCACCCTGACTTCCTCGCGCGACCCTCAGCCACGCTTCGCCTCTTCACAGGAGGTACGGAATGGCTTCAAGACATCGGGCACAAGTGACATCGCTGGTTTGTACCACAGCCGTACCCACGGTCTTTGCGCCGCTGCCCTAGCCGCCGTGGATCGGGCCCAAGAAGCTTGAATGAGTCTGACAGGTTTGACAGCTGTGGGATGAGACATTTATCGGCGCTGCAGTCGCTCGTGGAAGATGGATCTCTGTAATGCCACTGAGATGCAATACTGTACCCGCAGAGCTGCCTCGAGATCTACTTTGATCATTCATCTACCCTAGCTCTCAACTGTAGCTGTTCCCCTCCGCCTTGGAAGCTTCAGCTGTTGCGGTCCAGGCCTAGCCCGCTCGGGTCAAGCTCCGGTGAGGTTGAGGGATCTACGGCGGTACCGTATTTCCACCTCTCTACCGCGCGTTTCCCGACAGGGCGTAGGCGGGAAGCCCCCTGGTCCAGAGGCTCTGTTTTTAGGCCCCAGGTCCAGGCGGGCAAGGGCGTGCGGCCCAGCATTCTACCGGTAGACGTCTAAACTGCCCCAACCAGGAAGGTCCACAGCAGCCGTGCGCACCGCACATCGCCCAAGACCCTATGAAAATCACGAGACATTTTTAGACGGGCAGGGCAACCATTAGCTAATACCGTACACGTCCGCCATCTTGGCGAGAGAGTACGTACAAGTAACTGCAACGTAGCAAGCTTATCACGGACCCAGTTCTCGTCAGCCAACAAGGACTTCGCTTCGATATCCATCATAACAGCTCAGAACACAGTAAGCCAGGTTGCTACTGTGGTATGAAGATTGATTATTGATGATGGAGAGGATGACTAGAAGTGGAGCCGCAACAACAACCAGCCACGCGAGAGGATGGGGGACATTCGGTGGGCTCAATTACGGGAAGCCGGGCCCGCGTCGTCACAAGGAGACGAGGATGGAGTTGGCACGATCCCGAGGGCAGACCATCTAGATGAGAGTGCGCGCGAGAGCAGTGTACTCTACTGTGCGGGTTGGGAGGCGGAAGTCAAGATGAGGAAAGGTCGCTATGCACAGAATCGCTCGGCTTCGGGGCTGGACTGGGCTGTAAGGTTGGTCGTCCGAAGAAGCAGTGCCCCGGGCGAGCGATGGTGGTGGGAGCTCGCGGGCTTGGCCGGATGCGGCCTCGTGCATCCAGGGGACCAGCCGTGCTTTAGCGTGTGACTTGAGCGCGCACCAGCCAACGACAGTCCGACAGCAAATCATCCGAGGCGCTGGGGTCGCTGCGTTCCTCTGCTTGGTAGATCTGCGCCGCGTCGTGTATGCCACTCATCGCGATGTCCCCGATGACCCCAAAATCAGAGGAGCAAGAAGGAGGGTGAGGACGGGGAGGAGGAGCAGCAGCAGCAGCAGCAGGAGGAGGAGTTGCTCAAACGCCAGGTGTTGGAAAATATAATCCGTCGTTCATGCGATGACTCTATTGCTGGATACAGCAGCTGCGATTCTTCCGTCCAGACAGCCGGCTGTCTGCTTACACTCTGGGCAGCCTTGGCCGCGCAAGCTTCAGTATGTTGAAGCATACAGCACCCACTCCCTCCCAGGCTAGTCATCCGCTACTGAGTTACTTCCGGAATTAGACCTTCTCTGACCATCTTCTGCTCCTCTCGCTGTTACCGAAGATCTCATTATACGAGGCTCCCGAAGTCCGAGTACGCGGAACTGACTGCTAATCGATCTTGGAGCTTCACGGCGTGTAATATTAATATTCAAGCCGCGCCTAAAATAAAAAATCATAATGATACCGTAATACAGCACATAGAAACAAAAGCTAGCTGATCTGCGGCCCCGTTTTTCGGATCCCATCATCAACCTCACTAAGAGATGCCACCGAGGAGTAGGTGCTGTAGCATCGCTCTAAGCCTAAGACACTGGAGAGGGGCCTCCCGTCGCCTGGTGCCAGGTACAAGAGACATTTTTGATTAACCTCTGCCCCCCTCTCCGTTGGCCTTCCTTCGATGTCTTGCTTGGGTCTAGAGGACGAGGCTTGCATGATGTGCATTACAGTCTTTGGGGGCGTCGTCCCATTCTGCGCAAACTTCCTCGGGGTTGGGAGGGTGGATTTGGAGAGGGGTCCTTGGGCCGCGGGAAAAGCAGAAGCAACCAACCAAGAGTGGGTTTTGTTCAGTGAGGCTCTGCGTCCTTACGAGAGGGGAAGCGCAGGCACGGTACGAGTGCTGCAAGCCCAACTGATCACCCACTCTCTCTACCAACCAACTACGGGAATATCGTAAAACGATCAATTAACGAAGAGTGCACCTTGTGCAGAAAGGTTAACTGGCGCACTACTGCACCGCCTAAGAGCTGCCCGAAAAACCGCCTGCCTATTCACCAGTCTTCTCTTTGCTGTGCCACACAGAAAGCTTGGGAAGTCTGCCCTGGCGGTGGACGGCGCGGGGGGAAGGATTGGGGTCTGTCGGCCACCCCTACTGCTCACGTAACGGAGCCTATAACCTTCCTCCGTCGCTGCTTCGGCGGGGGGCATTGCTCACTTACTCGAAGAAGGCAAACAGGTGCCTCTCTTCTTCTCATGCAAGCACCATCATCATCATCTCTCGATCATGTAGGTCTCTCCTTCGGCTTTCGGCGCTGATTTCCCTTTTCTCCTTCTTCCTCCTTGCCACGCGTACCGCCAAAGCGAAGGATTTCTTTTTCGTTCTTTGACGTAAGCATTTTTCGTGATCGGGGATCGGGGAAATTCAGAGCCCATGAGACCGTCAAAACAAAGACCGCCACCTGCCCTGCCCATCAGCCACAGGGCATCTCCCCAGATCCTCCTTGTTTTATGTTTCTTCAGGCTGATATACCCTGGATTACATGATTGAGCAAGAATGAGGGAGGATGAGGCGTGCCCGGTTGAAAAGAAATGAATACTGGCAATAAATGATGATGATAATGACCTTGATACAGGAATTAAGCATCATGGGTTCCTGCTTGTCCAAGATATGCAGGCGTTCGATAGAGTTGCAGCCATGGAGGTATAGCACGGATAGATTAATTAATTAAATTACGGGCTTTTTTCCTTCTTCCTCTTCGCTTCTGTGGTATTATACAGCATTCCGCGGTGGCCTCCTGGTGCACTGTAGATACACCAATAAGAAAACTTCCAAAGATCACAAGTAGTAATAATAACAAGTCATTTTTTGGCTTCCTTGAGCGCCTCTCCATGCCACAGCGCTACGGAGGGGAGCCTGGACCTGCAGGTTGGGTTGGGTTGGAGGTCCCCGTCGTGGTTCCCCACCCTTTGCTCACATCTCTGATCCTATCACCTCATCTCATCCTCATGATTACAGACTGTGTGATTTGATGCAGTAACAATGATGAAGAGACGGGATGGAAGGTTTCTTTTGCGAGAGTCATTATATAATATGGAGACCTCATGACGCAAGGTTTACGGACAAGAGTCTGGGCGGGACGGAATTGCACGTTGGATACGGAGTACGGCGAGGAACTTTACGAGCGTGTTCCCTCGATTGTAGCCATCAGGTCACTGCCAACCAACGACCAAAGTGATAAACGTTATTTACTGTCATAGCTACGGCAAAATGCAAGGTGTCGGCAATCCTCCCGCCTGAGCCCAAGTGGTCGGCCTGGCGAGCGGCTGGGTCCAGCACGCAGCCCGTAAGATGCGCGACCCTGGCGCACGCTCTGGGCGGGGACCGGGGGAAGGGGTGGCCTGTAGGCTCTCTCTTTCTCCCGTACCCCTCCCCGTCCCCTGGTCCCTGCACCTGCATGCTACGGTGGTACCGCACTAAGACACCGTCCGCTCATTCCTTCTTTGCTGGGCGCCCAACGCTGAGCGCGATGATTTGCGCTGGCATCGCTCTTCCGTCCCGGCACTGCTCTTCTCAGGCCCTCGCTCCTCAGCCTGGGGCTGCGCGGCCTCTACGCCCTGCCCCTGTCCGAATGCCACCGCGCCCGAGTACGGTAGACCCAAGAGAAGATAGAGAGGCAAAGCAAAAAAGAGAGGTGACGAGAGCTGCTATGGAGACGGCAGCAGGGGGGGCAGGGAAGTAAGCTGTACCCAGAAGAGCGTGAACGGTCCACTGCCCGGCCATGCCCCCCGGGGCACAGTTTATTACCAGCAGATCTAGGCACACCAGTCCATCGTATTATTATTTACCTCAAAAGCACCTGGGACGTCTCCCTCGTTTCCCTCGTTTCGTTGCCGTTGCCGTTGCCGTTGCTGTCGTTGCCGTTTCGCGGTGGGATTTTCGAATCGCTATCGCCGTCGCTGTTTCCTGAGACTTGCCCCTCTCGAAGCTTCGACTCTCACGCTCGCTCTGCTTTTGCTCGGCGCTACTTGCTGCTAGCTGCTGTTGCTCGGCGCTCGTTGTGCAGCTACCCAGCAGTCTCGGGAGCTGTGGAAGCTCGACATCACACCATTCGTTCGGCCGCCATTGTCAATTTTGAAGCGCAAGTTCGAAGGAGTCGCAATTGAAGAGAGAGGAATCGGGAGACGAGCTGCGAAGAGGAGGTTTTGGCAGAGAATTAAAGAGGAAAGAGGAAAGAAGAACAGACCGGAAGCGCGTGGGCCGTAAAACATAAAGAATCCGTTCGCCATGATCTTTCGACCCTCATTCTGGGCCGCAGCGGCGGGGTTCGTGGGTGTGGTGCACGGCGGCGTCCAGAATTCGACAGCTACTCCGGCCGTCGATGGCATCAGATGGCCTCCTTCGCCGCCGCCGCCGCCTCCATTCGGTGGTGGTGATGATAAATGTCGATCATGCCCGAAGGAGACAGTAACCTGCACGGAATGGAAGACGAAGACCGAGACCTGCACCGACACCGTGACCGTAACGTAAGTGTCCAAGATCATCAGATTTCAAAAGAGACAAGGGCTTGATTTCCAGATGGAGAGAAAAATGTCGAAAATATACTAATGGGACGGTTGCAATTTTTTAGTACCCCAGATTATATCACCATCACTCAAAACTACACCACCACCATTGCTACGCCTACAACGGTTGATATCAGCGTCACTGATACCGTCGTGAGCGCATCGCCTACCGATATTTACATTACGGTCATCTCCACAGTAACTCAGAATTACACCACGACTACCACGGATACTGTCAGTGTCAACGTGACCATCACAGATGTAACCACAGCTACTTCGGATATTTATGCCACGGAGACGGATACTGTCAGTGTCAACGTGACTATCACAGACGTAACCACCGCTACTTCAGATATCTATACCACGGAAACTGACACTGTTACTGTAAATCACACAATCACGGATATATCCGTAACTACTTCAGATATTTATACTACCGCTACTGACAGCGTTACTGTGAATGTCACCATCACGGATATATCTACAGCCACGTCGGACATATTCAGCACCGCTACGGTCACTTCAGATGTCAATGTTACCATTACCGATGAAACGACCATTACGGACAAGACCACCGCTACCGTTACTTCAGACATAACTATCACGGATAAGACTACCAGGACAGTTATTTCGGACGTGACAAAAACCATTACGTCTAAGACTACCAAGACTGTTGTTTCAGACGAGACTATTACGAAGACAGTCACTTCAGACGTAACTAAAACAACGACAGAAAAGACCACCGCTACAGTTACTTCAGACATTACCGTCACCGACAAGACCACAGATACAGTTACTTCAGACATTACCATCACCGACAAGACCACAGATACAGTTATTTCAGACATTACCATTACCGATACCGCAACAGTGACTTCTGATGTGAATGTTACTATCACGGATATAACCACAGCCACCGTTGCAACCCCCTCGCAATTCAATGTCACCGATACCGAAACTGCCACTGTGACTTCCATTGTTGTCTCGCCTACAACAGTCGACATCACCACCACAGACACGGTTATATCCACCGTGGTGACGGTTTCAGATGTTCTAGTCACTATCGTTAGTATATCTGATGTTACAATCACGAATAGTGCCACAGTTATTTCAGACGTTACCATCACAGAGAGCGCGACTGTTACTTCTGACGTTACCATTACGGAGAGCGCCACTGTTATTTCAGACGTTACCATTACGGAGAACGCAACTGTTATTTCAGACGTTACTATCACAGAGAGCGCCACGGTTACCTCGGACATTACTGTCACCAGTATCGTCGTCACACCTTCCATAGTCAATGTGACCTTCACGGAAACTGTCGTTACACCATCCACCGTTGATGTTACTATTACAGATACGATAGCTACTCCTTCTATAGTTGATGTGACTGTCACCCAGACGGTAGTTTCATCCTCCACTATCAATGTGACCATCACGGATGTAGTAACTACACCTACCACCATCCAAGTTTCAGTACCAGTGACGGTTCCTACGACTGTAACGGACACTGTTGACGTTTCAGTTCCGGTGACCGTAGACATTTCGGTGCCAGTGACGGTGGACGTTTCTGTGACAGTCCCTACAACCGTGGATATCTCAGTTCCGGTGACTGTGGATGTTTCTGTACCAGTGACAGTTCCCACAACCGTGGACGTCTCAGTTCCGGTGACTGTCCCTACCACCGTATCTGTACCAGTGACAGTACCTACCACTGTGGACGTTTCGGTTCCGGTGACAGTACCCACCACTGTAGACGTTTCGGTTTCAGTCACAACAACAGAAACCATCACGCGTAAGTCCTCTGCATTTTCTCTTTCGGTTATAAGTGCTAACCACTCAATTAGTACCTGCCAGTACCGTCACCACAACGATATCGGGGTCTGAAACAACGATTACTATTCCGCCAACTACTGTAACTCAGACTGTGACGCTGCCCGGATCAGTGACTACCCTTCCCGGATCAGTGACTACCCTTCCCGGATCAGTTACTACCCTTCCCGGATCAGTTACTACCCTTCCCGGACAAACCGTCACAGTTGATAACGTGAAAGGCTGTCCTGTTCCCACAAATACGGCTCCAGTTACCCCACAGGATTCAGGCTCCGATGCCACCTGGGGATGTTCTCCTGGATTCGTCTGTAGCCCGCCGAAGCCCGATGACTGTAATGTGGCTCTCAACCCGCCAAATGCAGATTACCAGTGCGCGGCACAATTCTGTATCCCAGCTCCTGCATTCAACGACGTACAGTGGCCGACCAACAGCACCAGCTTCTACCCGCCGACCAATGGATATTTCAACCTCAACCCGAACGCATTCGGTTTGAGCAAGGATATCTTTGGGGAAGAGACTGTCGTGGAGACTATCTCCGGAGTCAAAACTACTATCACAACTGGAAACTGGGCATCGCAGACAAGCTTGACCCACTTTGACGCATCCGCCGCTGCTACCGGAGTTGCTGCAAGGGGGCTTCCTGGACGGCTCTCAAAGAGGGATAACAGTATCGTCCCTGCGATCTGCTATGCTAATTGTAACAATGCCTTCATTGAAGCCCAAAAGACCGGCAAATCACCGGCGCTGTGTAAGACGAATTCACCTTTCCAGTTGGATCTCGAATCTTGCCAGGAATGTATTTCAGCTCATTCAGCCACGACAAAAGTTTCGCAGCAGGAATACCTCGCCCCGCAGTTTGCTCAATTCATTAACTTCTGCAACCCTCAATCACCTCAGAGCGAACTCTCAGCGCCACCACCATCAACATCAACAGAAGTCACTACTCCAACACCAATCACCAGGACTAATGTCGTTGTCCAGAGTACAGCATCCACTCCTGTTGTCAGTGTGGA
The DNA here is from genome assembly GCA_000743665.3 of Scytalidium sp. 3C. Classification (NCBI taxonomy): domain Eukaryota; kingdom Fungi; phylum Ascomycota; class Leotiomycetes; genus Scytalidium; species Scytalidium sp. 3C. The sequence continues at coordinate 1,113,160 of JMRO03000013.1, read as the reverse complement.
CGTCACCAGCGAGGCGCCGGCATCTCCCGCTTCAACTCCAGCCTCCGCTCCGGCTCCAGCTCCAGCCTCCTCTCCAGCTGCTGCTCCAGCCCCTAGTCCAAGCAGCTTCTCCACTTCTACCTCTGAAGCCGGTGGTGTAGCTGTTACTGCAAGCTCGTCAGAGGCTTCCACCTCTGGAAGTGCATCATCTGGGAGCGGAGTCGTTGTGCCAACGTTCTCTCCTAACGCAGGAAGCAATCTCCGACCATCATCGTCCTTAATTGCGATCTTTGTTTCGATCTTTGCTCTCCTGCATATCTTCATCTAAAATCATCGCCCCTTCTCACCTTTTATCACCTTTTGAGCCGACCCACCTCAAAATACTTCTTCATTTTCCCGAGATTTCAACCCGGGAATATCATTCTTCTTCCTGACGCCGATTTCTCTTTTTCATGCATATCTGTACTTTTTTTACGCTTAACGATTGCATGATTTACGCTCCCTACTAGCATATTACGATTCTTCTTTAGCTGCATGCGAAATGAGTTCGACAGGATTGGGGGTTTTTAATGGGCATATATTTGATCTTCCGGTTAGAATTTGCATAGGCTTTTTTTGGGTTTCGGTCATTTTCATGATACCCGTACGCTCCTTTTATGATACCAATGATGGACAGGTGTGGCATGCAGCATAGCGATTTGGTTTTTGAGACTGGGATTTTGTGGGAGGAAAAGAAAGTGGCATTTTTTGAGCGATGAGTTGGGATGAGGAAAAACTTTTGGTTGTGGATACTTTTTGGATATCGATTGCGTGGTGCGGTGGAGATTACATATAAAGAGCCATATAATATACCCTTTGGAGAAGGTGGCTTAAAACAAAATAAAACCGAAAGTTGCAGCTCATACCCTTTGAACTCGCTGGGTACCTTGTGACAGAGTAAAAAAGTCGTGTGATCTTTAAGCACTGTTCTATTGATGCTCGAGGAACGAAAACATAAGAGGGCTCTTATTGGCCACAGTCAATTTAGCACTTTTGCATTTCGTACTTTTGCAAATCAGCGTGTAGCTCTCTACAAATTGTGCATAAGGCACCACTTTCTTCTTCCTACCATAATGTAACGCGCTTCCAGAAAGGCCACTTCTTCGTCTAATAAGCTGTCCAACCGTCAGCTATTATGGACGATTCTGTGAAACCCTGGACTGCAAAACGCGGTCGGCCATCTCTTGTCGATCCCGCTTTCGAGGAGCATCGCAGTACGATCACGAAACTCTGGCAAAGCGAAAACAAAAAGCTCCGGGACGTCATTCACTTCATGAAAATGAAACATGGCTTTTCAGCTACGTATGTATTTAGCATATATCATCTTTAATAAGTAGATGTGGTAGTTGACATATTGATTAGAGAGAAACAGTACAAGGACCGTTTAAAATCTTAGGGGCTTCAGAAGAATATTCGGAAGGATGAGATGCCTCATTTCGCCCGAATCAAGGTGCATCGCGATGCTGTCTCTAAACGGACAAGATTTAAACTTCGAGGCGCAGATGTCGATGTGACCAAAATTGACCGATGGATTAAAGCAAGCAAGAAGAAATTGGGTGATGATGGGTTTATGTCTTTAATCCATGCTCAAGGTGAGGGAATCTAGAATCAATCTTACTACGATTATGTCTAGCATCTGACTTGATACTCCTCTTCTCACCAGTTTCTACCCCTCCGGAGATCATTTATAAGACAGATGATGATGATGATGATGATGATGATGACCCAGCTCCTCATTCGGAAACAATCGCTGAAGACGTTGAGGATAAATCTGCCCCTGTGACGAGTGAATTTCCGGCCTACAATTCTTGCTCGCGTCCGCTGCAAAGGATCTTCCGCCTTACGGAGACAAACCTAGAGTCAGTCCTAGCTCTTACACATTGTTGAAATCAGCATACTGACAAATTTCACAGTGGTGTTTCTCGCTGTCGTGATATCTTGAAAGATCGTTCATATCTTCAGGAAATCTCAACAGAGTATAATTGTGCTCAATGTCAATCTAATTACCGCCAAATGCCAAGGACTGTTTTCGAGGTTTCAGTGTCTTACCAGCAGCTTGATATCATTATCTACAGCCACGATTTGCATTCAAATCTGGAGTCACTCTTGCCGATAGGGCTCGGGAGAATAAATGAGACTTTCGACGGCAAAGTCCTTCTTCAACACTATGATACACTAAAGAGGTACCTTAAGGAACTCCGCAGCCCTAGCTACGCTCCGAAAACAGGTGAGAATCTCATTGAAGAGTGTGCCCTCCTTGTAGAAGGGTTTCTGGAAAATCAGTCTGCGTTCAGATGTTTTGGCTCGCGGAGTATTTACGATTGCGGGCCTTTGGATGATCAGCATCAAGAGCTCTTTACTCACCAAGCACCGAAGAATGGTATTGCTGTTTTTGAACCTGGATTTATCGAAACCGAAGATCTAGGGAAGAGCTCAGGCTTGGATGTGGAGTCCGCCCCGGTCGATGACTCGGGATGGTGGCAAGTTGAGCAGGACGCCGAGCAGAATATTAAGAAACTATCAGAGTGGTGGGAGCGCGAGAAGCAAAGACTTGGGCAGGAGAGGTGCGAGAGGGAGAGGTGCGAGAGCGAGAAGTGCGAGAGGTACATTGAGCAATTTTTTAACCCTCAGCTTCAAGTGTGCTCTACTCAACAAGAACTTGAAGATGTTGTCGATACATTTGACCAGGTGCGGATCGTAATTGACCACGGCGATGGGGGAAACAGGTTCCAGGAGAATATGCAACCAATCCTCAATCATCAGCATCAAGAGGTCTCTACTCAACAAGAACTCGACGATGGTATCAACGCATTTGATAGGGCATATATTGAAATTGACGAGATTGAGCGGATGTTACAATCATACTTGGATTTAAAGTCCCCTCCGGCCTGTGACTCTGGGTGGCATATTCAGCAGGATGTGACGGATTCCGTAGAGTGGTGGGCCGATGGGGGTCATGAAAATTTTGTGATGGAAAAGGTTGAAGGGGAGTTACCCCAGAGAGGGTGGTGCAAGAAAGAGAGACTACGAGTGGAATGGGCCCAGGAGAGGGTGGAGAAAGAGAGAGACGAGAGACAGAGTCGGTGCATATGGGAAGGGGTCAGTTTGACCCGCGATCTCAGTAGCAGTGCAGTCATCGTTTTAGAAGAGGGGGGGAGGAAAGATGAGACAGAAATAGACGCCCCGAGCTCTAATGATTGTCAATACACTGGCTCCATTCTGGAAGGTGTTAGGGCTCATATCAGCACTAGGCGGCCAATTCTGACAAGAGAGAAAGAGGCACCTCGATCTCTCATAACTCGTCTTCGCGAGAAATGGGAGAAAGAGACAAGAGAGAAAGATATGCTTCGGAAGTTTCGCTTGAGCTTCATCCATCAGTATCAGCTTCTCAAGCAGGCAGGCAAGGATCTCTCGTCGAACCTTTACCAATATTCTCAACAATTACAATCCCATAGACAGGCATGGGATGCTGCAGTGTCGACAATGCGGCAACTCTCCAGACTTAAATCACCTCCAAGCTTCCTTGGCATCCTTTGCTTCCTGTGCGTCTCCAGGGCTGCCATAGAGACTCTAGAGGATCGAGAAAATGAGTACATATCCGCATTTACTCAGGATTTGGAACAATGGCAACAGACATACCCGGAAATCGAGGAAGCAGCACGGCTTATATGGGACATCACATTTGATTGTGCTCCCCAAATTCAACTTCCAGCTGGGGACGCTACCATGCTGCAGCTGCGAGAATCCGTGGCTGTACTAATTGAAAAGGCCAATGGAATGTTTGGTCTTCAACATAAGATTTATGAGCATAGAGTCGCGAATCGCCAGCAGCGGAGGAATATAGGCCGTACTACTTATAATATAAAGCTTTCGGATTCCCAAACGACAGCAAAAGAAGAACCGGTATATCGACTCACTAGCCCGAACATCACTTCTACCGACGATACAACTCAAGGAACACCTTTATTTACCCTGGTTAATCTGGTCACTAGCACCATATTCGCATTCGTCGTCTACTTCATGCTAAGTTTGTTCATCCTTCCTGCCACCAACATAATTATATATGCTCACTGAAGTCACACGGATCTAGGTTTTTCACAGGCCTTGTCAACCACAGTACTGGGTCTCCCGAATCCATGGCATACCAGCGCCTCACATACCACCTCGCCTTACCAAGGTATGGCCTTTGATATATCTTCCGATCACATGGAGGTGGCCAGCCCTTCACTGCTTTCGAGACCCTCAACTCCCTTTAATGCTTTTTATCCCTGCTTTGAAGCTCCTTCAGCGTCAGTCTTTGATGAATTCATCCCCCAATGATCTCGGTTCTCGTAGTTGGGGTGAGATAGGAAGCGCATGGACTCATGGTCTCTGTATATGAGTTAAGGATATGTGATAGCCGAAGAAGTCGCCTTCAAGATCTGCAAGCTTTATCCATAACCTTTGTTTAGGGAGCAGACTAAGCCCCAGGTTTAAGACTAATTAATACCCCGGTATTTGAGAACTGAAATCACGAGGAAGCTTTCTTTTCTCTCCGTCCATGTGACCAGCACGTAGAACAGCACTTTTTGCCTGAGGCCTTAAGGTTGTGTCTGTTGTTGTCTTGCTTAGTAACTGATGTGATACCCAACTAAAAGAAAGACCGTGGCAATCACATGCTCCGTAATGCCGACAGTATGTACTGTACATGAGTAGAGCCACAAGTAGAGCCACAAGCAATTTGCAGCATGAGGAGTATGTAGAGACCAGGCTTTACACAACAGCGGCATAAAGGTATAATTCAGAATTTCCAGACACGATCAAGAGTCTTTAGGCGCTTCTTCAGTCGTAACGGTATTTAAAACGCTGCTATTGCGACTAGGATGTATGAATAGCTTTGCGCTTTCACCACAATCCAAGGCAAAAGATTTAGGTCCAATAAAAGTAATATTTATATTCTGGTTCACAGAAAAGATACCATTCATCTAATTCGTACAAAAGAAGACTCGTCCAAAATTTTTTGTTCCATCGCTGCCATTCTCCAACGATGCTTCTTCACGATGCTTCATTTCTCCCTTGCACACATCCCCACCCTAAGACGCTACCTTGCTCTTTTGGGCTCCCGGTGGGCAAAAATGCTAATCAAACCAAATGCCAGGAGAGGGAGACTTAGATAAAAAGGATGGCAAACCCCCAACAAGAAAGACACGGGACAAGAAGAGCAAAGGTAAATTTACAACTTCGATCCGCTGACAATCAAGGAGTTTCCAGTCTTGATCCACTTGACGGCATCGCCGACCAACTCGTCAACGACGGCCCTGGCGGACTTCTTCTCGTTGACGACGGCGCTGGCCTTGCCCATCAAGAATGGTCGGGCATTCTCCATCATCNTCATCGGTAATATCGTCACCGAGGGTCTCGAAGTCGTGCTCGACTGGGATGACGCCCTTGCTGGTAAGCTCCTTGATCTCTTGCTGGCGGTTCTCCTCCCAGTTTCGGATGTACTCGTTGTTGCGGACACGGAGAGGTCGGCCAGTGAAGATGATGGTTCGGACATTGTCGTCGAAGCCGGCGGTGCGGACGGCTTCCTGGTGAGCCTTGGGAGCGCCGGCCTCATCGGTCAGGATGAAACGGGTGCCGACCCAGACGGCGGAGGCGCCCAGCATGAGCGCAGCGGCGACGGTCTGGCCATTGTAGATACCGCCAGCGGCGATGATCTGGACAGGAGCGCCGGTCAAAGGAGACTTGTGGCCCTTGACAAGGTTGACGCAGGCTGGGATGAGAACGGTGGTCTGTGGATTTCAGTTAGTCTTTAGTGCTAAGAGATGGGAGGATTTTTCAAGTTACTTACTGGGATATCACCGGTGTGACCACCACCCTCACCACCCTGAGCGCAGATGAGATCAACGCCGAGGTCGAGGCACTTCTTGATGTGCTTGGGGTGGCCAATCATGTTCATGTAGAGGATACCAGCCTTGTGGAGTCTGTCGACAACAGCCTTGGGTGGGACACCAACGGCAGACACGAAGAGTTTGGCACCGCTCTCAATGATGATTTCAATGAGCTCGTTCAATTTACCCTTGGTGTAGTCGTAGCTGCACAAATCTAGTCAGCGCCGAACTTTGTAATCTACAACGTAGGGTTACACCGGGAGGGTGGTAAGCTTACTTGGTCTTTCTGGCGTTTCCACCGACCTGAGGAAGGAGGAGATCAACACCAAATGGGGCATTCTTGTCTTTAAGGTATGACTTGAGCTCTGCAATCTGCTCGCGCAGCATATCTGGGGTATAGCCGACACCACCGATGACACCGAGACCGCCAGCGTTGGTGACGGCAGCAGCGAGCTTGGGGCCGGCGGCAACGTTCATGCCAGCCAGCAGGATGGGGTGCTGGATCTTGAGCAGATCAGTGGTCTGGGTCCGGAGTTGTTCTGCAAATATCACCAGGTTAGCTTCCAATTCTGCGCTGTGTCTTAGTCGAAGAGAGCATGTGAAAGGCAGGCTTACGTGGAGAGGCCATTGTGAAGGAAGTATGGATGGAGAGATGGGAAACAAGTATTTCGCTGAATCACGACAGAGATCTGGAGAAGGGAATGGGATGGGTATCAGGACAGATCAAGCGGTATGTTGAAAGAGAAAACAAGTGTCCGAGGTGAAGAGAGATGGATTTATGGTCAGAGCAGCTGAGAGGGGGACGGTCCCTCGGCCAAAGCTAGGTGCGCTAGGCGTCGTGGATGCGCAGAATTCTGGGGAAATGCCTCGGCCCAGCAACACCCAGTGCCATCCGGCCTGCTGACTGGTGCGATTACTGATAAACCCACTCTACCTAGACGAGCCACCGCACATGCCAGGTCACGTGCATCAGACGGCGCGGAAATGGGCCGGTCGCAGTCCCGCGCAGGACATGTGCGGTCTGTCCTCTCCGCCGTTTACGCTGTGATTCACACTGGTTAACCCGGGCCGCGATCACACCGGACGGCTAATAAGCTACTCTTGGTCCCGTGAGATAGGCGTTGATATTTCTGATCCAACCATGCATTCCCCGACTGTTCTCTAACTTATTCGATTATATCTCCGTAGACTTGGACTACCACTGCGGACTTCTACACCTGAATGGCAATAGACCTTCGAACCTGCACGTGACAGGACACATTCATGCCCTGATCTGACGCCTTACTTTCAAGACAGCAACAATTTTTCGGAGTTTAAAATCTGAAAGCGCCATGCATGCCAATCAACGTGACGTCGAGATCACCCATTTTGGCGTGGGGCTGCTGTCTCTCAGATTTTAAGTGCAAGTCTGTGCCATGAAGTGCACCAAATTACTCAACGTGGTAAGCATTGGACCGTCAGCATGTAGAAATGTGTTATCTACAGGAGGAAGATATAACCTCAAGCCCGGCTGCTCCATGCTTGCGAGCACCTATTCCTCATCGCCTGTCTATATGAGACCCGCAAACTCCACAACTCCATGGTCCCGGTACACTCTCCACAATGGATCTCCATCAGCATCAGCTAGGTCAAGTGAGTCCTTTACTTTGTCCAGGAATACTCCTAAGAAGAGGACTGCCTATATTGCACTGGGAAGCAACCTGGGCGACCGAGTTGGCATGATTGAGAGAGCTTGTAACGAGATGGAGACAAGAGGGATCCGGATTCTGAGAACGAGTAGTCTTTGGGAAACACAGCCAATGTATGTTCTGGATCAAGATCCCTTTTTGAATGGCGCTTGCGAGGTATGCAATTGAGCGTTCCCCGTCATTGTATATTGGCTTACACATCTCATTAGGTAGAAACAACGCTGGAACCACTGGAGCTCCTGGATGAGCTGCAGAGCATAGAAAATGCCATGGGTAGAAAGAAGATCATTGACAAAGGTCCTCGAAATATTGATCTTGACATCCTGCTTTATGAAGATCAGGTCGTAGATCACGAGAGACTCAAGATACCTCATCCGCTCATTTGTGAGCGTGAGTTCGTGCTTCGTCCTCTGGCCGAGTAGGTGGATCCTCTTATTCCAAGACCCAAAAAGTTTCTGGGTCCAAAATCCATACTAAATATCCACAGGCTCATTCCTGCAAAGGCGCTGAATCAAGCAAATCCATGGACGCTCACCCTGGACTATCTCAATGCCCTACCACCGTCACCATCGCCTATATCCACCATCACGCTCTTACGACCAGGTACTCCCTTTATTCATTCACTCTCTCCAACACGTAAAACTCAAGTAATGGCCATCTTAAATGTCACTCCAGACTCCTTCTCCGATGGTGGGCTCCACTCCCAAGAGACCATTCCCAGTGTCGTCCAAAGATTTATCTCCTCGGGGGCGACCATTCTCGATGTTGGGGGCCAGTCCTCAGCACCGAATACTCCAGATATCACTGCCGAAGAAGAGATTGCCCGAGTGGTTCCAGCAATATCCGCAATTCGTAAACTGGATATTGCCAACAACATCCCTATCAGCATCGACACTTACCGCGCCTCTGTTGCCGAGGCTGCGATCCAGGCAGGAGCGGATATTGTGAATGATATTTCCTCCGGCCAACTTGATCCAGACATGCTCTCCACTGTTGCCAGACTAGGCAAGACGATCTGTCTAATGCACATGCGCGGCACACCGGCTACCATGACCAAACTTACCGATTACGCTCCAGAAGGCCTTATCCCCACCATGGCATCTGAACTCCTTGCCAGGATCTCTGAAGCCGAGAAGGCAGGAATTCGGAGATGGAGAATCATCCTTGACCCCGGTATTGGTTTCGCGAAAAACCAGAGCCAGAACCTTGAGATTTTGCGGCGGATGGATGAACTACGCGCCTGGCCTGGCCTTGAGGGGCTGCCCTGGTTGCTAGGCAGCAGCAGAAAGAGATTCATAGGCCGAATTACCGGTGTTGAAGAGCCGTCGAAGAGAGTGTACGGGACAGCTGCAACAGTTGCGGCCGCAGTGCAAGGCGGTGCTGATATTGTCCGGGTCCATGATGTAGAGGAGATGAGACAAGTTGTTCAAGTTAGCGACGCTATTTGGAGAGTTTAGTTGGACCGGAACCTATGTGTATTACTATTCATGTATATTATGCCATTCATCGCGAGACATTAGCGGAAATAGAAGTGGCAGAAGGATTCTAGGTTAGAGCAGCGAGGCGTCAAGGCAAAAGACGTCAAATTCAAAACTTGGGAGATTTCATAGATATAATGTGGCTTCTGCACATTATTAGCAACTGGTATGTAGCATCTTCGCATCTTCTCATCTTTGATTGCAAATTAAGTACTCGCCTTAGCCGCGCTATGTGGTGCTTGACTGGCCCCACGTTTCCGCGTCATTTGTGGTGAAAAAGCAACTTCCATCAGGCATAATTTGGGATGCAAGGCGGCCTTCAGCCTCGTCTCTTAGCTTTCTTTGATACTCATTTAACAACATATCTCTGTTGAAAGCTATATGCATTTAATTATTGAAAAGTCGTTCAAACGCATTCTTGAATCTTTTGTCTTTTATAAACAGGAAATATGTTTTGAGTAGGAGCCGCTCTTCCCGGAACGAGATCCGCCTCGTTACTGTGCTCCCGCCAGAGTCTTCGGCAGATGAGACTACACCTGTTAGATGCATTTTGGAACGCGTGTGTCTGGATGATTGTACCCAGCTATATGAAACGTACAGAACTGGATTTTCCAATTCCAAGAAGAGCCCGTACAAACTTGTATACTATTGGATACGGGCTTTACAGGATGATCGCCTTCGAGCTCTTAGGAGTGGATACAAAGGTTGTTCGCCTGGGTGAACCTGGGGAGATTACTCCTGTCTCTCTTACGTATGGGGTGATCCTAAGGTGACACGCACTATAATGCTCAATGGCAATAGTAAATAGCAAATTATAAATCAAGACGATGATATTACAAAATTAATTTTATTCTATTCTTTCAAGACTGATCCCGATGGATTTTTAAATTCTAGACCTTATGTCAAGAGGCCAAAGCGCAGGAATGTCAGGGTTGTTGTAGTAGGGAGTGAAGGGATGCCAGGTTGACCATGGAAATCACTATATATTGGCACAGTAGCTAGGGAATTGTCAGGAGAAGATGCCACGTGATGGCAGGAAGCAGGTGCTGACCACCTGCTTCCCTGTAGCTGTCTCAGATGGAGGGAATTTACTTATAGGAAGAGGGTCTCCTCCCAGAAATTGAGGAGTTCAGAGATTAATACTCTATCCTTCTCACCTTCCCTCGTCCTGAATGTGGATTCTGCACATTCCCAAACTGACAGCAGTCACTTTATGTATGCTGATCCTCTTTCAATATCGATACCGTGTGCTGTAATCCTTTGGGCTGACTACTAAACCTCTACCTTTCTTGGCTCCTTTGTAAACTGTCTCGATAATATCAATCATTTCCTGCTTATCCTCCAATACCCAATTGATTTTATTGTTGTTTCCTGTTCCGAAATCGCATTGCATATGTTTATTTCGGAAAAAGAACATGATAGTACATGAGTCATAGAGCTCATACATTTGATTAAAGTCAGGGACCTCATCAATATCGCACACATAGATAACCGCAAATGCTGAAACACGTTCGGCTATCTTATAAAGAATTTCATCCTGTCGCATACAATCAGGGTCGGAATCGCGACCAAAACGCACTACAACGACGCGTTCCTCCTCTATGAAAATATCAGTTCAGCAGCTAATGTACTATAATTGAAGCTTACCAGATAGGATGGCTTGGTCGACATGCCACCCCGAATGAAGGTGTGGGAGGACTACAGAGCCCATGGTAACTTTTCATACAACTTCTAGATGTTGGCTTGGGCGGTTTTATTAGTCGCTCGACTGCTTTGTAGCCTTAGACAGGCACAGACACGTGATGTTCGTGTTTGAGCTTTCCTGTCAGGGAATGTGCTTATATAATAGACACTAGAGGCAACGATAGGCAGAGCGTATCTACCAAATTAATCTCCATTTTTTCATAGTGCTTTATATCAAGTCAAAAAAAGGGGGGGGGGTTTCAAATTATAACTAAAGTCAAAAACGACAGCACTTTCAGGCTCTCGCAAAGTTTGAGAGAATATTCTCAAGGTATATTTGTGCAATTGCAATATCGGCAACTATGCTAGCTACAGTTTAAGCTTTGGATACAAGATTCGGACTTTTGGTGGGTATTTAGCGCTGGGAACCAGCTTATTTATCACTATTCTACATTCATACATACATCTGGTAATGTTGAACTATTGTACATTTCCGCTGAACAAAATCTTAACTAGCCCGAAAATTTGACATATTGTAACCTTTTGCCACTTTGATCATGTAGATTAACATAATTTGTATCAATCAGGCAGACATTGCGGAGCGTAATATCCAAGTGAAACGCATGGGGGATCTCTATGCTTCTGCCTTCTCTGTTATCGCGTGGTTGGGCCCTGAAATTGAAAGGAGTGCAGACTTTTTCAAAGCTATCAACGAAATGGAACTTAAAGATCCCACAGAGTTTGACAATGAATTAATTCAGCTAGTCACACATCGCATGTTGAATTTTCCGGACTCGGCATGGCAAACTTTGGAATACTTTTGCACCTTATCATACTGGAAACGGACGTGGATAATACAAGAGATTTCATTATCAAGCATTGCATCAGACGCACTATGGGGTGATCAGACTTGTCCGGTATTCTCAACCTTTTCGATTTTATATACGCTTCACAACTCGCCCGCGGTAGTAGAGAAGCTTATATCTCTGAGTATAGAGACATTTGTTCCTCTGGATGTGGAGCAACTTATGGCTTTTGGTGTAGAGAAGCTTCTGGCTCTGGATATAAAGAGTGATTTGCCTGTGCGTCCTAATGATCCTCTACTGCGCAGAGCGAGGCATGTCTTTAATATCGCTGAGTTGCACAAATTCGTCCCTTTTGAAGTGGTAGTTCGAGACGCTTGGATGTTATTTGAGGTGCTTCAATATTCACAGCAGTCTGACGACCGAGACAAGGTCTACGCTATCTTATATCTCATTAGTAATTCGATCTCCGATCTGACATCACCCGACTACACTCTTCCTGTCGTAGATGTATATGTGCAGTTTTCCGAAGCTTTAATTCGGAGTGCCGGTAGACTCGACGTTGTTCTTTCGATGTATCTTCCAGCAAGAAGCGACAGGTGACTTTCCAAGTTGGGTGTTAGATCTCTCTGGCTCAAGTGATCCGGATAACGAACAAACTGGAAGGCCACCATTTCAAGCAGCAGGGGAATCTGGTCATATTTTTAACCGTGCTGGAAATCCGAGAAACTTAATATGCAAAGGATTTTCAGTCGATCATATTATTGGGTTCACTAAAAGTCCAACAGGAGAATCATTCGACGATGGTTATATACTTTACGGTCCCCGGAGAAAGGATCTCGTATATACTCATGAAGGAACTGTTCTAGAAGCTTTACGTGAGAGTTTTTACCCCAGGTGGTCAACGGGCACCACCAAACACTTGTCCAGGGAATATAGCACACTTTTTGAACATGTTGCTCGTCAAATATCAGGTTTGAACGATGATCTAGAGGTTAACAATCTGCCAGCTAATATTTTGGACTTTCTCTTTTGTGGAAAACCTCTGGAAGACCATATTCCTGATCTCCTCGAATGGCAGAATACTAATACCACTTTCCAATTTATGGAAGGCCTCTGTATGGTTGGATACATGTTCCAATATTCATAATTGCTGAACTTTGTGGCCCCGAAAAATGGACAAATCGAGTTCTCCACCAGCTTTGGCTAGATCTTAGGTCGCATTTGAATTGTGTTAGGTTACTCCTCACGGAGCGGGGATACTTGGGGACATGCCCAAAGGCTATACAGCCAGGAGATCGACTATTCATCCTAATGGGGTATGATTCTCCTGTAATACTGCGACCGCACGGAACAGCATATAAGCTGATCGGAGACGCCTATATCCATGGAATTATGGAGGGTGAGGCATTACAGCTTTTGGAAACAGGAAAACGCAAATTAGAAACAGTGGAACTATGCTAAGCATATGTATTTGACGATGCTGCAGATATACCTATACGAGTATATGAAGCTCTGACAAGCGGGCTGATTTTTTGTACACTGTTTGAGAGACATATGTCCTAAGATTTCAACCTCCATCCCTCCCCTCCTGATTCAAAGCAAAGCCAAGCCGCGCCTCCTCTTCCCTCCAGACACGCCAAGGCACCAGATTCGAAGTGTCTGTGTGAAAAATAACCATCAAGTCCGTACTTTCGCATTCTCGTATTCTCATACTTCACTAGTGACTAATAGTACTTCAATTGTCTCATAGCTTGCATGCGACATAAAGTTTCATGCAGCTAACTGCCGGTAACACAAAATTTGCGCCTCAAAAAAAAAGTAAGTGTAACTTAGACTTCGTTTGAAACCCGGGTTCTTAGTAAAGAAACCGGATTAGCCCATAAACTAAACAGCCGCAATTGCCATTTTACATTTCCCATAGAAGACGCCATGGAAGCAGTGGTTGCGCACAGAAAGTAAGACATGCGCGGTTACACTGGACGATGATATAGCGAGATTAGATGTAACTTTATCATGCACGTACTTCTTACCTCAATGCATGAGTAATAACACCGGCGTGAGGCATTGAGCGGCTACTTTTGGAGTCAAACTGGAAAGGGAGTAAAAAGTGGTGGTGGTACATCCACAAACTTGCGAATTCTTCTTTGGCCAAAGCGGAAACTTTTCGTCCTGCATTCTATTCCTGGCATAATCATATCCTACATGAGATTCATCGACGGTGAGATATCCCACCACTGTTGAACTTCTCGCACTTTTCTTTTGTTCAATTTCTCCAGTCCCTTCCTCGAAATCATCTCCTTTTCCCCTTTCCCTCAGTCAATGCCGCCATCTCTCCACCCAGTTGAGGAAAAGAGCAAAAAAGAGAATAATTGATCAATTGCAAAAACCCCATTCTTCCTCGCATCCTATGCCAGGCACGCTGTCTACTGATTCGTCCAAAACTTTTCCAACTCCAAATCCCAAAATAACCCGTTTTGCTCCGTTTTCCACATTCAATTCATCCCAAGGTCCCTCAAGTTTGCATCGTCATCATGATCACATCAAACGACGGACAGTAGTTGGTTCTCCATTTAATCTGAATTTCTCGCATGGCAAATGCGAGATCTTCGGTATCGCGAGACCTGATCCCTTCCAGTTTAACTCCAAATGCCGCTGACTGAGACTCAAGAGATGCGGGAGAAATCTCGCCGTAGTAGAAGACAGGCACCAGTCCTAATCATAAAAGATACCGTGACGGAAAATGCTATCGTCGAATGATGGCCAGAGAAGCATCAAAAATGAAAGGCGTCACATGGAATGGAAGTAACGATGCACAGCACCTAAATGACCAGCATAAGTTTCAAAGCAAAGAAAACTCTGAGAACTTTTTCATAGAAAAAAGAGAGCCTAAGAAATCTGATATTGTTTTCTTCGAGACCTAACTAACTGCAGCAAAGAAAAATGGTTGGTAGGAGTGCGCAGTAAGTATCGTCCGAAAAAAAGAAAACGGCATTGCAGCATTCATTATAAAATTTTTTTGATAGCCCCTTGTACAGAAACGGCACACAGCGGCGTCAGGAAATAAGGACCTTCCCAAGCAAAAAGCTGCATGCCCTAGCAGACCCGAAATTTCGTAATGTGACATAACTATAACTACCAACGGGAAAATGGTATCATCGGTCGTTCACTGGTGTGGAATTTTCCATGCTGATAAACCCTGTCTCATGCGTCCTGGACCCCTTTTTTCAAAGAAAAAAAAAATTAACAAAAGAGAAATGAAACGTGTATAAAAGGAAAACAAGAAATGATGTGAAAGTGTGGATTGATCCCTGAATGATCTCTGACCCCTAAACCTTTGTTACCTGTTGGAGGGAAGTGATCCGTTCAACAAAGTTGTTTCCTTTATAATCCCAGCGCCATGCCCAATTCGTTTCCATAATGCCAATCCCAGAACGTGTTGCAGCGGAAGTTAAGATGAAGGAAAGTGACGAAACTTTAAAAAAAATTACAAAAGGGAAGTAAGACGAATGGTGAAATATAATGGCCGTGAGATCTCATTCTACCGGCAGTCGTCGTGATGCGAGCTCCCTACATTTCCGAAGATGGATATCCCTACCATTCTGGTGGTGAAGCAACGGGGGTGAGTCGATCTGGCCGAGTAACATACAACAAGATGTTGCAAAATATGGCTGATCCAGTCTCGCGGAATGTGAATCAGATGTTCAGCCCTTGTTGCAGTAAAGTCGCGGGGAAATATCCTTTAGACTCTGATGTTCCTTCCCACCGGCCACACATTTTACCCAGACTATCAGCGCCGCTAGTCAAGCTTGGCAGCATATATCCTCCCGAATACTCTGATTTGACCTTCACATCCGAAGAAGACTGGGGTGTAGGCGTATACCTTGCCTCATGCCCTTCGTAGATGGCTGACGGGTAATATGAGTATCCAGGGGTCTCAACAATACCCTTTACCTCCTCTGCAGAGAGGACAGGTTCCATAGGGACTTGCAAATTTCCCGCATTCGGTCGGTAGTGGTGATAAGCTTGACTGCTCCCATAAGAACCGGTGTAGCCTTGAGATGGTAGCATCGATGATGTGCCCGACATGTTCACATCGCCCGACATTCGTGACGAGCCGCTGGACTGGTACGAACCCCCACCAGCGGCGCCTCCCGGACCCGCGGTTGCGTTGCTAGCTCTGCGTTCGCTTTGGTAGTGGCCTGGTGATCTACCACGGACCACCATGGGTGCAGACATTCGGGTCGCAACCTTAACCCAACGCTCCGATTGCTGCCCGCCAACGTCGGCAAACAACTCCACCAGGAGATGGTAATACTGCTGTGCGGCTCTTCTTTTCCCATTATTCGCAGTAGCGCACTTGAATTGGATACGCTCAAAAGTTGCCTCCGATTGCGGTTGATTTGGTGGGTGTCCGAATCCTTGGTCATAGCGAGAAGTACTTCCAACACCGCTGTCGCCCGCGTAAAATGGCTGATGCGGCCTCGGCTGGACGGGTATCCGTGGTGGTTTTTCCTGAGGGCCTTTGTCTCTCTTCGGGGTGTGTTGCACGAGATCGATCGGCTTGCCATCAATTCCATCTACCACGGCAGCAATAGACAAAGCCCAGCCATAGATTTGAGCTGATCCGTGGCCCTGTATGAGGTGTATCGGTACATTGGTATGGGGATGTAGCGTAAATGAGCAGTTTAAAGAGAAGTAATTTCTTCGATAGCAAGTCCAGTCGTTGTCTGCCAGGAAGAACCCTTTATCGATCTTGCCGAATATTTCGGGTCTCACCATCTCTCCATTCTGCGTCTGCAGCTGATGCAGTTGCTCCGTAGGGTTTAAAGGCGGGCTCCCTTCAATTTGGGAATGCTCCATGCTCACTGGCGTTGCGAAGCCACCACTCGAAGACGGCGATAGCGGAGCGCTTCTCAGACTATTCGGCGGCGATCTTGACAGAAGATCGGACCTTCGTAGACCGGACCCGTAGTGATCTCGCGGGGTAAGAGACGAGCCTGGGTTCGGTAGCGTCTGACGAGAGGGCAGCGCCATCCCAATTGAGCCGTCTCTATCATGGAGGTATCAGCAATGCCACTTCATCATGGGCCCAGATTCATCGAACGCCATAATTGATTTTGCAAATATTTGCGGCTGCACTTACAATGAATTCTGGCTTGGTTTGCGATCGGGTATGGAAGACGAGGTAGAATAAGATGTGTTCGAGTAATAAGTCGTAGGGTTGGTGGAGTATGTGGAGCTCAAACTTGTGGTTGGATAAATGTTCGAGTATGATGCGTAAGATAGATTGGGATTCGACTGAGTTGGCGTGACAGAATATACGGGGTTGCTGTGCTGCGTGCCTGACTCTGATCTGTATCTAAGAGGGAGTCTGTCAGTGACCGCTGCGAGGTGAAATTATTTCTTTGTCTGACGCATGAAAGCGCTCTCTTCAGCAATCCGGATTTATATCGTGTGCCTCGCAGTTTGTCTCAAGCCACTTGGCTCACGTGTGTAGGACAGATAACACACAAAGCTGTGACAGAAGAAGCGAGTAAATTGCCGCGTGATACAATACAGTCCGGGACGGCGTTCGCAGAGCTGATTAATGGCCAGCTGCACATTGTGCAATGCGAGAGAGACGTAAAACAAGAGGCAAGTCGTGGCACGTTCACAACTTCAAAGGACATGAAAACGAAGGGGAGCTAGGCGAAGTGCATCTAAGTAGGCGAGAATTGCTGACCGCTGCACAGCGAAGGCGCCCAGCAACAATTGGGTGCCTGTGCCTGAAGCCGTTCGCTATTTTTTGTTGGGCACCGTGCAGCCAACCCCACAGGGGAAATGCAGCGGCCAACCGGAGGAAGGGCTTTATATGAATGGAGGAAAGAGAAACATACCGTAGATCATCAGCCGATGGGACATTCACGTACCGTAAACCCATCTCCGGATTTAATGAAGGATGGTGAATATATTCCTGCTTGGAAGAGTTGTCGCGCCCCCGCTGTGGCTCGATGCCAGTGTATGCGACTGGGTCTTGAAGCTCCGCAGTTCGCGAGAGCATTAAGTTCTTTAGAGTGTGGTTTGATGATGTGAAAACTAGAGAAGCAGGAGCATTAGTGCTTGTTGCTATAGGAGTCGTCCAAGAAGGGATCCAGGCATCGTGTGATAGGGAGAGCTCAGAAGAAAAGCAAAGAGGAGAGCAACAAGATTTAAAAGTAACGTTGAAGGGGTCAACTTTATTGGAAGAAATATTGCATCTGTAGAACTGGCAAGCCTGCAGCAAGAGAGAAGAAGAGGGAGAAAGTGAGGGAAGAGCCAGAGGTGGAAGAGGTGTTCACTAATAGACCCTGCTCAGCCTTCTGGAATGCCGCAACTTGTCTCTCTCCTGCCATCCTGCCGCAGGGCTGAGAAATCCTCGTAACTTTGAGCAATAATTGTCATACTATCGCTGACAAAGATTGCATTTCTCTGTTCGGCAGTTGTTGATACCATAGGAAACTGTTTGTCAACTCGGGTGAAAGAAAAGATGATGTGAGATCCTCCGTCGCAATGCAATGCAGCGGAGAAGCTAAGAATCTAATCACGCCAGACCCGGAGCAACGCAGGCCAGCGTAAATCCACGAGTAGACTATCCTGAGCAAAACGTGGAAATGCCCTTGATAACTTGCCTCAGATTTCTTCCAGATAGGTGTCCAAGCTATGTGAGTTTATCCAGGACACCTGAAAGCAAGGCAATTCATGGCCAACAATAGCAAACTCGGGTGGCGTAAAACATCAATCAACAAGACCAAAGAGCAGTAACAGCAAACTTTTTTTTCTGGCTCACCTTGGTTCATGGACTGACCTGTAGACAGCAAAATCTGTCAATTCAGCCAGATGCTCTTCCTCTCGTCTCTCTCCCCCCTGAAATATCTGAATCCGGACCTAGCACGACTCGCGATGAGGGTGGCGAGGAAATCTCAATTTCGTCGAGAAACGAATCCGCCGTTGGTGGAGGGCCTTTGGAGGCTTGTTTGGTGGACGTTGGTTCCGGTTGGGAGCTTGCACGGTCTAGACCTTTTCTCTTCTAACACGCCTGAGGAGACGAGAACGGGAAATGGGCGCGGCACCTCGTTGAGCCAGCCACGAGCCAGCCGGTCACGAAACAAAAGAATTGTCCAAGGGGAGGGAAGGTTGAAGAGGTATAAGTAAGATGCAAACAAACACGCTACAGACAAGCAGTGACCAGCGTAAGCATCGAGGACCGTCTCCCCGGACGCAGAGGGCGGAGGGTGGCAATGGTGAGAGAGCAAGGAGGGAAGAGGGCGAGCGAGTCGAGCTCTGGCAGGCGCAGGTATAATAAATTTGGCGATGACCGCAAGGTGGATCTAGTGCGGTTGCGCGCCTCGAGCAGCGGGCAGCGCGCAGTCTGTGTGTTCGGGGGATTTTTTGAGACCGCCAGAGGCCTGGCGAACGGAGCACGGCTGGGGGGATTGGGGGGGGGGNCACACTGGAGGCCTCCTGGGGCAGCCAGCAGCGGCTGGATGGGGAGCAGCACTGATTGACCGACAGGCACCGGGCAGGGTAGGATCCAGAGCCAAGCGCCAGTTCCCGCAAAGCACAGGCCAGCCGGGGGCGTCAGCACCCAGCCCAGCGACGGGGGAAGGGGGGACGGATCGCCTGGTGCTGCAGTGCGAGCTAGTATGAGGCTATCCCAGACGGGCGCTCTAAGCAGGCTGAGGCGCGAGCGGTGCAGTTTGGGACTCGACGGCGGCAGCTGCAGCACCCGCTACTGCACTAGAGTTTACGGTACGGGCTGCAAAAACCAGGTCCACGGTGCCTAACCACGGCTACGACACGGCCACTCAGAACCCACTGAGGTTGGGGAGACGCAGCCACCCAGGCCTCGGCGGCCGTGCGAAAGTAACCTTATGGTGTGTGCACGCTCTCCTTACCGGACTGGTGTCGCCCAGCGGATGGGTCGCGGTGCGCTCTGCGCTTCTCGACCGTCCACTAGAAGAAGCAAGCAAGCAGCTCAATCAACTCCACTGCTCTCAGCTGCTGGGCGTCTGGAGTCTCTTGCTCCACCCCAGCACCCGACGCGCGTGGAGCAAGCAAGATTTAGGGTGCTGAGCGTGGCCGGCGACCCAGAGCACCGCGATCTCGGGGCTGCTGCTGATTTGGGAACAGATCCCCAAACGTGGCCAATGGTGGATAAGTGACGAGACGGTAATGAAAGGCAAGAGCCCGCGCATGCGTCACGTACGGATCTGGGTGTCTGGAAGCGAGGACGTGTGGAAGTCGCTGTGTGGATGGCTGGGCTGCGTAGATGCGTAGATGCGTAGATGCGTAGATGGCGGAGAGAACCTTCCCAATGTGCAATGGCGGGTGCTGCTTTGGGAAGCGAGCTCTCGATCGTGGGCAATCACCCGCAAGCCTAGTCTTTCCTGTTCGAGATGCGTGTGAGACCGCCAGGCCGGAGATACCTGCGTACCTGGCAGTGGCAGTGTGGACGAAATCTAGTGGGAAAGCAGCTGCGAGAGAGGCCGTGTGCCTGTGTGACGGTGGTGCACGCAATCTCGATATGGCTGCAAACTCTCGGGATGGCAATGTGGAAGGTAATCTCACAATGTCTTGTCGAGCTGCTGCGGCCGGTGTACTGGCAAATCCAGAGCCCGATCCAGCGCTCGGCGCGACAACGGTAGCTCTATCGGGCCCAATGGGGGGGCCTGTTCGCGTGGTCGGCCGCTGGGCTCTTCTGCTTCCTTTCCTCTGGCCCTCTGTCTCTGTTTTGCTTCTGCTGCTTTCCCCAGGCGGTGTCTCTGACGGCGGCAGCACGATGACGACAGTTACCGTCCCAAGTTCCCAGACGCAGTGCTGTGCTCTCAGAGCGTTGATCTCGATCGACCCCGCGGAGCTGGTGATCCGTCGTCCGTCCGCTGGTGGTGCCCTGTCCAGCGATCGACGTTGCTAGCGGGGCCACCGCTTCTGTTACGTGCAGCGACGGTAACTCCTGGCACTGATAATGTACCGTGCCCAGCCCGCCAACCAAGGCTGTTCAGGCCCGGAATAAAGGGCAGACTGCGATATGCGCAAATATGCGCCACAGGCGCTGCGCTGGATCCTCCAAATCGAGTCGTGCCCGCGATGGCTGGAGCTACTCCACGATCCGGCAGATAGACTCTCGGGGCGGAGTTATCAAGGAGTTCGCTCGCCCACAAGTGGCGGTGTGCAGTCAGCCTTTGGCTTATGGCTGACGGGATCGTGGCTGAAAGTAAACCTTCTGGAAAAGGAGGCGTCAACGGTAAAACACGTCCAATCCCAAGGAGGTCTGGCAGTTCAATGAGGGGAGCGATACCTGAAGTTCTTTGTCCTAGGAAGCTGGTGTTTGCTATGGAACGTGCGGATATACTGGAAATCCGCTGTGCAGCTCATCAAAAGATAGCCGTATGTATGTGCGAGAGCAGACTGGAACCGATGCTCGGCGAATGGACGTGGATGATGGGTCTTTCCTTTTTCTTTCTTTGTTTCTTTTTTTCCCAAAGGATCCCTCCAAGTATATACACATATATAGATATATGCATATGTGTGTTTTCCTTTTATATCTTTTGATTCCACTACATGGAGCGTGTCCAACACGTATATATACAGCAGCTCTACCGCATGACGGGTATCATATGTCAAAGAGAAGGATGGTGAGAGGGAAGGGGCAGTGCCGGACTGCCTGCCCCCGTTACTCCCCTCGAACGGAGACAGATGCCAAGGCGGCCATGGATTATACAACCATGCAGTTCGTTTGTGTTGTGTCTGGGACTGGATCGTCTTGCCCAGTTAGGGCGCAAGTACGCTGGTGTAACCAAATCTGATCGCTGCTGAGATCACTAATTGCTAGCCCAAGTCGGGTCGTACAAAGATAGCGGTTTCAAAAAAGTAAAATAGACAGAATAATAAGTAATAAGTAATGGTTTTATTATTTCAAACCTAGAACGAATATAAGCGTTCTCGGATTAGGGATCTGCCAACTGCCTTCCGGAAGCAGCATGAAGATGCATGCTCTGAAGTCCCGTTAATCCATCGGTTGATGCTGACTTCCGTGGCCCATACGGCAGCCAGATCAGCTGTTCCCTTGTGCAGCGCATTATCCGCCATGCAAGAAGGCAAGCAAGAAGCATTTCTTTTGCTTCCAGGTCGATAGCCAGGAGGCTGGACAATGGACTATCATGAACTGCAGCAAGCCGAGCCTACGCTGGTCTCCGGCACGGAGGACTCCAGAGGCGACGAATGGCTCCGCCAGATGCTGGTATGCAGGAACCGGGCCCCGGGCAGTGGTGGTAGGGGGGTTTGTAGGGGGTTCTTCTTACCTCATGAAGCGGCGAAGGCCTCGCGAATGCAGACTCACCCAGCTACCGCCGAAGAAAGTGATAGGTCGCATCGTCCAGAGCCCAGCACTGCGCGGATTCGCCTGTGCCCTAGGCGAGAGAAACCAGCATTGCCCGATCCACCAGGGGGAGAAGTGGGAAAAGTGTGGCACGGGGGTATTTTCGAAGGTTTAACCAGGGACATTGATGATCGACTTTTCGATATCGTTCCCTTGGGTGCAAGATTAGCCGCAACGTTGTCCCTCGACCTCCTGCCTCCCTACGAGGTTTTCGCTTCATCCCCGAAGCACGGGCAGCTCAAAGACCAGGAGGCCTGAGGCCCTCGGGCCTTGGGCCTTGGCAGGTAATCACGCATCCTCAAGGAGGCGCCCAATAATGACCGCGAGCAGAAGGCCTCAGAGCCGGGGGAGGCCTCTCGCTACCAGATGCAATGGCAAAAAGAACGCCAGACCAGGAGACCAGAGACCGATGTCTCTTTCTCACTGCAGTACGACCCTACGAAACCCCCTACGGTCGACCACCTGTTCTCTTCAGGCGTCGCCGCGTTGGGTTCGAGACACGGATGTGTTGGATTTGCCCGGGGCAGAAGGGCTCCTCGACATTCCCATGCGCAAGTTGATCGTGGATCTCAGATAACGCAAGGCTCTCCCGACCGAGATCCTCTGGGGAATGCTCCCGGACGCTTAGCTGCTTAGCCCGAGCCCGATCCGCCCACCCTCGCCAGGCCCGGTCGTGCTGGCCCGAACGGCCTGTGGGGGGACCCAGCCTGTGCAGGGGAGCCGGAGAGAGCAAATCGTAGGGCAAGGGAAATTCCCAGGTAGGGAACATCTCCCTTCAGCGATCCAGCGTGCCACCACCTGGAGGAGCGCACGAGAAGGGAGAGGTGGCCTTTATCGCCACGTCCGTCCTCCGGCTCCTCAGCACGAGTCAGTTGTCGCTGACACCTGGGTGCCTTGCTTTGCTTTGCCTTGCCTTTCATCGCTAAGGGTTTGCATCTCTGCAATCTCCCCTCGAGCCCACGCTGGTGGAGCCTTGATGACTGTGTGATCGGGTGGCATTGCAGGCGCGCACCTGTTCAGAAATAGAGCACGCCTAAACAGCCCTGTCTAGATCGACGCCTCGTTTCTGCCTGGCTTCGGCCTCGACACCACCACCCGAGGCCCTCGCCCAAGGGAGGGGATCAGTTTCTCAGCGGTGGTAATCCTGCAACAACTCTCATGTGGGAACTCTTGAGGGGAAACCACCACCGCTACTTCGAAACAACAAGACCTGGCTGCCAATTGGCAACCATGAACGTAGCAGCCATCCTAGCCGATGGTGGATGCCAGATGTCGTAGCTCGAGAAATCCCAGGCCCCTTCTGGGACCAGCCTTCCAGCTGGGACAATAATGAGGTGAGAAATCTAGAATGAGTCATGAAACGATCGGCAGTTTTCATTGTTTACGCGGGCTCCTTTTCTCTCAGCGTCCTGTGCTATCGAGGAGGACGCACGGTGTGTGTCGCCTTCGTTCAACACTCCGCTCGATGCCCGCGCCGCCGGCTTCGTACTCGTCTCGAAGGCAGCAAAAAGTAAAAGCTGTCCTCCTGCAAGCAGCCAGGCACGTCAAACAGAATACGTCGCTCTCCCTGGGTGACATCGGATTCGATCCACTGCGCGTCGAAGGCCCTGCAAGGCCAAACCAGGACGGACAAGGAGGGAATGACTTGCAGCGAGCCAATCCTGTGCTACATGACAAAGCAAACAGCAGTAGCGGGCAGCCAGCGCATGCAGAAGGGTCCAGCGATCCCAGGAACCCGGGTCGACAAATGGGCGTTGCGCCATGCCTCCCCACTGGTCCTCTCCCACTGTGAACAGACGCACACCGCACCGTGGACCGCCCAACGGAACTGCAGCACCTCCAGTGCCCCGTGTGATGCTCTCGGGCATTTGAGCCACCGTCCCCATAAAACTACTTGAGTGACTGGACGGCCATCCACGCCCTCAGCACAACGGGGCTGCAGCCGCCATCTCTATCCGTTTTGCTCTCATGTCCACCACGTGAGTCGCGAGCGTCCTTGCTGCCAAGCGGCCCGGGTCCCATGAGAAGGAATGTGCAACCGGAGATTGCAGCGAGACTGGTCAGGCCAAGCACCTACTCCTCTCCATAGGATCATGCACTTTCCAATCTCTATTGCCCGTTAGTGTCCGCCAGGCTGCTTAGCGTAGCCGTCGCCGAAGAGGATTAGTTTCGGGATCAGACTTGGGTTGAACCTCCCAAAAGCCGGCCCCCATACGCCGTTTCAACCCAGCCTCCCTGGGGAGGCCTCAAATCTGTCTCGAGCAATGGCTGGGCGGTGAAAAGGAAGCAGGCAGGCTCTGTGGCCTCGCACACCCTCATACGCTGCTCATTTACCCATTGACCCGGCCGTGGTGTGGTCGCCATCAGCAGTGAAGGGGTCAGGATGATACACCGTCCCGGGCAATACCATTGCGATGCAGCGTATCAGAACTGAAGAGAACTGGAGTGTCGGTTCGGCTCGCGACCACAGTCGGGTCCAGAGCTGTGGACAAGAGCAGCAGAACGGTGATTGCAACGCTGGCTGATGCACACCATGAGCAGCCGCGCACATATTGGGGAGGGCAAATTCTCGTAGTGATGCGGGGCATAGAGAGGGTGGGGAGTTGCTGGATAGCATTTGGGTCACCAGTGCTGCGGCACTCCCTGTGTCCGGCAGTCCCAGGGGCGCCACTGATGCCGTAGCCGCTCCCTCCTCTCTCACGTCCCAGCAGGTCGCCTGGGGATAGAATGGCCATGTCGCACAGCAGTTCGCTGCAGCCCACAACCACCTAGACGTGAAGTCGTGGCCACGGTGAGCCTCCTGCCTCGGCCGGCCATGTGACGGCAGGCGATAAGTCAGGATCGGCCAACGTGATCTCCCGATCCCAGGGAGGATGAGTATGGCGTGCAGGGCGTGAGAGGTGGGAAATTTCTGGGCTGCCTCCATTCTGGGTGGAGCGCGACCCTCTGGAGCCTCCCTCTTGAACGCCCGATCCAGGATGGCCAGGACCGCCCAGCCCTGCCCAGCCTTGCCTGGGCCAGCCAGCGGTGGCGCAACGATAGGTAGCCAGGATCCTCAGTGATGGCACCTACCACCGTCCCGTCCAGCATTTGCAAGGGCATGGGGGCCTGGGGCCACGGGGCGCTTATCTGCTTGGCGCATCCGGATCGTCGAAGCCGGCCGACGCCCATGGGCGCCCTTGCGCCTCTAGTGCCCCAGCGAGTGACGCAGGTGATCAGGATGCACCCTAGGCCATCCGAGCCATCCCTGGCCGCAACGGTGCAGGCACGGCTGCGAGCGAGAACAAAGAAACTGAAGTCCTCAGACTCGTCCCGATCAAAATGAGAAGTCCGAGAAGGATTTGGAGCCTTGAGTGGCTCACCGGCGAGAAAGGAAAAGCATCAATCGGAAGATGAAGCCTTCAGGGAGAAGCCCGAATGAAGAAACGCAAGTGAGAGGAAATGAGCACAGCAAGTCTGGAAGCCCCGGATCGCGTTCAGGGTTCTTCTCTATTTTTGCGCCATCAGCATTGGCGGCTGCCACAAAGAACTATATCAATCTGTACCTCCGTACCTTTCAAACAACGCCCCTCGGGAATGGCCAACTGCGGATTCGCTTTCACTCTGTCGCTGCATTCAATATCCCCGACCGCCATTTCCTATTAGCTAATCACGCATTCTGTCCACAAATGAATTTATTACTCGATCCAGCAGTAGGTAGCCTCGCTCATACTAGATGAAGGCACCCAACTGAGATCAATGCCATCTTACAATTTTACACCGTCGCCTAGAGAGCTCCCTACAAGCCGAGAGGAGGACATAGTCCACCCCCACCAGCCATGGTTCATTCAGCCCCGAAGCTGGCTTGCGCATATAAAAAAAGAGCGCGTGTGCTCGAGCTGACGTGGATCCCTCAAATGGCCGTGGAGGTGCAGAGCAAATCGCTACGCCAAATGATGCGCATGGCGTAGTCCTGCATCAATATTCACATAGGCATGTGCCCATTGGGCCGGGTGAGGCAGCCACCCTCTTTTCTCCGTCCTTGCTTCAGCCATTCCTGGCCTCTCACGAAGGAGACAAGGAGAGAGAGATAATTAGACCTCAGTAATTTTATTTTCTAAACATACGTCAAGTTTCAGGCCGTCATGTGAAACAAGTGGGCAGCCAGTTAGAAGATCCCATCGGATCTTCTCTATTCATTATCGCGGGGAGTGCTTGAGCTCCATCCATGTGCCTTTAGCCCTCCAAAAGCCTTGGTGGGGGATCGAGCTCCTCCAAAGCGCCCCAGATGGGCTCGATTGGTCTTTGTTGTTAATTTTACATCGTTGTTCTATATTACGCACTGGCTCTAATCTCGAAAGAGGAGAAGCGCCGCGGGCCTCGCGGTAAGCGCGAAATATCACGCCAGATATGAACGTGGTAGCTTTAATTATCACACCGTGCAACCTTGACTATGATCTTTTTTAAGAAAAGTATTAGGAGAGATTGGTTATCCACTACGATGTTTTTCTTCTTACCTGGGTCCTGATCTAAATTGGCCCCCTTTTCCTCATTACTTGCATTAGTGAGATGCGGTCACAACGTTACTTCTCTTGTGTCGACCAAAGATAAAGCCTTGTCTGGTGAATATTTCGGATGTCCATCTAAATCTCCTGCTACTAACAAGATTGCATGCGTGTAATCTCTCATCTGCTCTTTTTTCTGACAGGCAACACCAAAGCACGAAACCCTTGTCTGGCATGGCAAACGGACGAACACCTCCTTAGCACCGGACGAACCTGCCACTCGCCCAACATTACTCCTCACACACACTCACGGCACTTCCTCCCATGCACAACGTTACGCTGGACTCGTCTGTTTTGTGATAATGCATATTATGCTTACACAACACCGGGGCTTTAGTTCCCCGGTGCCAACACGTCCAGATCTTCCGATCAGAAAGCCAATGTTACGGAAGGAAGAGCATCAAGATCCAAAGTATTACAACGCTAAAGAAAATATTTCCCGATGACTCCCAGGCGGTTTGTTTTTCTGTTTAAACAAATATAGGGGCCTGTCACCTCCATTTCACTGATGCTTGAACAAGCAAACCCCTACAAGGCCTTTGCGAGCGGCTACCCGCAGATTTTTCGGTGCTTCTCCTGATTCCAGACTGCAAGACGGCCCATCACATCCCCGTTGAGCCTGTTTCCTAGAACAAAATAGGATAAATTATCCCTTTCGACTATCATCCATAGTGTGAGGCCAGGGGGAGGTGTCGAATATCATTGTCCCGGTGCCAGTCTGCTGGGATCAGGAAACTGAGAGGAAGGGACTTACCGCTGTGCTATTACCGTGGCTGGCGTGAACATCGGAAGAGGTAACCTCCAATGGGTTTGTATCCGTCTTGGACAGATGACTCGACTCGAAACAAGGCGAGAAAGGCAAGCAGCAGGATAGCCATCATTAGGCCGAAGTGCAGAACAGGCTCTGGATTCGAATACTCAATGAGGAAGAGCGCGATCCTCTTTTGCTGTCAGGGCTGCTAACCAGACACTCGGGACTGGATTTCAGACAATGAAGGAAAGCCCGGTGGCAATGCATAAAGTCTTCTTCCAAGGGGGTGGTTTCCTTGATCCTGTTTACCATACCGTTCGTTGAAAACCAGAGGGCGTACCACAAACTGACAGGTGGTGCGTTTGTCCAGGTCACCCTCTCTCCAACCACCCACTTCCTTCCCCTGGTGAGTAAAACTCTCCAAGATCTACAATGTCGGGTTCCACGTATCTTGTCTTGCTTTCCTCGGGCAGAATATCGCGTCGTGACCTGCTGGCTAGGTCTTTGGTTTGATTTGCCCATTTCCACAGCCCCTTCTGCATAAGGTATTACGATCGACTGTACAACTCACTCTAGCATGAAGAAGAACATGATATCCATAAGCAACGGACAATGCATGGTTCTTGCTTTGTTGGCAACACCAAACAATGACAGCGGCATTACCAGGGCGGCAAGTAAAGGGAAAAGTCAGATCTAGTCATACGTACCTTCTCGAAAGGGATATCCTCTCCACAATATCCTGTTGCACAAAGGCCAACTCTGCCAACGCGAAATGACCCTCGTTTCCGCTGTCTGCCTTGCTTCCTTCCATATGACATCTTATGCACCTTCTGCCGAACCAGAATCACCCGTCACCACGCCCTGGTCTTGGGCGGCAAACTCCATAATCTCGGCCTGGTGATATGTGTGTGGCGAAGTTGGAGCTTTTCCTGCGCTTCCTGCGGTGAAAGCACAATCCTTCACAGCCTCCTTTCTTTTCCCTTCCGTACACGTGTGTTGCATAATAGTCTGCCTTCCTTCTCTATACTTGTGCGCCCAATCACGGTGGTAGTATCTCAACGGCGTCGAACAGGCCCTTGCCGTATGATTGCACAACTTGCCCGCGGAAAGGGGAGCCAGCGCCAGATTGTGTGTCTGTCTGCCCCTGTCTTCCAACGGCTTTTCCTGTGATGCAGTGGGGCTTGTGCTTTGGCTTTTCTGATTCCCGAGGGCTGGATGCTTCCGGCCTGCGTTGTTGCGTTGGCACCGGCGGAGATGGTTCGTTTCATGGGGATGTGTCTGTCTTTCATCCTAAGAGTTTGGGGAGTGGTGGCCCTCCCGTGAGGCATTCTTGAAATCGTCGATTCGAGAGAGACGTGGTTGAAGCCTGTAGGTAAACATTCTCCTCTTTTCTAAATGCTTCACTATCAATATGTTAACTATGCTATGTGGTAAAGCTACAATCTCTCAGGAAGTGATGTATGGACTTCTGATGAAAGACAAAGGGGTTTCGTCAGATGGCTTAGCAATAGATACCGACCTTGTGGTCTTTCTTCCTTCTCACATTTTGGAAAATCACAGCGAGGCTAGATGGAAATGAAGATTTAGAAATAAAATTCATCCTCGAGCTAGTGATGCTGTTGCAGTTTTGTAGCATAATACATTTCTTCTCTAATCGTTGCTCAGTGAGTTCGGCATTGGTGTTGTGAACACTGTGTACTAGGTGTATACCTCTGCAGGTGGAGGAATATCACATCGTGGAGCTGAGAAAACAAAACATCTTTTCATCTTCACAGCCAGAAGAAATGACAAACACTTTATACTCTCATCACTCTAAGAAGAATAATTTACCAGCATAGCTGCGGCTATCAATCGCAGTCCTCTCTCCCTTCCCTTACTCTTCGTCCTCGTAAAACAACACTATCGCCGTGTAGCAATAAGAGCTATTGCCCACCTTGCCAGCATATAGTCACCGATACACATACACATATCCACAGATTGCGCTCCACAAGAACACCCACACACCCACACAGAAACACAAAGACCATCTATACCACGAAAGTTCAGCGTTGGTGCGAAATCAAAGGGGACAAGGACGCTGGAAACTTCAAGGGAGACGTAACATCAACACTGTCAGCATATCATGTTGCGCCGAGGGAGCGCGGGAGAGCAACAAGACGGTGAAGAGAGTTGGATCTCTAAGGGTAGGATACGTGGTACCTTGAACAATAGTGTCCTTCCGTGAAAGGGAATTGCGGTCGCGGTGATTGTGTATGTGTATCTGTTCCTTGTGTCCAATTACGCGTTGTGGCTGTTATATCAGCCCCTTCTTTCACGTCTCTTTTCTATGGAGTATTATTTTGGATAAGTCAGGTCGAACAGTTAGGCCAGTTCTGCCGCGAGGAGACCGTGGGAGAGATGGGAATTTGAGAGAATCATAGAGATTTGACCTCTATCTCCGTCTCGCTAACCTGCTGTGAGTATGGTATCTTATTGCACTGACATAGGAGTATTCTTAGCTAAAGACTATTAATTTTTAATTTTAGTAATATTTTTGCTTGTATCCAAATTCAACACGCTCTCTCCATGGCCAAGAGTTGGTATATTTCCCTATAAACATTTGATCCGAGCTAGCAGACGAAGAGAAGTATTACCTGAGCAGTCTTAGCAGCTTCACCAAGATGGACTTTATAGGAGTGTTATCGGTGACGAAGACATCGAGATCCCATCATGATGCAGGTCCAGCTAGAATATAACCTAGAGAATGAAAGAATGTTGAAGGTGCTTCGATTCTATTTAGTGAAATATCCTGATCCCCGAAGGTTTTACATCTCCACCAAATATACAAGATAGAAACTAACATTACTGAATCTTAGGATAATTCCCATTCTAGCTGTATAGAGATCTAATCACTGCTCCCAGATACTCCGCTCCAGCGCGTCAGCCAATTCAGCCCCGTTATCATCCTGTTCATCAGCCATAGCTGTACGCAGCGCGAGGCTAAAGCGCGAATCGCTAGGATTCACCGTTATAGCTCTTCGTTTGTCCCTCTCCTCGTCGCCCCTCCACAAATGATAATATTTTGCCTCTAGATCTTCTTTCCTCACCTCAATCCAAGGTCGGCCCTGCCTCTGCCGAGCAAGATATATCTGCGTCGCCATTGCTTGGACGTAAGCTTCCCGAACACTAGCTATATCTTGAATCGAAGAGGTCGTGTCGAGTTCCCAACCGCTATGCATACTAATTGTTCTCATAAGAGGCCACTGGGCTTTCCAGTCAATACCAAGTGCTGAGTTTGGAGAGAACTGCCGTAACGCTGGCGCCCAGTCACAGCAGCCGTCCAGATTCAAGTACTCGAGACCGTAAAGGGCTGCAGCCAGGCGCTTCAATATGGATGCGGCTTCGCTAAAATCATTATCCAAACTGTGTGAATAAAATGTCGTACCTCCATACTGGACATTCCGACCATTTGGAGAGCTCATAACTGTTGTTATTGCATTTGGAGTAAGATTGGGAGCAGGCCAATATGCAAGAGACAAGTGGGTGAGAGTTGGCACCAACTTGGAGAAGCTCAGAAACCGAGGCCAGGAGATATTTCCCGGCGGGTGTGACAGCGATAGGTGAGTCAAATGAGGAATAGCTGCATTTAAGGTCTTTGGAATAGTTTTATCCCAAGATTCAAACGTTTCAGCTACCTCTTCAGGTTCCTCTAGCCGTTGTACCAATTCGCTCAGTAGCTTGAAAGAGACCGAGCGGCCTATTGAACCTGAAAGATCTAGACGAGAGAACTCATAGTTATTATCCCCGGAATTGTGATATTCATGATAATTATCTTGCTCGTTTTCAGCCGGGGCCATAAGTAAGCTCTTTAACCCGTCAGAGCCAATGCCTTCCTCCGGTCCATATACCGCGATATGACTCATCAAGCGTATCCTTAGAGCAGTTGGTATATCCGCAAGATTGTTAATCTCGTATACCTTTATGAAATTCCAGTTATTCGCCATCTGCCTCAAGCACATATCACGCAATCCCATCTGTCCAACATCTAATTCCGACAGGCCAGGCAAGTGGTCGATATCTTGAGGATAGGCTCGTTCATTACGGTATGTCTTCATCGATTTGGGGGCAGGACGAGGCGTTGCAAGCCAGCTTCTTGGCGGCGGGGGTCCAGATGGTAAACGTCGCCCATTTTCATCAAAGCGAGGGCGAGCTCGTACTCGTGGAGCGGGTGTAGGGGTTTCGGGGTGGGCAAGTAGGTGGCGAAGATTCGGAGGTAGAGTCCGTGATACAATAGCGGATGCAGGTCGATTATTATCAGCAGATGGATGGGAGTTCCTCGAGTTTGATATGAGCTCGTTCACAGAAGGAGTCGCATTCTTCTCTAGTTGCCTTATCAGCTTGGGAGATTCAAGGGAGGGGTAGCGGGGTTGTGCCTACTTGTGGAAGATGCTGATGAGGAAGAAGCCGACGCAAGGGATGGATGAACAGTACTTTGTGGCTTTGAAAATTGTGCTTGGAACCGTTTCTTGGGCATGGAGGAAATGTGGTGGGGAATGATGCCAACGTGTGGAGAGAGGAAGCTCGATTGCGAAGATTGAGCGCACTGAAGTTGCAAGCTTCCTTGTACGCGAAGGCAGCAGCCACAACTTTGACTCATGGACAGCAGAGCTTAATTCTCATCTCGCTCAATAGTACGTAAAATATTATTTCATATACTGAGCAATAACTATTACAGGAATCGTCAAAAGAAATATCATGAGAATTATTTTCGGAGCAATATGATATCATGGAGCATCCTGTTGATAGGCTGTCGGCGGCAGCCAATTATCTGTTGGCGGCTTCAATGGATCAGCTTTTGTTTTGGAAGTCAATGAAAATTTAACCTGGCAAGTCCATTTAGGAAATGTAAAATTATCCAAATCACAAGAGTAAACCTTGAAGTGATGCAATATGGTGGTGACAGTTTTACATCGTGCCAGTCTGGTTTACATTCAGACTGGCTCCAGTATATCATTGACCTCCGTATATTTCATAGCTTTTTGAAATTTATACCCTCATTCACCCACCAGGTTAGAGATCTTTCCAAAAAGACCAAATATTGAAGATCCTTTGAAAAACTACAATTTTGTAAAGAACAGACTTCGTCAAGACTTTATTTGATTTCCGCGAGGCTCTAGGGTTGAGCAGAGAACATGGATTTTCCACCCTCAGGCCGCGAAGCAGAAGCCGAATGCCCTGTCAAAACAGTCTCCAGTTCTGAAGATCAGTCAGCCAGGTCACCTCCTACTGATCCACAAACAACACTACCGGCAGATGCACCAGTTGAGGCGATACATGCTGCCACAGCATCAGCAGATGATTCATCTTCATCTCCTTCCCAATCTCCAACTACTTCTGCATCCTCATTGCAACCAATACAATCAGATAGCGTCAAGTTGAGAACTAAGGAAGAAGAAGAACGCCTGGCTTGGTGCAAGAAATACGACGAAGCTCAGCCGAGTGGAAAATCTATGTCAGCTTCCGACCCCGAATTTTTAATGATAATGAAAGATTTCGAAAGAAGAAAGGCAACCGGAGATGTGTGCCTCCCACCACCTCAGGATATTTTCCACAATCCCGCCGTATCTATATTCAAGTTCTGGAAGAGAACTAAGCGCCAAAATAAGAAACAGGAAGCCTGGCCGGGTATGACTGGTGCAGGCGAAGCATAGAAGACGGCTGAGTATGTAAAAATTCGAATAAACCGATGTTTGAAGGCCCATCAGAGCACTATCCAAACTTAGAGCGCCTATGAACAACCCAGAAAGAGCATCCTTCGAATTTTTATCGTCGCCCAGTGATTACTCGGTCTGAAGTATGTTAAGAATGGCGCTTTGCCAATGCGGTAGGAGAGAGAAGGCGGGATCCAAGGTAACCTTGAGTTACAGTCCTCTACTTATGTTGTTGTGACTTTGGTGGCTGCCCATTGAAGAGTAGATTTGATCCTGTTTTCCAGATTCGTTTGCTAAAAGCCATAGCGTTGTTAGAAACTGTACGTGATTTCAGACACAACGCTTCAGATGCATCTTTTTACTTTTGATAAATGCAAATGTACTCGAAATTTTCAACATGAACTGATTCCCTTATGCCTGCCGCAAATCTCATCAGATATGACTCGAGATGCCACGTAGAAAATTTCATCGTTAATATTGTGAATTCGTCAGGATAGAGTTCGAGCCTCCTGCGGGTGCGTTTAACCCCACCCAGCAGTCGAAGAGCTAGAAGAGCATAAACATGGAGTCCACATAATGGGAGTTACATCACATAAGCGAAAATGTGAAAGGAAGCCATACTGTACAAGCGGAAAGAATATCTCAGTTTTCATATCCGCTAAGAAGGTATCATTTTGGTTGCCATCCAAGGGCATAATAATACAGCAATACATGGCTATTGCACGGATCCATGGTGACGAGCAGGAACACTGCTGAAATCCCACTGCAACAGCATCATAGGAGTAGTCGAGAAATGCCATCAAAGGCACCATTGCTCAGGAATCCACCGTATTCCGGTTAGAATAGCCCTCAAGGCTATCATAGCAAGCCCATATTTGCTTCCCAAACTCCTCTTCCAAGTTTTCCGCAGAGTCTATGCATCGATCATTTCTGAAAGTATGTCAGGCAGGCCGAACTTGTGCATTGCGACTAGATATTTGCGGAATCTCCCCGAATACTGGTAGACACACGTCTAGCGAGTCCATTCGACACCAAAAAATTTGGTCTTGCTCTTCGCCGGGCTGTCCGATTTCGCATCTGCGTTCTCTAACCATATCCTTTGATGGCCTTTAACGTCCACAGCCAAATATTTATAGATAAATTCGTGATCCGAGGGCTTCTTAATCATGTGCATATTTACCACTCCGCTATTCAAGGGGCCTTCAACCTAGAATGATGTTAGACAGCGCATGAATAAGAGCATCTAGTCTACCAACATTAAAATGCATCTTTAAATGCTCAACACCTCGCTGATCCTTTTGGATAGTTGACCTTCATAATAGAGTCAGTATTTGTGTGCGCGAGAGGTTCGTGCTTTCCTCACGCTATTGGTCGTGCTCTCCTCCACTTGTTCCAGGTTGGCTCGCCAAAGGCTGTGATTTTCTTGCTGTCCCCTAATAATTCGATACATCGTGGATCTTTCTTAATCTGGCTCACAGCGCGATTGAAATGACTCGTTTTACTGTCGGGCGAGAAGACGTCTTGGTACATAAAATATGCCACACCACCCTGCGTGACATTAGAAAAGATAAAAAACAGGTGAGCAGGAATAGCAAGGACTAACTGTTAAAACCGCTCCGACAATTATGAACGAGAAGTTGAACGTCTGCTGAGTGGTTCTGGCTAATTTCTCCCCGGTAGAGAGTTCACCCCATGAGACCCTTCCATCATCGTTGAAAGCTGTAACTGCCTTTCTCTTGGGTTTGGATGCAGTAGTACCAAGACCTGTCTGTGTAGCATACAGCCGCACGGCAACAATGGGTCTGAGTACGGAAGGGATATTTGAGAGAGGAATAGTGCGCGTAACCGAAAGCATTGCGAGCAATTCGTAGATTGTGTTGGAGCTTTTTGAATGAATTGGCCTCACATGCTTGCTCGATTGAGCTTGAATTGGTTTCTAGTTAGACGTGGGGAATGCTGACTGGAGCCAACCGAGCTAGACCGCATTCGTCTTAATCGGCACCACCGAAACGTCCTAATCGCAATCTGGCTCCCTGGAGACAAGAATAAATTCCCCCCATTGACACAGTTCAGCCCGGATAGGCGCTCGACAACACCCACGTTCCGTACCTGTACATCAATAACAAGCCGCCCAGGATCCCGGGCAGAGAAGCCAACATGGCGTCGGCACTAGCCTCAAAGCAACAGTCGNCAAAAGATATTTGAAAAGCTGAAGAGCAAACAGGCAAACAAGGTGGGCGGTCTAGGCGGTCCCTTGGTTCCGGGTTGGCTTTGCTAACGGAGTTGTCGATGATAGGTATGCTTTGACTGTGGACAGAATAATCCTACCTGGACATCAGTACCATTTGGCATCTATCTCTGTCTTGATTGCTCGTCGAACCACCGTAACTTGGGTGTTCACATCTCGTTCGTCCGATCTACGAATCTTGACCGTTGGTGACCTGCTATACTACCCGACGCTATTCATACTAATGCGCTATGTACAGAATGGCAATGGGATCAATTACGTATTATGAAAGTTGGAGGGAATGAGTCAGCAACGAAGTTCTTCCAATCCAACGGAGGAACCGCGGCTCTGAACAGCAAAGACCCCAAGACGAAATACACGTGCAATGCAGCCGTCAAGTATAAGGACGAACTCAAGAGACGGGCTGCGAAGGATGCTGCAGAGTATGTAAGCCAAACATGTAGTTGATACGTGGCCGCTAATGGGGCAATAGGTACCCCAACGAGGTAGTAATTACAGACGGCGCTGCAGCAACTGACGGCAGTTCCACGCCTGCTGGAGAGCCTGATGATGATTTCTTCTCTTCCTGGGATAAGCCTGCGATTAAGAGACCAACGCCCCCCATCTCACGATCTGGTACGCCTTCCGGTCGAACACCTTCTCCTTTCCTCAACGCGAATGCGAATGGGAACGGTATTGCCAGAGCACCATCCCCATTAGCAAACTCCGGAACTCCAGCTGCAAGCGCTCCTACAACGACTCGTACGACTTCATCTGCGATACTCCGTAAGAGCACTGCTACTGGATCAGGGCCTCGAAAAGCCAACGTATTGGGTGCCAAGAAGCCCGTAAAACTCGGCGCAAAGAAAGTTGGGGATGCCATTGACTTTGATGCGGCGGAAAGAAAAGCGAAGGAGGAGGCGGAAAGAATTGAGAAGTTAGGATATAATCCGGATGAGGAGGAGCAGGAAGCTAAGAAGACTACCCCACTCGTTTCCACTGCGTCTTCCCAAATCTCGTCCCCAACGCCAGTCAGCCCTGGCAGAGCAGGATATGGTTCTGGTCATTCACGTGAGAAATCCGCCAGCGAAATGGAGCGACTTGGAATGGGCATTGGAAGGTTAGGTTTTGGTCAGATCGGAAGCTCAAAGCCAGCCGCTACTCAAAAGAAGATGGGTGGATTTGGTTCTGTGGGACCCATCAAGGCCGCACAAGAAGGTAAGGAGATGTTTGAGAGGGATTATCGTTATATTGTTTCTAACGGACTTTCCAGACGACGATGAGAAATACGCTCGCGAAAAGTTCGGAAGTCAAAAGGCTATTTCATCTGACGAATTCTTCGGCAAAGGCATGTATGACCCGGCTGCACAGAACGAAGCAAAGACTCGACTCCAGGGTTTCGAAGGCGCCACGGCTATTTCCTCCAATGCCTATTTTGGACGGCCTGAGGAGGATGCCGAGGCCGATGATTACGGCGACCTCGAAACCGCTGCTAAGGATTTCATCCGGAAGTTCGGTGTCACGGCTGGTGATGATTTGGAGAACTTGACCCAAGTTCTAGGTGAGGGTGCATCACGACTTCAAGGAGCCATTCGAAACTATCTCAATGGCTAAAGCAAGAGCGTTATGAGGGATCGGCGTTTCGGTCGGAGAGAAAGGTCCTCCTAAGCAATGAACTAGCGCTGGAGTAGAGAAACCCATGATGAAGAGTTGCGAATGTGAATACGGCCGGCTAAGTTGCTCTTTCTCAAAGTTTTAGTATAGATCGCATATAATCATGCACTAGCAATTAATTTGATGAAATATGTTCTAACGATTTCTTACGGAGCGTCATGTCTTTGTTAGTGTAGCGCGCGAAAGGCGCCATGGAAAGGTTATTCAGAGATCATCAATAAATTCTCTGGTAATGCATCTCTACGCTAAATAAGCAAATGAGGACCCGGAGATGTGGCGATCCTTCAGGGCGAAGAGACCAGATAGGGCTTGGCTTCACAAGAGTGCAACCTCGCGCAGCTTTGCCAGATACTAAGGGACCTGTTTTCAGAGATTCATGCGTTATCATGATCTAGAGGCTTTGCACATCTCCAGTTGACTCGGCAAAACCAGGGGCCTCAGCAGCTCTACCGGAACATGAAGTTCGATGATGGTGGTGCGCTCAGAGAGGATAGAGTACGTAAGCCCAGTGCTGGCCCGCTCTGAGCCTAGCCTGGTCCTTTCTGCCCAAATTGGGTCTGGTTTTCCTCATCCACAGCCATCAGCAAATGAGAGATCCCCGATCGACCGGGTATCTCGCTCAAGCCCTGTCCCGGCTGGGATCGATGAGATCATAAACCTCCTAGCGCCACACCACCTCCTTCCTCCTTTCGGGTCGCTGAGCAACGGCAGCGTTGACCTGAGGAAGGAGCCAGACTATGATGCAAAGGCCTCACACAGTGGGCCAGCGAGGCTGGACATCACCTGAGCGGCAGATGGCTGTGTAGCCTGAGTTCAAATCCCTCATGAAGATGGAGAAGTATGGAGATACTGTTCTGACCCTAATTTGGGAGATTGAGATCGCTAATGCGGTTTCACTTCTGAGTTGCAGCCAAGGCGCACGTGTGAATCGCGAGAGCTGAACTTTGGGACAACCCTATCGTCCGGCCAAGCAGCTAAGGCTGGGCGTGCAAAACAGTTAATTAGGGTGCGCGGCCGAGCGAATACGTCACGCAGACTACATACCAAACACGTAAACGGTTGCGCTTCGCGACTCAAAAACAAAATTTGACTCTCTTGCCGTTGCGAGCCTTAACGGGAGAAATTGGGATTCTCATCACGCGTGCTGTACCGGTGGTTGCTCCGTCACTTGAAGCTTGAAGATGGCCGATTACAATAACCAGCAGCAGTACGGCGGTAACGCCGCTTCTTATTATCGGCCCCCAGGAGGGCAAGAAGCAAAGCCAGGCTATTATCCCAATCAACCACCACCTCAATACGGAGAACAGCAGCAGTATGATAACCAGCAGGCTTATGGTAACGGGAACGCTCCCAATAAGCAGGATTTCCACCAGACATTCAGACCAGAAGGATCCAGATTCAAAGACATATGGGCGGCTATCCTGTTCCTGCTCGTCCTTGCTGGCTTTATTGCTGTTTCAGGATTGAGTATTCATGGCTATAGCGCGAGCAGTGGACAGCAAGGCGGGGGCATATACGGCGATGCCAGTACAGTTGGCTTGAATACAAACACCATCATTCTCTTGTACGTATCCGGTCACCATGGCTTTCGCCTTCCTTGTAGAGGAATAACGCTGACAAGGGGTGCAGCGCCTTTGTCCTGTGTGTTGCTCTTGTCCTCTCGCTCATCTACTTTTGGATTATACGCATCTTTACCAAGCAGTAAGTTGCCCGATATGCTCTCAACTTCTCTAATGGAAATGCGACCTAACTCCTGATGTTGCAGAGTGATTTACATAACGGGCATCCTCCAGATTGTCTTTGGCATCGGCACCGCAGTCGTCTACTTCGCCCGGCACTACTACAGTGCTGCAATCGTATTCCTACTCTTCTCCGTATTCTACATCATATGCTTCATCTCATGGATTCCTCGCATTCCTTACTCAGTCCTGATGCTACGCACGGTGATTGATGTCTCAAAGCGATACGGCCATGTTTTTGTCGTCTCCTTTATTGGTGGACTCGTCGCAACTGCGTTCGGAGCATGGTTTTCGGTCACCTTGGTTGCTATCTACGCAAAGTACGAG
This sequence comes from Scytalidium sp. 3C, assembly GCA_000743665.3. Lineage (NCBI taxonomy): Eukaryota > Fungi > Ascomycota > Leotiomycetes > Scytalidium > Scytalidium sp. 3C. Next base: position 1,074,269 of record JMRO03000013.1, on the reverse strand, counting down.
CCTGGAAGTCCCGCGTGCAGTGCCGGAGGAGGAAGCTGTGGTAAAGGGACCGTCATTGGATTGATCGTCTTTGCCACATTTGCCGCATACTGGATCTCTGAGGTCATCAAAAACATCATGCACGTTACCATCTCCGGTGTCTATGGATCTTGGTATTTCTATTCTCAAAAGCCAATGGGCGTGCCAAGAGGTGCTACGCGGGGTGCCTTCAAACGGTCCATGACCGGAAGTTTTGGCAGCATCTGCTTCGGAAGTCTGGTGGTTGCGATTGTCCAGTTCTTGAGGCAGGCAGCGAGTGTGGCACAGCAGAATTCCATGGGCCAAGGAAACATCGTCGGCGACATCATGTTTTGCTTCCTGCAGTGTTTGCTTTGGTTACTGAACTGGGCCGTCCAGTTTATCAATGAGTACGCCTTCTCATACATTGCCCTATATGGCAAAGCGTATATCGGTGCTGCAAAGGTACGTCTCCTCATCCAGGTAATCAGATAACAGTTATATTAACTTCTTCAGGCGACCTGGCACATGATCCGCGACCGTGGTATGGATGCTCTGATCAACGAATGTCTCATCAACCCGGTCTTGACCATGGGAGCCGTCTTTGTCGCTTATGTCTGCTCCTTCCTCGCATACCTCTATGTTGAATTCACTAAGCCAGGATATAATTCATCTGGAGCCTTCACGCCTGTCATCATGGCTTTTGCATTCTTGATCGGCTTGCAGATTGCCAATGTCTTCCTGGTGCCTATCAAGAGTGGCATGTCGACCTTCTTTGTGGCCATGGCCTTCGATCCTGAGGTTTTGATCAGAGAGTACCCCAGCCTCTGGCAAGAATTGATTCGGGTCTATCCAAAGGTCCAGGAGGCAGTGCATTGCTGAGAAGGGAGATTAAAACAATGGAATGGTGGTACAGTCCCTAGTTAGGGGCAGTGGTAAACTTCGAGAATTTGCTCGTCAGTGAATGGCCTGTGATAATAAGGCATCCCTCAACCTGTGGGAGGAAAAAGAAAGGAACGCAACATAAATATAGCTGAGTAGTATTAATACTAATTCCTTAATCATTATGCATCTGCAAGCGAATGAGTGTGCACACTGTTCCCCTTGAGTAGTTACAGGATAAGACCTCGGGTGACGTGTTTTATTCTCAAACAAAGGTCTTCCATACTGCATCTAATTGGAGCTTTTCTGGTTGGTCCGAGCTAGACAAAATTACAATGGAGTGCTCTAAATTATGCGAGATCGACCAGTATTTTATACAGCACCACAGTTCGATGCGCTATGCATCGGCTTCGCACTGTGGGGCTAAACTTCACCAGTCAACATTTCCAGGGACCTGAATTTTGATGTGAAGACCGGAACCCTTATTAAACGCGCAGCAGCCGTGCCGAGGATGTTACGCGTAACCCCTGGCCGGCTTAAGAGGCGCTGGAGCGATCTGCAGCTTTCTCAGCCACTCTTCATGCCAATCGCAGCCTCGCATGACGTACGTAGGGCAGGCCTCTCAGAGGACAATCCCCAATAATTCTCCTCGAATGATGTGGAGGCCTTCCTCAGTCAAACCTGTTTCATGTAGCACTGCCTAGCATTTTCCCACATGATCGGGTCGATCCGTGGCTGTGCACGAGGGTTCCTGAATGGGTTGGCAGCGGCTGTAGACCCAGGATGGACATGGCTAAGAGAAAAGACCCTGGCCCGCCTGGGGGGAAAACAGTTGTCAAGGTGATGTAAGGGGAGGGAGGCAATTCCTTTACGGTCTATATCTGTTTCGTGTCATTGTCTCTTTAAAATTCACCTTTGCTCTTTGTCCAAGTTCTACCGCGCCCCTCCAATCGCACGCGAACCTGCATCAGAAGCATACAACTACCAACTTATCTATCTATGCTTTCCTTCTCTCCCTCATCTTGTTAGCCTGCCTGAGTTTGCAATTCGATCGTCTCGAGAGAGAAGCTCAAGATGCGGTTCACAGCGCTGTTGCCAATGGCGTGTGCCATTGCCGCATTTGTCCTCTCCATGTTCTGCCTCTTCGCGGGCCACAAAGCTGGATTCATGGAAGATTATCATATAATGGCGGTAGGATATGACCTCCTCCTAGTTCATGTGCCGGCGACTAACATTTCTTACTCAGGTGAACACCTCATCACTGGGCCATAACCTTCTCAACACAAGCTCGAGCTCCTCGGACAATCCAATTACGTCCTTGATCCACAATATCACCAATACTATCGAGAACGACCTGGATGGAGTCCTCGATGACCTTGCAGATGACCTCTCCCGAAAGCTCGGCATTCATCAGTGGTACAGCCTCCACCTGATGGATCTCTGCGAAGGATATTATTCCCCTAATGCGACTGCAAAAGGAGCAGAATACAATGTCACAAAGTGCACAAATCAGACAGCAATGTGTGCGTATAAATCGAATCTCTCTGGACCATTTGACAGTTGACGGAATATGAAAACTGACTCAAGCTCTCGTAGATCACCTTAATCTCCAAAATACAATCAATCAAGAGCTGGAGGAGAGTCCTCTCCATCTCAACCTCACAGATCTCGGTTGGCCTGACAGCATCCAAGACAAGATCAACGAGGTGAATAAGGCGCTCGACGCTACGTTTGTACTTTATGTGATTGGAATTGCTGCTGCTGGCCTCCTGGTTATCACGAGCTTTATTTCATTCTTCTTGAATGGCTCACGCCTTGTCAGCTTTGGAAACTGGGGTCTCGCCGTGGTATGTGCTTCACGGACTTCCTATTGACTACGAAGCCATTCTCATAATTACACCTGGAAACTAACTCCTCCTGCAGATCTCCTTCCTTGCCCTTCTCGCTGCATCTGTTATTGTCACCATCTTCCAGGATAAAGCCACGAGCGCCATTAACAAATTCTCCGACGAGGTCGGGGTATTTGCATACAAGGGTAAGAAATACCTCATCATCACCTGGGTCAGTGTTGGAGTCATGTTCCTGGCTACACTGGCCTGGATGGTAGAGTTTTGCGTGGGAAGAAGAATCACCAGAAGGGAGTATACGGAGAAGAAAATGAAGGAACCAAGAAGAAGCAGATGGAATAGAAGGAACTACGTCTAGAGAAGTGAAACCACGTTGATGAACCTGTATATGGCGTGGAATAAGCTATGGTGAAGCACTCACTGGTTTACGATTGCAATCGGCACCGAAAGTTGGCTGCACTAATATTATGTCACTCATTTGAAACTGCATCGAACATTAATGGCGGCCGCTTGTGTTTGAATTATTATCATGATTTAAAAATACAGCGGCTAGCACCTTTACTCCATAATGGTTAATCTCTAATTATCTAATGCGTTGAAGACTGCTGCTGAATTCCATAGTGGTGAATGATTAAGTCACGTGTTCTCGCGACTCACCCAGGCGAAGTTGTGCGCGTACTCCAGACACCTCAAGTCTCAGAATAAGTTCCCTGTAAAGCAAGCATGCCACTAGATCAATGGATCAGAATCAAGTCCACGACGAGGACGTGTCTAATTTCACATCAAACTTGCCACGTACTTAAACCCCTTTCCATACTTGTTCTTTCGATTCAGTCCGGTCTTTGAGAAGTCTGACACGAGTCTTGAATAGATCGGCTGCCTTCCATCTCAGCCGTGCAAGCTCTCGAAGAGCTAAACTCTCCATCCAAAAGATCTGTTCCAACGGGCTTGAGATCTCTGGATTATGCACTTCAAGGTAAAGATGTGCCCTCTTCCGAAACCGCCGCCGAGGGAGAGAACAGGTTCCTCTCTGGTGGGGTATCGAGGGGCAAGTTGACAGAGGTATTTGGCCCACCTGGAGTTGGGAAGACCACTCTAGGGTAAGTTAATAATATTTCTAATATCACTCGCCAAGCAAACTTCTGTTTCGATTGCCAACAGAGAGGTGAATGTGAGCCTTGCTAATGATGAGCGAAGAATGCAGTTGGCTGCGAATGCATTGGGTGCTGGTGAGAAGGTTGTTTGGGTAGGTCAGTATGTTTCATTGTCTCATTCATATACATTGAACTGTTCGTCTTCTCTTATCTATTGCTGTCTTGGATACCGTACGGCTTGCCTAGCTGTCTATGTTGAGAAGATTTGAGGAGTTGGATTATTTGATGTCTTGAAACAGCATTTTTCGTGGTGCTCCGTTCTTTGTTCATACAGACGTGGACGGCTGTTTCCCCTCATTTTTTCCTCCATTGACAGGATTGGTATAATTTGTTTATACTCTTGTAAATATTTTCGTCCCTGTGTTTGAAACTCGGCCCTGTGATTTTCACACTCTTAGTCAACTCGTGGAATCTAACTGCAAAAGCTGACAACTCTGCAGATGGAGCACATCCAATATCTCCACCTCGGCTCTCCAGTATTTTGGAATCTTCCAAACCTGTAACGACTTTGTCTGGCGAAGGAGGTTCCCTAGAGCCCCCCAATGTTCCGGATCTCTTGGATAATTTCGTCCACATTACGACTCCAACCTTGGCACATCTAATCGCGCTTCTTTGCCACTCAATTCCAGACTTGTTCACCCCCAGTACAAGTCTTCTCATCATCGATTCACTATGCGCCCTTGTTGATAGCGCATTTCCCAAAAGTGTAGACTCAGCTAATGTGCCCAAAAAGCCAGGAGGTATGACCCATCACTTCATCTTCAGCATCATCTGCTTCCCATACCTTTCATCTCCCTCAGGATACAGATTATCTGGCTTTGGTGTTCACATCACTGATGTACTTTTTATAGCCCCTAACCCCTCGGCAAGAAAATTTCCAGTCCTCCAACATATAGTGACATCGTTTCATAAATTGGCAGCAACATACAATATATCTATTGTCATTCTATCTCAATGCGTGACTAAAATGCGCCCAGGAGCTGGAGCAGCTCTTGTGCCCTCCATCAATACCACAGCATGGGAGCAAGGCCTTGCCTGTCGGGTTGCATTGTTCAGAGACTGGGGTTGGGATAAGGAAGAAGATGGGGGATCCATAAGAACAGTTCAAGTCCGCTTTGCGGAGGTGTTGAAAGCAGAAGGTGTTACATATTCTAATAACACCGGTAGGCTTGTTCCGTTTGAGATTGTCGAGGTATGTCACATTTCACTCCTGAGTCTAACCTGGGCATATACATTTTTGATACCTTCGGCCTACTGACATGACATATATCCAGGGAGGCCTAAAGCTCCTTTCCCTTCCAGAAACACGGCCCGATGTTGAACAATTACCCTACAGGTCAATGAATTCTTCGTCGATAATACCACGGAAGCGCAAAATTTCCGCCACCGATTTAGAAATACCTGACAGTGAAGGCGAAGATGACGAAGATTATGGATGGGCAGAAGATGATGAAGAAACAGTTCCCGAATTACCGCCGCAGTGGCAAGGCAGCGAGGATATCCTAATTGCTCCTCCAGTCGAACAAGAAGCTGACAGTGAAGGGGACAACAGTAAAAGTGAGACAGAAGAAGAAAATAAAGAATTACGTCACGAGACTACGACAGCAAATGCTCATTTTAGAGACGTGATAGATGATAGCGAGGATGAGTTAGCTCTCTGAGAGTTTCATTCTTCTCTGGGAAGAAAGCTACATTCTCCATTATGGCGGAAGAGATCAAATAATTTTGTATTGGAGGCAAAGTGCCTCGAATTACTTGCACGATCGGGGATCCTTACTCCAAAATACTTCAGTATGCCTCAACAGGCGGACAGCCTTGAATCGGTCACAGACTCAGACAGCAGTTTTCAGCGAAAGCATGGAGATACATTTTGGTTCCGAGTATACCGAAAGATATCCTTTCTAGAGCTATTCCAGCGCTGTTCCTCGCCAAAGCATCAAATAATGATATCAATAATATAACATATTCATCTATCTGCGGAAACAAACTAGAGATTTACGTTGCGATCTCTAGCTTGGCATATCAATCAACTGGGTTGACAATACCATTTCCTTGGAGAGGTTATACCTAAGTCTTCTACGCTACCTTGAGAAGGCCTATGGATATTGAACAAGGGGACATAATGGAAATATCGACTACCGACTTTCGGAAATTATGTTCTGTCTTCTCCTGATCCCTTGGATAAGGATCTGCATGTCAAAGACCCATAACAATTACTGTGGTCAGTGCATATATTACTTTCTTGCGCTACAGTTCCAGTATTGGTCAGAGACTCTTCACTTATCAAAGGCATCCATTCAGCCTAAGTTCTCAATGTATCACTTAGTTCAGATCAACCGTTATCGACTCCCACTCATCTGCATTTTGTCAAATGATCCTGTACCTTATCTTCACCCCTCTTTACCCCACGTGGTGTGTTGAACTTATCCATCCACATTCTCTATACCGCTTTCTGATAATGGACATGTGCTTTCTTATCAGAAATCACAATATGCCGTTCAGGTTTCGAGACATCTACACGACAATTTGCTGGCCCAAACAGCTTATCTGCTGTTGATACTGTTCAATGCAGAACGATGGTCTAGACTTCATTCCAATACATCTCCTTTTGAAAGTCACAAATTGGATCAGTTTTCAATACAGCGATGAGTATCAGCTATTGTCAATCGGTACTACATTGAATCACCCGTAACTTTGCGTCTACAAGCCACCATCAGGCAACGGACCTAGGGTTTTTGTTACATCCTCGGTTAGGATTCCGTGATATACCTCTCCGGCTGGCAATCCGTACACTCCGGCGACAAAAGCAATAGCTCATACCAGTCGTCTCGGATAGGTATGTCGACGGCACAGCTCAGGGTTTCCGGATAGGATTCTTTTTTTTTTTAGAGAGGAATCATCATTTTCGGGTTGGTATCCATGAAAAATGGCGTAATGTTCACTTGAACAGCACCGGAATGAGGCAATCATCCGGGCACAAGGCCCGGTAAGCGCACATCTTTCCAGCCTCTCAAAGAGGAAGAGAGGTACAGGATCTCTGTGGGCTTTTCGTAGGTGCATCAATAGAACATACAAGGCGGTATCTACCCTTCTGGATACGCCACTGATGGTTCAAAATCAAAATGATCGGTTTGGGTTAACGCACAGCCAACAGGCTAATATCTGAAGGAAGTTCAATGGAGGGAAAATTAGCAGACAGGAAAACTTCTAGTTCGCTTCGGCTCTCGAGAGGCTAAATTCCCCATCCTCGAATACAGACAGCAGTTTACATTATGTTATCGGAAGCTGTTGTTTGTGCCTCTAGCCTCCTCAGAGGGCTGCTGCTAGACCTCGCAAGTTACGTTAGGTCGCTTCACAAGACTTATCGTTCGGCAAATCGGACCGACAACAGCGATGCTCTATCATGAAGTATTTACTTTCAGCACCCCAGGTTTTGGTTTGCGCCATCGCAGACAGCAAAATGCCCATATTCGGATTCTGGGACGGAAGTGGAGTGATTTGATACGGAATATGGTATCTGTGACTTTCGGAAATGTCTCTTCAGACTGTCCCGTTACCAGACGGCTATCTGGCTTCATGCGTGCAATTACAATTTGCAGGGTACAATTTGCCATTTGCATCTTCTGGGAATCTGGGGCCAATACACGCTTCCCTTATTACGGTGTAACTTCGCCGAACAGTTCGGCGAAAGGACGGAAAAGAGCAGTGACTCTAGTGTGCGNACCTTGGACAAAGGCCACCCACATTTTGATGGCCCTTGTAAGGATGCCAACGCCACGAAGGTTCCAGATCATCCTGCATTATTCAGCAATTTTACACAGCGGCTTTTACGATGACACACAGCCGGCTGAGAGGATAACGCAATCGTTATGGACTCTTTCTATGCTCAGGGCACGCTGTCCATGGGTACTTTCAGCCATCCGAGCGCAACCAACGTTACCCCGGATAAAGGTTGTGGCGGACAGGATTACGTCCCCGCCCCCGCATCTGGGGCGGCTGGGCGGGCTTCTCTAATCCCCACCGTACCCACCAACGCCCTAGTGTTAAACCCCATGATATCAACCTTCCAGCTCGAGAGAAGCAGCACCCCACAACCATGGGCACAAGAAATCGCATCAAGCCACCCAGATGTGATGGCACCATTCTCCATTCGAGGTATACGATCGTAATTCTCTTGGCACAGTCCTTGGCTTCAGCTGTTTATTGCTAGTGGCTCGGTGGACCAGGCTGCAAATCTCAGCGGTTCCGGAGCCAGCACGAACCGGAATGCTCGCATCGGATTCGTTATATTTGCATATCTTGATACCAATGCTTCTAGGTTTACAAGTGCGTGCCTGAGTGTTGGTTGCTCTGTGGCTGGAATTAGTTTGCAGCCTCCCTGAAATCCCGAAGTACGGGATCCCCGAATGTTGCGTGCTCCAACAATCCTGCCAAGCTGCGACAATTACGTACTAGGTTGCGAAAGGAGGTCAGGGGCTACAATTCCAGGGTACTGGATCCGCCCGGATAGAGAGTGCCCAAGAGGCTTGATAAGGTCCCACAGGCCTTTTCCCTTACTACACGTTTGCAGCCTCGACTGGTCAAAGTCTGGCTCTCTGGGTTATCTCGTTCTCAGAACATGTCGACTGGTAATTTTAACTGGTAATGTCATATTTATGTCATTTTGCAGCGGGCTACTCCCCTTCCTCCGTTATCGGGATGAGCTTAGTACAACTTAAGTTTCTTTGTCATCAATCTGATTCTAGGCTTCAAAGATCCTTCCCCACAAACGTGGGGTTTTGATATCCGCGGATGATTTCCTGTTCGAACTGGATATCGCGGCTTCGTGCAGACGCCATACGGATATGTTCGAGTTGAAAAGCCAATGAAGATGGCTTGTTAAGCCTCTGGTACCAGCACATCAGGGAAGGGGGGTGGTGAGGACGGGGGAAGCCTCACCTTGGTCGGGTTGGAACTTCCCTCTTGAGGAGATAAGAAAAGACGGTGAGCGAGGTGGTGGTGTCCGCAGTATCCGGGGTGCAGACGGATTCAAACAGGAGAGTATGAGTAGCAGATCGTCTGATGACATTCCCAGCTACGAAGTGGGATGATTACTTGCACTGTGAAGCACGACATCATTCCCCACCACTGGTTCCCGCTCTTACGCAGAGCCAGAGCCAAGTACCGACAGTTTATAGCCCCTTCGACGGATTTTCAGCCTAGGGAGAATTACTTTGCATGTGCATCTGAGCTAGAACAAATCAAAGAGTTCGCTGTATTGTAATTTGAACTCTTGGAAGTTTCGAGGAACGTTCATCTCGTTGAGTAAACTTGTGGGTCCATGTTGAGCTCAGGAGGATCACCGATTACATATCTTCCTTCACGTCTTACTTCTTCCTCTATCTCCTTCTGTGCTAGCCATCCTTCTGTTAAGGCTGAGCTCGTCTTGGCCTGTGGATCTCACGAAATATGTCGGACAGATGAGCTGCAGCCATGCACCAAAGTTCCGTTCCGTATTACATGGTAGTAAGCACCAAAATTCACCACACCGCCAGATCCGAACAGATCATCGTGACAATTTCTGATGTGTCAATCGTACGTTTCTGCCCACAATAGCGGAGTTCCGGGGAGGGCAGGTCACTAAGAGGCTACGATCGGTTATGTACGGCCAGGTGATAAGGCTTTGGGGTGGAGAGCCAACGGGTGTAACAGCCCAACTGATGGGGATGAAAAGCCCAGCTCAAGTTTAATTTTGGAACTGAACAACGCAAAGCATGCAAGAATTATTCAAAATCCGCGGAAGATGCAGACTTGAGGACGTGTTGGATTACGAGCCCCGCAGTTCAACCTCGCCCCCCAAGCCCTTGTTCGTAAGAGGAGCGATTCAAGAGTCCGACGCATGTCTTACTGCTTTGAGGTTAAAGGAATGCTGTGTTGGTTCGCCGGACAAGTCACAGGGAAGTCAAGATTTCTTGTGATACAAGGGAAACTCATGTTTTAGGGGCGGACAGAGAACAAGGCGATTATTCTCCCTCATGAAACTAGGTGTGGATCTTAGGCCGCACCTTGAACGGCAAAGTACGGAGGTTATTGCTATGATTTGATCCATCGAAGTTCTCCTGCAACCGTTGCTTTTAACCTCACTAGGCTTGTTCAAAAGATCTTCCCTTCCGTTGCTCTTATAAGACATAAGATCCAGTAGGCACTCCTCAAGTCTCCGTGGAATTTATCCTTTCTCCGGCAAAAACAATGACTCTCTCCTCCAATATCCGGGGTGTAGAGAAAAGAAAAGTAGGCACGAGACCCTCCTCTTAAAACGGGCGGTTGCCAAGCAATTTTCTCCCCCCATCAACCCCACAACGCGTCGAGGGATCGGCTCTTCCCTTTCCTCAATACGGTCTGATTGCCAAGCTGGATTAAATCGAATCGTAAAAATAAAAGGACACGGATGTCGTTTCGTTCGTTGCATCGGGATTAAAAAAAAAGAGGGGTCTGGAGGGGTATCACCAGCTACTGTAACGGGATCAAAGTGGAAAAGAATACATCTACCGGCAGGACACGCAGTAAAGTACCGATATACTAAGCGGTTCTTCCCCTCTTGGCTTGCTCACTTTACGCGCCGCGTGGGTCATCTTGAGAGAAATTTTTGGGGGGTCTCAGAAATTCATTTGAATTAATTTATCCATCCGCTAGGATGGTTCTATCAGGGTCCATCCTGCATCTCGTGGCGCCCTCAACAGAAAACCAAAACGACGCCGTTGTATATTAATGCCCAATATGCCTAGATGTTAACTAATGGGAATTGTCAACAAGACCCGTATTATCCGTTTTTTCCGCACCATCAACGGCCCTTGCACAGGAAAGAGAGATCTGCCATGACAGGAGGACCCTGTGGTGAGATGCGCTGCTACCTAAGATCGCAGCCCAGATTCTAGTCCCCAAACGTGAGTCATATTAAAAAAAATGATTATGGTGCATTCGAGTTTGTGTTATGTGAGCGATCTTTTGCCATCGGGTTGTTGTCAGCAAGACATTGGTTTGCCTTGCCCTTGCCTGCCTGTTAAGTGGCTGTATCAAGGGAATATAGGTCTTAAAACGCAACTGTTGCAGGATAGATTCAGACCCCCTTCATAATTCGTTCCAAAGGCATCGGAGCCAAATACCCGACACAAGGCAAGGCTCCGAAGGGGTATATTATGCAACCTATAGCAAAACAAACCCCGCTGTGGAATCACAAATCCCGTAGAAAAGAAAAAAAGGGAAGCCCCTCCTTGACACAGCCGTTGATAATCGACATGCCGTTTGTCCTGCCCCGCGGCGGAATGTTACCCCGCCAAGAGAAAATCTTCCGGGGGGAAGGGGAGTAATGAGGGGCTAGGGGTGAACAATTTACCGTTGGGGAATGGCGCCATATACCGAGAAATCAGGAGAATAATCAAATGTTTCCGGGGAACGGGGAACGGAAAAGGACACGAGACCACAAGACACGAGACACACAGGCCATTTCACAAAATGGAAATAGTGACGTTGGGTTGACTGGAACGGTTTCTTATTTTCTGCTCAACAAGAGAGAGACCCTTGGCTTTGCGTCAGCAGTGAGTGAAGAGGCAGAAAATCTGATGAAGACCAATGATTGTGCGTGAATGGACAGAAGCAAAAGGATAAGATAGGAAACGGCCTAGGAACAGGTGGAATGTATCAGGATCGGAGACACCAACCCGGAGATTAAAAAATAAACTCCCATGTATGGATTACTTACGGGGGACATGAACCGTCCAGGGCAATTTGCTGCTTGTCCCTGGTCCCAGCCATGTTCCCTGTACTTACACCCTTTGGCCAGAAAATGAGAAGTCCAGGTATAGCAGCAGTCCAGTATACTTTCATATAGATGCTCCGTATATGTGCATGCACTCCTGGTTCAATGAGGCTCATTCTCTTCGTCTAAATAAATTGAGCCTCCTTGATCGGGCCGTGTGAGAGAAGAAGAGAGTTTCAGCCGTTCGAGGGCAGAGGCGAGAAATCTCCCTTGATTGTTGGAATTGTTCTGCAGGTGGAATCCTTTAGCCAATGCACCTTCCCCTCACCTCTTTCCTCATAGAATCACTTTTCATGTAACCTTTTTTCAAGGACCTGGCACATAGTAGGGCCGTTTCGGAACAAGGCGGCGGGAAGAAGCTGGTCAAAGGAGAGGGAGAGTGAGCGTATCGAGATCTTTCCCGATCCTTGATACCTCGATATCAATGCTCATAGGACAAGTTGCAAAACGCCCTCAAGATCTTGCCGGGATGTCTCATCCTGACAACACAGGATCTAGATCAAACCCGCAGCAAAGAGTGACAACGGAGTTGTGGCGTACCAATTGGAGGTTTCACCTTGTTCCTATGTGCCAATTCCCATATCCGATTACTTGCTCCTTTTAACATGTGAAATTGGGGTATCGCACTACGCCATTCCACCATGTTTAATTGATGATCGAACATGTGAGTTTCGTATCTCTCGATTTCAATTGAGTGTGAGCAATTGATGATTTAACATGTGACTTTTTGTATTTGTTCCTGCCGAGAAAGGAACCTTGTCCGGAGAGATAGGGCTTAATGCGGCAGTACCTCGAACCGAGGGCGTACACGATAAAGTACTTGCACATTGAGGCTATACCAGCTTGCAGGAGGGAATATTGGATCTGTACGTATCCTGTACGTGGCATCCGGGTCGTCTACCGTATATGTCCCGTTGGCGTATTCCTGTACGGATATATATGGCTGTATGTATGTGTACGGCGCCGACAGTAGAGTGTATAGTAACAACCTCTGAACTCGGGTATTTCACGTGCGGAGAAGCCAATACTGATAGATTGAACTGCGTAGCCGTTAGCTGTTGATTGATTAAAGGACTGCTTGATTGAGTATAATCGAACGATTTCATCGAGCTGGTTTAATTAATGCAGTTTGGTTTTTCTCCTTGCATCAAAAGTACAATGCATACTCTCCACAGCACCTCATCGATAACCACATATGCATCATGGAAGGTTCAGCGGATGGTAGATAGGTCTCCTCCCCCCAATCACACCCAACACAGAGCGTTTGGAGAAAGCATGGGCAACAATGGCGGCGGTCTAGACTCGTCCACAGCCGCCCAGCACCAGCACAAACCAGGGCAAAATCAGGGCAGCGCACAAGTCAAAGAGTTTCCGGGGGGAAGGGAGAAGTGTGTGTTTTGGTGTCACAGCCGCCAGATCGCCGATCTTCCCCAAGGTTCCTTGGTCCCGGCCATGGATCTTGATCCAGATGGGAAACTCCGGCGGCCATGGGCGGGAATGGCTTCAGCCCAAATGGAGACCCAGCCGTGAAACAAAAGCACTTAAAAATCAGCCCAAGCTAGCAAAAGGAGAAAATCATTGGCAATATTGCGCGTGGAGAAAAAGGAAGAAGCAAAGACAGACAACCTGACGTGTCCTGAGCTGCCATGTGAGAATTTCCGGGGAGACGGACATGGCGGTTCCGGGGGAAACAGCCAGAGCAAAGAAGAGGATGGAGACGGCATGGCCATGACATGTGAAATAAGGAACGCTTTGAGCAACCCACCACCAGCCATCGCAGCACCAACCGTACCGTACCGTACTGTACCTATCACTGCCTTCACAAGAGAGAGCTTTCTGAATAATCAAGAGGAGTTCTAGAACTGAAAAAAAAGAAGCCTAGAGGATGTTGAATCCCCAGTAATGGTCCATGACGCAAAAGGAAACCCCCCTCCTTCAGAAGAGGCATCACGTCATCCTTCTCTCATCGCCAGCTGCTTTGGGCGCTGTACAGTTTGCCCTCCTCCCTACTTACTGTTACGCACCGGTCACTTATCGCACCGATCACACCTGGAGCATTCTCCGATTTAGGCAGATATGTCTCAGTGAGATGTATCTGCCCGCCCCCAGAAAGAGGAGCGGGTACCTAACGGGGTCGCTCGCTGATCGAAGACAGACAGAGAGAGGGCGAGCGATGAGACATGTTGATGTAATGGGGGGTCTCGCTACATAAAAAGGTACTTTGGTACTTGTCGATACTTTCGATACCACGGAAATAACAAATTTTTTTTTAATTTTTCCATTACTTTTTGGTCATTTTTTTCAGGCCGCCGCTGCTACTGCTGCAGTGGCACTCCTCCGCGCACCACGGCAGATCAACCACCCACCACACACGTGAAAACATACGACGCAAGTGCGGCTGGAGGGAACGGCCAATGATCCTGATGATATCATGCCCTACCACTGCAACTGTCCCAGAGACGAATCACAAGCCCGCGCAGTCATCTCCCCATCACAGAAGTCTTGCAGCGCATTGAGTCAGGATAGAATGTGTTTCTCGATTATGGCTCTGTCAGCTACAGGCTCACTTTTCCACTCTCAGTGAGCACACAGGCACCCAAGGGCCCAGTAATCATAGTAAATCTACATTAATCCCAAATCTCAAGTAGTTTCATAGAACAGCAGAGAGATGTAATTCACGAATTAATCCCCATCCGTCAACCCCTGGTCCAAAATGTGATCCCGCCAGCCAAAATCCAATTCCGTCGCGTCCCGGAAAGCCCAAAACGAGTCCCAAGTCTATAACATAAAAGCAGACACCTCAGAAAATGAAACCCTACGTCGTTACCTCAAAGTGAAGAACGGAGATCGGAAAGCATCAAGAGTGGATTCCAAAATAAAAAGAAAGAGGAGTGAAAAAAAAAATAATAAGAATAAGCGGAAGAGTAAATCGTAATTCGAGTAACGCAGCAGGAAAGTCTATAAGCTTGCATCGCGCTGGGTGTTCTATATGTACATCGTGAATAGAGCGGCCGTGCAAATAAAAATATTGGTGGTAAATTTTTGCTGTGTCAGGCACGACTAGCGAGACCTGTCAAAAACGGCGAACCCATGGTTCGAGTGAATCGTCCACGTCGCTTTGACCCGGGCTCTCTGCGTCGTCCCTGATTCTCCCACAATGTTCTGGCAGACATGTGTGCGGGGGCGCCACCGTTTAAGGCCATGTCCCGTCGGACTCTCCAACACGCCGAGTGATTATTATAAAAATATCGTATTCGTCAAATCATCATGAACGTGCAGCCACAAAGACGCGCCGGGCATCTGAGGCAGGGGTATCTGCAAGCAAGAAAAGGATCGAATCAAGTCGTTTCGCTCCTGAGCTCCCTCACATCCTGTCCATCAGGTCGTTGCCAGCGACGCTCCCGGTGGCGCTGCTGCGGCCGCTGGAGCTGAATCCCGCATCACCCGAGATCAGATCCTGCACCGCAACTTTAGGCACCTGAGGCACGGGCAGCTTGCGCTGCGTCCCGTCAGTCCGCGACATGATGTCGCTGATGGTCAAGCCGGTGCGGGGTCCCGTGGCAGTGGGCTGGGGAAGCGGCTGGTATGGGNCCATCCAGATTCTGGGGTTCCATGGGCGCCAGGGCCGGCGTGTGGCTCAAAGACAGATTGCGGATCGTGGGCAGATCGTAACCACCGCCGTACGGTCGCAGACGCGGGGAGTGAGCCGGAGTGGCCAGCGGGGTGTGGTCGGGCGTCGGGGAAAGCGAGTCATGGGAGAAGGTGGGTGACGAGGGCGCCGTGGAGTTGGGAGAGTTGGGCCGAGAGCGCTTGGCGTGACGATGATGGTGATACTGGTCCTCCTCATCGTGCGAATGCGAGCGAGACATGGCATAGGCTGACAGCGAGGGGAGATGGTTGCGGCTGCTGTGGCTGCTGTGGCTGTAGTAAGGGTGGTGACGAGAGGTACCGTGGTACCCCGAGTGTGGAGAGCTGGCCGTGGCTGGCAGGTTCTCGCGCTCGACCTGGGTGGCTGCGGTGGCCAGGAGGTTGATGTCCAGGTTGGTGCCGTTGGGGAAGGCACCCGAGTTGTTTCCACTGGTGGCACGACCGTAGGGGTTCAGGCTCGAGTGAGGCATGCCCGGAGCAGCGTAGGTTGCAAAGGAGTGTGGTGGAGAGACGTTGGGCGAGCCGACGGCGGACACGGGCGCCGAGCGCGAGATGCTCTTGCTGGGAGGAGGCATCATCTGGGCCAGCGCTCCTTGCTGCTGCTCCTGCTGCTGCTGGACGGCCTGAGCGACGGCCTGCTGGGCCTTGTTGCTACGGCGCGAGTTCGGGTTGTTGTGAATGCGGGAGTGTCGAGTCAACTCGTCGGAGCGCGAGAAACGCTTCGAGCAGCCTGGGAACTGGCAGGCATGTGGTTTCTCACCCGTGTGAGTGCGGATGTGGCGAGTCTGATGCTCGAGACGGTGGAAGGCCTTGTCACACAGAGGGCACTTGTAGGGTCGGGGCAGGTCCTGGCGGTCCTCGCCCGCGTGCTGACCGTTCACCATCGTGGGTGGCATCATGCTGACGGCGGCCATCTCGGTATCCTGCTGCTCTGAAGCTGGTTGTTGCTGTTGTTGCTGTTGCTGTTGGGCGAGGGCGGCAAGCTTCTGGCGAGCGGCCTCCTGTTCGCTTTCGGTGCTGGACTGCGGATTCAGCAGACTAGAAAAATCTACTGCTGAAGACGCGCGTTGCATGTGAACGTCGCTGCGAGGTGGAGATCGCAGCGAGGAGAGTGTCCAAAGGGTGGCAGTGGTGAGGGTGAGGATGAGGGGAGGCGACGAGGAGGTTCGAGTAGATGTTCCCTAGCCCAACGTCTTTTTTTATTCCTCTCTTCGGGTTGGTTTTCCAGTGCTATCTGTTCCTTTGCACGTTCTTTATGTCTTTGATTCTTCGCTCTCTTGCCTCACACTTCTTATCTGTGTCTGGTAGTCGATGTCGAAGAGTGGTGTATCAGGTACGGCGAGAACGACGAGAAGTCTGTTGACGAGAGTAGTGTACGGCTGTGGATGCGGATGGGCAGTGGTAGTGGTGGTGCTGAGTGATTGCTGTGTGTACGAGCGTTGGAGGTCGACGATCGATGGTGGTGGAGGAGAGGGAGAGGTCCCCAGAAAAAGTTCCAACGGGCAGTACAGAAACAATTCAGGCGGGCGAGGGTGGTGGGATGGGGTAGGCCGGATATATAAATGATCTCTGCACTGTGGGCGGGCGCCGCAACGATGACGGGGCAGGACGGAGCTGGCCCAGAATGTGCCGGACAGTGGGTGGGCGGTGGCTGTCGTGACCGCAACTGGCCCACGGCTCACCCAGCAGAGGAAGGGGGGCGTGGAGGGGAGCAGCAGGACCCCCTGGGCGACCGGGTTTTGGGCAGTGTGGGTTGTGGAGGGCGCAGGGGGGTGGTGCCGAGGGGGTGTGCATCTGGGCAGCCGGGCGGTGTGTCGCTGGAAAGGAGACAAATGCCCGATGCCGATGGCTCCCTGGCCCTCCCTTGACCCTCCCTGGAGCCCTTGGCGCACCCTGTGCAGCAGCTGGCGCCGGTGGATCAGACGGGTCTGGCGACAGTCGCAGTCGCAAGTCGCATCGCCTAGTCGCGGTCGTACTCATGCTGCCAGGCTCCGGCGCGGTGGGGAGTGAGCCCACGCCCGCGCGCCCAGGGCCTCCGTGGGCGAGCACAGGCAGGCCTCGCTGCTGGGCTGCGATGGGCTGCGCGCTGCTCGCTGCTGAATGAGCGAGCGATGATGAAGGCATGGGCGATGATGGCGCGGCCGCCGTGGTGCAGCCATTCTCTGTCCCTCTCTTCCCCATCATTCCATCCCTCTCATCACAGCACAACCGACCGCACATAGCAGCCCCCAGTGTGCTCTCCCGCCCAGATGACGAGGGCGAGGGCGATGGCAACCACGGCCGAAGCTGATCGAACGCTGCCAATGGTGCCCTGTCGTCTGGCCGTGTCTCAATTCGGCCCTGCCTCGCGCCTTTCTCCAGAGTTTTGCTGCGCTGCCAGTCTCTGCGCATGGCACGGGTGGGGAGGACCGAGAGGGTCGAAACTCCGGCGCTGCTCCGGTAAGAGGCTCGGTATCTCCAGCGCTCAACCCTCGGTAGAGGGGAGGAAGCCTGGTTCGTAAGGGCACCAACGAGTCATCGCGCGAGCCCACTCGTGCGAGCCTCATTCACTTTTGCTCGTGCTGGCTCCTTCCTCGTGACGATGATTAATGCTCTCCAAATTACGGTTCCTTAGTTCTTCCTTTTCGTAGATCTCCATTTTGGCCAAATTCATGATTCACTCGGGCTCGTGCGTTGGCCACCCGGAAATAGAGGTAAATTACTGTACTCGTACGGATACAAACTTTTTTCTCCAGCCCCAAAAAAAAGATTCTTTTTTCCGCCCTAGAAGCCGCCCCGCCAAAAAAAATCGGAGCTCGACCCAAAAGGCCACGGCGGCGTCAAGACCCTATGGCGTACGCTCTTGCGTGCCCTGTTTCGTGCTGCAACCTGGGGCGTGTTCTTCTGGCGGGCCACTCAGAAGGAGATCCTCGAGAGGCTGTGGTTGGAGTGAAGTATGAAGCGTGAAGCGTGAAGCGTGAAAATGGGAGATGATGGCCATAGAGCCGACGAGGCTTGCGTGCGCTGAGCGTACCACCGCCAGGAAAGGTGTGCCGCTGGCGGGTGTGACTGCTACGTTCTGCTCTGGGGCCGGCTACGGCTACGGCTACGGCTACCTGTAACCAGCGTGTCCTGTCGTCTGCTGCGGCCTGCACCTATGGCCTGGTTGTCGTAATATGGTCGTCAAGTCGTCAGATCAAGTCACTCTCAAGTCATCGAAGCCCCGTCTGGATCAGCCTGCCTCTCCTGGCCGTACCGTACTGGAAGGTTCCGTGCCCATCAGTGTAGTGCTGGGCACGGCACGCTGCGAAGGACGGTACGGTGAAATACTCGGTCCCTGTCGGAGTGGCATCATAATGTGAAGATCCTCTCCGCGCCCTCGAGATTTCATGATCATCTCAGGCAACATGCTGTCATGCTGTGGCTCCCTCTCCCCCCTTTCTGCCTGCCTCCGTCTCTCCAGGTCTGCCCCGGAGACGGTGCAACCATCCCAGCCCTGAGCTTGGAACCACGGGCCCGGAAGACCGCAGGGTCTCGAACACCCTCACATTCCTCCGCAAAAAGTAAATGGCGCTTGCTTACTGTACCCTGTGGAGGCGGCTGAGCAGGAGGATCAAATAATGTTCAGGAGCACCAAAATAATCAGCCCGGCTCCACGGCCGTTCTCAATGAGGGATGCGGAGACACGAAACAATCCCGTTTCCGGCGAAGCAGGAGCATCCACCGGCCATTGGCGCTCTCATTGCCTTGACGGAACGTATCAGGATCACCGATAGGGGTCATCACAGGATACTGGTCTTCGGAATATTCCTCGGGGCATGTCCAGAGGATGAGTTGAGCAGGCCTAGGACACATGCGGCAATTCAGGAGCTGGCAAACGGCGTGAGATTTGCTTTTGTGCGGACCGTGGATGCGACGCTGCTGGCATCCGGTCTGGCCCTCATTCTTGCGGTGTCTCCAAATGTCTGGTTGCGAACAGGCAACTTCTCTCTCTCCTACCAGAGGGCCTCGGCGTATCACACATTGTATCCGCTTTCCGAGGCTAGCATTGGATGTCGTGGACCAGAAGCTCGCGCCTAAGACACATCGGACCCAGCAAAACAAGGTCGAGCTTAACCGCGGGAATGAATCAGTTGCAAGAGGCCATTGTAGCAATTTCACATGCATCTTGTAGGGTCCGTGATGGATAGGCACATGATGGTGAAGATAATTACGGTCGACTACAGCTCCCGTCCGTTTGTGCTATTACCGTTCGCTCGCAGCCTCAAGCAAACCCCAACGTAGCGGATCCGAGATCCGTGGGAAATGTATCTGCCGGCTAAACTTGAGTGCCTAGGTACAGTACAACGGACGGCACCGCGGTCGGCTCCAAATCTCCCGCCGCCTAGAGTTGTGATCGACCCCAGCCGCCGCGAGCAAGCGACAGCGACCAACACGGGCGCTTGTAGATTCGCATCACTCTCCAAAGGAATGACCTCACCCCGGGGATCTTGCGACAACGTGATACACACAGCTGTAAGCGTGGGTATACAAGCACCCTGTTCATATTCCATCTCTATCTCACCCATTTGGGGGGCCGCGTTGACTCACGCTGAGCTCACACCCTCGCGCTCGTGATTCGTGCCAGCTCGCCCTCCTTGTGGCTTTGCTGCCCTCTTGAGTCGGGCACGCGATGAGATGTCAGGCGTGGGGGATCAAAGCGGAGAGGCAGCAAGCAGAAGCACAAACAACACCAGAAGCCTAAGGAGCACAAAGCCTGGCGTTGGGCGAAACAGGTCACATAACGTGGGGAACCATGGACAGAGCCCTTCAAGATGACAGATGGTTTGTATGTAAATTTAATTTACCATAGGTATGGGCACATCTCAAGCCTCCTTGTGCTTAGCCTTGCTTAGATAGGAAGGACGCAACCGATAAAAAAGCCATAGCAGAGGATGGAAGTATGTAGATGAGCAAAGAAGAACATCAACTGGGAAGAAAGCGAAAATGGCAAGCAGTCATGACTTGCTGGTTAGGCAAAATGGTCCTGTCGAACAGATAACGACCTTGTCCCCCATACACGTGTCCCAGCATTTTGCCTTCAAAAGCAAAAACCCCCAACACTGTCTGGAGCATTGTTCAAGAAGTGATAAAAATAAGACAAAATATGATAAGCACCCACACCCACAATCTCAAGAAGGGATCTGTCCCGCACAAAGAAGAATCCTGTCAGCTGGGTTAGGCCAGACAAAACGCGGGATTACAAGAGACAGCCCGACTCAAAGAAAAAAAAAAGGCGGTGGGATCCAAAAACATATTTAAAAATAAATTACGACCTTTTCCATCCAATCATTAAAGGAAGAAAAGGCGTAAGACAATGAAGTGCTAGAGAGCGCGCGCTAATCAGACGACCAGAAACATTCGAGGGTGCAGTTGGACAAGGTCGCACGCGCATTGTGGCGATGCAAAAAAGATTTGGGGGGATGGAGAGAGGGCGACGCGGAGAAAGGGAGGCTTTGATCATGGGCGCTTGCTCATACGTAATCGCCCGTCTAAAAAAGGGGCCCAGAAAGAAACGTCGAGGGGTAAAGGACCGGTATTCGTTGAGCCGTATGTTTAGTGTTTGCACTTTTGTACATAGCAAGCAGGGTGTGTTTAGAGAGCCCTACCACTCCTGACTCGGCGGACAGATGGGAGACAAGACAGATGTGACAGGGCGAGAGCCTTGCGTGTACAGCCCCGGAGCACAGGACAGCGCAACCCAGTACCATAACATACGTTACCCCGGACTCAAGGCTTTTACCCCGGGCTTCGTTCTCCGGTCCAGATAGGTCGGCCACCCAGCACAGCAGCGACTCCAGACGTGTGACGTGGTTCGGATGAGACAACAAGCGAAGGGGTTTTGATTGATTTCATTTGTGTTTGAGCATGTGTGTCGGATAGGTCCCCATCTACAAAGGGTTTCAGGCTTGATTGGCGGGCAACACTGTCACAAAAGGCTGCCTTCCAGAAATTGTGCCACACGTGTTGCTGGCCGAGCGCTGGAGGCCTGCAAGGCAATCAATCATTCAATGGTCCGTCCTGAGGCGACAGATAATCCGCACGTCCAACCTGTGTACAGTAAGACCCGTGCATATCTCCGTATCTCCATCCGCCCCAAGATTTCTCCGCAAACCCTTGTTTCTGACCAAAATTTGCTGGTGATAGATAATACGAATTCCATTATATAACACATAGGCAAAGCACACAAATCAAGGAGACCTGTGTGCTGTATGTATGGTTAATCTCCGCCAATCTGCTCCAATCTGCGCTCTGTACTTTTGATTTGCGCGGATGTCACCCTCATCGTAGATCCAATCTACCTGCCCCCCATCATCACCTCCATCCCCACTACCCAATGAAGATAATCCCAGTACGCAACAGTGCGAGTACGCCAGAAAGTGCTCCCACTGATTCGAGGTCGTATCTAACGACGTCGATCCCGGATTCCAGGCCTCTGCACATCCAAACCACCACGACCAGTCATGGTAGACAGGTTACTCCCCTATCGCCCAATAGCGTACAGTTCCGCCGAGTAGGACTTCCTTCTGTGCTGCTACTGTATGTACCCTTATGGGCTTTCGCCACCCGCTAATACCCAAAGATACCCCAGACTTGCTCTGCGTGCCGCAAAAAGAAAAGAGAAGAGCACATCATTCCCAGCTCTGCCCTGAGCGTGACGAATGAAACGTATGAAACGTCTTTCTGCGGGGTGATTTATAACTTTTTGCTTTTGTGTACAGCAAGGGTTCAGCCGTCGTTTGCAAACCCTCCAATCCCAGGGAGGACCCGCCGAGTAGCAAGCAGATACGATAGTTGTAGGGTAACGAAAAAAATGTAAAACCTACAAAAAAAAGTCAGTTGCGATAGGTGGGTCGATTCCTGATTACGCATTTCTTTTTGTTTTTCTTTCTTTTTTCTTGACTTTTCTTTTCTTTTCCCGGCCCGTCACCCGCTGTCCAAGACCCCTTTTCCACTTCACCAAAAACGTGGACAATGCTCGCAATGTAAACTGTATTTGGAAGCCTGTAATATGGTAACCAACCCATCAACTGCAGGATCGAGAGTTCTCCCACGTAATCAACAATTGGTGCGCCAAAATCTGCATCCTTTCCCAACGTTTGGATCTGCCTACTTACTCAGGAGAGGTAGCTAGGCCCCCTTCAGGAAGAGTCAAAACCGCTGAGTAATAGGTACACGCTCGGGATTGAGCATCTGCGGATGCAGGGTTTGGCGTACCCCAAACGCAGCCCTCCCCCTCCCCTCTCTAGGCTGAGCAGAAGGAAATAAACCCTATACAAAAAAGATATTTCCACGGCATCTATTATTTCCGCATTTCCTGATCAGTTTACATTCAGGCTCTTGGCGAGGGGTTGGTGTTCCGAAACCCGAGGGATGCCCTTTCCTTCCCCGGTTTACCCCCTCCTTTGTGCGTCTGGGGTTCGTGGTTCCCGTCGGCATGTCGGTAGATGAGAGCGCGAGCGCAAGTAAGCGGGTGCGTTTCGTACGCTTACCCGTATGCGTAGACACTGCGCCCGCTAAAAGGGGAGCCAAGCAAGCAGCAACAGCTACAGTAATGAGGAGGATGAATAGGGATAGTAATAGCGGCAGTAAAGATTGAGGAATGATCAGCAGCATCAAAAATCCAAACCTGACTCGTAAACTGCCCACCTCTCTAGACTTCTTTCTCCTTCTCCACATCACAATCCGAGACCGATGCACGCCCCTCCCCGCGATTCCTAAACTCTGCAAGATGCAAGATAGGGAGTAACACCACAAAACATACCACACCACACCACACCCCTTTACTGTATAGTAATCTGCTGCAGCATTACCCTCCGGATCTCCGGGTAAGCTTGTCCCCCCAAACGCCTCAGATTTTTGTTACTATATCCAGTTTACATAACCACGCCTCACTCCACAGATTCCGTTAACCAGACCAGGGGGTCTCTGGCAACACAGTTACAGAGACCCTCGCGCCGAAAGCGAGGGGGTTGCATTCTCAGGAGGGAGGGGTTTACTTAGCAGCACCAGGAAAAAGATCTAATGCAATCTATGTAACCCTCTAAAACCCTCCCTCCCTTGTATTTCTTAATATATCTGCAATTATTCTTTTTTTCACGCCGTCTAAGAATTTGACTGCGGTACAACGTAGCAATATCTGACTGCGCTTATTTCCCGAGGCGAGGACAAGGACAAGGCCAGGGTAAGCAAGCAAGCAAGCAGGCAGGCAGGCAAGGAACAGGCCAGATCAGCCTAGTCAACTACAGAGTAGGGGGAAACGTTTTTAATATGGGGAAGAGCAGATAGATGAATTGAGAATACAACTCAATATCAGTTTCGAACCATGGCACATGCAGTACATTAAATTAGACAAACAAATACGGCACGGTACGGTACAGTACGGGTCAGGCTTCTTCTCTCTTACAAACTGGCTTCTTTATCTTTCCCGTTTACTACATACACCCAGAGCTAATTTAAGGAACGGAAGCATTGGGCCTTTTTTGGATAACACGTCTTTGGGGATGCCAGCAGTGCAAATGGTCGGGGTACTTTCCAGGCTCCAGGAAAGCCCGTAAGCAAGCCTCCCTTTAGCCGTTGGGTGATAATCTTTGGGGAGGTTTCGAAGGTGGTGCCGTGCGGTTGCGCTGCTGGACGAATCTCGTCTCGATATCAGCGCTGTGGGCTATTCAATCTCTTGTGCAATTTGCCTCCGCAATCTCGCTCAAGGGTGTTGGAATCACGGCGCGCGTCGTTTCCCCTCAGGTTAATTATGTAACTCCTGTTAGCTGTCCTCTTTCTCTAACTTTAGACGGTGCAGCTGCGGCGTACGTAAGGATCATGGGGTAATCGTAGGCGAGCGGCGGCGACAGACGGAGGAGAAGGTCGAGGATATTTTGCCGGAAATCGACCCGAAGATGGCCCTTCGTTTGCAGCGGAGCAGGGAGTGAGACGCCATGGCTCTGCTCCTCTCCTCTCCTCCTGCGGGGTGAGGAGTCAAAATCCTCTGATCCAATTTCCATAGAGACGGGCAATTGCCGGGTTCATTAGCCAGACGGCGCGCGCTTGTCTCTGTGCTGATTGTCCGGAAGATGGCAAGCGGAAAGTGTGGAGATGGGGAGGGGAAGGGAGAGATGGGATATCTGGGGTACTTCCGCACGCCTGCATTCGGGCTAAGGCTGTACGAGTAACTGTCATCTACTGTTACCGGTCTGTCGTGAGCGCAGACCCCGAATATTTTGTTCATTGTCAATTTCACACATCAAACATTCTCCTTGAATCCGGAAAATGATGTGCGTTGGTACTGCAGAGGATGCAGATATGGTATCAGTGTTTTAATTTTGTTGGTCCTGTACTGTATCCCTGACTTTGTCCCTTTGCTTTTGCCGGGGACGCTGTCCCGTAGGGAACCTTGCGCTGTCACAGGAACACCGCAGATCGTGGCGCATAGATCCTCAAAGCTGCTACTGTACTCCGCAGATAACAACAAGACCCTCTTTCCCCCATCACTGTCTCAGATAGGAGGTGTCCCATGAGCATTGATCTCAATATTAGCCTCCACCAATTTATTGCCCATCTTCATTCACGGATTGCAACACGGACACTGCACCATGTACTGACAGTCGTCTGGTTGCACCACGAGGCGCTTTCGAAGTGGAGCCCTGCGCTCTTGGCTGCGTGTAGGACCGTGATACCTACCCAAATTGCATTTAGGGTTTAGATGCGCACCCTCAGCGGGGACCCGGCATTAGTCGTAGATCATTTGTGCTCCAAAGGCACTCCTGGACGGAGATACCATTCCGCTCTTTTCCTCGCGCGGCGGGATTCATCGTATGCCTTGCAGACCGCCAGAATGTCTTGCACATGTGCGTTGCAGATGCACCAGCAATCCGGAGGTTATTGATATGCCGTTAGTCATGGAAATCGATCCTCTTCACTTCTAGTCTCTCGACTGAATAATGCGTGCTCTCTCTCCCATGGCGCATCCGCTCCTTCACCGGTGCGATTCTCGGAATCCACCGCTAGACGAGGCGGGCAGAATGATGGGACCCACTAAGCACGACACGGCACCCTTCAGGACGCCTCTTACGCAGCTTTGACGAGCATGGACGCTCCCAGCTCCACACTATCAGATAAGGGAAGAAAAATTTTCCGTGCTCTTTTTTCCCGCTCTCAATCGAACTCCTCTGTAGGCTGCCCCAGCGGGGTGAAGACCGAATGAGGGCAGAAGACCTAGATACTTTGGGGAAAATCCAATAGTCTGTCCCACTATGGCCTCTATCCTCAACTAGAATTCTCTTTTTTTCTTTTGCCTTTTTTTTGCCCTGAGGCAGGACTCTGCGGAGAGAGACATGTCCTTTTCGTACGAGTTAACCCCTGCAAGGGGAAATGTCGGGACAAAGTCGAGCAGGCAGGAAAGCAAGCAGTGGGCAAGGCGATCTAGAACGCGCACGTGCGTGCATGCGCAGTTTGAGCGGCAGGAGGGGAGGCAAAAAGAGGAGCTGGAAGAAAATTTCAGCGATAAGGCGAAACTGGGGAAAGGGATGGCATCATAGGCGCAAAACCAGGGGCCGGATCGACCAGGGGAAGGACCTTCTTCGGGAGCTTTCGGTCCAATTGCAGTGGCGCGTCCCCTTATGGAGTAACGTGACATTCTTGGAGAGCAGATACTGCTCTATTTTTTGTAGTACTGCATCTGGCGGTGGTACAGTAATCTGTGCGGTTGAGGCCAGATCGCACAGTACCCCGTGAGACCAAGAGGAATGAATCCTATCCATCGCGGTGCTGGTTGTCTAATTCTAGATCCCTTGAAGAATCTCATTCGACAAGGTACGAGGGTGAGATTATCAAGCTTTTCCTATTCGAGTCCCCACATCAAGCCTCCGTGGTGGGCGACCTTATCTTGAACTAGCCATGTCCACCCCCGCCAGCCCAGAGGGTCGAGATATCGGTGCTCCGCTACGTACACACCTCCATGTTTCTCCGATTCATCCTCGGAATCTGATAACCAGAACAAACATTCTCCGCCAACGGCCCGAGAGTACCTTACTCGTGTCAGACTGGTCGGACTTGAGTGTGTTTTCAAGCTCAGCTTGTGCCATGGTCGTACGCTCTGGAGACACTACTGGACCAGTCTCACATGTAAATGCTGACTGTGTCGTGGTAGTTTTGAATGAACACCGGTCCATTAGCCATACCGCATCCATACCTTTCGCGGTCCTGCCGCCCACTATACAGCGGGAGTTCCACGCACTGGCCAGTCATGTCCGGGTAACGTTCTCGGATTAAGTCGACAGCACCGCGCACAAACCCCGCGGCTTGCAACATCATTTCAAAGGGCACACCGTGATGACCAAACAAAGAAAACAGGCGTGTGATACTCGTCGTATTCGTAGAGCTTGTCATGGATCGGTCTCGAATATCGTGGAACTTCCGCGGCTTGCATAAAAAACCTGCTTGCAATTCCGAAATTCCGGGGCTACGAGGTACGCGAACCTGTTCTACAGCTGTTCTAGAAGGAAGTACAAAGTACAAGGGGGACGGAGCAAGCAGCCTTGGCACCCCGCATCTCGAGCAATTGTGCCGGCAGCGTTTCTCCGTAAAACACACAGCACTTGCGCGTTCCGTCGAGAGTAGGAATTCCCACAAACCACAGATCTGGACCCGGGATGGGTGGCCCCTATTCCCAAGACAGTTACAGTAAACAGGATGCTGGCCCCGGTGTGCGGGGTTGGGTGGATGAAAGGCGTGCTGGTCGTGGGTCCCCGCAAGGTGCATCGCGAAAGGGGCAGTTCGCTGGGAGCGCAACGCAACGTAAAGAGGCAGGTACCCTTTGTACCTTCCGTTACGGATTCGGGGCCCCGGCTCAGGGATTGATCCTGTTCGGCATGTGTGGCTCGGCGTTGGGGAACCGCAGTTCTCGGGCTTACGCTCCGGAGCACAAAGAAAGGGGAACAGACAATATTGTAACGTTCCTATCTTTCAGCTCTCCAGCTTTCTCTCGGCCAGATTCGTCTCATCTTTGTGCGTCTGGAGCAGAACCAACGTGCTCTATTGGTAATAGCGAGCTAGCGCGGCTATCGGTAATTTACCCCAAGGAGAAGACCTACGGATCTCTGCGTGCCGCATTGGCCTTCCTTATCGAGCGCCTCAAGATGGAGTTACAGAGAGGATGAGCGTGGATTCAGTGGGCCTCAATATCAGGGAACTATAAGGACCCATCGAGAGATATATGCGCACATGACCTGACCTGTTTACGATATTTTTTGCCACATCGCAAGAGGTTCTCATGATAATGCTCCATATTGTTTCTGCGTGCGCAATTGCGGAGATAGCAAAAACCCCATATTCCTACCAGGTGGAGGAGAGAGCCCTGCGCGGCGGAATTCGGTGTGGGGAATTCCGCAAGTACGCGTCCCCAGGGGACAGTTGCCGCTTCTGGAGCACAAATCATTGCGAAAAGCAATAATGCTCTGAACCCGAAAGACGGCAGAAACTTCAATGCCACAGATCCGTATTTGGAAATAATGCTGCCCCGGTTTCAAATTCCTTATGCTGTTCGAAGGGGGATCTGTAACGATTAGGAAGCTACGAAACTGACACACACACACTCTCTCCCCCCTTACCACCACATTTCGCCCGGATAAAACTGATGAATCTACCCTTTTTGTTTGGCTTGTGAATATGTTCAGAAATCCCTTAATTACCAACTTAACCACGGAGAAGGAGAAGGCACAAGGCAATTGAAGCGTTTCTCAGTAGACCGCCGCGGGTAAATGCTCTGGCAGCTTCCGGCTCCGCAAGGCTATTGCGGAATTCATTTACCCGACACACGCAGCCCCGAAAAATGAGCAATGAGAGAGTGCGTGCGTGGGGGGGAAGGGGAAGGTTCTTTGACTAAGAACTGCTTTTTTTTTGCCACGGTCCAGACATACCCTGGAGTGTCCACAGCTGTACCCCGTGTTTCCAGCTGAAGCAATAAGGAAGGGATGGGGCAGTTTAAGGGGGTGGGCTGCCATGGGAACATGCCGCGCTGAGGCTCTCTGATTTGACGAGGAGGACCAAGATGGGGTAAGCTGTCTGGTGCCGATGGGGTAAGGGACCTTTTTGCTTGTTTTATTTTTATTTCTTATTTTTTTGGAGCAAGGAAGGAGGCGCAGCTCCTCTCCAAGGCAAGTGATTACGAGAGAAATTGGTAGACGGGCATGGAAAGGTTCTGCAAAGGCCTGCAGTAGTTCTGCTATATACCGAGGGTAATATTGCGCGACCACCCACCACCAGCCGGGCTGTGTCACCAGCGGCACGGCAGAGAGCTGGAATGAGCCGATGTTTTCGTCTCTCTCCCTCTTCCAAATACCGTACGGGTGTGCGTTAATTTTGCGGAGTAGTTCGTTCCAGCCCATCACGTATCCGGTGCGATCTTCAATAATGGGGGGGGGTTACGGGATAAATCATGAATTTAAATCTGGGGAGCGGCGGCATTCCTGATCGGGAAACCCTGGAAATTTGAAAGCGTTGGAATATCCCTTGCGATGATCCAGTAGACTATTGAAGTACAGGCTGAGATTTGGCTCTAGCAAACACAGGATTGGATGTATCGCACCCATTTGCCAGTTCCTATCGGGTTTTGGCTGATATTTCCCACCTATGCGGTAGGTAGATGACAGGTCTCTGTGCTGCCCGCTTTGGCGCTTATCTTCAGGGCCCCTGATAGATAAGTAGTCCCTCCGGTTATACGCCGTACCGTGTAACGGCGGTGCTGATAACGGGCGAAGATGTGATACGAGCAGAGCCGGACGGCGGTCTACCGGTACCGGCAGGCACATAGCACGGGGTTTACTTGGCATTTTTTGATATTTGGAGATTTTCCCATTCGAAGTGGGAAATGGAAATAATGTGGCTGCTCTCCAAATTCCCTACACTGAGCTATCGGTATTGCTACAATGCGGCATTGAAACTCTGGAGACCCTCAAACGGAGCCAGATTTCTCCGCATGCCCAATCTCAAAAAACCCGTAGATCTCTTTCGGAATATTTTAATTCTGGCAAAATAAAGAAAAGTTCTCCGCTCTAGACTTTAGAGGTGGCTTTTTACCTCCCAAAAAAAAGACTTAGAATATCCGCGAGGGTCATGATTAAACTTTTAGGACACTTGAACAACTGCGCCGTGAATGGGTTTCTTCTCTATACGCGCAAGAAAAGAAGACCCGAGAGTCTGGGTGCCCGCCACCCCATTCTGCAGGCCCGGATGTTCAGCAGTCCAGGTGGGGATGGGGATCAACCGGGCAAGCCCTTGCATTTCAGGATAAATTACAGTAAGAGGAGCCTCCCTTTTTAGTTCTTTTGCCTTTGCCAAAACAAAGCCACCATTTGCCTTTGGAGGCGAGAGGAGAGTGAAAAAGGAAGGCAGATCGTGCCTTCTTTGCTCCGCTGAGCTAAAACGGAGCAGGGCGAACTTCACGGCCCGTATCTTCCTATCGAGACGAGTTAAGTCGCTTCACCACTCTGACTTACTGAGCAAAGTCCACTACGCGTGTGTGCGAATAGTGGTTGCTATGAATGTCATTGCTGGATGCGCACCAATACGGAGAGGATCTATCACGTTTGCCTGCTTTTCCCCATTCTTTGAACGTTTGATCTGCATGGTAGATAGTGCAAGTGCCGTTAGTATTGGAGCACCGTAGTATCAAAATTTTGCTGGAGCGTCTGCATCTTGCAAATCTTAGTACTGTAGTGATCCCTCCACTTAGCCCCTGCTTGCATCGGTAGATCTACGCAGCACACCCACGGGGTGAGATTAATGAGTATTGCTTGTTTTAATTTTCCCTTGCTTGAAAACCCAAATATGAACTGGGAATATCATATCCGCGCGCCTGGGTCTTTGGTCCTCGAACGCTGCAGACCTGCCCGGCTAAACTGCCCCAAAGAGTCAGCAGCCGTTTTTAGGCGGAGTCAGCAGCCGAAGCTAGGCTCTGCTTCGGAGAAAGTCAAGTAGGTCCCCAGCAGTGAATGCGTTGAACCTTTTTGTGGGGATCCACCGTGCTGGTTCCAGCGAGCGGTGAAGTAATCTAGTGGTGCAGCATCTCAAATTTGCCCAAAGGCGCCCTTCTTTTGGTTTTTGCCTGCTCTTGCTAAAATAGCCGCCGATTAGGACAGACGAGATCGTAAACAAGCTTTTACGATGGGGCTGGATGAAAAATCACATGCGAAAATTTTTTTGTTGGCGAGTGGAGAGGAGGAAGAATGGTGGTTCTCTTTGGGAGATTGAGAGCGGCGTAGAGAGATGGATGTAACGGCAGAATTGGAGGGTTCACCAACTGACCCGACCACAGCATCCTCTTTTTCGTAGCTAAGCAGCCAAGATGATAAGACCCGAGACCGAAAAGGATCGAGGGCGGGCA
This sequence comes from Scytalidium sp. 3C, assembly GCA_000743665.3. NCBI lineage: Eukaryota > Fungi > Ascomycota > Leotiomycetes > Scytalidium > Scytalidium sp. 3C. The sequence goes on along the minus strand of JMRO03000013.1, from coordinate 1,043,549 downwards.
GTGTATCAAAAAAATTTTGCCGACTGTCGCGTCGTCGCAAAGCTGCCCCTCCATGCCCCGCCATCAAAGGTGGGCTCTCTGTCATTCGTATTCAGGGGAGATCGAGGGGCTGCTGCTACAGCGCTCACTGCAGTACTCCACTAAACGACCCAAAGTTTAGAAAATTCTGCCCGACGCAGTACACTTTTTTTTGGACCCATTCTTTCAACTTGGCATATGCTGTAACTGTACGTAAGCAGCCTTGATATCTCGCCATGTAGTAATGGCGACAACGTGTTATCAGGTGAAGAAGCGCAGTGGTCTTTTTTTTCACGGAGTTGCAGTGTGCCCCGCTAGTAGCGTCCAGATATGCTGTGGTACTGTAAATAGTGTGCGGCCCCGCTACGGAACCAACCGACTTCAGAATGAGCACAAACTATCCCTGGACACAGTGTTGGATGCAATCGTATTAAGCAACAAATCAGTATCAGAATCATGAAAATGGTTATGCTGATCTGCTGTAGCCGTCTGGATACCTCCGTACTTCTCGTTTACCTAGGGCAAGATGGGCTGTAGCAGCTTCAGTTCTGGGCCTCTTTCGAAGACTGACGATCATAACTGACAAAAAAAATCGGCTCATCTTCTCTGCTCAAATGCCGGCATCTACCCTGCTGGAAATGGCCAATACGTCAAATTTAAGACACTGCAATATCGGTACAATCCGAACCGTGGATCCCCTGGGGCATGCACATCAGAAACGATCCTTCTTGAGCATGTTTTTGTGGTTGGAATCTACCTCTGGAGTACGCGGGCTGCATGCAGAATATGGGAGCCAGACGATGTAGGCATTGGGTACCCTGGGCAAAAGCCGCCACCGCTTAGGAGCGGGTTGGATGAGACCTCGACTCCACAAAAAAATGGGAAGCACTTCGGCATAATTTCCCAGCGACGAGCGAGAGCGCGAGAGAGCTGAGATACGATCTCCAAAAGATGAGTGCAAACGGGCAGTCACTTGCCGTTCGCCCGCCATTATTGCGTCTGATGGCGCTGAGAAGAAGGATTGGTCCAAACCTCGTACGCCCATCCTGAGTGAAGTTCAAGGTTTTCCGCAAGACATTTTTCTGTGTGCATTATTCTCCTTTACCGAATCAGTTCTCGTAAGACTCCGAGAGATTCGAAACGTGCTCGGATGAGTTGCCGTGCGCATCAGCCCTGCTTGTTCCCGTTGGAAGGATCGAGGTACCACCCCTTCGGATAGCGAGCCGTGCAGCGAGTCAAGGAGGTGTCAGTCCACTCTGTGCTGAGCCATACATACATCCACATCCTCCGGACACTGTAATTCAGTATGAGCGATATAACATTTGCCGGCAACCACAGGAGTCCCACCGATGAAACGCACACCATCGATTTGTGTTGCGGGTACTCCGCATATAGGAATTTATAGCGGAGGTGCCTGTGCACTGGACCGCCATGGCGAGCGAGGCAAAAGTACACTGCATGTACCTCCAGCCCGTGCCGCTCTGGCCGGTCAGCCACAGGAGGGCGATAAGCCTGGAGCGTGGGGGCGTGCTGTAACCTCGATGGTACATTCGATGGTGCTGCCCTCGCGATCCCACACAGCGGCGACCACCACCGCTCCTGGATGCCCCAGGCCGAACCCCCGGAACAACCTGCCGCCGTGGCGGAGGGCTACAGAGGGCTGGAGCAGCGCCCAGGATCGCTGTTGCGCGGGTACCTTATGCACGTGGGTGCTCCCAACCGGTGCGGTGGAGCCTGGCTGGCCGTGACTTGGCGTTGGTGGTGCTGACTTGAGGCACCTTCAACTGACCCCGTGCAAACGCAAGATAGACACACGGATAAAAGGGCTATCAACCTTTGACAGCCGCGGTGTGGGCATCAGGCGGCGAGGTCACGGCGTAGAGGATGAGCCCTGTGATCCGGAGTATTTGTCTGTCCTGTCTCACCTTCCGGGCCCTTTCTTGGGGGATCTGCTGCATTCCCGTGCGGTACGGGGGTACATTTGAGACCGTACTGGCACTAGTTCCGATGCGGCACGAGGGCGGATTACGATATCGATGCGCGGTCTGTGCTAACAACACTGCGGTGTTTTTCACTATATCGACACCCTCCCCTTGGCTTTTCGATCCTGTTTATTCCCGCATTCTTCCCGTGCCCTAGATATGTGGGGTTGCTGAATCATTTCACGTGATGGACGTCTGTCATTCTTCTGGGCTGTGCGGGCGGGTCTCGAACCCCAAGTCAACCTGAACGTCGCTCCTCCGAATTTACCCGGTGCTGGAAGCCTGGGAGCGGCAAGAAGCACCCGGTCTGGGCAGACGATGCGACGAGAGGAACAAAAGGAGACAGCGCATTCTGGCCAGCTGCATTGCTACCTTTTTGTTGTGTCATGCAGGTACGAAGGGGGCCCCATGGAGCGCGTCTTTTGGAGTTGGCGAGATCCAGTTCGCTCCAGGTAGCAGGTAGCGGGTACTTTGTTGGGCGCGCTAAAGAGTATTGAGATGCGAGGTTACTGTGACTTCGGCTGTGAAATCTTCCGCTCTTTGTGTGGGGTGTCTTACGCTCCTTTTCACATGTCGAACAGCTGATGATTGATTCCTTGCGGGAGATTGCGGGTGGAATTGGATAGACACTTTGGATCACAGTAATTATTTGCTCGCGGTGCTTGTGATGCGGTGTTCTTTGCTTACTTCAGACGATGACGAGCGAGGGCGACTCCTGACGATTTCGCATACGCCGATGATGACATACTGTGGGAACCTCCTACGCGTAAATGGGATGCTGTTCGGCCGGTTGCGGTATCCCGGCATCAACCGACTCAGTACGTACACGATGATCTCCTGAAGATGCTGTGGCATGTCAGGAATGTTTTCCCCTTTCGTACTCTGCTCAAGTCTATTCGTACCATGAAAGTCGCCCCTCGCCTTCTCTTTCGTCTAGACCTTTGTCGACTCTTTCTTTGACCTGCCCCAGGCTGTTTGGATTTCTATCGGGAACCCCGAAAGGAATACACGAGCCTTTCTCCACACTCTCGGAGTGGCGGCGCTTAATAACCAGCCGATGACGAAAGAGCCGGGGGGGCGTTAAGGGCACAAACCTCCCCCCTAAAATGTGTCTTCCGCTGGGGCGGAATCCCGGGCATTTTAATCCCCGACTCCAGAAGGGTACCATAGTTCAGTAGTACACACGTTAAACGCTTAGCCACCGCGCGGAGTACAGTGACTCCCCTAACGGTGTCAAATAATGCATCAGGTCCAAACTCGCAGTTATTGGATGACCCAGACAAATAACCTGTGTCGATCTGTTTTGCTTTCTCCTGTACACATGCCAATAATGCTTGCGCGTCTTTCCCACCCCACAATGCGCGAGTTTCTTCACGTGTCAAGGAGCACCAGGTAGTGCCTTCATTAAGATTTCGATCAGAGAGAAGTAGCGCGCGCCAAGCTACGAGACCCTTTTTTTCAATATTACCGTAGATCTTTCCACCCGGGACTCACATGCCGGAACTATTACAGCTGATGACCAGGAACAATGGTGCCGAGATAACGGGCAAATGGCTTCTTTTCAGGAGACCATTCCGGCTAAGCTGTCAGATGTGATATCGTTCAGCAGCAATGCTCCCTGATATCGGTGACCGGTCGATGCGGGTCTAGATCCCTCCGGAGCCGCCACAAGCAATCTTCAGCGATACTCCCTTACAGAGGCCGACAGCTCTCGAAACAGATGCCTGTATTTGCTTCTTTGCGCTTTATGCTACTTCAAATTTTTTTCGTTTCAAGGAGAAAGAATTGCATCGGGTCCATGAGGCATAATTCGTTCTATTAACTTGCCCCATCCGGTGGACCGTTCTCCTTTTTTTGCATGATTCAGGTCCCCTTTGCTCGTCTCTCACCGCCTAACTCAGCCCCGTCTCCTAAGCCACTATCTCGTAAGGACTGAAAGCAAGCTGGACTCTAGGCTGAGTCATCCATCTTATCCTTCTTGGCTTCCGGGAGGCCAAAAAAATTTATGTGACAATAGGTGCTGGAAGTGAGCCAAAAAAAAAAANCACTATTGGCAAGAAGGAAGGGCCTAGGAGTCTCTCCGGCGTTTCGGTCCTACGCCCCGCTTGGTCTGCGTGTGGCTAGAAACCTCAATAGATGCAAGACGGGTATTTCCAACCCGAGGGTCCAGTTGAAAAAAGACATTGGAATTTTTCTCTTTGCTGTATTATTTGCCTTACCGGTATGCTGCTATAGCTGTAAGTGGAATGATCCTCTCGGTTTTACTCGAGAAAGGCATTTGCTTCTTATTGTTGCAGATCTAAGGATCTCTCGGGCCGCAGCTGCTGTATGCTGCTGGGAGGAAAAAAAATGCACAAGGGACTTGGGCGATCCGGAAACTCTGCTACACCAAGACTCCAATTTCCTCTCGTAATGGAAAATGTTACATTTTACTACTCTCGTTCTCTCCCAAGTCAAACCGCAAGAACAACCCAGTGGGGGTTCGCTGTTAGAGAGGCGCTGATTACCTTGCTTACTGGGCATACTCCATGCACACTGTTACGAGGAGGAACAAGGACGACTGGCTACATTAATCATCACATATTGCCAAGGGGCTTCTTTTCCCTTTCAACCCGATGGTTGGGAATTCCACAGGCTTGTTCGCATCCTCAATCCTACCATACCACCTCACTGTATGCAGGCCATGCTTATTAGCACCGCACAAAAAAAACTTGGACACCTGCCAGAGTCGGAGCATCTTCTCCGTAACCAACATCTTCCCTTTTCCAAGGGCAAATCCTACGCCTCAAAAATTCCTTGAAAACTCACACTTTGCGATAACCGAGGAACGATGGCACAGGAAAGCTCACTGGTGAAATCCAAGCAAAAGAGGGCTAAAGTAATCGTCTCGTATTACATTGCCGCGAAGAGTAAGTATTTACCGTTTGTTGTCATCCTTTCTTTGTTGAGCCTCGGCAAGCTCTCTTTTTTCTGTTTTGTTTTCTTATGATAGTCACGCTGTTCTAGAAGGAGCGGGGATAATGCGGGGAAAGCGAGGAGAAACGGAAGCGTTGGCACTAAGTCAGATGGAAAACCACGTTGAGCCGATTTGCTGTGATCGGGATGTTCTCTCATTTATTGGCTCTCTCGATTTATTCTGCTGCTTTTGAATTCGGGTCAAACGGCAAAAAGAGTCTCTCCTTTCCCCGCAACAGAGTCTTGCCTTTGCTGACGCTGGGTGTCACTGCTTCTGTGGGCATGGGCCCGAGGCAATGTGCGACTACGGGGGGTTTCTTTCTCTGTCACCATCTCATTACGTATTCTTTTGCAAACTGCTTGCCCACGGATAAGAGACATGCCCATGCCTTGTGTCTACCGGGAGGATGGACTCAACCCGGCGGGGAAAGGGATATCTGGGGTATTATGACGATAACGGATTTCCCATCGTTGACGTCAGGCCCCCGCTGATTGATCGCTCAGGCATATCGCAAGTGCGTAATACATCCAGGGAGATCAACTCCATGGGACTTTTTTTACAGTTCGATAAGGGATTTTCAGATTACTATGTGGTGCAAGCAGGATCATCGAGTGGATGATGATCGGCCAAGTAAGTGGATGCTTACTCTGCATGCTTACTGACTGCGATGCGTTGTTCTCAAAGATCCCGAGGGATCCTCTGGGATGCCCTGGGGCCGATTTAGGGAACATATCCCGATTACGGAATCCTGGCTGTCGACAGAATGCTTACTCAGTTTTGGGGTACAGCTAGAAGGTGCGGAAGTTCTGATGTCAGTACTAGTCTAGATGGGACTTCCGCTGGGATGGGTAAGGCCACTTGAGTATCTGTTCGCCAGGAATCTTAGGAGTCACTCACTATACTCCAGAGAACCTCCCTCGTTGGGGCTTCTATATCCGCTAGAAACCGTACGTTGGATGATTGTTTGTATATCCAGTATATCTGCATCACAAGTTGTTTTACTTGTTTATTTTGGGAATCAGTTATCCCTATTCAAGACCAGGTTTCAAAAATATCCATATATTTAGGCGACTGCTTAAGGATGTAAATCCAGCGCTCAATATGACAACCAGTCATAACTCCCCAAAGAAAACCACGCCTAATTAGACTAAATGTTCAAAGCCAATGCCTCTGTTCTGAACCACTGCACCCTCCATCCATCTCTGCTTGTTCAATAATATATCTTGCCGTTGATATCGTTCCAACTTCCCAAGAAGCCAGTCTAAATCATTCCCCAGACAGCACCAATAAGTGTAATGACTCCCAGAACAGTCAAATTCACTCGTATTGAGCTACTTCCGTTTGCTCTGTGCAATGCCATTGCCTTTTCCTCAAGTCTATCTGGTTCGCTAGAAGCATTGTGCAGGACTGTGTTGATTTGTATGCCAGCTGCGTCCTCATGTTTGTCCATGGCGATGTTGCTTTCAGTGTTGGAAGTGTAATCAGAGGCTCTGCTAGGAGAGGTCTCCGGAGGATGAATGACACTGAATGACTGAGCTTGCAAGGGATGGGCGGTCGAGAGTGCGAAGAGAGAGAGCTGGAAGAGAAGGAGGAACGCGATGATACCCATGATTGCTTGACGCAACAGCGATGAGGTATGTGGTATGAGTGTGTAACTCAACGTAGACTCTGGTATATTTTGAGAAGAGAATTGTCTTCTACAGATCGAAGGCCGAATGTGAAGATTGGATTATATATGAAGTAAGTTTTGTAGTAGGGTTGATGGGAAATTCCTGGACTCGTTTTCAGTATAGACTTTGAGGAAGAGTTGAAAGAGAAACACAACGTTATAAAGCATGGAATTTTTTTCTAATGTGCTCTAATAGTAAATTTAGAGGATTGAGGGTTATTATTGAATTGAATATGATTGAATAATAGCCTGGTTGATTCACATAGCCCTTTGAAATATGTTTATTCTCGAAGTGACGAGTAAGTTAGGGAACATGACATATAGCAACTGAATGATAAGATAACATATGTACTGCAATTCTACGGAATACGGCCTCTTTTGGAATTGGAGATATTAGATTGGCTTTTAAGAGCAGTTGCTTGTATAGTTTGCAATTGAAGACGCTCTCCTCTGATAAATATATGCATTTCAAAGACGAGAGAGAGATGCTAAGTAACATGAGTTATGAATTGAAACTCCTTGATCATCTAGGTAGAGTTGAATAGCATGAACGATATTCTGTATGAATTGTCGAGGGACTCTGGAGGAAGGTTAATTCGAAGTGGTTCGATACCTCCAAGCCTCGTCGCCACTATCCAAAACTGAGGAATGGGCCAGAAAAGGGCAATTTGTGCATGGTTAACAGAGAAGATGGAAATAATGAGGAAGTACTCAAGTCTCTCTGCCGCGAGACGTGTATCCCATTGTTGGCTACAGATTGCGCAGAAGGCCACAGACGGAATTATGCATATAAAACTCAAACCAAGTTTGCTAAAGATTGAAATGATGATTTAGGACATGAAGCAGAAGCAAAGAGCAATCCAGGTATAAATAAGTGACAGGTCATAGATAATACTTCTTATCGTTCCTATATACTTGTATTTCGTGTATGTAGCATTTGTGGTGTTCCACTGTCTAATGTATCTATATGTTACAGTGTGTTGGCGTATTTTATCATGCCTGATGACAATGAATGAATCTATAAATGTCCACGAGAAAGGCTCGTGCTCGAGAAACGCCTGTCATATGCAATGTATGGTTTTTCTTTAAAAATGCACGACTCGCCGCTTTCAGCAAGAAAGGAAGATTATTAGAAGTATACGAGGAAAACACCGAGAGAAGCTCCTAGTGCTAATTCCAGCCACCAATTTGGAGAACTTCGCCCTGAAGCAGAAGTAGTTTGCTTGTCTGAAGTGGGCGACGACGATGCTGCAGTCGTACTTGCACTCGCGCCTTGCGTAAGAGTATTGGTCGAAAGCTGTGTAGCCGCAACCTGCGTGGGAGTCTCCGTGGTTGTCGATGTGCTGGAATGAGTTATACTTGAAACACTTGACGTAACCTTCACTACAGCAATATGCACCGACTTGTTGTTATACATAGGAGGCGACGAATTTCCTACCAGCAGCCCTTGAACTACTTCTAGAGCGCTCATCTGTTGCCCAATGCCCATGTTCCCATCATATCCACCTACGTACCATTTCTGTCCGCACGCAACTCCGTCAGAACCTGCGGTGCATGTCTTTGCTGCTGCTAATGCCGAGGTAGAAAGGACAGCAGAAATCGCAGGCTTTGTGAATGCCGCCATTATGGTAGCATCCCACATGAAGCGGGCAAGGTAGCCTTTGAAGGAAAACTGGTCGTTATCGCATGTTCCGGCTTCCTCACAAGCGTTCTCAAACATTATATCTGTGGCATTGGAATAAGGAGAGAAGAAAGCGCCGGCAGCTTCAAGGAAATTGTATGTGCGGGATTGCCATAACTCGGAGCCGTTGGTGTAATTGTACATAACTGCAGAACCGTAGAGGTATATACCATGACTGTAGGTCCAAGTAATGCGGTCCAACTGGGTGCAGTTGATTCCTGTCGCCGTTCCATCTGACACACTGTACGTTGGCCCAACAAGACCAACCTGCGTAGCCCAGTCATAAGATTTTAGAGCCCAATCCAGATAGGTACTATTGCCTGTGAATCGTGCTAATCTCGCACTCAATTGGAAAAATGCACCATTAGAGACCGAGTTCTTATAGTCGTATCCGTTATTGAAGGTGAAAATTTGCCATCGCAATCCTCCACCGCATGTTGACGTATCCCACCGTCGAACCTGTGAATTCCACAGGTTTTCCGTGAGCTGTAGCCAGGTATAGGGAATAGAGGAGTTGTATGTATTCGGTTCCGGATAACCCTTTTCCGCTGCTGACATGGTGGTAAATCCCCAGAAAGCTTGATCATCGTTACCCTCGTCTTTTACATGATCCGGCATCATATAATCGAACTGAGGGCCGACTTGTGAAGTGAGAGCTTGGATCGTGACTGCATTGTAGCTATCGTCACCAGTGTAGTGAAAGTAATCAAGCATTGCACCCCAGAGAGCGCCCGCTTCCCACCAATAGTATGGGGCAGGCAAAACAGCGATCGTTGAGGGAGTATTGGTTATATTACCAGTGTAATATGACATGAGATTGTGGGCCAGCCGACGTGACACATTTTTGATAGATTCTGAGAAAAGCAGTTAGATAAAAAATTGATCTTTCATGTTGCTTGAGACACACACCTGGACTATTGACGTCAAGAGTAATTGCTGAAGTGAACTGTGCTGTAGCTGCCAGAGCAATAAAGCTGTGTTTCAATAGGCCCTTCATCTTGATCTAAGCTTTTATTCTCCCTATCATGCCCAGCTGATCTAAAAAAAGAATGGATAAAATAACCTCGCAGAGGTTGAAATGTAAAATAAACAGTTTTAATGCAAACAAAGAATCGAAAATCAAGGCGCTTTACCAGAGGGACCGTGAGCGACGTTCCAGACGTTCAATAACAAGGAAAGTGAGAAAGTTGGAGCAGCTGGGTCACGTTATCTAAGAATGCGGTCATAGCTATTTAAGTTTAACTTGACCGGGAACGTTACTTGGCGGATTTCAGGGTCCATCTTTTTGTTTGATGTTGCCGCTCGCTCGCCAATCGCTGTTCAGTACGCGCGACGACACAACGTGAAACATCGGCGGTCTCGTATTTGCTATTTGCTGACAGTTGAACGGCCCGAGTGGAATGTTTCTTCGGTGTTTCTTCGTAGCTTGCCCTGAGGAGCTTGACCAAGCGGGCTCTTCAATGCCGCTGATTCCCAGCTCTAGGCCCTGTCATGGCGAAACGCCAGTTCATCTAAAATATCAGACCAAATATTCTCGCAGGCATTTGTTTGGTTTAATCGGCGTTGAACTAGATTACAGGATCTATATGCTTAGGAAGGACAAAGTGGCATAACTGGGCAACCGGCCTAACCTTGGCATTCAAGATCCAGATCAAAGAGATCAACGCACCTATGTACAGCTGGTCTCAATTGCTTTCACTGATCTTCCCAATGGTTTTTCACGGTCAGGTTTGAGGAGACCCCTCTCTGCAACGAGAGAGTGGACGCGATGGAGAGCTTGCCCAACCTGTAACAACTGATACCTTATCCAGATGGCTCTTTTCCCGCGTGAACATTGCCATGCTCTTTCTCCTGAGGTAGGTCCTGGTGGAAATACGCGAACACTGCCATAGTGCTACGTATACGAAGAGTGGGCGAGGTGGAGACGAGTGCCTCAGAAGCATAACCGCCAGAGAGCCGTTACGGCCAGACAAGGTGTGAGGTTGGAGGATGGATAAAAGAGAATATTGAGAACATGATAACGAGAGAAGGTCCAAAGCTCAACATAATTGATTCAACGTGGCTCTGAGGACGCCGACTTATTTTTTTTGGACTGTATTGTAACTTCCTGGCGCATCCAATCTCTCAGTAATTTCGTAGAGTAGTCCAGGAATGGTCTATTTGGATCCTTAAGCTTCATTCGTCCCATAACACCTACTGGACTGCAAACAAATAATTACAATGAATCAGAATGCGTTCTAGCTTTCGTTCGGTCATACACTGGTGGGATGCATAGATGCTTCGGGAGGAAGTACAGATAAAGAAGCAATGGGCACCGATTCAGTTTATCCGTTCCGGTGCGCACACGGTTGCGTAGTGAGCTGCTCACCCCTGGGAAAGTTCAGGCGAAGCTTAGATCGCGTCTACCCGCGTCTAAGTGGTACCGCGTCCTAACCAGCCTAGGTACCTCAGAACAACCGGATTATGTACGCTCAACGGGTTATCTGCACTCCTTGAGACTCAATCATGGACTCTCCAGGTGGAGGAAGCGTGAGAAAGCGCGCTCGATCTCGGAAAACAGAGCTTGACGACCCGCCAGAAACAGTCCTTGGCACTCCGCTTTCCTCCGTCAAACGTCGTAAAGTCTCTGCCGCCGTCTCCTCTCCGTCCACCCCCAAAGCAATCGCCGCGCTGAAGAAGTCGATTCCCGCTTTATCAGGGACGGAGAAGCCGAACCAGAATGAGGCGGGCGATTCAACTTCAAATGTAAATGAATTGGATAATGACATATGGGAAGTCGAGGTATCTGAATCAGAGAACGAAGCAGGCGAGGGTAGGATAGGCAGCGCGCATAAATCTGTTTCTGCGAGGACTATTACAAGCAGGCCTACCAGTGCCTCAGCTACCTCTGATGTCTCGACAAAACGTGGTCGGGGAACGCCGAGAAAGTCGGATATATTGGCGAGAGCAAAGGCAGTTGCAAGAAAAGAGGCTCGAATTAGACTTGCAAGGTCCGGCAGCACGGAAGATGATGGAGCTGGAGCAGCAAATGGAGATGAACCTGAGGTGACGGATCACAGGGAACAATCCGTTAACAGGGATCAGCAAATTCGTTCCTCCGGCCGCAAAAAACGCCGGGCAAGACGGTTTTCGGAAGAAGCGAGTGATTCATTACCAAAGATCCCAAAAGGTATTCTTACTCCAAGTAAAGGGAAGACAAAGAATTCGAATAAGAATGTCGCATTCCAAGATCAACACCATGACCAAGAAGAAATTGATTTGGGTTTCAGGGATATTCCGTCGGGAGACGGGTATGGCAACGATTCCATTGTGGTTAAGCCGAAGAAAAGGACACATACCGAGCAAGGGTTGTCAAAAGACAATTTTATTCATAGCACAGGTCCAGGTGAATCAGAGGATGAATTAAGTCAAGAACAACCAAATGGCTTGGCACTCCAGAGATCACCGAGCAAATCTACACGGTTAGAAACCGGCCGATCATTGTCTCGAGAAATTGTGGACAGCGAAGGAGAGGAAGATAACCAGGAGGAGGAGGAAGAGGAGGAAGAAGAGATAGCCTGCGCCATCTGTTCAGGTCTGGATTCAGAGGAGCCCAATCAGATTCTTCTGTGCGATAATTGTGATTTTGCTGCTCATCAGTTTTGTTGCAACGTACAGGAGATTCCAGAGGGTGACTGGCTGTGTGAGAAATGNTCAACCAACAAAGGACCCACTTCTCCACGCTGAGCATCCCTTGGACATCGAGCAGAGCCGAACAATCGCGGATGATTTACCAGAGATTGATGGCTTCGAGATACATCTTCGGAAGATGCAAAGAGCACTTTTAGACAAGTTAACGGGGCAAGTTCGTATCAAGCTTACTGGACACGATGAGGAACTTCAAAAGGTTCACCAGGTAGTGGAACAAACAGTTGTTGCAGGTGAAGGAAATTCTATGCTGATAATAGGTGCCAGAGGCAGTGGAAAGACAACGGTGAGAAGCTTCGCTTGATAAACTTTTATACTTGGCTGATTAGATCCACAGCTCGTCGAATCAGTCATATCCGATATCTCTACAGAGCATCAGGATCTATTCCATGTAGTGAGACTCAATGGCTTCCTACAAACAGATGACAAGCTCGCGCTCCGTGAGATTTGGCGGCAGCTCGGACGTGAAATGGAGGTGGATGAGGAAGTCACGAAGAAGGTATTACACTTAGCTGTTGAACTTGTTGCCATTGCTAATCCATTCCTAATTGCAAAAGACCAATAACTACGCTGATACTTTGGCATCTCTTCTGGCTCTATTATCACACCCTTCGGAATTCTCTGGTGCGACTTCAGAGCAAGCGGCAAAGTCCGTTGTCTTTGTTCTCGATGAATTCGATTTATTTGCATCACATCCTCGACAGACGCTTCTCTATAATCTTTTTGATATAGCCCAGTCCAGAAAGGCACCCATTGTTGTGCTTGGCCTCACTACAAGAATCGATGTCATGGATAGCCTTGAGAAGAGAGTCAAGAGTCGGTTCAGCCATCGATATGTTCATTTATCTCTACCTAGGAATATCACCGCTTTCTGGGAGATCTGTAAAAAGGGAATTACTGTGGATGACGAGGAGCTTAGTTCCTGGGATTTCTCTTACAGTACGCCTGGAAGCCGAGAATTCCTGTCGTACTGGAATACCATGATTGAGGTAAGGCTGGTAGAATCCTATACTTATAGTACACTCTAATTTCTCCTAGGACCTCTACAATAAAGATCAGGTGTTCAGGGACCACCTAACATCTTATTTCTTTCGTAGCAAATCCGTACCTGCATTTCTCACGTCCTGCATTCTCCCGGTTTCATCACTGTCTACCGCAAACGCTCGTCTCCACGGCTCTGCTTTTATCCCTTCAACACTCTCTCCCCCCGACTCTAAACTCCACATGCTACCGTCTCTGTCCACTCTTGATTTGTCACTACTCATCTCGGCTGCCCGGCTGGAAATAATTCTCGACACAGATACTGTGAATTTTGCAATGACATACGATGAATACTCATCTCTTACCTCACGTCACAAGATACAGTCTTCAGCTACAGGACTGACTGCTCTTGGTAGCAGTGCCAAGGTCTGGGGAAGAGACGTTGCGTTGGGGGCTTGGGAGCGCTTGGTAGATGTTGGGTTATTGGTGCCCGTAGGATTTGGTGGCGGTGGAGTTGGTCGTGATGGAGGCTTAGGGGGGAGGATGTACAAAGTTGATGTTGGACTCGAAGAGATTCCCGGAGCCGCAGAGCTAAATGGTGTGATGAGCAAGTGGTGCAGGGAAATTTAAACTGGTTTTTTAGCAAAAGGGGGCCTTGATGCATCGCATTTGAGGCGCTTTCTGCGCAATCAAATTGGCCAAGGAGGCAACATCAGCCATAAGTACGGAGTACGAAAAGCCTTGCTTCAATCTCAACAGGGCAGCCATTCTCGCAGAGGCGAGGCTCCTGATATCCTTGTTGTTCCTTGGCACTTGCCATTGGCCTATTCACTGTTGCTCGCACGAGCTGAATGGATACGGCCTCTTGAAGCCCAACATTTAAATACGAGCTTACACATCCAATTAAGATATCAGCAAATTCCATTTAAGGCTATCAAACCGTCCTGTGGCATGAATGCAGGTTAAATGCAGTCGGTTCTCTATATCGATAAGATGCATATACTTTTTTCCTCGCAAGCCAGGGCGCGAAATATTCTTTTGCTACTCAGTCACTCTCATCCTCTCTATCCGTTAGTGAAGGGTTAATAATCAAGAGATTAGTCAACAGTTTCTTGGAATGCTGTGCGACTCATTGAAGTGTTGCAAAAAGCTGAAGAACTGTCAGAGCCAGGCTTACCATTACTATCAACTAATGGATTGCCAAGGAGGCTTGCAGATTGACACAACTTCCCCGGTGCTCTCTGCTATCTGACGTATCGGCATCTAGGAGACACTTCCATTCTGGCTCAGCGGGAAAAAATTCCTCTGTCCCCGGATTAGGCGGGGCACAGAAACCTATGGCTGCAGCTGGTCGGACGTGGCGTGATGCATAAAGAAAGCTGGGCGCANNTTTCGGTGAGGGAGGAGGGCGCTGATGATGCGTTTGCGCTTTTCCTGGGCAAATGTCTCAGCCTTGGCGCGGGGCAACGGGCCCCTCACTATATTGGAGCGCGATATCAAGATTACAAAGAGTTCCTGTCGGGTGTAGGTTAGGTCCAATTTCCCGTATATCCTGGCATTCCTTAGCTGTTCATATTTCCTTGCTCTTTATTAATGCCAATTGGAAAATTGTCAGTAGCCTTGATATCAATATTGAAAATCATATAAATGGATGTTATTGAAGAACAAACAGTAGTCGCGCTTTTAACAAGCGCGACTACTTATGGCAGCAAAATTACATCTATCCTCAATTGTTGTGAAACTGTAGCTATTCAAAAGAGCAGCCTGTTGAAACCAGCAGCCAATGCTTTCAACGTGTCACTTTCGACCCTCAATCAAGCATTGGCACTTGTCAAAGATGACTCGGATCTTAGCAGCAGAAATCTCATCAACAACAATGGCATCAGGTATATTGGGTTGCTTGCGAAGCAGCATGTAATTGCTTCTATAAAATTCGATATGCTCGTCAAGCTAGGCTGCACGACTGGAAAGCAACGCAAAGCATCGCGCAAATTAAAAAATAGAGAATTTGAGCGCTTGGATGATCCCGAGGTTGACCTCTCGAAATACAAACTGGAAGACGTCTTCTCCTTGGAGAATATCGAAAGCTGTGACTTGAGCTCTGTGCATAGCGAGGTTTCTGGATGCGTTGATCGCATCCGCAAGCTTCAAAAATATTTGTTCCTTGTTGTTCAAGTCATTGGTACAAGAGCTCTTGAGAAACAAATGTAAGCTTTGTACACAGAATCATCCTCCATGAGAACTGACGACTGATTGCATCCAGTTCTTCTGGGAGCATAACACTCACTGCCATCGTTGCCTGCCATAACCGCATTGAGCGTCTTGCTCGTCGGTTGGACGTTACTTCGAAGCATGGCCGAATACCAGTGCGGAAGTACTACAGTAGCTCTGACTCTGACAGCGATGATGATAGCGATTCGAGTAACAGCTCTGTAAGTTCCAGCCATCCTCGTAACAAGGATCGACAGAGGGAAAATATACGTGTATTTGGTCCACCTCCGCTGCCTCCTCCTCCACCACCACCACCACCTACTGAAGCTTTAGTTTGGAATGGACATTGTTTCGCACCGCAACCGCCTCCGTCAGTATGCAACCCACCGGTTCAGACAGAACAGCATATCTTATCCACCCCGGCCTCACCAACAGCCAGGACCTGTGACGATGTGGAGAAATCTTTACCAACTACAGCTACTGTATTTCTCTCCGCCTTACTTTTCCTTGTACTTCAAACTGACATTCTACAGCCCAACCCACCAGCGTACTCAGAGAGTAATAAAAATATTCGTAAGCTCAGCAAAGCACCTTCTTACCCTTACCCTGCGGCATTACTAAGTAAAGTGATAAAAGCTCCCCCTAAGACATGTGTGATAGGATCACAAGAGTCAAGGGGAACAGACGAGAAAAGAGAAGCAGCCAAAAGCAATGTCCCAATGAAAGATAGTCAAACAAGACGGTAAAACAATGACCTTGCGCCCGATCTTGCGGGGAGAGCTAATGATAGGCAGAGATCCTGAAGTCCCGCAGATATTCAATACAAAAACCCCTGGCTTTGGATTCAAGTTGACAAGCTTATTTCGAAGCAAGATGTCTCTTGAAGCTGAGATGAAGGAACAGCTTCAAGAGTCGAAATCCATCCTTACAGCACATATAATCATGGCGACCTTCTCCGAGCAGATTCCGCATTCTGCGTTCCATTCGCTTGAGTCGACTCACATGCGGACTATTATATCCCAGATGAATAATAACAGATGGTATAAAACCTATAGCGTTTTGACTCGTGAAGAACATGATACGTTGGATTGGATTATTTCAAAAAAGAAAGAGTCCAGTCAGGTGATTGTACTAAAAGTCTTGCACCAGAACAGACTGAACAAATGGGCGACCCTGTTGGCAGAATACCTTAAAGATGATTACTCTCCTGCCTCACTGGGAAAGCAACTTAACAGCCGCGTTGTGCTAGTTATTCTACGGGAGAACATTCGGAAAAGTGAACGTATACCACGACCGCCAATCCTCATGCCTAATCAAATACTGCAACCTCCTCCACTCCCAACAATCAACCATGGAACTCGTGTGTTTGACCTCCGTATTCCACCACTTCCAGTTCCACTGAATCCCACATTAAGGCTTGGTCTTCCGCCGCCAGGACCAATACGTCCTGGCGGTGGTCCGCCACCACCACCTCCACCTGGAGTGGGTATGAGACCTCAAGGACCACCGCCCGGGCCACCACCGACTCCTCTCTTACCATCCTATGTCAATGATCAAAATGCGAGGAGGGTAATGACAATCTATGTCGAATACACTCTCAGGCCGATGTCCTTAGAACTACATCCTCTCTCCGCGAATCCACAAAGACAACCGCGCTCGTGGCAACGAATAGTTGTGACTCAAGAGCACCCACCTGCGGAAGTTCTTGCTTATAAAGTCGATGAATTTGCTCTCAACGGGGGTGATGTGATCGCAGCCAAACAAAGATTAACAGAAGAACAGGCTGCACAAGTAACACGTCTAATGACCGATTTGGGGCGGCGTGAGGGTGACAGTCGTTTCCAGTGGTGCTGGGTAAAGCTGGCTATTTTTGGCGCTAATGGAGAGGAGATTCGAGATCTCACCTTCAAAGATGGAGAGGCGGAGAGAGTGGAACTGAAGAAAAAGATTGAAGGCGCAGAATTCATCCAGGTTGTTGCACGGAGAGCCCCAAGAAGGGATGTTAGGCCGACTGCTCTATATAATCAGCTGATGCTACCTCCTCCTCCTCCACCACCCCCGCCTTTCATACCAACCCCTATATATCCTCCTCCGCCTAGGAGGAGACGATCAAGATATGATGATGATTCGGACTCCGACACTAGCATCATTTATATTTCGGATGTTGATTCAATTCTATCAAATTACGCGGAGGATGTGATAAAAATCCCCTTGACCCTCAAGAAAGGCGGTGATGTTGTGCAAGCACTCTTGGATTTGTGGACGATCGGGGCTGTGACGGACGGTGGAAAGGGAAAGGCTAGTGCAAAGTGATTTACAACTCGTGTTTGCTATTGCTATGATGTTTGTCAAGCGTTTGAATATCTCTCTTGAGCAGAAGATAGGCGAATCCCTCTGGTTATGCTGGATTAAAAAACTAAAAAAAAGTTTGTGTTTATGTGTGTTAAAAAGTTTACCCAAAATATAATTAAGCTTTATGATTTCCTTCCCATACAACACCAGCAGACAAAAGTTACATGGCTATACGAGACACCGTGAACGTTGAACTAAAAGCAAATACGCACCATCTCCTCCAGGCCCGGACAGCTCCTGGAAGTCTAATCCGGCATCCAAATTCCCTTCTGGTTTTGTTAGAGGTTGCCTCTTTTTACAATCGCATCGTAAGGCAAATCCATTCCAAAGAAAGTTGCAGGATGCATTTGACTCGAGGGGTCTAGAGCATCTGCAAGGACTGTGGCTGGCTAGCAACGGCAGTTTACGGTACCCAAGATCTACCCCGCACATTCCGGCTCACCACCGCGATGTCGATCTACATATAACTCATGCAATATGATGGAGAAAGGTCTTTATGCACTTTCAGCTGGCATAGATAAAAGGTGGCTTGCGGCAGTTATACCACCGGATCCTAAGTCGTACCAGTTTTAATATAAAAGTCATGGGAAGTTAAGAGATGTCACGGCCGTATCCAGCAAATACAATAAATAGAAGGGTCCATTTTATCCATTTATGAATACATCAGAATTAAGAAAAAGAGCCACACTCTTTCTAACAGCACCTGCGTATATGTATCGCTGGCTCTGGACATGTAAATGTAAAACCACACACGCTCCTAACACTCTGCCCACATATACACACACATACATGCTTAAAAGTCAGAAGCCACCGCTTACAGCTTTCCCTTCGCTCCATCAAGCAGCTCTGCCGCGGCAGCTGTGATGGCGAACTTGCCAGTCTCCTTGACCTTGGTCTGGAAAATGACCTTGTTTCCTTCCTTCCACATCTCGGTTACGAGGGTCTGTCCAGGAAGGACGGTGCCAGCGAATCGCACCTTGATGTTCTTGTATGGGCCGTACTTCTCGTAGACAGCCTTGGCGGCAATGCCCATGAAGCAGAGACCGTGGAGGATGGGGACCTTGAAGCCACCGACCTTGGCGAATGCTGGGTCAACGTGGAGAGGGCTGTAAAGAGACAGGTTAGTTTTGAGTTTATTGCAAATCTGGATAGTTGAAACAAGGTAGCAAGGAGGGCAAACACGTACTTGTAGTCTCCGGATAATCTGTACAGCACGGCTTGCTCTTCTGTGGTCTTTTCCTCGACAACGGTATCTGGGTTTCTCTTTGGTGGGGTGTTAGCAGCTGTGGCAGCTCCTCTGTCAGCTGGCTTCTTCTGGCCGCCGAAGCCACCACTGCCCCGGATGAATGTCGTGGTCTCATTGTAGAAAAGGGGCTTGCCAGTCTCCTTGTTGATCGTGCTCGTACCAGCCTTTACGATAGCAGCGTTGCCTTTATCAACTACCTCAATGAGCTTGGGGTAAGAGATGAGGGTGCCAGATGTAGGAACGGGGTATTGCAGAACTTCCAGATATTGCTCGCCATGGAGAAGCATCATGGGGTTGAAATTTGGGACAATATCATCCATGCTGTATGGAGCCTCAGCACCGAAGAAGGGAATGACCCCAAAAGATGGGAGAACTTGGAAGTTCTCATTGCCCTCACTATAGAAAACGTTAGCGCTTAGTTGCAAAGTAATTAACTGTGGGACAACTGCATACAATACGTATTGAAGCTGAGTCTTCTTAGCCCCTACACCAAGGTTGTACAGGATAGCGTCTCTCTCCTCGTACTTGAATTCAGAGCCCTTCGCCTTCGCCTTCTTCGCAGTTTCAATGTTATTGAGGATCTCCTGGTTTACTTCACTTCCGGCATCGGACTAAAACCGCAGGTGTGTTAACATTTCTTCATTTTTTAAAAGCTTATGCTACATGAATTCTTCATATGCGCCAGTGCTAAAGAATATCTCATACCTTGCTCTTTCCACCCCGTCTGTTCTGCATGTTAGCCATGATGCTCTTCAATCCGTCTTGGCCATCCTCTGGGTGATCGGCTCGTCCGTCATCAAAGTTGGTGATGCGCTCCCACTCTTTCACGACCATTTCGGGGGTAAGCTTAACGTCGACTGGGAAGCCATGACCACCGGTTCGTTGCCATCTTGTTCGTCCGACCCATCCACTGCCGGTCTCGAAGAGACCACCAGTTGGTGGCTTGGGGACCTTGTCACTGGAGAGAGCAACGACTAGTGGCGCAATGTACTCGGGCTTGAATGCTTGAACAAGCTCATCAGGAAGGATGGTTCGGGTCATGGCGGTTCCGGCATTAGGGGCAATAGTGTTGACATAGATGTTGTACTTAGCACCCTCACGAGCCAGTGCGCGGGAGAAGCCGAGGATACCACATTTCTACAGAATTAGTACGCGTAGACACACTCCTTTGGGGAGATTCAGCTTACCGCTGCAGCGTAGTTGGCCTGGCCAAAGTTACCATAGATACCGCTGGTAGAAGTGGTGTTGACAACACGACCATACTTCTGCTTCAAGAAGTATGGCCATGCGGCCTTCGTAACCTTGTATGTACCTCTGAGATGGACGTTCATAACCTGATCCCACATCTTGTCGTCCATGTTGGTGAAGGCCTTGTCCCGGAGAATACCAGCATTGTTAATAACAATATCAATACGGCCAAAAGCATCAATGGCAGCCTTGACAACGACGTCTCCATCTTCAGCAGATGCTTTCACGCCGACAGCCTTGCCGCCGAGCTTCTTGATTTCCTGGACAACAGGTTCTGGGTCCGCAAGATCATTGACTACGACCGATGCGCCGTACTTAGCAAAAGCCAAGCAGTAGGCCCGTCCGATACTACAATTCATGTTAGATGGCATGCCAAATATTATATGTGCGCCAGGTCAAACTTACCCTGCACCACCACCAGTGACCAAAGCGACTCTGCCAGAGAAGTCAAGGGTCTCTCCCTTGTCATTGGAGCCCAACTTCATGGACTGCTCAAGCAAACCCATGAAGTCGGCTGGACCGCTGGGATAGTCTGGCTTCGAGAAGTCATTGATTTCATTCCACTTCTTCAACACAGCACCAGGGGTGAATGTATCATCGCACTTGAAGAGCGCTCCGCTGGAACGTTCCCATCTAAGCTTGGCGACATGGCCACCACCAGCTTCGAAAATTGAACCGTTCTCTTGCGAATCCTTGTGGACGAGAACTGCGACTAACGGCACGACCCACTCTGGCTTGAGGTTCTCAAGGACATCTGGAGGCATGACGGTCTGTGTCATTCTGCTGGCGGCTAGACATGGAATTAGCTAGGGGAACGCTGATGGAATAGTCGAAGAGCTACTCACCAATTGGAGCAATGACATTTGTGTGGATGTTGTACTTAGCACCTTCCTTGGCCAGAGTCTCGGAGAAACCGACCATAGCAAGCTTAGCAGCTGCATCAGGTTAGCGGGTGTTTTCAGCGTCATGCGATCATGTGAATCTCACCTGAGTAGTTGGTCTGGCCGAAGCTTCCAAACAGACCAGCAGCGGAAGCAGTGTTGATGATACGACCGTACTTTTGCTTCCGGAAGTGTGGCCAGGCAGCCTTAGCGCACTTGAATGAGCCCTTGGCGTGAACGGCCATGATCAAGTCCCAGTCTTGATCCTTCATGTTCTTGAAGCTGATATCACGGAGGATACCAGCGTTGTTGAGGAGCACATCAACGCGGCCGAAGGCCTTGATGGCAGTCTCGATGATTCTGTCACCATTCTCGACACTGTCGTAGTTAGCTACGGCCTTACCGCCAGCAGCTTTGATCTCGTCGACAACGACATCAGCAGCCTATTGTCGCTCAAGCGTCAGTAAAAGGAGCGAGCACTGCAGCATACGAGTCGCGGCCGTCGTACGGCGCGGGCTAGAGAATCAAGCTTACCTTGGTCGAATTGCCCTCGCCCTTGAAGGAACCACCGAGGTCATTGACAACGACGCTGGCGCCTCTGGAAGCAAAGAAAGTAGCATATGCCTTTCCCAGTCCACCACCAGCGCCGGTCACGACCACGACCTGGCCATCAAATCGTAATTCTGACATGATTATATGATATTATGAAGCGCAGTTACAAGTCAATGCAACTGTACAAGGCAAGAGATGGAGTGTGTAGAAGAGAAAAGCGGAGGTTGAGGATGCGGTAGTTATGGGAATGTCCCAGAGCAACTCGGTTGAGACAAGCCTCGGCATATGTGGGAAAGCCGACCAGCTGGAGCGGATGATGACAGAACCAGCGGAGCCACCTACGAATCCGGGGTGGGCAGTCTTCACATGCTCGCCCCGTGCTCTCGCGGCTCACGTGGTTTGCTGGATTCCGGGACGTACCATCATGTTCCTCCGCGCTTCCTTGGAATCGAGAAATTCCTGAAAAGGGTCATCTTCGCCGTGCCGGACATGGCCTGCCGAAACCCGTGATCCCCTTCTTGCGAAGCGCGCTGCGACTGTGCATCTGCGATAAATCCTCCGTAGCTTGGAGCAACCAAGCTCTGCCCCACTGCCTCAGGATGCAAGGCTACAACAACGCTTCATCTTTCACCCGCACTTCCGCCGTTGAGGTACGGTACACGGAAAGGAAGCGTTCGGGAAGTACCCTTCAAAAGACGGAATGTGGAGGGTTCTGGCATCACAGCCCCACGAATTTTTTGAAGCTGGCATTTTCTGCTATGGTACCAGCAAAGGCGTGAAAACTTCACAAAGATGGCCGCCGCAGCATCCTCCTTAACACCAGGAGCTGCTCCTTCGAACTCTTCCGCAGCCGCGGCTAACCCCGCTATCATTGACGACAAATCCCCCATCTGCATACCCTTCATCCTCTCCCGCCTCGCCCTCCACCGGCAGCAAGACCCATCCAGGCCCTTTTTCATCGGCCTCAATGGCGTGCAGGGAGCCGGGAAAACCACGCTCGTTTCCTCTCTGTCTAGCACGCTGCGAACACAGGAGAAGCTGGAGACTCTCGTAGTTAGCATTGATGATTTCTACCTGACTCACGAAGCGCAGCAGGCCCTCGCAAATGCCCACAAGGAAAATCCTCTCGTGCAGCATAGAGGAGAGCCCGGAACCCATGATGTTGCTCTGTTGAAGAGCTTCTTTGAGGCTGTGAGGGACGGTCGAGAGACGAAGGTGCCGAGTTACGATAAATCAGCGTATCAAGGCCAGGGCGACCGAGTGAGTGAGGAGCAGTGGCAGGTGGTCAATGGTCCTGGCCAACCTAAGATTCAGGTGGTCATATTCGAGGGATGGTGCGTTGGCTTCCGCGCGCTGNTCCTCTGCCGAAGTAGAGACCAAGCAAGCTGCCGCCAAGATTGCCTCGAATACGTCAACTCAGGTCAAGACGTTGCAAAAGAATCGGTTGGAAGATCTCCTTTTCGTGAATGAGAACTTGAAAGCTTACGACGCTGTCACGGACTTGCTGGATGCATTCATCCATATCGATGCAGAGGACACGGGTTATGTATATGATTGGCGACTACAGCAGGAAGCTGCCCTCCGGAGGGACAAAGGCACCGGCATGACCGATGAACAGGTGATCAAGTTTGTCGACGGCTATTATCCTGCTTATGAGCTCTACACCGAGACATTGAGGGCTGGTGTTTTCGCCAATAAAAAAGGGAAGGAGGGAAGTCAGCTACGGCTAGTTGTTGGGAAAGATAGGAAAGTGAAGCATGTATACGAGATCTGAAGACCACCGGAAAAAATAGATTTCAAAATGTCTAGCAATTGGTATCTAGAACGCCGTTGCAAAACTTTCTTTTCATGCAAACCAAATCCTGTTTCCATCTCAATGCCATAAATCTGTTGAATGTCGTCCATTTTTCATCATAACGCCAAATTTCCAGTGCGTTAACGCATGCCATTCCCTTCTTTTCTTTTCTTTGATCCTACACACTTTTGCCTCTAAGCACTAATTCTCCTCCATTCTGCATGTCATCAAATTCCCGATCAATTCCGGAAATCTTCCCCCTGACTGCATTTTCCCGTGAACCGATCTCCTCCTCGAATCTGGTCACCAGCATCCGCTTGTTCTTCCGTGCTTTACTGAACTCCTGCAAGATGCTGCCAAACTTCTCCATGAACCACTCTCCAGTTTGTTCCCACTCGTCCATTGTCATCCGTCCGAAGAAGACGCTCTGGGCCTCAACGTCTTTTGAGTCGACGAAGTAGGAAATGCGATCGGAAAGTGAGATGTTGGGGCCTTGGAGGTATGCAGGAACATCGGGTTGAGGCGGATGAGGATCGGTCTCGAACGCTTCTTCTTTCAGATTACTGTAGGTCATCCCCCTCAATTCTTTGTCATTGTAATCGGGATTGAAGGGCGTGGAAAATTGCGCCGATGGACTTCGTAGGAAATCACCGCGG
The DNA here is from genome assembly GCA_000743665.3 of Scytalidium sp. 3C. NCBI lineage: Eukaryota > Fungi > Ascomycota > Leotiomycetes > Scytalidium > Scytalidium sp. 3C. Next base: position 1,019,634 of record JMRO03000013.1, on the reverse strand, counting down.
CCTCTTGCGTTATCTCGAGATGGCGTTTCAATCGTCGAGTCCCCCAAACTGCTAGCATCAAAATTGCCGATGCTCTGTCCTGCATGAATTGTGTCGTCCACTTGCACTTCCTGTTCAGCTTGAGATCCGTCTGCTGTACTCTCTTGATATTCATCATCATCTACCATACGCCGTTCCTCCGAATAATTTCTTGCGGGCGCGAATGGGGAGTTCTGCCTGGAATGGCTGCGTTTCTTGGAATGCCCATTCTGTGGTAAATCAATCTTTGAAGAGCGCGGTGGAAGGCCGGATTCGAATCGTCCCGTACGCTTGCTATGCATTGGCGTTTGTGCAATAGATTGTATGGTGTGTGGTGCTTCATAACGCACCGGCCCATAATTCCAGGCTTCCTGCTCATTTACTTCCTCGTATGGCTCTGTTGCGTATTGGTCGTCGCCCACCGTAACTTCACTCCGAGTTATGTCAAAATCACTGCTGATGGTGCTACTTTCGAAGATATCTTTCGGGGCAGGAGGTGTNCCCATGACGCAGAACTGCTGGAATTATGGGTTTAGGACTCTCGATGGCTTTCTTTCCTGTAGGAAATTTGATTGCTTGGGCTGATTGGCGGCTTGCAAGATTATCACGCCGAACAAAGGCTTCGAGTCCTGCCATATTCATAAGGTCAGCAGGCAATTTAGCAGACGGAAAGAATAAAGCATATCATGTGGCTTTATCATAGCTGGTCGTTACGCGAAGACAACGCGCGCATCACCCTACGCGTGATCCCGTGACGGCATCTAAAGCTCCCCATCCCTATCATTTTTAAGGCAATCTGGCTATTAGCCTCCGTTAGCCTTCTAATGATTTATATCACCTTGAAACTAGTAACTTGCATCGATGGTGCTCATGGCTTCTGGACCGATGCGCTTCATTCAGCGCAAACTCAAATACAACCACGGGTTCAGAATTAGAAATTCAGGCTTTTAATATTTGAGAAAAATAAATGCCACATCAGATGCATCGAATAATTTGATATCCTAATATATGAATCTGGCAGGTGTAACAGGCGTCTGTTGCACCAGCTAACACCGTTTGTATATTGTCTACTCTCCTCCTACTCTTTACCTCCACTGCCGAGGCTCCGTTGCTCCATGTCTCCGCCAAAGCATTCAGACTATCAGTTATGTTGCTACAGATTTTGGGTCTTATCACCCCTATCTTCATATATTAGAAGCGATGTGAGCGTGTGCAGGTCTGGGCCCCTGTGGCTTTGGTATACCAGCCTCAACGCAAGATTCCCACATGTACAACATACCCCGAATCAGTGCCAAGTTCTTTGGTCAGTTCTTCATCAGGAACACGCCACACTTTGAATTTATTATGGAAGGCCTTCAGCCAAGCCTCAAACACCTCATCAGACCGAAGCTGCTGCGCGACAATACAAAGCGTCGGCATGTCTTTCGGTGCCTGAGTATCCAGTTCACGCAGTTTGCAAATATCTGCGCAAGTCTGAACAAGCGGGTCTATAAGAGCATCGTTGTAGATGCAATCGCAGGTTATAACTGCGTCGAAGCTCGCTTTGTTTTCTGAGCCCGTAAGAGAAGACGTTACTTCGTCCTGCTCCCAATCCAATGAACGTGCAGTAATGTTGCTTGTGAGAGCTTGGTCACTGGCAGGCGAGGCCTTCTTAGCCTTTCTTGAGTTGGCTTTCCCACCACTCGGGAATGCTTGTTTATTCTCCTGCAGGTTCTGGTTGAGCAGCTTCATGACATAAGCTTGATCTGTCAAGACATAGGAACTAATGCCTCGACCCAGAGAGAGGCCTATCAGGCCTGATATGCCGCATCCAAGTTCGAGAATGTGCGCATCAGGATTGAATATGTTTTCTCCCCACAAAAAATTCGAACGAGATGAGATCCATGTAGCGAAGAGAGGTGTGATTTTCCAGATAACTGAGAAATTCAGTTATTTGGATGTGATGATAAAAGGGAATTAAATGATTTACCTGCCCCAGTGGTCCCGCCTTCCCTGTTGGAAGACAGGATCGTGGGAGACTGATGGATCAATAAATCTTGGCCATCAATGGTGAAGGTTAATTCCGTGGCTCTGGAGTCTACAAAGCCTAAATTTCGCGAGGGAATAGATTGCGAGAAGAGAAGAAAGGTCTCTACATTCACATGTCTCAGCAGCTAGCAATGTGCCGCGGTAGAGTGCGAAGCAGCCTCACGAACTTACCCTCCTCAACATCTGCAATCTCCTGCCCCAACACTTTTAGGAAAGGGAGGATCCTGCCCGAATCCATCGCACATGAATACCAAGCTTATTATGAGGGGCAAATTTTCATCCCAGCCTCGAGACCTTCCTGGAACCTCGAAGCGCGGGGGGCGATGAAAGGCCCAGAAAGCAAAAAGGTAGCCGCTAGTGACAATTTTCCAACATAGATAAGCACTGGGCGTATGCTTTGTTTCCAAAGAAAGGCCCTGAAGGAACAACAAAGGATCAATTGCACGTAGGGGTCGAGATGGGCCAGGGCAAGATCTGCACTGTGAAGAAGTATCCGTCAAATCGTGGTGGTAGGGACGATCCCAGCACTCCGAGAATTCTTTGTCTCCCCCAGGAGCAAGCGATGCAGCGGAGCCAGGCACGACACTGGGTGCGCGAGAGTGGTACCACCGCCCTGATCAGGTCCAGCCAATGCGCATTGTTGCGTACTCACCCACACCTCCGGTTAGATCTCTCGCATCGATCGACCAAAGGGCTGGAATCAAATAAACTTTGGGGGGAAGATTCAGCCACCAGCGGCGCGATCCCCTCCTTGGGGAAGCAGGCCACCTGGGGAGCCGTGAGCTGGTGCTCCAGTGCCTCGGTTGGCCCGTGAACCCACTTCCAGGCCCGTGGCCGCGAGGGACAGAAAAGACATGGGCCTCACGGTACACAGCAGCCCGCCGGAAATTGGCCGGTCTCGCAAGTACTCGAGAGCTAGGTTTTTCTGCCACGCTTCATCTCCACACTGGAGCACGGCGGAGGGCACCGAGGGAGCTTGTGCAGCGCCAGGCATCCAGTAAATTCCACATCAAAACGTCACACCCCGACTCGTTGGGAGCTCGCATGCCAACCTGTCCGGCAGCGCCTGCGTGTCATTCAGCATCATCAACGTCATCCTAGCCATCCGGCCGCAAAAATTTGTTTGCCTCAGTCGTTGCATCGTTCGGTTTGATTTCTTTCTTACTTCATTTTCCAGCATTTCAAAAATCATCGCCGTAATTCTTCCCGACAGGGCAGCACGCCGTCATCATGTCGTTGAAGACTGCCCACATCCAACCGAAGCAAGCCAAGAAGCCGCCTTACACCGTCGAGGCGAAGGGTTATCCAAAGGTTGATGGCGAAACCATCCCCCGAAGGCACCCTCAAGCTGCCGAGAAGCTGATTGACACGCCCGACGAGAGCATCGCGACAGTCTTCGACCTCGTCAAGTACGCCGCCACCAACTTCGGCAATGCGAAGGCCCTAGGGACTCGCAAGCTCATCCGCACCCATCAAGAGACCAAGAAGGTCAAGAAGATTGTCGATGGGGAGGAGCGAGAGGTCGACAAGAACTGGACCTATTTCGAGCTCGGCCCCTATGAGTACAAGAGCTTCCACGAGTATGAAAAGCTCGTGCTACAGATCGGTAGCGGTCTGCGGAAGCTCGGTCTGAACAAGGCGGACCGGGTGCACATCTTCGCAGCAACGAGCATGCACTGGCTGGCCATGGCACATGGCGCTGGTTCGCAGAGCATGCCCATCGTGACGGCCTACGATACGCTGGGTGAGGAGGGCTTGAAGCATTCCATGGTCGCTACCAAGGCCAAGGCCGTCTTCCTAGATCCGCATCTTCTACCCACCCTCATCAACCCGCTGAAAGAGGCTGCCGATATCCAATATGTCATCTGGAATAACCAGAATGATGTTAAGCAGGAGAATATTGACAAGCTCAAGGCGGCGCATGACCGTCTCACGATTCTCAGCTTCGAGGAACTGCGAAAGCTGGGTGAGGAGAACCTCGTCGATCCCGTTCCCCCCACTCGAGATGACCTCTGCTGTATCATGTACACCTCGGGATCCACCGGCCCACCAAAGGGCGTACCGATCAAGCACAAGCAAGTGGTCGCAGCAGGTAAGCCTATCTCCTACCATAATTTTTTGAGTCTGCATTCCTGAGGGATTTCCTTGCTAACTGGTGCTAGTTGCCGGTGTCAGCGTCATTGTTCATCCATACATTGGACCGGGCGACGGGCTCCTGACTTATCTCCCTCTTGCACATATTCTTGAATTCGTGTTCGAGAACGCCTGCTTATACTGGGGTGGAACTATGGGCTATGGAAACCCAAAGACTCTGTCCGATAACTCCGTGAGGAATTGCTTAGGAGACATTCGCGAGTTCAAGCCCAGCATCCTCGTCGGTGTTCCCGCAGTCTGGGAGACAGTCAAGAAGGGCATTATAGCCAAAGTCAACCAAGGAAGTCCTCTTGTAAAGAACCTCTTCTGGAGCGCTCTATGGGCTAAATCGAACATGCTTCATTACGGTATTCCAGGGACTGGTATTCTGGATGCTGTGGTTTTCAAGAAGGTCAAGGAAGCTACTGGCGGACGACTGAGAATCTGCATGAATGGTGGAGGTCCCATCGCAAAGGATACACAGCGGTTCATATCCATGGCAATAACACCTATGATCAGTGGTTATGGACTGACCGAGACCACGGCAATGGGTGCGCTTACGGATCCGCTGGCCTGGACCGACCAAGCTCTTGGAGATATCCCTGGCTCTATCGAAGTCAAGCTTGTTGACTTTGCCGACGCAGGATACTTCTCTACGAATAAACCTAACCCACAAGGAGAGATTTGGATCAGGGGAACACCGGTTATGTCAGGGTACTACGAAAACGAGAAGGAAACCGCGGAAGCACTGTCACCAGACGGATGGTTCAAGACCGGCGATATCGGAGAATGGGACAAGAATGGTCATCTCAAGATCATTGATCGAAAGAAGAATTTGGTCAAGACTCTGAACGGAGAGTATATTGCTCTCGAGAAGCTTGAGTCGATCTACCGCTCTGCCGCTGTGGTTGGCAATATTTGTGTCTACGCAGACGAGCAGAAGACCAAACCCGTTGCTATCATCGTTCCTGTCGAGCACGCACTTAAACAGCTCGCCGAGAAGGCCGGTGTCCAAGGAAATGGCATCGAAGACCTGGTCCATAATAAGAAGGTTCAGGACGCGGTACTCAAGGAATTGCAACAAGCCGGCAGAGCTGGTGGATTGTCTGGAATTGAGATCATTGATGGTGTTGCGCTAGCTGACGAGGAATGGACTCCACAAAATGTAGGCTCCCTTTCTCGTGCCAAAAAATCTGGATCAAGCATATGCTAACGATAATTGTTCTATAGGGTCTTGTAACATCGGCTCAGAAACTCAACCGAAAGGCTATTCTGAACAAATACAAGAAGGAAGTCGACCAGGCCTACGCGAACAGCCGCTAAATAGGACTAAAGGGTGGGTGTGTTCGAGGAGAACCAGCGATTCAAGTTTGAAGGGAGAAAAAAAGAGCTTGCAGTTGAACACCTATATGTTTTGTGATACCGTGTAATAGTAAAAGCTATTCTTTTAGCTTAAACCATTATTTTCAAATTGGAATGATCTTAAAATGAGCTGTTTCGTTTCAAAAAATGCATTCACGCGTGTTTTTGAAATTTCCCTGGCACAAAGAGCCTAAATAGGCAAGCCGCAAATTAGCATACTAGAGCTAAGGAGCTTTGATCAGCTTTCTAGCATGCGACTCTGAAGAAATTAACAGGAAGCAAAGCGAATCCGCACAAGGGTACCTGTGCAATAAGGTGCTGCGATATTTTATCGACTGATCACCTCGTATTTGGGGATGGTGAGTCCAGTGTACACTTCGTTTTCACACGTATGAGATACAATAAGGTGGCGAAATCATAAATCAGGATTGGCTCAATGGTCTAGTGGTATGATTGCTGCTTCGGGTTGTTCGTCATGAACTCCCCCGTTCAACCAGAATGGATGAAATGTAGCAGGCCCCGGGTTCAAATCCCGGTTGAGCCCCATTCCTTTTGCGAGGACTTTATTTTTTTTGGAAGTCTTTTTCTCGGAGTCTCTTCTTCAGAATAGTCGGGTAGAGTGCAGCATTTCTTTCTGCCGGTGGCGGCGAATGACGTTTTTCTGGGAAGCGAGCTTACTCTGCCCTGACAGCTTTTTAACGCACGTCGACATATCTGTCAAGTCTGGAAGTCATGCTGTCACCATACCTAAGATGCCTAGAGTTTACTAAGAGATGATTGAATTGGATCTCTTCAATTTAGTCTATCTAGCTCAGGAATACTATCTAGACAAGGCAGTGAAATTTTGATACAGCCTGTCAATGCCTAGCGTCTTTCCCTCATAAACTATTTTGTGCCTCACTCTTTCTTTATGCCATAAAAAAGCTTTTCCCTGTAGTCTACCTACCTTTGATATCCCACTCTCTGGATACACGGTCCTTCTTTTCTTGCTATCTGTTATGCATCGAGATACTTGAAGAGAAACCCGCCTCCAAATACTATGCCATGTACGCTAGAACAAAACGACTTAAGTAAAGCTATAAAACAAGCTGCTATGGTGCCCTAAACCGTGTTTTAACGGTCAAAGTGAAAGCGCTTAGCTTCCAACCCCCCAAGGCCTTCTCTTGGGGCAACATAACGTCTTCGATACACATTTGTAAAGTCCTGAAGCAAGCTTCGCACCTTTCGCAGACCGTCCCTTCCACCAGCGAGATTGGTTTTGATTCCATTCATGAGACGCTCAATTTCAGGTTCGGTAATCGTTCCTGGTGGAAGCATCCTCACGGTCTTGGAAACCCATTCTAAAGTTTGCTCTGGCATAATCTCAAAGAGGCCAAGAAGGCAGCCACTTCCGTCTGCGAAACAGTCGTTCGGGAATGTGATCATCATGCCAGCTAGAATCTGCTTGACCAGATGCTCGCCATTGGTTAAAAGAACGGTCCTTATAATTTGCTGAAGCTCTGCTGCGTTTGGCCCAGTTACGGAGCTCGGGGGGTTGTTGCTTCCGTAGTCGATAACATCCCGAAGGTAGTGTAAGGTTGCTGAAAGAGGTTCACGTTTCTCCAGAGCAAGTACTGAGATTCCAGCTTGAAATATCGGAGCGAAGAGATCAGACCGGATAAGTTTGCTGGGATAGTAGAGTAATGCGTCTACTAAAAGCCTGTAGAAGTCTTCCACAACATCCGGCAAATCTCGTGGAGCTAGGTCGCTTAGTACATGAAGCATTGACGTTGCTTGTGCCTCGAAGAACGCATAAATTGCTTCCGTGGTCTGTTCATCGACATGTTCTCGGTCATCTGAGAACTCTCTTAATATAGCACTTGTGACCCAAAGAAAGCAACCCTGTCTTGAGGTTGTAAATCCACTGGCGAGCTTATTTGCCATTTCAGGGAGTAACGGCGCCATAGCGGTTCTATATGAAATGACCATATACCTCCAGCACCGAGATATCCGCTCGCAGACAGGAGAGAAATCAAGGAAATTGTCAAGAATTGTGGATAGAACTGGGAAGATTTCTTGGCAATACTTCACCGCAGGATTCTCTTGGCCCAGTTCAACATAGGGTGTAATGAACTGTACCATGATTGTAATCAGTTGTAAGTTATCTAGCCGAAAAAGTTAGCTCTGTGGAGAATACGATGGAGACGAAAGATACGGGTATGGGCATGGCAGGTCTTAACATACCAGCGAGGTCGAGCTTTGAGTCCTGGTCTATTGCGTTGTTTGCCTTCGTCATCAACCTGTTTATCAAAGGATCACAATACAACTTCATCAGCTCATATATCTGTGCTGGGGGTTGAACTGCGATCACCGACGCAACGCCTTCTGTTAACTCCTCTTGGCTGATTTGAGAAAGCTTGTCCAGTGTCTGGTCATAAAATGCTTGCAGCTGAACAACCTGACCACCAAGATGGTGCCTGCAATCGTTACAAAAGAACTTGAGAGCAAGTGCTGCCGCCCCAATAATTTCTTTTGAGTCAGTTGAGAACGACGATACGATATATGTAAATTGTGATTCCAAGAATTCGGGGTGGTTGGCCGTCCACTCTGTATATCGTGCAAGTACCATTATTGTTGTAAACCGTAACTTCTCATGATTAGGCATCTGGACAATGAGAGGCATGATTTGCGGGAGTATTATGTCTTCATCCTTGTCCACCATGCGACCAATTGCACGCATGCTGTATAGAGGAGCTTCAAGTTGCTGCCAATGTGGTACGGAGGTTCCAGAAGCTAAGCTGGCGTATGAACCCATCCAGTCCTTGATATATTTAAGTATCTTGGTTAGACACTCGGTAACGCCCATGATCTCACAGCAGTCTTTCAGAACGTCACCCATTTGGTGCCGGAATGAGCGAAATTTTTCCTCCGCTTCTCTGTCTCCTTCAAAGAGATCCGTATCATTGGCTTTATCAGAACTCGGATATTCCAATCGATTGGTCATGATATCCACCAGCTTTGAGTAGACATCGACATATTGCATTCGTGCCTGGATGTACCTCTCCAGGACCAGGTAGAGTTTAAACTCATACCAGAAGACGAAAGTCAGCCCGATAGCTTCTCTATCGATATCCCTAGCAGCGCACTCCAGCACCGCTTCTACGAGAGGTCTGAAGACTGCTGGTTCTCTTGCGATCAATACAACCCAAGCCTCGCCTGCTTCTGCAAAGATACGAGTTAATCCCTTGTAGACCTCGACATCCTCATCTTCTGCAGCTTTTTTAATCCGAGGCTGGAGGGTCATAATTCGTGGTAGTAGGATCTGAATTTGTGGGAGATACTCATCGCCGTCCTTTGTTTCTTTGAATATGGTGCAGAGGCAGTCTGTAGCAGCTTCAAAAGACCTATCCTGGCCAAGACCATTGAAGATGACATCCAACAGAGGTGAGCTTACAATATCAGGAAGAGGAATTTCTCGTATCCAAGATGTTATAACTTCCAGGAGTTGTGGGTTTGTGGCCGCAGAGTCTATAACATATGCTTAGCACTTGGGGGGAGTCTAGGATAGAGTAGAAATACCTGAAGACTGGGAGTAGCTAACTAGCAGTCGCAAAACTAGGCTGGCGCTATCTTCTAACAGCTCCTTTGTTCTGTCGTTGAGCTCATCTTCCTAATACTACAGATTAGGTTCAAGCCCAGTGTACTCCTGCTGTTGCTGCCTGTTTAACATACCGAGAGATTGATCTTGCGTCCTTCAGTGACCTCTTCCGGTAGCACTTTGAGAAAGTCCAGTATACAGGCATGACTATCCGCATCATCCCCCAAGGCCGAAACCACAGAGGGGATCACATCCTTCCAAGACGTCATTTGTATGGCCAATATAGCTAAGCAAACACACAACTGGATGCGGATCGGCCGAGGCCCTGTCGCAAAAGCCTTCAGGAGCTGCAATATCTGAGTTCGGAGGGACGGGAGAGCGGTCTCCGGTATCTGTTGAACATCGTACGTGATCTTATGGGGTCAGTCGTGGGGTTCGAAGACGATTCTGACGTGTGTATCTCTACCTTTCCTCGTAATGTCGTAGCGGCAAATAATTTTGCTTCCGCCTCGGCGTCAGACTGTAAGATTCCAATCGTAACGGTCCAAGCATCTGCCTGTGGTCCGTGTAAGTTATGAGGCTTATTGTGGGCAAAACTAGCACGCTCAGGGCATACCGATTTCTGAAAAGTCTCCAGGAACTCATGCGCAGCTTTCTTCTGCTCCCGCTGACCATCGCGCATGGTCGCCATGGCCGTCAAGACAGGCGCAAAGGCCTGCTGTGACTGACTGCCGTCTGAAGCCATGACTCCCACTTGTAATGGAGGGGCAGACCTAAAGGCGATATATGCTCCAGTATAGTTGTTATGATGGAATATCTGATAAAGTAGAAACAAATCAAGGGTTCTTGCCAGGCACCCTTGAACTAACAAGAAGAAGAGTGGCAGAGCCTCGCAAGTAAAGCTGTCTTTAGAAGTGGTGTTGTCATATCAACATTTATTCCAGGCCCAGCCGACAGCGGGATAACAAACTTACGCTAGCGTGCTTTTCAGCCTTGTCGGGAAAGCGTTGACAGTAACTTCTAGCAAAGTGACAAAGGTCACTCTAACTCATGGATTTTCAGAATTATTTGCCCACCTGTCAACTTATGTCTACAGGCGCTGCATCCAGAGATCTGTCTTTCGAGGTCTTACGACATGTTCAATACGAACAAAGAAATTCCGATTGGCACGGACAACTGCTCTTTTCACCTGCTTAAGCTACAAACCAAGGATAAAGCCAAGGATTACTAAATATGTAAATCGACCATAGTCTCTTTCTGGCTGATAACATCCTTTGCANTNANGACCTGAGAACCCATATCGTCAGTGCCAAAACTTTGTTACTCAGGAGCTGCACGCAAAAATTTCGGCTGGGATTATCACTAAAGCACACAGTTACAAAAGTTAAATAATTCGAGCGCATTTCCTTTGAATATCTTACATGATTCATCTAGTGTACCCCCTTCCTCTGCGATATCAATGTTCACTCTCCAAAATTTTACCATCTCCCACAAGCAAGCCATCTAAGAAGTGGTCGTGTGATCCTATTGGCACGGAAGTTCCAACTTCCGGGGTTAGAAGCTGCTCTGAAAGGGCTAGGCCATAAAGCAATGCTTGCTTTCCTGGTGAAATAGATCTCTCTGCTATTCTTTGTCCATAGCGATGTAGAAAATAGTCATAGAAACCCTTTCCATGACCCAAGCGTCTCACAGAGTTAGTGTCTGGATCTATATCAAAAGCAACGCCGGGCATGAGAATCAGATCCAACCCGTTCATCCCTGGATTCGGATGATCAAGTATCCGCTCCCTCTCAGAGACTGTATCTGGTGATATAGTTGGTATGCCCCAGCTGTCACGCTTGAGACCATCATATTCGGCAATACTTCTAATATCTACCATATCCATTAATGAGTTTGGGGTATCTGGTGATTGGACTTGAGACTTGTAGATATAAGGTACGAAGACTTGTTTGCCTCGAGCCAGAGCATCACGAACAATCGGATCTGTCTGGATTTCACCCTTTGGCATAGAAAGATACACTCCTATCCGCTGTGCTTCTACATATGGCTTAAGTCCCATAAGCTTGTCAAATAGAATCTTGCCTGGTATTTGTGTTAGTACAGAAGCTGCATGAGATACTGGTATGTATCACTTTGTATCTGGATGGATTCATTAGATATTGAACCTAATTTTTGCTTCATAAGAGATCGTAGCTCTTTCTTAGCAGCCCTTAGTGTTATAGATGACCCCATCTTCGCCTTGATATCGTTCCTTTTTCCCGTTTATGATTTTGCCGTCAACTCAGTTCCTCACTGAACTGTGACTCAATACCCCTCATATAGATCTGTATGCGAGATGAGACCAGCTTCTAAAAGTCATACGCAAATGATATATTAAGCAATTGGATTAGTTGAGCTCCTTAAACCCGTTTACATATATTTGTGAATTGCCGCAACGATGCAGGCCAATTGGTGGATGCTCAGACCCCTGCAACTCTGATGCTCGATTTTTTTGTGGCGTTACGCAACCCCCCCTGTGGCTCGGCATGATAGCGATTCCTGGCTGCATCATCGTTATCCTGTTTTCTCGAGCTTGCGATCCTCCAAAACACACTTTTGCAGCAACGGGCTAAGTCACGACCGAACGCAATGATGCAGTTATCGCTGAATTTACTCCTCGTCGCAAGCGCGAGCCTTATTGCGACAAGTTATGCTCAAATAGACCCGCAGCTCGTAGGGACTTGGTCTACGAAATCTGGCGCTGTCTTGACTGGACCGGTACGTTTCATCTGGAATGAACACGCAAAATATGAGGGTGGAGTTCTGTAATTGAAATCGACACTGACCAAGACTTCTCAGGGCTTCTATAACCCTACCAATGATAGCTTTATCGAGCCAACCCATACCGGAATCTCATACTCGTTCACGGCAGACGGATTTTACGAAGAGGCATACTACCGAGCGGTTTCAAACCGTATGTACAACCCCTATAAACTGATCCGGGGCGTCCATTGACTTACCCTTTCACAGCATCGGATCCAAAATGTCCGCAAGCAGTTATGCAGTTCCAACATGGAACTGTAGTCATGAACGCCAACCTTTCTTTAACATTTACCCCTATTGCGGTTGATGGCCGTCAACTTCAGTCTGATCCATGCGGCGGCGATACAGCTACATACATTCGTTACAACCAGAGCGAACTCATGCAGGTAAGAATAGACTGACTCGCAGCATGCGGGATACGGCTGACATTATTGTAGAAATGGCAAGTTTATACCGACCCGTATACGAAGCTGACACGGCTCGACCTGTATCAATTTGACGGTTCGCCGATGAACCCAATGTTCCTAGCATATAGCCCACCACAAATGCTCCCTACAACGACGTTAAACCCAACTCCTACCGCTACAGCCACTGGTAATACGAAGAGAGGTCTCGGCATATCCACTCCGATGGATAAGAAGTCGGTCTTTATGAGGAAGAGCTTTTCGGAGACAATTGATCCAGCCTTCGTCTGGTGGATGGGAGTTGGATTGACGATATTTGGTGGAGCAGTCTACTTATTATGATTATGCTTAATGATGGGTTTCCGTTGGTTCTGTTTTATACTTGAAATGGCATGGTAGAGTGGAGGCGTATATCAGCATTGGCGGTTTGCAACTACCTAAAGGGTCGATGTCTCGAATTTGTTGGTCTTCTGATAACGGCGTTTGTACTACATTGAGAATTCTAGATCCCCTAATATACAAGACTATGCAATATCGTTGTAAGAGCTACACAAAGCATTTGTCCCAGTTACCTCCATTCCTTGCCCAGCTCAGACTATCTATGAAATCAACCAAGGTGCAACGCCCATATTCATCTCCTCCGCATGATGTCATCGGTAGCACTCGATCATTGACGATGACTCTAATTAGCTCATCATCTATTCCCTTACAACTCATCTTCTCAAAGTAGGCCCGTGATGCAAAGGGTACTGTCCAACTCGCCGAATATCCTTTTGTTTCACTAGTCGTTTGCATCGTAGTATTTGACAGATCAGTCGTCTCATTGTACAACCCCAAAGCTGAAAAGATTGTAGTCAGGTCATTATCGTGGCTAAAATCGGCATAGAGCCTTCTGCCAAGGGGGAAAGTCTTTTTAGAGCCATCCAGCGTTGAATTCGTGGTTGTGTGGTCATCCACTGGTTTGGCAGTGAGTCGAGCAATAAGTTCATTCGCCCATCCAATTCCCTGAGTTGGACCGAGAGGATTTCCCCAGCTAAACCCATAATATTTGCCTAGAGACTCATAATAGCCAAATGCGTGCCACTCGTCTTTGGTGAAGAGTCCACAGAATTCTGAGATGGTCCCAGCTGCATCCGCAACCGTCTCGAATGGGCAGAGATCCATCATCATGATGGTATCATGATGGGTGAGGTTTGCCCCTGGAAGATTCTTGTTCAAGCGATCAGTAATGGGTTTGGCAAATATATCAGTCCAAATTTCCTGCGCCAGCTTTCCAGTATCCGGACCCTTTTCAAAATTTTCACATATACCGTGATTTAATGTGTTGTTTGATCCAAATTCTTCGCTGATAACAACAATATCATATGGATATGCATCATCTTTTCCTCCGTCTTTGAGAAGTGCATCATGAAACCCCTGAGTGAAGTTTTGTGCTGAAACTATCACTCTGTTTTGACCAGAAGCTCGGACAAATGGGGTGGATTTCTTTGCAAGTTTGTGGTAGCGTTTGTAAAATTTTTCTCCAGAATACATGAGCTGCAGCTGGCCAAATGTATTCAATAGATCTGCACCCAGAGTATATCTGTAACTTTTAATGAATTCATACCCTTTTCCATATGACTTTGCGTGATCATGAATTTTGCTTATGGTTAAGTTGTAATCGACTGTCTTAGCCGCCGTAGGATCTCTGGCTCCATGGCGAGAAAGCACCTGAGCAAAATTGACCTCGCATGTATCAGGAAGATCAGTTGGGATTTCCGAAGGAACAGAAAAGTACGGAGAATACTGGCCCCAGTGATGAGAGATCTCCGGCTGGCACTGATAGCCTTCCCAGGGACTATCACAGGAGTCTTTTTCAGTTGGGTTACGATTGAAGCCTCTATGGTTAATCAGTATTCTGAATCCATAAAATATCCACAGGAATAAAGGTAAGATAAGACGATAACTGCTTGATAAACAGTTTCCAGAATGTCATGTACAGTACTCCGTATAACTCAACGTAAAGATGCAGATGTACTTTAGGCCTCAGTAAATGAAGTTCACTCACAAAACAATCGCGACTACTAAAAGAATTGCAACTGCTGCTAGTATGAGCGGAGCCACCCTTCGTCGCGGTGCATTTGCAAGGTATCTGGGATGATGAGGAAGAGATCCGTAACTCTGTTCATTCTCAGTCTCTTCTGTTGAAGGCTCATCACCATGAACTGCTTCGTACTGATCGGCTCCGCCCGAGCGAAAGAATGCGGATACTCCAGACACTGCTCGTTGGAAAGCCCCAGACATCCTATTTCGATCTAGATGAAAACTGTCAAGCTATAGATGGGTTCAACATAGATCATATAAATAGTGGTTGATGTTGATCCGCCGACAGCTAAAAGCTGGTTGAGGCGGAGATTAAATTAAACGGCCAGTAAGGAAGCGCGGAGTTGGCAGATTCCAGCGACCAATAGCTCTCCCTTTTGTAGACTGTTTGTGTTATATTTAAAACTTGAATTTCCTGACCCCATCCAGGCAAAGCTGCATTGCAGAATCACAAATGTTCTTGTGATGTAATGGATGTGGCTGCTGAGTGGTTTTATAGACGAATCAAATGCACCGGGCGGCGCAGAACAGCCAAATGCGCCGCATCAATAAGATCAAATCGGTACCTATATCACGATGGTGCATTTATAGCGAGAATACGATTTTGTTGAAAATAGCTTGTCAAAGATATCCATATATGCTCAAAAGAACCCCAATGCAATACTACTACCTAACATATCATGATACAGTCTAGAGCCCTGCTACAGGGATATATCTACAAGTGTTTGATGATAGCCTCAGCGTATTCGTAGGTCTTTGCCTTTCCACCCAAGTCACCAGTCAATGCTTTTCCTTCAGCCAAGGTATCGAAGATAGCTTTCTCCACTCTGGCAGCATGGTCAAACAGTCCCATATGTCTCAACATCATGACGGAGCTAAGAAGGAGTGCCGTGGGATTAGCAAGGCTCTTTCCGGCAATATCGGGTGCGGAGCCGTGAACGGCCTCGAAGATAGAGCATTCATCTCCGATGTTTCCTGAAGGTGTGAGACCGAGACCTCCAATAAGACCAGCGCACATATCGGATAAGATGTCTCCATAGAGATTGGGCATAACCAATACTTTATCGTTATATGGTGTTGGATCTGTGACCATTTTCAGGCAAGTATTATCCAAAAGCTCAGCGTCGAATTCGATATTAGGGAAGTCTCTCGCTACACGCTCGGCAGTGCTCAAGAAGAGACCATCACTCATCTTCATGATAGTAGCCTTGTGAACAGCTCGGACCTTGGTTCTTCCAATGTCTTGGGCGTATTGGAAGGCAAATCGGAGCACACGCTCACTGGCCTCCTTTGTGATAAGCTTAATACTTTGAACAACACCATCAACGACAACATGCTCGATACCAGAGTACTCTCCCTCGGTGTTCTCTCGAATAAGGACAGTGTCAACGCCATCATAAGGTGTCTTGTAGCCTGCGATAGAGCGGCATGGTCGAACATTGGCGAAAAGGTTGAAAGTTCTTCTGAGAGTCAAGTTCAATGAGACATGTCCCTTTCCGATTGGGGTCTAGAGATGTTAGGATGCGCTTTCAGATTGAGTTCAATGGACACCCACCGCCAGAGGACCCTTCAACGCCACCTTGTTCTTGTTGATGCTCTCAATGGATTCCTGTGGAATGGTAGTTCGGCCATCTTTGAGTAGTGGAGTAACGTCAATTGGTTCCCACTTAATTGGAGCCTTTGCAAGCTTAGTTAGAAAAGAGGACAAATTTTCCTGGACATCGTAACGTTTACCTTGGCAGCTGCGAAAATGTCTTTCACAGACTGGGAGATTTCCGGTCCAATTCCATCACCCTCAATCAAACTGACTGTGTACAATCCCTATCGATCAGTTAGTTCCAGCACTGCCATTTAATCATTTCTTTCGTAGTGATAGCAGCCTTGTGGCGTAGTGGAGTTGAGTGCAGGTCCGTGTTCGAGATATGAAAGCACCTTACATCAGAGCCTTTTTGACCGTGGAACTTGGCGACCTCCTTATTGCCCGATGCATAACCACGTCGAGACTAATATAAAAAGCACTATAAGTAATGTGATCGAGACCAATTGAACGATATCCCAGCTTCGAGCAGCTTTGATTCTCACCTGAACAGACACTGATAAGGAGGCGCGAGGCAGGTTTCGGACGCATTGCCTCCCAATGGGTGCAACAGAGGAGCGAATGGCCAGCATTTTGACTATAGAACAGAAACAACAGAATTCCTGCCTTGAGTGCAAGAATCTACGAGGTGCGTTTGTGATTGAGAACTTGCAGAGAAGGACTTTGCGGTATCTCTCGGAGCGGATCAATTTAACGCTTTGCTCTTCTTGGCGATAGCTTTCCGCAGGACCGCAACCAACGGCGGCGCAACTCGCCAGCCGTCGATCCCGTCTATACCTCAATAATGGCTCAAAGCTCTCTAAGCTACAACAAAACTTATATGCGACTTCCTTCCCAATCTGATAGTTATGAAAGCGCATAAACTATATTGTTTTGACCACGCAGTATTATAGTGATTCACTCCACGACATAGGATTTCTTGTCTAAATGACAGATTACACTAGATCAGTGCTGGAGCATTACCAGCTCTCCACTCCCTATCCCTTAGAATGGCCTCCCGAAAAAGACCTCAGTGATGCCTCAGACGATGAGCAAGAGACTGTAAAGCCAGCACAATCAACATTGCGCAAGTCCAAGTCGAGATTTTCTGCACTTGAACGATCCGCAAGTGACAGTAGGAATCTCGTTCCGGGCTCTCAGAAGTCGGGTGATGGCGTGGAGACTCTGGTTCAGCGGGATGAGCCTGATCCACTGGGTACTACCGATAGCGTTGTCAGAATCCTACGACAGATGGGGCTGCCGGTTCAGGAGGATACAAAACTACGTTGGTGAATCCAAGAACCATTGCGGAACCAAATCGCTAATGGAACCAGGAAATAGATTCCTCCTCTCATCAACCACCTTCTCTCCGTCTTTATTTCTCTCACAGGTGCATTCAATGGCAACTACTGATGATCTGCTACGGGGCCTCGACGTACTCTCGAAATCCATTGACCAGAAGTCCGCCTCCTTGAAAGTTCTGGTTGAATCTAACTTTGAACGCTTCGTACGGGCTAAGGCAACAATTGATAATGTATACATGGAGATGAAAAGTCGAGGGATGGAGCCTCCCTCAGCACATCGCAGAACCCATTCCCGCCATACCAGTCGGACCAGTTTTCGAGGTAGCGGCAACCTCTCACAAATGGCCATAGCCCCATCTTCTGATAGTAAGAAGAAGAACGCGCTGACCAAGGAGAGCGAATATGGTGTCTTGGGCATAAAAACGCCTCTTTTGGAGGTGGCCGCTAAAGCCGAGGAAGTTTGGGGACCTGCGCTTGGTGGACGTGAAAAGGAGGATAGCTTAAAATCATTGGTGGACCATGTCGACCGATATAGAGACTACTATGAAGTCAATGCAGCTATAACAGACTGCATAAAGCGGAGAGATTATGAGACTCTTGTTGAAGAGTATAACAAGGCAAAACGGTTCGCAGACGACGCGAGATCGATTGCCTCCAAGATTGGTCCCAATGCCATAACTGATCCTCAGTTACACCACATCCTCTTGGCGGCGCGTATGTGGAGAGATGTTGAGGAGCAAATTGAAGGCTTTAAGCGTGATGTTTGGCGTAGGTTGATAACCATGCAGAATCCTTCGAAAACGGAAGGCCTTATAGATGGACTTCAAGACCAACACATGGAATTAATTGGAGTTCTTCTTGAACTCGGTGTCCAAGATAACCCAATATGGGTATGGCTCCTAAGTCGGTATGATCATCTAAAAAACAAGATCCAAACGACTTCGGATCGTTCCAAAGTGGAACTGGAAATTCTTCGTCGACGACTAGCAAATGGGGATAAGCCAACCCCTCAAATAATGGCTTCTCATCTGAGGTCTCTTGGTCGACAAAACGCTGAAAACAAGCCTAGCTCCGTGGACTCCCCAGAAGTTATTGAACTCTGGGAAACGATCCAATCGTTTCTTAGCAAAATGTTATCGTCTCAAGGTATTCTTGGCGAAGTTGTTGAATTCTGGCAGACTGTGCAAAGCTTTATAGATGGAAAGGCACAGCGGACACTCCCCACTGGAATAAATGGTATATCTCAGAAACATCACCGGCTTTCGGATCAGGGAACCCTTGACTTACAGAAAGGGACCGTTGAATTGATTGACATGATTCGTGACAGCATATTTGCCTTCTTTGCTGATCCGCCCATCGAGGACATCTCATCCTTATTTTCACCACTTCCAACTACCCCACGCACTCCAAATTCAGCCGGACTTACATCAAATGACCCTCGCTTCAACTTTGACGCAAATAATCTTCCACCTCCTTCACCGAAACGAGGAGAGGCATGGGAAAAGTTTGCTTTCTGGCCTCCTTGGTCAAACTCGCTTAGTGGGGTTCATTATCTTGGAAGGCTCCTTGTCATTGTAGGAACTGGTGCCAGTTACATGGCGGCAGTTGCTCCTGTCGAGTATGGAGATGGTACCACACTGGAGAGATTGAAGTCTTTGGTTGGTGCAGCAAGAGAACGATGCGTAACTGCGATATGTGCAGCCTGGAATAAAGATGCAGAGAATATCAAGACCCTTGAAGACTGGCAGCGATCGCCGGACAACAGAGATTTAACGAGAATGCCGGCAAATTTCAATGCATTTGAGAGCGCTGTGCTGCTTGGAATGCAAAAGATTCTATATATCTCGGAAGCAATGACAAAATCTGGCTCGGTTGATGTTGTTCTGCCACCTCCAGCGAAATTGTTACAGATGGTCAGAAGCCAGTTCGTCACGACGTTATATAAGGCTTTAAGTGGTATGGTGGAGAATGCAGAAAAGCCCGTTAAAAAGGCAGAAGATGATTGGACTGTTGATGCTGAAAGTTTGACAATTCCAGTCGGTATGGGCATGATGACAACTCTGGGAGCTAGCACTGTAAATGCTAGTGATAGGGTAAGTAGCTATTCATCAGTTTCGCAACGTTGGTACTGATTCGCGTAGAACGTTAGGAAGCTTCTAACCTTGAGCAATCTCCAAGCTTTGCGAGTTGATATCGTTCCCAGTCTCACAACACAATTTGAGAACTCATTCTCCGTAAAGTTGACGGATGAAACCAAAACGATCCGAGATGTCCTCGGCCAGATTGATGCCCGTCTGTTTCAATCATACACTAGACAAGCAGTGGAAACCCTTCGTGGTATTATCCGTGACGGCATATCCTCCCCTGACTGGGCCCCTGCCTCGACTGAGAAACCTAAAGAAGTCAGGCCATATGTCTATGAAGCCCTTTTGAGCCTCGTCCTGGTCCATACGGAAGTCTCGACAACGGCTTCGTCTCTAACCATTCAAGTTCTCTCCTATCTCCTTGAACAGGCCTCGCGCGAGCTCCTAGAAGCCTTCAAGCAACGACAGAAATATGACCTTGCTGCAGTGATGCAGGCAACTCTCGATGTTGAATTTTTTGCACAGACACTCAGCCAGTATACTACGGATCGTGCAAGCGAGATTCAGAGCCAGATTTATCAAGAACTGGATAAAGGCACCGATAATGACGCTCGCACGAAGTTGCAAAACGAGTTGCCGGAGATGAGAGCTGTTCTAAAGAGGCTAAGAGAAGGAAGTAGGAGTGAGTTCGCCTGTTTCAAGAAGTCCAGGAGTCGGCAAGAAAAGGGACAAACACAACCATAATGAAGTTTAACAAATTTTGTGGAGATCTATAATAGCTGGTCTATTAATAAGGCTCTACCTTACTCGCGGTCTAGATATCTGGGAGCAGTAGTTGCAGCTAATTCAAGGGAGGACAATCATATACCAAAGGCGATTGCAAAATTTACTACAATACTAGATCTGTCAATCCGGCTTGTTATTGGAGTTTTATGTTTTACCCATACAGCTGAAACAAAGTAACCAGCCAGCGAGGCCCAAAGTATAAGCAAAAGAAAACTCCTAGTCTCTGTTCGTGTCTGCCCCCCAAATCTAACACCGTAAATATTGAGAACCCTTCCCTTGGCGAAAACAAATTGTGAAAACACCGGTACATCATGAGAAACAATTTCGTTTATCGACCACAACGTCAAACCCAAACGCCATACATTCCGAGCCTCTAGAATGATTCAACCAGGAAAGGAGATCGTTACGCGTGAGATACATGCGATCAAGCTGCAGGTAATAGGAGCCTAGAGCAGAACCGCAGCTCGTAGCATCGAGAGTTGGCGGGGTCAAACACATGGTTTGCTTGCTTTTCCAGTAAATCCGCCGCTATAAATACATTAGCTTTGTGATGTAAGTGTCATCGTATGACTGACTTACAATTTAAGCGCAATTTTTCAAAGTAATCCCTTGAGATTGGGTCTGCTTCAGTAGCCAAGATACCATCTTCGGGTCTAGTGTATGTCTTTGGGGGCACACTTCTCATCCTCAAAAGCATCTGTAATAAATCTGTGATTCGATCTCCTTGCGAAGCATACCATACTGGAGTTTTGTCCAGCGGCCATCGGGCTTTGAAAGAATCCTGTTCCCAAGACTTGAAAAGCCATGTTGACTTCTCCACACAGTTGAGAAGGATAATGGCGACTAGGAAAGTCTCAAAAGATGAGGTCGAGGAGCGTTGCAAGAGTCTGCGTTCTAGATCGTTGAGAACATTCTTGCAAATCTGAGCAGCTTTCTTCTCTGCAGCCGCATTGAGCTGTAAGCATAGGAGTCCATATGTAACGTCGTTATTATTTTGATCGATTATTGGCCCTTTACCAGGTTCCGAAGTGGGTTCAATGCGCTCCGAGACAGTCCAACGCAGCTCATGATCGACAAGGATGTGAACTATTGACCATAGCTCCAAGACCCTAGTTAGCAGAACATCTTCCTTTTGCACGGACAATTCCATAGCCGTGTTAAGGGTGACATGCATAAAGTGAGATGGTTCGTTCTCTAAGAAGACGGATAATATTCTCTTCATATAGGCTTCCAGCTTCATAGGTAAATCGTCATTGTCGTTATCGAGAATACGTAGCATATGCGGCCCGAAGTCGTTTCCAAGACCTGGATCAATATTTCCGTCCATTGAAGGCATATGCTGGCCCTCCAAAGCCTTGAATGTCGCGAAAACGGTACTTTCAGGATAATGAGAGGCATCGATCTGATTCTGCGAAGTTCTGAATGTGACTTGACTCTTAGTCCGATTCACTTCGTGATATGCGAGGACCGCATGTAGACCGGCTGAATACATATCGAGCTCATCAGCGATGCGAGTACGGATACATGGCGTTCTCCATAGCCGTGCGCTTTCTACGCTCTTGCATGTGTTGCAAGGGGTGCCGCCGGAGCAGGGCTTTTTAAGCATCCTGCAACGTATACACGCACCAAGCTTTCTCACTTCCTGCACTTCCCTTCGGCGGGTAGGAGTAAATCTACCTCTTACCCTAGGTTTGTTGGGTTTCTGTCCATTTCCGTATTCAGCGCTAAATTCTGTAGTCATTGTGGTGTTCATAGTCAATCGGGAGAATGCACCCTGACTAGGTGGAATTTCCAGCCCGTCATGTTCCAGATGATCAGGATCTGGATACATGTTCCCTACTGAGCCATCAAGCATTGGCCAGCTAGGTGGTTGATCAGACTCAGAATTAAAGAAGTTATCGGGCATTGCAGCGTTAGCTTGAGCAATCTGCTCCATAACCTTCGCATCCGTTGAAGGCTCCGCTTTCACATCTTCACCTAACAACTGAGGGTCGACCATTGCTGGAACAAAACGAGCTGCGGCTACTGCGGTAGATACCAAGTTCGGCGAGGTGGACCGCGAATCTCGCATGTTACCTGCAAAGTTGGCTGGTGGAAGAGTAGCTTCGCTATCTCGACGCGGAGTCTTCTGGCTTAGGACTGGAGGAACCTGGTTAGAAGAGATCCTCTTGAATAGTGACAAAGGGCGACATACTCTTCTTATCTCTCTGCACCCGCTGTTCGTAGCTAACTGGTGGGTTATCCAATGTATATTGTTCCTGTAGCTCAAGCCTATCCGCTCTTGGAGGCTCCGATCCTCCAGTCTGTGAGCCTGCACCCTTATTATTTGTTGATCGGTCATCATGCTTTTCGCTCAAGTCAATTTGTCGAGAGACCTCCGCAAGCGTCTCAAGAGCGGTCCAGTTACGGTTGCCCAAGGGAAGCTCGACGGTGGGGCCATTCATCTGTACTTCGCCATTTCGATTACGGGCGCTATCCGCAAGATCGGCAGGTAGGTTATTCAACTCTAGAAGTGCCTTCTGTCTATCACGAAGAGAGATTGCTGGACATTTCTTGACGAGGTGTGTTGTGAGGCTATCGATTCGACCTTTTGGAAATTTCTCGCCACATGCTTTGCATGTGTGTTGGTATCGATTACTCGCATCTTCAAGTTTTGCACCGCGCTGGAAAAACTCCAGGATAAGAGCTGGTTGAGAGAAAACATCAGTAAGCTGATTCGACTTGAGGCTAAGCCTTCTACTAACCATTTGGTTTTCGCCCCATCTCGTCGGTCGACAACGGTTTCCTGCGATATCGCGACGAAAACGAGACTCGATATTGTTATATTCAGCCACAAATGGTTGAGGATAACTGCAACCAGTAGCGTTGAGTCAATGACTCCCAGGAATACGAATATCGTGGTGGTTGGAGTCGATGGAGAATAATGCCGTTTCAATCGGACTGCTTGAGGGCGGTGAGGGACGCAGACTCGGTGCGGTGAATGAGAAAGCGGCATGGGCCAAAAGACGATCTTACTTAGTCCCGAGAAGGTTAGTGCCTAAAAAGTGACGACAAGGCTAGCACAAATCGGTAACTAAAAGCCTTTCTGTTATCGCACTTATCGATCTGACAGAAGAAGTCCATTCTGTGGAGCATCGTTACAAGTATTGAGCAACGTCCCTCCGCCACAGAAAGTCCTTCACTATCGAGAGTTCGATGCATAGGTAGGGCATTGCTTCTGTCAGTCATTTAATAATAGATATTGTATCCTAAACCTTCATTCTTTTTCAGCTCATGATAATCCTACAATTTCTAATAATACACTGCCTTACTCCAATCCTGGCATATGCTCCGATTTTGCCCTTCCATGTTTCCGCTAGTTCGTATGCTCATTGAATAGCCCAATCATTATCATCAGCAACATCATAATCGATATTCTCCGGCTGTTCTTTGCTATATTCCCCTTGATGCCTGAAATCCTCAACCTGGGCCATCGCATCTCCGTCGCCCATGCCCGTATCTTCGTCCCCATCTTGCTTCCCTGTATCGGCTTTATTGGTTAAGTTCGCGGTTGATGCCGGGGTCTGAACCCAGGCTAGCTCAACCTTGCCAACAGCTGGTATCTCTCCACCAGAGATACTATACATGAACTTCTCCGCAGTAAATCTATCTTTGAAATTAATGACGGCGGAGTTTGATGTAGTCTCCAGGTCAGTAAATTCGCCAACACCCTAAAACAAATTAGTAAATGCTAAGAAGAATAAGGTATAAATAAGCATTGGACTCACCAAAAGATATTGTCTGAGGCTCTCATCCTTGTCGGGATTAGTAAAATCAGCTCCGGTCACGCTGACTTTCTTGGGTCGATTATCGAGCCTGTAGGCCCCACCACCTGCAGGGACAAAGCCGCCACGTCCTCGATAACCGCCTCTGAATCCTCTTGGGGCAAAGGCACCTCTTCCTCTGTACAACCCTCGTCCACGACCTCGTCCCCTACTGCTCCAGGAGGGTTCTTCAGCAGCCGCCGGGTCGATCCCGAGAGATTTTGCTTCAGCCTCCAAAGCAGCTAACTGTGCTTTAAGAGCCTCGGTCTGAGGGTTGGACTTCCCAGGGCTTCCCGCTGGAGCCACCACTTTATCTCCAGGTGCAGGTTCTGCTGCTGTTCCAGTCTTGGCTGCTAGGCGCTCCATCAACCTTCTCTTTTCTTCCGCTTGGTTTCTAAGAAGCTCTTCTTGCCGCTTCTCCAGCTCTTTCCGCGCCTCTTCCATCTCCTGCTTCTTCTTCATCTTCTCCTCATGTAGCTTCTGGGCTTCCTGCTGTTTGCGAGTAAACTCTTCAATATCTATCTGCGGCTCTGATGCTGCTCGTGCAGATCCTTCATTCACACCGTTCAATTTTCCATTGGACGGGGTCTTAGAGGATGGTGGATGAGGTAGCGAGTCAGGATACTTGTACCAGTATACCTTTACAAACCGATTATCGAAGATAACCTTGGGAGAACTGTACGCAGCATTCGCTGCTTCCCAGTCTTCGTATCTGACCAAGGCCAACCTCTTGAATTGCTTCAAAGTGATTTCGGTTATGTTGCCAAACTGAGAGAAAAATTCCCGAACCGCTTCTTCGGAGAACTTCTCTTCGGGGATATTCTCAACCACAATGGTGGTTTTCGACTTATCAGAATTTGGTCTGTCAGAAGAGAACTCGGCTCTCCCACTACGTCCTCTCCCGAAATGCCCTCCTCTGTCTCCGCGATGACCTCGACCGCGTCCTCTTCCCCTGTCGGCTCTCGGCGGTTCCACTTCGATACTAGCCATCAACCCTGAATTCGTAGGGTCGTATTCTGCATTATTTTATTAACGTATCCCAAAAGGAATCTAATCATGACCGAGGTACTTACCATCATTGTCATTAACAGGCGGGACATATATGGAATCCACGCCATGCTCATACATGCAATTGTTTCCTCTCGCACAAAAACCCTTAGTATCATAATCCCGGCACCTCTGCTTCTTCACTGTGGGAGATCCGCTTGTTCCGGAAGGGAATGAGGGCATTCCGGGAACGGGTAAGCCTAGAGCCTGTTGCATTGCAATAATAGCGGCCATTGGGTTATTAGGGTCAAATGCAGGCATTCCAGGCTGAGCGTTTGGAATGGCCGGCATATTTTGAAAAGCGGGCGGGTAACCTTGTTGGAGATGCCTCGAGTCTCTCGCACCATTATTATAGTCATCATATCGACCTCCTCGACCACCTCCGCGTCGAGGTTGTTTATATTGCCTTCCATTGCCCCCGTCTGGTTGTCCCATGTTAACACTTATTTCCGCGTGATCGTTGTAGGAGCGTTTCCTCGAACTCGACTGCGGCCCAGTTTGCAATCCAGCGACCCCTAAGCCACCATGTCCATGAGTCTGTACTTGTTGGGCAGAAGGGCCTGAAGGGGGATCGAAAGCAGAGAGGGAAGTTGCTGGAACTGGTGGCCCTCCAGGGAGGTATGACTTATAATGGATCGCATCGAAGACGTCTCTGACAAATACCGATGAATCTGAACAAAAATTATCGTCAGTGACAGCTCTTCGCGAGGAGAGGCCCAGGAGAGAGATCACCATACCTTCCTTCAAGAAATCGGGCATCTCAGCTTCGCAAAGCTGCCGTACGGTATCCTCATCACCGTCATGCCGTAAAAGCGCGAGCACATAGTCTGCTAAAACATCTGCATCTGCGTCGGAACTGTATGGTTCACGCTGTCAATACCATATACTTCCTCATTCGTACTCTAAGCACTGGGGTTTTCATGCACTGTTTAACCTACACATTCTCCAGTCTCTTCACGACCCACGCTTTCAAGAGCGCGCTATCTTCCTCGGGGAATAGCATATTGAAGCTGTTCGCATTCACTACTCTAATTGACTATCCTCCAAGCTGTGGTTGTGCTGTGACATCGCAAGCTTATGCTCATAGGGTGCAGCTTAGGTTTTTAGTTGCGGCGGCGGTTCGCGGTACGCGACGGCATCTAGAACTCACCCGGGTGCGGGAAGTACTCGTACGGACAACTACCCTACTTTCGCCTTTCTCCGCGTATCCCTGTCAAACCTTATGGTTCCATCTGAACAGCCATAGAAGTGCAGTAGTTAAGTAAACAAGCTTTAATAACTAGGGCATTCATTTCCCCGAGTTAAGAAACCTCCGAAGAAGCATCTCAACATGAACGCTCACGAGGTAAGCTCATGCGGTGCTTAGGGCTATTCTTTCCTTCTAACGACTATTTTTATGTATTTACATCACTACGAAAGCATTTGCTACGGACCCCAAAGCCGGTCCGTCAAAATCTCGGATTCATCCCGTAGGAGAAAGAATGAATTTACAAAGTCGAGAACCGAACCAGGTGGGAATTCAAGTTCTATTTCATGCTTTTCGCCCAGTTGCCACCCCAGCAACTGCAGAATTAAATATAGTTACCCAAAACAGCTTCTTATTATTAGTTACCCTGCCTCGTACAATGACGGCAGCCTTCAAAATACAACAAGCAAATGGTATCAAAATGCAACGCCAACACTACCCCGTTGTGGCACAAAGACTGGTACTTCCCCAGCTTTCCATCCTTCTAATATTGTCTCTGCCTCCTTCTCACCAAAGGTCCTGATCCTACTTAATTCCATGCTTGATTGCTCTCCATAATCTGAACCTCGAATTCTAACACCATTTTCCTCGCTTCTTGACTGAAACTTCCTGGTTGAGTGCCGAGATGGACTGCTTCGCGGCGTCCACGACGTCGGCAAAGTTGGTTCATCAAGTTCACTTTCAGCAAAAGTACTGACTGTGCTGATAGATGCAGTGTGCGTCCTGCTATGTGAATTTGCGTTGGAGGTGTAGTTGGCCAAGCCAACACATTGGTAAAATCCCTCTCGTGCAGTAATATTTTTTGGCGCGTTAGTCACCGTGGTTGAGACAAAATGGGATGGTGCATTATCATTAGCATCCCCTCCTTTTAGCCAGTTCGAGACGCGAGTAAAGGACTTCTTCTTGCGTAAAGGTGGGCGCCGTTGTTGGAGAACCAGAGGCAGAGGCGGCGGGGGGAAGCTCTCCTCATTATCTTCTAAGTATGTCCGAGGAGACACAGCGAACGTTGCCGAGAGTTCGGCAAACGATTTTGCACGTTCTGGAATATTAACTATTTTTGAGGGTGCAGTTCGCGGTCGTTGAAGGTCTGGAAGCGACGTGGTCACACGGTCGACGAAAGAACGCGGTGGCGGCGGCAAGGGGAGAGGCATAGGCTCTGAGTGACGTTAACCATGAATAATAACTGGAGTAGACGATGAGGAAATAAACATACCATAGTGTCCTTCGTATATGCTTGTGGCTCGGCTGCTCATGTAGAGACTCCGTCTCTCTTCAATAATAACGTCAATGTCTTTTAAGCGCTGTTCCAATTCCAGTTTTTCATGAAGTGCTGATTGGACTCGTTGATATACCGGAGGTTCTGTCATCGATCTCAGCCGTGCAGTCGGAGGTTCCTTAGGAAGCTGGCTCTCCAAAGCAGCCAGTAGTTGATCTGGGCTTAATGAAACATGTCTTTCTTCATCCTGACCCTTCCAGTCAGAAGATGCCCGTGAGTTAGACTTCAAAGGTTTCCTAGGGATGCGAAAGGATAATGCTGAATCACTTCTGGAATGACTCAAACTTTCCATTCGGTCTGTCACACTCTCCGAATACCTCGACGGCTGTGGCTCCTCAGGAGCAAAATGAGGCAAGATCGGAGATAGTCGGTTTTCGGGGAGGTAGATACTCAGTTCAAGAGGCCTAAATCCATTCCGTACCCTCGTTGGCGGCAGTCCCCTCTCGACGTGACGGAAATCAGAGGGCGCACCAATCTGCGGCCTTCGTGATCCGTTGGATGTCCAAGTTCTCTTCACAGAAAAGCTTCCACGACTAGGTGCGCGGGAGGCAAAATCACGACTCTGATCTACCCATCCTCGATTACTTGAGAAAGACCTGTCCTGCGGCTCTGGAACTGGTGGAGGGATAAGGCGGGGTTGATCATAAGCAATTGTCATTGGTTTCTCAACACCTACACATATTTCGATTAGATTTTCTGGCTCACGAGTCTGATATCAGAATATTTGCCCTCCGGCCTCTTTCTGTATATCATTCCAAGGACTCACCGATAGTTGGCTCATGTCGGACTCCCTTCCACGGCGCACAGCAGCTCACCACTGGGTCCAGCCATGTGGTATACGCATCATCCAAATATCCGCCCAGGCCTTTCATCACCATCATCACCACATTCCGAGAGGACTTGCGAGGGTGCAGAAAGGGAAGAGCAGAGGAAAAGAGAGGAAAAGATGGGATGATGTATGGTAGAGCGGGAGGAGCTCTACCAGAGAGCAGAACAATAATGGAGCCGCCCACACCCAGGTAAGAGCACGGAGCATTTTGATTCGAGATCGGCTAGAATGAAAGGATACACACCGTGGTGCCGTCAGGCCCTACCTCATGATAAACTATTTGACGCCGTTGAATATGTGGGCGTTGATGTCTCTCCTGCGCGGGTAACCGTAGCATCGACAGGTCTGGAAGTGTTCGTTCGCAGCTGGGATGTGCAGGAGTGTGGGTGAGTGGTCAGCTGGACTGGCATCTTGATTGGAGGTGGCCGCAGGTGCTTCGACCCGCAGAAAGTGAGGGACCTTGTCCGGGGCGGCTACATGGAAGTTCACCACTGCCTGAGGCCCAAAGTCTTTTCTCCTATTGGCCATCTGGGCCTGCGCGCTACGACTCACTAATGGACGGTCCCGGGGAGAAAAACCTGCGACATTACTATTCTTGGGCAGAGCTGTCACGTACGCCACGTGCCCTGTCTGCATGTGCCCAGTCGAGAACTCTGGATGCTCGAAGACCTCTGAACCTGAACTGGGCCTTCCATGCTTCCCATGAAGGGAGCTATTGCGGTGTCTGGGAACATCGCACAGCAGGGAAGAACATCAAGCTGAGAACTCTCGCCAGACTGCCTTCCCAACACGTTCCAATAGACGATCGTTCAGCCAAATCCATGAGGTGAAGGTGGTTAATATGAAGTATATCATGTCATTAGTTTCATGTAGCATAAGCTATAGGTATAATGCAAATCGCTCTATCTATCGCTCTAAGGACCATGGAAGCGCGTGTTGGTTCTTAACTAACAGAATAATCCGAAGCGTCTCATGCGGTGACTACAAAAAGAAAAATATCGGAAAGAGATTCATACCATGAGCGACAATTCCTAAACAGATCAGGATGTGCTACCAGCGCCATTCCACCGTACGCCGAAATTTGATGCCCTCTGCTTGCATTCCCGATGCAGCCTTCCCGTTATGCCCAGTTTATGCCGGATAGTGCAAGCTGAATCTGCGGCCGGTATCCCCAAATGCTCAATGCCCATATGCGCTATGCCTTGCGTGAAAAGTTTGCCCGAGTTCCCGAACGCCAGCAGAATACCATCTACCCAAACGCGATCCAGCTGGATAGCCTACTTGAATAGGCTTCTCAGATCCTCTAGTCGCTTTCTAGCCGCTTCCGCTTTATCCATGAGGTGCCTTGCCTGGCTATCCATACTCAAACTAGCCAGCTTCTTCTTTTTCTCCTGTAATTCTAACATCTTCTCCTCGAAACTGTCTTTCATGATGTACCGTACCGTTTGCACCGCTCTCTTCTGGCCTAGCCGATGCACCCGGTCCACAGCCTGCGCCTCAGCAGCGGGATTATATTGAGGTTCCATGACATAAACTTTGTTGGCAGTAGTCAGGTTGAGGCCTAAACCACCAGCTGTGATGGACACAAGAATCACTAGGGTACCGGGATCCTCGCGGAAGGTATCAAGCGCGGCGGTTCTCGCTGGTCGTGACATCTTCCCGTCGAGACGCGTGTATTTAATCCCGTTCTCCTCAAGAGCTATTTGGATCAGATCAAGATGGGCTGTCCAGCCTGAGAAGACAACACTTTTAATAGGTGGCTCGAATGGCTGCAGTTCCGATTCTTGTCTGGATCTGAGAAGATCTTCTATGAGGGCTTTTGTCTTCGTGTGAGGTCCATTGTAACCATGCAACGTCTTCCCATTCTTGATAAAGTCCTTGCTTCGAGCATGAGATTCTTCCTCTTCCTTCACACCTTCATGAAGCAGAGCAAAATACGACAGCTTAATATGTTGCTTGCAGATAGGACAATCTATGTCTAACTGTCCTCTGGCAATCTCCTCCATCGCGCCTTTGTATCTCTCAATACAGGAAGGGCAAATTATATGATAGCAAGGGGTCATATAACCGATGACGATATCCTTCTGTTCTCCATCCACATCCACTCCGTTGTTCGGTCCGATTTTTCGATTACAGGTGAGGCAGACATCGGCATTAGTTTCTTTCATTAGACCGTACATTTCATACGCTTGTCGCTCCGTAAGGGCAGGTCGATCACTATCGTCATCGTCAAGATCGATAGCAGAATCTTTGCTCAACCCTTCCATCACCTTTAGATCCTCTTCATTCAGTAGATCTTTGCCATGAGCGCAAACCAACCGCAGTCGCAAAATGGATTGCAAAATGTGGACGTATGATTTGCCACCCAGGCTCTTCTCTCGTTGGCCTACAATCACCTTAACTCTATCGCTAGCATTCTTTGCAAATATCTCATAGATAGAACGCTCTTCATCGCTGAAGTCGAGTCTAACGAGATGGTCATGTCGCGGTGGCAAATCAATCCTGTCTTTCAGCCGGCGGAGGGTTATGCTATCGACCAGTAACCGTAGTTTAGGAAGAATCTCTGGATCACAGTTTTTGAAAGGGGCCATGATATACTGAGCAAAGCCTCCTTTATCATCAAACGGCTTAATCCGAAGAAATGCGAGGAGAGATCCTAGATCCTCTAGACGATTTTGTACGGGCGTACCAGTAACTGCCCATCTTCGCTGTGCGGATAATCTACAAATGGCTTTCGACTGTTGTGTTGACTGTTCTCTAATCATGTGAGCCTCGTCTAGGACAACGCGGAACCAGTTAATCTCCTCAAGAGGGTATGTGCCATCTTTATTTTTGGATCGGTGAGTGAACTCGCTAGCAACGGAGCCGTAAGTGGTAATGACAATGTCAAATTCGGCCAATTTCTCGACATCCTTTATGCGTCCAGCACCGTGATAGATGTAGTACTTCAGAGAACCTGGTTTGGTGTGTTGCTTTATCTGCTCTTCCCAGTTTGCAATTGTACTCAGAGGAGAAATAAGTAGAGTGGTCTTCACATTCCGTATGAGAGAAGTTTTCATAACCTTCGGTGGTGCGGTTTTGCCTTTCCTGTTCTGATTGTAGTCCTCTTCAACACCATCTGGAACACAGGGATTCCGCCGAGCCCACTCTGCCGAGTCACTTAGAGTGCTGACAACCAGTGCCAGAATACTGAGTGTTTTCCCGAGTCCCATCATATCTGCCAGGATACCTCCAAGGACCTGAGGCGGGCTATGCCGTTCTTCCTGGCCAGTGATGACATTGTAGAAAGCTTTCTGTCCGCTGCTTCCAACCACCGGTCTCCATAGCGAACCACTTCCTTTTTCCGCAGTGAAATCGTGTTCCTTCTCCTTATTTATCATGAAATACAGGCCTTGCTTTTGATGTTTGAGAAGCTCAGTAGTAATGCGAGGATCAGGTTCCATCTCTGGTAAGTTCTCCGATTTTTGTAGAGAATCAAACATTCCTAACACATCGTTTCTAATCTCCTCCACAGTTCTGGTTGGTCCTTGGCTGCGATAACCGCTTGAGTAGGGAAGGCTTCTAGGAGTGGGCCGAGCAGGAACTTCTATAGTGTGCGGGTTGCATAATTCAATACCCGCCTCAACAAAGAGGGGCGTCCGTAACCAAAGCTGCTTTTGAGACAGATGTCTTCCAATAGCTAGTGCATGTTTCTTCGGCCCATATATATTGAGATCTAAACCATAGCGACAAGATGTATCCGAACCAGGGGGTAGGTCGTCGGGCTTCTTCTGCCGTGTGAGTATCCTTGCTGCTGTACGGATGGCCATTTTTGAATCGAGAATAGGCACTAGGCCAATCGCCGTATTGATATCTAAACAACCAATGATCGTTCTTGTGCTATCGACAGTATGAATTACATTTGTCCTATCTCCAACTCTCCTCCTCAGAACAATCTTAACCTGCGGCCAGAAGCCAGGCGAAATAGATTGGGTGCCCGGCTTTGGTGTTGGGACCTTAAAAGCGTTGATCTCTGCTCCCTCGATACGGCCGTAGCAGACTTCCTTTTCGGATGCATCGCCAACAACAACGACTTCATCTTCAACTATTACACAGTTAGAAACGAGATTATATTGGTCATCACAGAGAGAGTCAAACAACCTGACAAGTCAACTGAAACTCCTTTAGATCCGCTCTCCTTCCGATCTTCGCTCTTCTGTTCTTTTATATAGTCGCCTAGCATCCCACCTCGTCCAGCACCGTTGAAGTTTGCCTTTTTCACGTTTTCTGGAATATCTGCAGCGACTTTTCGCCTCTTTTGCGGTACCGTATCGCGATCAGCAGTATTATGCATTCGATCCAACATTTGAGATACCCTAGGTGCAGCCTCATGTCCATTTTTATGTGGGAGTGGTCCCCGGCATCGTTCAGGAGAATTCCTCGAGGTCGATCCCTCAGAAGTGTCGAAATGGAAAACGACATTCGAACTGACCGGCATCGGAAGCGCGCCTTGGGGTTGTATATCCTGATCGCCGTGATGAGGTTGGAACGCTCGGGGGTTCAATAGGACAGAAGGATTCCATGAAGAAGCCGACGCTGAAGACGATTTCCTATCCACACTCGACCGGTTTGTAGGAGCCGGATGCTCTTTACCTGACGTATTAGCAATAGTTCCGCGATAGCCTCAAAGAACGTCGCAAACGCGGGGCAGAATATTCATCACTCTTGATCTGGAATTCAGAAGAACGGAAGGAAGTATCTGTAATCGGCGTACCATGTGACTGTTTATAAGGCAACATCGTGGCTAGATATCCCACCTAACTCTTCCTTGACTGTCGTCCGCATCTGCCCTCAGCAAGCCGTCGTAGGCCGCAAGATTAGACAAGCAAATGGAGCGCGAGCGGACATGGAGTATAATACACCGAAGCTTCAGGAACCTGATGTATTTCAAGGGAGGGTTACAACTCAGGATGAGGTGATTTCTAAGCGATCGGAATTTATTGCTGTTCAAACATAGTTTTGACTCTGTTGTTCCAGACATAACTAATCGCCCTCGACTTCTAATCAGATTCTCGAAAAGTCTACTAACCGGGTTAGGTAATAGTGGGGGCCGCATATACTTCACACTACAGCAGTACACCGCAATACCTTCACAATCTATCAGATCCAAAGCTTTGTGTAATCGCTGCATATGAAGACCGAGGTATTTGAAATTCTGTGACAATGGTTCATATATTCTCGGACTTTACTTCAAGCTCTATTGCTTTCAGTTGTTCTAATATCGCAACCGACTTTGACCACCTTCCGTTCTGTAGACGCCATGACCGGATCCTGCAAGAAATAATAATACAGTGAAGAGTAATACAGTAAACAGTAGTCCAAAGCACTTAACACCATGTAAATACTGGGTTTTTAGCTTTTACCATCTCGAGCCGCTCTACAATGACTTTTCGGTGATGTCCATCCATAACTTCTGCAGCTGCATAACCCAGGTCTCCTTCGACATCATCACCATCATACAATGAATGAGCCGCAGCACGGCTTCTTGAGGAAAGAGAGAATCTCCGGGGTTGCTCTCGGCGTAGCACTTGTGGCTCTGATCTAAACCCTCCATCATAGCTCATGCGACTTCGAGTGTGATTGTACGGTCGAGGGACCGGCAATGGTCTCTCATTCTTGGAACCTTGATTCACAGACGCAGGAGGTGACTCCGGCGATAGCAATCCAGAAGTGTCTTCGCTCGCACGCGGGCTGGTCAACTCAAAGCGATTGGGGTTTGGAAGATCTGCGGGAGGACTTGCAAGAAGATCAGGCTGAGGTGCGGAAGCGTTAGCAGCACTGATATCCATTTCTTCCTGGAATGCCTTGTTACGGCTAAGCTGTGAGTGCATCCTCATATCCGCTGAAGGCACTCTCATCGGGGTCGCAATTGGTATATCAACTAGGTCATCCCACACACACACTCTGGCTCGACGTGTCAACTCTAAGGGCCCGTGATCTACTGTCTTCAGAGTCTCGACAACGTTCCAAGCCTGCCCCTTCATAACAGCAATTTGTCGGGCGAACATGCGTTCCTGAAAATCGGCATCTTGACTAAAGACGCGTCTTAGTTCCAGCTGCGTCTCACTCCACCACTGTTTGGAGGTGAGTAGTGGCAGAAAATGGTCTCTCGTCTTTTGGGAGAACGGTTGACCGATGAGAGATACTGGGAGGAATAACCAGCCGAAGGGGAAACTTCGCCAAGCATCTGGGTGTTTCCATGGCCAGGATAAGCTGTTGTCTATAGCACCTATAGAAATGGAAGGATTGCCTTGCCGCATTGGTGTTCCGGATCTGCTTGTAGCATCCATCGGTTGCTGCACTCGATACGGATCTTGCGTATGACTACTCCCTTCTACCGGGATCACACGCGGCGATGAGTCCTCTTCTTCGGCGGTGGTCTTCATTTGAGGTGGATCAGAAACAATCGAGACATCTTGGTTTTCTACGTCAACCTTGATCATCCAATTATCTAATCCTCTATCAGTATTCCGCATTATATAGTCCAAAATCACAAGCTTCTCTAGTTCTTCACGGAATGATTGCTTCAAAGTATCCGTCCAGACGAAGTGTCTGCTCCCTTCCTCAATCCCGGAATTGGCCCCACCAGCATGGTTATCCTCATCGTCTGATTTCTGGCTGTTTGGCCCACATGTTTCTGTCCATCGGTTTGTGCTTCCTCTATTATTGCTTGATCTGAACCCTAGATGAACAGGATCTGGCCAAGGGTGTTCTCGCAAAAAAATGTTGGCATCTTTATATCCTTTAAGGAAAACTTGAAAGCTCCCAACCTTCGGGGGAAACGGTCTCTTTTTCCTGTAATAATTTCTCCGAGCCCAAAAGTCATAATGGAAGGACTTAGAAGATAACCAAACTATGTCGGTGTACGGGACAAGATTTGTCCGTAATCGACAGTCGAGGGTGTAAGCTGCAGCTTCTGATACATAACTTAGGTTAGGAATCAAGCATGCCCGACCAAAAAAGCAGGGAAAGAGATTTCGATGGATCCATTTGTTCCATTTTGGATTCCCTGCTGCATACGGCTCCTCGTCCTTCGGTTTGAAAACTCCTACGACTTTACCCTCTGTGTTTCTTGCAAAATAGCTTCCAGAGCTACCTTGTGATATCATCTTCGGGTGTATGCCCTTTTCTATAGCAAGGCTGACGCTTTCGACAATAGCATCGAATTTCTCTTTTGTCATACGATTCGGATCAGCTTCTAATCTCAGAGACTCGGCCGTAGCAGGTCGGATTCCATCGGGAGCCTGGAAAACCGAGTGGTGTATTTCAAGTTTCTCTTCTTCCTCAGTCTTTCCCTTGACCTTATTTATTTTAAATTTGGATGCTATCTCGTCAGCCCATCTCTCGAGTCTGGCATTGATAGCTTTGATATCGACACCTGATGAGCTGCGTCGCATGCGGGTTCGATTCCGCGACTTTCGAGGTGGGGTTGTCGTTAGATCATCGGCACGCATGCCACCATGCCGTCTAGGTTGAGTGATCGGGGCATATTGTGAAGCTGATGGCGATTGAAAGGCGGAATGAGCATTTCCTAATTCGTTGTCTGAATCATCGCTGAACTCATCAGCCTGGGCAATCCGCTCATAGCCCGTTGTATTTCTTGGCATAATGCTTGTAGATTTAACCCCTGATTAACATTTTATAGACAGATATGTCTTAAGATGTCGCTTGTTTATTGTCAAGATTTAAGTCCTCCAAAGGCTTGGGCTTTGGACTAGTGACGTTGTCATTAGAAGCACGGTCATCATCCGAGTTGCCCTTGAAGGGGTAATATCACGTGCTGCAATAACGATAACCTCCCCATACTAATAACTTATGTGATGAAACAAGTATAGACGTATGATATTATTAGGAGTCGCCTTTTTTTTTATTTTTATGACCTTGTAGCTTGTAAAGAATTACGGGTTATGGAGAGTTAGCTAAAACTAGTTCTCTTTGGTGTACATGCTATCTATTCAAACCACGACATCTTACATTTTCCATTATCAGTTCCTTGCCAGGATCATAGCTATTTTACATGCTAAATAGTACAAATATATCGATGCTCTGAAAGGGAGCATAAACGGTTTCTCTGTGCATTATACGTCTGCCAATGCTTGTTTCACCAATTTTGCAACTTCGCCCTTGTCAACGGGCTTCCCACCCAGTACATCCGGCGAGAAGACATTTTTCGAAACTTGGCCTATCTTTAATTCTTGTCCCTGAGCCTTCATGCTATCAATCACTCCCTTTATTGCTGCAAGGATGTCTTCCTCACTGGGAGTTTCTACATTCCCAGCGTATTCCTCCATTATTTTGACTTGACTGTCTTCCTTTTCGGCCAAATCCTGTCTTCCTGCTTCCTTAAATTCAGCGCTTGCTTGTCGGCTGGCATTCGCAGTTTTGCGTAGGAGGGCAAGGACCTGTGCGTCTGTATTAATAGGATTTGACGTCTTAGAAGCGTTGAGGGCTTGGCTGAGCAATGAGCGCAAGACTGAGAGGCGATTGGAGTCTTTATTCTGCATCGCTGTCTTCATATCCTTCCTGTCATTGCTTTCTTAGCTTATATAATGGCATGTGACGCGTTGTGGAAGCTGGGCTGACCTTAGTTTGAGTAATAATGGTGGAGTAGTGCTGGTGCTGTAGCAATTGCAAAGCCTCAAGACTAAAGGTCTTGCGCTCGCTCCTCGACGGTAAAGCATCGGAAGTGACATGATGTTCTGCGTATTAGATGTAGAAGGGTGGAGGTTACTGTTGAGGTTTGATAGATAATCGTGCTTCAGTAGAAAGCTGCTCGCTTCGCTATAGTGTAGAGTATTGCACTATACTGTATGGGAATGCGAGAAAATTTCCAGACTCAATATATCTATCACCTGTAAGACTTGAATATTCAAAGTTGGCAATTTGAAATTAATAAATTGATCAAATATTTTGCAGACAATTTTTTGCATCCATTATGTGTCTCTGTAGTCTACATATAATACTAATATACCTATTTAAATTGCTCCCAGAAAAGTACTTTCAGAAGTGGTTCTTTAAGCTGCGCATGAGACAGCATAAACCAAAAATGGAGGTTGACATATTCTACTACAAACTGGCTGGTTAGAGCATAGGTTCTCCACCCGATGGCCTGTTCTGCTTCCAAAGACGACGTGTACTAGTTGTTGATATTGATTATAACGGTGTACTGATTTTGAAGCACGATTACTATTCATGAACTCTCCGAGGTTTTGAAATCGAATATACAATTGCACATGGTTGCTGTATGATTAGTGAACAATGGAGCACATCTATCATCAATGATAAAGTCATAAAAACGATGTGCATACGTTTATTCTTCGATTCGAAATTCTTGAATCTCGAGGTCTAATGGTTCGGCTGAAATACGGAATATATGTTTTCACGAGTAATGGCTTCCAGAACTGTGGACATCTTTCAGGGCACGCGAGTTACATGGACAACACCCAGATTATATGACGAAGTTCTTGAGCTCCTCAATAAGGAGATCCAGAACGGACAATCTACTGCAGGTCAAGGCTTGACTAAAAAAGGCCTGAGTAAGGAGGAGTTTGTGTCACACTTCACTGAAATCCAGGGACCGGCTGGATTTATGCAATTCCATGAGTTCGACCATGGAAGATGGATCAAGCTGTTTGGAGTTGGCGATGGTTTGAGACTTAAAAGAATTATCCTTGGAAACCCATTGCTGGCCATCACAATGATAAGGCATGATTTGAATGCCGGGCTTTGTGTTCCTGTTGAGGTATTGATCAAAGAATTAGGGGAGGGAAAAGGGACCCAGTTGGTATACTTTTTACCTAGCTCGTTGATTACGGGCGTCAATAAAGACCAGAATCTAGTGGATGCAGTCAAGGTCTTGGATTCGAAATTTGAGAGGCTCTTGGGGCAGATCACTGGTGATAATACGGCTTCTCAATTGTGAATTGAGATTGTAGCCATATTTTAACCGCCCTGCTGCTCTCCAATTATAACAAACGTTTGAAGCAGCAATACAGATTAAGTTGTCATCATCATTATATCTGCATACAATCCTGGTCCTCGTTTATACCAATTTGTAGTAATATCATGCCAAGATACAGATTTAATTGCTACTTTGGGATCTAGATTATTACAAGATGCACAAGGATTCAGAGAGAGAGAGAGAGAGCGAAGTTATTTCTAGACATTTCAATTGTTATGAGCTAATTACAGTCCACACTTTATACGAGAAATGAGAACAATAACAGTGCGCAGTTGCCGGAGACCATCCAGAATGCCTATGTCCTTGGCGACCACCAGGCACGTCTTTGAATGATCTTTGTCTCATCAGTCGTGATTTAATATGATCTACCGGTAAACTCAGCCACAGGCGAAGTAATGTAATAGAGAGCCAAATCATAAAGTCTATGCAAGACTTTTGAAGGCGTCTATAGCTTATCATAGTACTAAAGAGAGAAGTTAGAGCTATCAACTGGAAGAGAGTGAAGGGCGATCTTACGTTGTCATAACCTGGCACTTCGACCTTGAGACCCTTCCTCTTACGCATTTCCTGTACAACTTGGCCGACCTTGGAAGTCCCATCAAGAGGGGAACCTCCTGGAAGAATCTGCCAGTGGTCAAACACTGATTGTGGGAAAGCTTGGCCGGAGGTGTTGGAGCGCAAATCAGCGTTGAAGCCTTGATTTTCAGTTAGTAATTATTTTAACCATGGGGGAGTTAAGACAAACCGAAAGACTCCATAATTGGAAGATATGCCTTGATTGTGAAGAGAGGGGTTCCGGGACGTTGCTCCTCATTGAAGACATGTCCTCTTCTTCGGGTGAGCACACCGTATACACCACCCATGGCGCTCTCTGGAACTTGAATTTCGACCAAGTAAACTGGCTCAAGAAGACCAGGCTCAGCAAGAAGGGTCGCGGCGTACAAGACACGACGAGCTGTAGGGATAATTTGACCACCACCACGATGGATGGCATCAGCGTGGAGGGTAACATCCAAGATGTTGAAGCGGATCGATCTCATTGGCTCCTCAGCAACTGGACCTTCACGAGTAGCCCATTGGAAACCAGAAACAACTGAATCCTTGATTTCGTTCAAGTATTGAACGGCCTTGGTCTGGTCGACCAACAAGTTGGCACCAGTGGCATCGGGACCAAAGCACCAAATCTTACGGGCATCGGTGACATCCCATCCATGGTCGTCAGCCAAAATACGAGCACGAGCCTTGAAATCGTCACGGGGGCTGATCTTGCCAGCCTCAATGTCCTTGGAGAGCTCCTCATCCAGAGGCTCCGCAACCATGTAAAGTCTGTTGTGCTTGTTGGGAGATTTTGAAAGGGCGGTCATCGAAGACTTGCCAGTGACAGTCTCACGGTAAGCGACAACTGGGTCAGAGATACGGAGAGGAACACCGGCGTGATCTTCCTGCAGGGATATTAGATACTATTTCGAATTGTGCTTGGGATTCACCTTACCTCAAGATCCTTCAAGCAGATTTCCAAATGCAATTCACCAGCACCAGCAACAATGTGCTCACCAGATTCGTTGATCATGGTCAAGACGCAAGGATCAGACTTAGAAAGACGCTTAAGACCTTCCACAAGTTTGGGAAGATCTTGAGCGTTCTTAACCTCAACGGAGCGCTGGACGACAGGGGAAACGGAGAATTTCATCACTTTGAGGTTGTGGGCAGTTTCGCTGGTTGTAAGAGTTCCAGACTTCAACAAGAATTGATCAATACCGACCAATCCGAGAATGTTACCAGCTGGAACATCATCGATAGGGTCGACCTTACCACCCATCATGAGGACAGTACGTTGGATAGCCTTGATGAACAGGTCCTCCTTCTTTCCGGGAGTATAGTTGGGACCTTGGATGCGGACCTTCAATCCAGAGCGGACAGTACCAGAGAAGACACGACCAAAAGCGTAGAAACGTCCCCTATCAGATGTAGGAACCATCTTTGAGACGTAAAGCATGAGTGGAGCCTTGGGATCACAATCACGGATACCAATGCAAGCCTCGTCGTCTGGGGGACCTTCGTAGAGAGTCTCAGCACGATATTTCTGTGCAGTCACTGGAGATGGAAGATGAAGAATCATCATTTCCAAAAGGGCATCGGCAGCTGGGAGGAAGGTTCGCATGATAACCTTCAGCAATTGCTTTCCTTCCTTGTCTTTGTCCTCAGAGCTGAGCTTGATGGACAGCTTTTCGGTGAGAGTGTTGATCTAGAATACGACTTCAGTAAATACGTGATCTGATAGTAACTGGGAGCCGTTTCAAATGGGAACGTACCTCATCCTTCTTGGAGTTCATGACGGCATTGAAGATTCTGAAGATTGGGTCGAGAATGAACTGGTTGAAAGCACGCTCGAGTTGCTTGCCTTCATGGGTACCCTTGTTGGTCCACTTCTTGGTATGTGGGTTGAAGTAGTTGTCACCCTTGAATGTGCATTAATACTATGACCTAGACCGCAATTGCGATGAACTTACCCATAGACGCTCCATCATCTTATTTCTGTCGACACCAAACTTCTTGGCATATCGGTCAGCAAATTGTCGGACAGTGAAGGCCCAACCGTGCAGACCGGAACCGAAAGCAACGGTGCCTTTGTATGGGTAGACTTGGACATCTCCAAGGGTCTTGTCGAAGTAGGTGGAGATGATGACGTTAACAGACTCGATAGTTCTTGAGAAGGATTGGTACAAATCTTCCTTGGAAACTTGTAATTCGAGAAGAGCACGGTCAACCTTGTTGATGATGACAACAGGCTTGATACGCTCACCAAGGGCTTGTCGGAGGACGGTCTCAGTCTGGACACAGACACCTTCAATGGTATCGACGACGACGAGAGCACCGTCAGTGACACGAAGAGCTGCAGTGACTTCGGAGGAGAAATCGACGTGACCTGGTGAATCAATCAAGTTGATCAAGAAGTCACGGCCCTCGGTCTTCTGGTTCACAATGTCCTTAATATCCTCATCCGAAGGGAGTTGTCCGAACAAGGAGATAGCAGTCGACTTAATGGTAATACCACGCTCCTGCTCATCTGCACGGGTATCCGTAGCGCGAGCATCGCCAGCCTTAGCGGCGGAGATAATACCAGCCTTGGAGAGGAGAGAATCTGTCAAGGTGGACTTTCCGTGATCGACGTGAGCAATGACGGACATGTTACGGACGTTGGTAGGCTTGTCCATCAAGGCGCGGACCTCATCAATGGTGAAGCTATACCATGGTCATCAGCATATCATCTCTTGAGGTTTCCGTATTCCATCCTCGATATGATAGACGCCCCATCATGCTGCGAAATTCGCAGGATCCGCGACATAGCAACAATGGAAATAGGACTCACTTGACCATCTTGGCGGTGGGGTGCTTCGAAAACGAAGCTGATTAATGTAGATTTTTTCTTTTAAAGCCGGAGCACGATGTCGATGTGATACTCGATAGCGGGGCAGAGTTTCCCACTAGAGTATTTGTCTATCTGCAACAGCCTGGACAGTCCAGGACAAGAGAGATAGGCGACACAGAAAGACCTTAAAGAGCTTTGATCAAAAAGAAAAAAGATTGATGGGTGAGATCGGTGCCCGGGTGAAGAGAACAACGGTGGGGTGGCGGGATGGATAGAGGGGTGCTACGGTGGCCGCTATTGAGCAGGAATGCAGATTGGTAAAACAGGGCTTGAGCCCCCAGGCCCCATAGACGAAGAGGGGCTAAAGCATGACTATCACAATTTTTTTGATACTGCCCTGGAAAAGAGCGTGCTTGACTAGCATTATCTTATTGCTTGTATTTGGGTTTCCTACAATGGCCATGCTGACTAAGATATTTATTCAGACGCCTAACTCCACCGCTCTCGTGCCATAGCACAATGACGCAATAAAACTCCTAGTATAAAGAGATGCTAAGCTACCCCAATCAGGAAGACCCTAATATCTTCGCATAGGCATCCTCCACCTCTGTAACTAGTTCTAGGAGCGTCACGATTATGATCTGATGTGTCAGATCTGGTAACTTCTGAGGAGACAGCCCGATCCATTCCAATGGGGGTGTCGCCTCGCCCATGTCACGGAGCTGAGGTGTCTCAATTATTGGAGGCACAAGAGCTGTATAGTCATACTTCGATTGAGGTACATTAACCTCTGCAGTGATTTTCGGTCGCTCCCCATTAGTGTCATCCCTTTCCTCATCATCCGGCACTCCAGTAATCTTGACCGCCGATGGTGGTAATGGCTTCCCTAGAATTTGAGCAAGGGCTTTCGAATGAGCTGCCCACATGCTTCTGATGTAACTAATTCGCGAATAATTCCATCCCACCTCTACTTTTCCTTCAAAGAAACTCTTGAATATGTAATCGATGTGGGTAGAACGAGGCTCCTGCCAAGTCTCCATGAGTGCTTGCAACCTCGGAACCTTCAAGATAGTTCCACCACGAGAGCCTGTGGCAGCGTTGACAACATCTTCCACCGAGACATCACCAACAGATTTTGGCAAGTTTGAGCTCTTGACACCAGCTAGTCCAATCCGAAGCTGCCCTAAAGTTAGTCCGAGAATACTGTGGATTTTACCCTCATCCATAGCTGCTGCGAATCGCGCTTGGGCATTTAAGGCCTCCAGTTTGAAGACCTGATGGTCTGAGAACGTGCTAGGGAATGCCCCCAGATAAAGTGCTTTCAGTGTAACGATTACGTTTGTATTTAACGTTATCGGAGAGTCTGCAATAGTGTTTTCAGCTGCTGAATTAGACTTTTTGATATCCGAGATGGATGACTGCATTGAAGACTTTCGCTGCAAAAATCTCCCTATCTCAGCAAGCGATGATTGATAATTCGATTTCTTCTCCTGAATAAGCCGCAAGAAGGCTTGATAAAGAGCTAGACCCTGTGCCGCAGATGTGGTAGTGCAAAAGACCCGAACAGCATCCCCATCTAAGACAGCAACAAGACGGTCATATTTTGCACCCGGATCGTTGTGGACATTGTACATAAGGAAATCGAACGACGTGATATCTGCCACCAGAAAAGCCTGATAGTCAAAACTAATCTTGGCTCGTAACTGGATGAAGCCAAGGGAAGCTTGCACAAGGGGAGTTTTGTTCAGAGCTTTCTCACGGACAGGCCATTGGATGGAGGTGCGTATTTTGAACCCTTGCAGGGACACAAATCCACTCATTCGCCCAGTACTGTCGACTCCAATCTTGTCGAAACCTACGCACAGATTTTGTTCCCAATCCGAGGTCTTTTTGGATGACATCCAAAAGTTGGATATATTAAAAGACGGCTTCCCGATTGAGGGGCCAAGATCAAGCTGCACATCCAACGCATCAATGGACACAGTAGCATTCCAGGGAAAAGCGCCAGTAACTGCTACTTCCTGATATCTCTGGACGAGGATGGAGGATGACTGAGCTTTCAGTGGTGGTGGTCGAAACGGCTCTGTGGATTCTGGCGCATCAGGTGGTACCCAGATCTCTCTAAAAAGAAGAAAATCCTGCAGTTGTTTTGCGTTAATCAAAACTTTCACTGGGCTAACTTTCAGGATTGCAGAGACTCCACTGATTCCGCTCACATGTTTGCTGTTCAACAGTGACAGAAAGATGGATTCCACCTCGAAACTACCGGTTGATTCCCTAGAGTATACATGTTGCACCGAAGCTTGCAGCTTTGTAAAAGACCCGGATACAGCGAAAAAGTTGCCATGCTCTACTGACCTTACAGTGTTGATGGTCAGGTATATATCTTCAAATCGGGCTGTTGCAGCAACTCGAGCAATCGGTTGGCAGCTGAGTCCGAATTCCTGCCTGCAAATACGGATGCCCAAATTTAATCTTGTACGCCCGAGCATTGCGCTTGGATCT
The DNA here is from genome assembly GCA_000743665.3 of Scytalidium sp. 3C. Taxonomy (NCBI): domain Eukaryota; kingdom Fungi; phylum Ascomycota; class Leotiomycetes; genus Scytalidium; species Scytalidium sp. 3C. Next base: position 975,402 of record JMRO03000013.1, on the reverse strand, counting down.
GCGGTCAATATGCTGTCCTCCTCTGAGAGCTTAGGCTTTTGAGGAGGCCTTATAGGTGATGGCCTTTCAAGTCCGTCTCCTTCGCTGACAACTTCTTTTATGGTTGAGGCTATCTCAGAAATGAGAGGAACAACCGACGGATACAAAACGTTGGATGATGCATCCACTTTAATTTCCGCATTTAATGAAGGGTCATCGACCTTGTTATCCCTATACTCTACTTTCCACGCAAGACCTGGGGAACGGAGAATAGTGTTGTCACTGCTTTCCGAACCCTTAGGGCCCCCATACTTTCCTATGCTTCCAGCAATTACCCCCTGATCCGCAGCAGAAGAATTTGCCATTTTCTTTCCTGAAAGATGAACTATTGCTCCAGCAAAGTCCGCATCGATAAGAAGTGCTTCCACTCGCTTGGTTCCAAAAAAAGGTTCGGGGCGTTTATCCGAAGTGGTTCGTGTCGTATTTGTAGACCATTTCGTTGTTGCTAGACGAACTTTATCAACAGCAGAGCCTATCGAACGTCTTAGTTTTACGGCCGGTATCACAAAACGTGAAGTCAGCCTAAGGTCGAGAGATTTCCCAGCCGCCTGGAAAGCAAAGCGGCGAGCGTCTGCCGACGCAACGTAGCCAACATTAAAAATAATCTCAGGAAGTAGAGCAGAATTGAGAGATCTTTCGGATTTTTCGGCAAAAGCTGGGACCATTTGCAGTTGAAGGTCTTCAATAGTGAGCCTCGCGGAATTGGCCTTCCTCTTTGTAAGTTCAATTCGTCTCAAAGAAAATACCAGGTCTTGTTCTTCTGTATCTACTGATTGATCCTTTTTAGGAGCTCCAATAAGCCAGCTTACTTGGATTCGTAGAAGCTCTAGGGAGTACATGTATGAGAACATAGCAGTCGAGCTAGGGACATCGTTATTGGCATCTCTTTGCCCTTCAGGAGAACTTAGACGAGGTATTGGCTTGCGTAGCTTCCGCAAGTATTGTTTCTCTCGAGACAAATCAACATCCTTTATCTTGTTCTGTAAGTGACCGATTACATCAATTATAGTTGGTGCCGTTTCCGCGAAGAGGTTGATCTCCAAACCGTCACTTCTAAGATGGTAATATTGGACTTCATCGCCAGCCTCATTCTTTTTTAGGGTTGCATTCAAAAATGCTGCAAATGTTATATTCCCACAAGACTCCATCCCTCCTTCAGTTGAACGAGATAAGTCGACAGTGATGTTCCTTAGCCCCACCCGCACTTCAGGGAATTCCAGAATCGGTCCAGCTTCTTCAGGTCTATTTGCCGCAATAAACTGCATGGTTCCAAGGTTGAAAGTGAACTTAGCTGTTCCCTGCTGTTCAGCTGTGTCTGCGTTTGCAGATACAGAAAGTCCCGCTAAGGTAAGATGAGTATCATATACGAGATCTTTCGATTTCTTGGAGTTCGGTGCGTCAGATGTGCCATAAATATCCTCGATATGGAGTCGAATAGTGCTAATATCCTCTTTCACATCTGCTATCACACTCGATGTCTCTGGCCTGTTGAGGGCAGCGAGAAGACCATGGATTGCAGAGGCGTCAAATTCGATAGGCTCAACGGATGCAAACACCGATACTACGGTCTTATCCATCGTAGAATGAGTAGTAAGACGACCATTAGTCGCAGGTAACTGTAGAAGCGAGATGCTTTGAAGTTTGTTACCAACAATGCTCAGGAAATTGTGAGCGTTCTCTTTAATGTCGAAATCAAAAATGACATCAGATTCTGGATCTGACTCTATCGATGCTCGAGCTACGACACCAGATATGGTATAGGTCAATGAATGAAGCAAAGGGATAGTGATATGATACATGTCCAAGAACAAGGACACGTCGAAGCGGTATGTTGGTTGTGCTGAATGGATCTGAGGACTGAGAGCGAGGTCCCTTGAGCCAGGAGTTGGTAAACTGCGCCTCAACTGCTCAATCTGAGCAAGCTCATCCCGAATGATAATGTCGAACATCTCGATCAATGCCTGTATATCCTGGCGAACATTGAATGACAATTGTTGACAATTTGCGGCAAGTTTGACGTTGTTCTGATGCACTGAACCCAAGGCTTTGGGCTCAAAAGAAGTATAAATGCTTGGGTAGCGAAGTTGGAATTCAGTCAACTCCTGCGAACGACTTCGGACCTTGGAAGAAGCCGCATCAGCGGCAATCAATAGACTCATGTTTTTTGTCCCTTTATTTTCAAGGTCGCTTATCAAAAATGATGTCTTTAACCCCTGGCTTGTCAAAACAGCTCTAATATTTATAGTATCAAAGATTATGGTGCCATTTCCTGTCCCGACGACTATTTGGAAATTTGTTTTTGGCTTTGAGACTGCTGGATATGGTTCTTTGACAATATGATAATTCGGAGAATTCTTTGCTGAAGATTCTTGATGATAGAGATTCAAGAGATTCGGAACTAAGTCATAGAGCTCCCAATTCAGCTTAACCAATATATCCGAGGAAAAGATCTCCAAATTTGTAAACTGGGCATCTTGGCGGTACCCTTCATGTTCAACGCTATGACGTTGTTTGATTGGTTTGACTTCAAGTAGAAAACTTAAATCAGAAAGGGATATTTCGTTTTGTTTAGGGCCGGGATCAAGGATAACTCTGAAAAGCTTGGTCCGCAAGGCTATTCGCACGGATTTTAACTTTAACTCGTCGACTGAATTGTCGTCCTTGGCTCCATACACCTTCGCCATGGCCGGGCAAGTTTCCAAATTATTTAAGTCCCAGCTCCTCCACTGATCAAAACCAGTGATGACTCGTTGCTGGGCATCTTTAGGAAGAGATTCGGTGTTTTCTAAGCAGCGCATAGCTATTTCTTGCTGGGTTGACGGGGCAAGACTGTCATACATATGATGCAGCCGAGTCACAACCTTCCACGAGTCGGTTGTGCGAAGATGATCTCTAGCAGATCGAAGTACATAGCTTGGTCTCGTCAAAAATAAAGGATCCGCAGCCTGTTGCGCGGTTGTAGCAACGATGTAGGTAAATAATTGAACACGCTTACACTGTTCAGCAGTTAGAGAAGAGAAGAGATCATCAATACCGCTGATGAGCTTATTGGTGCGGTGTAGTAAAGAGGTAAGATATTCCACCTGCCTGCTAATTGCAGCGGCTTCGACAAATTTGAACGTGATATCAGCCAACGTGCTTTCGCCAGCATTAACCCAGAATATAACATCCTGTATTAGACACCTTATAGCAGCATGAGGGTCATCGGTGTTATTGAAACGCTCTTTGGCCGCAATGCTTGCGGAGGACAATTTGACATGCAACGTCGAAGAATTCCTCTGAGGTGTGTCTCCACCAAGCTCAGGGCCTTTACGCTCAGATCGTGTGGTGATGGAGAGCCCTGATATTGAAAGATCGTATTGATCAATCATGACGTGATCAGAAGGTAACGTATCTTCGTCAAGTTTGGAAGGATGTAGAAAACGCAAGCTTATTCCAGGAGAGCGTATACTTATATCACCGACCTTGCCGTTTGTATTCTTCTCCTTTTCCATATCAAACACATTGTTTACGGCATCCATCTGGAGATCGTCCAATATATCTGTAGGATCCATGGGTTGAAGAGAGCTCAACAGGCTTGCCACCGCCTGCACAGATTTTGGAGTAAAGAATGCCGAAATACCGACTGGAAGCTCTAGGATGAGGCTTGAATGTGAAACATTTTCGTCAACGGGATCTTGTCGTATATCTGCAAGAGTGATGCTCTCAAGGTTTGAATTCAGATCCTTGTCGAAGTCATGCGGTAGTGGGGGTATGTCTACGATTGTTGGCTCAATTCCCTGGAGGGGAAAGTACGGTGCAATGAAGGGGCTCGATAGAGTCACCCTTGATGGATGAGATCCTTTAGACTCCCCCACAGCACTGTAGAAAGAGGACCGATGTCCCGTGGAGGTTGATAGATTCCTAGGAATAGGCTGATATGTACCCCCATTTGTATATGAGTTCTTGTACTCACGGGCAGTATCAAGTTGCTCCTTTAGCCCGCCCGAGTCATGTGAACGAATGATGCTGCCGAAACTCCTACTCGAGTCAGAAGATATAAAGGAACTCTTGTGTTTTAGCCTTCCGCGTCTACTCTGCAAAGATGATTTGATGGAACTCGTGACGTTACGAGAACTGTATTCTCGATGAAGCGGCAAAGGTATAGGAGGAACATGCATTGCAGGTTCATCTATAATGTCTGGAAAATCCTTCTGTGGGAGATATTGATGCAGAAGAAAATCAGCCCTATGAGTTCTTTGATCATGGCGTTGGATATGTTCTTGTTGCAGCTCCCGGTCAGTTTTGAAAGATGGTTTCCTTGTTATCATCGCCATGGATAGCCCGGAACTGATGAAAGCATGAGTCTCGACCGCATCCTGGTTCCTCGTCCTATGTCGAGACGCCGATTCTGCATCAATGCAGGCCATGCGAAGGTTTGGAAGCTGTAACAGGAGCTTTTTCGAGTAATGCGAACCCGCCCAGTCATTAAATGTCAAAGATATCTTTTGTGTTGAAAACATAAATGTCGCCTCCTCTACATGTAACCAAATTTCTATTGAACTGATGGAGGCTCGGAGGAACGTTACGTCGTGAAGAATGGCCTNNCTTTTATAGAGGGTAGGGCATTTTCATCGTCATCAAAGGAGAAAGCAAAGCACCTGCCGCCAAGAACCAGTTCATGAAGAAAGCCTGAAGTTATCTCCCCAGTTATTGAGCCCACGTCAAAGTCCCAATTGCAGACGTATGTTGGTTCCGTTGGTGGCAATCCGAAAAGACGGTTACCCGAAACAGATAATCCGTCTACAAATAGCTGCGTGTTGGACGTTGTACTCATATTGTCTTCATCTTCAAGACCTTGAGAGAAAGACAGCGTACTAAATACTGTCTCCAGCTCCATAAAATAATTCGTAAAGCGGAGATCAGTTGTGAACTCTGGGATCTCAATGCAAATATTCTGCTTAGCAGAATAGAGATTGCCTGGTAATACAATGCTAGCCTCATAGGCAGATATACCAAGAATAACATCTAGATCATTGGAAATTTTATGCGGTTGGATGTTTGAATTATCCAGTTGCCCATCTCCTCGCGTCCGAAGAACTTCCTGATATTCCTCCAGGGTCTTAAAATGGACATCCTCACCGAAGTAATTATCTTTAATCTTCAGAAAATATCTGATGAGAAACCCATATAACTGCAGCATGGGAGCACGTCCCTGGATGTTGAGAAATAAGATATCGGTATTGCTGGGAGATGAAGAAGAGCAATACTGATAGCTCCCATCCAGTGCCAGAGCCTTCAACCGCGCCACCTCGGTCGATTTGAGGAATGTTGCTTGCGTGTTCCATGGTGGCACTTGTAACCCAAGCCCGCCATGCTGTAAGGCTGTAGTAAAGGAGACAGTATTTCGATGAGGGCGATAGGTATCCAGTGGTATTTGGACATCCGCAGCAAGAGAAGCACCGAAAATAATGAGGAATGTGTTGTCATCAAAGTCAGACGGATTGTTGATAATGTTGGAATCATTGACATTGAGATATAGCTTAAAATCATCCAACAGAATGTTGACAGAGTATCGGAATGGTGTAAAGGTAAGGTAATCCGGAGGAGGCCCGCTCGCCCAGTCATCGACCAGGTCAATGAGTAGAAATATGTGCTCGCGGAGAAGAAAAAGTTCGAGTTCATTGCTCTGAACATCAAATTCCCAGGTACGCAAACCGTTCCACTGAAGGGGGGCTGATAAATCGCAATCAATGCGATTGTGTGTGGATCTCCAGAGAACCCCATGATTCACACTTGTGGTGATTTCTGTGCTAGGAAGATCCAGTTCAAGTTTATTAGAAAATCCGGAATCTCCAGCAACCATATCCATGGAATACACAACCGCAGCGTTTGCTGCAACTCTTATATCAAGCCACCCAAAAGGCCGGATCTCAGGGCCGGAGTTGGTTTTCTCAGCTTTCCTTTTTCGTGATCTACCACTTGTTTTAGCATCGCTTTGTCGGATATCTGTCTGGTCGGTCTGTTTCATCCATCTCCAATTTTTTGACTCCTCGCGTACGGGAATGCGAAGAGTGATTTCTTCCTCGAATTCTATGTAGAGTTTGAACTCAGTTGGCATTCTGATCTGCCCTGCCGAAAGCTTCTTAGCAGGGACAGCATCTCTGCATACACTTGGAAAGAACACCTTCTGAAGATCTGCACGTTGTCTGTCTGCCCAAGGTCCATAGTTTATCGTTCCTCCTTTAAATGATAAGTTGATACCCCACTCAGGAGATCTCTGCCCGTTAATATTTCTCGTTTCATGACCTGGTTTAGATTCCAAGACATCGGTGGCCACTGGGACAACGCCAGGAACATCCCAGTAAATCAACATGTTGGCTTCTGGACTGTCAACGATGGTGGAAACAGTAGCATATTCGATTCCAGACCATTTAGCTTTGTCATCCTGTTCCCCCTCATCGAGGTAACGCGGAAGGCCTTGCCAGCCATTAACTCCAGGCGGTGCGGCTGCTCCAGCATGGTTATTAAGTGAAGAGGATACAGACTCGACGGAGCTCCTGAAGTAAGGAACTAATCTCTGTAGCTGGTACCAGGCTTTTCTCCTTTGGCGGTGGAAAAATGACTTTGTATGTACATGTAAGACCTTGGGTTCTGGTTGCTCTGCGATACCGCTCTTGATTCGAGATGCAGCAGCAGTTTGATCTTCTTTATAATCGTCATTCGGTTTTATTTGAATAATTGGATGATCAAAATTTAACTTTATAAGCTGCTTATACTGGTCGAGAGAGGAGCACCTAGAGGCGTCAATCTCGCTAGATACCCGGTCTACTTTTGTGATAAGTACACATTTTGTGTTTTCGTTGCCTAAAACAACAGCGGCTTTCGAGCATTCGATATGTAGCGGGAGGAAGCGAAGGAGGAGGTTTTTATCAAGATCCGATGGATTGTGGGAATCCCTAGGAAGGTCTTCGGTCCCAGATGTCGAGGCAGAAGAGTGTTCGTAATTTTGACTTCTAGATTCTATATCATCATCTAAGCCATGCTCATCTACATCATTGCGGCGGTGTAACTTATTCAGAGAGCTTCTTTTCTCGAGTACCTCGCTTGATGAAGTCATTCCATTCTTCTTGGTAGTGGTCGCTTGGGCCTCAGCTGGATTCTTAAAGATGCTTTCAACATCCACTGCATCCCCGAGAATCCCTGTAAGAACTGCATCATACGCAGCACTCCTGTTATAGACAAACCATTCAGCTCCGCTCAATGTGATATTTAGCCGGTGTGACAATTTTTTTGAATTTGTAGGTCCTTCAAGATCTTCCCGCGCCCTTTTTTCATCGGCTGCAGGATCACTGTATCCGGTCGTTGTCTGGGGTCCCAACGCCGTATCTCTTGGTCTTTGAGTACCGTTTATCCCAAGATCGAGCTCTTTGACATTTCTGCGCCAATAGCACCATGTCACGTAGCCGCTATGAATGAGTATGGTCTCATTGTTACCGTGATATCTGAGTCCCTTAAAGAAGACCCGACCACCTAGCAGAGAAACTTGCAGTGCCTGGAAGTCTATGTATACGCGGTATCGGTGCCAGGTCCATGATCGCACACCATAAGAGACGAGAGTTGCGAAGAGGCGATTGAAGTAAAATAGGAAGAATAGCGTTCTGCGAATCGATTCAGATTTGATTTATGAGGATCCGTGCTTACCAACTTACAGAATGCCGCAAACTACCAGTTCAACAAGATATACCCTAATAAATATTAGCATAGACGTATGCATAAGAGTAGTGAAACTGACCAATTGAAACCAAAACCTGTGTTTAAAGGGTTTGCAGTTAAGCCCCCCTGACTCGACATCTTTTGGCACCTCGAGACAATCCTATGTCATATCGGAGGTCATTTTCAAGCTAGAACTCTCAGGCTGTCATATGAGAGCTTAGGACGAGATACAATATGAATGGGTTCAGAGAGAGCTCGCTCTTATGACCAAACAGAGCTTCAGCAAGTCCACTCCATGCCTGTTATGGAGCTCAACCGGAAAGGCCTGGCAATCGCCTGGAATTTGTTCGATTAAAGTGAGCCGAGGAGCAAGCTATGGTATCTCAGTATATACACTAGCCCGATTCGGCAAACTGCAATCACCTGCATTCCGCATTCCCCCTACATTATTCCTAGATGTGGTCAGGATCTCCCAAAATACATCTTGTGCCATATCGCAGCATCTTGGTTGAAGCTGAAGCAAGTGTGTACCATGCCACTTTGTCGTCTATTCCTCGGACCCTCCGATCCTTGATGCTACGATAATCTTTTGTTTGCTGTTATCACTCGCCATTGGTAACGGTCTTCAAAGCATAACCCTAGGGCTATGGCGACAATATCTGGGGGGACGGGTCAGAAACTGACACATGCGACATTCATTGTTGCTGGGGTCGCATCTTTGATTGCGTCGTTACTCTCTGCTGTGTAAGAAACTGGCTATAAGTGTCCCTTATCAGCGTTTTTCCTGGCTAACAGCTGAATGAACAGATCAATATGGCTTCAAACGTATGGCCTTTAATCCATTCACGAATGCGCTAAGCTCAATAAATGCCTTAGAAAGAATTATCGAAAGCCTCTGCTTCAACGATACGTTATACGAATATTGCTAATGTACGTGAGCAGGTTATAGCTGGAGAGGAAATACTGACGTTGCAGGGTGCCTATATACGCAATCGCATCTTGGTCAAGCATCGTCTCACTGAGATTGGCTATGTTTATTGACCCGATCCGAGATATATATGAGGTAATTTAGTACACCAGGGTGCTCTAAGCCTATACCTGTGTTAACTCTCTAGGCTTTTACGATCTACACGTTTTTCCAACTTCTGATCAACTTTATTGGTGGTGAACGAGCTTTAATAATCTCGATGCACGGCCGAAAGCCTGTCAGCCACTTGTGGCCCCTCAATCGTTGCCTTCCTAAAGTCGATATCTCTGATCCCTACACATTCCTAGCTATCAAACGTGGAATATTACAATACGCCTGGTTGAAACCTATACTCGCCCTAGCATCGATCATCATGAAGTCCACTGATGTTTTCCAAGAGGGATATATCGGGTTGTCATCAGGATATTTCTGGAGTGGAATTATCTATAATGTTAGCGTCACAGTTAGCTTATATTCGCTGGGATTATTCTGGGTATGCATGTCAAAAGACCTGCAGCCATTCCGTCCGGTACCGAAATTTCTCTCCATCAAACTGATAATCTTTGCATCTTACTGGCAAGGATTTTTCTTGTCGATATTGGTTTGGCTTGGAGCCATACCGGACGACGTCCAAGGGTACACTCCGGACAATCTGGCAGCCGCTATTCAGGATACCCTGATTTGTATTGAAATGCCAATGTTCGCGATAGCTCATTGGTATGCTTTCTCCTGGCATGACTACGCGGATTCTAGGGTTTCGGCAGCCAGGATGCCGGTATGGTACGCTGTTCGGGACGCTTTTGGCATTCGAGATCTTATTGAAGACACAAAAGAAACTTTTCTTGGAAACAAATACAAATATCGGTTGTTTGATCCTGGCGATAATACCTTGGCCCATGAAGGTTCTTCGTCGCGTACAGCAAGAATGATGGAAGGGATGCGATACGAACGTGGAGGTAGAGGAAAGTACTGGTTGCCGAAACCTGGAGAAGCAAGCGCAAGGACACCACTTCTAGCTGGAGACCGTGTATACATTCAACCACCTAAGACTCGCGATGAGGATGACTCTGAAACAGAGTATGGTACGGGGCGCTTAGGGAATGACACTCTTGATCCTGAAGAGGAGCGCCTATACGCAAAAGCTAGGGAACAGGAATTTGGTGATTGGAATGTGAGCAACCCTCTTGATATCCGATACTCATCGAACTACCTCTCACAAGATGCCAATAGTATCCAGTTATAGCCGCGTATGAACCATCGCGAGAACAATGGCTCACCATGCACCACAATGCGCTTATCACATCAGCTAACCAAATCTCGCCGCAATCTCCGATAGGTAGCCGCACTCGCCAGGTGGATAGTGCGAGCAAAACCAGGAGAGAAAATCTGCAGAACAGAAACCAGAAGGAGAGGGATAGCCCCGCGTCCGTTAATTCTGGCCGGCACGCTCCTCAACAAGATAGCGCACCAAGAGGATACCGTTCAAAGTCAACTGCGCACCGGCCCGAGAGCGGAGTAGAGAGTCATCATGCCCGCAAGCACAGAGCGGGGGAAGGGACAGAGCGGCTCACTATAAACAAAGAAGCAAAAGCAGCTGGGAATGAAGAAATACAAAAAGAGCCCGCGTAAGTCCTCTGAAGGTCCAATACAATTATATATCACTAATCTGAAATAATAGCCAAAGCCATATGCAGCACAGAGAACCTGATACTCCGATAGACCTGGAGCCAACCAACGAAATTGATGAGGGGCAGCCGCCTGATGACGAGTTTGCGGTGGGCGAGGACGAGGAAGAGGAAAGGAGCAAGCCAGATTCCAACGAATCTCGGGAATGGGAGACTTCGCAGGGGCACAGGGCTCTGCAGAACCCAAGATATAATCTTGAAGGGGAGGAATTTGAGAATGTTTGGAGCGGCGGGCCTTCACGTAGTCCATAATTGTATTCTAGATACCCCTTTTTTGAGCATAAGGAGTGGAGATTTTGGCTGCATTGCAACGGCGTTCTTAGCGGACAATAATACACTGTTGCTAGCATTCCAACCTTTAGAATAGGGCCGAGCAAAGTATAGACCTGCGGGGCTTTAGGGTCGACGTTCCTTTCAATTCAGCACTTGCTATTTTGCAGATTGTCACATGATTTTAAGCGACTCTCGCTTGGCGGCAGTGGAAGACAGAGTAGATCTCCGAGATCACGCTTGGACCAATAATCGCCGATCTAATGCACTGCTTCAGTTCCCCGGGGGGTTTGGTGCGTTCCTTGGGGGACCCAGTGGATGACCCAGTGGATACACAAGGGAATTTGGCATCGGAAAGTTTTCAGGTAACCCGGGAGTCGTGCGTGCAGGAGCGAACAGAAGGGCTACTGCCATCTGAGGAAGGACTTTGGTGGATTTTGGGTCTGGGGGATACATACTACGTAGATCCTTAAAGCGCACAAGGGGCATAATGCACATTATTGGGCATATGCCGTCCTAATGCTTGTCATTTGGGGGCTGACTCGTATGGGGCTCTAAGTCCTGGTGCTACGGTAGGTTGGCCTGAATGGACTGACTCGTCCTAATCTGTGGGCGATCCGCCCCGTTGCCCCGTCTCCAAGTATCCGGTAGCGAACCCAATGGTTCTGTAAGATTCTTGTGCTGTTGTTAGACTGAAACATCTTATTTCTCCTTCGAATACTCTCATAATCCTCATCGTGCCTCGTGGGATTCAGCCTTGTGAGAGTCACTGTATTGCGTATCGCCATTGACAGTGTTCGTTCATCACTCGCTCCCGCTCAAGCTTGTGCTGTTTCGTCCATAGGGACCATCAGTGATGTTGTACGATCCCTTGGCAGTTTCTAATTCACTTCTCTCTGGATCACCACAGAGCTCTGACCTCGTTGATACATCCAATTCGCATGATTCAACAAAGAGACACAACAGCTGACGCGGTGGCCTCGTCCACTCCTCCGTGGCCCGGCTTGCTTCCCTGTCAGCAATTGTTGCCGTCTCCCTCTCCCGACCCCTGAGTCGCGACAACAACAACAATGACCCTTCGTGCATCAGGTGTGTATCTTCCAGTGCCCACAGAGGCCCCTTGTGTCCACAGGGGCCTGAAAGTCATTCGGATGATAAGAAGTATATGTGTAGAAGGCTAGTTTTGATGCTTAATAGATCATTACTGTGGGAGACGTTGCTCCAGCACGACTCGATCAAATTTCATCATCAAATATACAGGAAAATACCTCGATAGTGAACGAATATGGCTACCTGACGCTGCGTCTTCTTAAGATACAAACTTGTGAATGAGAGAGAGAGGGCTCACCATCGACCACGCCTCCCTCAAGGAGCAACGGAAAGCTCCATCCATCTGCCCTTACACGCTCATGACTCTTTCATACTAGACTGGTCTGAAATAATGAAGAGAAAATATGCGTAGCTCTAAGATGTCTCAGAGCTTGATGTAGACGGCAGTTTCCTCTAAATCACCTTCAGCCTACTGAACAACCAGATTGCTTTCAGCACAAATCATTCTTCGAGGGATGCTCCCGTTTCCTTTGACACGTCACCGACGTGGCTTCCTGCCTATACAGACATACAACGGAAAATAAGCCTACAAGAGAGTCAGTCGGTTACCGCGATTACAACTGGGTTCATTCATGCCTTGAAAGCTGGATTGTCCGCCTCCATCCGGGCTTGGGCTATGAGCAATTGTACATCTTGAATGCTCATCCTGCCTTGAAGCATTAGATATGTATGGCTCTCGAGATACCTGTTGGAAGATGCGGCTACTCACCCATATCTTTCTGTTAGAGGGAATATAGCCTGTGACGCTAGGAGCCTCTGAACATTTTCTCGGTTGGCGACCCCTATATCATGATCTCTTTGATCTACCAAGCTTGACCATTAACGTTCGCTTTCCTGTGGCCCAGGATAAGTGACAAACCTGTCGACCATCCACAAGTGTGCAGTGGTATCATTCTGTGTTCGATCTCCCCAAATCCGGCATTTCTCATCAAATTTGGAAGGCGGAGGGGGACCCTTGGATCTTTCACATCACTCACACTCTCGAGATATTTTGTGCTCCATTGTTGAAGCGCATGAGCTGTTTGGCATAACCTTATCAGCACTGACCAGTCCATCTCGATCCCTTTCCACTCTTTATCACTCACCTGGTGTCAGTGTCCCATTATCTGATTGGATATTGAAGTATAATTCGACCATTTGACACCAGCCGCCCGGCCTGGTAACACGGAATATGTCTCTAAGGTAAGTGCCCCATCTATTATGGTGTATTCCACAAGACATCATTTGAGAGTGTACGAGGTCGAAACTGTTCGCGGGGAAGGTAAATCTATTTTATTCATTAGTTGTTTTTTCTGTTCTTCCTATCGAAATACCTCCCTCCTATTCAAATCATCAACTTGGAGATAGAGATTCTCCGGTACTTCTTCTGGTCTCATTGATGGATTGATATCGACGCCGACAACCTATTCATGGTTTTCGTTAGAATCTTGTTACACAGGCAAGCTTACAGTCAGAACCGTCTGTCAATCCCCTCCATTTGTCTCTTATCAAAATTTGTCCTTTCTCTGGGGTTCGGTCCGCTGGTTTCCACATTTCGTCTGCGACACCGAGCTTGTTCAGCTGAAGACGGATCGTTCAGGCGATCCCATCTTTCAAGGCTGTAGATATTGCGAGTTAACTTACTTCGCATCTTGGGTATTGTTCTGCGACCTCGCATGCCCAGGATGCTGCTCCATATCCGCATTCGAGTATCCTTCGAGGCGAGGGTAAGGGTGGAAAGATGAGGCGTGCATCGAATGTTCTCCTGAGCACATCATGCATAATATGGAGCCTCTCGATCTCGTCCTGTTGAAGATCTCAGTCGAAAATAGTCGCGGTCGCTCTGAGAAAGAGGTACTACCTCGTCCATCGGCGCGAAATATGCCTGGTTTTCTATGGCGTAGCGTTGATACTCTCGATTATGGTAAGTCACTGTTTCTAGAAAAGTATTATCAAGTTCAGTAGTTCCTTCCTCCGGATTCCTTCGTTTGTTACTTCTCTCAGCATTCTGTCCAGGTCTAAGGGGGAAAGGGGGTTTCACCTTGCCATCCTGCTGTCTCTGTCCCAAAAAAACCGGGAATGATCCTGACTCCAGATGGCTGTTATTAACTAAGCGCAAGGCTTCTGGCCGAGCAGCAGTAAAAGGAGAGCCGAGGAAATAATTTGGGACTGGGAAAATAATAAAAGGCGTTATTCAATGTACCCCTCCCTCTTGAATGTTTGAAGCAACAATAGACCAGGAAGTAAGCAGTCGCTTGTCAGGTCGCTGAATGTTGATGTGGCTGCTAAAACTTCAGGCTACCGAGCCCTGTCTTCTCACGTTGTTTCCAGCATACCTAACTACTTTCTAGAAGGCTTTCCCAGGCATAGTGGGTCGTTCAGCGTGAGTGCCCAATGTGCTCACTGATACGGCAGGGCCGGTGCGTAGCGGTTTTCTTCTCAAGATCACCAACGTGGGGTCACTGGGGCGGGACATCCTGGGTCACCACAGCATTTTAACCAACCAAGGCAAGAGTGTCATAACTGAGAGAGTATTTAAGCCGGGCAACCCTGGCGGTTGCCGCTGGCAATTGGAACTGCTTCGGGCACTAGCTATCATCGCCACGCCACTTCCGGGTTCTGTGAAATAACTCACAGCTGAAGCAGTCTCTGTCACTGCTCTAGTCATAGCATACCCATCCAATCATCAAGACCATCGGAGTGCTACGTGATCACTCCTTCTGAACCCCTGGCTCCACCTACGAGCACCGAATTCGGATGCCGGCAGGGTTAGACCCCTTTCCATCGTCCATCCTTGAAGCAATCTACATGTTTTGAGTTCAAGAATTCTAGTGCAGAGCAAGTTGCACAACCACTGGAATAACTGTTACTTATCCTTGAGCGCGTGAGAATGAAACCGGTGACATGGACTCGGGACTCGATCCTGCACGCATAATACATGCATCATCAGGACGACAATTTCACGAATGAACGCCGGCGGAAAGAGCCCTCATGTAAATCTTGGCAGCGTTGCTGCCATACCCGACGCACTCGGCTAGTTCAAGTTGCTACGTTCTTGTATGCAACTCTCTATTCGCTAGGGGAGACGCCAATCATTCTGCCCTTCTGACTGGAGAGAGTCATTGATCTACAGAAAAACTAAATGCCATGGCTTCTCTCAAGAGCTTAGGCCTCCTTAACGGGAAGAGCCGTCTTATGCAGTGGATGCTCAGATCAGAGCTGGATCGGGTCTCAGATTGAGTTATCTGGAGGTATCATTGCTACCATTCTCATTCTCAGTCTGGCAGCTGTGATGATAGAATTTACACTAAACACGAAACAAGTGACATAGGGTTCTAGATCTAGAGCGCTTTTTGGGTCACACCACGTCGTTTGGCGACAGCTCTTGGATGTTCTAAAGCGTCAAATCGATGGAGCTAGAGGGAAAGGGGTGGGGAAGTTTTCTATATGATCACGTATTTCGATCTTGGTCTTGGACGAACGTATTTTAGCATGCAGAGGGGTGCAGCCTATAATTCTCTTTGGCACTTACCATACTTGGGGTTACCTCCGTTGCAAGTTGGCTGCTTTAACGTGGAAGAAAATTTTCGATCTTTCCGCATAATTACCGTCCTAAGTCCTTGTTTCTGTCAATTGTCTGCTAATTATCGTCACCGGCAATTAACACCGCCATAAACATATGATCCCCAGTCCTTGTTGTTTCAATTAATGAGACAAGAACTAACCCGGATACATCTAATCTGTCTTATTAATAATAGGTACACCAGTAGGCTACGTGAAACTAGCGCATGCAGCCTCCAAATCGCTAAAAACATAGCCAATTTCGGGCACCCCGATACGAGACGTTATATTGTCACACAACATACACATCCGCTTCGCGGAAAGGTTCTAACGGTTTTATCTTGGCGATCTCAGACATTCGATACAGGATCTCACACTTATCAATCAAATTGAACGCCACATCCATTAGTCTTCAGGCATAAACAAATCATGTATCATTCAGTTCGTATATATTATTTGGATTTCTTCTAGGACAGGAATCTTTAAACGAGAATTCTGCAATTCACACTGCCCAACCCAAAACATACCCGTTCTTGCAAAGCCACGGAACATCTCTCTTGTAAATGCGCACTGGACTTATCCGATGATGTGAAGCTTTTCCCCTAACGCCGACAAAGTAGAACAATGATTCAAGCAGTCCCACAGACGTGGACCAAAACATGCAGTCTAACGTCGCTGGGTCTTGCCCATGCCTCTCTTTCCAGCAAACTACGGCGCAATTAGCATGAGCATACCATATGTGATCAACAGGGGTACTTACCAAGTGCTTCGGCATCGCAGCTGTGACGTGTCGGTCGGCCTCACCCTGTCTTGCCATGCGGTTCATCTTCCTCTGACTCAGTTTCTGAGCTCTTTCCGCCTTGGATCTAGCGGCCTCGTTCGTTATGCCATCATCTCTCCTGTTACTTTGACTCCTAGCTCGGCTCTTAGCACGCAGTCTGGCCTCATCCATAGGCGAATCGAGATCCATGACGTCTTCAGTACCAGTCCGACTCCTGGCAACACTACGTCCTCTTGACTGGGATCTTGCTCTTGTTGCGAGAGATGTTGTGTCATATCCAAGAGAGTCCAAATGCTCTTCCATATCGGACAAGGTCTTCTTCGTGGCTGGTCGTGGGATAACGGCCCGGTTCTTCAGTGACTTCTTCATCTTGGCCTCGTTCCTAATCAGCTGGCGCTTCTCTCTGATAAGTTCAGCCTTAAACCGAATATCTGCTTCTTCGGCATCCTCCAATGACTCATCTGAATCGTAATACCCTTCGGCTTCCAACTTTTCCTCTTCCTCTTCCAAAGCAGCCAGCTTACTCTCAATATCCGGATCGATGAAATCGTAGACATTCTTGCCATCGAAGATTTCTGGGATCTTGTCGTGTTTCCAGTCATCATTCTCCAGAAGATATTTGTCCTTAAGATCCACATTGTAGACGCCGGCACCGCCTTCTTCCTCTTCGATGTCCCGAGCGAGCTTCCTTCTCTCAGGATCATTCTTATCATATTTTTTGAGTGTTTTGACGGCTTCTGGAATAAAAGGTTCAAGAGTAACACCATCCATTGGTCGAGCAACGTGGATCCTGGATAGCACGTCTCCAAGTCTGCCACTGACGTTGCCACTGCTGTTTGTTCCGGTCTTGAGTTTCTGTGCCACTCTATCCGCAATCAATCTTTCGCACGCTGCATTCTTAACGTCCTGAACTCCCTCAGATGTATTGCAAGACAACTGCAATAACTCCACATCTCCTGGTTTCAATAGCGCTTGAAGCTTCGCCTGGGTCTCTTCATCCAGATCCTCTGGTCGTACAACATCGATTTTGTTAATTACGATAAAAACAAGCTTGTTGGCAAAGAGTGGTTTAATGCTCTGGAATAGAGCCATTTGGGCATCCANCAGTATATCCACACTGCTCGGAGAGATCCATAAAGTAGAGGATAGCCGACCGTAAATGTGCGATGGCTGTAATCGACTGCATTTCGATTGTGTTCATCTCCTCGAGAGGGTGGTCCAGAATACCAGGTGTATCAATAGCTTGGAATCGAAGGTATTTGTAATCGAAATGTCCGACGAATAAACTTTTTGTCGTAAATGCGTATGGCTGTACATCCACATCCGCTCTCGTGATCGATCGGAGGAAGGAGGATTTGCCAACATTGGGATATCCACAAATAAGGAGTGTTCTCGTGTTAGGGTCAATAGATGGCAATCTGCCAAGATGTTGTCGTACTTGGTCAAGATAGAGTAGCGGATCCTTCAGCCTTCGGCATATGGTTGCCATACGACCCAATGCAGCACGCTTCAGCTGCTTGCACTGAAAAAGTGATTGGGCATACTTCAGAAGCCTAACATAGTCCCGAGAAACAATCTCTATAAGATGCTTCGCAGTGGAGAGCTGGCCGAGCGCAATTCGAAAGTGGTCGGCATCATACAGTGTATTCAGAAGGTCTTTGTGGAAAGGATGAATATCTTGGAGCCGAGGGAATCCATCCAAAATAATGGAAATTTTCTCGCTGAACGTCTCTTGGGTAAATTTGACCTTTCTTGTATAGAAATCTGCAGCTGGTCAGTATCTGCGCAAGCTGACTTGGAAAGATCCTTCTATTACTTCTGATTCTACTTATCTGAAACCCGGCTCGAATTTGGGTGGGCAAGCGTCGCTGAGTCCGGCTTAAAACAATATCGAGGAACTCCTGGGAGGTGGGAACCGGCTGGATGTCTTTCCAAGTGGTCTTCATTGTGACAGGTGCGACAGTTCGAGTCTGAGGGCGACAGAACTCCAAGGCGAACTATCGTTGAAATTTGAAGATTTTCTGTGCAAAGAAAAATCGACGCTAGTGCAATCTTATCGCCTTAGCGAGCTTGTCTCAATACGGCAAACTTCTCTGCTTGTGGTGCTCTACCAAGTTGTCGCGCCTCACGTGCTACAAAACTCAGTACCGTACGTCTAGGCTAGTAAAATGTTGACGGAGGAAGTTATGCATTGTAGCTTCATAGTAACTACTGAAAATCAAACTATTTTGGGGCGCATCTTTTGTGCATCATGGAGTAAACCTCGAATGGTGGTAATAGATGGGGCAAAAGGGTAATTTTGAACCCCACCAATCCTGCGGGGACCAACCGTATCGAGCCCGCGAAAACGCGCATTGTAAAGCTGGATTGATATACCTTCATCACTTCCTATATCCGGAAACATAAAGTGTCATTTTTCCCTCTCGAGACATTATTTGAAAGTTTAGGGGTGAATGAGCTTAAATCAATCCAGCTCATGCCATTTTATGCCTGCTTCCGAGTTGTGATTTAGGAGCACGTGCGTGGATTCTTTTCGTAACAGCCGACAAGCACAACTACCAGAACCCACCCGTGAGCTCAGGTGTTGAGTTGGAAAAAATTCTTGTCTTCATGACTATAATCACTTTGATTGGCGGAGAACTAGGATGATACCAGATGTTCTAGCCATGCTGAGTAATATGACAGAGGCTTATACA
The DNA here is from genome assembly GCA_000743665.3 of Scytalidium sp. 3C. Taxonomy (NCBI): domain Eukaryota; kingdom Fungi; phylum Ascomycota; class Leotiomycetes; genus Scytalidium; species Scytalidium sp. 3C. Next base: position 956,619 of record JMRO03000013.1, on the reverse strand, counting down.
CTCATGGCCTTGTATGCTATAACAAGGAGGTTCCAAGGAATGACTGAGAGATGCCAATAAAAAGTATTGTTTACACATTCCCCAAGTGACCACGAATATTACGCAGCGTAATAAACGGAGATCTGTCCAAAGTACCGTACTTCAGACCACGTAGCACCCAGACCATCCACGCATAAAGGTCAACTAAGTAATAGATTGTCCTCAAAGTCTAGGGTCAACCTCGTGGATTATGAGTCTGAGTAGCACACGCTATACAGCATATGCTGTTCTTGGCTCCACTGATTTGAGCTCGAAGACCTGGGTTCATCGGTGAGGTCTATGAAGTAGAATATTGGCTAGGTTACTCACCATATCGTACCACCCGCCACCACCGAACTGAGCAGAGCTAGGTCCTTTGTTGACAAATCCTAGTTGTTCATACCATCCTACCTTGTGCTACTATCAGTTAGAGCTGCTGGCATATGATAATCATAAGAATACTGTACATACATCATGAGCGATCAAGACCAGCCTATCAGCTACCCCAGCTTCGTTCAGCCGCTGTATATAGGCTGATACGAGAACTCTTCCTAGACCTCTGTTCTGGAAACCAGGCGCTATTGCAATTGAATGAAGGACAATAGTGCGACCATGTTCCTGATGCCCAAGGACCGATGGCTGTGGGTGTGCAGAAGCCCAATCCGGAGGAATTCCCATGGAGTTATCACTGGCTAAGGTGTCTGATGTTTTCGCCGCAACGACATGACCTAGCAGTACACTGACAGCATCGTCATCGCGGCCAGTTTCAACAGGACGAGCTGCAGCCATAGTCGCTATATTCTCACCAGATCCAGGTTTCATTGTACAAAATATGCCCAGGCAGAGCTCACCACACTTTGTGAGTCTGTACTCGAACTACGAAACTAAAATCAGCGCTCATTTCATGAGGTTTGTTATCCGATACCGAACTCAAAAGGGGTCGTAAGGGCTCATGTGAAGAAATTCAAGCTCTCAAGAGACTTTTTAGACAAGAGCAACACGATTGACCTGAAGAGAATCCTTGGTTTACTCAACCTTTTCTCGAGTTGCTCGCTCTTCCGGATCCTCGAAAGCAGCATTTTCAAGGGCTACTACGGAGTCGACATCGGACACAGTAAGTGGTCGAGTATAGGGGTGCAGCCTAGTTTGAGCTGCGGGCTTGACTATTACAAAGTTTGGGCGACTATTCTCGTCCTCAAACGGCTCGTGTGGCTGAGTAGAAGACCCTTCTTCCTCATGGGGGGTGTTATCCTCAAACGTGGAGTCGGAGGAATCGGCGTCACCAGTTGACTTGGAACTCATTGTCTGCTACTGAGGGGCAAAACCGGAAGCATGCGATCTCGCGAAGAAGGATGGGAGAGCGATACCAGTACAGATGTACCAGCCAGGTACTAGCGCTCTCTCCGCGCTATCATCGGAACACGCCTATTGGAGGAGTGGTGAACAAATTTCCGAGGCCGTGAATTCCATAACTGTGTATTTGGCCCAGTAGGTAGGCACCTTGAGTGGCAAGAGAAGACGTAGATGTCCATTCCCCCACATTCGATCTGTTATCCGTGCACTTACGTAGTATTTTGGTAGCCTTGCGCCTCATGGTCTCGAACTCCTTCCAACGCCACATTCCATGACGATCTAGGGTACTAAGACCGCGTGGCTTTTAATTTATATTCATCCTTTGAACTTCTATCTATCACTCGCTCATCCTCCGAGGGGGTTTTTAGAAGCCTCGTTTTAATTCCCTACCGTTCCACGGTAACAGAGCTCGTAGCTCGATATTCCATCTCTTCCAAGATAGAACCCAGAAAATGTACGGTTCATGCTCCTCCACCCCTTGCCCGCTATCACTTGTCTCCCGGATTGCTAATCAGCTAAAGGCGTATCACTTTAAGCGTTACCGCTCCTGCGAGCGAAGAATCCGACCTCCTGACCCTCGAGATCGCTGCCGACACGCCACTTAGTGTTCTGAAGGAAATGGTTCAGGCTGAGAAGAGCATACCAACTGTATCTCAACACATGTACCATAATGGGCAGCTATTAACAGATGATTCAAAAACTATGGAGGAATTAAGAATAGGTGACGGGGACATGTTGGCGCTTCATGCTCGGCAGATGACTCCTGCCTTCAGACAATCGCCTGCCTCGCAGCGCCAGCAACAGCGCCCTAGCCCTCAGCAACAGGCACAGAGCGGACCGTCATACCAAGATGCTGAAACTATTCGTCTCCGATTGCTAGGGAACCCCGAACTGAGACAGCAAGCCGTTCGCCAAAGGCCGGAGCTTGACGGTGTCATAGATAACCCTGAGGGATTTGCTCAGTTTTACCACCAAATGCAGGAGCAAGAAAGACAGGAGCAGCTGAGGCGGAGGCAGCAGATAGCAGACTTGAACGCAGACCCCTTTGATGTAGAAGCGCAGAGAAGAATTGAGGAGATGATCCGGGAAGAACGTGTTCAAGAGAACCTCCAAAATGCCATTGAGCACAACCCAGAAGGTTAGTATCCTGCCTGCAAGCCGGATCCTGGGACTAACAATTATCTAGTTTTTGGAAGGGTCCATATGTTATACATTGATGTTGAAGTCAACGGCCACAAGGTTAAAGCCTTTGTCGACTCTGGGGCACAGGCTACGATCATGTCACCAAGTTGCGCGGAAGCCTGCAGTATCATGAGGCTCGTGGACAAAAGATTTGCTGGAATAGCGCGGGGTGTTGGAACGGCTGCCATTCTTGGACGAGTGCACTCGGCCCAGATAAAGATTGGGTCGCTTTTCCTCCCCTGCAGCTTCACGGTTATGGAAGGCAAGGATGTAGACTTACTACTGGGGTTGGATATGTTGAAAAGACACCAGGCGTGCATAGACCTGTCAAAGGATAAACTAGTAATCCAAGGTGTTGAAGTACCTTTCTTGGGAGAAGCCGACATCCCTAAAGGGCAGGAGGAGGCTAGAGTGGAGGAACCGACCATATCCGGTCCTGGAGGTACCACCGTCGGAGCAAGATCTGGTGCTGTCTCTGCTCCTGACTCGGGGCCGTCTGGTGCAACTTCTTCGGTCACTCAAAATCCCGCTCAGGCTGCTGATCCATCCTTCCCCGCAGAGTCAATAGACCAGCTGGTTGCTCTGGGGTTCTCGAGGGAAGAGGCTGTGAACGCTCTTGCAGCCTGTGGCGGGAATGTTGATTATGCTGCAAGCCTTCTATTTCAACGATAGAAATCAGCGCTATGTATGGGTATATGATTAGCATAGGGGACATAGTTTAGAGCATTGCCTGTTGGTAACGGAATCATCTGGCGTTAGTACAGCTTTACATTAGCGAAGATCTTGCATAGAAATTTATGAGATTTCATGAAAGCATCCCACTCATACTCAGGATGACATCCGATACGTCGGTTGCTATCTCTTGAGCTCAGCTTTTCTATCACTCTCGATTACCACACCACGTCGGCGATTGCTGCGGAAAATGGGTTGAAAATACCCAGACGTGGTAGGATCACTTTTCTTACATGCACTTAATAACTATTGCAAACTATAATAGTATCTACTGGGACCTGTTACGAGGTCAGGACACATTCACACATGACGAAATTACTCAATATGCAACTGCGGCATTAAACTCATTAGTACCTCTACCTTAACTTATAGACGCAAGGTTTCAATGCGCTTGCTTCACTTGAAGATGAAGGATCTTCTGGGTCCAAGAATTTAGCTTTGGGCTTCTTTTTCCAGGTCTCCATGCCTGACTCCTCTATCCCTTTCGAAGGCGGAACGCATTTACCCTTCACCGGAGTCAGGCCCTTGACAAAATGCATTTTAACAAACATTTTGTTGCTTGAATCGACAGCTTTATCTCCTTGCAGCACAAAACCTCTCTTCCTGAGTATCTCCACAAAAGTTGAAATGTCAGTCTCCTGCTTGCCGTTCTCCTCGCCATCAATCTCTGCCAGGATTCCCTCGTCATGTCCTTCCTCTCCTCCGTCTTCTTGCCCTTTGTTGGCTTTTGTATTAGCCTTCGTCCGCTTTCCAACACTGTGTTCGACACGTCTGTTGCTCACTCTCCCAAAGCGGCTCTTAATCTCCGCTACCCACAACTCCCCCTTCCATCGTAATACCCTGAACGCTTCCTCAACGAAGTCAATCCAATTCGTGCCCATCAATGCTAGACAGAATATTGCAACATCGATACTGGCATCTTCTAGCGGTAAATTTGCAATATCTGCCTTGGTGATGAGGGGGTGCGGATTCTGCAGATCATAACTACGGATATCAAGGTGAAGCTTCTTTGCGTCCTTCTGCAATTGCTGTGCCAGCTTAGCGTCTCCACATCCTAGATCTGCAATCCGACAGATACCTGCAGTACGTGGTAGGGCAGGTATTTCAGGGTCCTGCGTATTGTTGGGATTCTTTTTATCCTTTTTTGACTGCGATGCATGCTTTTTCTTCCCACGTTGTCTCAATTCCATCACAAATGCATCCACGGGATTTTCTGGCCAGACTTCAACTTGTCTTCGAAAACCTTCGTGGTATTCCTCGAACATTTCGGGGTTTGATTGAAAGAGCTCCAGAGATTTCGCCGAGGGAGTCGTATAGAGCAATTGATTGAGATGACGGAAACGCGCAGATACTAACTTCTGCCGCATGGCTTTTTGAAGTGGTGTTAATGGAGTTGTCGGTTTATTAGGCAGGGCTTCATTAGAAACCCGGGCCGCGGAGGTCGTAGGCTCCTCAGCAGACGAAGCATCATAAGCTTTATTCTTCTTCTTATCTTTCTTCTGCTTCTGCTTCAATGTACCATCTTCTCCCAAAGTAGTGTGTTTCTCGGGGTGTTGCCTAGAATCCGCCTCCTTCTCATGTGTGGATGTCTTCTGTCTCTTGGAACTATGCTTCGCATCTTTCGCTTGATCCTTTGACTTTGGCTTGCCCTCGATTACGGACTCCCATAGATCTGCCAAGTTGTCTTTGCTGACCTGCGCAGCCTTGGACCTTTTGCGCTTCTTATTAGATTTGTTGGGGAGGGCAGGATCGGATACCGATGACGCGGGTCCTTTTGTAGACGACTTTGATAGATCTTGATCTTGGGGCTTCAATTGACTTGAGTCAACGGACCATCCTGGAACAGCAAACATCGCTGCTATAGTCGGGGTATAGCACTGGAATATTTGTGCAGACTGAAGAGGAAATTTGCATCCCTGTAGATAACCAAAGTTTTATCGGATTTAAGCTCACGCTAGCTATGGCAGGAAGCCCAGAAACTTTTCCCCACACCTTACTTTACTAAGCAGAACAGCTAGCTTCTCAGTTTGCTGTAGACAGCTACCGGAGCTAATATCTGCCAGGCAAGTCCAGCTGATCTTCAGCGCCAAATTATGTCGGTTTATGCTTGTCCCTCAATGTATCGCCGGTTTTGCTATGTGGATACTCTCGCTCCTTCGTTTGCTCGGCCCTCTACGTTTGTAAAGGAGGTTGGATTAATACTAGTCTGAGGACCTGGTTTGGGCTTGCCACGGCTGGACGAGACGTGTGAAACCCATCTTGTTGAGAGCTTCCGCTTTTAGACGAGCCTGCATTCGATTGTTCCGGGGAAATTCTTCCGGTAGTTCAAACTATTGTGTTTTGTCGCGCCTTATCTTCCAGTAGGGCAACGGTAAATAGCCTCTCCTGGATGGTGCGGCACTTGGTTGAGATGTTCGCCTAATCGCGGGCTGGCTACTTTTAGTGCGCCGACCCATTGCGTGCAGCTGACAAAATCCCGGCGGGTCCTGTATAAGCTGAGCATCTCATCGCGATTAGTTACCTGGTCATTTTCAAGCATTCGCGAATTGAACCGTTCAAGCTTCAATTGTCCGATATCGCGAGACTTTAATCTAACAGTAATCTCAGTACGCTGCTAATTGAATGGTATGTTACCTCTCTTCTTACAGTCAGCCTCTTTACTGTTGATGAACGTCGCAAAACGCGGCACCCACGTGTATATCACTGCCCGTAACGGCCGTAATGCTTGCTTTCCCTCCAACTTGATTAAGACTTTGCCAAAAAACACATGGCTGTGCCGAGTTGACGTCCAAGTGGTCCGAGACAGTGTTTCAGCAGACGGCCCGTTCGATCATGCGCACTGGTTACGTTGTTCTCTGCTCCCCTCACATCAAGTTTGTAAACGCCTCGGTATACACACAGACTTTCTTCTTCTTTGCTAAACCTAGAACTAAACTTGCAAGTTCTCTTTTTAACGCAGAGTCCTTTGAGAAACGTATGGACACATACTTCAGCCCTGCAATGCTAACTACTCTAGACCATATTCGATCTGCTGCCCCTCTTTCTCATCATTTGCGCCTCTCAACATTCGTACGTGCTCATATAGGATAGATCAGCTCGCAAGCTGTACCTAGATCAATTCGGCTCCAAACTGCTCTATAGCTATTGGACCTGAAGCCATACGGGGAGAAGTCCAGCCTCGCTAGTTGATCCACTGTGCGATCGCTTCAAGTCAATACCAGCCGGTACATTGTCAGACGTTGATTGATGATATCGCCATTGCTCGTAACATCCTTTAATGCAGTCCAAAACCGATAGTATTTGCCAGGCAGGAGTGATCCGAACACATTGCCTTGGAACTAAATCTCTCTTTTGCTCAGGCTGAGGGTGAGCAACAGGTGATATGTCAAATCTCCAATTTGCTCTGGACAGATCATTATTACAGAATAAAGGCAAACATGTCAGGGGCAATGGAGCATGAGCCCTTCAATTTGAATGGAGAGAATAGCGGCGAGGATGGCGATGGATCAGCTCCCAAGAAAGCCACGAAACAGAGCAGGAAGAGAACAAAGACTGGATGTCTTAGTGAGTTAGCAATCTTGCTCCAGACAGGGACATATCATTAATGCATGACGCTTTCTATCCATCTAGCGTGTCGAAAACGACGAATAAAATGCGGGGAAGAGAAACCAACATGCCTTAATTGTAAGAAATCCAAACGACAATGCGAAGGATATCATCAACGAGTTATTTTCAAGGATCCCGTAAGCTCTTTCCAGGGTGCAGCTTCAGGAGGATCAACTCGGGTGATCTCCAACTCCGAAACGAAAGATACCCCTTTCAGGAATGTCAGTCACAACTATATATCCGAAAATATACAATCGTCGACCCCAGGGCAGTTACCAGATATTGTTCCTAAAATATCCGCACCATCAGGGGCGGTTAATCCTGATATTAGCATGCAAGTTCCGCCTACAGCACATTTAGGACCAGGGATCACCGACCAGCAAGCACAGTCCTTGTATGGTGACCAGAATCCTATCTACAAGAACTCAACGGAGACGTTTCAGCAGGCTTTCCCAAGGCCATCTGAGACGAACGGAACCTGGAATAACTATACTCACAGTGGCCAAAACGATCAACTTCACACTACAGAGTATCCAACCACCGGCACAGCTGATAGCTCTATCCAAAATTGGGTGCTTTACCCCGAGGCCTCTCCAGATTCCTTGCACGGACCCGCCATAGTACCACAGCCTATTGACATAGGGTATGTCCCTACATTGCTGCAAGAGGATGAAGAAGAACCATATGATGTCTCGGATGAGGAAATATATATGGGTGAGGAGGTCATTCCCGAAACCACGGAAGATGACCATCTTAAGAGGAACGACCTTGGAATCCTTGTTGCCCTTCAAGCACAGCAAGATATTCAGGATCTTTCAATGCGCTCATTCACCTCCTTTATCGATCGCCCGAATATGTTGGCTATGTACCAGCCATCAGCTCGACATTCACCACTACAAGATCCTATGACTGCAAGGATCTTCTGTCATTTCATCAACGTCACTGGGCCTAGTATATCTATGTATGAAAGGCATCCAGCAAATCCGTCTCTTATATTTCAAGGAAGACCGGTCTCAAAATCCCAACAGCATTTGTGGACTTGTAAGTGAACGCGATACCAGATTTTCTTATACATTCAAATTTATTATTTCTACGTTCCCTCTCTATTTAGCACGATTAAAGCTGTAGTCTTCGTTTCGTCTCGGAAAGTGGAAAATGGCTGCTAATGAATAACAGATACGCTTCCAACGCTTGCTCTTCAAGATCAAGCTCTATTGCATGCCATGTTGGCGACAGCCAGTTTGCATATTGCGAAACTCCAAAACAGTCCAATAGCCTCCTCTCTGAAACATTGTGCAATTGCAATTCGAAGGATTGCAAAAAATGTGTCCAATCCATCCAGAATTGGTAATCCTGCCACGTTAGCTGCCACTTTGCTAATAGGTTATTATGAGTGCTGGTGCGCAGATCACCAGAAATGGTGTAATCATCTGTTGGGAGCTAGGCAGTTGTTGAAACACATTGATTTTGCTGGCATGACGACGTATGTTAGATCTTTAAGGGCAAAACGGAGACAAGCAGCGGTTTCTCCAGACCTTTATGATGGTGACGATTTCGAGCATAATTTCATCGAAGACGATATCGATGAATATGACGAAGTCGATGAAAAGATCGTCGGTCTCCTAATGGGGAAATCACTCCGATATGACCAGTATGGACGGATTATTGATGGCACTTACTCTGGTGATACCATAAGCAAAATATTCTCACCGAAAGAGCTGGAGAATTATGATACCCTAAAAGATCTCTTCTGGTGGTATTGCAGACAGGATGTCTATCAGAGTCTCCTAAGTGGAGGTCGACTTTTGTATGAAGCCCAACTTATTCAGTTAACCACAGCTAATAGGGAATAGCATGGAGTATGATTACTGGAGTCACTGTCCTCCAAGAGCCCCACTCGGTCGTCTGAGTGCTACGTAAGAGGACCTTTAACTTATTATTGTTGCATAGCTGACTGGCTTTAGATATGGTACCTTTGATCATCTTATTCTACTTCTTGCTCGGGTAGCAGATTTTGCATCCAGAGATCTAAAGAGGAAGAGGGAGGCGGTAAAAAGGAACGGCGGACAGTGGCGCCCACCAGCAACAATGCAGATGCCAGGGCAATCTGGTCCACCTAGGCCACCTCCTCCTAACTCTTCTGCTCAGTTCCCTCAATTTCCCGGCATGTTTCCACCTACTCCCGACCCCACGCTGCCCATGGGTTTTGTGCCTGCAGACATCCCTTCCCCCGAAGATAGTACAGGCGAAGAAAGAGACCTCGACATGCGAACCAAGGAAGCGGAAGAAGAATGGAGCGAAATACTTGCCGCGTTTTCGATCATTCAAGATCAGTTTGGCAGCGACTTTCAAGCACTAGGCCCTGAGTATTGTGTACCCATTCAGAGTCCGTTTGGGACGGCACTTCAGTTCAGAACTTATTCAATTGCTGGTATTTGGATGAATTACTACATGGGTCTAATTTGTCTTCACCGAGCTCACCCTTCCATGCCTCCCGCGGGGATAATTGCAGCAGGGGTTGCCGCGCGGCAAACGGCTTTCTTCGCAAATCAGATTGGGCGCATAACTGCGGGAGTCGCTCCTGAGAGTCTTACAGCTGTCCATGTCAATCCTGGAGTTGGTGCAGGGCTTATTGAATTAACGTTTTGTCTCTTCGTGGCTGGGGTTCAGGTATGCTAAATATTTCAAGTATGAGAATGCTTGTGACTAACAGATTATAGTATCAGGATGCTGAGCAGCGGGCCTGGCTCGTTGATAAGGCTCACAGCGTTGCCCGACTTACTGGGTGGCAGAGCGGGGTCGCAGTTGCTGATGGCTGTGAGGCGTACTGGTTTAGGGCAGCCGAACTTGGGAGAGGGCCTCCATACACTAAGAGGCATGATCTTCGTATGGAGAAGGAGATTCTCAATCCAATAAGAGTATTTCCAAGAGTTGGGCCAGATTCTAACCAACCGGGACCAAGGGTTAAAACAGATGAGAGGGTACATTATGCCCTCGGAATACTCAGTCTTCAAGAAGACATAGAAAGGCTTGATTTGGACTAGCGATTGAATGCATGCTAGTCATACATTTAGTAGTCTCAATCTCCGTATCCACAGCTGTAGTCATTTGTCATAAATACGATGTGGGCTATCATACAAGATACCATCTAAGCCAAATTTTAGATACCAATGTCCGATTAAGGATTTTGTCTTATATTTCAATATTTTGAAAGGCGGTATCTCAATTTGCTGGTAACCTCTCCACAACTGCCGCCATCTCTTCATCGGTATAGATTCTGAAACCTCTCTCTTTCGTTACACTTGCAAGTTGCACATTTTTGGCATCTAATTTCTCCTCCATGACCTGCTTTAATGTCTTCAGAACTAAGGTTTCGGCTTCTTCGATGGTCAAGGACTGTAGGATATGTCAGAACTGGTATTTAATTTTAAGTGTTAGATTACCTTGTGGAACTCATTTTGCAATTCCGCTTGTGCTCCTTCAGATCCGGATCCAATAGCCTTCGCATCATATCTGTAAAACGTACCACTTGGCTCGGCGTGGTATAGCTGTGGACCATCCTCATCATAACCTGCAATCAAAAGTGCCACTCCGAAAGGCCTGCTCATAATGCTCTCTTCGCCGTCAGCACCTTCACCGAATCTTAATGCCAAATCACAGATCGCTTGTGTGCAGCTCTCTACCCTCAAAGGCTCGTTGTAGTGGAAGGAGTGATTTTGTGACTCGACTCGAGCATGTTCAACCATAGACCGTGCATCAGCTTGGAGCCCGGACATAGCACATCCAATATGACGATCAATTTCAACAATCTTCTCGACAGAAGAGGTTTCGAGAAGGGTAGAAGTGACTCTCTTTTCAACGCCTAGTATAACGCCACCCCCGGTTGCAACTCCGATTGCTGTTGAGCCCAGTTTGATAGCCTCGAGAGAGTATTCGACCTGGAATAAGCGGCCTTCCGGGGAGAAGGTACTATGGCAAGTAGATTAGAACCAGTAAGTAACATTAAGAAGCGTTGGTAAGGTGGGTATATGGCAGAGGCACGTACTTTATACCTCGATCTATGCCATCAACCGTTAGCTATTGTTTTATTTAAAGCTCAACCATACGTACCATATTCGGATCTAGCAATAAACATCTTTGCAAATCGTTAGGGGAATTTAAAACTGAACTGCTGATTTCTTAGTAGAATAATACAGAGAGTTTGTCGCAATGCTTGTCTTAGAGAATGGTGTTGGTGACCGATATAGCTTTTAGGCAAGCTCCAGGTACGTGGAAGCTGCTGCTGGGATCATTTGACACTAAACCTATATCATCTTAGCCTGCCGCGCCTGAACGCGTCCACCAATGCAGGTGAAGAGTGATAATATCAACGTTTAAATCCACGATACTCTATTTATGGGCGGGGCTTGATTTTACTTCCTTTATTCACTGGATCGCGTGTTTGCAGATTCGTGGAAAAGATCCAGATGTGACAGCAATGTCCTCCTCCTCCAACGCCAGAGCGTCTACGTACACTGAGCGCCGAACAACTCATGATAATGGAACCGCCAAACCCCGCGCCCCGTCTGGGCAAGCAACAAGCAGAAGTGAGAGGCAGGACCCTCGCAAAACACAGTCCCCTCAGATGTCTTCCAGCGGTTCTTTCCACAAAAGAAATGCATCCAGTTCACAACCACTGAATAAAGGAGTAGAAGAGAGGCGAACCGAACGAGTTCAAGTAACGACTCGCGAAACTCTCACCTCCCGTACGAAGAGTCCCCATGTACCATCTGTCCAACCAGAAAGACAAAGAGCACCGGATTTAAGCAGCAGACATTCAGCGGATCCTCGAACCAAACCTGTTAAATCTGAAACTCCGCAAGGTATGTTCTTTCATATGCCCAATTTTTTGCTTTCGACACTCATTCTAATACAATTTGTAGAATTATGGGCCCCCAAAGCGAGTTTAATGCCACATACATCGGCACCCCTCGCTTCTCGTATTTCTATTCCACCTCTTGGCTCACAGGTGCCACCTTCTCTACAACCGATATCCCTCGGAGACCTCTCACTGGAAAGCCAAGAATCGGCAATCATAGAAGATCTTTTGCTGGTGCTCATGGGATATGAGGGCCAGTATATCCAATTTTCCAAGAACTACAACCCAAATGTAGAGAAAGATCGTTTATCCGGCCCCGGCTTTAGGATACTTCCGGGACTAGATCCTAGTCTTCAGGACCTGACGTCTTCTGTGCTAAGGATGGCAACTCACTATGGAGCCATTGAAGCGTTTATCGAAGTGCAGAGCCGAGAAGAGTTTGGGTCTGTTAATCATGCGCTTTGTGCTGCTATCAGGAAATTATTGCAGGAATATCTCGTTCTGGTTGCTCAATTAGAGACTCAGTTCCGCACAAATCCTTCCTTTACTCTCCATAATCTCAATTTGCACACCCTTCCAACAAGTCACATGATGTTGCAGCTATATTCTCTGGCCCATGAGATCTTGAAGCGGAATTCTTTGCTGGAGGAGGATTTGGATGATTCGGAAGACTTAGATGATATCGAAAATATGCTCGAGAATTTAAGAGAACACGGCGATTTGGGGCCTGGAAGTATACCTGGAAAGAAAATCTGCAAGGGAGGTAGTGTCCTTGGGTTGATCACTCAAAGACTGAGTGCAATGTCAGGCGACCCTGCCTCTCGCTCACTTCTCACCTCGCTGTTACGGGATGCCAGTCGACCTTATATGGTGATGCTGAACGAGTGGCTACATCACGGTAGTATCAAAGATCCTCATTCAGAATTTCTGGTCAGAGAACAGAAGAGTATCAGGCGAGAGGAACTTGAACAAGATTATACTGATGAGTATTGGGAGAGACGATATACGATACGAGCCAACGACGTCCCTCCGCAGTTAGAAGGAGTCAAAGATAAAGTATTGCTGGCTGGAAAATATCTCAATGTTGTTCGGGAATGCGGTGGCGTGGATGTGAGCAAAGCAGTGAAAGATGTTCCCCGGTCTTTTGACGATAGCAGGTTTCTGGATAATGTCAATAGTGCATATGCTCATGCCAATAACTCTCTGTTAACATTATTGCTTACGACTCATGCACTTCCTGCCAGACTGCGGTCACTCAAACATTACTTTTTCCTGGATCGCTCTGACTTCTTTTCTTATTTCCTGGAGTTAGGGGCGTCTGAATTGCGTAAGCCAGTCAAAACTGTCAACACTAACAAGCTTCAGTCGTTGCTTGATCTTGTTCTGCGACAGCCAGGAAGCGTCGCTGCTCAGGATCCTTTCAAGGAAGATATCAAGGTGGAAATGAATGAAATCAGCCTCACAAATTCATTAACGAGGGTCGTGAATATTACTGGTATCGAACAAGGAGAAACACTTCAGCCGCCAACCTCTCAGCCTCCTAGTGAGAGCGATAAAAATGCTGTCGGTTTCACATCTCTCCAGCTGGACTATTCAGTTCCCTTTCCAGTTTCTCTTGTCATTAGCCGAAAGACCATTTGGAGATACCAGGCATTGTTTCGGTATCTCTTATCACTACGGTACTTAGAGCAACAGCTTGTATCGTGCTGGCAAACTCACAATCGAGCTGCAAGCTGGTCTCATAAAAGCTCGAACCGAGCTCTAGAGATGTGGAAGCGAAGAGTGTTTACCTTGCGAGCTCGTATGTTGGTGTTTGTGCAACAGCTGCTCTACTTTTGTACGGCAGAAGTTATAGAACGGAATTGGCAAGCACTAATGGCAAAGCTGAACGCCAAAGAGGAAAGCAAAGATGGTAAGAAGTCAGCAGTACGGACAGTCGACGAGCTCATGCAAGATCATGTTGACTTTCTGGATACCTGCCTCAAAGAGTGCATGCTTACCAACGGAAGGCTTCTAAGGGTGCGTCACCTCTCCTATCGGGGGATTCCTGGAACTAATGTCTTTGTACAGATACATTCCAAGCTGATGCAAACATGCACCATGTTTGCAACTTATACCGGCTGGCTCTCTAGGGAGCTTGAAAAATGCGATCCAGACCTTGCTCGTACTGAAAAGCCGGTGAGTAGCAATGTGCAATGATTGAAATGCCAGGCTAACAAGTAGTAGGATGGTTCAAACGAACCTGGGGCTGCCCTTGATGGGGCACGACTTGAGAAAATGTACGACATTATCAAGAAGTATGAGTACAACTTCAGTCGTCACCTGCAGATTCTTCTTGATGCCTTGAATCATTACGCTGCCACCGAAACCGTGGTCTTGCTTGACCTATGCGCCAGATTGAGCACCGCCAACCAAGGAACCGAATACAGCGGTCTTAAGAATGATGACGATGGGGCAGTGCCAGCGTAATTTACTTATTTATGTAGGCTTTATGGCATGTCTTATGATACCCAAGATTTTTCAGCAATCTGCTAGAGCATGAGGCGTTAGGATAAACAGGTATTGGTTAGGGGACCAAGCATGATGAGTTTCCGCGAGCGAGACATCAGGGTAACACCTTCCGAAAGACGGAGGAATAAACTGGTTCTTCACGTGCATGGATCAGATACGGCGAGTTCTTATTAGCCCCGGATGGCGGAGAAACTGTTCTGTCATGGTGAGATGTGCATACGGGCAGCGGGCATGCTTGCCATATTGCCAAACATTCTGTCTAAGAGGCCAATACCATCGCATCGCTATCGGGTTGAACTGTTTGCTGTGATAAAAGAAAGTTTGCGCAGGTTCCAGCATCTGGTTTGTCCCGCGGGCGTCGGGTGATTTAAGGCACCCGTACCCCGCCACTCACCGCTTTTTTTTGCCCAGTGGGCTGCTAAGAAAGTATGAAGCAATGCTCCACCACTGCGTTCCACCACAAAACTCCGACCTCGCCTATACTACTTAGATTACTTGTTCCAACACACCCTTACGGACGGGTCCTATGCCGCCAGATACAGTAGATCGCTGGGCCGAAACTTACATATCGGCTAGCACGCTGCTGGCGTAAAGAAGAGCCTAGAAATTGTTGTATCCATCGTAGGTCCCCACTTCGCTATTCTCGTCGTCCTGTACCCTTGCTACTTCCTTCACCAAATATCCCGCACGTCATTCTGCTGCCTTCCATATACTAAGTGCTATGGTTATCGCATGTTTTGAGACCATTGCGTAAGCTAATTTGAGTTTATCAGATCTTCCTCCTATACCGCGAGCCGTGGGTAGTCCTTTGTACCAAGATGCATATCAAAGACATGGTAGCGGAGGCCGAGAGGTCGGGGAAGCCTACCTTCTCCTTCGAATTCTTCCCCCCGAAGACGGCACAAGGTGTTCAGAACTTATATGATCGTATGGACCGTATGCAGGGTCTAGGCCCGAGCTTTATTGATATTACTTGGGGAGCTGGTGGCCGGATAGCCCAATTGACCTGCGAGATGGTCCACGTCGCACAGTCACAATACGGTCTGGAAACATGCATGCACTTGACTTGCACCGACATGGGAACGGAGAAAGTTGATGAAGCCCTCAGGAATGCCTATAAAGCTGGATGTACGAATATCCTGGCCCTCCGTGGTGATCCGCCCCGAGACAAGGAAAAATGGGAAGCTACGGAAGGGGGTTTCCAGTACGCAAGGGATCTGGTCCGGCATATTCGTGAATTATATGGCAACCATTTTGATATTGGTGTCGCTGGATATCCGGAAGGCTGTGATGACCAGAGTGATCCGGAACTCCTACTAGACCATCTGAAGCAAAAGGTCGATGCGGGTGCCTCGTTCATCGTAACGCAGATGTTCTACGATGTCGACAACTTTATCAGCTGGGTTGGTAAAGTCAGAGCGAAGGGCATCGATGTCCCCATTATTCCTGGAATTATGCCGATCAGCACGTATGCAAGCTTTCTGCGGAGGGCGAATCACATGAACTGTGCCATACCGCCGAAGTGGACTGCTGCGCTTGGAGCTGTCAAGAATGATGATGCCGCCGTTCGTAACATAGGAAAAGGTCTCGTCGCTGAGATGTGCCGTAAAATTTTGGCGTCTGGGATACATCACTTGCACTTTTATACCATGAATCTGGCCCAAGCCACGCGCATGGTCCTGGAAGAACTCAATCTAACTCCATCCATTGAGCGCCCATTGAAGCAGGCGCTACCTTGGAGACAGTCGCTAGGTCTTGGGCGTAGGGATGAAGATGTGAGACCGATCTTCTGGAAGAATCGCAACAAGTCATATGTCGCCCGCACTCAAGATTGGGATGAATTTCCTAACGGAAGATGGGGAGATTCGAGGTCTCCCGCTTTTGGTGAGCTGGATACTTATGGCATAAGGTTGAGAGGAACGAGTGAGCAAAATCGGGAACGCTGGGGAGAGCCTAAATCGGTCAAAGACGTGGCGGAGATATTTGTGAAATATCTCGAAAGCCAACTCGATAGCCTCCCGTGGAGCGATGCGCCCATCACCAGCGAAGCAGACGTGATCAAGTCAGACCTGATCAATATCAATAGACGTGGTCTGCTCACCATCAATTCGCAGCCGGCTGTGGATGGAGTCAAATCCTCTCACCCGGTGCACGGCTGGGGTCCAAACAATGGCTATGTCTATCAAAAGGCATACATAGAGCTCTTGGTGCCACCAGGCTTGATACCCGAGCTGACCAAGCGAATTGAGGATAACCCAGACTTGACATACTATGCCGTGACCAAAACCGGGCATCTAAGAACAAACGCCCCTGGCGATGGACCAAATGCTGTAACTTGGGGAGTCTTCCCAGGCAAGGAGATTGTGCAACCAACGATAGTCGAGACCATCAGTTTCCTGGCATGGAAGGATGAGGCTTTCAGCTTAGGTCTAGACTGGGCTAAGTGTTACCCAGCCTCGAGCCCTAGCCGTCAACTAATCGAAAATATGATGGAAACTTGGTACCTTGTCAATATTGGTATGTGTTTCATGACACACTCTCATATCATGATTTATGTGTTGACTTATTTGACTCTTAGTACACAATGATTTCCATCAGGGCCACGGCCTATTTTCGCTTTTTGAGGGACTTGTAGTAGAAGATTTCGATCAGCCCTTCGACGCAGTGCATCATTCTAATGGGGTTGCTATTGTAGATGGAGACGACTCCGTAGCAACCACACCAAAAGTTATAGAGAAAAGTCTTAATTAAAAACTTACGGGGCAAGAGCGTTGCTCCTGATTGGGTATAGGCGGATACCTAGTTCTTTTTCATCAGCATACTATGCGAGAACGGATTCAACTCTCTCGAGGTAGTTGACTTCTTTTTTTTTACAAAAAGAAAAGGATTTGGCATTAATTAGCATTTAATGGCATAGTATGGTGTTTGTTTGTGTTTTGGGAAGATGGGGGCAAACTTCAACAGGTTTGGCGTTATTCCTTGATTTTTCTCAACGATACCATCAGGGAGTACAAAACGGGTCGGGTTCTATGCGTTGTTTCTTTCTTTTTTTACAAAATTTACAGGGTGGGAAATGGGATGGCTTTTTTTGAGGGCACTTAACGATCCTCAAAATCTTGTGTTAGTAGCAGAGGTATTAACTATCCTCTGGTAAGAAGAAAGGGTTTCCGTAATATCACATGCGGAGAGGTTAGCAGCTAGTTTTGGGAGATGGTCAAATAGGTGCTAAATAAAGCCGTCAACCGGCATTCATCAGATGAACTATGATAACGTTTCAGATCTTCAAAGTGACATGGTCCCTTCTTTTTTCCCTTTTACTGAGCTTTCGTGATATGTCATCCGTTTTAGAGCCGCCAACTCGACCAAGGGATAGTACGCCTTCTGTTGCAAGCGGTTACCAAGTTCAAATTAAAAAAAACCAGCATTCACAATAAGAGGTGTTTCAAGGCACCATGGAAGTTTTGGTGGAATTGAATCGGTCTTCTATTGCTTGCTCGCTTCTCGTCCTGGTGGCTTCTCTCTTCTAGGCTATTCACAGAAACAGAAAGAAAATAACAACACTAACAAGGCCCCCTTTTGAATCCTCAAACCCCTTTGCCCTTCATCAGCAGCGGTAGCCGCAGCCAGAGAGACAAGAGGACATCTTTGCTTTTCCTCCTGCGTAAAATCTTGAGTTACCTGTCCCGAATCTGCAGCTTTGTTTAGGCTACCGCCTCATCCACCCACTCCCCTTCTCTCCCGCGGGGCTATTCATTCCATGCGAAGTTACAGTGGAAGGCGAGAGACCTATGCTTTAATCGAACAGGACAACACCCAACAAAAGGGTTGCTAACAAAAGGCAAAATAGGCTTTGTAATCAGTAGGATGCGAGCGAGGCTAAGTACACGTTTTGTCCCGATAGTTGAGGTCATCTGTAAAACATGATGGAATTCTGAAATGCCGGCATTAGGGGTGCATTTGTCTCACTTCCATGCGTTCAGTCCCGCCCATGGGTCACTCGAGCTCTGCTGTGGAGCGCCCCCCTGTGGTTGAGAAGGATGCATTCCGTAGCCGTAGCCTCCCGGCGGTGGAGATCCTGGTTGTGGGAATGTTTGCTGCGGACCTAGTGGCGGTGGTCCGGGTGGCGGAGGAGGCGGAATATAACCAGGAGGAATGTATTGTTGTGAAGCTTGTTGATGAGGTCCTCGGTTATAGGCTTGTGTATTCTGGGAGAAGGACGTTTGAGTGGGCGGTGGTGATACGGCTTGGGCTGGGTATAGGCTAGGATTATAGCCAGGCTGAGCTTGCGGCGTGTGCTTTCCCGCCGAAAAATAGGGATCGCCCGTCTGCGGGGCCTGTGCGGGATAGTACGAACCATTCTGAGGACTGCTGAACGACGGGTAGGCAGACTGGGGGTGAGCGGATTGAGGCTGGGTAGAAGGCGGCTGAGGCGAGGTGGGAAATTGATATTGGCCTGCGAAATTCGTGGTTGGGTATCTTGTGGAAGGTGATGTGGAGGAATAGGACAGTGACTGTGATCTAGGGGATTTAGCGGATGAAGGCGACGTCGAAGGATCCATCGACATGCGTTCCATGAGACCCCTAAGGCGTTCCCTCTCCCTGTCGGCTTGCCCGCTGGCACTGCTTGCTCTATCCTGCTCGATCTGATTGAGAAGTTGGGCTCCTTCAGCTCGTCGATTGCTTACAAACGTATCAACGTTCTTGCTGAGGCTCTCTACTGTATCCTTCATTTCGCCGTACCACTTCTTGGCACCTTGGAGGCCTGCCTCAAGATCCAAAAATTCTTGGTGAATCTTCTTATATTTCGACATCACGCCAGACTGCTGTCGGACAATGCTTTCATACTTGTTCTGTTCTGACCTCACTCTCTTGTCTTGCAAGAGGTTGTTGAAGGTCACCGTGAGTTCCTTCATGAGCGAGGACTGCTTGTGGTTCGCCGAAAGAAGTCGATTTTGATACGGGCGGAACTTTTCAAGCTCAGCTTGAAAGAGCTTGCTTTCGACATTCGCCTTCTTGTTCAAGATGAGGACTTGAGAGATATCATCTGTGTGGACCTGTATTTTTCTGGTTAATAGGATTCCTTTCCTTAGAGAGCATCATAGACACACCTTTTCTTTCAGATCCTTCAAGACCTGAGATCGTTCCCTTTTGATCATGTTCAATTTCTTTAAAATGTCCTCTACCTTGGCAATCTGATCCGCTACACTAGGGCTCCCATCTTCAAAGTCATCATCCAGGAGATTGCCTTCTCCGTTTGCAGAACCTCCGGCATTATTCCTTGACCTACCACCGACCTGGATGAGAGCTTTCTGGAAGAGCACATCGCCCTCTCCAGTTTCGCCGGCCGATCGCATCTCTTCGAAGTCAGTCTCATATTGGCGAAACTTCGAGTACAGCTGATTATCACTGCGGGAGGCTTCTTCCAGAGCGTCTCGATAGTTCCGAATATCACTTCGCAATGTGGAAGTCAATCTAGAGCTCGGTTGTTGGGTCCACTCCCCTTCGTATTTCGACCGCATCTTTTCACAGACACTCTCTTCCATGTCCAAGTGCTTACTACTCTTGTCGAGTGACGCCAGAATAGACTCTCTACTCGACTGCAGCAATTCAAATGTCGGGCCTACGGGTGAGTGTGTAGCAAGATCATCACACCAACTCCGGAACTCATCGTCGGCAGTGAGTTCCTGGTCAAAGCCTCCTTTGAGCACCTGTAGAGCCCCTGGAAGCCTTAAGTAATCTAAGCTAGCTGCCATCTCACCATTTGCGATCTCCACACGTTCGGTCTCCGCTCGTACTAGTTTGGCCTTCTCTTCGTCGTATAAACTTGCAGATTCGGTCACAGACATGGGTATCATTTTCTGGAAAATATCCGGCCCGATAATGCGTTGAATATCTTGTCCGCCGTAGAGCTCACTGACAGGTATAGCTTTGGCTGCGGGGAGTTTTGGGATTACGCCAAGAGACGCTGGAGGAGGGACTGTCTGGTGATATATGTAATCGTTGTCTTTGGTGAGTTCTACTAGCTTTTCCTGGACGCTGGTAAGGTGGCGCTTGGTTAATTCAGCCAGAGCAGCTCCTGCTTCGGATGTCAGATTTGAGTTGGCCGGAACATTTCCAGGAAATCCATTTGCGAGCTTATTAGCATCTTTGGCAGCGGTCTCCGCTACTTGTAAGCGGGCAATAGCGCTGCCATGGGAGTTGGCATCGTCCTCCGCCAGAGCCTGGTAATATTGAGCCACAGACAACATATAGTTGGATTTCACCTGTCAATTATTAGTAAATCAAGAGTCAGTAATACCCCTCTTCCCGGTTTCCAGGCGATGAGCAAACTCTGTCTTCTCCAAAAAAAACCAAGCCATTGAAGGATATCCGCAACTCTAAGTAACCCGAAGAGCTTACCTGCACCACTATGAGCCAGACCTTCTCAAAAATCGCCTTGTTCACGTTTTCCTGTGTGCCTTCCACTGCCTGCGAATATAGAAAGCCTGCCTGGCTCGCCAACTTCGCCAATAGTCCGACCTTCTTGCCATCCGCTATCTGCTTCTCGAGGAAGACTTCCTGCGCCTGCGCAAGCATGATCTGAATGAGGGTCTTGACGGTATCCCGACTGAGGTCGGTGGAAGGAGCGTGCAGAAAGTTCTCATTGATATAGGTAAACATGCCAGCTGATGCCTGGAACGAGTGATAGGCGGTCTTGAGTCCGGAGTCCTCACCGCGGGGCTGGTTGGCAGCATGGCAGGACAGTACAGCGGAGATATTGAAAATGATCGAGGCTTTTTCGTATGCTAGAGAGTATTGCGAGGTGGACTTGTGGGTAAATGCGTCGAACCTAGAGGTTGCGGAGCGCGGGGTGTCAGCTAAGGGATGATTCCATATGTATATATAAGTAGCACGCATATACAGGTTCAAGACCACCAGCTTACCAGGTAAAGGATATCTTGATGTGATTTTCGTCAACCGGGAACCGGAGATCCAGCAATTCCAGCTGCCCATAGTACCGGTAGAGCAGGTCTCGACCGGCGGCGCTGTCCTTGCCCGCTCCCCTCATGTCCTGACGCAGGCGGTTCAGCGTTGCGCACTCCTCCGCATACCGCTCGGGGTCATCTCCGTACGTGTCCCGAATGTAGCTCTTCAGCGGCTGGATCCAGTCGATCTCGTTGGTGGCCTTCAGAGGCACGGAAATCATCGGTGCTTGCATGGTGCCTCGTGTGTCCTATCTCAATTCCCGCCGCCTTCTCGTAAACCGCCCGCGGGCGAACCGTCCTCGCACAAGCTGCGTGAAAGCAGGATAGTACCACCGGGCAGGACACTCTCAGACTCGTCGTCTTGCCAGCGTCGTCGACGTTGTGAAAAGCTGCGGTTGTAAAGACGAGATCGGATCTGGTGGGAGGGGTAGAAATCGGGGGCGTCTGCCGTCGCAAAGGGTGGTGGTGGTGGTGGTGTTGCTGCTGATGTTGAACTATGACGCTCGAGCTAGCCTACCGTAGCGGTTCGAAGCGTGAGCGCAACCTCATGCCCCGATCTCATACTCCCAGGCCTCTGTGTAGCGTCTGCTCGCGAGCGTAATCTGGGACACGGAATCTTGGTGCGATGCTGTACGATCTTGGAATCTTGGAGAGCAGCAGTCAAAAGGACGATGCTGCTGGTTCGGGGATGGGAGATGTAACGAGAGTACGAATACTGCGTGTTATTATTTATTTATTACTTTAGTACGTACAGACTGACCGCAGCCCAGCGGAAACCTGCATTTACAAGTACACAAGCTTCCTGACCCGCCTTTTCCCCCCTCAGCAGGCGCGCCACAGCATATCAGCGTAGAATCTCTTCAGATTTGTGATCGATTAGCGCCGGGAAATTGTCCAGCGGGCCTGTGATCGTTGCTGGAGTTAAGGGCATGGATCCGCGCTTTTCTTCATGCCCGCAGGGAGGAGATGCACACTGCACCTACGACGTTGTCCCATGTGTTAGCCGCCGGCCTCTGCTGGAGAGAAGGTCTCTGGCGCCAGGTGGGCAAGGCAGGAGGGAAATCACCCCAGCACCAGCACCAGCACCCGTACCCGTACCCGACGAGAGCAAGAGACTCGATGGTACGAGCCCGTGGAGTTTTGGGCGCGAGGAACTTCCCCTTTTCTGCTCGCGACTACACTCACTGCGTGCCCTCTACGTGCAGTAGTTCCATCTTGATCCCATCCCCGCTGCAGTGGCTCGAGGGTCGAGCAACAGCAGCACTTCGGCGCCAGGCGGATCCGGGCTGCCATTGGCCCAGGGCCGGTGTGCCCAGCACCAGCCATTTGCCCAAAGCTCAACCCGCGAAATCAGGGGACCCGCGCAAGCCTAAATTCCACGGGCCGTGGCGAGTGGTCCAGCGAGCAAATGACCGTCCAGGGCGCCCTGCTGCGCGCAACTAGTGCATTTGGAGTCGAGAGGCTCGTCCCTCTGAGAGCATCCACGGTGGACTGTTCCCGGTGGAAGGCTGATGGTTATTTGGCTTGTTGCACGCAGTCACTCATTTACTCACTCACTCTCACGTCGCCTGAGTCCCGAGAGCCTGCAGCGGCTCCCAACCCCACCAATATCTGCATGGCCTTTGCCGCGGCCTCCGATGGGGCCCCCCGAGGCTGCTTGCTGGTCGAGTTACATCCGCTCTTCATCACACTAGGCTGCATCTGGGACGGGAGTAATTGGCTCTAAACGGTAAATTTGTATCTGTAGTCTGTCTGAGCAGAGATATCCTCAAGATATACAAACAGGTAATGTACAGGCTGAGAGCTCGATCGGCTCTCGTAAGAAGCCCCCCCTTTTCCCAGCTCAACCTTCTAATGCGCCGCGCGGCCGGTGCCGCTGTCCCAGTCTCCATCATCATACACAAGCCCTCCGAAAATGCAGTATTAAGATCTACAGCACCTGAATCCTATATAGTACACAGATGGCCATTCGTCCCCCTTATTTAGTCTCCTCGCCTCCTTTCTTGGCGCCATCCTTATCCTTTGCCTCCGAGACATTACCATCCGGCTTCTCCTTGCTCGTCTGCTCGTCTGCTCCGTCCTTCGAAGAACTGTTGGAGTGATCAGTAAACTTGTGCCATACAGATTTGAGGAATCCTTCGTGCTTTTGCGAGTCGGCTGCTTTCTGCGAGTCCGGTGCATCAGATGCGGCAGTCGTGCTATGGTCTAGTTAGCCAACCTCAAAAGAGAGTAGATATCAATCGCGGTGATGCTCACTTGGACCGCGAGATGTTCATAATCCGCCTCGCTGACTTGTCACCCATCTCGTCGGCAAGCATCTCCACAATCGTGCGTTGGTTGGCACTGAGGTACTTGGGCATCTGCACCTTGAACTCGACCTTCAGATCGCCCGATGCGCCTCTCCGAGCTTGCAACTTCTTCATGCCCATACCAGGGAGCGTAATCTTGTCTCCGGTGCCGGTTCCCGTGGCCACCTTGACGTTCACATCCCCGTCGAGCGTTGGAATCTTCACTTCTCCTCCCAGAAGCGCGGTAGTAAGTGGAATCGTCGCAGTGTACAATACATCGGCCCCTGCGCGACGGAACTTGGGATCAGTGGCCACTCTCACCAACACGTAGAGGTCGCCAGGAATAGACTTGGCATCAGGAGCTGCAGAAGCGCCCGTTACGGCTGCATCGCCTTCACGATCTATCCGCAGTCTCATTCCATCTTCTATGCCTCCAGGAATATCCACTTTGATGGTCTTTCTCTCCCGCACCACCCCATTACCGGAACACGTACGGCACTCGCTGCCTTTGGGTATCGTATAACCTTGTCCACCACATGTACCACAGGTTGAAGCCATTTGGAATCCTCCCGACATGAAGTGCACTCGGGTTCCCGTACCACCACAACCTGGACATTCTGTCCGCTTTGCGCCCGACTTCATTCCATCTCCGGAACAGGTCTTGCAAGTCGTCAACGGCGTGATGGTGATTGTCTTGCTGGTGCCCTTGGCTGCCTCCATGAAGGACACGGTGGTTTGCACTTCTATATTATCTCCGACCAGAATCTCCTCCTGCTGGAATGGACTTCCACGGCCACCAAATCCGGACCGTCCTCTAGCACCGCCAGTAAATCCTCGAAACAAGTCCTCAAAGTTGAAATCGGCTCCAAACCCAGCTGCGCCGCCAAAGCCACCCGCTCCGAAAGGATGTCCTCCTCCAAACGGTCCTCCACCAGAAGGTCCAGGTCCAGGTCCTGCTCCTGCTCCTTGGTCAAATGCTGCTGCACCAAACTGATCGTAAGCTGCCCTCTTCTGAGGATCCGTCAGGAGCTCATACGCCGACTGTGCTTCCGCAAACCTGTCTTTTGCCGATGGATCCTTATTGGTGTCCGGATGGTATTTCTTTGCCAGGCCGTAGTACGCCTTTTTGATAGCCGCAGCGCTTGCATCCTTGTCCACTCCCAGCACGGTATACGGATTCTTAGTCGCCAGCAGGTTCGAAGAAGCATGGAACTCCTATCATCACAATGATAAGTCAGCGGAAAGAGATTTCAAGAAATGCTAGAATGGGGCCTGGTGATGGATTTCTCAGATGACATACCCTGCGCTGTGAAGATGGCTTCAGAAGCCATTGATTGTCCGAAGCAACTTGAGGTCGCCGAGATTGATCCTTGACAGTGCAAATATATCGGATTTCATGGCTGTTTCCTGACCGACGACTCCTCAACCGCTGTCCGCATGCCTTGGTGGGATGAAATATCCGAGTCGACGGAGCGACTTTGGTCAAGATGCTTGCAGTACCCGTATTCATCGTGGTGGTAAAATGTCATGCATCGGTCCAAAATTGTCGCAGCTGCCAGAAGACTGACAGAGTGAATAGGGTTTTGAATCAGTTCCCGTTGGGGAAATGTTGTGAAAAGCTCTTAACACAAAACTTCAATGCTCACACGAGAGAGAAAGTTGACGCGGTTGTGTTAAACAGCCACAGCGAACTTTTTATTGGTGAAGTGGTCGTGAAATCCGATGGAAGCCATTGGCGAGGAACGGCTAAGTGCCTTCAAGCAGGGATGCTCGTCTCGGCTCACAATTTCTAGAAGGGTCCTTCAGGTGCTATGGACAGCCATGACATTCGTTATACCAGCACTTTAAAAAAGAAATAAAAAGCATTCAGAGCTTCGACTAGACATGCATTCTCTTTCATTGTCGTCGTTATCTGATTTGCTTCACCCGGGTTAAAATGATTCTTGTACTGACATCCCGGCACAACGTCATACGCTCGCTCGGCTTTCTCATCGGCTTTATGACAAGCTACCAAATAACCAAAAATTCACAAGACTGAGATTCTAAGCACCATTTTTTCTAACTGTGATATTTATTGCTCTAGAGTGAGGAGAGAATAATATCCGTCTGCATAGCTACCTAGCTGCATTACTATGGCGCCTTCTTGAACCAAATCCCTGATTACCAATCAAAAGAATGCAAAAATCCATGTTCCATATCCTCCATTAATGCTGTTGAAAAATACCCTAGATAGAACCATTTGAATACCGAAATCCAACCTAAGCCCGTGGAAATATGTGCCAGTGATCTCATAAAACGCCGCAAACCAATGTCTAATACCAGTATGAAAACCCCCTATCGAGGATGCTGAGGCGCAAACCGCATACGAAAGTGTTTATCTAGAGACAAACTCCATTAGCTCTCTCTGTACTCTCTAGAAGCAGGTATGGGGAATTCTAGACGAAATCCAGAGTCTCGACTCACCTTGCCATCGCACCTTGTACAAGAAATCCACGACCACCTCGTTCTCCGCTATTCCCATGCTGTTGAAGTGCCTCCGGACAGCATTGGCCAAACTGTCTTTGTCCTGTCTGCGCTGGTCTTTCTTCCTAGCCATGGTCGGCGACATCCTGCCAATGTGTGAGGTCGAGAGAACGTGTTGGTTGTAAGGTTTCTTGAAGGTTGCGGCCGTATTCAGGCGGTAGTCATATCGATATCCATGTAGAATCGACGGGTCGAACGATGACCACTGAATCTGTGACGGAAATAAATGTATGGGCGATTGTCCGCATGAGGAAACGAGGTGTTGGAGAAAACTTACACTTGGGTTCGAGTCTGAACCGGCCGTCGACGGATCAGACCCAGCGCCGTACTCTGCCATCGCCACATCTCGCAAGGCGCTGGTTGTATTTGCGATGGTATTGTTGGCTACACGACGGTTCTTGCTGCTGGAGACACCGGACGGGTTCGAGTGACCCTTTTCCTTGGTGCTGGAAGCTTCAGACCGCGAATCATCGGGCTGATGGCGAGGTCGAGAGGGAGGCATCCTGCGGAAGCCGCCTAGAGCCGGCACAGGAGACGCATATAATCAATTCCGGAGCAGTAGTGATGCACACAGCATGCACTGGTAATTCAACAAGACCCCATTGACTCTCGTCACGTCTGGGTCCCACGCGCAAGAGCTGGAGAAGAGCGATCAAGGAGCAGCATCGGAGCTAGATACAAATTAGGTCTAGCCCACGCCCGGTTCGGAAAAATAGAAGTCCCGCCACAATTCCGGTACTGCGGTTTGCTATCTTGGAGCTTCCGAAGTCAAAGGTGTCAAGGGGCTTCATGGTGACGCAACTAACGAAGTCCTGAACCTGTATCATTCTCTCACTTTGACTCAATCAGTTGCTGCATTTGGTGCTTCAACAACCATGCTCGAACAAGAATACAAGAGATAGTCTGTTCGCTGAGAAGTCTGGACTGATTCTCTCTTGGAAGGAAAGAGCATGGGAACCCATCCTTGCCCGATTTTTCGTCCTCTTGGGTGCCCAGTTTTGCAACCTATTCAGGTAACAAAACACAGAGAGCAGCATCCAGCTATTCGATTGGGGAGTGCGAGGTATGTTGTAGCAGATAGGTCAGCCATAACAAGGTGATGGCAATAAAAAAAATTTTCTTTTCTTCAGATCCTTTCATTCCTTCGTTTTCAGCTCTGCATTTCGAATCATTTCAAAATTTAACGATGATCATGATACTCTGCTGAGGAGATTACCATGCGGCTTGCTGGCACGTCACCGAGACAAGCCACCGCGCGCGCCAACTAGCGCAGCGGGAAGGATTTTACTGTGGCCTGGAGGGGGGTGTTGGGGGGCAGCTGCGAGCAAATCACAGCGATGGGAAACGGGTCAGATGAAGCAACGAAAATTTTTTTGCAGCGAGGAATCGCCTGCTTCAAGCCCCATCATCTGCCCACGCTCCCCTGGCCCATGTTCGCGCGGTGCCCACCCCCAGATTAACGAATGCAGCGCTGCGTGGGCTGCGAACCCATCACGGGCGCTTCTGGAAGGTGAATGGTGCCTGGCCAGCCACAGCACGCCCAACCGCGCCTGTCTCATGCTGCCGCTGCGAAAAATTTCCCAGACCGCGAAATTTTTTCCTCTCTTCCTACATCGACCACCTGCGGCCGGCGGGAAGCCTGTCTCACCTGGGTGCAGTTTGCATCCCTCTCCGCTACGGCGTTCTTCCCGAGTGACGACATCGGAGGATTTCCAACGATGGGTGTCAGCATCAACGGTCTTCCCTGCAGCCTCTTGCGTCTGGTCGCGGGCGCACCTTGGGTTTGAGGCTATCCATCCCTGCGCCCTGGGCCCAGCCAAGGAGTGAAGCAATTGGACCACCCCAACGGTTTCCCAGACCACCCAGGAGAGAGGACCAAAGCAAGTTCCCTCTTGGGCAGTGGATATGCGCCCTGAGGTCGTTTTCTCCTCTGGCACGCGGAAGAAGGGGCGGAGGATAATCACGGCCCCCGTACCAGGCATCTCCCATGTTGGCCAGGCCCCGATTACTGTGTATTTTGGCGTCACGTTCGGGATAACGTGAGTATCTGAGTGAGCACTACTGATTGGGTGCGAGTTCTGCGTGCAATAATACGAGTGACTCGAGGGGTGGTGGACGACATGATGGCCACCGAAATCACTGGATCAGATTCGCCCGAATCATCCTCTCCTAACCCCCAAATTCTGCAGAAGCAAAGGTATGCTGCCCTGCTTCTCCGCAAGCTGTGTGTTGCCAGCTCGTTCTAGAGCTGCCGAGCTAGCAGAGCTCTGTGTGCTGGTACAGTAGATTATCCGAACCGGATTTGCAACCGCTGGGGGCCACAGTAGTGGACTGCAGCATGGTCCGAGAGAGCTTGGATCGCTGGCAGCGGCTTAGTAACCCACATGGTGGTGCTGTAGGTCTGTAAGTGCTGCGGAGTGCAGCGAGCGACGCACGCTACCGTCGTACCACCGTAACGCGAGTTAGCGAGGGCTTAAGTGCCAACCGCACGATGCCCATTCGCACCGCGGAGTCCCGTTTTGGGACTGGCCGCGACGAGAGCGCCGAGTTTAGCACCGGATGCCCTTCTTTTCTGGTGGTTCCGATTCCGGGATGACTGTACCGGGGGGGTCCAGAGCTCGACAAGCTCAACACAGCATTACAAGGGGAAGCTATTCTGGTCGCGTCGCCGCTCAAGCAGAGATGATTTACATGTACCTTGGGTGACCTGAGCCTCCGGGTGCTGCGGGTGGTGCACGTTCTAAGCTCCGGCTGGGGCCGCGCGAAAAGTCTTCCGCGGTGGTGGACGCGGGGCTGGCGAGAACATTTGGCGGCCGAAAAACCCTTTTCCCCTCCTTACGCGGATGCCGTGCCGTCCAGCAGCGCCCGTGGAAGCAGGCCAGGTACGGCACCAGACAGTCCCCTGCTCGGCTGGTGCTGCAGAGACTCTGCGAGCCATGCCATCCATATCCATCTCGGCCCAGAGCACCACGGTCGGAGCCCCAGTCGGAAGACGCTTCGTCCCTGAAGAGGACGTAGGAGAGCAGCAAGGCAAGAAGAGAGGGAGCAAGAGCCCCGTCGCAACCGTACGGGTCTCGCCGAATTTCGAGGGGCCAGGGCACACGAACCACCGAAGCCCCAGTAGGTGTGCGTGCGGCGCTGTGGTGCATGGTTAGGGGGGAGGAACGCACATCTGGCCCATCTGGCTCCTCTCCTCCGTCGCCAGCGAGGGCAAATACAGTCAGGGCACCGTGGGCACCAGGGAAATCACCCGCTCGAGGCGCGCGCTCGTGACCCGGGAAAAAAGTAGCGCCTGAGCCGGGGGGTAACGGATCAACCGAAGGAACCAGCTTGGGTGGTGCCGGGGCCCTGCGCGGTGCCGGAGGGGGAACGAGTTTGCGTCCAAGACTGCTAGACTGCTTCTGCCACGCTCGTGATCCCTCAGGCTTTGGCGGTGCCCACCCACCACCCAAAGCTCGAAAAGGGACGCGCAAAAGAAACGACCCCCAGGAGGCCCAAAGGAGCAAGGAGGCATGAGAGAGAGAAAAAAATTCTCCTTCAGCGACCAGGCCCCTGGCGCACTGCCATTCGCGCGTGCGGTGAGGCTGCAGGCGGGCTTGCTGCTAAAAATCCTGTTGAATCTACGTACCCAGCGCCGTACCCAGTAGCAACAGCCGTGCCCCGTCGTGCCAGTAGTGCCCGGTCCTGGGACGTCCCCGCATTCCACCGCCCAGACGTAGCGCGAAGAGCATTACAGCGAGCAACGGAGAGGGTGAGGGGAGAAGCGCAGCGCAGCAGAGCAGCAGGAGAATACGGTCGCCAGGCTGGCCACTGGTGGAAGCCCAGCCTCGAGCAGCGCAGCAGCCAGAGAGTATTAAAAGGCCACGCCCGTTCCCCCACGCCCGGCGGACGGCCCCAGCCCACTGGATCTGTCAAAGCTGTCGAGCCCGTTCTCCACATCGCCGCACTATTCTTGTACGAGTGTCGTGCTACGCTGGGCCTGTACCGCTGTACTCCGGTACCTCAGACGCTTATTCCCTTCGAGAACCTCAACTCACTCACGACCCTCCACCTTCCTCTTCCCCCAACTCTCCCTCGTCCGCCAGACGTCGTTGCTGTCGCGTGCGCTGAATCCCAAATACGCGCTGGGAGACGGACAGTTACTCTCTCTCTCTCTCGTTCTCTTTCTTTTCTGCCACGGTGCTCCCATTTGCTTTGCTGGAACCTCCAGCCGAGAACCCTTCAATATATCCGTTCCTTGGCGTGTGCGCGCTCTCCCTCCCGACGTCGCGATACTCCGGCATGACCACGTCGGTCGTGCTGGTCAATTGGCCTGTTTGAAAGAAGGCATAGGAAAGCGTGTACCAGCTTGGAGGCCTGCGCAAGGTGCTTCGAGGCCGTGCCATCCGTGGGTGCTGATAATATAGGTTGTGCGCCTGGGGTCGCTCGACCTCCGCCTCAAGCTCCAACTCGGCTCGACACCACTCGCTCTCCGCCCGCCCCTCCTCTTGCACCTCACAACGTTTTTCGTCGCGGGCATGCGCCGCTGATTGCTCTTCCAGCTTTGTTTCGCGCCGGAAGACGTTCTCCCCGTGGCAGATCGACCCAGTCTCTAGGTCGCAGCTCATCACTAGATCCAACTGGTGGAGAGAGCCTTTGCAGACGAACCCCTACCTGCCGCTATACTTCTCTATCCCAAAGGTGTTATGACATCTGTTCTTGCCGCACCAGCTCCGAATCTCCCTGCAAATGATATCCTGACCTCCATGGACTCGACTCAGACGCAGAACCCGGCCCTGCAACACCACCCCAAGCCAGACCCCGACGACAAGAATCGAGGGCGGCACCGGGCGCCGGGAGAGAATGAAGCGCCAGGTGATGTCTCGCCCGTCGACGGCGGTGCAGAGGGCCATTCTTCCGGTCCAGATGGACCGTCCAGGAAACGCCGTCGCAGTCGCAAGGGCCTAGACAAGAAGTTTGAGTGTCCGCATGAAGGCTGCGGCAAGAGCTACTCGAGGGCCGAACATCTGTAAGCATATGCAGACCACAACTCGCCATGCATCCAGCTGGATTCAGATATTGACCTTTGTGACATAGGTACCGCCATCAGCTCAATCACACCCCCAAGCAAATCTATGCTTGCGACTTCCCGGATTGCACGCGCACCTTTGTCCGGCAGGACCTCTGTAACAGGCACCGAGATCGACATACGGCCAAGGGCTCTCAGCTCAACAAGAGAGACTCGATGCTGGCCCATGGATCTCCGACGACCGACACCGGCAAGCCGATGGTAGGCAACCCTTCAGCGTCGCCCGATGTCACGCGATCTGGATTAGGTGCGGCCAAGCCTCGTCCTGGCCAGATGTACCAGTCCCCCCAGGAAGCCCAGGCGACTCCGTTCTCTCCCCATTCATCCTCGACTGGCACCTACGCTGGCACCCCAGCAGCCAACGGTGTCGACTATGCCCAGCTCGGCCCGGGGCCTTTCAAGAGGTCCAACAGTGACAGTGTTGCTCGGGTTCATGACTCCCCCAATCAACCATCTCTCAGACAGCAGCGGCATGCAAGCTTTGGTGTGGTGGATTCCAAGCCGGCGGAATTTGGACGTCCATCGCTACAGTCAGTCGGGAGCTACGGGATGATGCCCTCTGGTGCAGCAGGCCAAGGCTATCATCATGGCGCTCAGTCCAGTCCACAGTCCTTTGTGAGCCAACAAAACTTTACTCCCTTTACCCTACCGCCCCCGGGTTTTGCAACTGCTGCAGCTACCACTTCTGCGGCCACACGAGACTCTGAGCCCTCGTACGCCACGTCCATGTCCGTGGATTACACCGCGTCAGAACCCGCTCCACAACAGTCGGGCCCAGATATGATGCTCCTAGACCAGATGACGGCACCAAACACCATGCCTGTGTTTGGTGGTGAGGGCTACAGTCGATCGCCATTTGCCATCCCAGAGGATTTCGTGGCATATCTGTTCAACCAGCCGCTCGAAGGCGCGTCACCTATGGGTCAGATGGGCCAGCAAGGCTATGCCAAGTAAGTGTGTCTATGCACCATAATCCCGGACGTCCATTTCCCCTCCATAACTATTCCCGCCGCTGAGGTAAACCACATAACTAACAGAGCCATGAAAACAGCTACCCTGATGCACAGGCGTATTATGCCCCGTACTTTGCAAATGACATGAACCTGGGAGGATTCTTCCCTGCGAACCACCAGCAACCGCATCATCCCATGGCCGTCACCAGCTTGCTTGACACCAGTCTACCGGAGAGCGTCTTGTCCGAAGAAAAGAGCCAGGCCATCGTAGACTTGATCAAGGAGCGTTTCAATGAGACGGACCATGCCCCGGTAGCGAAGCAAAAGGAGGCTCTGCTGGAGGGCGATCGTAGCAGCGACACTCACATGCTCAGTCGGAAGATGATGCAGACGTATATCAGTAGCTACTGGTATCATTTCAGCGAACAGGTTCCCATTCGTAGGTTTCCACTTTGGCCCTTGCTGTACCTTGTCCGTTTGCTGTGCTGACTTCTTCTCTTTAATATAGTCCACAAGCCCACTTTCTCCCCAGACAAGACGCCCAACCTGCTTCTAATCGCTATGATGGCCATTGGTGCTTCATGCCTAGACAAGGTCCATGGGTACGAGGTGACGCAAGCCGGTGCGGAACTGTCCAACTTCCTCGCATGGCACTTGAGGTGGGAAATATTTAGCGATTATCACTTCCGTCCTCCGGCGAAGCTATGGGTCTTCCAAGCATTACTGCTGCTGGAGATCTACGAAAAGATGTATTCCACGAGGGCACTGCATGAACGTGCCCATATCCACCACGCAACAACCATCACCCTGATGCGCCGGGGCAGTTCCCTTATCGGACGGTCAGCATTGGATTCACCCCCGAGTGTTCGAGACGATAAGCAAGGTGTGAACGGATCGTCCAGACACTCGTCGACATCAGGGGCGAATACTCCCGACGAATGGTGGAATCACTGGATTACAAACGAGGCTACGCGGCGAGCCGCTTTCGCAGCTTTTGTTATCGATTCAACACACGCTACGATGTTTGGTCACTCTACGGTCATGGTTGCACACGAAATGCGGCTCCCCTTGCCCTGCGATGAGTCGCTTTGGTCCGCCACAAGCAGTGCGGAGGTCGGAAGGATCGAAGCGAATCTCCATGCCAATGGTGTCAAGCCAATCTCTTTCTTGGAAGGCCTGAAGAGGACTCTGAATGGACAAGAGGTCCGCACCAATTCATTCGGTCGAACGATCCTCATGGCCGGCTTGCTCAGTGTAAGTTGGCATATGAATCAGCGAGATCTCCAGGTCAACTCCCTGGGCGTGTCCCAAGCTCTGGGCGGCAGAGATAAGTGGCGAGGCTCTCTCACAAGAGCCTTCGATCTGTGGAAGCAAGATTTCGACCGATCCTTAGCCAGAAACTCGGATGGGACCCCGGGACCGTATCATAACAACGCTGATAGGGACAGTCTTGTCTTCCAAAACAAAACGGTCCTCCATCACCTGGCTCATATGGCAATGCACGTGGATATTGTTGATTGCCAGATATTTGCCAGAGCGAAACGCCTCCTGGGCCGTACGATTGGTTCCCAGGATCTGAACAGCGCCCAGCGTCGTATGAAAGATATCTGGGCTCCGAGTGCCAAGGCTCGGGATGCCACCTGGTACGCTCTTCGGTTCCTCTGCACAGTCCTGCTTCCAGAGGAGTCAGGGACGGCAAATGCACACGGTGGAAACCCCGACCCCCCTTTCGATTACTCCGCTCGTGACGACATCCAGCTCAACCGACCGTGGGTTATGTACTTTGCTGCATTGATTGTGTGGTGTTACGGATTTGCATTAGAAGGGCCAGCTACTACCACCGGACCTCCAGCTTACGACTTCGATGCCCAGGTACGTGACATGCGGGCCTACCTACGAAGACTGAACGCTGTGAGGTCGCCAGAAGAACTCAAGGCCATGCGTGGATTCAATGGTTGTATGAGCATGTTACTCGTGCTGCGGACTATCTTCGAGAAGACGCGCTGGGAACTCCTGCATGAGGCGGCACTTCTCCTGACCAATTGCATTCAGCTGCTCGGAGGACAAGCATGATGGGTAAAAAGATAAGGGGGAAAAAACACTCAAAATGATGAATCATTATTTTTATCTGTATGTAGCGAAACTGGGACGAAATCATGGTTGTATTGTTATGGGCAGGCAGGTCTGAACAAACTTTGGGTCATATTGGGTAAGCAAGCGGTCTCATTGGGAGGATCTTTTCTTTTTCCTTTTTCTTCTTCCTTCTTTATCTCCATTTCGACCTGCCGAACTTTTTTTTTATTCAGCATCTGCATGGAGATATTCTGTGTATATACCCGTGATAGCCTGTGTCTAGTCACTCAAATTATATATTATACCCTATGTACCATTCCCCTTCTAGTACATCCTTTCGTTAATCCCTCCATATCAGCAGAGTTAACTGCATCTTTTCAAATTGTGCAGGATATTTTGGTCTAGAGTATTTAGCATCTAGAGACAGTATACCCAGACTAAAACTGCGATACTACATGGAGC
This sequence comes from Scytalidium sp. 3C, assembly GCA_000743665.3. NCBI lineage: Eukaryota > Fungi > Ascomycota > Leotiomycetes > Scytalidium > Scytalidium sp. 3C. The sequence goes on along the minus strand of JMRO03000013.1, from coordinate 922,027 downwards.
TAGAAATATCAAAGTCATTTTGGTTTTGCCTGAGCCTCAAGTTGATATACTGTGTATATTATAATCAACGTCATGGTGTCGTGAAGCGTGCATGTTTATGCCAGTGTTGATGCCTTAGACTCGGGAAAGGCAGCAGCTGATTGACGACTACCGGCTGGTGGCTGGTTCTCGAATTTCAAAGCACCCTACATATTGCGGCATCGGTAATAAAAGCTATGCTTAAATAATACATATCAACCTCTCACGCTTTTTCAAGCTTGCCCCGGACCTTCCCACAATCCCCTAGCAATCTCCGTCCAGCTTCTTCCATTCAATTCTACCACGTCTGCAAAGGAAGTAACAGCATAGGATCCTATCGGGTAGAGGATCTTTGGTTTCCCTTTCACCTTTTCCCATCTCGAAGCTGGTCGGTCCTGCGACCACCCCTCCCCTCCCTGCTCTTCCGTCGACAACAAAGAGTCACAAGTCCATTTGTAATTGAAAGCGGTTCCTTCTTATTTTTGGAGCAGCCCAGAAGACTGGGCACACCCTCGAAGCTATGCTTTACGGGCAGAATCTACCTTGGCGACTGGCGGTTCGAAATGTGACAGGCCATTCCGCGGCGAGACTTTCTTCTTCGACATCCTCTTCCGTCAGATTATACCAGACCTCCTCGACAGCACTACGCCTCACAAGTCGTCGAAGGCTATCTCCGCGATTACGGTCTCCTGAGCTAGCATCGTCATCTGCATTATGCAGAACCGCAAACTTCTCGACATCGCCGGCGCGGTCAAAGGACTCATCGTCGAAAGATTCAAAGAACGCACCGCTTGAAGAAGGACAAGAGGAAAATGCACAGGAGAAGGTGGAGAAAGCTCGGGAATCTGGAGGCGAGGATGTGACGGAGAGTAAGAGCCGGTCCTCGACATCCTCCAGCGGTGGAAATACAAATTCGGGAAGCTCAATTGATGGCAGGGGGAGCGCGACGCCTCCCTCGGGAAGCGATTCTGGCAGCGGGGGAGATGGCGGCAGAAAGGGCCGGAAACCTTCTGCTGAGCGTGCGCTGCAGAAGCCTACGGTTCCGGATGTCTATCCGCAGGTCATGGCAATCCCGATTGCGAAGAGGCCGCTGTTCCCCGGATTCTACAAGGCGATTACGATTAGAGATCCCAATGTGGTTGCTGCGATACAGGATATGATCAAGCGAGGCCAGCCGTACGTGGGAGCTTTTCTGTTCAAGGATGAGAATGCGGACCAGGATACGATCGATAAGATGGACGATGTACATGATGTGGGTGTGTTTGCGCAGATTACGAGCGCCTTTCCCGTACATGGCGATGAGGGCGCATTGACGGCCGTTTTGTATCCGCACCGCCGGATTCGGATGTCCTCGCTGACTCCTCCTAATCGAAACGCTACAGATGCCAAAAAGACTGAGGGTGCGGCGCCGGAGCAGACTAATAATAATGTACCCGATGTCATTCCGGCGCAAGAAGGAAAGGAGGAATCGTCACAGGAAAAGAAGGGCGACATTGTTGCCAGCTTCGAAGAGAACGTCCCTCAGCAGAAGAACAACGAGGTCGCGCCATCTTCCTACGAGCCCACCTCCTTCCTACGCAAGTATCCTGTGAGTCTTGTTAATGTTGAGAACCTGGTGGAGGAGCCGCATGATCCAAAAAGCCCGATCATCCGTGCGGTGACCAACGAGATCGTCAATGTCTTCAAAGAGGTCGCCAGCCTTAATAGCCTTTTCCGCGACCAGATCTCAACCTTCTCAATGAGCCAGTCTGCGGGAAATGTCATGCAGGAGCCTGCCAAGCTTGCTGATTTCGCCGCTGCGGTCTCCGCTGGTGAGGTCACCGAACTGCAAGATGTCCTCGAGACGCTAAATGTTGAGGAGAGGCTCCAGAAAGCGCTCGTGGTTCTGAAGAAGGAACTCATGAATGCTCAGCTGCAATCAAAGATCTCAAAGGATGTTGAGAGCAAGATCCAAAAGAGACAGCGAGAATACTGGTTGATGGAGCAGATGAAGGGTATTCGAAGGGAGCTTGGCATTGAATCGGACGGGAAGGACAAGCTGGTTGAGAAGTTCAAGGAGAAGGCTGCGAAACTTGCTATGCCGGAAGCGGTGAAGAAGGTCTTTGAAGAGGAGTTGAATAAGCTGGCTCATCTGGAGCCAGCTGCATCCGAATTCAATGTTACGAGGAATTACCTTGACTGGCTGACGCAAATCCCATGGGGTCAAAGGAGCGCAGAGAACTTCGCTATCAAGAACGCTATGACTGTTCTCGATGAGGACCACCACGGCTTGAAGGACGTGAAAGACCGGATTCTGGAATTCATCGCGGTAGGAAAGCTACGGGGTACGGTTGAGGGCAAGATTCTGTGCTTCGTTGGTCCTCCTGGTGTCGGAAAGACTAGTATTGGTAAATCAATTGCACGGGCTCTTAATCGACAGTACTACAGGTTCAGCGTGGGAGGTCTCACGGATGTGGCAGAGATCAAGGGTCACAGAAGGACATACGTCGGCGCGCTTCCCGGCAGGATTATCCAAGCCTTGAAGAAGTGCCAGACGGAAAATCCTTTGATCTTGATTGATGAAATCGACAAGATCGGTCGAGGACATCAAGGAGATCCAGCATCAGCTCTACTAGAATTACTCGACCCTGAACAGAACAGCTCCTTCTTGGACCATTATCTCGATGTACCAGTTGATCTCTCCAAGGTTCTTTTCGTTTGCACTGCGAACATGACCGATACTATCCCTCGCCCTCTTCTTGATCGTATGGAAATGATCGAACTTTCGGGTTACGTTGCGGATGAGAAGATGGCAATTGCCGAACGATACCTGGCACCGGCAGCTAAGGAGCTTGCTGGTTTGAAAGACGTTGACGTTAACCTGAGCAAAGAGGCTATTGAGGAATTGATTAATAAGTACTGTCGCGAATCTGGCGTTCGTAACTTGAAGAAGCAGATTGAAAAGGTGTTCCGCAAATCTGCGCTCAAGATCGTTCAGGACCTCGGCGAGGATGCTCTTCCTGAGAGCGAGGCTCTTACGGAGGAAGGGAAGAAGGCACAGGAAGAATCCAAGCAAGATGAGACCGACGTCAAGGAGACTCCGGAGGACGTTGAGAAACAGACCACAGAGAAACCAAGGGTCAGCGTCCACGTTCCAGACACCGTCCACGTCACCATCGGCAAAGACAATCTGAAGGACTACGTTGGTCCGCCAGTGTTCACGGCTGATAGACTCTACGATACGACACCACCAGGTGTCGCGATGGGTCTTGCTTGGACTCAGATGGGTGGAGCTGCGCTGTACGTGGAGTCGATTCTCGAGAGCGCCCTCACGCCATCGTCTCGTCCTGGATTGGCGACTACTGGCAACCTGAAATCTGTCATGAAAGAATCCACCTCCATTGCATACTCCTTTGCCAAATCGGTGATGGCGAAGGAGTTCCCCGAGAATCACTTCTTCGACCATGCTAAGATCCATCTCCACTGCCCAGAGGGTGCCGTGCAGAAGGATGGCCCCTCGGCCGGCATCACCATGGCTACGTCCATGCTGTCTCTGGCCTTCAACGAGCCCCTTGACCCCGCTATCGCCATGACGGGCGAGCTCACGGTCACGGGCAAGGTGCTGCGAATCGGTGGTCTTCGGGAGAAGACCGTTGCGGCAAGGCGGGCAGGATCCAAGATCATCATCTTCCCCGAAGACAACATGTCTGATTGGCTGGAACTCCCAGAGGTAAGTCCACGAATCTGAAAGCACCTTCTTTTTCCTTAAAAGAGCGCAACAATGAAATGCTAACCAATGGTGTCTTTTTTACAGAACATTAAGGAAGGTATCGAGGGTCACCCCGCCAAGTGGTATTCAGATGTGTTCAAGCTTGTCTTCCCCAATCTGGACAAGGAAAAAGCCAACACCCTGTGGAAGGAACAACTGGCCAAGCCTAAGGACGAGGCCAAGAAAGAAGACGATGAATAGAGAGGGATCAGTTCACATATGCAAAACCAAAGAAAAGGATAATTCTTTGGTCTTGCGTTTCAACAAATAGATATGCATATAAGTCTATTTTTGTACAGTTAAACTGTTTATTTTGGGAAGGAAGGGGTATCTTTGGAGCATTGGGTCGGGGTTCAATTGTTCGAACCAACTCATCATCATTCATGGCCTGTTAAAGTTTTGGCGTTTCCAGCATCATCATCGTCATCATCGTTCTGGTTCTGATAACGAAGCCAACAAGCAGCTTCTCCTCTCATCTTCCTTCTATAGAATAGTTTTCAAGGTGCCACGCCCTTCTTGGGGACGTGGGATGGCCTTGGGAAAAAAGTGTATTTATAATGTAGAGAAACAGAAAAGAGACATTAAACTCCACGCTGTGAGACAAGCCTTCGTCCTGGTCAAGCCTATGAGAAAGCTGCCGTGTGTCTCCATGCATCCATCCCGCTCTCAGCCGATACCAGGAGATGGATGAGTGATGGATAATTGATGATCTTTGGGTCCACGCCAATCATATAGCATGGAAGATAAGATATGGAAATACTACCTTTTGTTGTTCATGAGTGAGGGGTGATTTGCAAAGTAGCCGTCGACGAATCATGATCTCTCCCTCTCCTTCTCCCTCTCACAGTAGGAGTCCATTTTCACCTATCAGTGGGGAAGAGGTAGAATCTAATGCACTAAGTATATGGAAAGGAAAATAGATCCATTGACAGCCAGTGGAATTCCAAGGCAGCAGCAGTAACAGTAACGGCAACAGCAAAAGAGCACCATGCACCTAGCATGTTTAGCAGGACGAGCCAAAATACGGATTCATTATCAAAGGGATGACTCCGTGCATCAACTAGGATGACCAGGAGATGGGTGACCTTCTTTGCAGCTGCTGCTTCTGCTGCCAACGAAGGCGTGGGAGGATTGCCAGAGAACGTGTGTGTGTGCATGAGGTGTCATCATCATCATCATCAACCATCAACCATCAACCATCAACCATCAGCTTGCCAGATTAACTTGCCGTGCAGGTGGGGAATGGTTTGGGACGATGATCCTGTATGGATTGTGAGAAATTCCCGTAATAGTGCGAACGCTAGTGCTGGTCCTTGACTTTTCTGGGCATCCTGCTTCTGCATCTGCTTCGGCTGCTGCTTCCAGTCTTCCCTTCTCTCTCTGCCTCCATGGCCGGAAATCGACCAGGCCTGATGCGCGCAGTGCTGCAGGATGCAAAATGCCCATGTCCTACAGCACAGCGAACGAACCTCTCAGCGTGGAGCCTCCATCGTCGGCTACTTCGTCGTGCAGTCTTGGTCGCTGGTTCTTCTTTTTGCTGCCCGACCAGCGAGGCGAACACACCGGATGCGTGGAGTTGCAGCGGACTCACTGGCTGCGGATGCTTGAGACACAGTACCCAAGACGGTGTGCGCTGGGTCGTGAGGTGCACGTTCTAGCGCTGCCGGCAGCACAAATCCGAGTGGCCAACGCTCGCCCGTCCCCCTTCTGAATGGGCCGGACCGGGCTGCTGGCAGTGATGGGGAACAATCCGCTGCTCCCTCGTGCTGCTTGGCTGGCGGCGGCTTCGGCGCGTGCCTTCGGGCGTCATGCTGCTGTCAATCATAGAACTCCACCTTAATGTCGGGGCTCCTCGCCGCCGGGTCCTGGGAACGCTTCCACAGCGACTTGTCTGCTCTCCCGCCTCTTATCCTCTCTCTCTCTGTGCCTCTTTTGCTGCGCTGGAGCTTCAGGTGATCGTCAGGATTTTATCATCCATACGTGCTATTATATCATGCCACTATCCCACCCATTGCTGCCAATTGTCTCGTTTCACGGTCCTTTCTGCCCTTTCCTCGCTGCCCCTGATCTCCTCATCCTATGTCTCCATGGACGGACCCTTTGCGACTGCCTCTCCATTGGCGGCAACTGGTCTGATGTCAGGCGGTGCTGCCCTGGCTCTCGATCTCTGTAGAACTCTGACTGTGCACATGAACTCCGTAATGTATACGACTCCTGACTGCTTGTTGCTGCGACATGCAGCTCATTCGTACACAGTAAGCCAAACCCCACGGAGAAGAACGGTGAACGAAAGATGCATGGCGACCGGCCATTGGCCTTCGGGCTGCATTTCCTCAGTGGCCGATGGGGAGTATTGGGCAGCCCGAGCCCCAGAAAGCAAAAGCAAGGCATCCAAAGAGAGTGAGCGTGCTGCGCGACGATGGTCAGGCTGTCGGTCGGCCGGCGAGCTCGTGCTGTGCTGCGCTGTTCGTTCGTGCCCATCGTCCCGCACTCAGCCACCACCCTGGGACCGGCGACTGACGTGGAGTGGCCAGAGGGGCGGTGGTCCTACAACCTCTCTACTCATCTCGTGCAGGGCGCATCCCAAGTCCATACAGGAAGTTCTACCAGATTGCTCTGTGGTCGTCCGTCTCTGCTCCCTCATTCCCTCTAGCCCCGCGAACAGGCCCCCCATATCCGTGGTTCTTTTCTTATTATACAAAACCGCCTTGGGTGCTCTGGCCACCAGCTGCGCTTTGCTCGCGACCGCCTTATCGTCCGTCCATCCATCCGCCTGAGACTTGAACACCGCTCGTTGCTGCCTCCCACCGCCGCAGAACATAAAATGCAATGATACGCTCATGTATAAAGCAGGGAGTGCAACAGCTCTCCACCACTTCGGATAGCTGCAGGAGGACCCCCTTTCGGTATCCGGTGCTGGTCAACAGCGCGGCCCATCCAAGCCATATCACATCGCGGTAGCCTCTCCAAATTGCCTCCACGTTGGTGGACACCCGGACGCAAAATGTAGGGAACCATGCCCTCAACTCTTTGGAACGTATCATTGGATGACTGACCGATCCCCTCAGCTTCGTCAACTTCCTTCCGTCGCGGCCATATTGCCAATGGCACACCCCGCCAACGCCAACGAGAGACGAGCCTCTGCAGAGCTCAAGTCAATGTGGTTCCTGAAGAAGCTCTTCAGCAGGGAGGAGGCTCCTACACCGACTCCAGCGACCGTCCCCAAGGAGGAGGAGGCGCGCCAGCCGGGCGTCGTGCGTCGCATCTCGCGCAAGGTTGTCCCGGGGCTACCACGGCCAGGGACGTTTCGAAGACAACAATCTGAGAGGCGTGAGAAGTTAGAAGAAGTGAAGCCGCTGCCGGAAGAGCGGCGAGCTGTGTCAGAAGAGCGCCAGAAGAACCCGCTGCGTGCATCGACCACCGCAGTGAAGGACCCGAGGCAAAGCGCCCCTGAGATCTTGGAGACAGCAGAGCCCGAAGAGGTCCTCCAAGCCGCGTTGGGAGAAGCTCAAGCCCCAGCATCGAGGTCAGGAGATGATGGCGATCAAGGCTTCGTGGAGGTTTCGAATGCTGCCACCAACAGCGAAACCCAATCCACCGCAACGGATGAATATGACGAGGTCATCGCGCAGGAACTGGAACGGAAATGGATTCTGAATCTCAGTATGCACTTCCGAGATAAATCACGCCGAGAGAAGTTCTTCGTCACATATGCAGAGACCCCGACACACTGGCGGCGCGTCACCATCTCGTTGGACTACAGAAATTCCCCTCCACACTCGCTGGAGGAAGAGCTACAGGGCACCAAGTTCCAGAGGGACAAGAGTGCTCGCATCTACGAGGCCATCCGAGACTCGCTCCGGGATATACAGTTCTACGATACCGTGACCAACCTGAAGCTCCAGACGGAAAATGACCGACTTCACGTGCATGTCGTGGAGGACCTTTCCGAGATCATCTCTTTTCCCCCCGTCAAATCCATCAATCACCTGAAATGCCGGCGAGTCCGGGAAGGGCAGCTGGAATTCGACTCGCATCTCTCTGGATTCGTGTACAAAGTCAAGCTCGATGGTCAAGTGTTCATCAAAAAAGAGATCCCCGGGCCCGATACCGTGGATGAGTTCCTCTACGAGATCAACGCCCTACACCGGCTATCAGGATCGCGCAGCGTGATCCAATTCGGGGGCGTGGTCGTCGACAATCACGGCGAGAAGGTCAAGGGGCTTCTGATCAGCTATGCCGAACAGGGCGCCCTGATCGATGTCATATACGACGGCGAGGGTAAAATCCCCTGGCGTCGAAGAGAGCGCTGGGCAAAGCAGATTGTCCAAGGCCTGTCCGAGATCCACGAGGCAGGTTTTGTCCAGGGAGACTTCACGCTCTCGAATATTGTCATCGACGAGCATGATAACGCCAAGATCATCGATATCAATCGTCGCGGGTGCCCCGTGGGCTGGGAACCGCCCGAAGTGGTCGACCTCATCGAGAGCAACCAGAGAATATCCATGTACATAGGTGTGAAATCCGATCTATACCAGTTGGGAATGGTTCTGTATGCTCTCGCCTTCCAAGAAGACGAGCCGGAAAACCACCGCCCCTTCCGCCTGGGTGAGGCTCCGCCAGACGTTCCCGACTACTTCCTAGACATTTGCCGGAGCTGTCTCCAAGATAATCCTAGATACCGCTCACAGGCGTCGGTGCTACATACATGCTTCCCGGAAATCGACGAGTACGACTACCCTTCTGAGCTCCGGACGCCCATTATCATAGATGCTCCCTACATAGAAGAAAGTGCGAGGGCGAATGGATACTATACTCCATCGTCTACGAATGACCATCTTCCATCGCACCACCAAGATGTTTCCGAACCCATCTACGGCACATATTCATACACATCGCCACCTCCCTTTGATGACAGCTACGACTACCCTCCGCGCGGGAGATCGCGCACCCGATCGGGGTCCCGACCCGTAGTGGATCCTGCCAGCGTTCCTCTCCCGGATTACAGCATCGGTTCCAGATCGCGTACTCGATCCGGGTCCCGACCTGTAGTGGATCCTGCCAGCATTCCTCTCCCGGATTGCAGCATCNGGCTCCAGATCGCTGGAGAGCTTGAGGCGCGAAGAACGAGTGGAGTCAGAGCCGCAGGAGTCGCCGGCGAACTTCGTCCTACAGGCGGACCGGTACGCGAGCGTTCGCGAAGACGATCCCATAGACCGGCCCTATTTCGAAACCGAAATGGCGCCGCGATTCACAGCAGCGGCGATTTCACCATCGCAGATATACTGGAAAGACCTACACGACCTGGCGGGCGTGGGTGGCGTACACAGCAGCGACTTGGCCCTGCCTTTAATACCCCCGATGAATGATGACGATTTTACGACAGACACGCATAGTAATAACGACCCGACTCCCACCACCACCGTGCTTGAATCCTCCGTGGGAGGATAACGAGAGCATGTGGTTCTTCTACTCTTCTCTTTTCGATTCACACTCTTGCTCTTATATAATTTATTTTTCCCTTCCCTAGCATCTTTCTATCTTCCTTTTTCTATCGCCTTGAAGACTTATCTGGACAACCAAACTACGGGGACGGGAGGCTCTCTGTCTATTCTCGCTTCTTTGGATCCCCCTTATACTTATACATATTTTGGGAGGCAGGACTTTTAACTCATTGATGATTGCCGGGAGGGAGGTTAGGTGCCAGGGAGGATTGACTGCTGTTTTAACCCTTAACTTTTTTTAATAGCATTTAGTTTTGTCTTTGGGGGAAAGCTGTGTTACGTAGCTCGATTGGCGCTCACACAACACAGTCTATAACCCACAAAAAGCAAGCGTCGAGGTGGAGGGAAAGATGTAGCCTGCCTTTTCTTCGGGCCTTTTTCTATTGTATCATAGAGGAAACATTGCCAGATTGTAATTTTTTTTGAGGTTTCTGCGTAAAACTGCAAAGTTCCAAATGGGATATTCCAAATTACGAAGAGTCCCATCTACGTCAAAAGAAGAGGCACATGCTTGCAGAAGAAGAACTTGTGCCGAGCAGCACACCACATCACATCAAAACCCCACTGGATAAATTTGATTCTATGATTGTCTACAATGACCTATGTGGCTATATTCGAATCTACAGTATGACTATCTCCCGGGAGGGGATTCAGAAAGGGCAGAGCAGATCAAATACGTCAAGTTCCCTGCACCCCGGTCGTCGGGGCCCGTTCATGCAAAGCGAATTCTAGGTGTGCTCTAGAAAAATTCCCGTGGCTATCGTACTGTATGTAATACCCGGTCTTACTTCGTGAGTGATGATGATGTCTTCTTTCGGAATGCGACAAAGCTCTGACACGTGAGATTCTGATCACGTGATCAGACGTCAGCGGATGGGTGGCCGTGCGCCGCGAGTGGCGGGTTGTCTCTTGAAGGTACCAAAGTATTTTTTGTTGAGGGAGGGGTTGGTTGGTTCGTGGACGGATGCAAGGTACAGAGGGGCGCCAATAATAGCCTGGCAGCACCCGGGGAAATCTGGGCAGGGGCAGCTGAGAGGTACGACCAAAGGTTGAATACTCCGTCCTTTTTGACCAAATTGCTGCATTGTTCACAGCGGCACAAAAGCTCTGCAGGTCGCATTGCTTTCTAATAATGCTGGAGCACATGGAAGTAAATGTATGGTTAAGAGCTCGCCTTTTGCATAGCAGCTGGATGTGGTGTGGGAAAGATGCGAGCTGTACAGTTCCTGTAGGCTGTAGCGTTCATTGTCAGGGAGCGACACTGGTAACCCCTGCAATGAATGTATCGTAGCTTGCGGGTTCCACCTAGGATTTAAGATTTTCGTGGTGCGCAGTAGCATTTTCTCTGGTACTGTGCTACGGGCATACGGATCGGCGAGTCTCGGGCCATAGGACCTCGAGTGCGCCAAAGCAGTTGGGAAATCATGGGGAAGGAAAAATGAGGTTAGTTGGGCAAACACCGGTGAGGTGAAGTCGGTGAAGTCGGTGAATGAGTCGAGGGATCTCGTGATTATATGGATGGAGCCATCTGCAGAGATTAGATTATCATGCTGTCAGCCATAGAAGGACGAACGAAAGGAGGCTGTCGTAAGAATAGCAGCAAACCGTTTTTATGTGGGGAATTTGGTTGAGTTGCGGATGTACGGAGGCCACATACGCACTCAGCAGACGCCGTGTGAAACGACAAATCGATTGATGACTGTCCGTACGATTCACTCTGCTGTAAATTACTACTGTACGGACTGTACTGCACTGCGCTGCGCTGTGGTACACAGTCAAAAGGCCCAAGGGACGAAAATATTCCCAGCAGACGACAGCAGCCTCGGTTTGGTAATCCCGGGACCAATCAGACCCCCCGATGTCCTTAGCCGAGAGAGCTTGGGCCGGGCGCCTCTCCGTCGGGCGGGCAGGGGTCCCACCGCAGCCAATGAGCGGGCGGCCCACCAGATTTTGTTGGGAGCCCCCGATGAGGGCAGCGCACGTTGTTGGGGCGGCGAGGCTGGATCTGGGGCAGTTGCACGTCTGGCGATGGCGAACTGGGCTCCTGCTTCCTCGGTCCGTCAGGTCCAGCACGCTGGCTTGTGAAGCTCCCATGGCCGATCACCACGCATTCTCTGCTTCACAGAGCACAGCAGAAGTCTCCAGAACGACCCATTTGCCCAATAATCGCCGGATTTGTGCTGTGGCAAATCCTCCAGGATCTTGACGTCTGACCTCAGACCTCTCAGCCTTCCGACGAACAGAGCTGGGAGCTCGGGCGACTGAAGAAAATTCCCCAGTCCCTCAACCAAAAAAAACAGTTGGTCCCGACCTAGCGGCCCCCTCCAGCGAGTGCCTGCTGCCATCTGCTCACTTATCACCCGATCATTCGGGGCAGAACCTGGGACACTGCCCACTGCCCGCTGATCTCGCGCCCCCCGGCCCTACGGTATCTGTTTGCCTGCCGCCCACACCCACACGCACATGCTCGCACACATTTCCCGATATATATAAAACCTCTGGCCCTCCAGCCCTTAGCCTCTTTCCCTCACCTCCCTCTCCATTCTCTCTTTCACCCCCGTTCCTCATACCCAAACATGGCTTCTGCTCCAGAGCACGTCTCGCAGCAACCATCGGCCACCATGAGCTCACCGGCTGAGTCTCAGGCCGGCAGCCGTGGTAAGAGCTACGATCCCAAGAAGCCACACATCACCGACCTGCCCATCACGCGGGCCAACTGGTACAAGCACGTCAACTGGCTCAATGTCACCCTCATCGTCTTCATTCCCTTGTGCGGCCTCGTCGCGGCCTACTGGACGCCGCTGCAGCTGAAGACCGCCATCTGGTCCGTCGTCTACTACTACTGGACCGGTCTGGGCATTACGGCCGGCTACCATCGTTTGTGGGCTCATCGCTCATACACCGCATCGCTTCCTCTGAGAATCTTCTTGGCCGCCGTCGGTGCGGGTGCCGTCGAGGGCTCCGCGCGCTGGTGGTCTCGCGACCATCGTGCCCACCACCGCTACACCGATACCGACAAGGACCCCTACTCCGTCCGAAAGGGCCTGCTCTACTCCCACTTCGGATGGATGGTCATGAAGCAGAACCCCAAGCGTATCGGCCGTACCGACATCTCCGACTTGAACGACGACCCCGTCGTGGTCTGGCAGCACCGCAACTACCTCAAGTGCGTCCTCTTCATGGGCCTCGTCTTCCCGTGCCTCGTCACGGGTCTCGGCTGGGGTGACTGGCTCGGCGGCTTCATCTACGCTGGTATCCTCCGCATCTTCTTCGTCCAGCAGGCCACCTTCTGCGTCAACTCCCTCGCCCACTGGCTCGGCGACCAGCCATTCGATGACCGCAACTCTCCCAGGGACCACGTCATCACCGCTTTGGTCACGCTCGGAGAGGGGTACCACAACTTCCACCACGAATTCCCATCGGATTACCGCAATGCCATCGAGTGGCACCAGTATGACCCTACCAAGTGGTGCATCTGGATCTGGAAGCAGCTCGGTCTGGCCTCGGATCTCAAGCAGTTCAAGCAAAACGAAATCGAGAAGGGCCGTCTCCAGCAGCTCCAGAAGAAGCTCGACCAGAAGAGACAGACCCTCGACTGGGGTATTCCCTTGGAGCAGCTTCCCATCATCGACTGGGAGACCTACCAGGAGGAGGCCAAGAACGGCCGCGCTCTCATCTCTGTTGCCGGTGTCATTCACGATGTCTCCGACTTCGTCAAGGAGCACCCCGGTGGCAGGGCTCTCATCGCGTCTGGTATTGGCAAGGATGCCACCGCCATGTTCAACGGTGGTGTCTACAACCACTCCAATGCCGCTCACAACCTCCTGTCCACCATGAGAGTCGGTGTGCTCCGAGGAGGCTGTGAAGTCGAGATCTGGAAGAGAGCTCAGCGGGAGAACAAGGATATCTCCTACGTCAGTGACTCTGCTGGACAGAAGATCATCCGAGCCGGAGGCCAGGTTACCCGTGTTGCCGCACCCGTTGCATCCGCCGACGCTGCGTAAGACCAAGATTNNTNTTACGTAGTATTAAGGGGTGGATGTGTATAGAGAAAAAAGGTGTTGGAGCTGAGGGTACATTTTTCTAACGAGTTGATGAGCAAAACCAAAATTAATGCTGGTCAAAGTGTATTTATCTCTTCTAGCGGAGTTTTCTACCGTTTTTACGTGTCCTTTCGTTCTGCAATAGATTCGGCGTTGAGAGGGGGTCATTATTCCTGAGATATGAAATACCGGGTATGAATCAAATCAAAATCAATATCACTCTTACTAGATCATCCAATACTTCCCGTGTCCTTCGCTGCTTGATCCTGTGAAACCTGTGAACCCCATTTAGAATGCATGTACTAGTGCCAATTCGTGGCTTTAAAACAACGTATGCTTCGAGTGCTCTTTCACGAGGAGCCATACAAGTAGAACATTTATCACATGCGACCTCTCTCCCTAGGCTGACTTTCCTACCTGTCAACTCTTCACATACAGCGAGAGATATTGATTACCTGCATATTCATTGTCTCTGCTCCCTTTCTCTCTCCCATCACGGCTGTGAGAAAGAATCCAGTTTTACGTCACCCACACATATGCCGTCGTCAGCCCATCTGAGCTCCCCAACAGAAACGGAGTGATCTTTCTACGAAAACGCAGTTTGGGGGTGGGAGGGGATGGGGCTACGCGTGTCCGGGCCACCGGTATTTTTTTTGGCGGGAAAAAAGAAGATCGAGATTCGTCATGAATAATGGATGGATGGGGTAGGAGTGGGTGCCGTGTCCTAGGACCAACAATTTTCTTTTGCATGGCTATCGCATCCTGCCTGACATGTGATCGTGGTAATAATGGGTGGGAAAATAGAAAGCCCTCCCGGATTAGTGCTATTGGATATATGATATCTGCGCGACCTGATTCATGGATAGGTGAAATTTGTCTTGCATTAATCTCTTTCCCTGATCCCGACCTTGTCTCTGTTTTAAGTCTCTTGTTGTCTCTCTCTCTGTCTTTGTCTTTGGCCCTAAATTCCGAATATTCTATGGCTAAGTTCCTGATAAACCTACACGCAAAATCTATTTGAGAATAAATGTGACATAATCCTGGGGTGGTTACTAAACCCGAAGCAGCTCTCCCGATACTTCTATCTGTGGGAACAATGTACTCTCTTCCATTTAAAGCCTCGAATTGACATCTGGGTCGATGCTGGCTTTCCCGTGCTCGCAGATTGCCATCACCGCACCGTCTCTCTTCCGCTTCATCACCCCCTTGAGAGTACATAGCCTCTTCCCGGCATGCACCACGTCACACTCGATGAGCACCTCCTCGCCCTCCGGCACAGGACGGAGGTACGTCACGTTCAGCGTGCGGCTGACGCCCGCGTAGGCCCAGAACCCTGGGCGGGCTATGGGTGCCAGAGCGCAGGTCGTCGCGAAGTCAAAGATCGTTGCGGTGCACCCGCCATGGAGGTTGCCTAGGCGGTTGGTGTGCTCCGGTTGCACGGTGAAGGAGAAGACGACGCTGCCGTGGGGCTTGGCTGTGCCTGGGATCGGCTTGACGTGTTCAGTGAAGAGTGTTGCGCCCCAGCCCTGGAAAAGTGATGGATAAGTCAATAAGCTTCAAACGTAAAAGAAGCATGAAGTAATCCCCCATGCGCAGACACAACCAGCGTAAACATGCACAATATTAGTTCCCAGAGGAGAAAAGAAATGTAAAGTGTGCATTTGCGCTTGTATAGAAGCGCCTCGTGAGGAGCAAATGGAAATGAGTTCACGTGAGATCAAGAACCAGAGCAGTTGCTTCGAAAACATGCGAGTTGATATGGAGCAAAAACACCCGAAAATTCAACGGAATTGATAAGACTGATGGAATACGGACTCACTTGATACGCTTCCAACGATGTCGCACCATCGATCAGTGCCTGCACACGGTCCATTGGCGGCAAGTTGTCCTCCGTAGGCACCGCTACGACGTCCTTATCCGAACCCGCCCCAGCAGTGCTCAGCTTCATCGTGATGAGTTAGTAAAAGGTTGACCCGGCGCGCCTTTCTAGAGCTCAAGTCCAAAAACTAAGATCAAGAATATCTGTATGGGCTCTCTGGGATGATGCGAGATAGGTGGATTTACTGTCTTATCAATGATCATGGGAGGTGGCTCTGAGCCGTTCTCTCTATGTATCACGAAGAAATGCGGAAATTGAGCCGAGGTAAGCTTCAAACGGCAGTATTAGCTCGGGTCTTACGCAAGAACGCCCAGGGTGGCGCTTAGTTGCCTACCACTTCAACGTCCACAAGAACATCGCTCAGTTATTCCTTTGTGGAAATAGCTTCATATCTTTCTATATATATATATGGGATCTTGAAGGGCTTGTATGAGGTCGGGCAGAGTTCTAAATATTTAGGAGTGGTTTAGTAAATAATTCTCTAGGTTGATACCATATATTTAGATGCATTGATCAACCAACGAATATTCTATTTTTAATTATCACAGTTATCTAAACGCGCCTATACTTCAAATAATTTCCGCATCACTTTTCGTTCTCTCAATGATGGGGCAGCTTTCGAAGTTGCCAAAAGCCAAAAGAATGGCTTTGGTACAGATTAGGTGTCCGAGGTCGAGATCGATAATGCATAAGTGCCTTGGTGCCTGACATGACCCCTAACGACATCATCACGCTCTGTTTACTTTTCGCGTGTGGGAATGTCAACAAATTATCCCGACAACGACCACCGACAACCCCTCGACCAGCAACAACAGCGACTTCCAAGCCGCCAACATGAGGGTCGTAGAAGTCATCATAGACGTTAGTTCGACCTTGCGTCTAACTGCGATGGGATATTCTGCTAACCAATCTTCTCCACACAGGGCTTTAAGTCGTACGCTGTGCGTACGGTTATATCTGGATGGTAAACAACCGAATTCCGCAAAAGGGGGGCAGCGACATCGTTACGAGAAATAGCTAACGAAGGGAATCTTTTCTATATAGGGATGAGAGTTTTAATTCGATTACCGGTCTCAATGGAAGTGGAAAATCAAATATCCTGGATTCAATATGTTTCGTCCTGGGAATTACGAATATGAGCACTGTGCGCGCACAGAATCTCCAGGTAAGCGGAGACCGACAGCCATCATCGCAATATCCAGAGTATTTGGATATTTTCGATCGCATATACTGACGCTTGCTTCCCTTGAAGGATCTCATCTACAAAAGAGGACAGGCTGGTGTGACCAAGGCCAGTGTTACAATTGTCTTTGATAACCGTGACAAGAAGAAGTCGCCCATAGGATTCGAAGAATATGCGCAAATCAGCGTTACACGGCAAATAGTGCTGGGAGGTACCAGTAAATACCTTATTAACGGCCACCGGGCGCAGCAACAAACTGTGCAGAATCTGTTCCAGTCGGTCCAGCTGAATATTAACAATCCCAACTTCTTGATCATGCAGGGTCGGATCACCAAGGTCCTGAATATGAAAGCAGTCGAGATTTTGGCGATGATCGAAGAAGCTGCCGGCACAAGGATGTTCGAAGACCGAAGGGATAAGGCATTCAAAACTATGGCGAAAAAGGAAATGAAGGTGCAGGAGATTACCGAATTACTGAGGGATGAGATTGACCCGAAGTTGGAGAAGCTACGTGGGGAGAAGAGGGCATTCTTGGATTTCCAGCAAACTCAGAACGATCTCGAGCGCCTTACACGCGTAGTTGTAGCACATGACTACGTTCGAGCACAGGAAAAGCTTGAACAGTCGGCCACAGACCTGGAGGCCAAGAAACAGCGGATGAAGGACCTCGAGGAATCTGCAGTACGGTTAAAGAGCGAAATAAGCCATCTCGAGGAAGACGTGCAGCGGGTGAAGAGCCAGCGAGACAAGGAGTCGCGAAAAGGAGGCAAAGCACAAGCTCTCGAAGAGGAGGTCAAGAAACACTCCAATGAGCTCGTTCGATTGTCCACAGTTCTCGACCTTAAGAATACTAGTATGGCTGAAGAAAAGGAGCGAAAGCAGTCGACCAAGAAGACGGTGGCTGAGCTCGAGGCCGCCTTAAACCAGAAGACAAAGGTCTACGAGAAACTGAAGGCACAATACGACAAAGCCAAGCAAGAGTTAGAAAAACAGACTCAGGAGGCTGAGACCAAAGAAGAGCTCCTGCAAACGTTACAGACCGGAGTTGCATCGAAAGAGGGTCAAGAAAGTGGATACCAGGGACAGCTTCTGGATGCCCGAAACAGAGCAAATGCGGCAGCGACTGAACAGGAACAGACCAAGCTCAAGATTACCCATCTCGAGAAACGAGTCAAGGAAGAGGAACCACGAGCAAAGAAGGCCAAAGAGGCCAATGCTGGTCTGCTTAATGAGTTGGAGGAACTCAGGGGAGAGGCACGCAAGCTTGAGAAGAATCTGGCTGATTTGGGCTTCGAGCCAGGGAAGGAGGATGAGTTGTACAAGCAGGAATCCGCTTTACAGAGCAGTATCCGTGAACTCCGTCGAGAATGCGATGGTCTGAAACGAAAAGTCGCCAACGTGGACTTTGCCTATTCTGATCCAGCACCGAACTTTGATAGATCTAAAGTCAAGGGTCTAGTAGCACAGCTGTTTACTTTAGATAGCAGCCGCATCAACGCAGGAACGGCGCTTGAGATTTGCGCTGGTGGTCGGTTGTACAACGTAGTTGTGGACACCGAAGTCACAGGTACTCAGCTTCTTCAAAAGGGGAAACTCCGGAAGCGGGTGACCATCATTCCTCTTAACAAGATTGCCGCTTTCCGAGCGTCTGCTCAAAAGATTGGAGCAGCACAGAAGATCGCTCCTGGAAAAGTCGATCTTGCCCTCTCCCTAGTTGGATATGATGAAGAGGTCACAGCTGCTATGGAATACGTGTTCGGGAACACCCTTATATGCGAAGATGCAGAAACAGCCAAGAAGGTGACCTTCGATCCCGCCGTTCGGATGAAGAGCATAACCCTGGAAGGAGACTCATATGATCCTTCCGGAACCCTTTCTGGTGGTAGTGCCCCTAACTCAAGTGGCGTTTTGGTAACCTTGCAGAAACTCAATGCTCTGGTCAAGGAACTGGGTCAGCAGGAGAAGACTTTAGCAGATCTTCAGGCATTCATCGCACGGGAAAAGAAGAAGCTTGATCAAGCAAAGAAAATTAAACAACAACTAGACATCAAAACTCACGAAGTTAAGCTCACCGAAGAACGAATCGGAAGCAACTCCTCCTCATCCATCATCCAGGAAGTTGAGAATATGAAAGCATCCATAGTCCAGCTCAAAGCCGACATTGTGGATGCCAAAAAGAGACAAGATGAGGCGAATAAGGATATCAAGCGCATTGAGAAAGATATGAAGGACTTCAACGCAAATAAGGATGGCAAACTGGTTGAATTACAAAATTCGCTTGATGCTCTGCGCAAGACCCTCAGCAAGAATTCCACGTCCGTCAAAGCTCTACAGAAGGAGCTCCAAGGCGCTCAACTGGACTCCGAGCAGGTTGGCGGTGATCTTGCGACTGCCCAGGAGCAACTTCAAGAAGTTGAGCAAACATTGAAGTCACAGGAAGTGGATATTAAGAATCTGTTGAAGGAACAAAGTCAAGTCAAGGTGGGTGCATTAAGCTTTGGCACGATGAAATAAGCTAATAAGTTAATAGGACGCTCTTGAAATTGCTCAGGCACATCTCAATGATGAGCGAGCCAAGCTTACTGGTTTCGATGACGAGCTTCGAGCATTAGAGGAAGCCTCTAGATCAAAATCCTCCCGCATCACCGAGGAAGGTCTCGAAATGCAGAAACTTACTCATCTTCTAGAGAAATTCAACAAGGAGCAACAAGCTGCTGTGCAGGCTGCAGCCAACCTAGAGAAAGAACATGAATGGATCGCGGATGAAAAGGATAACTTCGGCCGGACAGGAACTCCATACGACTTTAAGGGGCAGAATATTGCCGAATGCAAATCATCATTGCGAAACCTTGTTGAAAGATCGCAGAGCATGAAGAAGAAGATCAATCCAAAGGTGATGAACATGATCGACAGCGTCGAGAAGAAGGAAGCGTCGCTGAAGAATATGATGAAGACTGTCATAAGAGATAAGAAGAAGATTGAGGAAACCATTGTCAGTCTCGATGAATATAAGAAGAAGGCTCTGCAGGAAACCTGGGAGAAGGTTAACAATGATTTCGGTCAAATTTTCGCCGAGCTGCTCCCAGGCAGTTTTGCAAAACTCGACCCGCCTGAAGGCAAAACCATCAACGATGGTCTTGAAGTTAAGGTGTCTTTGGGTAAAGTCTGGAAACAGAGTCTTACGGAGCTCAGTGGTGGTCAACGGTAAGAAAAGTCTCGCTTCAATCTCATCCGTAACAATCTCTAACGAGCGACAGATCTCTCATTGCGTTATCCCTCATCATGGCGCTACTTCAATTCAAGCCAGCTCCGATGTACATTCTTGACGAAGTAGATGCAGCCTTGGATTTGTCGCACACGCAAAACATTGGTCGGCTGATCAAGACAAGATTTAAGGGAAGTCAATTCATTGTCGTCAGTTTGAAGGATGGCATGTTCCAAAATGCAAACAGGATCTTCAGGACTAGATTTAGCGAAGGAACGAGTGTTGTTCAAGCCTTGACTTCGGCGGATTTTAAATAAGCATGTCATGTCATTCTTATGGTTCGTTCAATCGATGGTCTGGGTAAAACGGCTAGGGAAGGCTGGAATAGGCATATCTGTATAGGAAAGGACTCAGGAGTAAGCTGGTCTGACGTTTTCTAATATTTCGGGGGAGTTAGGTCCATGGTGCTTAATGACATATGATATATGATCCAGTCGATGCATAATCAAACATTTTTGACTGATTCTGAATTGAATTTGTGGTTGTGAGACCACATGTAATACTGCGCAGTGGTTGAGATAGCGTCATTTCTGAGCTTTGTATCGTGAACAATAATTTTGACGAGCCGCCTTTCAACCTATCACGAGACCAGGTTTCGACCTCCCAACACAGATGCTGTACACCCTAATCACTTTGTATATGCTGATGAAAATACCCTTTGGCCTCTCCAGGTAGATAATTACGGTGTCACAATCTCCATAGGACAAGAGAATCGGATGTGAGCTAATTTAATGCTGAAGACGTTAACACTGGGATTTCTCGAAAACTTCATTGTCTAATTCAGCCCAGGGATATATATATGTTCACTTCATTTATCAGTCGTTTTCCATGATCATTATCTCGGTATATTGACAGATAAGCAAGGATTATCTGCTTAACAGTGGACTGAATTTGGCCTTGTCCATCTACTTCAGGCGTAAGTAAATTTTTGACTTTTCTTCATTTTGGGGTAGAATATTCATGAATTTTTGCTCAATAGCCCCAACTCGAAGTAGCATAATGCAATTGCACCCATAACTAACCACACGACCAGATTTAGAATCAAGAAGTCTAGCTGCTATTACTTAGTCTCATATCATGTCTGCCATCAATGAGGGCTCGAGGCTCCTAGCCATCGTGCCGCAGGATGTGACATCCAGATGGCTATTCGCATTGATCGCTCTCAGCACACTTCCTCTTGTTCTTCTTGCTATTTACGAACGAGACCAGGCCCTAACCCGTGCAAAGCATACGAAGGGATGCAGAAGATTGGGTCTCAAGGCTGGCAGTAACTTGGCTGATCAATTCGCGGAAAACGTTCACGAGGCACCACCGGACCAATGGAGGGTGAAAAGCTTGTGGATCTACCCAGTCAAGAGTTGTAGAGGCGTGGAGCTGGAGGAAGGGACCATTATTGCGAGGGGGATTGAGTATGATCGCCAATTCACCTTTGCACAACTCAAGGACTCCGTCTCAAGTGGAGATGGAGAATCAAAACGATGGGAGTTCATCACCCAGCGGCAATATCCGTTACTAGCAACAGTGGAAACTGAGGTTTGGATTCCTGATCCAACTTCTGAAGGGTACGATGCTCATGTCGAGGCAATTCAGAGTGGTGGAGTAATTGTCTTGCGCTTTCCATGGAGTCAATCGGACTTGTACGGCACTTTGCTGAAGTGGACTCTTGCATTCATCGGAACCGCGCCAAAGAGAGAGTTTTATCTACCATGGAATCCAACCCAGGCGCAGATACAGAAGGCTGGATACTCGTATGATCAAATAAGGATCTGGAAAGATACGACTACGGCATTGGACATAGGAAATCTCGTACCACCAGAACTTAGTTCGTACCTGGGAATCAAGGGCAGGTTCGGATTGTTCAGAACCGATGATACCAAGCTACGAGAAGTATTCCGATGTGCTCCACGGAAGGAGGAGATAGGCTATCAACCCGTCACCGGGTTCCAAGATGCTGTGAGACCTCCTGACGACTGCACCTGATTTAAGGCTCTCTAATGATTAACAGTATCCGCTACACCTTCTGAACATGACAAGTCTTCGAGATGTCGAGCGTCAAATGCCGAAGGAAAATGGAGTGCCACGGCTCTCAGCAGAGCGTTTTCGTGCCAATATCATAGGTAGGATTACACCCCAGGATAGATGCTGCTAGGCTTGACACAATATAAAAATGACGGGTTGCGGGTCTTTAAGCTGACGTTTGAATAATAGTTACAGGTCCGGGGGCGTACGAGGAGGATACATGGAAGCGGATCGAGATAGGAACATACGAGTATGACGTATCCTGCAGGACTGCACGGTGCAAAATGCCCAATGTCCACCACCTTACGGGGGACAAACACGCCTCCGAGCCAGACCAGACACTCAGGGCGTTCAGGAGCGTGGATGCCGGCGCCGGGCCCAACATTGGCTGTCTAGGGATGCAGATGGTTCCCGTCAGCCCGAGCTGTGCAATGAGAGTCGGTGATAAAATTACGGTTTTGAGCACAGGTGACCATGTGTATATCAAGCAATAAAACTGTCCCTTGGCTCTTTACTCAGAAAACCTCTGTTGGGAGGTTTTAGCGTGCTGTGATTCAATGTGGGTATGGAGGGAAGTTGTCAGACGGCGCAAGCCTTGATTGAGTGAAAGTGAGCAAGCCACAGTGAAGGTTGGGATGGCACTCCCGATTCGCCGTTGGCGCTGGGGCTCTGTGGGTTGACCGGGGGGGTCTTCTGCAATCATCGAGGTTCCTGATGACCACAACTAAGTAAACAAATCAGTAATCTCCTTGGAATGGCCGACATTCTCTGCGGTGGTGCTGTGCCGTGAGAGTAGCACGGAGGGGCGTAACCCGGTTGATTAAATTAATTAAAAAATTGAATGAGAACGGAGAAGGACGGTGTGCGCGTGGTGGTGGGCCATGATTCATTCTTGCGTGCCGTCGTTGCGTTCTCAGAAAGCCTTTTCTGCGAATGTGGTAGTTGGGTACGAGCAGGAACTGGGAATAAAATCGGACTTCGGGGATTGCCCGCAAATTAAATGCTCTGTAGCCTGCGGAGTCAGCCAGAGAGTCGTCGAACGGGGTGTGACCAATCCTTGTGAGTTCGACATCTTTGGTGTCTCTGGTGAGAATGGATTTGGAATGCTACTATGTGTACATTTTCCTCGGGGTGGGCACTCGTGCAGCGGCGGTGGCCAATACCGGGCGCGTGGAGAGGCAGGAGCTCGAGCCAGGCACTCGCTCCCAGGAGAAAGGGGGGCGCGTAACCTCCACAGGGCAAGTGCAGCACAACTTTAGTACGCTTTTCTCTCCGTGTCTCCTGGGGACAGGAATTCGCGGTGGCAATTGAAGGCTTAGCACCAGTCTTATAGACACCAGTGCCAGTGTCAACAAGAGCGGACCGTGGATAGCAGCTGCCGTCTAGCGTCCCAAGCATGTCCCAAGAGGGCATCTCACGCACATCCTTTCCCCTTGCAGACCCAAACCATGCTGCAGGTACACGTTATATTGAATCGATATCTATACCGGGGGAGCCTGGCCGTCGCGCCAATAGTGCATCTGGTGGTGAAAGCCGTACGAATGGGCAGCATGGACAAGATGGCCAGCATGGGCAGCGCGGTCATCCTGCGCCTGGTATCGCTGCACCTGGCAAACATCGCAGCGTGCTCGCCGGTGGAGGGGGTGGGACGGCATCGAGGGCAAATTACCGCATGGGCTTCGACGGTTTCTGCGCGCCCTGGTGGGCTATCTGGACACTCGGGTCCGGAGAGGTGAACGGGTCGACCTGCTTCCGTGAGAACTAATTGCGCGCCATGTGGCGCGAGGAAGCATCTCCCGCATGAGGCGGATGAAGATCACGAGCGTAGTGCCAAGCTAAAGGCACGCCGTGATGGATCAGGACGAGGAGCCAACTCTAACATTACGCGGCGTATACACACCGTACTCTGTGTGCCCTAGGACGAGCATAAGTGATGCTGGGAACGTGCCTAGCGTCCAGTGGCCAAGGTCTGCAAGGAAAGACTCATTTCTACATGCAGCTTGGGCGGTGGGTTGGCTTGGCTCCCTCCAAAAAGCAACTCTTTCCCGCAGAGATTCGTCGGGTTGGGACGCGGCTGGGCGATTTCCATTGTAACCTTTTTTGCATCTTACTCCACAATCAAAGGGCCATCACCAGCTGGTCTTGCACCACGCAAAGTTCGCCCTCGCAATCACCGAACTCCTCTACCTCCGAATCAGATTGGACGTGGCTTTGGAATCCAAATTGGCGCTGCAACACCTCGCTCGACATGTGATATGTTAAGATTCTTCATCCGAAATATCGTCCCCAAGCCCTTAGCTCAGAGCCCCCCGGAAGAGCTAATCCTTCCATGCTATCGGGCCGCCTGGCACTTGCTATGCAATAACATGGCGATATAACCCACCCTTCAAGACCCGAGGTCGAGTGCTCGAGTCAGTCTACATTGCACATTGCGCTGGCCTCTGAAGGTTTGCCAGTTCAGGGAATTGCGCCGGCCGCAAAAGATATGAGGTAATGGTGCTGGCCCTACGAGGTACAACCCCCCTACGACGTACAGTGTGCTGGGGGGTTTGCTGACGAAGAAACGGCGCTTGAGGAATGCTTTCTTTTATATGATGGGCTATATTACCACCCATATCGAATTTCGGCATCCTGGGGCCGTTCGTACGCGGCTATAAGCCACGCGGACCCACTATCTTTCGAGGTTCGAAAAAGAAAACAAACCACACAACACCAGCAGTCGTGCAGGATCGTACTGAATGGGGCTAAACCAGGTCGTTGTTGCCTACATCCCCGAGGAGGGCATTTCTGCTCGTAACATTTTTGAATGCACAGGATTTCGCAAGGCGTCTTTCCACTCGCTTTACCTGCCTCATTTCGGAACGCGGAGAATCGACCTCCAGACGGGATCATCCCTTAGAGCGCTTTGGGTTGGCGGGAGCACGTTATCGTATCTGCCATCAACGGCACTGATTGATCTGGGGTCCTATCTTTCTTGCCTTCTCCACGGAAATGCTGGGTTCAGGGGATCTGCCACCCAGCTACAAAAGAGAGTGTATAATGGTACGATATGGAGCAAGGAAGATGGGCCTCTGGCACTGGCGGAAGCTCTCCAAGGATACAGTACTAAATTGGTGCAAGACAGGCCCGAATGGGACGGCTCCAGCGCCTGTGGGTGCGACGTCAGAACCGTTTGGGTCACTGCAGAGCCCGCGCGCTTCCCCTTTGGGCGCGCATTCGCTGCTCCCGCCGGCCAGGGACCGCAAGGGCGGGCAGTGCGTCGAGGAGGGTTTCCCTGGCGCCTCCCCTCGTCGTCCCTCTCCCCCGGAGGGCCGGTGGCTCGGGCGGACCTGGGAGATTTTCGAGGATATCCACCTATCCACCCTCTCCTCCCACCAGAATATTTCTCGGCGCATTACTATTCAGGCTTATTATTCGGACGCCCAAGTACAGTACGAGCTGATGGTTCCTCGCTGGTGGGTATTCCGAAATTTGGGGGCTGGGACACGCCTAGCTGGACCTGGGCTAGCACGAGCCAGCCAAAGTACGGTACTGGTACTGCGCTGCTGGCTGGGTTTAACCTCATGTGCAGCCCCTCTTTACTGGAAGGGAATCGCCGGCAGAAAGCTATATTCCGGCAGCTTAAGAAGGCACCCAGGCAGCTGCTAACCTCCTTGCAACCCACCCCCCAGAATGAGGCTTGCCCGTCCCACTGGAAGCTGCAGCCACCGCGAGCACTGGGTGGCCCTGACTGGTCCTCTGCCTCTCGAGTGCATGTGCCCTTCAGAGCGTGCCTGCTCTCTTTCGCCGTAACTGATCACGATGCAGCGAGACACTACAGCAGTAGGGCCGTGTCTCTGCTGATGGTGCGCTGCACGAATTGGACGGCCTCGTCCGGTGGGTGTTGGTTGTTGCATACTTGCCTTGCCAAATTGCGCATGGCGAGGTTCTCCCGTCTTTCCCTCGCGGTTTTGATTTGTTTTCTTTTTCTCCTTGCCACAGCCGGGACGAATCCGGCTGCCAACAAACTTAACAACAGAAGCAACGAGAAGCAAAGTGGCCGAGCCAGGGGAGCGTTCATCTGCCGCAAGGTACCGTGATGCACACGCTGACGAAAAGTAAAGTAAGACCTGTTGAGCAGCAGCGCAGAGCACGGGACATTGCGAATCATCGCGGGCGGTGTTGGCTGAGAAGCCACGTTCCCCTGCTGCTCCCTTGGGATGGTGGTAGCCAGTTGCACAGACAGGCCCATTTCTCCGTCTAAAGACGCCTTGGCGCCTCACGGCTAGTCTCCACCAGGACCACGACCGCCAGCTGCTGCTCTCCACCCACAGGTTTACCCATCTTGCTACTAGTGAGCAGCGCTGCATACGACCCTCGTCCAGATACCCCCCTTCCTTCTTTTCTGGTGCTGAAGCATACGAAAGCATTTTCTCTTCCAGATGCCCATCCGAATTGCCGCCCATGGCCCAGCTGTTTATCCCGGACGGGTCGCGTCTTTCCCCCTATCATGTCACGTCGCCGTCCACCATGGCCCTGGCCGTAATTTCCAGGAGCTGGCGGGTGGTCGCCTTCCCCCAGTGCTCGTGGATGATGATAGTGAGCCTGTTATCACCGCCACAAATATTTGTCCGGTCCAGGATCCCCTTCGTGAACTTGGAATCGGCTTGTTCCCCGATCGACAGTGGGGCGTACGCACTAAGTCTAATCCCCTTGGCGCCTGAAGGTTTTCGAGAAGCTCCCGTGCTGCCGCAACCCTGGGCGGACTGAGCTGGAGCGAAGGCTTGCCTGCAACGACGCATGCAGGAAATGCGGCACTTCAGCTTTTCGACTTTGATAATTATTAGCTGATGGTGGTATCCCAATGGCTACATAGTTGCCCCCATCGGGCATAGAACCAGCTACCGTCCAACGGGAATCACTTTTAGCCTACTAGTTTCACGCTCGTCCAATCTTCCACCCTCCATTGTGAAATTCCATTCTGCCCCTAAAATCCATATACATATACCAGGTAGCTACCTATCTCCTAATGTGGATAGTCTCTCCTCGACCCAACCAGAGAACTTCCGGTAGCTCGTACCATTACTTTTGCAGAGGAATTGGACTTCTTTTTCTATTTAGCGGCGCCGCCAGGGAAACCTGGGTTTTTTTGGCTCATATCAAATCTCCCGCCTTTCGGTTTGCTAATAGTCAACTTGTACTATATCCGATCCCAGCAGCTCTTATTACCGCCTTCTCTGGCTTAAATACCCCCGAGTGCTGGTCACATCGGCACCTGCAATCCTTCCTTGAACGGCCTGTATACCAAACCGGCCCCGGGGGTTGCAGCAACGTAAAAGAAGGGTTGTGCACCATCTCCCCAAGGGAAGCTCCGGCAAGGTGTGGCGGGTGAAGACGTCTTCAACCTGCACGAGCAGTCTCTTCCTCTGTCTTTTGCAAGGCCCCTGGTGCTCTAATCACAAGCCACGCTTCCAGGGTAGTTTGGTGCTTCCTACTAGACGGCAAGGCCGCCTTTCCTTGCCGCCGATACGAGATCTCCAACGGCTCCGGGCTACGCTGATATCTTTTGTGTTCCCTCGGTGGGGTTCCTGTCTGGGTTCGCGCGGGCAACGTGGAGAATACCAATCAAACCTGGTCAGAACGAAGTGACCATTCCGTCTTTCGTGCTTTTTTATACTCCTCAGCGTTCCTCATATATCTAGGTCCCCCTTTTGGTCGTCGTCATGAATGACCCATATATCCGTCGTCTGGGGACCACAGCCTCTAGTTCAGCCCCTTCGATGGAAGAGGCTGCACCCGACCCTTCAGGCCAACTGCATCAGTTAAGTTCTGCCAGTTCGTATGCAGACCTTGATTATCTTTTCAATAAGCAAGAGCTCAAAATGAGTGCCCCCGTGAACGCCCCACCAAAAGCCAACCGAAGCCGGCGGAAATCTAGTCAAACTGGGGAGCATGTTAAGCATCGTCGAACCAGATCCGGTTGTTACACTTGTAGAAGTAGACGAGTCAAGGTACGAGGACACATCCAGATTCTTCTTTTCTTCTGTGGATAGGAACTTATGTTGGACAGTGCGATGAAACCCACCCAATTTGTGAAAGTAAGATTGCCCTTGGATGGCGTAACCCGCGGCTCTACTGACTTCAAGGCCATAGGATGTAGGAAGGGAGGCCGAGATTGTGTTTACCCTGAACCATCGACATCATCAAAAGGTGGTAGTACCGGAAGTAAGGCCAATCCACCTCCAGCTCAGCCCAGTCCAGAGTCGTCATCGGAGGACTATGAAGACGGGCCCGATGGAGAACGCCTCGGTACAATCCCCGACGAAGACGAAGGTTCTTTCGATGCAGATTCCAAGTCTTCATCACAGGTTCGTATCCGGCGAAGTACCACAAACCTATCTAGCGCCCAAAACAGTGTGACGAGACACAGCTCTGAGACACCATCGCTTGTGCAGGATAAAGGCATGTCGCCATCATCGACTGAGGACTCCCTGGGATATTCGACTTACCATACCAGTGGTACTTCAAGGTTTGGGCAGCGTAGTTCGCTATCGCCCGGAGGGAATGATGGTAAACCAGACTGGTCTCACCTACCTGCGGACATTCAATATTACCTACATTACTTTTACGATAATGTCACCTTCCTCCACTACTCGTTGAAGTCTGGCTATCCAAATTTCCATCGCACAACGTTCCTCGAGGTAGCGCTGAGAAACGAAGCTTGTTTGTATGCCGTCGTCGGATTCTCATCATTCCAGAGGACCCTGCACAATCCCGAGGGCAAGATCCAGGACTTCCTTCAATACTATAACAAAGCGGTATCTCTATTACTGAGGTCACTCAAGAGGGGCGACAAGCATAACGTGGGTACATTACTGGCTATTTTACAATTAGCTACGATCGAAGTGAGCCAGATATTCCCCCAAAACTGCTGTACACAACGAAAAGCAACTAACCTTTGGCTTTAGGAGTACCTTGGGGATTGGGTCAACCTGCTAGGCCACCAGAAAGCAGCATATGAGATCCTAACCGAACTCTACACTCCGCAAACAGTAATGCAAACCGATCTTACCAGACTGATCCTTGGTTGGTATATGCGATTTGATGTCTTCGCGGGACTAATGGGAGGGTTTGAAACGGTCTTGTCCAGAGAGTGGTTTTCCACTTCTCAGGATTTCTACTATCAACAAGGCATTAGAGAACCACACAATATAAACTGGAAGATAGAGCATTCATTTTCACAAGTTCGCCTCGTAGCGATGGACATCTCTCTACTCTTCGCTAAAATGGGCAAAGGAGAAATAAGTCGGGAACAGTTCCTCAGGGAGAATGAAGCTATAACGCGACGACTCGCAGACTGGGAGCACAAGATGGATCCAGCACTCCGAGATAGTCGATACATTGTGACCGAATTTCCACACGCACGTCCCCCGGATCCCAACGATATCGTCAATCCCTACATCCCGGGTACTATCTATCGCGGACCACTTTGGATGATGAACTTGTGTACCATCGATTACTATGCTATCGATTTGATGCACAAATACCAGACTTCTCTCACGTTACAACAGCAACCAACTGCTGAGCTTGGAATGAGAGCCTATGCTACTTGTCAGCTATTTGAATCCATCGAGTATTGGCCCGAGAGCCCCAAAGGGACAATTCTAGCTTGCCAGGCTAGCCTTGGTATTGCGTGTCTTTTCCTACCAAGAGACCAGAAACATGCTATGTGGGCACGCAGGAAATTGGCCGCCATAGAGTGCGAAGGGTTCGCTCATTCCTATTTTACTGTTGCTAGTTAGCCGGGTTACTGACAGTTCCAATAGGTATATCTATCCATACACATTTCGAACTAAAATGTCCGATTTATTCAGAGATCGAAGTTGTATGCACTGGTGGTTACCAAACGACGAGAACTACCCCCCTATCATCCGCTCCATCCGGAAATTTGTTGAAGAACGTACTACCGCTCCAAAGGGCAAGGCCTTGAGCAGTGATTTACACGACATGAAGGCAATATTCGCCAACATGAACTTGGATGACGGCAGATCGAACCCAACAGAAAACGTGGCGAAAGGAAAAGGAGTCTCTGATGATGTTACAGTAGCAACAGGCCAGGAGTGGCCTTCTACTGACCGAAGCACTGGATCCGGTAGCCCAGATGCAGATTCCTATGGACTCGGGTTCCATAGCGGACAAGGCTTTTGGGGAGAAGGACAAGGTGGTGGCGCATATGGGATTCCACGACCAGGGGAGTTCCGCTAAGCTGGGGAAGACGGGACCGTCCAGAAAAGCTGCAATTATGCTTTGGAGAACACTGGCTGACGCGTGCTGCTAGCTACCCAATTAGAAGGTACAGTCGATAGGGGCTTACTTGAACAGTGTTGGAATCTCCAACAGAGGTAACTGGAGCAACCTTCACTGAAATAACTGCGGGTTTGGTAATTTATGATTATGACTACATGAGTTAAGTGGGCAAGACCGTGGCAGAAGCTGGAAGGGCCATTGGATGATTCGCTGATTCAAGAGAGACGATCTCTACAGCATAGAGCGTGACTTGGAAGTAGAGAAGACGTCACGTATTTCTTGTCCTTCGCTCGCTTGTGAGCAAAGAAGATTTGTATTAATATTGGGTTTGGAGGGGCATCTACGCAGCTATGGGCTGTCGGTGTGGTTAAAAGTATCCTTTCGCATCTGAAAGGCTATTCCAGGGAGGATCAAAGATAACGAATGATGGGCCAGAATATATATGATGCTCACTTTACGCATCTAGTTTTGGGTCAATAGTCAGGCACAAACAAATTTCAATAATGTTCCACAGGATTAACCACTGTGAACATTCCACTTAATATTAGTTAGAGAAGATCACGTGGCATAATTGATATTGTTTGCTGTCGCAATTGGTGAAGTAGACGACGAGCTCTATTCCAATAATAGATTAGCGCAAAACGACATAAGGTTTAGCTCAATAGCCTAGCAACATCAAGCCTCACATAGACGCTATTCCAATTCAACGAGCAATTCAAGATTGAACCATTCCGTCGGATACAGAAGTAACCTCTCCGCAAGATATATATGCCAGCATAGGCAAACCAACCTAAATCTCTCAGATCACAATGAATCGACCAGGTAGGGCGAAGCGATATTCTTTCCCCTCTCAGGATGCCCCGCCAGAGGTTCAAGCCCGCCTGGAGGTGTCTCCAATTTTGAGAGCAAGAATTGTATATTATCCTTTTGAAACTTAGTTCTTGAGGACCTCCCGATGTCGCGCAACGTGACGACAAACTCTATGCCTCATTGCAAGGTGCACATAAGCGTTTGTGTCCGCAAGCTTTCACGTCAACCCTTGCACCACGCGACAGCGATACAGGGGCGCGCTGAGGCACTTTTGACTCACTTCGGCGCGTTGTAGCTGGTGAAGGTTATAATTGAGCTTTATTGACACTTTGTGATGTTGCGCGACGAGGTTTTGGTGGATGGCGGCCTCTGGTTTCCTTCGTGGACGTGTTTGGCAGTGTTGGTACAGAAGGCTAACATATGTATCCTATCCAGGTGTCGGTCCCCAACAATTAAGAGGCATGCCCGCGGGATTCGGAGGTCAGCAACAAATACCACAGACAAGAAATATGTCGTCGAGAATACCTCCAAGTGGAAAGATGGGTATGGTTGTTCTACTGTTGTCATGGCTGGCGCCATGAGGGACATATCGGAGTGCTGATGGAATAATTTCTTGATATAGCGAGTAACGGAGGAAATACGTGGGCATTCGGCGCTGGAGTACCACTGGGCGGTGCCGGCGGTGCTTTACCAAACAATCGTCCAAACAATTCTTCCATGGCGAGTTTTGCGCAAACTATTGGGGGCCCGTCGCAACAACAGGCGCCGCTCGATCCATCGTAAGTGCTGATGGTGTTTCTTTGTTATTAAAGCTATCCTTGGACTTCCAATTTGGCACTTCATCAGCCGTTCAGTTCTATACGTGGCTGTTGTGAGACCGGCTTTCACCAATTCGTGCCTCTTTCAAAATGGACAGTCCAGAAGACTTCTTCCTAGGAGACTATGACACGTAAGCCTTTTGGTTGAGTGCCACATCTGGATGGCTTCAGGATAGTTTTTTGTTAAAATTTCATTATATCACTTTTCACTATTCTGGTTATCACTAGCTGATTACTCCCAGCGAATTTCCCTCTCTATCGAACCAATCTCAACAAACTCTAAACTCGAGTCAAGGCTCGTGGGCGACATCAGGTATAAGAAATTCGGGAGGATCAGCTGGGAATATACGATCTCTACCACCCGGAATCTCACCACAGCCTCAGCAGCAACAAGATGACTTGTTCGGTTCGTCTTCACAGATCCAAGGTGGCCAGGGATTCAGGTACAATCAAAATGCAGGTGGTCAGTTATCTCAGGGCCAGTCAAACGGTGCAGACGAATTCCCACCGCTTAGTCGTAATGTGAACGGAGAAGGTCAAGATCGGCAACCAAATCTACTTCAAAACGTTGGATTGGCGGGTCAATCGAGTGGTTTAGGATTTGGCTCAAACAATCCTCCACAACAGAACCGCGGAAATGGACTGTTAAATGCTCTATCAGGTAGTATACATGGAGCTAATAGCAACCGTATACCGTCAGGAGGCAGTGCATCAGGTAAGAGAGCAATAGCGCCGGTAATAAGATTCGCCCCACACTGATCCAATTTGATTCCAGAAGCTTCAGCAACAAGATCGCCTCACGAAGGAAGTCGACAAGTTCAGGCTAGTGCTGGCGAGAATGGCCCAACTGTAAGTGTAGAACTTTCAATACTGGCTGGCCATTTTCTTACCTGCTCAGTTCACTTCTTCGAATCCTATTACTCCGCATGATGAGAGTGCCAATGCGTCGGGACCGAGACCCGATGGTGAACCACAACAGGATCTCACGGCACCACGATCTCAGGCGCAGGAATCTTCTGTCGAACCTTCTCAGGGAAACGCTGAAGATGCTGGACCAGAAGTACAGGATCCCTTAAATGGCATGAATGACATCGACAAATGGGGCCTCAAGGGGTTCTCTCTTATGATGAATAACTTTCCGGACTATGCAGCACTCGTTGCTGGTGCCGACATCACCAATATGGGCATGGATCTTAATTCTACCGAGTAAGTTGGATAATGAATGAGATTTCTGATGCCTACGGCTTCTCTAACAGTAACTAGACCCATTTCTAACCAAATCTATTCTCTATGGGATAACGAACCACCACGACCGGCAATTCCACGATATAACCTACCGGAATGTTACAGAGTCCATAACGTTGCTAGTTTAGACAGCAAAATGTCGAACTTTAACGACGAAGCTCTAATATTCATGTTTTACAGCAATCCCGGCGATATCCAACAAGTAATGGCTGCTCAAGAACTGTAGGCAATTATTTCTGTCTGTTTTATATACAGATTGAGGCTAATGATGTCAGTCATAATCGTAATTGGCGGTATCACAAGAAGTTACAGCTGTGGCTGACTAAAGACGACTTGATGGTTCCTCAAGTCATCGCGAATGGTACAGAAAGGGGCTATTACATCTTCTTTGACATCAAGCAATGGCACCGTGAACGGGTAAGTCGTGGGAATATTCCGGTGATTACGATATGCTTACAGAGTACGCAGAGAGAATTTACGCTTGTCTATGATGACTTGGAGACCTTACCAAACGGTCCTCGTGGCCCTCTTGTATAATAAATACAAAAACTTTTTACCTTCCGCCTTTCTGAATCAGTGACCTGGACCTAGGCAATACTCAATTGCTGTTTGGTGAGGGCTGCTTTTACTGACATATCTACGGCATGGGATCTGCTTTTTTATTCCGGTCTGCGCCTCTACAGGCCGATTTCTTTAACTAGCTCCTTGCGGGAGCTCTCTAGGAACAGAGTCGCGGCGTTCTTTGATCATTGCACACGTACACGGAGCACAAACCTTGTGATGAGGAGAATTCGGGAATGTCTCCTGCTTTGGCGTTATCGCAACCTGGCTAGGTCTGCATTGGGCTCTTGGTATGGCACGTTATGGGTCAGAATGCCATGATCCATCAGAAATATGAATGAATTTCCAACCGCTTTTACGATTTCTGATATGTAAGACATGGTGACTGTGATATTCTCCCTAGTACAATAGTACCATAACTTGTCCTGCGGGATTATGGGATGGGAGGATTGGATATGGCGTTTCAGAGATGGTTGGCGCACGTCGATTATTCACATCCATACACAGCTGCATCTCATATCAAGCTTCTTTCTGGTGGCGCAGTCTTTGTAACGTGCAGCTAGATGTTGAGTTTCATTGGCGCATTTCGTACAATAAACAGTAACTCCCAACAGCAAGAATGAGAGTGTAATTGACAAGGTAATACCTCTTCTGCAATGAAGCAAAGTATCATATCATAGTGTGGGATATTCATGGTGAAATAAAAGTGCAGGAATCCTTCTGATATAAGATTCTAAATCAGGAAAAACAAGGTTGAGGCACGTATATAGCAAACCCCCCCATAGGATTTTTGTTATCGGCGGAATCGCCACGCAATCGAGCGTGTGCGCCAACGAGCGCCGAACAAAAAGGTACTCCACTCTCTCTCCACATACCGTTCCAAGTAACGTCAACCCTCCAACAGACTTCCCACATTCGAAGGGGGAAGTTGCGCGCAAACTTGCCGGAAGGAAAGGAAAAAGCCAACCTCGGCTCTGTTCTTCTGCTTCCGCTTTAGACCTGCATAGAGAAGCACAATGTCCTCTTCAGATCAAACGATCGGGCTGCCCCAGCTTGTGATCATCCTCGTGCTGGGCGGTCTCGCAATCCGATACTTCTTCTTCTCGTCGCCCGAGAACCCACAGGGTCGAGGCCACAGCTCGTCGGCGGAGAGACTGCGTGCGCGCGAGGCCGATGTCGAGCGGATACAGCAGATGTTCCCGCAGATACCACGGAGGAGCATCATCTGGGACTTGCAGAGGAATGGAGGCAATGTAGCAGCTACGACAGAGCGGATATTGAGTGGAATAGGATTGGAAGTTGTGAGTGGTTTCCTGGTTCTTTTTTTAATTCTTCTCGCTGCCCAGGATCTCTGAGCATTAGAAAGAGGGGCAGTTCTCCTCTCCAGAACACCTTATCAAGCCCATATCTCATTAGGAGTGTCACACAGCAGCAGCAGCATGCATATTAGAAAGCGCAAGAAGTGGCTAACTTGGATATTTAAACAATACAGCCTCCACAATCTTTCCAGCCCATTGCTCCGCCTCCTCCAGCAACACCGCGCACACCTGCCGCTGCGACGACCTTATCATCTATCGTGAACCGACAGCCACAACAACCAGATCTGATAACCAGATACAACCTTCAATCCAAAGTAGCTGAAGAAGAGGCGAAGCAGCGAGCAAAGGAGGAAGAGGAGAAGAACGCTGCGTCGTCGTCGGCGGTGAAATCGAAGCAGGCATGGAGCGCGAACAAGACTGAGAGACAGGCGCTGTTGCAGCAGCGGAGAGACGAGATGATTCTGGCCGCGAGAAGGAAGATGGAGGCTAAGCTTGCTGAAGAGAAGAAGAAGGCCGCCGATGCCACCGCCGCTCCTGCTGCTGCTCCAACTCCAGCTAGCGGTGCTACTGCTTCTACCTGATTGCTAAAAGAATGTGTAAAATAAAAGTAGCCCCTTTCTTTTTCCAGGTTTATTGGTTAAATGATTAAGCTTCAACTTGGTCCTTGGGGTCTCAGGGAGTGGTTTATCCCTTCAGAATTCCCCTGTCTTTCTGCGCCTTGGTTTATTATCTTTCCTTGCCGTCTTTCGTCCCTTGCTCCCCGTTTTACTATGATCGTTTTCCGTCAAAAGCGAGACAGCAAAAGGAAAGTGTTGTCGTGCTTTTTTTTTCCAGCTTCTGGTCTGCTCATCGACGGTGGTTACTCTTAATGGCTATTCTTGGTAGGGTGTTGAGATTGTTTTATAAGGAAAACTTGGTCAGGTTTCGTGATTACCAACTTTCCATTTCGGCTTACGGGTTGGGGGAGTGCGTGATAGATTTTAAGGTGTTGTGTATTACCTTCTCTCAGTACTCTTTCTCTGCGTCTCTGTCTTTGGGTCAAGGACTTTTGATATCGGGCTCTTTGGGGGATCTCTTCTGTCACCTATTCACCTGTCAGGAAGCGATTGCCGGTAATGGGACGGTTCGCTCATATTCCATTCGTATTTCGTTTAATATCTGTTAATGTTCACAATGCTGATGTATTTCTGCGAGCTGGAAGAAGATCTGGTAATCAGGCATTCGCAGGGTGCTATCAGAGAAGACACAAGCAGGACAAGCCAGGTTTGCCGAGATTTCTTAATTAATATAACCAGCGTGGGAGGCTACGGTGGGAACAATTCTTCTGAAATTGTATCCTATATGCGTATGAATTTTTGTTACCTGCTACTACATGGCATAAGACCAGAGACACTCGTACTCTACTCTGGAATCTGCAGTACGCATACGCTACGACACGGGATTGATTTCATGTTTCTTTGTAGATAAAGTGCGGATATTTGTTTAAATCGGATTGGAATTGTTTCTGAAAAAAAGAGAGAAGGCTGTTTTCATAAGCTCGGTCCCTCAATGGCAACCCAAAAAAACATGACCAGGAGCTAGAAATTCTAGATACAGGGCTGAAGTCTTCCGGTCTCCCATTCATTACATACCTCCATAAAGACATTCCTGCGGTGTGAAAATGAACAAGTCCGTCTCGAAAAAGGAGAACACATGGAAGATTTATCCTCTTGATGCAAGCTGCTCCAGACCACTTCCCACGTCCTTCATTATCCAT
The DNA here is from genome assembly GCA_000743665.3 of Scytalidium sp. 3C. Taxonomy (NCBI): domain Eukaryota; kingdom Fungi; phylum Ascomycota; class Leotiomycetes; genus Scytalidium; species Scytalidium sp. 3C. The sequence goes on along the minus strand of JMRO03000013.1, from coordinate 885,573 downwards.
CCCGGAGTCACATTACCGGGCTTTCTCTCTTCCAACGCCACCTTCCATGTTCAATGATGCGCAAATATGAATTCGACTCTCCCTTCTATAAAACCATTCAAAACGCCGAGAATGCAGGCCTGCGTGGAATCGGGTCGTCTGACAGCCTCATCCCTCCGCAGGCTAAAGACATGAAATGTAGGTAGGTACCGTATTAAAAGAACTTTATCGAAGGTAATCACAGGGTATCTGCCACATCCTCACTCTGAAGCAGCGAAAGTCTAATGGAACCGCTAAAACAAAAAGGAAAATTCATCGAGTCTAGCTCCTGCAAAAGCAATAATCACTTTTTCTCCGGGGAACGGAAGATCCACAGTTGAGATTTTTGACGAGCCGTGCTGCCTTGCCGGTCACCATCGGTGTCATCACGTAAACAGAACGCTTAGGACTGTCGATTGGATTTACTCATGCTACGGTCCAATCCTCCAGGAGCCGCCTGATATCGTGGTTGAGCTCCGGTCGATATCGAATCGAAATCATAATGCTTTAGTGTCTGCTCGTACTTGGAACTCTTCATGAATTTGGGTACGGAATCCTATACGTGATCACGTTAGTCGTGGGGGCTAAGAGAAAGTAGAGAAGAGCGATCGTGGGTGCTTACACTAGCCATTAGCTTGAAGACCGAGATTTGGGCTTCTTCAAAAAGTTTAGTGACTTCGCGTAGGCTGTCAATCATGGCAGTATCCTGACCAACAGCCTTCGTCATCCGGGTGGCCAGCTGATTTCGAAGGAGATGGTCAATATTCAGCTCGCAAGGCGAGCCAGGAGCCAGGAAGGCATTGTAGATACCATATGCTGAGGCCATGGTCTCCTTGACCAGATCGAGGTTTTGAGCGGGGGTCATTCCGGCCTTTGCGTTGCTCGCGCTCTTGATGGCTGCTTTGCACTGCTTCAGGAATTCGTCCACGTCCAGATAGAAAGACAGGTTCTCTTCGCAATGGGTGTCTCGTAGGTTCTCTCGGAAGAGCAATCTCAAGGCAGCATCACTCAGAATCTTATCCAGTTTCTGTGTGTTGGAATCCCGCGAAACACCTGCCCGAACGGAAGGTGTACCCTCGCTTTCGGAGGTTCGCTGAGCGCCGGTCATGCTGATGACATCCTTGCCCTTTTGTGACATCTGGTAGATGGCGTGCTTGGTCGGGTGAAACTTAGCATCCTTGTCTTGTGCTGCGTAGCCGCNGGTCCGGCTGGACACACCAGATTAACTCGTACTCCAAGAAGAGAGCAGCAATCTCTTGGCACTCTTTTCTCTCCACCGTCGTGCAGCAGTCCATCAACCAATCCACAGCAGCCTTTCCTGTGAAACTCTGGTACACCGTACGTGGTGGGGAGCCCACTTTACGCTCACTGGCCATCTTGACACCTGCAATACCATCCTTGTACTCATTGAGCGAATCTGAGTCTGCAGAACTTGTAGTCGTCTTGACGTTGGGGCCGTTCTGACCGATGAAGCGGCGAAAGATGACTTCGATCGTGCTCCGATCCGCAGAAAGCTTATCCGTAGCGGGGTCTCGCTCGAGGATGACGAGCTGCATGGTATTTCTCGGTGAGTTGATGAGCTCCGTCACGTGTCGTTGCTGGATGCCATTTCTCGAACAGAACCGATCGAGAATATGGATACCCTTGGGCGTCAACTGCCACACCATACCTTTCATGGTGAATTCCTTAGCCTGCTTGCCATCAGCCGACTCAATGAACCGGGCATCAAGGAAGCGCTGGCACACGGATCTGGCCATTTCCCGTGCCATGGAGAAGGTTGTCGTGGTCGTGGTGGTGACGATGCGAGACGGATCCTTGGGATCGGGCATTCGGTTGGACTGCGAGAATTTGAGTGAACCCAGATTGTTGATTGCCTCTTCCGAGAGGAAGGAATGATCAACCCTGGACAATCGCACTCGGTGAGCGGCGAGGGGTAAGCTGACCACTAAGGTCGAAAAGAGGTCCTCGAAATCCTAATGATGAAAAAGAGTGTTAATTTCACACAGTTCATAAAATTGATCACAGCATTTGGACTTTACTGCGCCACGGGCACACCTTGTTGGCCAAGTGAGACGGAGCAAAAGCTGAAAATAAATATTCCAACACAGTCTACCAGTAAATTAAAAAGGAAGGCAAGAACGTACTCTTGTAAATGGCCGCTCATCGCTGGTCATGCGCAGCAGGCGCGACGATGTTTGATGCATCTTTTGTCGAGATACTTGAGGTGTGAAGGGAAGAGGAGCGGGTTGGTTTGCAGCAGTATCAGCGTAGGGCTGGGATGGCGGATCAGTCTCGACCAGCGAGGCAACTGGTGAAGTAGCAGCAGTAGCTGGAGCCTTGGAGCCGGCTGCTCGCGATTGCTCGTAGAGATCTCGTGGACTGACCTCCGACTCGACTGAGCTGGGACTGGTCGCGGTACTGTTGCTGAGACTAGCGCTGGCGCTGGTACTCCGGCTGGTGCTCTGTGACGGAGCTTGGGAGACGGAGCCCTCCGTAGCTGTGAGATAAAGGCTCCCGGATGAGGAGCGGGACCGAATGGTGGGTTCGAAGCTGGCAATGGCCGTAGCAGCCTTCTCTCGAGCTAAGGAGCCCAGGGAGAAGATACCAGGACGATTGGAGCGTGAGGAGGGCGACGAGACGGACTGGGCAGCCTGACGGTGCCGGTAGTTCGACGTGCTGGCGGCGTGGCCGGTCTGGCCGGACTTGTTCGACTTGCTTGCGCTGGTGCCGGTGCTGCTGTTGATTGAACGATTGTGAGCGGCTCGAGGCTGCTGACCTGACGGCGGCGACGAGGCGACGGTGGCCTGGGAAGGTGAATTGAGGCCGGGACTGGGAGCCGACTTGGGTTCGAGATGCAGAGGGAGCGGCGTGCTGGTGACAGCGTCAGGGCCAGGCGAGTCGTGAAGGACAGGAGTTGCAGTCGAGGATGTGCTAATCTCAGGAGGTCTGGCCGGCGCCGGGTTGGTAGAAGTAGTAGGAGAGGGAGGAGGAAGAGAAGGAAGAGGTTGCGCAGAAGAAGACGACGCCGCCGAAGGCGAGGTGGAGTGCGTGGAAGAAGCCATTTGGGAAGAGTGTGGTCGGAGAGGGGGGCGCCTACTACAGACACACCAGGTTCAAGGACGTCAGAGCCGTCCCAGTGCATGCACACAGACAAAGGAAAAAAGGCACCAGGACCAGGCTGGGAAAGGATGTGCCTTCTGGTGATTTTCCTTGGGGCGTCTCTGGATGGGAAGAGAGGGCAGAGGAGGGAATGGGCAGAGGGCAGAAGCGTGGAACTAGCCCACGACTAGCGGCCACGAGCAACTCCAGAACCAGGCGGCACGACAGGGCCAGGGGATGTTCGCCCACGAGCGAAAGGCTTTAAGGCCCTTTCTTTTGGCGGCGCGGGGTGGGTCTAGCTCTAGCAACCTACCGGGATCAGGCTGCGGGCGGCCAGGCCAGGGCGGGTAGGGTCATCCTGGGCCAGACAGGGAAGATGGCGAGCCCCGTTCTCGCTCATTTCCGGGTCATCTAGGATGGCCACCTAGAAGGGCAGTGAAGAGTAATCATGCAACCCCCTTCCCCTGGAGAGACAGAGGGGAGGAGGCGACTGGCCCTGTTCCTATGTGTTGCTGTGTTCACCCACCCAGACACACATAACCGCTCAGAAATGTACTATTGTATATACGGTACTGCATGTATATAGCATTGTGCGGTGGAATGAGCGAGTTTTCTTTACGGAGCGATCATCAAGCAAGAGGAGGAGAAGGCACAGATACAGCCTTTTGGTGGTGGGGTGTCGCGCACAGTTGGCTCTTCTTACAGCGACTCTGGGATGGTAGGGTCGTACGTTGGTCACACATATGCGCCCTGCGGTACAATCGCTGTCGTACTGTCAGAATATACGGTGCAACACGGTGCATGGCTGGCAATCTAGCAAAGCTTGCTTGCGCGCAGCAGATGTGTGAATATGATGTGCGTATATCTGTATATGTAGGTGTATGTATACGTGATGTGTACGTCTGTGTCTGCACCATGCTATACGATGCATTTCGGGCTCCTGGAATTTATGATATTGCATGACTGTACGTTACGTACTAGGTGCAAGAAACCACCCGCAGAGCCAATGGCAGGCGGAGAGAGACAGACAGAAGGGGGTATTCTAGCCATTGGCATGTGTGATGTGCCCAATAGACCAGATGTCAAAGGCGTGGGTAAGTCATCATGCACGGAGGCAGGCCCCGCGAGTCAGCGAGGAGGTGCTTTGCTTGGGGCACAATAAACTCGGGTCAAGTTTTTTGCTTGGGCTGGATGTGTCGGTGGCCCAGTGGCCCAATGGCTCTCTGGACGGAGAGGGGCAGGCTCCACACTGGGCGTCAGACGACACCACGTTTTGGCGTTCGCAGGACTCGCAGATGAGTCGGATCTGCGCGTGGCAGGCAGGGATTAGGCCACACGCCGCTTGACGGGGGGTCCGCATCTCCGGCGTGGTCCTGTCCGAAACTGTGACGGGCTTGCGCTGCCGCCAGTCGTCATGCCGTTGCTGAGAGGGGAACACATAGACGGACCACCACAGAAAAAGAAAGAATATCTCATTAGGGCAAACCACGAGAGCAGAGCCACCGGGAAAATAAGAAAAGAAAAAACCATTCCCCAGATCTTCCCGATGTCTGGAACTCCGATCTGTCGTCGACGGCTTCGTGCTACTGTCCTGCTGTCGCCATCTTCGCTTACTGTGGTAAGGAATTTATTATTGTTTGCCTCTTTTTTCGCGCTCGTAATTTCTTTTTCCAGGTCTGCTTTTTCGCCTTGGTTGCGCGAGGTTCTCCACGGTACCGTACATGACATCGTCCACAATTATGCGCTTGCTCCATGCAGCTGAGGCTGGGTTTGCTCTAGTGCGCACTCGATGTAAAATGCACGGAGGAGGATGCGACTCGTGTCCTCTCTCCAGTCACAGCCTGATTACGGAAGCCCGACGACAAGTATTGTATCAACAGAGTCGCTGAGGACGATAGCAACGCAGCAACAGAACGAGGGTGATCCCAGCGCAGCACACACATCAGCCGCCAGCCCAGTGCCTCCTGTTGGCCTACACCATCGCGCCTCTCCTCGCATCGCAGGAATGGGGGCGGTCATCAGTCGTCGCAGCGGTGAAGGACGCCGCAACCAGCAGAATACGGTCATCCGGCACGCCCACCAGTGTCACACTTTTCGCTGCGCGCTGGCGGCCGCCAAGGAGGGTCGCAGTGCTCCACCACGCACAAAAGAAGCTGGCAGGCCTGGAGCGCGGCCCTGGCCTGGTCCACCACGACACAGCTCGGTCAACCCCAGGGTTTCGTTTTGATGGAGCCGATGGATACCCGTAAATTGGTAATTGGTTGTTGTATGCCCGCCCAATAATGTCGCAATAGGCAATTGGGAAAGCCCAAAATGGTGTTGGGGTTTGGCAGATGGGGGGCTGGGGCTGCCGGGCGTGGTGGGGTACAGAATACAGCGGCTGGTCCTCGTCTCCAGCCCGTGTGCAGAATGTACACGACGCGCGCGAAGTCTGGCCCAGACTCCCGAAACGCCTGATGAGGTGGTGGTGACTGGGAAACGTGTGCGGGCTCGAGCTCCAGCTATAGCTCCAGCTCCAAGCTTCCTGCTCCCCTACTGCGGTTATACCATTGGCTCATCATTGGGCTTCGGAGAGTTCACCCCCCGTGGACTGCCTGTGGAAGCAGGTACGGCATACCTTCCATGTCGGCGTACGTTCTGCATGAGGAGCTACTTTGGAAGAGTGCCTAAGTGGCTCGTATCATGTACCAGCCAAGTACCGTAGCCATGAAACTTGTAATCACCGTAACTATGTCCTCCACTGCTCTGGTTTATCCGACGCGCATCTGCTGCCACCCCGTGACCCTCTGGAAAATCCTGGGGTGGATACAGGGCCTCCATGCGCTAATATCAACTGAACCCTGGATGTTCCCTCTCAGAGAGGCGTCCCGCTCTTTTCTCCGAGAAGCCTGGCTGTCCATACCCCCAAACTGTGCCCACAGATCGATCAACAACGGAGCAGCCTCCTCGATCTGGCAACGTACGCCAGTCAGTGAATACCAACGGGGATTGAACAGACCCAGTCAATTTTGCTTCCTATCTCCTTCCCCTCTTTTGCATTCCATGATTCGTGTACTCGCAGGGTTTTGTGCCTGGCCCCCAGCATTTGTGCAACTATGTGCTTCTTTTACCTCCCAGCTGTAACTCACAGGCATGATCGGCCGTCTTGCGGATCCACGTGTTGTGCTGGTTCTCCAGATGTCCTGTTTCTTCTCTCCACGGTGTCTGTCTGGCCTGCCGTGTCGAAAAGAGACGGCGGCGACCTGCTTAACCAGCTCCAGGTTGAAGGTAACCCTTTCGGCAGCTGCTGCACAAAAATGCCTTCTTGGCCTCGACTCCGACCGTTGCTGCTACAGTAGAAGCTTCCAATCAAATGTGAACTTCTACTGCTCTATAAACTTGGGGCAGAGGAAATGCTTCCTTGCCAGTGGCGGCAGAACAACGTCGGAAGCATACATACGCATGCTCGCCGGGCAAAAAACAAGCTGCGGCATGAGCGTGCTCACCGCATCCTCGCCACGTGGTTGTCCGAAAGTGGTTGGCATTGACCACCCTGCAGTCATGGTCCCTCGGGAACAGACGACAGTAGAACAATAATAACATAACTACTGAAGAGGCACAGTAGGATAATGGAATACGCATCGGCGATGAGCCCCCAAAGGCACTCATTCCCTAACAGCCTCCCGTACGATAATTTCCTTTCTCAAGTATGCCTGGAGACGAGACTATTAAGAACGGGGCTGACCTGGCGATGCCGAAGTCTGTCTCGGCCATCGCTGAAAATGGCAGTGTTGGTTAGTTTGGTGACGGCATCGCAATGTGGTCACACCTCACGGAGGGTCCCACCGAAAAGGTTACTCACGCTACACTGTGGTCGAACAATGTTGGATAGGGCTTAATACCCTGCATATGTCTACGCTCAAACTCCCACGGGAGATCGAGAGCACGGATGTCTATGCTCATCCGGATTGACACGAATCGCCGTGAGGCTAGCAGATCTCCGCTTCCAGGAATCTGGATGAGCAAGCCATGGAGTGCCGAGTTATGTCACGTGTTCCCGAACAGTATGGTACAGTACCGGTACTGAGCAATTGAAGCGGGATGTTGTGTTGGCGCCTACCAGCTACTGCTGTAACACATTTGACAGTGCAGCAAGGTTGCGGGACAACCGTGGGAGCATAAGGCACTAAGGCCCGAAGCAGATGGGCGAACAGACCGCATCTTGAAACCCTAGAGCTGTAGATCCGGGCCCTCTTGTAATGTAGGGGACCTCTGAATCGTGCTGGAGCTTTTCTGTTTCGCTCGGGTTGTCAGTGTTGAAGATCGGCGCCATAGTTACGTTAAAACACAGCATATCTGGCGCGCATACCCTAGCGTAGTACAGGAAGAGTGAAACTGCATGAAAAGCCCTCAGAGCCCGAGCAGTCCAGGGTACCCAGGGATGTGGCATTGGGGGGCGCGAGAGGCCAGGGCGAGGCAGTAGGCGTGCTTCCTTACCCCGACCCGTCCACTACTAGGCGGATGCTGCGAAGGGGGTGCGACGAGAACCTTAAGCGCTGGTACCAGACTCGTGCATCTCCAACACGGCAGTTCGGGAATAAGCCCAAGAGCACAAGTAATAGATGAATTAAGTGGAGAGAGAAGCTGTCTCATTGCTGGCGATGCAGAATGCCCAGGCGCGGCAGTCGGAAAACAAGAATCGGTTGAACCTCGCCTCTGTTGGCAGCCGTTGGCCGCTGCAACAATCGCAGTCATCCAGGGCCAGACTGGCGAAGCTATGGCAAACGGCATGAGCATGGTTGCGATAGATGTTGCTTGCTTGATTACAACGGCCTTTCCCAATGCAGACAGCTCCTCGTGTTGACACCGACAGTTCCTCAAGCTGCCGTGTGACCTGAGTCAAGGGCGTACATACACGCCGCCGGTACCGTCCTGGAACCTCTTATCTGCGGCTGTTTGTGCCACCATGAGTCGTCGATCGCAGCTGCTGATCACTTTGGGGGTCTGACACCCACAGGATGGTATTGTACAATCTCGATAGGATGAACCCCTACGGGTCCCAAGGGAAGGTTTGTGCGTTGCGATGTGCTCGGTCGCCGCTGTGGCATCATCGCAGGCTGCTCAGGCGCAAAGGCGAGGGGTGTAAGCTCTCGGTACTGCACCGGGAGGGATAATCGACTCCTGGGGCCGGCGCCCCTTGACAGTGCGTGCAGAAACAGGATGATACCGTACGGTACCTCTGCGTTCGAGCGACTGCAGGGGGAAGGATGCTATGCATAGGAGAGGAAGAAGGCATCAGGGTGATGTGCTCCACTGTTCTTGCAGCAGGCCAGCTTAATTCGCTCGAATATACTTGACGTTACTGTATCCAACAGTTGCAGTCCACACAACCTCTGCTCCTCCTCCCGAGCGGAACCGCACCGCTCTGCAACGGCAACGATTTGCCTCGTGGTTCTTTCAGCAGTGACGCCAGGCATTTTTGTTCCGCCATTTGCCCACACACGGGGGTGTTCCAGCAGCAGAGCAAAGCACTGCTACCTTGGGGGCTGGGGCATTTAGTATCTAGCCCCCGGGTCCCTGGCCAAGACCACGTTGCTGACATCCTTGCCCTCGCGTGGTCTGCTGCACGGAGGAGGCACGGCTGCTGGCGCGGGAAAAGCATGGAGGACCTTGGCCAGCTTGATTGGGCGCTGCTGAAGGAATCGTCTGCCCTGATGTGGTGTTCCAGCCCCAGCCTGGCACATGGGCGAATGCTTGGGCTCCTCTCTTAAACGGCTGGATCGCGGCCTAGCTGGCTTTGGCCCCGTTGTCAGGGCCTTGGCCCGTCGCATTCTGGGCGCTTTTCCAGTCAGGGGATAATTTTGGCGGATGCAGCGGCTCCGAAGGAATATCGATCCCCATGAGAAGACCAGCGTAACGGTGCCCGCCGAATGCAAACCCACCCTCACCGATCCGAATCGGCTCATCCCTGCTCTCACTTGCCGTGTGCAATTGGGAAGACCGGTCCGAGCAGACAGCACAACAACCCCAAGGGCACACCACACCTGCAAAAACAGCTCCAGTAATTGTCCCGATCTTTCCGAAAAGGAAACGCTGTGTCACAGTTTGTCGGCAGCAGCAGTGAGGAGTCATGACGTAGCTTGCATGGCGCCTTTGGGGCCTGCCGATTGAGGGAAGATGAATGCTGGTCCGCTTCTCCAGCCACAGCGCTTCTACTGCCTGTCGAGAGCGTTTAGCGATGCGTCCTCGAGATGCGATTGATCCGTCCCCCTGAACAGAGCTAAAGCCTAGGAGGGTGAGGCCCTGCACACAAACAACCCGGCAGGATGCCGACTTCAGATCACATTAGAGTTTTAGTCATTGAAATAAGAACAGACGGTGTCTCAGCCCTGCCTGGGGCGGCCCCCCGGATTGTGTGCAAAGGCCGAGCAATGGGATCAGCATGTGAAGGGCTTGATGCCAGAACTGGATGCTGCGCGGGACACGCGAATTACGCGATTGGTCGAACGCCCCTACTCGACACAACCACTTAAACGATGACCTCCCCTTGCATAACCCAGCGAGACCGAGTTCTGCTATTGGCAGCCAACACGTAAGCGCAACAAAAAACTCGCTCCGGTGCTGCTGTCAGACCGGAGAATATTGATGAGGCTCAAACCACCGCATTGCACCCGAGTCAGTCCTCAGTGGCGATCGGATCCTCTTTGTCTGGACGCCGTGCCTTCGATGTAATCAAACTCCTCTGATCGAAATTTTGTGTATACGAAAATTGACTCACTCTGGCACAGATATCGGCACACCCTCCCTCCTGCGAATGAAATGGCCCCCACCCGTAACTTCCAAAAAAGCATTGTCGTTAAGAAAAGAAGGGAAAAAAGGAAAAGCTGAAACAATAGCGCTCCCGATGATCCATGTTCGCTGCTCCTCCAACAGATCTGACCGAGTGAAACCGGACCACGAGGCCTGCAGGGAAAATTTCAAAGAACGGTTGTAGCAGGATCCGCAAGCGCGCTGGCTATCCGAAGATGCTGGGCGATGATGAGTGAGCTTTTGCCGTCCTTCCCTATTGCGATCTACAATATGGATCCCAGAGCGGGTAGACGCTGAGATTGGGTCGTATCATCGTCTCTTGAAACCATTTATGCGCACAAACATCGGCACCCTATGGCGTCGCAACATCTGGCCTTTCCGCTTGCTTCACACTCCCTTGGCAAGTCTGTGCAGGTCCGCAGCCCCAAACCCAGTTGATCACCACGGTGGGTGGCCAGCAGAATGCGAGGACATCGCACCATTGGATGGAGGCTCATGATACAAGACGGCCGAGTAATCTCTATCCCTGCAGCTTCTCGTGTTACTCCCGATATCACGTACACTCACTGGCTATTGCACTAAGCGCTTGCCATTTCCTGTAACCCGTCTCCCCCTTTGTTTTCTAGAAGCTGAAAGGACGTTGCATTCCCGACAGCCATGGCGTCGCGGAAGATTTCGCGGAGCGGCCGGCCACGTGGAAAGCTGGATCCCAGACCCACGAGGAAGTGGGCCATCAGCAATTTCAGCAGAATCAAATAAAAGCTACGGTTTACGCAAAAGGGTCGGGAGCGTAATCAAACAATCCCCGAAGGGTGGGTTGGTGCGTGCGTGCCCGAGAATGAAAAGGCAAAAGAAACCGAGGAGCGCCCCCGGTCGCGTGCGCGGAGTGGAACATGCTAATTTCCTTCCAGAAGCCTTCGGGAACCCTTCCAGAACGTGGCACGTTGCATGTTGCGACCCAGTCCCCACCGGCCCCTATCCATTCCCCGCCATAGGCAGGAGATGGCCCAGGCCTTGACCACCATCACCCTCCCGTTCTTCGATGCCCAGGTCACCATTTGCGATCTTGAATAACCCTCCTCCCCTCCTTCCCATCAATAGAGTGGCTTCTATAAACAATGTCCACTGTTGGGTGTGTGGATGGCTTCCTGCTTTATTGGCACTTACATTCCAGCTCGTTCGTGGGAGTGTCTCTCCCGCGCCTATTGATACATGGTGCCTGCACCAGCCTCTCCTTCCGTCCCCTGGTCTCGTCCAGCTTCCTCAGCCCTACTTACTTCTCGCCATCGAAGTGGTCTGACCAGGCGTCAATATTCTTTTACTATGCGTCGCTCCTGCACAGCTGCCGGCTACATTGGGAAATCACTAGCCCGACATCGGCTTTATGCATGCGATGATGTTGAAACTCGGGCGACACGACCATATTCAGTAGTGCAACTTTGGTCGCGACTCCCTTTCTGCGCTTGTGTCGCAGAATCACTACAGCAAACTCCCAGTGATGTACTGTGACCATCTGGTGTGTAGCGCAGCAGGAACTAGCATTAGATCACGGCGTCACCCGTATTCCCTTTACCCACTTCTTTGCAACAGTTTGCGGTGCAAGTGCAACCACGCTTGGTGGCACCTCGGCTGTCGTCTCGGAGAACCCCGGTGTCATAATCAAAAGCTTAGAGAACGCCAAAAGGGGCAAAATCTCGTGAGACTGCGTGTATCAAAGTGCTCCAAGCAGCCTCGAAGTTGGCATTGCGTACCATCACTTCAACAAGTCCAGAGAAGCATGCAGCCTCGTGAAAGAAGGCAACCAATGGAACAGATGGATGGGAAATTGATTCTCTGTCATGTTGGAAGGTGTTGATACACGGCGCTGACAGCTCGGGCACACTTTGCCAAAAACGAGGAAGCCTCCTCCAGCTAGTACAACAAGTACATCGATGGGCGCCAGCTGAGTGAGATGAATCTACGCTCACGCCCTGTTCCAGAATTTTCAAGGCGAGACAAAGAAAGGTACCAAAGAGCTGTGGCTTCAGCCTGCTCACCGAAGGGAGATTCTGGAGATTGGTGGTTTACGTTCTTGCGTTGTCACCGAGGCTTTACAAGCGCCGAGGCTGCTCCTTCGAAACGAAACATGCAAGAGGATAAGCTGAGTCGTCCATCTCTGTTTCCGGCAAACATTGGAAGAGGAAGATGATTACTGTAGTTGAAGAATCCCCCTTTTTCCAGCCACTCCATTGGGTGTTTGTACTTCTGAGTTGTTCTTGTTGTTTTCATGTCATTTCTTTCTGAGCTATCTAATTATCTCCACATGATTCCCTCTATCTCCGTCGACCCTCTTATTGCTTGGGCTGAGTACTTCGGTCTGGCGGAATAATACACTGTCAATTTCCTTACCGCCATCACCTTCGTCACATGCATCCCCTCTTTCTGTCGGGGAAACGGATGACAAGAGAAGAAGGGGTGGTTGGGAAGGTAGAGGCAGTGCTTCTGCAGCTGCAGGAATCCTTTCCACCTGCAGAAACCGTCTCAGCATGGATGGAAACCCAGCAAAGCAACCGATTAAGTAAACAGCCTCTCTTCCCCTTTGCTTCACATCTACAGGATGGAGATGCACCACGTAATGCATGTCTGTTCCTTTGATAACGACTCTGTTAATATGAATGGGTCCTATTCCACCGACCTTTCTGGTTGCTCGGGGTAGCGGAGGTCTACCCGCCCAACACCGCCTGTTGCTTGACGTGGACCTGTTTGAGATGCGTTGGGCCTCCCGCTGCGAATGCCTCAGTTGCAAATGCAAGCAACTGTATCTGCTTTTCTGCGACTCGCTTCTTCTGCAGGCTCTGCTGCAATAGCAGCCATAATATTCTCCTGGTTGCCTGCTATAGGAAGCAGATGCGCCTCACGGCGCCGAGCGGGCCAGGATGTCCTCTTCCCTTGTGCCACGTTCAGGCCCCTTCGGTGAGCAAGATCGTGATGTGGCTGCTATTCAGTGGTGCAGAATATGGTACGAATACGCAAGAGCAAGCTCGAGTGGACTTGCGTAGCCTGTAGTTTTAGATTGTTCCATTCCCTTATTTCTTTGGTTTTGTATCTTGTTTGTTACACAATACGCTATTGTGAGTCAGGAAAAGAGCATGCCGACCTATCGCCTTTTGAGTATGAGATTGAGAGCTGTCTTTCTTCACTCTCCTCGTACCAAAGACGCTGACCTCTGAATCTCGACACAGAGCATCTCGTTCCGCGAAACCACTATTCTGTTTGCATGTGACAATATCATGATTTCGGCCATTCATACACTCTACATGGCAGATCTTGACACTGGTAAGACACAGAAACTTTAGATTCATTATGCAGAGATTAATAGATATCAGAGTTTTTGATTCATGCCTGGAGTGCTTTTTCTTTTTTGCCATCCGGATATACATCTATCCAACCTTGGGATCCTTTGCGCCAATTACTCCGCCGTGGACAATGCTCTCTGCTTCGTTCATTTTCCCACCCATAATACATAGAATATTAAGTTTCCACATGCCATTCTTGATTAGATATTAATCGGACCAGCGTCTCTTCTCCAGCCCTTGCTTCTCATGTTATCCTCAATGCCTTTCCATATCCCTTCCACCACTTCCCTGTCTCGCCATCTGCTCGATGCACTTGCACCTTGATTCCATTTATCCACTTGAGTCGCTAGGACTCCTCTTCCCCAACCCTTCACCGTGTCGGGTACTTGATCCCCCCTCCACCCAACGAAGACACCCAAAGTATGTCGGAATAGCTCATGGGGCTGCTGCCATTTGTAGCTCTTGAACTGCCAGACTTGCCCAGTGGTGAACACGGCCACAACCCTCGACCAATACTCCGGCTTGAACTGCTCTGGCGTATCAACAATAATGAACCGCAAGGGTCGTGTGGGATCAACAGAAGGGATCAATCGCGTAATGTGCAAAATGGAAGCAGAAGAACTGGAGGTGGAACTGGATGAGTCTGCCGGAACGTAAGAACCGCCCTCAAGGAACGCTTTGATATTGGACATTCGCAAGAGCGAGGAGGCAGAGGGGGAAAGCAGGATGATGGGATCGGGTCGACCACTTCTGCCTTTGGGATTTATCGCCAGCGCGGGGTTGTTGGCTAGGTTTGCAGCAGCGGGATGTGCAGATTTACGTGAGGTGAACGGTGCCGCAAGTTTGCGGACATGAGAGAAATCCTGATTACACGTTAGAACGGAGGCTCGATCTCTACAGCCATACATGTAATATGAAGCACTTACCGTGGGTTTTATCCCCCTCAGAACACTATTCCTGTCGCCCATCCTCCTTTCGCCATTGTAAATCTCTTGGAGCCGCGGATCGATGGTCTTGCCCTGGCGCCCAACAGCTCCGCTCGTAACAGGTGCAATTCCTCCAGCTGCGCCAGACGCGACCTGTGCCGAAGCTGTGGCATTGGATATATCCGATGCCAAAGGCTTGATGTATTCACTTTCCTCCGAAGCACCTTCTAACCAGGTAATCAAATCCAACCTCTCGACGAATGCCAGGTTCTGAACTTCACCACCCGCGCCGCCTTCGCCTGCCAATTCCGCGTTCAGGGTTTGGGCAGAGTCATTGTACTCTGGGATCGCAACTTCTCTCTTCAGCCACGCAAAGTATATGCTCCTGAGATCAACCGGATTGCCAGAGGAGACGAAGCGCGTGGGCGTGTCCAGGAGCACTGAGACCTGCTGAGGAGCAGTGAACCGGAGGTATTTGGCCTTTGCGAGGCCAACATTTGTTGGATCGTCCTCACTTGCGGCCGGAATAATGTCACTTCCAGACGCTATGGATTGTCGGAGAAGGAGTAGAGGATCGCCGGGTGAGGTCTCTGTGGCTGCCATTTTGTGCGATCGGCTTTGAGCTTGAGATGGAATATCAACGTCCAAAGCCTGGAAGATTGTCGAGGTTAACATTCACGTCTCGAAGGCTGCACAGATTACGGTTCCCCACATGTGCCAGCAGCGCACTCTGTACAACTTCACCTTCCCATGTGTCCTCCTGCTATACTTCCTGCGACTAGTCTGCTGTGAGTAAAAATGAAAGACATATGGAGGTTTGTGACATGTTGAAAACATTTCTCGTGAGGACTTAGCTAATATACTGGCGCCACAGGAGCTCCTCGGGTTTTGTTTTATTTTCTTGTATTTTTTTCGATCACATTGAATTTAAACTTGTATACAGTCTTACAAGACCCAAAATATGTTAATCTGGCCCCCATCCGGGGTCACAACCTACCACCAGATAGCAATTCCAGCCCGTGGACCTTCTAGAGTATGCACCCAAAGTTCAAAACTATTAAGCTTTGCAGTTGATGCCTCCCCGAAACTTCCCAGGAAGGACTTCACCCTTTATTTTCTGGTCAACGTTTCTCTGTTGCTCTCCCCATTAGTTCCCAAACACAAGACCAATCCTTTCCTCTCTCATTAATTTCTCCGACTTTCCTCTTCCATCTCATGTTCTACAAGCCACAGATTTAGAGATCCAACGGTTCCTTGCAAGCATAGCATAACCCGACCTCCACACATGCCGACACTCGAAAAATGCCATTACTGTACATTTCTACCATAACTGCTTGCTGGCGGAACGAGACATCCAAAATTGTGACATGGTTCTAGTGCCTGTCGATTCGACATGAGCCGCGCCGGCGAGCTAGACAAGGCCCGTCTCGATTGCCTCCTGGCTACCGCCTGGCTCTACTACTGCAAATAAGCTACACTACCGTTGGACCTGTACCTTGTCACTTCTGTTGATCAACAACCAAAGGAACCGCAAAATGCCGAAGTGATTTGCAATGCTTACAGTATTCCCAAACGTCTAAACACCCCAAAGTGGATGTGCCATCTTCGACTGACTAGAAATGACCGTTGGACGCGTGTTACTATAAATAAGTTGTTGGTAGTGATCTGATCTCACAGCGAGGTCCGTCCCGGGTGGAAGAGTTTCCGATCACCTGCAGGATTTCATACATTTCCATGCAACGTTCGCATATCGGATATCGAAGATAGCTTAGCTACAGACAGCCGGTAGAGCAACTGTTGCTCCCCCAAAGCGAACTAGAAAGCGCAGGAGAGTAATTGTCGAATGGGGAGGCACTGAAGCCGACGCTCTCCGAGCCATGCTTGAGAAATCCAGCCAGTGGTAATCAACGAGTGCAAGCTAAATCAATATTGCATTCACTGGTACAGCATCAAGTACACTTTACGACGATGGTGCCGTAGCATGACCACTTTCAACCGTGGCTGCATACTGGACCCCAGGTTGCGCCAGCGAGGGCAGTGTTCCGACGCTGGCCTATTAGCTGTGGTCGGCGCCCCCGCTTCGCCCCCGATGGGGATATTCTTAACTCTCGCAGCAGCCCGTTTACTGGTCTCACGTCAGAAGGATAAGACAAGCCACTCACTGGCGTCCCTGGATGCCCTTTTGGGCTCTGCCACCCTGGTGCTCATTTGTTGCCAGGAATAGATCTCGGTATGGCGGACGACCGAACAAAGCCAGGTGTTCCACTGGAGCGGCCGTCACCTTTAAGCTTTGATCTACGAGCTTGAATAAAACGCACGTTTCCCCTCCCTCCCCTCACTCTTCCGAAGAGCACTTCCTCGCGAGTGATGTTTCGAGCTCGTTATAGAGTCTACAAATAAGGTCCCAAGATCTTTTAGATTTTCGTTGTCGGCCATAAGCAGGAAGTAAAACACATCCAATATGTCGAAGCGAAGCATCTTCACCACAATCACGCCCCTTCCAGTGGGAATCTCGAGGGAGTTAGTTATGGAATGTCTACACACCCATACCGAAATGATTGACTTGAATCCGCTCGTGGAGGAACGCAACCGGTGTAAACCTCCGCCGCATGCTACCGCGGAGGAGTACCACTGCATCTGGTACAAGCTGACGGACAGGGTCCAATATCTTCCGGGGGGGATGATGTCTGGCAAGATATCTTACTTTGCGGTATTCCACGATCTTCCAAATGGACTGCAGACGCACTGCTACGCACCCATGGGCGTCGATATCAAGGGAAAGTGGACGCTTGGAGGCACGCTTCCTGGAGAGCCAGTCCAGCCAGTCGAGCTGGGCTTGGGAGCGCCTCTCCAAGGGCTCTATCTCCGAGAAGACGTTGATTTGAAGTGCAATGTCATCATGACCTCTTTTGTGAAGAAGACTCTGAAGAAAGCCCATGAACAGCTGGTCTCGCGGCTAGTAGCGAAAGCACAACGCCAACAAGCTCGTTCAAGCAACTCGTCGTTCATCTCAAGCACTCCCTCATTAGCTTTATCGCCCAGCCATACATCCATAATATCAAGCGTGGACTCTGCCCTTACCGCTGACGGTATCTCGCCAGGTACCCACCGGTCGTCCTGGGAAAAGTCGGACAACCTCTACCCACGACCACTCAACATATCTAGTCCTGCACCACCATACACAGAGTCCATGGCGGGGTCTCACCGTCAAAGCCAGAGCGGCTCGCTGTGGCAAAATCTCGACCCTGCTCGTCCTGTATCACGCCCTGGATCATTGAGCGTTCCCACTCAACATCCGATGTATTCTCGTGGACACTATCGAAATCATTCTGCGTCCGCACTGCCGGTGGAGTTGGCGGATACGACGGTTATGCTACAGCCCACCAGTCACTATGCAGAACTGGAATGAGAAATTTGCAGAGGCTTGCCTTGAACAAGAGGACATTGCGATTAGAATTGCAAGAGTGTAACGGAATTCGCAGTGTGAGGATTATTTTGATACCCGATGTAGGCTGCTGGTGGCCTGGAAGCTTTTTTTATTTTTGGAGAGGCATAGCAAGGCGTTTTGGTCTGTGAATAATTATCTCTCGAGGAAATAGTACATAATCCTGCAAAATTTGGACAAGGCTTTCAGTTGTATTATTATTACATAGGGTATCTTATCAGTACATATTTACCGGTTTCATCAATGATATCATGATTCTTCTTCTTCCACCGTTTCCTTCTTTTCTTCCTTTCCTGTTTCCGTTGGCTCAGAAGCGCTCTCAATATCATTCTTCGGTGCTTCTGACGTGTCTTCACTTTTTGCGTCCTGAGCTGGTAACCCGGACTCTTCCTCTTCACTCTTCGTCGCTGGCTCCTGTGGCTCCTTTTCTGATAGTTCAGAAGCGGGTTCCGAAGCGGGCTCAGTATTGCTAGGCTTCTCCTCTTGCGCAGTTGGCTCAGTAGTGGCTTCATCATCTCGCTCCGACTTGCTCTCTTCGGATTCCTTTGGTTCAGGTTTAGGTTCAGATTCGGCTGGAGTCTCTTTAATAACAGGAACTTGAGGTTCATTTGTTTCGTAACTTTCAACAATAACCGGAACCTCAGCCTCCATTTCCTCTTCTGTAATTTTGATTTCTCGTACCCCTTGTTTAGCATCTTGGTCTTCTTCCTCCGCCTCTAGAACGGTTGTGACGGCTGAACCAACAGATGGTGATTGTCGGATATGTCGTCTAGTATTTGTACGGCTTGGACTCATGTATCCTTCCTCTCCTAGTGACGCGGGCTTGAGGGAACCATTGTCTGGCTTCAGGAGCGAAGGCGCAGTTGTTGTCGTTGATTTTTCGTCTTCTTGAGGATCCAACCCTTCAGCTTCTGNGAGGTAGCTTGTAGTTCTCAGCAGGTAGAAGTTCGTAGGTGTCGCAAACTGTCTTGAAGAGCACATAGAGACCAGTTTGTCCCTCCACTTGCCAGAATACACCGCGGTGCTGGAACCATGCGTGCGCGAATATTCTATGTAACCTCCTAAAAATATTAACAAGGTGCTTTACACCTGCACCTCGGTCATCCGTGGCATCACCAGCGCCTAAACTGAGCCTGCTTGGGAATATCTTCTGGCTCGTGACAATGTTCGTCGCCCAGTCCAATGTATGGCAGCTGTAATCGATAGCACAGCAGCTCTTAGGCGACTCGTGAACGGCGCACAGAAATTGCCATTCGCTGGCGCGCATTTCTGGACAGGTGACCGCGGAACACGGAGGATTGTCGAAGAGGAAGCCGATGATTAGATCGTTACATTTGTTTATCAGAAAGCGGCAGAGTTCATAGAGCCAGAGAGAACCGTCTAGTCCTTCCGGCTGGGAAGCGATAAGAGATGCAGTTTCTCGAGTTATTGGGACGGTATGGTCGCTGTGTGGCGGTTTTGTGTAGTGGTAATGCAACGCCTTCAGATGTTCCTGGAGTTGGAAAGCAGAATCAAGCTATTCGATGTTAGCTAGCAGTCAAGGCTGTGAGTGGTTGCATATTCACTTCGCTGAGAGGAATGAGCGGGGGTCCAGCCGCCATATCAGCTGCCTTTGTACCTGGATGGATTCTCCTGCTTGAATTTGCTTCCATAATGCTTCGCTCAGCTGGAGAGTCAGTGGTTGGGGGTCCTCCCATGGGTGACTGAGGTCCGATTTGGATCTCTGTTGGCGGAGGCGGGCTGGGAAGCCTCGGAGAGCTCGGTGGTATAGACATCGCAACTTGTAGTACAATTATTCCCCAGCTTCGAAATCCCAAGACCACAGGTGCCTGTTTTCGAGTTCGTGACCTTGTTATGCACGGGGAGAAAAATTCAAGGTTGAGGGCTACTGTGATAATCGCGAGGCCAGCGAGGCCAGGGAGCCGCCAGTCAAGGCGTTTCGCGTCGTCCAATCGGAAGAGCAAGGCGGCGCTAAAGCTTACAGGCCTTGGAATTCGCAAGGCGTAATGATTCTTTTTTCTATTAGACACCCATAAATAGAACTCGCTGGAAAAGATAACAAAATGAATATTGATGAAGAAGATGCCCCGCCACTCTTGGTAAATGGTGATAATAATGAAGATATTGAAGAGCCACCGGCTCTCAAGGTCCCAATATCAATAGTTACAGGTTGCGTACACTCATATCTCAGATGAGAAACTAGCACTAACTAAAAATGAAGGCTATCTTGGGGCAGGCAAGACAACATTATTAAATTATATTTTAACTGCACAGCATGGAAAGAAAATAGCTGTCATATTAAATGGTGAGTATTGGAAATATATTCCTTTATGGTGGCTTACTAATGAGAGTTATAGAATTCGGTGACTGTAAGTATGAGATCCCTTCTGCTACCTTATACTGCGGAATAGTATTGATTAGCTATTATAGCTGTGGATATTGAGAAATCCCTAACGGTTAATAAGGACGGCCAACAAGTTGAAGAGTGGCTTGAAGTAGGGAATGGCTGTATTTGTTGCTCAGTGAAGTTGTAGTCCTGGTGTCAGCGAGGTTGGTCAAAGTTACTGACTTTTCACAGAGACCAGGGTGTCAATGCTATTGAATCCTTGATGGATAAGAAGGGTGCATTCGATTATATTTTACTGGAAACCACTGGCCTTGCAGACCCTGGAAACATTGCTCCTATCTTCTGGGTTGACGAAGGCCTTGGAAGCACCATATATCTAGATGGGATTGTTACCTTGGTCGATGCGAAAAACATTCTGAAGAGTCTTGATGAACCCGTGCAGGAGACAATCCAGCATGATGAACATGAAGATCACAAGGGACCATTACTAACTACTGCTCATTTGCAAATCTCCCACGCTGATGTGGTTGTTATTAATAAATCCGATCTTGTCAGCAAAGAAGAACTGCAAGCCGTTAAAGAGCGCATACAAGCTATCAATGGCTTGGCGAAACTCCATGTAACCACGCACAGCCAAGTCCCACAACTCGAAGGATTTTTGTTGGATTTGCACGCGTATGATGAGGTGGGAGCTCTCGACGTGACTAGTAAGGGGCATAGTCACTTAGATCCTGTAAGTCAAACAGGGCTTCCAGTCTAACGATTGCTAATCAATCTCAGACCATCTCCACAGTAACAGTGCCTATACCGATATTAGAAGAAGCTCAGTTAGACAAGCTAGACGAGTGGCTGAGATCTGTTTTGTGGGATTCAAAGCTTCCCAATATGAGATCTGCCGCAGACTCTGGAATTCCAGCAGAAAGTGGTGTCGAGATTCATAGACTAAAGGCGAGAATACCACTACGGAATGGAGGAGTTAAAGTTGTTCAGGGCGTCAGAGAGATATTTGAGATCCTGGACGGCAAGGAAGAGGATAAGGCCGCGGCACCTTTGGGGGGGAAAATAGTTTTAATTGGACGGCATATTGCTAATTTGCCGTTCCAAGAAAGTTTCAACAATACCGTGCGATTAACATA
This sequence comes from Scytalidium sp. 3C, assembly GCA_000743665.3. Classification (NCBI taxonomy): domain Eukaryota; kingdom Fungi; phylum Ascomycota; class Leotiomycetes; genus Scytalidium; species Scytalidium sp. 3C. Next base: position 864,478 of record JMRO03000013.1, on the reverse strand, counting down.
GGCAATAAATTTAGTCAAGAAGTATTGGCTCCGTGTAATTTGCCTCTAATTTCCCCTGGTGATCAACATCTGGGTTTAGAAGGGCCTGGCGTACTTGTAGTGTTCTGGAACGCGAGATGTGGCTAAACCCACACCCCGCGACGCCACAGGGTAGCTAAGCCGCCTCGCACCCTTAATTTGACTGCCTAGAGGCCTCGTCATTGCACGTTCGACTACTCCTGCCCCTCCACCCAAAGAGTAAGCACCGTCTTGCTGCGAGTAGGATCCAAAGAACATTACTAGGAACATGTCAAGGCGTCCGTCCTATACGGCCTGTCATAATGGTCTTCAACGGGCTGCTTAAGTCTTCGAGCAACAATCCCTCTCGACGCTCCCCGTCACGGTCTCCCAACCAGAGCGCTGCATCCAGTAAGGCTTCGTTGCCGAACTCTCCGGAGGCAACCCGACCACGGTCTGCAGAGTATGGATTCATCCAGAATGAGGCAGATCTTCAGCCCCTCCAAGCAGAGACTCCCGACCTTTGCGAGCTAAATAATGGCCTCCTCGTCCTCGCGGCTATATTCCCCGATGTTCAAGTTGAAGTTTTTCGAGAGATGCTGGCGAGCTTTGACAAAGAGTCGAGATTAGCGGTTGTGACAGACGCATTGTTAAAGAATAAAGTCAAATGGGTAAAAGGTCGAAAGAGAGTTGCTCCAAGGGTGTTAGGAAAGGGAGAGGGTCCTCAGGCCGAAGAAGGCCGAGATACTCCGGTTCTGGTCCCAACGGAAGACAAATTTCGGAGTCCCGAATATAAGAGGGCGGTAAAATCTGTTCTATCTCAAGAGTTTAAGGGACTCTCGGGCTCAACTATCAATGGCGTACTTGCAGAAGTTAACCATTCTTATACGCTTGCTCGCCCAACTCTCATCGCCCTCTCCACAAAATCCTGGCGATTCTCATTGTCGGCATTCCTTTTCCGTAGGAAGGTCACAGCAAACATGGAAGCAGAAAATCATCCACTTGTAGTGTGGCATTCCAGCGGTCAGGGATCTATCTTCCCAACTTTCAAGAGCTCCGGATCTCCAGAGTTAGACAAGGAGCTTTTTGATACTGTCCTGTTGCCTATACAACGTCGAATACGGGACGAGAATGAAGGAAAGGATTATGATTTAGCTATTAAGCTGAACACCGAATATGCTGAAATGAATCAAGCCCTCCATGATTGTGAATGCTGCTTCACTTCTGTCACATTTGAGGAGCTCTCCGCTTGTAATGATAGTGGGCATTTCGTGTGTTTCCAGTGCGTGAGGCATGCTGTTAAGGAGGCTGTTTTCGGACAAGGCTGGCAAAGAAACGTCGATCTTGAAACAAACAGTTTGAGATGCTTGGCGGCAAGCTCAGATGACTGTTTAGGATTTATCCCATATGAGCTGATCAAACGCAGCTTTCTGATGGAAAAAGACGGCAAGGAAGTTCTGAAGAGATTTGATGATCGATTGGCCGAAGAAAACCTGCTCAAGACTCAATTACCGCTGGTACGATGTCCATTCTGTGCCTACGCAGAAGTCGACGAGCTATATCTCCCCGAATCTCAGCGACATTGGCGTCTGAAACGCCGCTACCAACCTTCTTTCTTTACACTCTCAATATTCATATTAGGCGCTGGAATGATACCCTTTTTGTTACTGTTATATATCATATTATCCCCTATTTTCATTCTTTTTTATTCACAAAGTTCGTTTGGCAACTATGTCGTGGCACAGATAGACGCATCGGCCACTCGTCTCCGCCGAAAAGCCCAGGGACAGAAATTTCTTTGCAAAAATCCGGCCTGCGGACGCTCTTCCTGTATGTCTTGCTCGAAAGCATGGGTAGACATCCACATCTGTCACGAGTCCTCGCTTCTGGCGCTTCGCACGCAGGTCGAACTGGCTATGTCTCTGGCGATCAAGCGGACGTGCCCGCGCTGTAACACATCGTTTGTGAAGTCCTCCGGCTGCAACAAGCTCACTTGTGTCTGTGGTTATCAGATGTGTTACGTTTGCCGCAAAGATATTGGGAATGGCGAAGGTTACAAGCATTTCTGCGAACACTTCAGACCTACAGGAACGGGGAGCTGTAGTGAATGTATGAAATGTGATCTCTACCGCTGTGAAGATGATGAAGTAGTTCTGAAGAGGGCAAAAGAAATCGCTGAGAGGGAATGGATGGCAAAGGAAGGCGAAAATCTCAGTGACAGTGACCCTCTTAGGAAGAAGTTGGAGCAGAGACTCAGAAGAGAAGTTGATGGTGATTGGTGGGAGACTTGGCGGCAAAGATTACCTAGTTGGGAACAAACTTTGGACTGTATTGTTGATTGTTTCATTGAATAACTGACTTAATGTATTATACGACGTGTTTTCTAGAAAATTTGGGATGCTGGAATGGGTCAAGAGTTCGGGATTAAGGAGTTAGTCTTTCAGTTGTACCTGGCTAGCTAGACCAACAGGCCAAAAGCAAAAATTTGCAAAACCATATTAGAATGAAGCTCTCAATAGCTTATTGTAGACCAAAGTTGTGATGCCCTTCTTCCCACCTTTCATAACTTGCTATATGGCTAACAGATCAATCCCAACGCCAAACGCCAGGTTCATTCCATAAGATATCCTACAACCACCGAATGGTCATGTCCATGTATACAGAAATTGTGGCTTATTTATAAGGCTCCAGGTATCGCTCTCGTCATTGCCAATTCTGTACTTTTACTCCAGACGCCACTAGGCTCCCTCCTCCACAAGGTCAACTTTCCATCATCTCCAGTTGAACCTAATAACTGCCCGTCGTCATCAAACTGGACACGCCAGACAGGTGTTCGACTCCCATCGAGTCTGGAAACTTCCTCTACAGCATGAGGGATCTTTCCATCCTGATCCTGAGCCTCCAGTTGCCTGATGCCACCTCGAGATCGGGCGCCAGCTAAGCCAGCTCCAATGCCCGACGGAGGATTACGAGTACCATTTTCGATCTGTTTCTGGGAGGTAGACGGACTCTCCTGGATTCTGGGGTGGTTGCTCCGGGTATCTTGGTCATCCTTGGAAGGGGTTGTGATCTGAAAGACACGGATATATCCATCTTTGCAAGCAGTGGCGACACAATCGAATCCTCGGATATTCCCTGGTGCCCACGAGACGTCCCTTACTAAGCCTCGGTGACCTTTCAATTCTGCCGCAAGATAGAACTCTTTCGTACTTGCCGAGCCCAGAGTTACCTCATGTGAAAGCTCCCTGCTTCGCCAAATCGTAGCCGTATTCATACCCGCGACGATGAGGCCGAGGGTATCCCGTGGCATCCCTTGCCGAATGGCATTGTAACACGGCTCAAGGTTTGGATCGAATTGCACTTTGAAAGCCGTTTCCTCGCCGCGATCGGGTTTCTCGCAGACCTGAAAACTGTCCATGTCTGTCCAATGGGTCATATTTTCCGGCTCATCATTCTCCCAGACTTTCAATAGCCCATTTCTGTTGAGCAGAGCAAGGTAGGTATGTCTGGTTTCTGGGTTGTGCTTCATGGAGAAGGCAAGGAAAGGAGCTCTTGATGGAGCGCGTGTTTCCCAGAAGGGCTTGCCGCTGTGAGAGTTGAACCTCCTACCTTTTAATGGGGCGATGGTTGGGTCTTCGACCCACAACTTGAATCTACCATCCATACCGATTGAGGCGATAACATTAGGATGTAATGTTGGCGGAAGCCATTGTAACTTTGGACGACTTAGTGTCAATTGAGGCGGACCTGTGTGCAAAGATGGAAACATACTTCTAATATCTCCGCTGTGTGAGCACCCCAGGTATCACATAGATGCCAGGTCCCATCCTTATGCCGGTTGAATACCTTGATCTTTCCATCCATGGAACTGGAAGCAAAACGATCGCCATATGCATTGAATGCCGTGGCTTGGACCATATCGCGGTGCCCGGATTGCAGCAGAGCAAAGCCATCTGGCTCTGCTTCAATTGGACTCTCCCCAAGGCTTGGCGACATGGCTGGATTTTTATCTACGAGCAATTCGATCTCTCTTTGATACCACGGTCGTTATCGAAGCAGCCGCGTCAGATATACAAGTCTGGTCCGTGCGCCAATCTTAACGCAAGGCTGAGGCGAGTCGTTCCAGCACGCATCGCGCACCTGCTAATAAGCATTGCACCTGGGTCATCCATTCCAGTTGTGTCATTAATGAAGGAATGTTATTAGTTAAAGATCAATGGACTCAAAAGCCATGTTATATAGAATCGGCATGTGGAATAAGTAAGGTAGGCACAGCAACGGCGCATCTGAACGACTTACTCTGCAACCGGGATAGAGTATGAGAAGGACAGATGGATTTCATTCTTTACCCGTGTATGACATGAGTAAAATCTGCAAGGCGCTAAGCATTGATCTTCAATTGAACGTTTCATATCGTAAGAGTTCGTCTTGCGCCAAAATCAAGGCGGTAGATCCTCATATTGTCATCTGGTATCAAAAGCAGCGTCGCCGCACTAATCCTTTTCCAGCCGCCATGGGACCCTCTACTCGGGGAATTCTTTTTGTTTCGGGATGCGTGTCCTCAGCCTTGTCCCTCGTCCGTCTTGCGCGGGCCTTCATTTCGACCAGCCCTCCTTCCCAACTTTACAATAATACGTGCTCTGCATCTTGCACATGGAGCAACATCTCTCGCGGCAATGACGACCGCAGCCACTCTTTCATCCACCGAGACGTACAGTCTCCTTTCACTGTCGCTCGCCTGCTTCGCCATCATCGCCAACACCTTCCACGGCGATGGCGAACCGCTCATTGCTTCTGTCGCATTCAGCGGCATTGCCTTCTCTTCGACCTATGCCATGATCCGATGGCTGGGACCAACATTCATCAAAGCTGGGTTAAAGGGGAAGGACATGAGCAAGGTGCATAAGAAGGAGATCCCCGAGACCATGGGCGCCGTGTGCGCCGTGGTGTATCTGCTGGTCATCATTATTTTCATTCCATTCCCCTTCTACAAGGATATTGTGGCTGCCACTTCCGGAGGTGGAAACAGGGATGTGATTCAGCATGTGGATATTGTACAGACAGGCAGATTTCTGCATCGATTCCCACATAATAAGGTATGCCACCGAGTCTTCCTCCCCGCGCCCTCCCCCACCATGGCAGAGAGGAGGGATATATGACTCCAATTAAACTAATTCTGGCGTGCAGCTTGCCTCGTATCTTTCTGGAATCCTATCTCTCCAGTCCGTCGTTATACTTGGTCTCGGCGACGACCTCTTCGATATCCGCTGGCGCCATAAGTTCTTCATCCCCGGCATAGCCAGCATTCCCATCTTAATCGTCTACTTTGTTGACTTTGGCGTGACGCAAATCGTGATACCAATCCCTCTTCAGCCATACCTCGGCGAGCTCTTCGAATTGGGAATTCTATATTACATCTACATGGCTGGGGTAGCCATCTTCTGCCCAAACAGCATCAATATCCTCGCTGGCATAAACGGAATCGAAGTCTCTCAATCACTGGTCATAGCTTGCCTCCTCGTCCTGAATGACTGTCTGTACCTCTTCGTACCCTACCCCCATCCGGCAACAGACTCCCACCTGTTCTCACTCTACATGCTGATACCATTCATCGGAGTCTCGGCGGCGCTATTGATCCATAACTGGTACCCGTCCCGGGTCTTCGTTGGCGATACATACTGCTACTTCGCCGGCATGGTCTTTGCAGTGGTGGGCATTCTGGGTCACTTCTCGAAGACTCTGCTGCTGCTCTTCATTCCTCAAGTCTTCAACTTCCTCTACAGTGTGCCACAGCTGTTCCACATAATCCCTTGTCCTCGACATCGATTGCCGAAATTCAACGCTCGAACCGGCCTACTAGAGACGTCTGTTACGGAGTGGACACGTCCGCCCAAGCCCCCGGTGGCTATGGTTTTGAAGCTCTTGCATCGATTGAAATTAGTTGGTATGAAGACGAACGATGATGGGGACATCATCGAGACTACAAACTTGACACTTCTGAACCTGTGGCTTGTCTGGTTTGGTCCTAAGAGGGAGGACAGACTGGCCATGGAGATATTGGCGATGCAATTGCTCGTGGGCTTGTTGGGTCTCTTTGCGAGACATCGATTGGCTCTGTTCATCTTCAAGTCGGATAATCTGAGCGTGTAAGAATGGCGGGAAAAAAAATCATAATTAAGAGACCAAAATTAGAGGGAATAGGGTATAGAATTTCTGTTAATTTAGCAGGACCCTTAGGCCAGCTTTTGCCATTAGAATTTTTATTGTTTTTTAACTATTTGAAATTTGCCATTCCAAAGGCATTTCATAACACTATATAATACTAGTACAAGATTCCATCACCATCATATGGGTATGTATGTGGAGTGTGCGTGCATGCGTAAGGCGCCTTAGTCAACAACAACCCAAACGTTAGAATCGACCATCTTATTTGTATGGTCACCCAGAGCGCCGATTCCCCAACCCATCCCCCCATAAGAAAACCCTCTTTTTAAATCCATGGACAAAACCAGGTCCAAAAATCCAGTGAACCCAAGTGTGAAACCCATCAAGTCGGTAAGCAAAGAATAGCAAAAAGCTCTAACTTTATTTTACAATGTCTCCATTCGTCTCAGGTCCTATATTCGTTGCTGGTTCCACGTTGGGAGTTGCTATCACTGTCAACGGATCTGCCGCCTTCTCCGCCAGAGGCGAATCAATGGCTGCAGGCTCGTCAATGACAGCCAGTGGCTTCCCTTCTTCAATAGTCGCTGATGATGGCTTGGCCATCATTGGGTTGTACTCAGCAGCAGGCTTATTAGCTGCTGAATCACCGCGCTTTAGCCTCGCTGCTCTGTAATCGCTTAGGCTCAACTTCTTGGTCGTCTTGATAGGACTCTGCTGTGAAATCCCATTTACACCTACGGAGAGGACCGGAGTCTGGGGTTGTAAGGTCGCGAAGGGAGACTGTACCAACGACGCTGTGGCAATGGAAGGAGTGGCTACGGGTGTTTCCAAGATGCTCGGTGTAGCCATGGCAGATGTAGGTGGTTGATGAGGTTCAGAATCCTTCGGTCCGTCCACATCCGCATTCGAGTTATCCAAGACGGTAGAATCTCCACTAGAGAGAAGCGCTGGAGGCTTTGATGATTTCTCGCCATCTGCGGCTGGAGCCTCGGCCATTTCGACATCAGCGGAGCCCGTCTGGATTTCTGTAGAAGTTGTTGAAGGATCAGGGCCAGAGTTGGTGCCCGCAGCGTCAGGTGCTAAGTTATCAGGCTCACTATCCTTTATCGGCGGAGGATCTAAGTCCATTGTCGACGACGGTGGCACGGGTATCTGGTCTGGCGGTGGTACATTGCTCGTTTCTGTGCCATTTTCAGCGGAGTTTCGTCGCTCCGTCTCCGTTTGCTGCTGTGTCTCGAGACTCCTCCGGATCTTATGACGATTCTTGAGCAGGCGTTTGGACAGGGATACAATGGAACGCTTGTGCAGAGGTGCCTTGCAAGGGCTGTACCAATCATCCTCGACGACATCAGTCTGAGTGCCGGCATCAACATAGTTCGCTTTCGGGCCAATTGATGTGTGCCGAGATCCGCTAGGAACCGACGCCGACCGGGAAGGAGGATTTCGTGGAGACGGGACGCCAGCTGTGGGTGAAATTCCGCCGTACGGGGAACCAGATTGTCGATGCGAGGTGGCTGCATCGACATACTGTTTCCCTTTGCTACCATTCACACCGCTCTTAGCCGATGTCGCAGGATGCGACGCCGAAGTCTTGGAGGCCGTGGTCTTGGAACGAGGTTTGGGGGGATTTTGGTGCTGACCAGTTGCGGAAGCGATGGAATTGTGACCATCCGACGACCTTTTCTTCTTACGCGGAGGCTGTTGAGCCTGTTCCATCTTCTTGAAGGTATCCTCTAACATGGCAAGCTTTCGCTTTTCGCGATCGGATGGCTCCGTCAAAATCCCATTCGGTTCGGCGACACTGTGAAGAGGTGTTAGATCTCGACTTTGGGGCTTACTTCGACTTGATCCCGATACTGAGTGGCTATCGTCTTCAGCGTCGTAAGACTCCTGCTGACCCTCGCTTGCGGCCCGACTATTCGTAGCATGACCCGTGCTCGACGGTGAGACATGCAGTTTGGGCCGACTCCTCTTCTTTGCTTTCCCATTCGGATGTTCGTGGGGTGAGCGAGTGTGAAGGTTGAGGTTGCGGTTGAGAAAGCGAACAAAAGCACAGTCGTTGCCCAGGTCACATGCACAGCCGCCGTAATCAGCTAGCACGCCGCTGATCACGCTCGAAAGCAGTTCATACTCCTCCTCGGTGAGATCTGCCTGTTCATGCGGTGATCCATCATCATCACCTAGGTCTAGAGCATGCATAAACCGTGAGCGGACCTGAGATGGGAATCGGAAGTCCCACGAGAGAGTAATCTGCTCGTTGGCAGCCAGTGACCGCTCGCTGACGAGCCAGAAGTGATATTCTGTTTCCCCAGCAATGTAGGTCTCCAACGATGCATTAGCACGACAACTTCGTCGCACATATCGGCATATGGATCCTTCTTTTCGGGTGTCGATGAATAAAGGTAGGTGCGGATGGAAGAAGATAAATGGTCGTGGATGGATGGACTCGGTCCAGCGGTTCTCCGGGTCGCTACAGTAGTCCTTCTGGAACCCTACGAGACCGTTGAGTTCTCCAACAAGACCCGACTTGCCCAACGGCGTCGGCGATGTCAAATATCGCCATCGGTATACCGAACCGTTCCAGGTCGCTTCTTTGCGTTCGACTCGTAGTTCCGGCCATTTTAACTTGTCAACCGAAGTCGACTCTTTCAGCTTCTGGAAGACGTCTTCTCTCGCCTTGACGCCGGCGTCCTGACGTAACTTTTCGGGGTCTTGTAACCACAGCGACATGGCATTAGGGACGTTCAGGTTTGCAAAGGAGTTACTTGGATCGGCCTGGGCGCCAGGGTCGTCCTCGTAGAGGTGGAGGAAGTTTTCGGAGTAGGAAGAGATAGGTAGCCCGTATATTAATTCTTGCGGTGTGTGCGCGGGACTAGGAGGATGGACGGCGTTGGTACGGGTGTGAGAGGGAGGTAAAGGCGGGCTGCGCTTCGCCTGGGAGCTGATGGACTGGCTCGATCGATGGCCTTTAGCCTTCTTCGAGTGCGCGTGATGATCTTGCGGACTGCCGTTTCGATGGCCGTCACCATCATGGTAGCCATTTACCTGCAGATCGGACGGCTTTGACTTCTTCTTGTGGCTCTTAGACGGTGGCCGCTTGGACTTCTTCTCGCTGCTGTCCTGCAGGATCTTATTTTCTCGCTGGTGTCGCTGTCGTTCGGTCGCATGTTTTCGATCGAGCGGTCGCGGCTTGCAGTCGGCACAAGAATGATCAAACTCTTCCCTGGAGGCGTCGTCGACTCTTCCAGGATAGAAACATTCGATATGTTGCCACGTATCGCACGTCTCGCAGTATATCGTATTCCCGTCATCGTCGGAGTAGTCGCAGATGCACTTGATGGTGTAGGGTTCTTCGTCCACCGATTCTACGATGGTATGCGCATCGTGGACGGAGACGGGGGGAGAATGGAAGGAGGTCTGAATCGGGGGCGCGATCTGCGTGGTTATCGAGAGGAGCCTTTCTGTCATAATCTAGTGAGGAGCCTTGGGAGGGCTGTTCAAGGTGCGAAGGGGTACGGAGCAGAAAAAGAAGTTCACGTATTCCGTGGCCTGGGGCGCATGACGAAGACGACCGCGACAGTTGAACGAACGAGGTGTGCTCCAAGGCAAGTCGAACGAATCGATCCCTCAGCCACCGGTCATTCGTTGTCTGGCAGACGTGAAGCAGACGATGGTAACGGTTGGGAGGTCGAGCGGAGGGAGCAGCACGTTCGACAAATCGACGAGAACCAGCGCAGGCGTCGAAGAAAACGCCAATCCGTAGCACAGCTCGAGACAGCGACGCTGATTCGGGACGCGTTGGAGTCGCGGCGGTAGATCTACTGCGTTGGGAGGTGAATTAAGGAGAGAGAGGCGTGAATGAAAGCTTTTTCCAGAGCGCAGAGGACAAAGGTGGGCCGCGACGAGGAGCGTGTTCGAGACGAGGGAGCGTCGTTTGGCTGGCGAGGCGAAAACGAGGATGACCGGGTGTCAAGCGTAGGTTCGCAGTCGCGGAGGCGTAGATCGAAGACTCTTGGGATCCCTCGAGAGGTATTCGCATGGAAGAAGGTGTTGAGAGAGAGAAAGCGAGAGGGAGAGGGAGAGAGGAAGAGAAGGTGTGTGAGTGGTGAGAGGAAGCAAAGCAAGAGGGGGCCCAGGAATGGGTTTGGTGGCCTTGAGCAGAGGCATGGAAGGGGACACTAAAGGGTGAAGCTGGTGCCGCCCTAAGCTCCAGCTAGCGACCCGTCGTGCCAATTGCCTGTCGCTCATCACCATGATTTCGCAGCGCCGCGCAGCACATGTCTCTGGCGACAGAGAGGCATGAAACGAAAATCCCTCTTTGCGCGGCGCTCCCAGCCGCGACGGCGGTTGACCAGAGTTATATCTAGGTCTCTGAAACCGTGAGCTTGTGTGCGTGCGGTTTGACGGTCCCGTGCTCGTTGCTGGATGACGCTCGGGATATTTTCTCCCCAGCGTCATTCATCTTGACGTTGGGTCTCGGGACGCGGCTGGGCGAGTTCCGGGGTCGCCAGAGCACACGAATGTGAAGGGAGCGTTTCGAAGGAAGTGCCAACGCGGCCTGAGGAGCGGGCTTCGAGACGCCTGGCAGAGCTCTGAGTACAGTACCGTAGGGACTACGGTACTGTACTGTCGTAGTGTACTGTGCACTGTACCGTAGCCAAGCGGGCGATTAATCTTATCGCAGCTAAATTTATTGCTGGCTGCTTCTGCGCGCTGGTGATTGGCCGGCGCCCTGTTCGAGAAGGCTTGATGCCCGTGTTGGGGATGGCTCCGAAATTTTTTTCTGGGAAGCGAAGCGAGGAGCGCAACGATGGAGATTTGATTGCTGATCCGGGCAGCACCTGGGCTGGCGCGCTGGATGATCATGAACTTTTGTGTGTCCCTCCCCTCGCCGCACGCTGCACTCGACTGGTAAACAACGGCGGGCCAATCGTGCACCGGGAGAGAGAGATGGGTCCGCAGGAGGGCGCAAGTACCAGCTGGTGGTGGAGCAGGAAGGTACCGTTGCAGCAAACCCGCAGTGGCCTGGGACATGGGAAACCGACGGGGAGACTGGGCGAGTTCGAGATGACGACGGACAGCAGAGGGCGGAGCTTTGGGTTGCAGGAGACGAGATGCGGTGGGCTCCACCCAAATCTCCTGCGCCTCTGCTCATTGGCCCGCGGCAGCCAGGCGGTGGCTCTTGGGGCGGACTGGATGCCTGGCGGCGCCGGTGCTGCAGCAGAAAGTGCCGGTTTGAAGCAAGCTAGGGCGCTTTCTGCCTGATTTTCCAGCAGGGGGCTGGCGCTGCTGCCACAATTTCCCTCTGACGGAGTTCGCCAGAGGGGGTTGGGGCTGCATGTGTTGCAACGCGCCCTGCACACGAGAGCTGACTGCTCACACCGCAAGCACTCCCGTCCCATGGTTGGTCTGGCGTCGAAACCGATACGGTGCTGTACGCAGCATAAGTTGCCCGTGACGTTTGTCGCTGGGCTCATTAGTCATCCATCCATGGCCCAGACCAACGGCCGTTGTTACATTGAGGACTGAGGCATCCTTCCATCGATGGCCCTGATCTGATGGCAAAGGTGACCGAACCCCACGTGAGCCGGAAGAAAATTTTTTTAAAAAATAAGATTAAAATGGTTACCGCATTGCTTCTAATAATAAACACCAATGGACCCTTTCTTGATACGATAATACGAATAACGGTTGCGATTTGTATCTTTTACGTCCTACCACGAGAGCTACATGCTGTGCTGCACAGTACACCTTTGCTGGCGAGCCTAATACATGCTGCAATGATATGACTTCCATAAGCGCAGGAGATGCACCCGCTCGACAACTAATAAACCATTAGTTTCCCTTTTTTTTCAAAACGGGACTTACGCATCCTCACGCCAGAATTAGTCACGTGATTATGCACTTTCTTGATGATTCAGGGGTACCGTCGGTTTTGATTCAACCATCTAACTGCATCTCGCATTAGTGACTCTCGTATTATTATTGTGCCTCTTGTTGTATTCTCAGTTCATTCCACTCCTCTCGTCGCTCACACGCCGCCATGGCAGATTCTGCAGTCTCCCATCCCTACTACCCGCAAGATCTGCTCCTCTCCAACTATGTCCCTAACGATCTGGGCCTGGCGCACCTCCTTGTAGGTTTCTCCTGCGGCGTCTTTGTGCTTGCTGGCCTGGCGATTCTCCTTCCCAAACGCTTCAAACCAAGATTGTCACTTGCAGACCGTAGCTTGGTTGTGTGGTTTGTCCTGAGTGCGTGTTCCTCTCCCCTTTTCGTATAAACAAAAGTGAAATGAAATCATGATAAAAGTGATGTCTCCTGATACACTTCTTCCTAGCCGGCTCCATACACTGCTTCTTCGAGGGTTACTTCGTGCTCCACCGCTCCGATGTTGTTGGTAGCTTGGATTTCTTCGCACAGCTCTGGAAAGAATACGCGTTGTCCGATTCGCGGTACCTCGTTTTGGATCCCATCGTCCTGTGCATGGAGACGTGCACCGTTGTAAATATCCCTTGCCCACAAGCCCTATGACGATCTGCTTGCTGATATCTCTACGAATTCCCTCAGTTAATTTGGGGCCCATTATCCCTGCTCACGGCTGTTCTCATCACCGTAGACTCTCCATATCGATATCCCATCCAGGCACTCGTGTCAACCGGCCAATTTTACGGAGACATGCTGTATTACTCCACGTCCTTGTATGAGGATTTCACTCTGGGCAAGCAGTACTACCGCCCCGAACCGTACTACTTTTGGGTCTATTTCGTTATGATGAACACGTTCTGGCTGATAATCCCAGGCTGTAAGACCGCCTCCCAGAGCAACTTCAATAAGACGGAATGTATACTAAACCGTACACTATATAGATTGTTTAATCAGTAGCATCAAGGCTACCGCCAACGCCTTTCGGAGGGCCCAGAAGATCGATCGTAATGGCGACGCAAAAAAGACCCTCTGAAGGGATTAGACTAGCCTCACGAATCAAAATGTAGATGTCGTATGTTTTATTTAGCATTGCAGGATTGCAGAGAATCACCATAAGGATTTAACCCTTGTCTTCCAGAACATATCACCTGCGTTAAGACGCATAAATTACAAACTAAAAGCAGCCTCAAAAACCACAATAGCGGTGAAAGCCTGTATTACAGATCAGAAAACGCGCTGACTACCAGAGCTTTCCATCGTAAGGCCATTGTAATCTACAATATTCTTCTATATATCTTCTTCAAGGCTCGGTGCACACCGAGCACTCAATGAAAACATGTGGATGCAATCAAAAATTTCGCAGCCTGAGACCCCGAAGGATATCAGACGCCACTCTACTCCCCGCTGTGCAATGGAGGTATCGTAGCATGAGCAAGGCGATTCGTGAGCTGCCCGCTCGCCGCAAGGTAAGTATGAAGAAGAAAAGAAGAAAAGGTCCAAAAGATCATGAGAAGCCCAAGACTTTATACCCATCTCATACGGTCTGTGCGTAGGCCGCAAACAGTTCGAAGAGCGCAAACTTAACAAAATGGTGTAGGCAAACAACGCAAACGCCGCAAACTATTCTGCAGTCTGCTCCGCCTCTGAGAGTGGCTGGGCCTTATCCACTGCTATCCTAATCACCAGACGAAGTAGAAATCAAGACCTATATGTCGTCACAAAGGATTCCAGTTAGCAAAGCAATGACTGTAAGCCTTCATAAAAAGAGAATGAAAAGGTCGACTTCTAGCTTAAGGATAACATAGCTGGGACAAAGCATTGTATGATTGGCTGCAGGGTGTCTCAGTGCGACAAGGTCGCAATCGGGGCCCCAGCCTTTCGTCTATCCACGAGACCTAGATCAAGCGCAAGAGAACATCCGGTGAAGGGTCACGATAATCGGTACATACTCAAACGGATAACTCTGAGATCCTCTGACCTATGTGGCACACATCTCCTCACGAGAAGACCATCATATCCCTTTAAGCGCCTCAGTAGAGATCGGGCGAGGCCGAAGATACTGAGTTCCGCTCGTGACGGCGAACGTCATCCAGCAGCTCTGACACTGCGTTAGCGCCTCCGCCACTCAGCGTCGCCCAACGACAACCCCCAACTCCAATCATCATTACATAAATACAGCGACCCCATCGGCTTCATCCCAGCCTTTCGACTACGAAGGCCGCAAACATGAAGTTCTCCACCAGCCTCGTTCCTCTGCTCCTAGGGAGTGTCGCAGCTTCGAGCATACCTGCTCGTGGCTTATCGTGGCCCGGCCAGAGCGTCGTTGCTACTGAAGACAAGACACAAGTTCCAGGAGATAACCCACTGACCTTCTGCAACGGCAACCACGCAGACGATATCCTGGTGCTCGACCATGTAAACTTGAGCCCAAATCCACCTGAAGCGTATGTTTGATCCTTTCCCCCACTCCTGTGCTCGGTGGCCAAGCGGTAAGACAAGCGGACGGTTGCTAATGTTGGTATCAAAACAGAGGCAGCACACTCACGATAGAGGCTGTTGGAACTGTCCTCAAGGATATTCAGGAAGGTGCATACGTCAACATTCAAGTCAAGTATGGCCTGATCAAACTCGTCAACACCCAAGCCGACCTGTGCGAGCAAATCACCAACGTCGACCTATCTTGCCCGATTGAGAAGGGCAAGGTCGCCATCACAAAGGATGTCCAACTGCCAAAGGAAATCCCACCAGTATGTCATTCTTCAAATTCCTTGATTATTGCCTCCTAAGCGAATGATTCAACGCTATTCGTGTGTAAATGTCGGTGAAGATGATGCTAACATGCGTGCGCTTTCCAGGGAAAATATACTGTCCTGGCTGACGCATATACTGTCAACGATACCAAGATCACCTGCTTGGAAGCGGAAGTTGTTTTCAGTCCTAAATTCTAGGTGTAGATACGAGGTCTCTCTCAAATTGGCATGATTAACTAGTTACGTCTGATGCATCGTTCGGTTTAATTTCTCTTGCCTTGTCCTGGATACCTTTGTTTTCTCTTTCTCGACGGGCATGATTGTACGCGTATGCTTGCGCTTTTTTAGACTTGCGGGTCTGCTGCGGGGTTATTACTTGCATTTTAGTGGATTTCTATCGACGATCGAGGTAATGGAGTCGGGCAAAAGGCTCGTGATAACATAGTATATATATGCGCGATACAATCGACGTCAAGGTTCTCTCTGTGATGCATGAACGTCAAACTCTCCATATCTGCGAACGCCAATACCGGGTTTGATATCGCTAGAATACAGAAGCCCCAAATGTCTTCCTTTCCTTCTACTACATGTAAACAGATACCATCCCAACTTGACCCTGCCTCTACCATCTATTCTCCAAATAATCTTCGTACCCGTCTCAGGACACTGTCTTTCTCTGGATCATATGGATGATCTTTGCTTGGAATCTCCAATAGCGCGGGAAAAGCAGCTGTATAGGTATCGACTCGGTGTCTTATCCGCTCAGCAATCTAGAACCTAAGTTTAGTATGAAATACACACAACAATCCCCATTATGCTCTCGTGGGTTAAATATCTCTTACATGCTGGTTTATGAGAAGAATACCGATGTCTTTTCTCTCGGATGTGAAGTTATCAAAGGCCTCCTCGATGGCAGAATTCTCGGTCTTGCTATCCACAACGAGGAAGTTCTTCTGCGAATCGGGCGGCGCCGTCACATGCTGAGGTAGACGTTAATATCTATTGATGATGTTTCCCAGATCTGCATTGGAGAATTCATACCCCAACTCCAGCCAAGAGTAAACCTGTCACTGAATCCTGCCTTGATTGTTAGCAACTAATCTGCTGGCTTATCGCTCTCACCAAACTAGGAAATCATACTTCGTCACCAATCACAGCTATGAATTGCCTGTCCTTGTAGGCCGACGCTGGAGCCGCCATTCTGCCTGCTGTATCTGTTCTGGGTATATCTGGGTAGATACCCTTGTGCGAGACGTGGGAACTGGGATCCGGTCGACGAGGCGGGAGCTTTGGATAAGGTCGGCTGCAGCCCACTAGCACCATGTCGCTTTCTCCAATCAGATGCCCGCATTTCGCTGCTCTATTCAAGTCGAAGCTCACTCTCGTCAAAGCTCTGGCGACAACAATAAATATTGTAAACAAAGGAGTGATACCACTTGCCTCTGGGCACAACTGCCACCACACTTATAGGGTAGGCTTTCGACTGCCATGTCAAGGCTGATCCTATAGAATTACCATTCAAGGCTTCCCTTCCTCGCGCCAAAATGCCTCGGCTCGTGCGCCGCAGACCACTTTCAGAACGCTTGAAGGCCTACTTTAATCCACTGGATTTTTGGTTATGGCTTTCGGAGGAGTTTGAGACCAGTGATTGGGAGTCAAATCAAGCTACGCCTCTAGCGCTAGGTCTGCATTTTGTGCTGCTTATCGCCAGGGCAAATAGTGGTGGGAGTTCTAAGAGGAATCGAGCCGATGATGTGTTTGGGGATGGTCCAACTGGGACTGGATGGTTTAGCCATCTGGTAAGTATAGCGCTCCTTTACGAGATCGCTTATACGCTTTCGAATGCTAACTCTCTCTATAGGCGGCTATGATTTCATATATGTTGGCAGGCTTGAGCATTCTCAATGCCGTCTATACTTTCCGTCGAAAGCGACACTATCGATTATTCGAGAGCTCTGTTGACGCTCCACAACAGACTCCTTCAGCTCATAGAGTTCGTGTTGATTCCTCCCCAGTTTCTTCCTCTCCTTTACGCTTCCTCAGCGGTATATTAGGCGACACAAGTGCCGAGTCGAGAGCTCATCCCGACCCCACTCGTGACGTATGGGAGATTGCCCTGTGGGATCCTATACCTGTTTGCTTGCGCCTTTTCTGCCTCTTCAGCCCGGGCCACGTACTGGTGTACTGGCTTTTCCTTCCTACCACTTCAACAGACCCTAGGCCTAGTGTGACTGTCTTTACGACTCTTATTTTGCAGGTTCTGTTATCTGCACAGCTGCTCATGCTTCAATCGAATTTCTCTCAGCAGTCAAAAGATTCATCTATTATTCATAAAGAAGTTCTCAGCGAATATGACACCAAATATGTTCACCCAAGACTTAATCCGTTGGTTCGAGATGTTGGTACGCAATTCAATGGACCATC
This sequence comes from Scytalidium sp. 3C, assembly GCA_000743665.3. Taxonomy (NCBI): domain Eukaryota; kingdom Fungi; phylum Ascomycota; class Leotiomycetes; genus Scytalidium; species Scytalidium sp. 3C. The sequence goes on along the minus strand of JMRO03000013.1, from coordinate 847,217 downwards.
TTCTGGTGGGAAACTTGAGGTTGATACTTACACTCCGACGACGGTACTCAAACGAGGTTTTTATACTCATCCTAATCCAAACTACTCCAAACTGGTCGATCCAGATAATATTGGGGCTGTTCCAAAACGGAACTGGAACCAAATCACTCCCTTTAAAACGCCAGCAGCTTTCCAGCCGGAATCTACTCCATCAAGACATCAGCAACCATCAGTAGCACAGCCTCAATTCAGACCAAGCATGGTTAACACTGTCTCGACCAGTACGAGCAGGGGAGATGGTGGGAGCCTGGGTATCTACAGTCATGCAAATTCGCCTCTCAAGAAAGCAACAAGCATGTACGATGTCAATGGCCCCCAAAGAGCGCCCAAGAATTCCTACGAACTTGCTCGGAGAGAGATCCAGGAAGACAAGGAGAGGCGGAGTCTTAGTCCTCAAAAGAGGCACAGCAGCGTGCATTCCTCTGTACTTAGCCATGGGAGACGTCTAGATGATGGGACAGACAGGAGAACAAGTGCTCCAGCAGATGGATTGAAGCTGAGGCATCTGCGAGCGTGATATCATTTTAGCTGATGTGAATAGCCACCGTTTCACAGAGTATCTTAGCATTGGGCGGCGTTGTAGCGCGGAACACGTGTTTCCATAGTAATTTAATGTGCATTATGATTTCCAAATATGCTATCTGGTTTTGGGAGGCAGCTCAGAACGATCTGGGAAAGTGCAGCTGGTGGGTACTTTTCCTTTGTAGTAGTTGCGATTCGTTTCATGCCCGCATCTATTCCGATACGACATCATTCACTTTTACCATTTGCTAAATCTGTCTTACTCCTGCACCTTGACATTTTCTTTTCAATTTCAATTGATACCCAATGGAGTCTACAAAGGAAAACAATTTGTCACTAGAACGAGAAAGCCAGCGTCATCCACAAGCTACGAAGTTAAGAGATGGTAGGCAGAGTCGTCGATTCTTTAGTCGCTCTTCTACAATCGGTATCGCCCTATCTAGAGTCCTACCACGTAGACAATACAAATCTCATGACCAGGACCCAAGCTACAAAGGTCGAAATCTGCTGAAAGTAGCTGGGCGACTTGTTGATGGTGGTTCATCCAACATCGATAATGACTCCGTTAAAGCTTTTAGTGATACGCAAAAGCAAAGACAGCGTCATCTCTGGAGAAAGTCGGTTGCATTGTCACTATCTCAGCGTCCTGGTCCATCTCATCCATCTGAACCAAGTAACAATACGTCAAGTTTTCAAAGTCTGAGTCGAGTGCGCAACAGTATCGGATATCAATTTGCAACCCTGTGGCGGCCAGAAAAAGAATTTGAATATGCGGAAGAGACCCCAGAAGGTCCGAGAGAAAAGCACAAAACACGGCTACGACAATATGACAGTCACTCGTCAATGAATAGTTCAACTGGGTCCTCAAACCTGGAGACGCGGCTGAGAACAAGAGCTTCTGAGAGTACACACCATACTAGAGAAGAAGAAGAATTACAGAAGGCTAATCTCCAGAGTCCTTCTACTGCTGTCAACGTAGGACAAGAGGGCACGGTGGACTTTGCAAATTTTAGCTCCCCGGTCAGTGTCTATATCCCTGAGAAATTAACTCAGGAACCTGGAATCGAAGCAGGCGAAGGCGCGAAATTGTTGTCGGGTCAGAAGCAGCAGTGTCGTGGCTCATTCAGATACCGGATTGATATCAAGAGACTGCGGAAATGGAGAGAGAAGAAAAGAAGTGAAAAGATAATGAGCAGAGAATTAGAGACTAGATCAGAACTACAGGGACCAGAGTCTTCGAATTCCGATCAATTTGACACGTCCTTCTCTTTTCAGCCCGAGCTTCCCCCACATGTTCCATCGATTTCAAATTCGCCTGCTGACGGTATGTCCCTGGGAGACATTTAATAAGTTAAGCTCTGATCTTTAAACAGAAAATAGCTTTATCGATTACCCTTTTCCATATCCCCCAGCGAATATTTCGTCTCCCTTGGCAAGGAAGGTCGGCGCCGTATCGCAGGAGCATTTCATAACTCCGCGCTCTTCATCCTTAAATACCCCTATCATCTCTCAAATCCAGGCATACTCGAGGTCGGCAAGCCGATCAGATCGATATACCCGGAGGAAATATGTGGATCCTCCACCAGAAAGATTACGCATTTCCTCGTCAGAAAGTGATCACAACGGTACAGAGTTGCTGCACAGCCTGCCTGATATAGATTTACAAGCAGCTCCTTCTCTGAGGCGTAGCGAGCTGACTACGTTAAATCAAAATAATCTCGATAGACACAGCTGGAGAGCAGCAACCGATACGCACTCCTCGAGTAACTATTGCACGATGGAACATAGCCCGGCCTTTTCTGATCCTGGAATACGCTGTATTTTAAGCATCAATAACCAATCAACTACTCGAAATTTGGAACCCATTCGCCCGAGACCAAAGGCACCACAGCCATTACCGATTACTCGTCTTCCAAAGATCGCAAACCCCGTCAAGCCAGCACTATCAAACTTACGACTGGAGCTAAATACTGGAGCATCTATGTCTCCTGAGTTTATTACGGATCAATTCTTAGCAACTCCTGACGAGAGCCACCAGGATATCACTGCTCATAATGATTGCGAGTCGCTAGACCAACCTCTCGATAGCCACCTAGTGAGTAGATATCCCTCTTTCAAGAATGACTTAACTCCAGTAGAGTTGAGCGAGGCGAAGCCTTTCCGCAGGAGATCGCGAGGAAAAGGAAAAGCAGTACGATACTTGACAAGATTCTCTACAAACCGGATCTCAAGGCCAGATACGCCGATCTTTCTGGGACAGGAGAGCCCAACCTCTGACCACTGGGCGGCGACTCAGAGAACAAGCAAAGGCCACATGTCAGAACCTAAGGGCGTCAAGATTCATGACCCGAAATCATCAGTGTTTGTTGGTCGAGTCATCAACTCCACATCCGGAGCCCCGAGATATGGGTCTTCCTTGATTACTGGAAATATAGCTATTCTAGACCCCGAGGAGCATGTAGAGGGAGCAGCAATCGATGAGAATGATATCGGAGGACCCCTACCATCACCTCCGAGCTCGGCGCTGGTCGCAGAGGCATCTATACAAGAAACAGCCACTGCCACACTAGGCTGGCCGAATCCAATACCTTTATTATTGAAACTGGCCTTGGATCCGACATCGGGCTTAAGAAGGGGATGGGCACAGTATCACATAGACCCAAAGATTATAGTGATGGTTATAATTATTGCCCCAGTACTTGGCACATATGTTCTCATGCAATTGATGGTGATCCTGAAGATCATGTTGGCCTTCTTGCTGGAAGTTTTCCTGGAATATCTCGGCGTTTACATTTATACAATTGATGCTTAAGGGATATCATGTTTTAATTGACGGCTTCAGAACTCCATAGGTCGGGGAGCGGGATGATAAGTGCCGACTATCAGTGAAGGTCGGTGCAGGGATGACAATGCATGAGCTGCAGCTGGAACACCGCCTCGTTGCCAGAGCTACGTTGCTACCTCCGTATTACGGATCGTAAGACGCGGCAGCCATTCACTGGGGGCAAAGCAGGCTGGTTCAGCTGGATGTTAGGGATAGAGATCGTAAGATATTATTTCTCAGAATTCAAAGCTGCAACAATGGCTGGCTGCCAGCTGCGTAGTCTGAATGATGCTCTGGGTGATGGTGGTAGAATGCTGTGCCTGCGATCAACGCAGGGCTGGAGTGTTGCACCCCGCATTAAGCGTTAAGTGGCTGCTGTACTGCTTGCTGGCCTGGATACGTGTGTAGCTTCACACGCACGGCGATGACGGCTTTTCTCCAGTTGCTAATCAGGTCTTCGCCATTGGCACACAAAAGTCGCGGCCAATCAGCACCTTACCAGAGGTTCTGACCTTCTTCATTGAGGGCAGCTAAACCGCCTCGCCGATTTCGGCGACATCCCACCAACTAAAAGTAAAGCTCTCTCCGCATTTCGTGACGAACAATCAGTCTTCTGAAATTACTCCTTCTCTATCTCAGGGTGCTCTGAGGTCTATTCTGCTTTCTACTTTTTGGAATTCTCAATTTTGGTCCATTCTATTATTTGTTCACAATGCCGGCTGCTGAGGGGGGACCAAAAACCCTCTACGACAAGGTCTTTCAGGCCCACGTTGTCGACGAGCGCCTTGATGGCACAGTCCTGCTCTATATTGGTCCGTTTGAGGAATTAATCCTTTTTTCTGGGTATCCTTACTTACATTCGCAACAGACAGACATTTGGTTCATGAAGTCACATCACCTGTATGCGTGCCGTCATATTTCTTGGTGCATGATGTAGTCGCTAATATTGCGCATAGCAAGCTTTTGAGGGGTTGAAGAACGCAGGCCGAAAAGTGCGAAGACCAGATTGCACTCTTGCAACCGTTGATCATGTATGATACACACCGCCACAAACCTCCTACGGTCTTTTTTTGTGTCACCCACTAATTTCAACCTCTCAGAATATCCCCACTACATCCCGAAAAAATCTCAAGGACATTGAAACCTTCATTGAAGAAGAGGACTCAAAATTACAATGCATGACTCTGGAAGACAATGTCAAGGAGTTCGGTGTCACATACTTTGGTCTTGGAGACAAGCGCCAGGGTATTGTCCACATTATCGGTCCTGAGCAGGGCTTCACTCTGCCCGGCACCACTGTCGTCTGTGGCGACAGTCATACTTCCACTCACGGAGCCTTCGGAGCTTTGGCTTTCGGTATCGGTACCAGTGAAGTCGAGCACGTATTGGCTACACAAACCTTGATCACAAAACGGAGCAAGAACATGCGAATTCAGGTCGATGGCGAGTTAGCTCCTGGCGTCAGCTCCAAGGATATTATCCTCCACGCAATCGGGAAGATCGGTACTGCCGGTGGCACTGGTGCTGTCATTGAGTACTGCGGATCTGCTATCAGAGGTTTGAGCATGGAAGCTAGAATGTCCATCTGCAACATGTCCATTGAAGGTGGAGCTAGAGCCGGTATGGTCGCTCCTGATGAGGTCACCTTCGAGTACCTCAAGGGACGTCCCTTGGCTCCCAAATTCGGCTCCGATGAATGGAATAAGGCCGTTGCATACTGGAAGAGCCTGAGATCGGACGAGGGTGCCAAGTACGATATTGATGTGTTCATAGATGCCAAGGATATTGCACCAACGGTTACCTGGGGTACCAGCCCAGAGGACGTTGTGCCAATTACTGGCAGAGTACCAGATCCTGAGACGTTCCCCACCGAGGCCAAGAAGCAGGCTGGACGAAGAATGCTTGAATACATGGGTCTCACTGCCGGTACCCTCATGGAAGATATTCCTATTGACAAAGTATTCATTGGTTCATGTACCAACGCACGTCTTGAGGATCTCCGTTCTGCAGCCAGAATTGCCAAGGGCAAGAAGGTCGCAAGCAACGTCAAGCGGGCCATGATCGTACCTGGATCAGGTCTTATCAAGGATCAAGCAGAAGCTGAAGGTCTTGATAAGATCTTCCTTGAAGCTGGCTTTGAATGGAGAGAGGCTGGCTGCAGTATGTGTCTTGGTATGAATCCCGATATTCTTTCGCCGAAGGAACGGTGCGCTAGCACCAGCAACCGAAATTTTGAGGGCAGACAAGGAGCTGGAGGCCGGACGCACTTGATGTCCCCCGCTATGGCCGCTGCTGCTGCTATTGCTGGCAAGCTTGCGGATGTCCGAAAACACATCACACCTGCCTCTTCCAGCCAGGAACTTACCCCTGCAGCGACGCAAGGCAAGGCTCATGTTGATGAGAGAATCGAGACGGATGAAGATGAGCGCGAAGCGATCACTGACCAGCCGGAGGACAGCGGGCCAAATACCAATACCCACACTGCTCACTCGAGCTCAACCGGTCTCCCCAAGTTCACCGTTCTTAAGGGCATTGCTGCTCCAATGGAGAGAGCTAACGTCGATACGGATGCCATCATTCCAAAACAGTTCCTCAAGACCATCAAGCGAACTGGATTGGGCTCCGCCCTCTTCTTCCACCTCCGCTACAATGAGGATGGATCTGAGAAGCCCGATTTTATCCTTAACCAAGAGCCCTATAGGAAATCAAAGATCCTCGTTGTTACTGGTGCCAACTTTGGCTGCGGCAGCTCCCGAGAGCACGCTCCATGGGCTCTTCTCGACTTTGGCATTAAGTGCGTTATTGCACCATCTTATGCCGACATCTTCTTTAACAACACCTTCAAGAATGGTATGCTGCCATTAGTTATCTCCAACCAAGCCGAGCTCGAGAAGGTTGCTGCTGAGGCACGTGCTGGCAAGGAGATCGAGGTCGACCTCGTAAATCAGGTCATCAATGATGCGGCTGGCAACAAGATCTGCGGTTTCGATGTGGAGGAGTTCAGAAAACACTGCCTTGTTAACGGTCTGGATGACATCGGATTGACGATGCAGATGGAGGATAAGATTAACGCTTACGAAGCCAAGATGTCCAAAGAGACCCCTTGGTTGGATGGAAGGGGATACCTCAAGCGTGGCAAGAATGGTAAGCTGGCTGCCAAGGCTGTTCCAGTTACCAAGACAAACCGTGGAGAAGAGGTTAAGGAGCCTCTCGAGTGGTAAACGCGGTGTTTTTACTTCTTTATCCTACTAGTACCGAAGAGACGCCAAGGTCTCAAAAGAATTCATGTATGTTGGGTGGAATCTTGTTAGTTCTACTTGATGAGCTCGATGATAGTAGTCAAACCACATATCTCTAAAAAAAGAAAAAGTAAAATAAAATTTAGGGCAAACACATAATCGCGAAAAGGTAGCCAGCGGTTTGCACAATTCAAATGGAATCACACGGAGCTGCATCTGTCTCTTCTAATCCTACAATTCCCTGCTCTTATGAGCTTTTACCTCATGCTTTCGTGAATATCCACTTCTGCTTTATATGCCTCACAATCATCATGAAAACGTACAGTCTATATCGGTTCCTTTCCCGTAACGTGAGTCATAAATATCGTGCATGGAACTTATCCCATGCAGTATCCACATTTCACTCCTCACACGCTCTTTCAATTCCAGAAAGTCACACAGTCAGAAGCGAAAAGAAGCCATTCAAGTAAATATATCATTACTTTAGGCATTCATTATTGGTATGGTATTAACTAATTTATACGATCAAAAACAATGAAGGGTATTCAAATGTAGCAGCGCCCATGAGCGTACTCACAGTTACCATCCCATCTGTCCTCCTCTTTTGCAACAGTGCTTTCCCGACAATTCCGGCAGCTATGCTATGTTCAAACACAGACCCCACCAACGCCCAACAATGCATGTATACAACGATTTCCTTGAAAAGACTCCTTTCCCAAAGTAGGAAGAAACAGCATTCTATTTAGGATGATCCTTGCCCTCTAGACGAAAATAAATATCACTTTTCTGTCGAATGCTCTGGTGTCAGCAAAGCCAAGAGAGTGTCTTCTTTGCCATGCTTTCCCCGGCTAGCAGTCGCTTAGTCGTATCTTTTCTCCAGACAACTTTTCACAACTTGAGAGGGTGATCCTTCCGTATCTTGCCGCCGTACTTATAGATAAGAGCCGGTGCTGGAATGAGAGCGATGGCAATGAAACCTAGTACGCTGTTGCCCCATCCGAGTCCGAGCTTTGCATACATAGTGGGCCCGGCCAATGGAAGGAATGCGCCAAAAAGGGAACGGGAGAATGTCAAGGCTGCAATGCCGGAGGCGGCAAACATGGGGAAGGAGTCGATCACGTAGGTTTGAATGGGGATAAAGATGCCCATCATACCAAAGCCGAACTAGAAATTGACCGTTAGTTGGATGGTTGGAGTGCAAGAGAGGGCAAATGATATCACGGCAGGATCACTTACTGGTAAAAGACCAATAATGGGCGCAATCCAGTGAACATGCTTATCCGCTGTCCATCCATACCAGAAGAAGGTAATGGGGATGAAACAGGCAAAAATAATACAGGCAGGCAACCTCATTTCTGGTTCAAAAATTCCCCCATTTGCTTTGGTCATACGAACAACTGTGCTATCGGAGATCCTTGCCACCACGGCCAGACCAAGGAAGAATCCCATACCGATTCCAATGTACGCCAGTCCGCATAATTCTACTTGCCAGTGATAAGTAGAGATGAAGACTTCGGTAATGGTGGTGAACAAGAGGTAGAGCAGACCATAGACGACTGCCATGTAGAGGGACATGATAAAGACAATAGGAGAAAGGAAAAGCATCTTCAACGGGCGCATGATGCCATTGAGTAAAACTTGGGCTTTAGAGTGTGGGGTCTGGCCATCAGCATCATAGCAGGATCGCAGATCGGTGCGGTTAAGCTCTTTGGATAGGCGCTCGACTTTGCGACGAATGAGGACTCGGGGGTTGGTCTCTTTATTCAGAACCATGATACCAGCAGTGACAACCCCAGACGCGATAAGAAGGATCCAGAATACCCACCGCCAGCCAATCTGCTGGCCAATGAAGCCTCCAGCGATGGGGCCGATGACAGGACCAAACAAGGGGCCGACACTGTAAATAGATGTTGCCAATCCGCGACGGTCAGCATGGAAGAGGTCAGCAATGACGCCGCCACCGATCGTAAGGCAGCCAGATCCTCCAATTCCAGCGAAAAAACGGAAGACAATGAGGCTTCCCAGATTAGGGGCTTTTGCACAGCCGATCTCCCAGACAACAAAGAAGATATTTGCCGCGTTGAGAACATTGGCTCTTCCATATAACTCGGACAACGGTGCCAAAAAGAGGGGACCAACACAGTATCCTAGGACGAAGATGGAAACACATAGAGAGGACAGGATGTCGGATGTGTTGTGGAAGTCTTCATTCATGAATGGAACGGAAGGCGCAAACATGGAGGAAGCCAGAGGAGAGATAAGGGTAATGGCGGCCAGGAGAGAAATCAGGAACCATTTGCGGCTTTCAGGGAAGTTCAGGGGATTTTCAGGATCATCTTGCGATTCCCAGCCAACAATGCCGGCGGAGAGGTCGGTTACAGGGAGGGTCGGCGGCGGGAGATATTCTTTCTTCGATTTGCGACTCAGAGCCGTCGCTATTCGGCTGATTTTGCTTCTGCTTGACCTGGTGGTCGCTTGGGTGTTTACTCGGTCAAGGTCGGCTTTGGTGGTTCGGCCAGCTCTGATGGATTCGGTGGTCTACAGATCAGTCGAGGTTAGTTGTGCTTCCTGTCTGACACCAATTTGAAGGTGACTCTCCAACGAGTTTGGAAAGTTATATTCCACCGCACGTACCTTTTCGCGCACCAGGTCTCCTAGATGGCCCTCGTCCATCCCCTCTACCTCATCATGATCAGGATCGGGATACACTCCATCTTCTTTTTTGGAATTCGGAGTATCTTGCTCCGTGTCTGACTGATACTGGGTAGATCCAGTGGCAGTAGTGCCACGCTCCAGATCATCGACAGGAGCACCAGCCTCAAGGGCCTTTCCATTATTCGCGTCCGTTGAAGAAGGCATTGTGGAAGGGGGACCGGTGTAGTACAACTGCTTCCGAGAAGAGGAGTACGGCACGCAAGTGACAGGTGGGACTGGACCTAGTGAGGAAGGGAAACGAGAGGAATATAAATAAAGGCTAAGAATTCTGGAAGACAAGGGAAAGAAAGCAAGGATCGGCGGTCTTTCTAGTGACGATCTTGACGGAAGGCCAGTACAAACCACACAGCAACACTGGCCGGCGTTCTTGGCAATTGTCGGCGGGATGATACCCCGGAGACCGCTATAAAAGGAAGAGAGAGAGAAAGAAAGAGTAAAGAGAGAAAGTGTGAATGCGAGTGCGAGAGTGCGCGTATACGGCACTAATATGGTGAGCGGAAGAAAGAGGCAACGAGGCCTGTAGCGCTGAACTGCACCTGGAGCGGCGCAAGCATTACTCACAAGCTGCTGGTTGCAAATTTTGTAATGGTGCGATTAGGCAATGCCGTGCCCTTAACGGACAGCCAAGCCCAAGCCTGGGTCCTCCGCTGCCAGAAGGCTCGATGGCAACGGAGCTACGTTCCAAAACCAGCAGGGGAGCCACATGTTGGGCGCCCGCGTTCAGTGGTAGCAGGTGAGGATCTTGGAGGTAGGAGAATAATTACGACGCCGCGATGTCGCTGGGGTGTGGAGTCCGGGTTGCGGGAAGAGCTTGGACCACGCCCAGTTTGTGCAGCAGTTATGCACCCATCTGATGTCATGGCGGCTTGTGCAGGCCGCAAATGGGCAGTCGCGAGAATTGTGCACGTCGCCGCTGCACAAAACTGCCTGGATGCGCCTGCTCGGATCATCGCTCTTCCGCTCCCAGACCTAGAGGCCAACGCCGCCACGCTCCACTGCGTGGCCTAACATGGCCTAAAAAGCAACGCCCAGGCGAAAACACCAATGACTACACACGAACCATCCAAGTCCAGTGCCGACCAGCTGCTCGAAATTGCAGTAATGAATTACGGAGGGACCTGTGCCTGACGGGCCAGCCATCGGGCGTTTCCAATCTCCGGTCCCTCTGTGTCCCTGATTCTCGGATTTGCCCAGGACTAAACAAAAATACACGCGACCACCCCATCCCAGCCCATCACTGCCCCCTATACACAAATATCTTGAGCGTTTGTCGTCCTCGGTACGAAGATGCAAGGCTCCTGTAATTCGAAGAGAATCTCGCCGTGTCGTGATGTTGAATGCGTCTGCGCCTCTTGAGGGCGGTTTACAAGGCACACCGCAGCTCGGGAAGGCTCTAGGCCCAAGATTGAACGGATCTCCTCTCCATGACAGCATCCTCACGTACTCTGGTGTCTCTGGGAATAGAGGATTTAACGCACGGATTTTAACTTCGACAGCTACAGTCGTGCAGTAGCGTCAGAACCCTAAACCATTGCAGCGGTCTTTACCCTCCGATGCCAGGCCGCTGGCATAAACCCAGGCCGGACAAGGGACCGCAACCCGAGTGCGAGCGGGTGCGAGCGGGTGCGAGCGGGTGCAAGCGAGTGCGAGAGCAGTTTGTGCCCAGCACGCCCAGTTGGGGATGGCCTCGCTCGCGCCATCGTCAGGAGTGTCGCCCACTTGAAGCCCTGAAGGTTCGCATCCCACTATTCTCGCGCTCGTCCGTTCACAATGTTGCACTACTTTCCATAATTCCCTCCAATGGCGTTTACGCCTGGGGCTTCCAGGGCTCACTGCCACCGTAAGCATCTTCGCAAGCTGCGGCACGGTATGTGCTTCTGGATGCTGACAAGACGTGCAGAAGTGGCTCTGATTTGGAATAAGCTTTCTCCAGAGTACGAGCTACGGGCTACGGCCCTTGCTGAACTTGCACTACTCCCGGGCGCCATGGATGACATCAACGCTAGCTGGAAGCTTCCAGCGGATGTGATAACCGCCGATAAGCTCCGATGCTGAGCCTCGAGTATGCATTCCACCCAAGCAGAATTATGCCTTTGCCATGCCTCCCTCCAGCCCACGGACAAACAGAACAACTCGTCCGTGTTACGGGCAAAGAGAGAAACCGGGAATGTGTCGCTCCAGTTGTTCCTTCGGGTTTGGTTCATAAAATCACCAAGAGTGATGCCCGGATAATCCAAAGGAGAATAGCCAGCTTTGCAAAAACAAATCCAAGCAGAGCTCCACGATCCACATCTAGCCCAAATCAATTAGCCTTACTGATCTCAACCGCCGCATCCCCTCGGCCGGTATCTGTTCCGGCGGCCGCATAACAAATCGACTTCCTATTATGTAGCAGTTGCTTCCTAACCATCGCTCCATACGCGTAAGCGTCGATATGCATAGTGCCTCGCTGTATCCTATCACCATCGACATTCAGGCGCAGGAGACTCGGGCTTACAGCGGAAAGCCTGATCCACTCGGAGACTCCCGAAATTCCACACACCCCCTGTGTTGCAAGGTTGAAAGATGTAACCAGTGAACAGTTTAACGAGCATTCATCATGCGCCAGACGAGAACATAGCATTAAATGTAGACTAATTTGCATCTGATAGTCTGATTTGGTTTTGCTGTCCAAAGGTATGATCCGTAAGCCGTGTTATTCTTCCATTAGTCCCATCGCCTATTGTATCATTCATCGCTTTCGATCAATATAGGAGAAGGCTTGCTAGACAGGTTGTCATCCAGAACTGTCCCATGCCTATGCAAGAGGTAGAACTAGTTGAAAATGATATCAGTATTTGGTCGTTGTGTTTCCAAAATCTAAAGGAACCTTTTGACTAACGATTCTCTCTCTGGAGCGATACTGCAAGGTACCTCTTTTAGCCTACGGTGCCGAGATATATAGCGCTGGATCGAACATGAAGATGCGCAACGGACCTGGAGGTATTCAATCCAACTTGTGGGTCTGTTAACATACGTTGCTTATCTGATACTGGAGTTCCAGCGCTATACCTCTCGGCATGCGATGTTCTTGATCAGCCGCCGAGATCTATAGCGCTGAGTGACGAGATCGAGACAAGCAACGAACTTCTTCACAAAAGAGCTGCACTTATTAACAGTCAGCCGGTAACTGTATCATCTCTTTGTCTGAACAAAAGACAAGCCGGGCTGTGTTCGTGTGCTAGACGCCGAGAGATATAGCGCTGAGCTCTGCAGTTGAGATTCGTAACGAACTATACATTGAGTCAAAAAACAAAGCAAAAGACAATGACAGCCTTGATCTTGAGAAACAAGAAATAAAAGGGTAAAAGCTAGCATTATTTCATTGAGACCACGAAGGATGTCAAGGAAAACCGGGCGAAATGATGTTTTGTTATCAGGGGCATAAGAATGAGTGTGCAAATGGCGCCTCATGGAAGGGGTCAGAAGTTACTATGCTATGGCTCCGGTTCTCTCGTCTCGGACAGCGTATTATCCACTTATCCTAGCTCCTATAGTTTAGTTATGGTAAGTGTCAAGAGAAGGGAAGGCGCGTTGTCGGCGCGGCACTTCGCTAGGACATGTAGCGATCAGTCACTAGTTACACTTTACAGAGATGAAAATCAGTTCCGAATCTTGGACTAGTGCATATCAACAGTAAAAAGGAACAAAGAGGGTTACAAAATCAAGGAAGAGGAAGATATTTTTTTTAAAAAAAAAGGACAAAAGAGTTCAGGCCCCCCAGTGTGTTTCAACTGAGCAGACCCTACATCTCTCCCTCATCGAGTGCAGGCCCCCCCAGTGTGTTTCAACTGAGCAGGTCCTACATCTCTCCCTCATCGAGCTCAGCGCGACAGTTCTGCTGTGCTCGACTCGCAAGACCCCCCAACTATGTCGTTTTTGGGGCAGTCAGCTGGCAAGAACGAGCGACGTTGGGATGGGTTGTAACCATTCTGCCAAACTGCCGTCGCCGCTGTTCCGTTATAGCTAATCGGCTTGTTTTGGGTTATATACTAGAGTAGTGAATTTGGGGCCGCTAATGAATTGCCTTGCAATTACTAGACCGGCGTGCCAGGATAGACCTCCCCTCATTGGATCATTAGATCAGAGCAATTTGATGACCATAAGCAATAACTCGAATTAAGAATACACATCGTATTCTTAAATTCCTCCAGACTGTTCCATGTAGCCAATATCAGACATATATCAAAGATCGGTGGAGTCATGTGATATTGACGTGACTTCATTCCTTTTGCAGAGATGGCTCTGAACTCATCGAGCAATCGTTTTAAAAGAGAAACCATATGCGGTCCATTATTTCTATTCTTGCAGCCACTGCAAAATGGTCTAATCACTCAGGGAAAGAAGAGAGTCACAGACGTACGCGGCCAAGAAGCAGAATCCAAAAGAAAGTGGTATCCTTACTATTCCAGATTCATTTGTGGTTAAGTGAAATTTGCATTTCCTTGGCTAGAAACTTCTTCTGCTGCTTGGGCACTCTCTGACAAACAGACAAGAAAAAGAACCTAGATTACTAGAGCCTCTTATACTAGTATTATCTAAAGCTTTCCCAAAGCTTTCACGTTGATCCATCATCATACGTCCATGCTGGCTACGCGATGAAACAACTCGACATTGGTACATTCTTCCAACAGCAGAAAAATGGATAAAGTAGTAATCACAAAGAGATATCCATCTAGCCAGGTAGAAGAATTCAGAGTTCGAAGGGAGAAAAAGAAGAGCTTGGTGATGATCCCAGAATGGCCAAAGGGAAGTCATCCAGTTAAATGCTTTCCACTTTTCAAAAGGTAACCCAGGATCCCGGTTCTCATCACCAGCTAGAGACTTTAGCCACTCCATAACGTGAACAAAAACGCTTCATCAGTCAGTAATACAGCAGGTCATTCCGGTTTGGTTGCATTACTTATCACAAAGCCGTATTTATAACCGAGCCTTTCGTTGCTAAGGACAGATTTACAGAACTCTAGGCCTGATTCTTTACACTTGACTGAACGAAATACGATAGCTACTCGTTCCCTCATGTCATACTTGGAAGCCAAGCATTGATCTGCCGACATGGTTGGAGACACTATCCTTCAGCAGAGGAGCTCAAACTGATGCGCTTATAATCCGATGCCACAGTGAATCGCTTGTTGAGACACACTCGTTCCCGACAAGATGATTTTGAACCAGAATATTGCAGATTACAGCGGTAAGAAACATCCTCCTCGAAGCTCAGAAGATCGTGCCAATAGGGTATGCATGAGTAACAATGTACCTGAAAGCAGAACCAAGCAATGATGACGGAACGCCGCTTTAGGACGCTGAGACAGCATGTGCTTCAAACCAGGCATTTGACCAGCAGGCAGCGAGGAAGCTGACATCCATAACACCCACTCACCTGCACTCGGAGGATGAGGGGTCGAATCTTAGCTTGTCTGTTTCAGATGACCATTTGCGGAAGGTGGCTCCATGGCTGGTAGAAAAAGAGTACTGAATACTTTAAATACCCGGGACTCGCAATTACCTTCCCACTTACCTTCTGCCAGATGTCCGTGGATATAGCCATGGCGGGATGCCTGGTTTGGAATTGACCCGAGACGCCAAGCAATGCGACAGAGCATTGGCCAGCTGGACCGTTCAACTGCATCGTTTCGAGCAGGATGCATATGCATGGTGCGGGTCGACCCTCGATATACCCAGGCGCGAGCTACAGCCAGGCTAGTTGATGCCGAGCAAAGCACCAACCAAGTGGTCAGACGCGAACATCGTCAGCAGACCACTGGATCTGCTCGCTCGCCGCGCGCATTCGGTCTTTTCCGTCTCCAGCCTCTCCAGCCAGCGCGAAGCAGGCGCATCGGAATGTGTCGCACTTTCTGTGGCATGTAGATCAGCACAGTGTCGGAGCAGGCGGAGGAAGAGGATGCTGCGACTGTGTCCCTTCCAAGGCCCATCTGCAGCATTTCATTACTCGTCACCGTTGCAGCCCGCAGCCCGCAGCCCGCAGCCGCCGCATTCCGTATCGGTCCGGTACAAGTCTGGGACATATCACATTCGATAGTTTTACTGAAGCTGGTGACTTTGTCCAAGATCACCTGGGTAATCTCGCGCAGAGGGTCATCAACGGCTGCTGGGCAGCAATAGCCAGATGTAGCCTTGTGGGCTAGTCAAGCCAGACAATTCCGCTTACGTTGCTCCAGCGCTGCGCTCGGGTCTCGTGGCTCCTCGAATGAAAGAGGATCCATTTGAGGCGTTGATCCAGCCTCGGGCGAAGGAGGTGGTTGCGATGATGGCGACGCGAGGCAGGGTGCTAGCGCGGTTCTCAATGCCCCCGTCACTCCCAGGTCCAGACCCGCCTCCGGGAATCGGGGCAGAGGAGGGGCAAAACAGTGGCAGAGTCGAGGAAGATTGACACTCCACTAGCCCTCCACCCAATACTGCACCCACACTTTCTCTTACGTACAGCTTTCTTGCAATGCTCTCCTTCCTTGGGATGCAGAGACTGCCCCTTCTCCCAGAGCGCCGTCGGAAGGAAGCAGCAAAAGAAGCCAACTCTTTGTCGCATAATGCTTGCTGCTGCGGTTAAATGAAGATGTTCCCAAAAAGAAATGCCCACTTACATCACTGGCCCGATTGGCACGGCACATCCAGCGAGGTTCCTGCCAATCGCGGTAAATCTTTCCCTGGCGGAAAAAGGTTGTGCGCTACGCCGGATGCTGCTCCTCGGTCCCGCTTTTCTCCGGGCCTATCAAGGCCAGCCCACCAGTCCCAGCCAATGAGGTGGTCGCCGCCGCATGGAAATTTCTCGTAGACCACAAACATTTTTTCCCTGGTCTGCCCCTCCATGGCCTTCGGTGGCCCTCCATGCTCCTCTATGCCCCTCAGCAGCTGCTCTCCTCTTCGGTCCGTGACCTCTCGAGTTTGATACCCTCCTTCTCGCGCCGCCACAAACAAAACCACAACCCCATTTTCACACCGACTCTTGCCTTTCTTGTCTTCCTCCTCCATCCTCCTCCCCGTTTCTATATATTTTTCCCAATCCAGTGTTGTCTTTTCATCCTACTCCCTCTTCCCTCCCGTCCCCTCATCGTACGTACAGCTGTACTCTCCCTGTTGTAGAACAAGGTGTGCCCAATTGCCTCCTACGCGTGGATCCGTAGCCTGCACTACCTTGGTTCTTCACGTTTTCTCTGATCTTCCTCCTCTTCCTCCTTCCGTCCTCTCGAGATCTTCCCCGCTCTTGCACGTTCTTTTGCAATCGTACAAGAGAATATCCGTCTGCTTCCTTGATTCCCGGAAGAATGGGACTTTCTCGAGCATTCCGCACTCCCAGAGATCCTGAGAAGTTCCCTACCACCCAGCTCTTTCTGCTTGGTAAGTATCCTCGACGTTGCCGCTTCCGTCCATTCGATCGTGGAGCAAATCTTGGTGCTATTCACCATTCAGAGTAACATTTGGCTAACATAATGTCAATATCCAGCTGTTGTCCGACTTGCAGAACCCGTCGCCCTCACTTCCATCTTCCCCTATGCCTGGCCCCTTGTCAAGAAGTTCCATGTAGGTGCTGACGATGATGCTTCCTTCTATGCCGGGCTGCTCATCTCGGCCTTTGCCCTCGCCGAGTCTCTGACCGGCATGTACTGGGGTTCGTGGTCGGATACGGTGGGCAGAAAACCCATCCTGCTGTTGGGATGCCTAGGCACCGTTATAAGTATGTTGATGGTGGGCTTTTCTTCGAACTTTTGGATGGCGTTGGCCGGAAGGGCGCTAGGAGGCTTTTTGAATGGAAATATTGGGGTCATTCAAACCATGGTTGGAGAGTTGGTCACGAAGCCAGAGCATGAACGTGAGTATAATCCATGGTTCCGCAGGTTCCTGCTTGCAAGAACACCTTTTGCTAACATCCCCCTTAGCTCGAGCTTATTCCGTGATGCCATTTGTTTGGTCCATAGGAACAATAATAGGTCCCGCAATCGGCGGCACCTTTGCTGATCCAAGCTCCTCCTTCCCCGATATCTTCCCTGAGGATGGTCTCTTTGGGCGCTTCCCCTACCTCCTCCCCAACCTTATCTGTGCTGGCTTGCTCATGATCAGTATTATCCTGGGTTACTTCCTTCTTGAAGAAACCCACCCAGATATGCAGCCACGCGTTTCCCTCCCAGACTCTACCTACGTCTCTGATGAGACGCCCTTGATCGCCACGGCTGATGCCATCAAGAAGCCGGCGGTGGATCTGCGTGCTGATACGTATGGTACGTTTGAAGGCAGTGATGATACTGCCTGGCGTAACCAAGACCATATGAAGCCAAAGAGAGGTAGTAACCCAAAGCCCCAGATCTGGACCAAGCAGGTATTGGCCCTGATCGTCGCCCTGGGTCTCTTCACGTATCACTCCATGACCTACGACCACCTCCTCCCCATCTTCCTGGAAGACGACCGCTTGCCCTCGATCCTCTCTTTATCTTCTTCCTCTACTCCGTCTCTCTTGTCTTTCCCGAACCCTTTCTCCTCCCCCGGAGGACTTGGCTTGTCCATCCATGCAGTCGGCCTGATCATGTCTGTGAACGGGATTATAGCTCTCCTCGTTCAAGCCATCGTCTTCCCCTTTGCTGCCACCTGCCTGGGCATCCACCGTCTCTTCCTCCTCGTTACCATCCTCCATCCACTCGCCTACGTCATAATGCCATTCCTCCTCTACCTTCCTCCCGGTCTCCTCTATCCGGGTATCTACTTCTGCCTGACTGTGCGCAACCTGCTTGGCATCCTGGCTTACCCTGTACTGCTCATCCTTCTCAAGGAGGCGACACCCAGCCCATGTGTCCTAGGCCGCATTAACGGGTTGGCTGCGAGCGCAGGAGCGGCATGTCGTACCGTTGCTCCTCCTGTAGCAGGATACCTGTACACGCTGGGCCGGTCTATGGGCTGCACGGGGCTGGCATGGTGGGGAAGCGCACTTGTTGCCGCTATCGGTGTGGTGCAATGCTTCCAGGTGCAACGGCAGAAGGCTGCTGTTGATGTCGAGGAGGCCGCGAAAAAGAATACTTTCCAGGGCAACTGAGAACTGTGCTCAGAAGACGGGGGGAGGACATGAATTTTATTACGAGGCTACGGCAGACTTAATAATGAACGGTTGGAACTATTAAGCGCGACTGAAGTTACTTTAAGGTTCTAAAGACCAAAAAGAAAGGGAGGCGCAGGAGAAGTGGGGGGCTACAGCATGGCGTCATTTAAGCACAGGATTACAAATCGGGGAGTTTTGAGGTTCGTGCTCTCTTATTTTGCATTTTCCTATTTCGGAAACGGCCGTGGAAACAGACGAAGCATGAACAGCATTTAATTATTACGCGATATGCATTGGATATACCAAGATGTTGAGAACGAGGTTTTGCGGATACTGGATGCAAGGTGATAGAAGGTATTTATAGATCTTCTGGTTGTTATTCTCGAGGGAGATTCTGGTGTCCACGGGATTGATTGGAATAACTTTTGTCGCTTGCGTAGGAGTTAGGAGTTAGCGTTTAGTGAAAATAAAAGCTCAGTAATTTGGAAATCTGTGCTAGATTTATGTGCGTTTATGGAGTGTGTTATTCTCTTTTCTCCAGCTCTGCCGGGTTGACGATACCAGGCTGACCACGATTTCTATGTGGATTCATGCTGTCGATTTTACAACTGTTCAACGTAGAAGAGGGCCGCTCGCTTCCCACAATCACCGGCCCAGCCTCTGATCGTCCTCTGCTCGGTATCCCAGGGCGAGCACGAGGTGTCCGAGGTCTTCCAT
Source organism: Scytalidium sp. 3C (assembly GCA_000743665.3). Classification (NCBI taxonomy): domain Eukaryota; kingdom Fungi; phylum Ascomycota; class Leotiomycetes; genus Scytalidium; species Scytalidium sp. 3C. Next base: position 828,082 of record JMRO03000013.1, on the reverse strand, counting down.
GGCAGCTCTGTTCCCCGTATACCATGGACCAACGAGCTTCATGGTTAGGAATACCGTAGCTTAGTCGTCCTATATTGGCCGACCCTGGGGATACCAGAGGTAGAACACGTCCCATTCCGCGAAAAATCAGCCAGATCTCGTGCTGAGCTTGGGAGAGCATCCAAAACCTTGGATAGAGAGTAGATATTAGCTATGTGCGTATAGAGGCCAACCTGGGACGTAGACATACCGATGCTATCGTCTTCCCACCAAGTCCGCATCTCGCAAGATCCAGCCTACTATTTCCGCCGTTTCCTGCATAAATAGAGCCCGCCCACCCCCAGGGATGACGCATTAACAAAGTCGATCAGCGCAGCATTGGTGATCTGCTCATCGCGCGGGGCGCTTGACGATACCGAAAGCACCCTCCTGGAATCGGCCAGGGCCGGCAAAACTGTTCAGGTACGTCGTCCAGGACGAGTAGGAAGCCAATTGGGCCTGTGCTCGTGATAGGAACCGGGCCAGGCCGACGGCAGCATGATCGAACTGCTCAGCTAGAATGATTTTCTAGATTGCTTTCAGGAGCAAGCACTGTTTGTATGTAATATGGGAAGCCGAGCGGAAATCCACCGCGTTGAAATAGAGGTTCTGGTACCAGACGTATCGATGGGCCTCTGTTGCCCACTGCTGCGCGTTCCCGGGTACTGGCAGCCCATTCATTCTGATCCGATGATTAAAAGCAGCAATTGATTGTATCTAAAATGGTAATTGCTGATGTGATCAAAGTGATAATACCGTATCGCTCAGGCAGGATTCCATAATGCTCAAATGTCTCGAAGACGATGCCTCCCGTTTCTCCATGCCCCAGGTAGAATCTCTAAGCTTCACATCTTAGATCATTGGGAAGACGGCCTGAGACCAAGGTGATGAAGTATATATAGACAAAACCATCGGAAGTGAATACGGATTTAACTTCTCATCTAGACCGACACTTAAAGAATAAAGAATTCAATTTTCTAAGCGCTGTTCACTCTTCGATCGAAACTTGTCTCTAAAAGAGAGGGATAGCAATGGCTCAAAAATTTCGTGCTCTGGCGACTACAGTTAGTAATGTAGTGCTTGATTTATCCCCCTGGGAACCATGACCCACGTGAGGCAAGCTTACTCTAGACTTAGCGTACAGTTTTACTCGGTTTCATATAAGAAAAGCCCTCCATTCACTCCCTTGAATTCCTCTTCCAATTTGTATGTGCAAAAAAAGTATATAGTATATTCACTCGCCATCCGTACCAATTCTTTGTTTTCATCAATAATATTAAATGCTACAACTGCATGAGAAGTTTCGAAAAGATAGTTGTGCCCATCTCGACAAGATCGATAGACAAAACCGTCGAACACTGTTTTTCAACTCCATGTCTTATGGTATTGTTTCTGGATAAACTTATACGTTTCAGCCCAGGACATATCTAAAAGGAAATTAAGAGTAATCATTCATCCAATCATTAAGATATTGATAAACCGCATACCTGATATACATGTCATACGTATGTATCTATGCCTCTACCTTCTAGGCATTTGTACACAAACGAGGTAGCTCTATTTCGCATATATTCCCACAGATCCAACTTAGTCGGTGGAGTATATCGACTGTAACTGTGTCTCCGAGATCTTCCGCTCCAACTTCCAGGTCGTCCCATACTCTTCCATAGCCAAGTCGCCAAGTAACCAAATACCCCTCCAACCATCCTCTGGCTGTAACCCTGGAATCTCTTTTCTAAGCGCTGTAAAGAGTGACGTGAAATGGCCCTGAGTGAGGAGGATCCCACCATTGGGCGACTGATGCGGAGCTACGGTACCCATGCTGCCTAGCTGGAGACATTGAAGAGTGCCGGAAAAGAGGAGAATGAAGGATTTAAGGAGATGACTGGTTGTAGAAATGCAAGAAAGGTTGAGTGAGCGCAGGTTTGGTAGAGGAGAAGGGACCCGTGAGCCTCCCTCTTTCACCTCGTCCGTAGATGATGAAGAGGAGTCCGATAGAGATACCTTCTTCTCCTGACCCTGTTCCAGATCCTCGGTATCTGCCTCAGATTCACCATCAGGCATTACAGGGTCATCATCAGCAGCAGCAGCAGCAGGAAACTTGTCGCCAAGAAATTTCCGGAACAAGGGATTAATATCTATTTTCGATCTTCCCTGGAAGCCAAGGTTCAACTCCTCTAACTCCGTCGCGCACGCTAAGCATCTTGCCAGAGATGCATAACCCTGCTCGCTATGTCGATTATTTGGCATTGCACTGTAGTCCAGACTCAGACTCAATTTCTTCAGTCCCTTGAACACTGGATCGACGATGGAAGAGAGGAGCGTCTCCCTTTGCGCAAAGAACTCAAATGGCAAGCGATCATGCGAGAGGCTCGTAATGCATACAGTAGGAGAGGCCGAGACCAAACATGACAAGACGGCACTGAATCTCTCGGTGTTCAGCACTCGGTGAAGAGCACGCGAGGATGGAATTCGCCAGATCTGCTGTAGAAGCTCGTTTGAGAAGGGACAAGTCGCCAGCGTCACGGCTATAGATTCCAAATTTCCTAAGTTTGGGAGGATTTCCTTAAGAAGCGCACTGTTACACACTGTCTCGGCGAATTGCTCCTTTTGCGATCTCATAGACCCATAGGTAGAAAAGGCCTCGTCGCGCAACGGGTCCCGCTCTTCTGGTTCACGCATGAACTGCAGGAAATAAGCATTGTGCCTCGCATGAAACTCATTGAGTTCAGCAAGGTTGATATTAAGGTTTGTAATACGGTGAGAGTATTTCGAAGATTGCGAGAGAGCGAGAAGACGGGTAAAGTCGTCGCGATAGATGAGGGTATTGAAGGTGGGAGCCACTAGAAAGTCCTCTCCTACGCTTGCATTGGCATGAGAAGTCAATCGTAAACTCTTTATCGAAGAGAGTTCTAAGTGTTGGAATATTTGCCGGCGTAGTTCAACAGGGAGGTTGTCCATCGTTGAGGCTTTGGCTCCTCCAGCCTCGGGGTGTCAGCCTTGCGGACGGGAGGTAGTTATCTCTTGTGATACAGTGTCTGCTGGGATTGATAGGCCTCAATCGAATCCGTACTTCCCTTCGAAAGGCCTGGATGTCCGAAATTAGCAATAAACTGTCAATACTGATACCGCATGTCATATGAATCCTTTAGGAAAACAAAAAAACGACAAGAACCATTGTTAAATCTAAGTATCGGGCTTATTCTCGATACAAAGTACTAGAAGCGGGGGTAATATCTAACTCCGTCATCAGCCACAACAACATAGAAGTCAAGCCACAGCAGACAAGCCACCCGAAGATACGCTTTAAACAACCACCGTCTCATCCGAGAATATCAGGTCCAAATTCGCTGCCAATCATCCAAGCCAATTGAACCATCGGCTTAGATTTTCAAAGGCAGAAAAATACGCACCCGTCCACAAGATAGCGGCGACACAATGTCATTCCTGCAGTATGGTTTCCCTGCTCATAAAACATCACACTGCGTTCCCCTTCCAAATCGTAACTGGAGAAGTCAAAACTGTCTGAAATCAATTGGACTAACAGGAATGGAAACCTAGATCATACCGCAACCTCTCACCGAAGACCCGAATCGCCGTCGGTCTTGGTTTTCTAGCCTGGGGCACCGTCGGGCTCTACCTTTCCGACAGCGCAGAGAAGAAATTCGGGTTCGAGCCTACAGAGAAAGACAAAGAAGCGCTGCCGCATATCGTAGTGGTTGATAGAGAAAAGTGAAGAGGGAATTACTGTATGGACTCGAGACAATTTAAGAATTATAAGAGGAGTTTATAGCGCCTTATTTTGAACGCTTTGGTATGCATTTCTCAAGTCTGGGTTAGGGTCCATGATGCCCCGTCACCCTTTGCTCAGAGATGTAGGAGACAGATTGGAAGGCCAAAACTGGTTGATCCTGAGGAGATATGAAAGTTATTTTGGATCAATAGAGGTTTGGAAAATATGGCCTAGGAAGCTTAAGGGACTTAATACCATCCTTTGCACGTTGGAGTGTTATCGTGCTTGAGATAAACGATAAGGAATAATCTGGTGTCACTAGTCATCGAAAGAAAGGGCTTGTTTGGGGAAGAATAAGACCGGTACAATACAAATGACACCTAAGCACATCTTATCCAAGAGCGATATAAACGTTCTTAATGAGCACAAAGGTCAATTCTATAGCGCTATAATGCTAATACTCTGCATGCAAAGGCTATTCTGCTGCGATGGCAAGCCTTCATCTACTAGACATATGTACCAAGGCCGTCCCAAGTATCAGCACCGAAAACAAAAAAAGTCATAGCCCCCCGTCTAATGCGAATGTTAAAACATCGTTCCAGGAACAACCATATTTTATATCTCCGAGCGATCTCATGAGTCATTTTCCCACATCTACTTTGATGTTCGATTCCCAAAAAAATCAAACACAACCATTCGCCGCCAGATGCAGAATGCCAAAAATCATAATGAAGACTGAAAAGCAAAATTTTTTTTGTAAATAGCCACTTTTGTTGGTAATGGCGACGGTGATGGTGACCTTCGAAAGGAAAGCGAAGCAAAAACGCCCGTGTCCATGCATGCCTCTTCGAAAGAGGAAGCAACCTCTATAAACAATAATCCCGCCCTTATTTCATATCAATCCTTGTAGGCAGAAGCAGCCGGCAATGGAAATAGATGCCTAGTTGTCTCCGTCTACCGCAATCCGTCTATATCATGCTGTTACCACCAATGTTTGTCTGGACGCCCTGAACAGGAGAATCAGTTTGCTTGTTGATTGGGGCAAAAAGTTGAGCCATGTCCAGTGTCAAATCTCCAACACCATAGTCTTTACTAATATCATTGACCGAACCCAGTTCCTCGCCTCTTTGCGCACTGTCCGATACCACCCAAGCTTTGACCGATTTCAGAAGGTGCATCACGTGGGTAAAGCGTTGATCGGGAGCCATTTGCCAATCCGAAGGACGATAATTCTTCAACATGTATTTCGCCAGCCAATAGAAATGGATGCCATCTCTGCAGAAACCAAATCGACGATAACTAGTAGATGATGGGGGGTATTGGATTGCGATATCCTCATCCCACGCCTTCTTCCACTTATCAAATGCGTTACTCGTGGTCTTCAAAAGTTGCTGTACCATTGGCGATGGCGCAGCTGACTCTACGGGCGTAGCTCGTCCACTCGTGTTGGCGCTCTGGACTCCACTTCCAGTCGAATCCACATTTCTTGTTATCCAGTCATTCTGCGCTAATGGTGTGCTGTCTCTGCTGCCGGGGAAGCCCATGCTCTGCAGACTAGCCTGGCCATTCTCCTGGGCCAATTGCTTTTGAGCGGACCAAAGCTGCACATGAAGCGCATGAACGAGAATGAATTTGGAATACAAGTTGGTGGTCCCCGGCTGGAGATCATAGCTAGAGTTCATCAGGGCCTTAAGCGCGGTGTGCAGTTCTGGTTGCTTGGGCCTGCGGCTACCCTCCGGATTGATGGTGCGAGCAGCCGTGGAGCCGTTCAGGCCAAGGGCATCAGCACACTGCATTGGGTTACGCGCATCCCACGCAGCATCGTCCGCAGGCAGTGGAAGACGAACCTCGAGAATATCGAACTTGGGCGCCATGTTGAAGTAAATTACCATGGCAGTATCTACCAAGTAGATGCCGTAGAGAATTCTCGATCGTTCCTCTTGCTCTGCCCATGAGTTCCAGTCGAAGTTGGCCGCAGAGAAGCTTTCAGCTTGCACATTTGGCTGGTGCAAGACGCTGAAAGGAGAGGTTGTTGACGGTTGGGTGAGGCCCGCTCTCTTTGCGAGCGTGACTAACAGTGGGAATTGCTGACGGCCCTTCTCACGCTGAACTGGAGTGCCATGCCACATGCAAAGCACCGAGATCATGAAGAGTGATTGGATCTGCTCCAGTTCTAATCTTCCAGCTCTGATTTCACTGCCGACCGGAGTCTCCCCACTCTGCTCGCGGCTGACTAACGCAAACAGCGCTGAATTGCGCTCAATAGTCACCTTAGCAAGCTCTACCATCTCTCGGACTTGCGATGAACTCAGACGCTCCGAGTAGACGGCACCAATGCAGATCATGCCGAGAAGGAGACCCTCCCAAGCTTCCGTAATCCGAAAGGTAGGAGTGTGTATAACCGGGAAATGGCCCTGAAAGTTAGCAAAGAGTTCCAGGAAGTGTTTGATATTATCTGCGGAGAGGTTCTTCTGCATCTCCTGCGCAAGGCTACTAACGCCTGAGTTTGCCGGGAAACAGAAGTTGTAAAGCTGGGTTGATAGCTGCTGGAAGACATCACTGGTCGACACGGAACCGAGATTCCACATGGCGAAATCCGCGCCTTGGTTCAAGACACCTGGATTGCCAGGGTATATGCCAGTGAAGAGAGCACCGTTTGCGGAATTCATAGATCTCTCTTGCTTCGGGTTCATTGGAGAAGCTGCAGCCATGTTTCCGTTATATGACTGCTGCTGTTGTGGCTCCTGCTTGACTTGAGCATTTGCCATGTTGGGGTTGTATGGACCCATGAAGTTATCGGCCGCGCCGGACGGGAACATTTGGGACCAGTCTAGTCCCTGTGCCTGCCCGACGCTACTGCCTAAAAAAGAATTCTGCATTCCTGGTTGTCCATTTTGTAAAGACGAGACATGGTCTGTTGGATTGGGTTGCATGTTTGTTCCGTTGCTGTAGGCTGTGAAACCGTGATTCTGATTATAGGATTGCCCGCTCTGTCCGCTAGGCATGTTGAACGCAAGTTGAGAGTTTAGGGCGCTGGCCATGGTGGTTGGGATGCCATTGCCATAGCTCTGATGATTGTAGTTTGCTGGGCTGGGACCCGACGTCGCTAGGGTCCTTGGGTCTCTCACCGTGCCATTACCGAGGCCTTTCAGGCTGTTCGATCGAGATATGTGGTCTTGAGTTGCATGCTCGTCAGTCAAGTTAGGCGTAGCGGCGGGGATGCTTCCGTCAGGAATTACCCCAAAGTTTTGATGCATGGCCTCATTTGTAATGCCATTCATCCCATTCATACCATTAACCCCCATCAGACCGTTCTCGGCAGCTACTGGCGATGGATTCTTGAGAGGCGCCTGCTGCGGTTTCTTCAGATGCGCTTGAGCGTGTGACAGGTGGCTAGCTCCAGTCGGGTTACCGCGACGGATTGAGCACTTTTGGAAGTGACGCTTCAAGATATCACTACGCGAGAACGTGTCGCGACATAGCACGCACATGTATGGACGATCTCCAGTATCTAAAGAGCGAAATCAAGTTAGCACACTGTTCGGGAAGAGAAACCAAATATTTCTTACGTCTGAGCAAATGACGCTTCAAATGCTTTGCATGGAGGTATGTCTTGGTACAGTGAGGACAAGGAAATTTGCCATCAGCGTCCTTGGCTGGAATCATGGTATTCTTTGTGACTCCCGTGCCCGTGGCTGTCACAGCCGGCCTTCCGGGAGCGCTGGGCAAGATGCCTCGACGACCTTGAGAGCCCACGACGTGGGTTGGCTGCTCAGCTTCCATGGAGACCTGGGACAGGACTTGCGTCTGATGTCCGTACGGCGAGGGCATCGGGGCTTGCATGTGTTGCAAACCACCCGCGGGCATAGGTCTCAGTGCCTGTGGCATCCGGCCTGGTGCTGGTGCAGGAGCAATGGGCTGCGGGTGGGACATGGTCGTGGCGGGACCCATCATGGAAGTGGTCCGGTAGGCCTGTGGCGGCTGCTGATAGTTGTTCCCCGGCATCATCTGATACTGTCGTGAGGGTTGCGCCATCTGCGGAAAGCTGCCCATGGGGTTTACAGATGAAGGCGTGTTAGGAGCCGTGGGCGTCCGCGGTGTGTGCGGTGCACTTCCGTACATGTTGGACATGGCTGGATGCTGTGGTTGCAGCGGAGGTAATGTGTGCGCTGGTAGAGTTGCATTGTGCTGGATCTGGTGCATGGAGATACCAGGGAGCGAAGAATAGGGAGAGTTGGTCGCGCTCATGCCATTTGCATGATATTGGGAGGCGTCCATCGTAGCAGGAGGAGCCCGTCAGGACGAGGTTGAACTCTTGTGGTGGAAGAAGAGAGGGAAGAAAGGCCCAAATATCTCTTCTCGATGGCGCGCCACTAGACTGAAAAGTTCGTACCCGGCCGCGCTCGTTGCCGCATGCAATTCAATTCCTCCTCGCCAGACTTGAAAGACGACTGGCCTGTTCAAAGGGTGTGGTCACCACAATGACTTGATAAAGAAAACACAGACGACGTGCAGACGGGAGTGGTTCCACGTCGCGGTGCGTGTTTGTGGGTGAGAGAAGACCCGGGCGCCGAGTTGGTCAGCGAGACCCGCGATCTGGGGGTCTTCGCGAGGGGCAGAAGAAGGTCCCAGGAGCGTCGACGAGCACAACGACGGTAGCACTCGTGAACCACGGCGATGCGAGCAGAGAGACGTTGAACGTGTGTCGTTCTACTCTTGAGGCTGAAGGATTGCTTGTTGATGAGAAGAGATAAAGTGGATCCCAGCAGGACTTTTATCCGTCCCAGTGGCCCAAGAATGGGCGGAAAATAAACGCGGTGGTGGGGACCTGGGTTCCTCGACGTTTTTTTGCGGTCGATCTACCGGCCGACCAAACACCAGCTGCTGGACCAGAGAAAGACACCGAGAGACGCCGCGCCGCGCGAAGCCCAATTCGATCGAGCAGCAGGCAAGCAAGCGCAACCAAGAGCGTCCCGAGGAGCTGGAGACACTGGCAAATCTGACACAGGAGAAAGCGGGTAACAGGACCTGCGGGAATGGAGAAAAGATTTTGGGTAGGAAGAAAGATTTGAGGAATGGCAAGTACGAGAGGGAGGGAGCAGCATGGTGCAGCCAGGACGGATGCGGTATCGAGTCGTTCCAGGGAAAATCTCGGGTTGCCGCTCTAAGCCTAGAAATTTCTCGGTATTCGGTAGTGGCAGATGGCGACCAGCCGCGGACCAGGTGCGCCTATGAGGGCCGGGGGGGTGAGGGTGTGCGAGGGTCCCCGTGGTGGTGTGCCCGTCCGGGCTTCTGGCTGGCTGCTGCTGGCTCCGGTGTGTGCGGGTTGCGTGTCGTCGTGGTCGATTATGTGTAGGCAGGCGTCGTCGCTCCGTCCTGACGCTCCTCTGCGGTTGCTGCTGTCCGGCACGACCTGCCCAAGCTGCTCGGACTCGACGGTCGTACTGGGAGCATGATTCAGTAACTTATTTCCGAGGAGATTACCAATGGGCAGCCTCCCTGCTTCGGCGGCAGCGTCCTCGTCCTCGATCAGCTCTGCGCTGCTCGACACGCTGGTCGCTTCACGCAATTCGCGCACGCTACCTGACCCTCCTCCACCTGACGGGCACAGGTCCAGATCTCCTCAACACCTTTGGTTGTATACGCTACCACGCTGCAGTATCTACGCTGCTACGATCACTGTGTCCTGACAGCCAATTACGCGGTCTAACCCTAATGCAAAAAAATAAGAAAAGAGGTTCCAGGCTCGCCGCTCTTCGACCTCGCTCCTTTGCTTTCCTTTTCACTTTCGAGACTTGTCTGGGCGTGGTGTCTCTCGGCCGCGGGGCGCTGCAATATGTCCGCCTATTCCCGCTAGACGGCTTGCATCCGCCTAGGCAGGTCCAAGCCAGATCTCAGTCAAAGGCCTGGCGACATGGGAAGGAGGCAGAGATCTTAGTTGACTGCGGTATTCTAGTCATCCAGCATGCGTCCCTAGTCGTGAGGCGACGACGGAGGGCTAACAGCCACGTCCAGGTGTTGAGAAATGCTGTACAGTAAGTAATACAGTAATACAATATCGCCATAATAATAATCACCATCCATTGTGATGGATGACACTGCGTGCGCTGGTGGCCCCCTCCGCGCCCCCCTTCCCGCCCGTTCTCGGCCTCCCCTGCTTGGTTCCGGGCAAGGGTTCGCAGTGTCTCGCTTGTTAGAGGCCTCTGCGACAACAACGCGTGAGATGGCGAGACGGTGATATCACAAATCAGTTCTGCGCCATCCGGCCCAGGCGAAAAGGGAAAATTTGAGGGCAAAAGCAGATGTCCGAGCACCTGCCGCCGCGACGGCCTCGCCTGGGGCAGATTCGCCCAGCATTCCCAGTAATTGCCTAGCATCACCCCCGAACCTCATCACGCTGAATACTGCTACACCACGTGGACATACGGTACATGCAGATTCTTTGCTGTCATTTAAGCTTCTGGAGCACCGGAATCAGGGTCAATATTGCCCTTTTGGGATGGGCCCGACACGCACGAGAAATGAAACCGAGAAGGGCCGGAGTCCGCGTCGCAGGGCTGCTGAGGATGCTGCTGGTACGAATTTATTGGATTGTATAGGTGCCTCGTAGAAGGAGCCAAATGCCAAAATCATGCAGGCCTTCACAGCTCAACGACGGCAGGATGCCTCATTGGACACGGATGTTTCGATCTGAGATGTCACTCTACCTCCTGCCTTCATCCTTCTATGCGCGCCGGCCGGACATCGTGAGATCTCTCCACCACCAGGTGTGGTTTGGCGATATGGGCCAGGGTGCGATGCGCTGGCGCCCATCATTTCCCTTTCCTGCCGGCGTTGACGTCGAGGGCGAGTGCCCAGGAACAGGCTGCTGGGGAGCGAACGGTAGGCGTGGGAAGGGTGGCCAACGATCTCTGATTCCTCCGCGAATCAAAACCCGCAAGGCCGCAGTGGCGTGCGCCTCTTTAGCAAATGCAATGACGGCAAAAATGCGATTCTAGGATTGTTGAGTAGGCGCTAGCTCGTGGTTGGTGATGGAACGGGTAACTCAGCCGAGTCTAGCATTATTCTGCCCAAAATCTCATTGCCTATGCTCACTTTTGAGACAAAACGACGAGAACAACAACCACCATTATTATTAAACAATAACAAATGCCACGAAACAACACTGACAAGCTCGTGTCCGCTCACCAATTGTTGGGTCGGAGCAGTCGAGCTCGCCACATAGGCACTGCAGCAGGCTAATTTGCATTCATCGATCAGCCAGCCCAAGAGACACGTAACGCGCCATCTCGGCACTCAAATGATGAATGCTCTGTAAGTGAACATTACTGCTTCGTATGGTAACACCATATTTGTATTCGGGCCTCTTTACTGGTCGGTGCTCGTGTTGGAATGGTCAAGCCCAGGACGCCACGAAGTTGGTACACCTACGCCCATCTGCTTAAAGGCCTTTAGCAGCAAAGCCGCTCACAGAAGGTGATGCCAGAAAGTAATCATAATATCAGATATGCCATCAGTCGAAATACAGTTCTGCAGCGCTACCTCAAGAGGGTGGACTGTTCCACTTGCCTACCGCCCTACACCTCCAAATTATTTCCTACACATGAAACAAGCACCATTCTGGATCTAGACCTGCCGCCCTTGCCTCATTTCGCTAGCGTGCTCGTCTGGCAGGAAAGGGTTAGCGGTAGGGCAAGTTCTTGCTCACCTTAGACGTAATCGCCGAGTAACACGCCTTTTGTGCACCTGACAGCAACCGAGCCATCCGGAATGGCGGCGATCACACAGAGGAATATCAAGCTCCAAGGAAAAGGTCAAGAAACACCCATCTGCCGCACCTAGCCCAGCTAGCCAAATTGCGATGATACCCTGCCATTGGACAAAGCGGCGACCAGCGCGGTTCCGTTTCGCCGAAGTTTGATAACATAATGGCTTACCAAAGATCAGAGGGTTCAGCCCGGCGAACACCTCGTTCGGGGTCTGCAGATCCGATCTCTGAGAGTAAAATCACGCCCAGCATCAGCACTCAGAAAGAGGTCTGTGTTCTCCGACTGTCCTCTGGGGCGGTGAACTATTGGCAAGAGACCTGCCGAAGAGGGAAGCCCAGCATTTCCGGCTGGCATATCTCCCCTGATGCCGCGCGATGTACATGGATGTGCAGAGCTATGTGATGCGATGGCGTGGATAATGAATAATAGCCCGACGCGCTTTAACTATCCCACGCATTTATCGATTATCGGTTATGCCGAGGCACCCCCGTACCATTGCGCGATAACCTTGTCGGTCAACCTCCGACCGCGCGCTGAAGATGTTGAGGACCTCCCAGCGCATTAAGATGATGATACTATTTACCACCATTGTGTAGGGGATCTCACTAGAGATCGTAAGTGGCCACTCACCCCTCCGGACCGAACTCTGTCAGCCAGGAACGCGATCACACAAAGCATATCCACACATGGCCAGAGCGATGGCACTTGCTCCTGCTCCTCTTGCCGTGCCTCGCTCCCCCCACTTCCGAAGCTTCCAAATCCACCCATGGAAGGCGTGTGGAACAAAATATCTGCAAACCATTCCTCGTTAAGCAGGGCGGCGGAACTTCGGGTCCGATGCTGTAGGGCGGGATCTGGCGGGTGGGACTGACCAACTGCTGTTCATGGCAGTGCGCGAAAAAACATTCTAGAGATGTTCCATGAGCGCCATGGTTGGACTCTTGCCACGACGGCACTTTAACGGCATGGCATTGTACTGTATTATTGGCGGAAGTCATCTTGCCAGAGGGAAGGTGATATCCGAAGTTTAACCAACACAAGCCCCTGGCATAACCTATGTTCCTTTTTTTTTCCCCTAGATGTCTTCGCGAATTCGTTTCAGTTGTTGCTGTTACCGGCTCGGAAATTTTTTTTCCCAGGTCCCATGTCGCGATGTTTTTCCATCTCGTTGGTCGCGGCACGCACACTGTCTCGACGGCGGGATTCCCTGGACTGGTGGGCTTGGCTGGCTTGGCTGCTAGGCTCGTCCATGCTGTAAGGGCGACCGCAATTCGTTGAGCAGCGATGCGCCCGGCAAATTCCACTAAGCTTTGCCACTACCCTTGTTTTTCTTTTTTGCCCTGGCCGCCTTGCTGCTTTTGCCCCTGCTTAGCTTCGGACTAGCTGTTTCCATTTCGCGCTGCTGACGCTCTGGTGCGAGTCATGCCCTGACCTGGAATCTGCGACCGTTAAAGTGGCAATATGCGACTGTGACATACCCTCCAGCAGCCCTTTGCGACGGGAAAGGTACAGTCCTGTACTGTACCTTTGCCCCTCCGTCCAATGATGGTGGAAGGCCTGCTCTTCCCAAGTACTCTCTAATATTAATCCTCTTTTCTCATGAACCTTTGACAGATAGATCTGAACCAATAATGGAAGAAAGAAACCAGAATTCTGCAGCGTCTCAAGAGGTTGCGGAAATGAGCATGTTGTTGCTCCCGAGCCACCCCTCGTGTTCCAGATCGGAAATCAGATCGTGCCAATATAATTTCCCATTCTGGAAGGCATTTGCGTTCCCAAGCGCTTTGCATTTCTCAGCTGGCCAATTGACTTGCTTCAGTTCGATCCCCTTTATGCATTGCTCAGTTCCTAAGGCATAAAGTTATACAACTAATGAACTTGATCTGTCTTGTTTGTGTTTGCTAAGACGAAACGCACTCGTATCTCGTACGAACGTCTTACTGGCTGCGTGGCAATGGCCAGGAGATGACGCGTGCGATACGAAACCTGCGCATCGTAATATGATCGGGATTACTTATTACTGATGATGGGTTTCTAAAATCCCCGTCGGCCTTCCTTCTGGCCTTAACCCCATGGGATTACCACATTACTCTCCTTAACCTGACCTAAGATTCGTGAGGACCTCCTGGGTCGAACCCGTTACGAAGTCATATATCTTTCTAGGATATCTATTCCCTTTTCGGCTGTAAACGCGCAATGCAAGATGCTTCCGGAGCAAAACATCACTCGCGTAGACGAAATAGAGAATGATGAAATCAATTTGTATACAGATATGCCGCCTTCCCAGTGGAAGGAATGGTTGGAAAGTTTGCCATCTTGTCATACTGACGGACATCACGGCAAATCTACAGAGTAATTATAACCATTACCGAACAGAAGCCTCAAGGGGCGTCGGGGTGCGGCCATGATGACATCGAGATGGAAGAAGTGCGGCAAAACTCCCGACTAACGCAAGCTGCACAACACACACGATGGGGCAAATAACAACTAATCGTGGGCGCAAATCACCTGCTAAAAAATTTTTGACGCATTGCCATGTGAGGGTTATTGTGCCGCTTTACGATACAAGTTACTTTCCATGACGATCTCCATGCACGCTTAACGGCGTCTTGCAGGAAACTGCACGCGGAAACCAAGTTTCAAAACGCACACTCGCAAGACAAATAATATTGTCTTGCATTGTGCATTCTGCCCTGCCTCTTTTAACGAAGCGTGAGCGAGCCGTCGTTTTTTCGTGGCCGGAGGCACTTCCGGGTGAGGAAATGATTTCAAGGAGCAAGATGAAAGGGAGAGACGATCTGCGCGGGCAGAGGCTTCGTCGAATTTCGCAGGTAGATCTGATTGCTCCAGGGAACGAGTAAGAAGGGGGGTTGGGAACGCGCAGTAGTGCGTAGAAAAGGACAACTGGGAATAAATCAAGAATCTGTAGATCGCTAGACCGGCGCTGCCAGTTCACTGACAGATCCAGACTGCCGCGGTTGGAGTTAAGCTTTTTCGTAACGCAGCACGTTTGTCCTCCCTGACTCCACCATGGAGCGTCGAAAATTCTCCACCTCCCGCCCGCAGCGTCCTCAGATGGATCAGGTACAAGTGCAGGCACAGGTACAAAGATACCTAACCACGTGATTATCGCATGTTGCTATCTGGGTCGCCGTACCCTGTGAGACTAGCTACGGCCGGCAATAGAAGCCGGAGAGGACTTTTGATACTTTGTTGCGAATGTTCAGGATAGCTCAAATAATTTGGTCATTACAATTGATCGACTCAACGCACCATGTCAGCCTCTCCGACTGTGCGCTCTGTGGCAAGGGGCCTCCTCCAACCTAAGAGAGCCATCCAGGTTCCGCCGTCGTTTCTCGTCCCGTCTCTCCTGATCCCAAATCAATTGTCCTCCTTCTCGACCTCCTCAAGCAACAACTTCCCCCGTGATTACAATCGCGAGCGTGGTGTATCTACACAGCGAAGGACTGGACCTCGCGAAGCCCTAAGCGTGTCCAAGTCTTCTCTCCCAGTCCCGGTTCTTGATCCGGCGAAGCGAAGTAAAGTTCAGGTTGACCCCAATCATGGTCTGTGGGAATTCTTCCACAGCAAAGACAAGCCATTCAATACGCCAGAGGAAGATGATGGACATGGTAGAGCATGGTCTGTGGAAGAATTGAGAGGGAAGAGCTGGGAGGATTTGCACGCCCTGTGGTGGGTTTGTGCCAAGGAACGAAACAGGATTGCTACGGAGTCCTACGAGAGACAGAGGTTAGAGGCTGGATACGGAGATTATGAGAGCGAGGAAAGGGATAAGACTGTATGTTGGCTTTTTCTGAATCTCGAGCGGCATGCTAAGCGGCATGTCGGTTTCTGGGAACACATTTACTGATATTTCTGTTTCCCTTTTAGGTGCGACAAACACAACGGGCTATTAAGCACGTGCTCACAGAGAGATACTATGCCTGGCAGGATGCTGAGACAGTAGCGAAGGAGGATCCTGAAGTCAATCTTTCGGGTGATGGACCGGCCTATGTTCCTCGTAATTTTGAGGACGAAGAGGTGATAATCAATGAGGGTGGTGCCCAAGCCGATGCAGGCTCGCGAACGACGCCCGCTGCATAGATTATGATGATGATACAGAAACCAACCTGAGAATGCCGGACAGACATACTGATCTTGTATTATTTATACCTGGGTTCTAGACCTCTCGGTGTTTTCATGTGGTAGTCAGATGCACATGTTTTTAGAACAGGACTTTTTGGGCGGCTGTAACAATTAGGGACTAATGTATTATAGCATATATATATAAAGAGAGCAATGGAATTGTAGAGACTACGAGAAGTTGCCTTATTCCAGGAGACCCAGCTTGAATGTGACACAATTATTCGTTTTACATTTTGTAGCATAATAAATAAGGTAGCATCCATAAGATATGAGTTCTCCACAAGGCGGTTCAGTAAATAGGCGAGGCCAATCAGCGGTGGAGTGCCAAATAACCACCACCTCAAGCTTGCTCCTCACCGCATTTGAGGCTTGACGCTGGGTTGCTTCTTTATTTTCTGTCTCACAAAACTGGTTTTTTGTTACCCGCAGTAGTTCTAAATACCACAGTCATGGATGAAATTGCCCCAGAATACGATGTTGTCGTCCTAGGCACAGGTGAGACCGTACCCCGCATGGAGGGGCAATAAGAAAGAGAGACCTCGAGCTAATCCTTCCCCAGGTCTGACGGAGTGTGTGCTTTCTGGGTATGCGGAGCTATTTCTATGAGCCTATAAGCTTTGGACTAACTGTGAGTTTAGCGTGCTCAGCGTCAAGGGCAAAAAGGTCTTGCACATCGACCGAAACGATCACTATGGCGGGTAGGTAGCAGCCCAACCCACTTTATGAAGGACAAGCTAACATGAGGTAGTGAAGCAGCATCCCTTAACATCGAAGCTGTAGGTGTTCCAATTCTGTAGAGTTAGGAGTTCTCTGACTCTTCGCAGTTGTTTAAGAAGTACGGAAACTATAACCAGGGAGAGGAGCCATGGAAGAAGTATGGCCGTGTCAACGACTGGAACATCGACCTCGTCCCCAAGTTCCTGATGTCTTCCGGCGAGTTGACAAATATCCTTGTATCCACAGATGTCACAAGATACCTTGAATTCAAACAAGTGGCAGGAAGCTATGTGCAGCAAGGTTCTGGGCCCAAGGCCACTGTTGCCAAAGTGCCATCAGATGCTGGCGAGGCTTTAAGATCATCTCTGATGGGTATATTCGAGAAAAGACGGATGAAGAGCTTCATTGAATGGATTGGAACATTCAACGTGCAGAACACCGCGGACCACAAAGGTAGTTTCTCTCTGCTTATCTTTACCCAGCTCTTCTTGCTAATGAGACACCGTGCTAGGACTCAACATGAATACCTGCACCATGAAGGATGTCTATGATAAATTTGGACTTGAGCCTTCGACAAGAGACTTCATTGGTCATGCCATGGCCCTCTACCTTACCGACAACTACATCAATGAGAAGGGTGGTGCTCCAGATGCCATTGAGCGAATCCGTCTCTATGGTAACTCAGTCTCTCGGTATGGAAAGTCACCATACATCTACCCTCTGTATGGTCTTGGAGAATTGCCTCAAGGATTTGCCCGTCTTTCTGCCATCTACGGTGGAACCTACATGCTCAACACTCACATTGATGAGATCGAGTACGACGGCAGCAAGGCCGTTGGAATTAAGGCTACAATGAAGGAAAGAGGCGATGAAGGAGAGGGATTGAAGTTCAGCACCAAGGCCAAGAAGATCCTTGGTGATCCTTCGTACTTCCCTGGCAAGGTTCAAGTTGTTGGCAAGGTCCTGAGAGCTATCTGCATCTTAAACCACCCACTCGCTGGAACCGATAACGCAGATTCCGCTCAGCTGATCATCCCGCAATCTCAAGTCGGACGCAAGAACGGTACGTTGGTGGGTCCAGAATTGTTTCCCTTTTCATGCTAATTGCAAATTAGATATCTACATTGCCGTTGTGTCATCTGCCCACAACGTCTGCCCGAAGGGCTACTACATTGCAATTGTCTCAACCATTGCAGAGACCGCTGCAAACCACCATCTTGAACTCGAGCCAGGATTTGAGCGCCTCGGAAAGATCGAGGAGAAGTTTATGGTACGTTTAGCCTTATGCATATCACGTATCTCTTACTCACGAATAGCAGGGCCCACCAATTCCACTCTATGAGCCTTTGGAGAGCGGCGTCAATGACAACATCTTCATCTCCAAGAGCTACGACGCTACCAGCCACTTTGAGACCACCACTGATGATGTGAAGGATATCTACCGCAGAGCTGAAGGCCACGAGCTTGTTGTCGAGGGTCTGAGAGAAGGAACAAACTTGGTTGGGGAGGAATAAGTTATCTGCTTAGCGGTCAATTTTAAATATACGTAGTTAGACGTCGGAGCACTTTGATATCTGTTCATCATCCTCGAACAATGATTAATTAAACAATTAGGACGAGCCGATCTATATTACATATGTGCAATGGAACCCGGGAAGCTCAGATTGAATGTTAAATATAACGCTTAAAACGCCCAGCTGGATATTAAGAAGTTGCAAATATTTCCTTTGCAAAAATATTATAATAATTCCGAAAATATGAATATCACAAAATTGAACATAAATACCATAAGACATAGTAGATTCGTTACAGATGTAGGGAGGCATTACAGGTAAGGTAAATAATATATCTTCATCAGTTATCATGATCAATCTGTGCCATATCTTATATAACCGTATGAAACCAAACCCAAAGCCCTTTTTAAAAGCCCATAAGAAATCCTCTCGCTGCCAACGAATGAACGCACATTACTAAGCAGCCTTCTTGGCAAATTCCACTCTGAGAATGAGATGCTTGAATCCAAATCCATCCATCTTCTCGCAAGCTCTGGCAGCATCGGTTCTCTCTGCGAAGCTGATGAATGCGAAACCCTTCGCCAGGCCGGTTTCCCTGTCCTTGGCCAAGAACACTCTGGTGACTCGGCCAAATCGCTCAAACATATCCCGAAGCTCTTGTTCTTCCGCCATTTCCGAAACCTAAAATTGGATGTTAGATCGGCCATAGGTAATACGCGGTGGTGTGGGCCTAAAATACTCACATTTGTGACACGGAGAGTTGCTAGATCATCACGTTCATATCTACTGCCGCCAGCCATTCTCTCACCTGCAGCAGCTCCGCCATTTCGTAGATGTGGTGGTACGTATGAGCTCTTGCCTGAGCCTAATCCACCTGCAGCCTCACCAATGTCCGCTGGGCCAGCGGCAACATCTGCAGAGCCCTCCTCTCCCACAGGAGCCATGGTGTCCTTATAAGGACACTTGGCAGTGAAATGCTCTCCGGTACAGATACGGCACTTGACCTTCTTGTCTTTAAGCTTGTCCTTCATGCTTCCGACTTCTGGCTTCTCCTCCTTGACATCCTTACGCCATGTAGCACTTGGGCGGAATATGATGTTCTCGCCAACAGAAGTAGTATCAGATGCTGTAATACGAAAATAACCCGTCAGCAACACCCATTACCACACGGTACGAGTGATAAAATCTCACATACCTGGTCCTGCGCCGTCCTTGGCGGATAACCCGAACTTCGACCACTGCTTTCTCTCTGCTACCCGAGGGTTYACTACCTCCTTGTGAACAGTAAGTCGGATGCGGCGGGTCGTCTTGACTTTCTTGCCCTCGTCGTTGTATCGATACGAGATGATCGTCTTGGTGCCATCTTTGTTGGTAGTGGTTTGGGTTGGAGGAAGCTCGTTCGACGTCTCGTCGAGCTCTTCATCATCAGCCCAGTCAGGGCGGCTTATCAGATCGTCAGTGATTGTTATAAAAATTGGCCAGCCAGGGCATAACGGAGAATCATGGCCAGGAAGATGACGAGGGGCAAATATCTTACTTTGAAACCTTCGACATTTTTTGGGCGCTCTCTGGGTTCGGCGTATGAGGGTACGAAACCTCTGGATTCAAGTCTATGTTGAGCTAGCTTCTATCAAAAGGAATGTACTTATATTCCTCTGACACTCTTAGATATGATCTGGTGGTGATGTTATCGCGCGGAAGTTGCGAAGTTTGGAAATCTGATCTGTGGGCAAGTGGGGCAAATACTTTTAGCGTATATTTTGATAGGCGAGAAGAGCTCTATCTCCGTCGCCCTCTAGTTCATCACTCCCACCATTTCGACTTCTCTCTGTGGGCCAGAAGGGGTCCTGATTAGTGTGCCTGGATGGAGTATACAGTATAATGCTTTGTACGATGGACTGCATGTCGTTTGTACGTGGGCACTAGACTTAGGAGTTTTGTTGACGAGCCTTGTCACATTACGACTTCGAGACTCAGAACTTTTTGTTTGATTTCAAGACTTTTTGTTATTAATTCCTTGAGAGGGGATGTCATACTATCCGTTCTTATCCTACTTTTTATACATTCATGCTAAGGCCCTTCCCTTAAGTGTAAACAAGCCGCTGAACACTGCGCTGTAGCGCATATCAATACATGCTCAAAACGCCCGTCCCCACCTCTTGAAGAACAATCAGGACAAGCAACTAGATATGACAACAGAGAAGGGTTGCCTCAAGCAACATATGAATACACTGGAATGAGAGGTCTATGCAAGCCGCCCTATACCATGGGAATACATTATAAATAAAAAAAGAATTTTTTGCCCTCATTTAGGCTTTTCATGGCTTCTTCTCGCCTTCAGGGGCACTCTCGCCGGAAGCACCCTCGCCGGTGGTGCCCGATGGTTGCTCACCTGACTCAGCGCGAGCCTTGTGCATCTTGTCGAAGAGGTTCAAGCTGGCCATTTGGAGCTCATCGGTCTTCTCCTTCAGCTCAGCAGCGGTGGCAGTACCCTCGCCAGACTGGCTCTTAGCAACGAATTCACGGAGAGTGTTGATCTTCTCACGGATCTGGTCAGCCTCAGCCTTGTCCAGTCTGTCTGCGAACTCGTTCAAGGCCTTCTCAGTGTCGTTTAAGACACTGTCGGAGCGGTTGGCGGCTTCAATAGCAGCCTTGCGCTCCTTATCCTGCTCAGCATACTTCTCAGAATCCTCAACCATGTTCTGGATCTCCTCATCGGAGAGACCAGAGCCAGAAGCAATGGTGATGGATTGATCCTTGCCAGTAGACTTGTCCTTAGCACCAACGTGAACAATAGCATCAGCATCGATATCAAAGGTAACCTCGATCTGAGGAACACCACGGTGCGCTGGAGGGATACCAACAAGTTGGAAGTTTCCAAGCAACTTGTTGTCACGGACAAGCTCACGCTCACCCTGGTAAACCTTGATTTCGACAGCAGTTTGGAAATCAGCAGCAGTGGAGAAGACCTGAGACTTCTTGGTTGGGATAGTGGTGTTTCGGTTAATGAGACGAGTAAAGACACCTCCAAGGGTCTCAATACCGAGGGAGAGAGGAGTAACATCCAAAAGGAGGACGTCGGTAACGTTTCCAGCAAGGACACCACCCTGAATAGCAGCACCCATCGCAACAGCCTCGTCGGGGTTAACAGACTTAGCTGGGTCACGTCCGAAGATGCTCTTTACAGACTCGCCAACCTTTGGCATACGGGTCATACCACCAACCAAGATGACCTCCTGGATATCCTTAGCTTGGAGGTTGGCATCCTTCAGGGCCTTTCGGACTGGCTCAATGGTCTTCTGGATCAGAGGGTCAACAAGCTTCTCAAGCTGGGCACGAGTAAGCTTCTGATTTATGTGCTTTGGTCCAGAGGCATCTGCAGTGATGAAGGGAAGATTGATGTCGGTCTGTCCAGAGGAAGACAGCTCAATCTTAGCCTTCTCAGCAGCCTCACGAATACGCTGAATGGCCATTCGGTCTGCGGAAAGGTCGAGACCAGAATCCTTCTTAAATTGTTGAACCAAGTGGCGCACCAGGGTAATATCGAAATCCTCACCACCCAAGTGAGTATCACCATTGGTAGACTTGACCTCGAACACTCCCTTCTGGATTTCAAGGACAGAGATATCGAAAGTTCCTCCACCAAGATCATAGACGGCAATGATCTTATCCTCATCCTTTTCAAGACCGTAAGCAAGAGCGGCGGCAGTTGGCTCGTTGACAACACGCAGAACGTTCAGGCCAGCAATTTGGCCAGCATCCTTGGTTGCCTGACGTTGTTGGTCATTGAAGTAGGCTGGGACAGTGACAACTGCGTTCTGAATTGGCTTGCTGAGGTAGGATTCAGCAGTCTCCTTCATCTTTTGAAGGACGAAACCACCAATCTGGGATGGTGAGTAGTCCTTGCCTCTAGCTTGAACCCAAGCATCGCCGTTGGAGTGTTGGACAATCTTGTAAGGAACTTCCTTAAGATCGCGCTGGACCTCTGGGTCGGTGAATTTACGACCAATCAATCGCTTTGTGGCAAAGAGAGTGTTTTCTGGGTTCACTACAGCCTGGCGCTTGGCCGAGACACCAACTAACCGTTCACCGTCCTGTGTGAATGCTACTACCGAAGGGGTAGTTCTGGCACCTAGAGATAAGGATTAGCAGCATGAAAGCAATCATCTCGGCGCTTACTGTACCTTCAGAGTTTTCAATGATCTTAGCACTCTGGCCCTCCATAATTGCAACCGCAGAGTTGGTTGTGCCTGAAAGTGATCGGTCAGTAGCGATTCAAAAAAATTTTCAACCAGCTGTTAAGGGATGAAAATACGTACCCAAATCGATACCAATGACTGGGCCCTTCACCTTGGCTTCATCTGAATAATTTCGTACATATGATGATACAGAAGGTGTGCGGAGAAGGTTTGATCGAGCAGCGGAAGAGGTAGCTCTTGGAAGCTATTCAAGCTAGTTAGGAAAGAATCGAGCACATGGTGATCTGACTTACAGCTCTTGATAATCTGGCGGCGAACATATTTGCAATCACAAACAGAAAAGAAACTATTATCACAGGTCCTTTGAATTAGGAGGAGGGGATGGGTATATGAAAAGGATTGATGTAGTGAAATGAAAGATGATGGAAGACGGAGAAAGGGAAGGAGACGGCTATGAGAAAAAGTCACTAGCGTGATTCCGGGATTAAATGGAGCGTGGAAACGAGCCGAAAGTGCCAAGACTTTCGACGTTCAGGGGTGGTCTGAAATATGAGGCATCAACAAGACAAGCTCGGTCTCACACGTAACCTGACGTCGTGTGCGCGCAGCTTCGTCGTCGGGGTCGACAAAGCTCACTCTCGATCAATCTAAGCCCTTTGCTCCCACCACATTTTAACATAATCTCTCTTCTTATACTAGCTCAATATTGCAAATCGAGCATAAAATTCAAAGCCCTTAAGTATAAACACAACAGAGCTGGACTAAGAAGGTTATTCATGCCCACTTTATATTGCGCGCTCGGCAGCAATGGCTGTCAAAGATGAGAGCTTGTATGGCATCAATTCACATCGTTTTCCTAGCGGATATGTGGTGTATTAATGAGTGTTATAAATAGGTACCATGCAACAGAATCATTAATTCTGCAAAGCCCTCGAAAATACTACCCTGCGCACATACAAACTAGGTATATTGGAGATATCAACTGGCCGTTTACGTGATTATAAGTCGACGTTTCTAACATTCTGTTTTAGCCATTGGCAGCTCCGATCTCTTATTACTTCCCCGAAACAAAATATCATCTACTACCCTCATGGTAATGACATCTATCGTTTGGACACGAAAACCCGAGAACGTGAGACCGTAACGACACTCCAATTTGCCCCTCGATGTCTTACAGCTTCCCACGACTGGGTATGCTGTGGCGGAGAAAAAGGAAATTATACTGCTATCTATCTTGGTAGTCAGAGAGATCAGGAGAGCTCAAGCTCCGGCCACACCACAGCGGCAGAGCCTGATGAACGGCTCCCGCTGGATCTTGATATCGCTCGAACAAGAGACGCATCGACACCACCGACCTCTCGCACATCTCGTAGCCGCAGTTATTTGATCTTGGCGAATGTTAAGAATATCGGTACCGAGATTGTGAATTGCATAACAATATGGTTTCCTTCATTGACTGTGTCAAAGCAAGCATACCAAATGCCTCTGGCTGTTGTGGCAAACAATGATTCAACAGTGTCAATTCTGGATCTGGCCAAATCTGAAGTCTTGGAGAAGCTGACTTTGCCTGATTATGTGAATAGAGCTGTTATATCCCCAGATGGAAATATGTTAATATCGATCTGCGACGATCCTTTCCTGTATATTCACACGAGGCAGCCTCGCACAAAGGATCGCACCCAAGCAAAGCAAGCCTCTGATTTTGAATTCGTGTATTGGGGCAGAATACAATTGAAAGGCCAACGCCAATCTGATAAATCAACTATGAGAGGAAGTTTTGCCGCTACCTTCTCGAAATCTGGAAAGTATCTTGCGGTTGCCACCCAATATGGTGTCATCTCGGTGTTCGATACAAGGCTACTCACTCTTGAATACGATCCATTGTTAGTTTCATTCACAACTTCCAGACCAAATCGTGAATGTGGTGCAGTGAGGGCGATGGAATTTTCCCCAGAACCATATGACCTCCTCGCATGGACAGAATCNCAGCGGAAGAGTGGGCGTAGCGGACGTTAGGGATCTCTTTCAATCCAGACAAATTATCACGCTAGGTTCGGAGGAACCACACGTAGACACTGTCTACCTTTCTGATCGCCCAGGTGAGCCGGTGATAGACCCCAGACTCCGGAGAAATTCTCTATCAAGCAGTACAACACCAGAGTACCGCGACTTAGTTGTAGATACTCCGGGGTCGAGAAGGAATCGGCAACTGACTCGAGAGATGTTAGAGCGACAAATTGCTCCGTTAACGGCAGAAGAGATGGAAGTCTTAGAAGCCCACAGTGCGGCTCGTCGACAACGTGACGCTGCTCGAGACGGCAATACACAGCCAACCACCTCTCGCTGGGGTTTGTGGACGACGGAACCACGTTCATCCGGGGCATCATCAGGACCGCAGGGTGAACAAAGCAATGGTAACGACCGGAGTATTTTCAATTATGGTTTGCCAAGTGCATTGCGAGAATTCATAAACAATGATCGTAACGCAGCTTCTTTCAGGATTTTGATCAACGAGCGCAATCAAGAACGGGAAAGACGAGGTCAACCGCTGCCACGACGTCGCAGTTCGATGATCCTCGCGGCCGCTGAAAGTGCCATTGAGCGAGAGACTCTAGGGAACAATGTTGGTAGTGATTCAGCGCAGGATGAGGGAGAAGGTTTGCAGCGGCTTATCCGGAGTGGTCTTCCGCCTACTCCACGTATGCCGCCGGAGCCTGAGTCTTCCTCGACCAACCCTTGGGCGGAAATCGATACGTTGCACCGCTCTCGAGTTCCCGCCGATTTCTCTGGTATGGATAGGTCCACACGTCTTCGAATTCAGATGGAAGACGAAGATCGACGTGATTTTGCCCATCGCCTCCGACAGCCTTGGAGACCAGTCGCTGATGAAGAAAGTGGCGTAATTAGGAGTGTCCTTAGGATCGGTACTACCGAGACCACTGGATGCTGCTGGAGCCCGGATGGTCGTATCTTGTACGTGCAATGCATATGTATATTTTAAGGCAAGGTAACATGCTAACCTCGATAGGTATGTCGGCACTGAAGGTGGCATATATGAATACCATGTCAACGTTCTTGGACGGAAACTTTTCCCAAGCATCGTGTTTCGATGATTGTATTTTGTAACTTCATTTGCGTTCATAGGAGGCGCTCGGCGTTGGATTTATCAAGACTGTAACATACAAAATTACCGGCTGGCTTTGGTTATCAGGGGACAATCTTTCTGATTTGGCTTTTCTGGTGTTCATTTACCTGGTGCGAGATGACTAATGGTTTATGAATTCGCTCGTTGTTTATACCGAGTTTACGAAGTATGGGACAGTCTTAAAGTAATGAGAGATATTTTTTGGTCTTTCTTGCGCGCACTGCTTGGCTACGTCTTGTCATATTGAGCATGTTCATGAGTGACCCAGAACATGTAGCGTTGTCAGTGGCAAAAGTGTCTTCGCGAAAAATGAAGCGACTAACTGGAAATGTTGGATTACCTAGCAGATTAATTTAATTTGGCATAACGATCAGTCTGAATGAGGTCCATGTATTCTAATTGAAAAAATGATCCTCCTTTAAATGCCATCATGAAGTAGCCTGCACTTGTTAGGATTCTATGTTCTTCTTGTATCCATACCTTAGGCTGCATTGACGATTCAGGGGCCGTCGAAGTCTAGGCCTTGTGCTGCCTGGAGCAGGCCCTGGAGCCAAGTCCACCTGCCTAAACCTCAACCAAAGCACAGCTCCATAAAATGCCTATAGGTGGACCTCTCATAATATTTGATTCTTGTCATGCTTGTCTACTGGGGAGTTGTTTTCTTCAAACCAAGACAAAATGCACAGCTTCGATGCTCACGGCCAGGTGGAGAAATCGCTGTTGGGTCGAGGACAGGAATTCCTCAAAACCGTCGAGGTAAACCGAGTCCAGCTACCCTATTTTATTTATCCTTTATCTCTAGGATCCCTCCAATCCGCCGGCGTTTCTGCTCAAAATTTCCCAATGCAATTCATTGAGTCTCATGTATAATATTATACAAACAGATATACAAATAGACCCTACTAACTCGAAACCGCTGAGCAGTTTTATAATCACGATGGTAAACCTGTGGCCAAGAGGTTCTTTGAAATCCTCCGAAAATGGCAGAGGAATCCGCCTAGCACGACGGACGAGGCATGTTCAGTAGTACAGTCGTTACGGCTTCGAGATTTGGAAGGATTCATGAAGGTCCTCCCAGCAATCATTCCTTCGCCAGCTGTAATGGCGGCGAGGGAACATGCACACCAATTGGCTTTTGAGAGACAATCTGGATGCAGGTTGCTCCGACTTCCACTGGAGATTCGTGAGAAGATCTGGCATGAAGTCCTCACTGGAAATGTGATTCACATCTCCAAGAAGCCTAACCAAACATCCTCGCACTCATCAGCTTTCTCTCACAATTACTGCAGATGTCCCGATATGTTAAGCAGTTCAGCTGCTCCAGCTGGGAAGAGCGACCACGCCAACTGCATATATTACGGGTTGAGCAACTTTGGCAGCATCAGGTTGACATGCAAGCAGATCCGGATGGAGCTGCCAGATTCTCTAGAAGACCTGTTATACTCACAAAACGCGTTACATTTCAACAGCCTGGAGGAAGCGAACGAGTATCTCTTTGGCCTGAGCGAGCGTAGAAGGTGCATTATCACATATCTGAGATTCAGCGTACCAGACTGCTTTGGAAGTTCGATATTTAAAGACGAAGCTGTATATTGGCATTGGCTGGGTCTAATGAACTATTTCAGCTGTCCCTGGGATAGGGAGACGGTAAGTCCTTCTGTCCATTTTTGTAATTCACTTTGGTTAGATGAAGTTGTATTTCCATGGAATCATCCCGATATTAACATTTCATGATTTTGTGAAATAGCTCCACATGAACGACGACCGATTGCCCGCCAAGGGGCAAGTATACTTCTACTATTCGGACTGTTATTATGAGCACAACAACCACAGGATGGGCAAACGGTGGCAGGTGGGAATTGGTGGCACATCCTGGGACGTGGGTATCTCAGATCTAATATACAAGGGGATGCCTAAGATGGATATCGGCCTTGATAGCACCGTACCAGGTAAAATGAATTCTTCCCTTCTCTTTCGTTTTGTCTATCTTCTCTCCGCCAGCCGTCTATTTCAAAAGCAAGAACTTTGCACATGAAGTAGAACCATACACTGACGAGCATCCACACACTCAACAGACCAGGCCTACGAAGGACGCAGGCGAAGCTACAGCGTCGCTTCAAACTCTGCCCTGTCAATAGAAGAGATCTGTAGCTACCTGGTCAGTCACAGATGGTGGGCCAGGCCTATGCTCCAATTTCGCCAGTACACCGGCCTCGACTTCCACCGATACGATCAAGAAGGTAGGGCACGCTCGTCGCCGGAGTTTGATGCCACAATGACCTTGCTTCAGCAGGCGCTGGCTGATCCGGTAATTGGACCAAGGGGAGAACCTAATTTTGGAGGTCATATCGATTTCGAGCGGTTTTCAATGATTGAAAATGAGTGATATAATTCCGGAAGACGATATCATCGGTCTATATGATCCGGCTTTCCGACTGTGCTCAGGTAGGGGATATGTTTGAGCTAGGGGTGTTTTAAGTAACTCAATACGTAGACATAAGTCCCGAGCCAACTGATTGTCCCAGAAGATGTGTATATGAANTACCAGAGATCTATATTTACAATATCTATATACTGTATCTATCCATCTAACCTAAAAGCATGAATTTTTACATTTTCGTATCCCATTTCGCACCTCATCCCACTGTGACCATATACTACATAGAACCGCCATGCAGAGAGATTTGCGAGAGGGAAAAAGTAATACGCCAACTGTCATGGCCGTAGAAAGCATCAATCATAAACTGCAAGAAAACAAGATATCAAAAGGAAGTGGAAACCAAGGCTGGCAGACTGGTGCCAGCGTAAGACACCCTTCAGCACCACAAAGCAGGTGACTCAGCATGGCAAGAAACAGAAACTTTTTACATAAGATCCCTTCAACTCGTATTAGGCCTTCACAGTGCTCAGGGGCCCTGACGGGCTCCTTAGACCGCCGCTACCAGCTGGAGGTAAAGGTGGTAGCGCGCAGTTTGGAGGAGGAGCAGGAGGTGGGCCGCTAACAAGTGTTGGAAGACTTCCTCTGCTGCTTGTTCCCTTTGAGTTGGAATCTGCTCGGAGACGCTGCAATGTCGTGGAGATGCGTCGTTGAGGGGGAGTACGTCTAAGAGATTTGGTTGGGGTGCTGCTGGAATCAGTCGGGGCTGCGGATACTGATATGCGGCTTTTAGACTGCGACTTCCGAGATGGTGATTGCTTGGTGGTGGCCTGGTTGGAAGGAGAATTATCTGGGGAGGTGGTTGGTGTGGCGGAGAGCCGATTCCCAAGTCCACTGAGCCGTAGGCTCCTCACACTAGGGGAGCCGACGCTGGGAGACCCGCGGGATGGAGAGCGAGGGGTAGAAAACTGTGAGTCCATTGATGTAGGGGTAACCACAAAGGTTGATGCGCGACGAGCTGGAGTGACTATTTTCGGAGCAGGCGACCTATGTTGCAAACTGTGCGATCTCGCCGGTATGTGGACAAGTGACGGCCGGGCATGAGGAACCACCACAAAAGATGATGCTGTTGGGGTAATGACCGTGGGCCCTGACTCAGGCCCTTTTGAGAGCAAGCCTTTCTGTGCCGGAATCTCAAGGGCTTTAAGAGAGATNAGNGTACGCGANGGTGGATTTGGTGCTTCTTCAGGAAGGGCGGTCTCCGTTTCGAACACTGATCTAGCACTAGCTGCAACTGGAGCTGAGTGAGTATCAACACCTGTGCCAGTGGTCGATGAAAATCTTCTGTCAGAGTGGACAGGAACGCTGAAGTTTGGCGCAGACGGAGAATGGCACTGCATCAATTTTGTTGACGCATCGAATACTGAGAGAGGTTGAGTTCTCGCAGCTGCACCGGTAAGTAAACATGGGTCACACAGAGCTTGAGCCGATTTTCTTCGCATACTAATCGCGGCTGAATTTGGGCGAGCCAGAACATCATCCATGGAAATTTTTGGTGGAAATTCATCCACCGTGGAAAAGCTCGCCCGAGTAGGTGAGCTAGTTATTGAAGCGGACTGTGATGTTATTAAGGTGGGCTGTCCGGACGACATATATGAGAGTCGATTTTGATCCTCTGCCAAGGTTTTTTCAATTTGATCCGAATCATTTGAAACGGTATCATTGGAGAGCGACTGACGGCTTGTTGAATGTTGCAGAGGAGGTTGTTTCTCTCCTGTTTCTAAAAACAATCCACTTAGACGATCGCGAGAATTACCGTTCTTCTTCCATGTAATGGAATCGAACGAAAATCGATGAGGAGATGCGGGGCTTGAGATCAGAGCTGAATCTCTCTTGACTAGATACCTATGGCTAGGTTGCTCCTTGAGCTGTACAACCTTTTCATCAATCCTCGGTTTTCCCGTCTCGGTCAGATGTTTCTTGCCGCCCAATGCTTCGATCTCCTTTCTCACGGCTGCAATCCATGAGTCCATTTCTTCAGCATTGTTGAGGACTAGCAGAAAGCTAGTGGTAGTTCTCCTATAGTCGGCTGCGCGAAAATTGAGCCTAGACAGGAGTGACCTTGAATCAGCTGCTGGAATGCCATTTGCATCCATGGCCTGCGAGATCTGCAGGACCCAGTGTTTTCCGGGAATAACATNCNGCTTGCAAATGCCACAGAATCCTTTCCAAGCTGCATCATCTTCTCAGGCAACCGGTCAAATGATCCCTCACCAGCATACTGAAGAAGGTAACCGGACGTCACGAGAACATATATCTTGGTTGTCCAGTCTGCCCTTGATATCGGACCGGAGATGCCTCGTTTATGCTTCTTCCCCTTAGACGACTTGTCCTTTCCATCTGAAGACGCCTTCTGGTTAGGAGAGGTTGGACTCTGGGTGGCCTCTTCACGGAAGCTAGTGTTCCTCTTGTGGTTACTCATACGTAGAATTGCGTCAGCTGATAATGTTGAGGCTGTCAATTGGGCATGCTTGATTGCCTGAGGGTACGCTTGAAAAAGAGGAGGTGGATCCCAAGCAGCAGAGAGACGAGTATGTTGTTTGTGTGGAGGTTTAGGACCAGAATTAGGAGGTGATTTTGCTGGCGTGGTACTTTGCCTTAGATTTGCGCGTGATGGCTTGGATGTGGGCTTGCCAGGCGTATTTGGTGCCGCAGTCGATACGGTTGATGGCAGCTTCGAAGCTTTAGTCCTAGCTGGCGTGCCGGCCTGAGGAGAGCTCTTGGCCGCAGGTTTGGGTTGTGATCCAGAGACAGCAGATCTCGAAGGGGTCGTGGTATTGGGTGACAACGTTTGGAGACCTTTTTCAGACTTATTGCGCGTAAACATGTTCCTCAACGCCATGGTGGAACCCTGTCTCTGAACTTTTGGAGCTCGTAAAGGCACACGGTCCCTTGCATCTACCGGGCCTTGGAGCTCCGACGGGCGTTGTCGCTCATATCGGTTCAGCAATGAGTGAAATCTAGTGGCGGAGTCCGCTCCTCCGTCATCCTGAGCCATGTTCGCTACTACCGTGGACATTTTCCCTTAAGTATAGCGTAATGGAGACACAGCAAGCCTGATCTGGGGATTCGGCCTGGAATTGAGCTAGACACCAATGATTCAGCGCTCAGTGAATATCAATTAGTCTTGTGGCGGTGGAATACCCCAGATGTCTGAGCGATCAAGGATATGCCAGCTTCTCTCGAACGTTGACCGTGGTTGTTTTAACGAGATGAAGGAGCTGAATCCAAATTGACGCGTACAAAGAAACCACGGTATGTAGGAGAGTGCCGAATTTAATCTTATGAAATGAAGGTATAAATCGAAGTCCAGAATTCGAGTGGGCGTGGTGTAATGCACCTGAACGAAAGAGAAAAGGAAAGTGCAGAGACCGTAACGAGTGATGGGATTTGATTAACAGAGCTTCGACAAAGAAGTAGAGAAAAAAACGAGCGTCTGGTTGGAGAGTGCAAGGAAGTAGTCAATAGTTAACCCTGTCAGCGTAGAGACATCCTGGGAAATCAAGTGAGGGCAGGTGTTAGAAAGTGACGATGGTAGTGAAGCTGGGTGCAGGTCGAACTAATACGGTGGATATTACATGTCGATGTGACGAGATAAATTGTTTGCTGCTGCAGTCCTCACCCTCGAGATTCCCAACTGCTTGGAACGAGCGTAAATGGAGATGATGCTTGATGCAAGAGAGGGAGGAAGAGGAAGAAGAAGAAGAGGAGCAGAAGAAGAGCCTCAAATGACAAAGAGAAAACGAGGCAGAGATGCAAGGCCCCAAAGACTCGGCCATGAGAGTGATCGGACCACCAGCAGCCCGCCCTGGGAGCCCGGTCCCAGCCCTCTGTGGCTGCTGCTGGCGGGCGATCGCTGGAGGGGGGGATCCTTGCTGCCAACGACATGTCACGAATGTCATTCATCCCTTCGACGCCCTCGCCCCGCCCGACAACAACCGGCTTCACGTCCCCCAGCACCAAAACGAAGCCGGGAAACGACCAACGGTCCGAGGAGGCCCAAGCACCCCGCTGCGTGCCTGGATGGTTCAAGGTTTTTCTCGCAGCTGACGTGGGATCCGAAAGATGAGAGCAGATCATAGAAGGGCAATTAAGGACGAGCGCTCTCTCTTTCGGTGCGATCCAAGACCATAACTGGTTGCAAGAGAGATATCAGATTCGGGTGATTGGATACTTCCTGTTAGCCACGATGCATCGCGAAAATAATTATGATAATAGCAGAGTTGATATCATAACAATCGTAATATGCAATGCAGGCACACTGCATGTGGTCGCTGCTGCATCACATGCAGGCTACGGCAGTTGCATATCGTGCATACGGTACTAGCACTTCAGCGAGCAACGTCACGGCAACGGGCACGCGTCGTAAATAACCAGCGCAAACGGTGGTCGTGCAGCACCCTTGGTACCGTACTGCTGGTGCGCAAGAGCTGGAGTTCTGAGAGGAGGGGACTGGATACCTCCTCTCACTTTCAAAATACGGGGAGCAAGAGGACGCCAATTCCAAGTTTTTTTGGGGGGTTTACCAGCATACCAATAATGAGCACGGCGTCGTGCCGTGTCCCATCGTCCCAGGGTCTCCGTGTAACCTTTTCCCGCTGCCACATGTGACAGAGACACGTCAAAGTTCGGGAGGAACTGCCTCCGTACCCCTTCTTGAGCGCGTCTCGATCCCTCGACTACTGTCGTACCGCGCTCGAGCAGTTTCTATCAGTGGTCAACACAAACACCAAGTCGCGTCAATCACAGCTGAGCTGCAGCAAAATGTAAACAGAGATCGACCAGCGACGATGGACTCGACAGCGCAAAAATCTTCCCCACAGATACAATAGCACGATTACGTGTGACACACTTCACGGGCAGATTCTCGACGACCAAGGCAAACCTTTCCCTTGGGACAAAGGGCAAAAGAAAGCACGAGAATGAAAGAAAAAAAGGAAAAATGGTAGGCGCGTGGCAGACTGATGATGACCGGGGAACAGCCCTAGAAAGGGGAGTGCTGCCAGCGCTGATAGGGCGCACAGGCCCCAGCGTCGCCTAGGACCGGGCCCCGTTTCCCATGCAGGCGCGCGAAGGCTCAGGGCTGAGGTGCTGATGGGTGGCCGGCATCACGGCCCCCCGTACCTGCATTAGTGCCCTGGCTCTAGTGGTCGGGGAACGCGCTGCCATGACACAAATCGCTGTTCGTGGCTGCTGGGCTACCTGCACTGCCCTTCGTCCTTTCACGCTCTGTCCTCCGAACAAGCTCTCGGCACTGTTTCCGGGAAAACAATGTTTCAAAGGGTGATCAGTCGACTCGCCGAGTCTGAGTGAGATCAGAATGGGGCTCCGCCCTTGAAATTGTCTGGGTGATCCCTCTAATTTGAGATCTCGCTGCTCTGCTTGCCAGCGCGCTGGGAGGAAAAAGAAAGGGGAATCCTGTTAGTCCTTGTTATTCAGCAAGCGGCTTTAAACTAACTTGGGTCGTTTCAGTGATAGGCTTCGCGGTACTGTATGCTCGGGAGTTGCAGCTCTCCACATCTCATCTGATGTCCACCCTCTCGTGTACCAGTGCAGTAGAATATGACGGCGTCCCCACCTGTTCTAGTAATCGCTGAAAGATGCCGCCCTTACACCTAGTGCTGCTAACCCTACATCGTGGAAGGGAAGTTTCTCGATCGACAGAATCAAAACTTGCATCTGGACTAAGCATGAGGGCTTCTATGAGTGCCTTTGCATGCCAGCTCAAGCGCGAGACACGAAGAGAAGAGTGTGTTATGGATGGACTGGGGGGGGGGGGGGTAAAGCCGAGAGCCGTGATCCACACCATTTGTCGTGCATATCTCCCTCCTGCAATTACTCTTGCTTGGAGTCGCCGACCTGCTGATCACTCTTGAGCTCGAACATTCGAGCTTCGTTGCATTGACTGTTGAGAGGTCAGTAAGGACTTACAGGATGCTGGGAGGGGGAAAGAAGAGCAAAAAAACCAGTAATGCCTCGGAATGCCTTTGATGGAAACGCGGGTCTGCTGCCTTGGAGGTCCAGGTTCCATAGCAATCTGGACCATGTGCCGAGCTAAATCGGTGTTACAATAAAGTACATGACGCAGATTCCTTTTTAGTTCCAATGCGAATAGATTTTCCATGTAGTGTCGAGCCACCAATGGCGAAAGCTCTTGCGGGTGCGCATGGAGAGACGGTCGTGTGACTGACTGCAGCTGTTTGCCATTAGGATGTTGCGTTTCTAGTGCGCACCTTTTTTGCACCTTTTAACTGAGATAGGTCCTGTTAGATGGCCCGGCATATTTATCAGGGTTGTAGCAAATTCGTGTGACATGGAATGTGCTCCTGTTGAAGAGTCTCCATAGGTATAACCGTAAACATAGGAATTATAAACGCAACAATTTTAGATAATCAATAGTACAGTGACACATTGGATCTAAATCTAAAGACCAGCATCTTACTTGCCTCGCTCTGTAGCACAAGGCAAGAATTCTGTTTGCTAGCTCCAACTAAAAATCTGCTGACTTGCCTCACCTTTGAGAGTTAATGTTTTCTTTGTTCTGAGATCATAGCATCACATTGTCACGGCGTATCGGGAAAGCTTTAAGAGTTGTGACAGAGGAATTTAACAAACGAAGACGGGACTCAAATAATAACCCGTATCGTGTCCACGAAATGTCTAACCGCGTAAAACTTCCCAATTAGACCCCTCAGAAAGCACCGGAAGAGCCATTTGGATCAGAAATGAGCCTTTTTTTACGTCGCCGTGTCATGTGTTTCGTCTGCCTATCTGAAAAAGAATACTACGCACTGTCAAGCCCTTTCACAGCGCTCTAGTAAGAGACTCGGGCAGCCGACCTTGCCAAATACTCTCAGTATCGCAACGGGACCATTTTAATTGAAGTATTCTAGTTATGCGTAGAGGTATCAAGATGAGATATGGGGTAGACGCCAAAAGGGCATGTCAGATACAATGGCCGTTGTGAGGTTCTGGTTGGAAGTAAGTAACACTAGGCGCCTCCAGGTAACAAGGAGCAACTGGACGTGGCGAATGATCGGCCTATGGGAACTGGTTTTGCTCAGGAATTAGCAGACCAACCACGTGAATAGCAAGGCAACTAAGTGCTAGAGTCACACGCTTTGAATCGGATCCAACGCCCTTGCATGGCGATGCGGCTGGGGGATGGGGACGGCGGATGGGAGATGGTGATCCGGATGAGATTTGGGTGTGTGGCTCCATCAGTGAGCAGATCACCCCGAGTGGATGGGGCTGCACACCTACTGGGGCATTCCACCGCCGTGAATAATTTGGATTGGAGTATGGGGTGGTCGTGATGGTGACTGCTGAGGAGCAAACACTGGGCAAACACGGGACTGGCTTGGCCGGTGGTGCCATCGTCAGCCACTGGAACGATGAGAGAGTACTGTAAAGGGACTCTTGAATCATCGCGGGACTCATGGGACCCCTCCAAGACCCTGCCAACGGGCCACACCGCTTTGGCGTTTCTGCCGTCGCCACAACGTCACCATCGCCTAAAGCAGCTGTCGATTGCTGCACCTTCTGACCACCATCGAGCTTAACTTTGCACCATCACGCGCAAGCAACCACGTCGGTCCTCGACCTGAGACTCTTCCCCCCAAGAAGCTTCTGGCGTGTCACNCCAGATCTGGCTCAGCGTCAGGTGCTCCAACCGAGCCTTTGACTCCCTCTCTCTCGGCGTTGCGTCAATCTCCCCACCCCGCCCCCAGCTGTGGGTACCCAGCACCTCCCCGTGCTTCCCTCCGCCGCATCGGGTGTGCGTTGACCCTCGTTATAAAGCCATCATGGCTCCAGATCTCAATTCCTTACCTCCTTCACGATCTGTTCCAGCTTCCCCAGGCATGACGAGAACTCTCTCACAGGCGTCGAGTGACATCGCGGGGCTCCGTCGACAGACGCCCTCGCCCTCATCGCGCAGAGCTTCGGTTTCGCTCCAGGCGGCAGCGTCAGTCAATGCTGGACTGCAGCAAGAAGATTCACGACGTAAGCTTTAACCTGTAGACGGTGGTATGCAACAGCCTCTCAGTTAACTTCATGGTAGGATCACCGCGCAGTTCGGGCAATGGCACCGGGACTCGCACTCGACAGTTGTCACACGGTCGCAGACGATCAGCCGTCCTCATGAATCTCCAGCTCAACGATCCGTCGCTTCCCGCACCGGGAGAGATGATTACTGAGGCTCATCGAACTTCCAGTCCGCTGTCCCTCTCGGGCTCCCCCATCCAACCAACCGGTGATCCTCACCACAACCGCACTGCTAGCCTTGGCGAGATACATCAGGAGTTGGAGCAAGAACAAGAGGCTCAAGTCGTACGTCTTGTCTTTTCGAAAGCTTAGAAGCAACTAGGCAGAGTGTCTGGTTACGGCCACGATACCCGCTGAGACTGACAATCTAAACACAGAATCGCTTGCTACAAATGATTCGTGCCCAGCAGCAACAACTGCAACAGCTCCAAGCGGCATCAGGCCAGCCACAAACTGCAGCGGCAAGTGCAGCTTTGGAAGAGAGTGCAACGCCCTCTGAACGGTCCTCTTCGATTTCTAACCCCCCGGCTGCCCCGCTACCTACCTCTACCCCGCGCTCACCAGTCGCCTTCCATCCACGAAGCTCTTTTGATATGACGAGAGCAGATATTCAACGTCGATCACGAACACCCAGTCGTACTGCATCTCCGAGGCTGAGATCTACAAGCATAAGCGGCGAAGGTGGAGAGCCGTTCAGTTTGAGTGGACGAGACGAGAATGCTTTTTACCAAGCCGAAACCCAAATGCTGGCGCGTGAGAATCAGATGCTGAGACAGAGGATACGCGAGCTGGGTGAGTTTTACTATGTCAAAGACTTCTTTTAAAGCCTTTAAAATCTAACCTATGCATAGAACGCCAAGTAAATGAACTTAATACCAACGCTCCCACCAACCCGCACGAACCTGCCACATCATCGCATCTCTTGAGCTCAACTTCCGTTTCTGACACCGCAGCCGATGTGCCCCCGCCATCTAGCAGTGCACTTACCACCTCGGAGAGTGCTGTTGAAGAGCCCAAAGACGAGACGGCCATTTCTCCTGCTCCAGTGTGAACCACGGGTACGGGTGCCAGATTATGCAGAAAACCTATTCATGAAGGCATAAAGACCTATAGGCAATGAAAGCGACATAACATAGAATGACCAAATGTCTTACAAAACAATAGTTAGGAAGAGGTAAGCTTGTTTGGCGTTTGGAGCGGGGATAAGGTAGCGTCACACGATGTATTATAATGAGTCTCAGGAGAAGCCTAAAAAAGAACCTCGTCTCTGAATATCTGTAACTTCTTTGCACAATGTAGTTGTGCATCTTCCAGCTTATAACACCAGAGTCGTAAAATGCATTCAAAATCCAGCGTAGTTCATAAGGGACATTCCATTCTACGGAAGAGATCTGTTACCTCACTTGTAGAAAATCTGGACTGAAATCTAACACTAGAACTCTCGGCATAGGGACGCCGAGTATGGTTCATAACTGAGATAATTTTAACCGTTGCATCTCTTATAATAAAAACCAACGCTATGACTCTCGGCACAAAACACAACTCCTCCCTGTCTATGTGTCTGCAATTAATCGTTGCGTCTCTTAAAGTTGAACTCAGCGCTATAGCTCTCGGCATAAGAATTGGATATTCCTCTTTGAACTCAAGCCAACTTTCACGTTGCGTGTCTTACGATAAAGATCATCGCTATATGCCTCGGGGCACAATATCACTCGCTGCTCCTGAGCAGCAGTCTTAATAATTGTAGCATCTCTCGTGCAAGAGTCCAGCGCTATTTGTCTCGGCAGCACCCTTAGAGGATAGCATTGCCTTGTTCGTTATCTACATCTCTCATACAAGTACTATTAGGTTGGCGGTGAAGTAAGCATCGTATTTGTCCATGGCACCTTTCCGATGCATGTCTGAGTTGAAAGGCTTCCGCTATAGTAGTTCGCACAAGGATGCGCTCCTCTGCATGTGGTAAGATTTGCCCTAGTTCGCGATGCTTTGACTCGTTGCGTATCTGCTGACCGAAAACTTCACTAAATTGCTCGGCGCAAACCAAATTGGCAATCCGGGATTTTGTAGCTCACCAGTTATAAGGAGAAGTAACGATGATTTCGGCGGGAAGGAGGGGCGTTTTTGTAGCCTTGCATAAACTTGGCCTGTTGCGGATGATCAGCCTTGCCTGCCCTTGCATCATTTGCTACCTTATGATAGGCGGCTTTCAACGTCTACCGATATCCACTTTCCAGCTGCCACTAAACTTCTCAACTCCATTATTTCTACAACACCCTGTGAATGTGAGAAATAGATTGTAAGAGGCTCGACATGTTGTTTTGGGCGAAGCGGGGCCAATTGGCCAGTAAATCGGCGTTGCGAGCTTTCTCGACCTCAGCATTGAAGCAGGCTGATTTCACTCATGCCGTATGTGACAGCACCGTGTATAAGCTACTTAGCTAGGCATGCCTAAATGGAGGGTCTGAGGAGAAATGTAGCTGACAGAGAGTTTCAGGTCATTGGCGGAGGTGCAGTGGGCCTTGCCATTGCTAGGAAATTGTCAGCGCGTGACGGCACCAGCACAGTACTGATCGAGAGAAACGGGGGAGTTGGCATGGAGACGAGCTCACGAAATTCTGAAGTAGGAGCTCTCATTTTCTTGCAAAGATTCACTATCTGCTCATTTGACTTACCCTGTTATCTCTCGAATTCAAGGTGAGCTCACCATTTCTGCTCTGCACCAGGTTATACATGCCGGAATCTACTACGGCGCCGACTCTCTTAAAACCAAGCTCTGCATTCGAGGCCGTGAAATGATATACGAGCTGTCCAGAAAATACTCCATCCCAGCGCATAACACCGGAAAATGGATTGTAGCACAAACAGATCAGCAGTATGAAGAGATCTGCAAGGTACATGAGTTCACAAAACAGATTGGCGTGCCTACACATTTTGTGTCGCCGACTAGAGCCAAAGAATTAGAACCTTTCGTACAGGCCAAGGCGGGAATCCTTGAATCTCCGACAACAGGAATTCTAGATAGCCATGCTTACATGCAGTTTCTCTTGGGAGAACTGGAGGCGAATGGAGGCGATGTCGCATTGAATAGTCGCGTGACAGCCATCGCGCCTCTAGGGACAGCTGGCAGCGAGGGGTGGGAGATTACCACACTTGACAAGAATAGCGGTGAAGAAAGCACATTTACTGCTGAAACCCTAGTTAACTCAGCAGGTTTAGGGGCATGCGATATTAATAACATGGTCCTGCCTCCGGAAAGACATAGGAAGCAATACTACGCAAAGGGAAATTACTTCTCTTATTCTGCGTCTACACCGAGCACCAAACGCCTTATCTACCCTGCCCCAGAGCCAGGCCTCGGTGGTCTGGGAACACATTTGACGCTCGACATCGCGGGTCGAATCCGCTTTGGGCCAGACGTGGAATGGGTCGACACACCGGACGACCTCTCTGTGAACTCTAGCCGACTGGGTGAGGCTATTGTGCAGATCAAAAAGTTCCTGCCGGATGTGGATGCGGATGCTCTAGTTCCTGATTACGCTGGTATCAGACCAAAGTTGGGTAAACTGGCTGCGGTAGCCAGTGGAAAGGGGTTCCAAGATTTTGTGATCAACAAGGAGGAGGGATTTGAGGGCTTCGTTAATTTGGTGGGAATTGAGAGTCCTGGGTTGACGAGTAGTATGGCTATTGCTGAGATGGTAGAGGGCTTGCTGTATCGCTAAAAGGCTCAAGGACATTCGAGAACCCCAGGAAGGGAAAATTAAAGAAGGGACGATATATATCCAATAAGAACTTGCCAGATAAGGGAGAATTTTGAAAGAACATAATATCCTTTAAGTAATATACAGCTTCTGACATTGGAAAGACGGCTTCACGAACGATTGAGAAGGTACAAAGCACAATCAATGCGAGACAAGGGCCGCTTTTCAGCCGGTAGTTCTTGACGTCAAACAAATTAATCATCCATTATACAAACTTTTCCTGCCCGCATCAATGTATTTCCCCTTATTTATTAAGAAATAGACACTGCGCCTCATCCGATCATGTCTACTGGAATAGGAAAAAGAGATCTACTTATGTCATTTATTCCTCGTCAACGACCTCTTCTACCCTGGGTTTAAGATCTCTCCTTTCATTAACTGAAGAGGCAGAGATTTGAGGGGCAGCGGATGTTGTAGTTGCGGTAGCAGGGGGAGGTTGTCCAGTCATGGCTGCCATTGTTGCACCAGCGTTGGCAGACCCAGAAGCTGATTTCGACTTCTTCTTGCCCTTCTTCTTAACCTGGGACTCTGGTTAGCACTATCGCTCTCAATTCAAAGGCGATGCTCAAGTGATCACTTACCTCGTGCCAGGCCCATACTGGTCTGAAACTATCAAAGAAGCCCACATCCTCAAACAAGTTGGGATACAGCCATAATCCCGGAGGAACCGCGAAGTATGTAACAACGAAGAGAATCAATCTAAATATCGACATGAGGAAGAATAATCCAATAAGACCAAGCATGGCCATGCTCAAATACCAAACCCCAAGTCTCATTTTAATCGGCCACAGTGGGAACATAACAACAGCAAAGACTATTGCCAGCGCTCCAACAGCATATAATTTCTGCTTGATCTGTCGACCTTCATAAAGCCAGACGAAATGTAGTTCTTCACGACATTCCTGTTGCTGCTCTATCTTGACTGTCCAGAGGCCCTTGATTCGCTTAGTCTTGTGTGCACCTGGAGCATGATTATGGCCTTCATGGGGGTCGATCTTTGAGACTCGAAGCGCTAATAGGGAAAGAGGAAGAAGTTTGAATGTATTTTCGAGAGAGGCGCGATCAGTTATTTCTGGGAGGAGAGGGTTCCTGCTCCGAGCTTTGGTGTAAGCAGGAGATTGGAGTGCTCTTAGTGCGCGTTTAACTGAATAGAATGTTAGTCATGCGCGCTGGAAATCCATTTGCATGTGTTGAGTCGTCGTAACACACCTTTAAACATATCCTTCCGCTGTCCATTCAGAATACAAGTTCTTGGCTTCAGATCTTGACTCTTGAGGAAGTTGGCTACGGCAATAGCTGCTGGATTAGGTGGGCCTGGAGTGATAGGTTGCGGTTGCGCTTGCTGTTGCTGTTGCTGCGGTGGCT
Source organism: Scytalidium sp. 3C (assembly GCA_000743665.3). Taxonomy (NCBI): domain Eukaryota; kingdom Fungi; phylum Ascomycota; class Leotiomycetes; genus Scytalidium; species Scytalidium sp. 3C. The sequence continues at coordinate 787,235 of JMRO03000013.1, read as the reverse complement.
GGCCTTGAGTTTGTCCTTGTGCTTGTCCTTGCGCCTGTGCCTGCTGCTGGGCAGCCATTGCTCTCTGCTGTGCTATTGCCTGTGCTTTTAATTTCTCTACGAACTGGGGAACGGTCATGCCGGCCTTCTCAGCATCTATTGCGAGTTGACGTTGCATAGCTGCGATCTGTTCTGGAGTGGGTTGCTGTCCGGGTTGAAGACGAATGGGAGGTGGGCCTTGGCCCGGCTGTTGGCTCGCCATGATATATGCTCTAAAAAATGCGACTTTGTTAAGGGGTTACAAAGATTTGGTGAACAACGAAAGGCTGACCGTTTGGCTCCGGGGACTCCATAACTAATTAATGAGAGTTGTTCTTTACTTTCTAGAGGAGTGACGGGCCGTAGTTTATCCGAAATCAAATCGGATTCCAGCCACATCATGGTGCGCGAGCACAGTAGGTCTGTGGCTTGATACCCGTAAGTGTCGTTATGGACTTGGTTCGGCATATACGACCTCAATTATCCCCGTGTATCAGGTTTTACTTTTAACATTGAACACAGCCTGGGTTCGTCTCTTCATATGTTGCTTGCGTTACACCTGGTGTACCTTTCGACCTGAGTGGTGCGCGTCCGAAGGACCCGAGGATATGTCTCGAGCTTCTCAGCACAGATTGCGTGTGAGTTGAAGTGAGAAAATGAGTGAGAGTTATGCTCCCGAGGCAGATTCTGTGCCTTCTTCTCTTGACTCGACTGTTTTTCTAGTAAGATATGCGTATAAAACCTCAATGCTTCCTCAGTGCTAAGCTTCGTCTAGTCGACACGGGACTTGAGCCTCCAAGTGCCAATAAATTTTGTCACCTATCCTGGGGTCTCATTCAAAAGTGCCTGTTTCTCACCGTTTCAGTATAAGGATGATGATGCAGGGGATTGCTTCTCAAACCTCCTTGCAGGGGGATTTCGAAGGTTTGTGGTCGATTTGTACTGGGACCAAGGCCGAGAAGTCTGGTCTTTCTGTCCAGTTGCGATTCCAGCTTCTGCAGCTTCTCAGCCAAGTCCCACCGCGATAGCACCACGACAGCCTACTTCATTCACATCCAATACATTAACATCCTCCTTCACCGTAATGGCTGACACAGCACTCTCAACTGCTAGTGTGAATGCCTCTTCTCTAGATGGATCTCTGCCTACCATGGTACCTGTGCCTAGTTCCCCGGACCTTCCAACTGTATCAATTGGGCCTTACGTCTGCACCAACACGGTTAACTTATCAATACTGATAAGCCTGCTGTTCAGTTACATAGAGTTAACACAAAATACATTGGACGCTCATCTTCTGTATATTATACTCAATATCCATGCTGCTGCCTCAAGCACTGCACCTCTCGAACCGGCACCACAGCCAACAATTCTTCCAAATAGTTCGAATCTACTGGGAAATCTCTTCAACACCAACCTCACCACCTATATTTACAGTCCATCAAAGTTAGCTGCGGACCGTGCTAATCTTAACGATTCATGGTATCAGGCCCCATTTGAATATCAACCGCTGCAAGATTATTTTACCACTAATATGGACGACCGAGGCATTGTTTCTACAGACAATGGATGGCCATCGGAGAGCTACATAGAATTCTCAAAGAGCAGACGAATTCTGCTTTCCTGGGGAACTGTAGATCCGCAAATGAGTGGGTATGACTTTGTTGCTGACGAGGAGGTGATATTCCAGTTTGGATCTACCGAAGATCTTCAAACACATGTGACGGTCAATAGTTCTGGACAGGTAGAGACTGGCTGCTTTATGGTCAATGGCACAGATGACATAACCTCGCAAACAAATTCCTCGTGGGCAATCGTCGAGAATGTTCAGGGATTTGATTATCCCACTTCTCCTAATTCTCCTCTTGATCCTCTCTTTGCGCTTGCTTCAAATCTGACCAGCTGTGGGATTGCACCAATGCTAAATAGCACTTTGTTAAATCAGACCGTGCTAGAGGACTTCTCACCCTATAAGAATTTCAGTTACAGGTAAGTTGCTCTTCCCGGAGATCAATAGTACACTAACTAATTCCATCTAGTACAATCTGGAGCTGGGCGCCAGGTGAGCCTAAAAATTCAACCAATTCCGACGACCTTCTGCGGTGCGCAGCATCCAATTTGGATCTGGAAGGGCATTGGACTGTAGATGATTGTTCGCAAAGGCTGTATGCTTCTTGCCGAGCCATAGGACGACCATACAACTGGACGATAACTTCATACCAGATTGCATATCCCTTCGCAAGCGAAGCTTGCCCTGACTCATTCTTCTTCGACGTGCCTCGGACAGCACTGGAGAACTCCTATTTGACGAACGAAATGCAGAGACAAGGTCGAAATAAAGTATGGGTTAATTTTAATAGTTTAAATACTAAATTCTGTTGGGTTACGGGAGGTGTTAATGCAACCTGTCCTTACTCAGCTATTTCCCTGGCGCAAGCTAATGAGAAAATTGATGTTCTGGTAAGAGATGAATTCCTACGTGTCGAGAAGTGTTTGTTTGGGGTCCAGATACACATGAATCAGGGCTAATATATAATCCAACAGGTTCCATCTGTCGCTGCAGTCATCGTTCTAGTAGTCACTTGTTTAACGGTCTTTGTTAAAGCTGCCGGAAATAGGAACAGCAGAAAGAGGACAACAAGAAGGAATGCTGCTGCAAACACATACTTTTACGAGGGTGTGCCATCATAACCCAAATCTGTCACACTAGTTCAAACTATCGTTTCCAAGGATTTCAAAACTTGCGGGAATGGATATGCTTGTGAATGCAATATATTGACGTGTCCTAAATGCTAAAAAAGGTATATAGGGTATAAGATAAAAGAGTGAGATAGATAAAACTGGAGACGAACGCACGTCTAGCTTCAATGTTTACTTCAACCTTGAATGTAATTTTGTATACCCAGATACATCATTCAAAAGTAATATGTATAACATGTTACCCAGAGAAAATTGCCCCCGGAAGCAGATGCTGCGCCTTGCGTCTCATTGCTTTATCCCATTAATAATGAACCTAATAAGCGCCTAAAAATTTGCAGCAAAGTTTTGAATCAGATAATTTGCAGAATTGCCTTTGCTTAATGGTGTGAGCCAAGCTCATCCCCACTAACTACACTCCCCACTTCACTCCAGGTATTAGGCGTATCGATACTCTCCTCATCGACACTCATGATATCAATTTCACTGGTGGCACCACTTCTAGGCCCCCATATTTCAGCTCCAACATCCTCTCCTGAGCCAGCCAGGGATATTGTATCTGTAGGTGTAGCCTCGCCATTTCCTTCCTCATCGTCGGAATTGAACGCTGCACTAGATATAGGAGACCTTGGGGCTGAGGCGTAGTCCATAGTCTCAAAGGAGGACTCCTTCTCATTCTGAGGGGTTGTAGGAAGAGGAGAGTAGAAGCTTGCATTAGCATTGGTGTTATCTGCCCAGGCATGTATGGCAGCATAAGCATTCTCTGGCTCTTGCATGTTCGTAAAGTTTGTATCTTCAAACACTGGGAGAGATACAGCAACAGGTTCCGGCGCGGGAGCCACGGTATCTGATATGTCGACAAGAGGTTCAGGTTGTTGTTCTTTTACCAATGTTTTTGGCTGTTCTTCTGGTACAGCTTTCGCCTTCGGATATTCCTTTTCGCTAGCATTGTATATGTCCGACATAATTTCGATCTTCTCCGATTCTTCAGGCTCCATCAAAGTTCGTTGCTCCTCAGCATCTATGTGATACTCATCTGCAAAAGGATTCGAGTATATCGACGCCCCAAGACCACGAAGTCCTTCCACACCTCCTCGACGGTGAATGAGACCTTCATCAACGGTACGACGGACATCTGAACCAGTGTTATAGACGTAAGTCCCTTTCTCGACCGGGTGCTCTTGCAAGAAATCTTCGAACCGAGATGCGGGACTCTTAGGGCTCTCCTTCTCCTGCTCGCTGTTGCTCTGGTCTTGGCTTGCGTTCATCATACGCTCCTTTTCCTTCTTCTCCATCGCCACCGCATTCCAGTACATTAATTCCTCCCTCTGTCTTCGTCTGGACTCTTCATCCGCTTCTACGCCGGGATCTGCACCAGCCCTACTCTGATAGAATCCTTCAGCATCTTCGGGTCGATTGAAACGAGGCTGCTGTGAATTTGCTCGTGGATTAATCTCGTCGCCTAGAGAGTGTAGCGCTATAGCGATACGACGGCGCACATCATAGGCAAGCTGGCGGGCTTGAGGGGATTCATACACAGCGATCGCAGCCTAGGTAATGCTCTGTCAACACCATCTTCCAACGCAGGTTCAGAGGGAGTAGAGCTTACAGCTACAGCAACTGAGACGACAATGACCGCACCTGATACGATGACAGGATTGTTAGGCATGTTGTTAACGGACACAAAACCGCAATGCTAAACAGAAAAAACAATATTCCACAGAGATTAATCACTTAAAAGAGAGAAAAGATCATAGACGAAGCTCAGAGACTGAGCTAGAGAGGAGTTGAGGAGGACTCGCGTCCCCTCGCCACCTTCGCATAGGCTGCCTTGTGTCTGGCGTAGTGACGAATCACTGGTGTCGGCTTAGTGTGGCTTACCTTTGACAACGATAGTGGGCATAATGCTCTCTGCCTGCGGCTGATTCCCCGAAACACAAAACCTATCGTGGGCTTTTTTCTGAGCCACTCTAAGGAAGAAAGGGACAGACACAGAATGAAAGGGATCTATTCAAGGACGAAAACAGCGGTACAGGAATCTACCTGCAGATTGAGGTTCAAGCCGGGCAGTCAGCGCGTAGAGATGGGGTCACCCCGCGCTAGCCGATAGGCGGACGCTAAACTCCGATAAGCACTCCTTCCATCCTGCTGGAAGTCGGTGACGCAGAGTATTTAGAACCTCTCATCCGAAAGCAACTCTCTTTAAAAGCATTCGGATTTTCTAAGGTGGTTAGCTTCTGTGGTACAAGTGGCTCCCCATAGCTTTTGTGATCGCGGCAGTTCCGCCTCAATCTATGATCCAGTATGGTGCAGTAAATATCGCCTCGTCCCGTGTGCCGAGTCAAGATGCCTCCGTAACAACAATCCGCCGATTCCGAACACTGATGCAACCCGATAATCATAAGACGTTAAGTAATCAAACGCATCCAACAGCAACTATTTGGTATGGAGCCGCACGGTATTATTAAGAGCTCGTATCTATAGATGTACCTTTCTTGCATTATCGGGTCGAGCGGCGCGGCTGCTCATGCCTTTTTACACCTAGCACCGGCACCATCCATAGAGACTTCAGTCCGAAGCAACAGCTCGGCTCCTTATATGTACTGTTGTTGCCAGTGGCAAGCTTCGACATTAGCATTTTACTGATGCTTGGTGATTTTCACTTCATTAGTGATGTATCACTATACATGGTTTCCCGGGCCTGTCGGAATGGGCAACCTGTGGCGTTGGTGATCCATCTATAAATCTTCTTCTTTCCTCTTTGCATTGTAGATGGTTCATATTATTTCTGCTTCTCGAAACTCACGTGTCCGGTCCGGTGACTAGGTTTGATTTCTACATCATCCTGAAATACTGCCCAAAAGAGCAGTTGTCTTGCTTGGCAATAATACGTCGAGAATAGGATTCTACCAAGTTCAATCCAGAGGCTAAAATCAACGGCATGCCCCCTACATCCAAGAGTATTATTGACCGAGCTGCTGAGCTGCTCGAAGAGAAGGGCCATCGCTTCACACTTAAAACAGGAGGTATCACATACAATGCCACTCTTCAGTACAGAGACAGCTAGTATGTGAACTGCTATCCGGCATCTCTCATCTTGGTTACTAACATTTCTCCATAGCAACAAACAGCAGGTTGCCACTAGAGGGATCGCAACCAGTGCCGTGACCTCATTAAACCCCGAACCCGGTGCTCCCAACCAATAATCCTGGCCGCGTAATGTGTGCTGAATCATTATCAATAGCAGAAGTATCTTAGACTGCCTTTCAGTATTCATGGTGGCGTCTCGCAGGTATAGCGTAGGACACTAGACCTACATTTAGCGCTGGTATCATCAGGCACTTAGGAGAAGGTAATGCTGGAGTTGAACGGAGGAATGATTTCGGTCTATACTAAGTGTCTGGGTGAAACGAACCATTAAACCTCTTATCCGGTGCTACTGAACTGTACATGCGCAAGGAATACTATANGCATTCACTCTTCTTGAAGCACCTCATTTCGTAGTCTTTAGGGTATCCGCCTTCTCAACGAGCACACACTCCTCGTCGTCTAGGGTCTGGCTATAATCATTCCAGAGTTGTTCCACTGGCCGGCCAGCCAGCTCGGTCCAGAAGCGCTTCTCTTCGTACCTCTCAATCCGCAGCTTCTCGTTCAGCCTTCTGACCAAACCCTCTCCGAATCTTTTTTCCAGATACTCGAGAAAGTACCCAGTATGTTGGTACCCAGCATCCCACTTTCCGCCCGCCTCTTTCTTCCAATGCGGAGGAGATAGTTCCGCATGTAGACGCACCCAGTCCGCAATTCCCTCGATAAGACCACCCGGACACGTGCCATAAGCGTTATACTGATAGCAGTGAACCATTTCGTGGGTCAAGACGCCCATTATCTCCGCTTCTTTCCTCTCCGCTGCAATTCCATCAATGTACTCTAGGGAAAAATGTATTTCCTTATGATCATTGTCTAGTTCCGTGCCGACGGTATAAGCTACACCTGGCATTGATCGCAGGATAAGCGTTACGGAGCGGGTTGGTGGCACTGTGGTGGTGGGGCTTTGTGGGCTTTCGTACAAGAGGGTGAGCACGCTTTGTACAGCTTTTTGAAGTGCTTTGCTGGCGACTACAGAGGTAAGAAAGGTAGTAGTGCCAGGGTGTGAGAGGTCGCGGATCTCAAGACGAAGCTTGGGATTTGGGAATGCATCTTGCCGCTTCCGGGGATATTCAGATTTGGAAGACAGGCCATGAGCAGGGCCATGAGAAGGTAGAGATGTTGAGGTAGATGATGAGGGAGTCACTGTTGAGGTGGGTATTTGGTTCATTGTGGACACTCAAGGCGACTTGGGATTCGTTGCTGGAGCAAAGATAGTTTGTTGACAGCAACACGGATTGCCCGATAAGGTATCTGGACAAAATGTAGGACTACCGTACCTGGTGTAATAGCACAATCAACGACAAATCTAAGAAGTCAATTAAACAAGGTTTTACACTCCAAATGCGACTCTACCTTTGGGACAATAATGAGGCTGATTGCTACAGGGAAGTCACGTATGCTGGAGTAGGGGACTGTAAGGTACAGGGATGAGGGAGCACTAGCGCAGTTTACCCCATCCACGCGAACATTTGTTTTGATGCGCGATATATTGAGGCTTCCAGTTTCCGAGTACCATCTTGTGCGATTGTCTGTGTAAGTGAATCCCTTTGGTGTATTGAACCTCCAACTTCTTGGCTCTGCAGCCCGGGGCATGAACCGCCCCTGCCCATACTATCATACATTCTATCCAGTCTAGGCCATCTACTGACAACAGCTCACATCAACAGAGCCTTTTAGTACTCCTGCTCAACCCCACACCCTGGTTACTATGGGCGAAAAGGTGACTGAGGAGCAGGTTGCAAACCTACTAGCTATATTGCGGACAGATGCCTCAATAGATACCAAAGTTAACCTGATCAATGCTGTCAAATCTGGGATCAAGCAGAACAATGTACCCGAACCCTGTGTACCGCCCCTGTTCGAGGCTGCCCGGACATCGATGTCATCGCAGCATGCATCTATTGCCAGCGCTGGATTTTCGACATTGACACACCTTCTCACAAGGCTCTCGCGGCAGGATCCCAGCAAGATTGTCAAAGAATCCGGACGAACCTTGCCGCTGATAATTGAGAAGATGGGCGATCAAAAGGAAAAATACCGACAACTTGCTACCCAATGCCTCACAAGTTTCTGGAAGGCCAGCCCGCAGGAAGTAGAGAGGAGCGTAAAGAATACGGGATTGGTCGGGAAGAACCCGAGGCAAAAGGAGGCTTGCTTGCACTGGCTTGTTCAGGTAGATATCTATGCTTCCAATCGCTCAAAAGGTGGGACTGTGCTCACCTGTGTTTTAGATGCATGAAGAGTGGGCTTTGCCGTTTAAGGCCTTTGTCCCAACGATGATGGAACTTCTAGAGGATGCGGATGGGATGGTACGAGATACAGCGAAGCATTCGGTAGTCAAGCTGTTCAAGTGCGTAAACGGTTCCAGGGATACACCCTACATATCAGTTAACCTAGCTTAGGAACGCACCGAACGCTGCTTTGTCGGACCTGAAGAAGCAGTTAAAAGTCTACAATGTCCGACCAGCTATAGTAACAGCTATCACTAGCCAAATCGGCCCAGGCGTACCGGTTGAAGCTGAATCGGCACCGGAACCTGTCGAAGCTTCCTTGTCGGCTGCACCATCCGCGACGTCGAGTACAACAGAGGTCAAGGCTGAAAAGGTTGAGCCTGCTTACGTGAATACCCAAAGAGAATTAGATGAGACATTTAAAGAAATGTTGCAGTATTTTGAAGGGAAGGAATCTGAGCAGAATTGGTTGAAGAGAGAACAGAGCTGCACTAAAATTCGGAGATTAAATGCAGGAAACGCACCGAAAGACTTTCATGACTTATTTGTCGCTGGTATAAAAAGCCTTCTGGATGGTATTCTGAAGGCGGTTAATTCGCTGCGTACGAGTTTGTGCAAGGAAGGCTGCAGTCTTATCCAGGAAGTCGCTAGGACCATTGGACCTGGTCTTGACTCAATGGTCGAGATACTCCTCCAGAACCTCATCAAGCTATGTGCGGGAACCAAAAAGATTAGTTCTCAGCAAGGAAATGTTACGGTCGATATCATCATCAGCAAGGTCTCCTATACCCCAAGGATTCTGCAACATATTTGGTTAGCCTGCCAGGACAAGAATGTCCAGCCAAGGACATACGCAACTGGTTGGCTCAAGACACTATTAAAGAAAGAAGCACATCACAAGAGTCATCTGGAGCACGGAGGCGGACTTGATACGATCCAGAATTGCATTAAAAAAGGCCTCACGGATGCAAATCCAGGTGTGCGTGAAAGCATGAGAGCGACATACTGGGTATTTGCTCAAATGTGGCCATCAAAAGCTACTGGGTAAGTATCATACGCATCGTAAAATCGATAAAAGCTAACTAGACCTTAGGATAATGTCAGGCCTCGAAGCAGCCCAGCAGAGATTACTTGAGATGGATCCGAATAACCCCAACTCCCCTAAGAAATCTGGGACTACTGCTCGACCAGGACTCGGCTTTTCTAAAAGTACTTCTGGGCCTCCAAAGCCATCCTTAAGAGAAACCATGATGGCGCAGAAGAAGGCAGCAATGGCACAAAAGGCCACGCTACAGCCACCTCGGCCTGGGTCAGCGATGTCCTCATTTTCTCCGGTTCGAACTGCGTCCTCCTCATCAACTTCATCTACTGCACCGGATTCAGCTGCTCCTCAACGTATCCGCCCCGAGTCCACTGCGGCAGGCCACGGAGGTCTCAGTGTTGCACCAATGCGACCTACCAAATTTAAGCCGCCTGCACGGCCTGCGACGGCCGGTCCCTATTCTGTACGCAGGCCTGGACATGCTACTAGCAATAGTGACTCTCTCACAACAAGCCCCGGAACGCTGAAGTCGAAAACTTCATCTGTGAACCCTACACCCCAGAAACGATTGCCTATCAGGCCGAATACCAGCCATTCTAATCATAGTAGCCAATCAGGGCAGACGAGTCCAGCAAGGAGCACAGTCAGTAAAGCTGCAGTTTCACCTCGACCAACACCTGGGAGACCGAAATCCACAAGTGTCCTGATTGGTTCAAGCCCATCTAAAGATGATGAGAACCTCACAATGGTTGTTCCCAATCTTTCCGGTTCGAACGGGACTCATAACATCGCCGATGCATTACACGCAACGGATCCACCAAGAGAACCGGTTGGCACACCATCCAAAACTCTACAAGTCTATGAGGACCCCTTTTCAAATACAGAAGATCAAACTACCCCACGACCAGCATTTACTACCCCTGTTCTCGGGGAAGTTCCCGTCAATGAAGATGCCATGAATTTGGTTCCGAAAGACAATACCACTGCTGAGCCAACCTCGCCAACTGCTCTCAAACAGAGCTCTCGATTACTTGAGAGTGGGATAGCCAAGGTCAACTCCAAGTCACTGGATGTCCACGGATTTCGAAAACTCCAGGGCATGATCAGGGACACCAAGACGATCTTCGCGGAAGACAAGTTCCGCACCTTACTCCTGGGCCTCTTTGACTACCTCGAGGCACCTCTGACCTCACTCGCTCCGGAGAAGGTGCAGGACGTCAAGGCGCAGATACTAGCAACCATCAAACTAATGTTCAAGAGACATCCTGAGATCTTCACGGACCATGTCGAGCGGGGTCTTGATTGCATCCTGGCCACACGAAGCTGCTATGATAGTAGAGCACACATTGTCAGCGGTCTCGAGATTCTGGCTGATGAATTAGTTACCATTTCAGACGCGCAGACTATCACGGAAAGCATTACGGAGCGCCTCGCTTCGGAGGAGATGACGCTCGAAGGCTGCCGGATCCTCAGCATGGGTCTTCATATCCTGAGGGAGACGCTGGACGCGAAGAAGGACTTCATGCCGAGCGATGGCGAGATCACTAACATGTGCAATCTTGCGGCGCGTTGCCTTGACAGCAGTGAGAGCGGCGTGCGGATGGATGCTGTGCAGCTCTGCGTCGCCATCCATGCCAGGGTGGGGGAGAGCAAGTTTTGGGGAGCCTTGGCGAGTGTTAAAGAAGACCCCAAGAGCCTGATAACGTACTACATTGTCAAGAGACAGAGGGAAGCCGCCTAGCTCTGCATGACCTAGGGGATTCCCGAATAGACCTCTTTGCTTCTGGGAAGCGCATTTTTTCATTTCGGTAGAGTCCATTTACTTGGGAGTTCTGGCAACACAGCATGGGAAAAAGGCCGGGATTGGGGGGTGCTTTGGGTACGCGGTTGAAAAGCGTTTTTTTCATTCAAGCGACTGATTATTTCTAGTGGTACTGAGTTTACAGTATAGTGTTTGTTTTAATGGTCTTGTTATTAGTATCCTTTTTATTAATGGAATTAGTACGCTTCTGGTCATGCTTGGAACTGTCCGGTACGGGTGATCTGAATCTTTCCCAGGCCCAATACTGTTAGGAGGAGCTTCTTTCTCACCGCATCAAAATGTGGCTTTGGTTTGCACACGTGCCACCGCATTGGAGTACCTAAACAAAAAAGCACAGCATGTAGAAACACTGGCATGGCTTGCATAAGTGGGTCGGTGACACCAGGACTAAGCTTATTCCATAACCTGAAACAGCTCTGCTGTACACGTATCTCACTCAGGCATAGTACATTCATTATGAAAGTGCTGAGTTATTCGCTCAACACACCAAGATTACTCATATATATATTCCAGCTCTGCAGCATCCATCATTATTTGTCAGTCGAGGAATGTAAGGTCCCGTTTGCTCCCGGATTACCTATTAACTGCGAGACGAGGGTTGGTTGCCTGCGTAGCCCCTCCCGGAGGTATATGAGTTACATAGGTGCTGGGTAAGGAAGGACCGGTGCTATTTTGTGAAGGAAATGTGATAATGGCTTGGGAGGCGCGTGTTTGATAATTTTAAACCAAAGGTACGGTCGTCAGCAACAAATCACAAACGCCCAGGGACACCAGCACCGCCGATCACTTGGGGAGGTGTTTGGTACCGTACTCGTCCTTGACACAGGCGTTAGAGCGCGGCTGGGGATACCGCCCGGCTTTATTCTTAGGATTTTGTTAGCCTTGGGGTTGCGGCGCCACAATTTCCCTTAGGTAAGGGGGAGGGAGCAGACCCCTAAAAGCCCAATCTCAGGGTCTTGTGGAGGCTTTTTTTCTAATTAATAATAACCGTAGAGCATTTCCGAGATCAGCGATTATCTTTGGGGTTCTGGTTCCGTGTCATTTTAGGTAGCTGGTCANTACGTTAGGAGGAGGCGTCTTGAAACAAGTGCTGCTTGGCATCGGAACAGAGTTCAGATACTCGCTATTGCAGTGCCGTACGATAACAATGGAGCAAACAAGAGAGAGGAAGAGAGAGAGGGAGAGGAAATAGCAGAAGGCGAAGCCTGCACATTGCGACTGGACGAGCAAGATCCACTCTCTCAAAACACCGAAGCGCGAAGTCACCGACGCCCTAAGGGACCGGTCTCGTACGCTTGCACGGAGATTTTGAGCGACGCGATGATTACTGGCGTCGAACCAGACATTCGGAGTAGGGATGCAGGATATGACGTCTCCGGATTTTAATTAGATGTACGGCTAGGTGTTTCGATGCTGGTCCTGTCTCTTCACGGTGGGAGTATTAGTTTTTGCATCGTATCCTGCGGTGGCAATAGAGTGTAGGACCTGATGGCGTGCGGATGAGATAAACGGTTTTCGTGTGGACACGCGTAATACGAGGCCTTCAGCTACGGTGCTCGTAAAAGCATGACTGTGCTTTGAAACCATGAGGCAGTTTTGCCGTGCCACCTTCAGCCTTGCCGTCGTATCATTACAGTCTTGGTGACAGACAGAGCCGTACTCAAGGACAGGAGTCCGGGTAGTATCCTGTACTCTGGAGGTATTTCTGTGGGCATACTGCCGGAGCGAAGCATCATGCCTGGGGGAAGTGTGCTGGGACCAAGGAACAGGGGAGTTAAGGATGCCATCTTGTGCAGGAATGTAGCATTCTCAGAATGACCCAGGATATCAAGGGGTAAACGCGGTGGGAGCCGTGAACAAGAGACTCCTTTTCACAGTGCCCTTGTATTGTGTTTGTACAGTGGTGTGGCACCGGCACAGCGGGCTGCAAGCCTTACGACGGTCGAGGGATACGACGAGTGAAGCTTGCCGTGCGTGAAGAAGAATGGTCCCGGGCCACAAGCAGCCACGGGCAGAGGCGGCAAGAAGAGACGAGAGGCATATCCTCTCACGCAAGAGTGCATTGGCGTATCGAACAGCCGGGACCGATTTTCGATCTTGTTGCTGGAACAGTTACGGCTCGTCGCACGGATGTGGACGGGGGGTTGTTCAAAAGCAGGCATGGGTTGTCCGACAGTCACTTACCTGCTAGATAGAGAGTACGGTCAGGTTGGTCAAGGAGTACTCCGTACATGTCCTGAGGATATACGGTGCCGCAAGTGGGATCTGACAGGAAGGAGCTAGGTTGGCCCAACATGCACCGAGAAGGAAGGGCTCTGCAGGGCGCGGTGAAGATATCTGGTCGCCGTGCAGTGTATGATTCTCCAGCACGAGTCGAGGCCGTCAGTCTACCTGAAACACCACCTGGGGTTCCTCGGGTGGGCGCCACTACCATCATTTGCGGTCTCACAACCTCCAGACACGCCGCCGCAGAGGAGGGCAGCACTGCCCAGGCACCTGGACCCAATCGCCTCTCGCGCTATGCGGCGCCGCCTGGGCGAGGAAGGCCCTGTGGGAGGCGCTCTTGGGGCCGGGGGCCTGGCGGCTTGGGGAGGCGTCTGGGCGGCGGTTGCAGGGCGGGTCTGCGGGTCTCCCTTCTGGCCCCTTCGGCACCCTTCGCCCTCTGCCAGAGGGAGCGACGGTGATGGAGAAACACACTCTTCTGGAGGACGCGACGAGCGCCGGTCGGGACCCCCAGCGGCCGCCTGGTACTGTAGCTCTATTCGGCAGTGGGGTCGGCGACGACGTCTGGCCATGACATGGCGACGAAGAATGATTCCCGGGCGCGGTGCGAGCCGTACATGCTCCAGCTCGCCGTGTAAAGGAGGGTAAGTACAGCTGTAGGGCGCAGCAGCAGCTCTCCTTCCCAGAAGCAGCGCAACATGAAGGGCCGTAAACGTGATGCGTCGGAGGTACAGCGACCAAGGGAGGAAGGACATCGCCCAGTGTACGGTACTCCGTACTGTGGACTTTTTGGTGGTCGTCGCAACGTCGAAGCCGGAGGTCAAGGGTGCAGCCCTCTTGACCCTGGTTCCGGGCTGCCAACCGCAGTCGTTCCCCCAGCTCAGGGCCGAGAGGGCCAACCCACGGGCAGCAGGACGGTGTCTCCCTCGAGGGAGGGCCAAGCTGCTGTTACGGCTGCTGAAACAAGAGGACAGCTCGTCAACGCAGCAGGCGCAGATGGGTAGATCCGGCTCGATTTCAACAGCCAGCCAACGCGGCAGAAGGAGCTGGTCGTGGGAAGAATGAGGTCTAGCGAAGTGATGTTCGCAGGCGGTACCTCCGTCGACGCTCGTCCTGGTAGGCTGCTGCTCTCTATTTAGGGACGAGGTTGGTCACCAAAATGGAAAGAGTGCTGTTCGTACCTGAGAAGAACGGCTGCTGATTGGCACTGGACCGCAGCTCGAGCTGGGCTTGGCTGGGTGAGCGAGACCACGGACGCCCCTTCCAACATTTGGGATCACATAATAAACTCACACCAGCAAGAAAAACCACTGCTCCCGCGCCGTGTGCCCTCGTCTTCTCCCTCCCCCTCCCATCTCGCGGTCAGCACCCCTCGAGACCATTTATCCACGAAGGCAATCCCCTTTCCAGACGGCACCAGCCCGGGCCCAACGCGCGCCTCCTGGGTCTCCACACGTATAATTATTGCAATTAATGATCGCCCCGGGCTAGTCCCGCACTCCCTGGCGACGGGCGTCCTTTCTCGTCTCCTGCGACCGTGCGCCACGAACCTTGACCCCTACGGTGGAAACGTCGAGCGATCGCATCTCCAATTCATGCTCCGACCTTAAACCGCACCGCTGCTCGAGGAGGACGACGAGTCCCTTTGCCATACACCGCACCCACGCCCGCCCGAGAGCTTCCCAGGCCCGACCGCGCTGGCCACAGAGAAGAGGATGGAGTCGCCGGCCGATTATATGGATTCGCCCATGAATGAGGATGATTTGGCCTACCCGTGCAAAGGCTGTGGAGAAGTGAGCTTCGTCCATGGATGTACGAGCTCGATGAATGATGATGCTGATCCGTCTTACCTAGATTCTCGAAGAAGGCAAGGCCTTCGAGCTTGGTCAGTACCTCCTGCTTCCTTGACCTTTTCCATCACCGTCGTGCCACTTAGCTCCATGGGCTTTGGGGGGGTTTTTTTTCATACTCGAATCTGTTGCCAGCTGGTCCCAATGATGCAGCATCTCGTATCACCAGCTCATAATGATCATGGCATGTCACTAACAGTCTCTTTACAGCTGGAAATCGATGGCATTTGGATTGCTTTCGATGCAATACCTGCGGGACCCTTCTCGACTCCGATGCGAATCTACTCCTCCTGGGCGATGGCTCCCTCATATGCAATAACTGTACATACAGCTGTAGTGCCTGTGGCAATAAGATTGAGGATCTGGCCATCCTCACTGGTGACCAGGCCTTCTGTGCCAGCTGCTTCCGTTGCAGGAACTGCAAACGTAAGATAGAAAATTTACGATATGCGCGGACCTCCCAGGGTATATTCTGCATGAGCTGTCATGAGTCTCTGATGGCGCGACGGAGGAAGAAATCACGGGCGGCTGCACAGCAGAAGGCCAAAAGGGACGAGCAATCGGGACTGGCGGAGAAAAGCTTGCCTGCGCTTCCTCCAGGGGCTCTTCACGAAAGTGCCTTCCCACCTGAACGAGAGACTTCCAACCCTGCCGACAATCACACCGAGTTATCCCCTCGTCCGCGACCGACGTATGCTCGAAATGACTCGGATAACCAGTCCAAAGATACCTTAACGCTGCCGACCACTACCTATCGGAATAACCGACACTCAGTCATCTCGCAGGCCTCCGATATTGGCGGCGGAGATGGAGAAAGCTTCTTTATCCCACTTGCACTGGATCCAAGCCCAGCCTCCGGTGGAACCCCGCGCTCAGTATCTGAGGAATGGCAAGATCCATCGAAGAGGGCCAAGGAAAATAAAAGCACTGAGAAAGACTATTACACCAGTCCAAAAGCCTCTGGAAGAACAGGTGATCAGACGTCGACGCCGCACATTGCCTTCCAAGAAAAGGGTCGCCAAACACCAAACGATGCGATAGAGGCTTCTCAGCAGCAAATCAAAGAGAGCATTCGCAAAGCCCAGCAAGCTGCCAGCCGCAAAGGAGGGCCCACGAAACCTTCGTCGGCAGGTGGCAACGATGACACCAAGGTCCAACATGCCAATTCTCCAAGTTCAATGAACGGTAATGACAAGAGTCAAGGTCAGACGGAGAAGTTTCGATTGGGTGATGCTCCAAAGGGCAGGAGGCCTGGTGTGTCTAGAAATGATTCACAGACAGATACAGCAGCCAGCGACAGTCCTGTCTCGCGGTCTACGTCCTCTGGAGGCTTAACCGGCTCAGCAGGGCGGAAGGAAGGTGGAACTGAATCACCCAAATCACGACAGAAAGAAGAGCCCGACTCAAGACCATCGACTGAATCTAGTGCGGTCTCGATGTCTCCTTCGAGAACCAACTCTAATACATCTAAGGCCATTCCACGTAAAGAGGTCCCGTCAACTGCCAAAAAGAACAATGAAGCTCAGCCAAACCTATCGTCTGAAACGGATACCTCCCCTTCGTCAGCCTCATCATCTGATACACCTGGCGTTACTCCCACGGTGAACGGTAAACCTATTTCTGCGCCCACCTTCATGCAGCCTGGAGATGATGACGTGGTACCGCCCAACCGCGCACCCAATCGTCCTTCCGGCCCTCATCAGCAGTTGAGCGATACCTACATGGCTCCGAGAGCTCCTCCACCACCGCCCTCTGGATCTCACATTGCTGGCAAGGAGTCCGTTGGCTCTTCAAATGGAGCACCCGCCTCCCCCAAGCTCCCGCGCTGGAGTGCGGGCGGAGAGTTTACCATGGACGAAGACCTGGCACGCATTCTTGGAAGCACTGATGACAGCTCGCAATCAATCCTCCGCCGTGTTTCGAATGCTGTCAGACATGGAAGGACAACAAGTGAAGCAAGCAACACTGCCCGTCATCCGGGCCATGCTCGCAGCATTAGCGAAACGACGCGTACGACGGCATCACCACGATGGCCGAAAACACCAGTTTCGGAAGAGCCCAGCGCGGCAGCTCGAGAGATTAGCAGCCCCATATCTATCCATAGCGTCTCGGCCAGCGACGATCCCGCTTTGCTTCGCAGGAGACTCCGAAATTCCGAGCAGCGTGTGGCCGAACTCGAGCGACAATTTGCAACCGAGAAGGATCTGAAGGACCTAAACAAGAAGCTGATAGAGAAACGCAAGACCGTCTCAGTTCTGGACTCTCAATCAGAAATCATGATTCGCCAGGTCGAGGTCCTGGCTGGATATGTGGAGAAGGCTAAAGCCTCAAAGCAGCCTATAAATATAGCAGAGCTGGAAGAATCTGCCATCAAAGATTTTGTTCAAAAGCTCGAGCGGTTGAAGCAGAGTTTGTCGGGGCAAATCGAAGAATTGTATGAGGAGCGGAATGAGTTGCTGGAGGAGAAGAATCAGATCACGGCTGATCGCGATAGAGCTCTCGTTGAGTTTGAGCAATTATCCTCAAAGAATGCTCAGCTCGCAGATATGAACAATGATCTCACGCACCAGATCCAAGAACGTTTCAAGGCCCAAAGTGGGAACCTGGATGGCGCAAGAAATGGCAACGGGCTGGGAATCTACGCTCACCACCAGAAAGACAAGTCCAGTGCTTCATTTACGGACGAAGCAACTACCATCAGAACAGGCAGCACAACGGTATTCGGTAGCGATCAGGATTCAAATATCGAGTCAGGGGCAGTCATGACAGCAGCTCCACATGTAGTCAATATTCGAAAGGGCCAGGCGAAGAAGTTCAACTGGAAGAAGGGCGGCCAGAGCGTTGCGAAAGGCGTCAGTAAAGGTTTCAAAGGGGCATTTTCATCTGGCGCACAGGAAAGAAACCAATGGCCAGGTCAGCAAGGGGATAATATTGGGCTCCCATACAACATGACGACGACGCCCGCGGAATCACCCGCCCCTTACTCTGGCCCGGTCCCCAAGTCCACTGCAGCTGATCCCTCGAGACAAGGCTTCGGATTGTTCAAGAAGTCGAACAATATGCCCAAGACCACATCTAATGGGACTCTCGTACCTGCGGCAGAGAATCCGGCGGTCCTGTTTGGCTCTGAACTGGTCGAACGAGCTGACTATGAACGCCGCCAGATTCCTAGCGTGGTAACCCGATGCATAGAAGAGGTGGAATTGCGTGGCATGGATATTGAAGGTATATACAGAAAGACTGGAGGAAGCGGACAAGTCAAGATCATTCAGGAAGGGTTTGAAAAGACAGAAGATTTCGATATCTCAGATCCCGACCTCGATATCACTGCCGTCACAAGTGTTCTCAAGCAATACTTCAGAAAGCTTCCAAACCCGCTTTTGACATTCGACATATATGACCGTGTCCTGGAATCAACCGGTAGGTTTTTCTAAAGTGCTGCACAGTTCGAGGAGCTGCTAACGTTGCTGTAGCTATTGAGGATGACGAGGAGCGCTGCGCACACTTGAAAAAGACGTTCACTATGCTGCCTCCAAAGCACCGAGATTGTCTCGAATTTTTGATATTCCATCTGGCTCGTGTTGCACAACGAGAGAAAGAAAATCTGGTATGTAAATATCCCTCTCGGGATTAACGCTACACGAATCTCTGACAAACTTGTTGCAGATGACACCGAAGAACCTTGCTGTAGTGTTTGCTCCAACAATCATGAGAGATCAGAATATTGAGCGTGAGATGACGGACACTCATGCCAAGAATAATGCAGTCCAGTTCATCATCGAGAACAGCAATGAGATCTTTGGCCCTGAATAGGATGTGTTATCTTCTGTAAGGCTCCGTTAGGACCGCTGGCGCTTCGAGGATCCTATATATTTTCCAGAAGAACTCAATCCGCACTTTTTGTACATCATTCAGTGCTTTTGCTATGGCTTCCAAACGGGAGGGCGTTTATTTCGGATACAACGATCGACGATTATTCATACCAACTCATTAACTGGCGTTATTTCTTTTTTTATTGCAGTTCGCTGCATTTAGCGGGTGTTTTTTTATGAGGAAATAGCAGGTGTGATCACGTTTCTGTTTGGACGTGAAAAGACCTTGACTGAGAAAGAACAAAAGGCTAATGGAATGAGAGGTGGTATATTCTCTTCGATTTTCATTTCATTGTCCGCTATGGAGCGGAATATGATTCCCCTGGGTGTGACGCGATTAGAGCGTTCTCACTCAATCATACCTTTGGTATTAGCATCTTTGTAGTACAAGACTTTATATCTATAGCGATGAGTGAATGACTTTTTGATATGCTTCTTGTTCAAAATTCTTTCTCCCTGATAAAATAACCTTGATACTAAGATTTTTTTTAATTTGGAGTTCCATCCTGCGGAATCACGGCCACTGTGAATTCGGTCATTAGCTCCAGCTCTCAAAATCCCAGGGACGCCGGTTCCGTTTGTTCTCCGTTTGTTATTATCTCACGATTAGGGTACAAACTCTCAAACCCCAGCCATTGCATATGCAAATTGGTGATTTCTTCTGTGAGTGCTATGCGGTGAATCATGGCATTGGAAATCTGCGTAGTTCCAAAGTTGCCCCCCGCATACCTGGTTTGTACAGTCTGAATGGCGTCTGGTTACCTTTCCACTCACGCTGTGTCAGCCCATGCAAGTGATAGAAAAAGAGGTAGACTGCCGGACACATTTAGTGTTTACTTTCCCTCTCATTTATTGTCGCCGCATTTGGTAGCTACATATGACTGGTTGTGCGATACGTACCGCCGCTGCCCGTTATGGATCTTCATTGTCTTCCTCTATCCATCCACCTCCTCCGTCCAGATCTAAATCGAGGAAGCAGCATGGGTAAAAGACGACCATCTCTTCAAAGCTTCCTGCACAAGGAAGTTTTGAAATCACGGATCAAGCCTCCTTCTAATCCTGATTGTGAAAACACCATGTCTGTTGCCAGTGAATTGGCCAACCCAGGCTCCGAGGAAGGAACAGGTTGGACGGGCGAAGGAGGTCCTTCGACTATTACCACCTCTAAACAACCACTCTTCCTTGAAACTCCTCCATCTCCCACCCCTCATAGACGGGCTCCATCTGTACTTTCTCCAGTAGGACTGCTCAGAGAAGAACTAAAGGCCTTGGTGTTCAGGGAGATAGATGCTGCGCCGACGGAAAAAGAGCAACTGAAGGCCCAGAGGATTGATCTCATCAAGAGACTCACTCGATTGGAAGACCAGGAGCAGAAGAGGAAGGATAGATTGATGAGAGGTAAGGTTACTTTTCTTCTATTCAGGTTTTGTCCACAATTCAACTAGCTTCGATTATCCTCCGAGCTTTATGGTTTCTCTAATCAAAAGATCCCCTTTCTATACAAAGCCCAATTCATTCTGTGGGAAAAACTATGGCTTCTCTTTTGTGTTATCTAGATTCCGCAGAACACAGGAGTGCCTCTTTCTTATCTTTCCTTTCCCTCCTTTCTCCTGCAGCGATTGGTACTTCTCGTTCAAAGATTGGAGACTAATAATGAGTGATAGATATCTATAATGACAGGAAAAAGGAGCTGCCGGACCCAATTGGCCAGTTGGAAAAGAAGTTGCTTCGGGAGGCCGGAAGGAATGCAAGAGCAAGAGCTGGTATCGAGGTAAGTGCTCAATCTCCACCATTGGATATCCGCATATCTCTAATATACTTGGTAGAGGGAACTACTGAAGCGTTCTGGATCTTCAACCGCCGTTTGCAAAGGAGATCAAGAAGAGGATTACGATGGCGAAGATAGACATCGCATGAACCTACCAATAAAGTCACACAAGAAGGTCAAGATACAAGAGAATGCCAAGGAGAAGGGAGAGGAGAGAAAGGAGGGCAAAAAGAGAAAAGAACTGAAACTTCGCCGAGAACGCAGTTTACTCAAGCGGCTCTTCCCACGTGGTGTTCCCCGGCGTTATGGAGTAGACGATATCATAAGGTCTACATCAGAGGACTGAGGAGAGCGATGACCTCTGACTATACTGCTACGGAGTGATAAAGCGTCTGATTTTAGTTTTCCAACGCAAAGAAGCTATTGTATCTAGCTTCTTGTGCAGATAGCTCATGATATGAAAAGCAATGCCAACTTTATGTTCCATTATATGCTGATTCCTCAACAGGAGACCACAGAAAGGCCTCAAGTGAATACAATGAATAGATGAGCATAGCAATCTCGAATTTGACAAGCACAATGTGGCAAATCGGAAATAGTCTGTTGGCAACGATAAATGGTTTGAGGTAAGCTGTCAGATCTGACGCCTATGAAATAACCAGAACTCTGGAAGACTAGTTGAACTTTGACATATGGAAGTAAATAAATAACTGTAGCATTTGGAACTAGAAACGAGAGATGTATCCTCTAACCCATAATGCATGACTTTTACACATAGTTCTGTAACTCACTCAACTCCTCCAAGTCAATATCTGATCACGCTGAATACCCATCGTTACACGCCGCAATGAACGACTTAACAAGGACTAGGGGCGGCGATGGGACGGAAAGGTTCACTTTAAATGCGTGTTAACTTCAGATATTTGAACTACCGCCAGAGATCTCTCCTACCATCTTCAAACTTCATTCACTTCAAGTCAAAAGAGCCCCTTTCCCATCACGTCAGAGGTCGTTACAATGAAGCAAAACACTGTCGATGATTCTAAAGGAGGAGATAAAGGCACTCAGAAGGATATGAACATGCCCAAGGCAGACAAGAGCACCGCTCCCAAGGTAGGCAAAGGCTCCAAGATTCTTAAAGGACATAGAGCAGCTGATGGTCCCAAGGGAGATAACAGTTCTCTCAAAGGAACTAGAGGCACGCCCAAGGCGGACATCAACGTTCCTAAAGGAAACAAGGACAGTCCTCAGCCAAACAGCAGCGTTCCTGATGCTCACAAAGGCACTCCTAAAAGAGTCACATTCGAAGTTCTCAAGGGTTCCGAAGCTGTTGATGCTTTCGCGGGAAGCAAAAGCTCTAAGAAGCGTGGAAGTACGTATGGCCTGCCTTTAAACTTTCTGAGCGTGTCTAACTCGATGATAGATGAGAATGAGGATAGCAATAATCCAGAGGCAAAGAAGTTCCGTGAGGACTTGGATGCAGCTCCCACGGAGGGTGTTGGAATAACTAAGGACGTAAGCGTGCGCCTGTTTGTTCTTCACCGCGTGGATTATAGGCCTTCGAATTAGAAATCTGATCGCTGAACAGGCTCTCAATGTCTCTCGTCAATCAGATGCACTCAAGGTTGTCAAATATTGCAACGAGAATCCTGATGTAAGTTCATGACGTGAGGTGATATTCAATCTTTTGGCGGGATAATTTCTAAGTTTTGATACAGAAGGTGATTGTTGTCCCACGTCAGTCTCCAAAGGCAGAGCTTGTCGAGCATACTCCGAGAGTTGAGCCTCGTCACCGACTTCCAGACACTCCTCTACGCCCGGTTGAAGCAGCTCAGAGTACTATCAACACTGCATTCTCAGGTCAGGTTGCCCAACCTTATCATAGCCCGTATCAAGGCGGTCCTGGTCAATTGCTTCCAGCCTCACCAGCCCTGGTTCCGTATGGTGCTGGCCAGCAGGTCCCAGCTCAATATGTTGCGCCTCAATATCCTCCAACTCAGCAGGTCCCAGCTCAATATGTTGCGCCTCAATATCCTCCAACTCAGCAGGTTCCAGCTCAACATGTTGTACCTCAAAATTTTCCGGTTTATCATGCTCCAGCTAAACATGTTGTACCTCAGTATGCTCCAGCCGAACACGCTCCAGCACAGTATACCTCCGCTCAACATACACCAACCCAGCCTGCTCGCAATCAACCTACTCCAGCCCAGCACGGTCCAGCTCAGCATGGTCCAGCTCAACATGGTCCACTCCAGGATACGTCCATTCACCTTGGTCTAGGTCAAAGCGTAGAGCATAAACAGTGCCCTATACTTGGACTAGCCATTATGAAAGGAGTCCGGCTAGCTAGGGTCGCTCACATCACGGATATGGCGGCGAGACAACCAGCCGACCAGATCGCAGAAAAAATCGAGAGCTTGCTAAAAGAGATAAAAACTAGGATAGAGATCAATGCTTTCGAGATTCGCCGTAACCGGATTCAGGCCGAAAGTCTCAGAGTCGCGCAGACCGTGATGCAAAGCGAGTTTGAAGCCATTCAGGAGATTAAGAAGGAATACGAGAAATTGAAGAAAGAGGAATAGAATCAGAGCAGATGCCGAGCTGCAGGTTGCTGCTGGTATGCGCGCAACATCCAGGAAATTGACAAACAGCGTTGGCGAGGAATACCGAGAGAATCCAGTGTGTTTGTATCCTTCCAAATACAATAAAGTTGATGTCTCCTCCTCACGTCCTTGTGCCTGCTAAGAGATATGCATTACCCGTTGATATTGCCAGTTTTACTGTTGACCTACATGGCAGGAACCGTCGCTGCCTCTACAGTCTCCATTCGGCAGACTTGGCGGCGAATGCGTCCTCACGGAGAGGGCAGTTCCAAAGAGAATGTGTATCCCACAGTGCACATAGATGCCTTGATTGCCTTCTAGATCACCCGGACAGTGCTAGAATGTATGCTGCTCATTCTGCGACGATTTTCTTGACCTTTTCCAGGAGGACTTTGGATTCGAGGCCCAATTTCCTCTGTCCATTCTTGCCCCCTGCCCTGGCTTTGCCCATGAGTTTACGGTGCCGTTCCCTCTCAGCTAGCTTGCGTTTCTTCTCTCTCTCTCTTCTCTCAAATTCCGCCTGCCTCGCTTCAGCTTCAGCCTTTTTCTTCTCGGCAACAGCTATCTCTTTCTCGAAGTATCTCGGCTTCTTCGGGCCTCTGCGGCGTACACCATGTGGCAACGACTCGGCGGCTTGTGATTCAGACGGGCGATCCTTCTCTGGAGCGTCCAGCATCGCCTGTCGCTCAGGATGGATTGCTTGGGAAGGTTCTGGCGAGTGATCGGGATCGGCCGCTTCCTGTAGATATTTGGAAGTCGAGGACTGAGGTACGCCCTCTCGAGCTATGAGCTTGGCATATGACTTTTTGACCTTCGCTTTATGGATCAGATCCTTCTTGATTTTGATTACTAGGAACGAAGAGTTAGCTGGGGCAATACAACGTGCTCACGCGCGCAGAGCAGGGCATGCATACCTTTTCTCCTCCACGTTCCGTCCGGGAGGTTGTCCGGGCCAACCTTGAAGCCAGAGCGCTGCTTCTTGGAAGCAGGCACATCTGCGTCCTCGTCGTGCTGTCTCTTAGGGGCCATTGCGGGATATGAGGGACCAAATTGGAGACGAGTCTTCTCCGGGAAGAGGGAAGTAGTGGTGGTGGTTAGGTTACGTACACGAACTTTTTACTCAGCGGCCGTGCAGAAAAAAAGTCGCTGGAGAACAGACTTTCCGTGGCTAGCAGGGGTCTGGCGGGCGATTTTATCTCCGTTCGGCGGGCTGCCCCGTACGCACGCTGCGGCGGCGTCTGACTGGTCTCTGGCGGGCGTGAGGGGACCCATCGGTAGGGACCTGTGCCGGGTCGACGCCCGATGACACAGCGATGCGGTCGGCAACGCATCCCTCGCCGCATGCTGGTACACGGTACTTCGCAGTACTTTGCGGTGTGCGGAGCGGACTGATTCCCATCCTTGTGGGCCTCTCTCCTCCACGTCATTTGCCCGTCTTTTCGGTTTTTACAGGTGTATCTTCCAGGAGCATTGTTCAAGCAACTGCAAGTTCTGGCATAAGAGGTTTCCAGTCCCCCAGGAAGGAGCGTCCTGCATAAGTTAAGCTTCTGCGCAGTGGATCCTCGGCCCCCGCAGTTGTGCCATCGGAGTGGTCCTCAAACGACATCACCAGAGGCCCAGCTCTTGTTTCAGTCCCAGAGCACCTCAGCTGCCTCCACCAAAACTCTTCACCATGCTTGTATGACGACCGTGTGCGCTGCGTACACTCTGCAATCATGCCCATCTTCCAGGACGATATAGGCACGGGTGCGAGCACACCGCCGGACCGGCCTGGAATTCCTGTGGCAAGCTCGGATGGCGGGAGTGCCATGAGGAGGCAGCTGTCCGAGGAGAGTATTCGAACAGAACTCTGCGAAGGGCTAGTGCTAGAGACAACCTCGGGTGCAGAGAATTCTTCAAGTCCTGTATCGTCTCCAAACGGCGCTCCTACTCACGCAACTTCTGTGGCATCAGATCGGGTGGGCTTCATCGAGAGGCTGAAAAGAGGGCAAAACTCGACATGGCTGTCGAACCAAGATGTGCGCAGACCCTTCGTATTCCAACCATCCAAACTTCAATATCGAATGCTAACTCTAGAGACCAGACCCAGTCTTTACTTCAAGGCTATCAAGCTCAATTCCCGTCCCGAAATATGTCGGCACAACCAGCCAGTACCGAACAATTTACGTCTGCTCCTCCGCCAGCAGATATAGATCGAACCACAAATTTAGACACAGCGTACCAGAACGTGGGCCTACAGATTGAGAGGCCTCGTTCGGCTTTACATAGCGGCGATTTTACNTGNAGGGACCCCAACATTCGAGATCAAGTAATCATACCCTCTTGGACCACCAGTCGAAATTGTACAGCCCGGAGAGACAGTCATGGCTTGCCACTTCTCCTCCCAGGAATTATACTCCTTTCCACCTTGAGGATCGATTCCCATCACCTGGTAATGTGGACCGTGACGCCGGATTACGTTCTATACCTCCGTCGCTGTCTTCATCACACTCGTCGTCCTTTATTCTCATGCCTCCAACAAGTCCGCTAGTGCAGTCAGAAAGCAATGATGAGCTTGATTCCAGCTCATCTATTAATGCCATTGACATATCTGTCACCTCTCGGAGAAATCCTCGTCGGCACACTTTGCAGGCGTCACATTCTGTTCATTCCTCCCCATCTATGGCAGCCTCCTCTTCCTTCAGCAAACCACTGTCACACTTGCGAAGGGAGGGCACGTTCCCCTACCAAGCACATCAACCAAGAAGATCTCTCACCAGTAACCCGGCCTCCTCNTATCCCGGGCTTCTCTCCACAGACTCCCTGGTCTGTTCGTTCCAGGCGACCTTCATACACATCCGATAGCTCTCCTCTACATGCCGCAATGGTTGGTTCATACGAAGAAAGCATCCTTCGAGGACGGATGTCGACTACACCCTCAAAGCCACTAGATTTTCTTGCTCAAATAGGTGTGCTGGGTCTCGGAAAATGCAAGTCAAGTCTCCGCTGCCCCCCTCACGTGACAATACCGTTTCCAGCCGTGTTCTATAGCTACGAAACCACAAGCCATAGCCGAAACGGGAGGTCGGAGGATGGGCCAAGCCCGTATGTCGGTATGATCGACCTTGAGAACGGTCTTCCGAATCTTGATGAAGCGAAAGAAGGCAGGCGAAAACGTCACAACCCGTCAACTGAACGAAAATTTGTGGAAGATATCGATGCTCTCGACAGTGGAAATGTGGGTCGCCTATCCGAACGGGAGGTCAGAAGGGCAGAGAAGCAGAAGCGGAGATCGAGCTCCCCGAAAGCGCCTCCCGGAGGAAGCTATAGAATCCCAGAAAAAGGCCAGGTACAGATCATTATCAAGAATCCCAACAAAACAGCCGTGAAGCTCTTTCTTGTTCCCTACAATCTAGCCGGCATGGAACCCGGCACCAAGACCTTTATCCGTCAACGCAGCTATTCTGCAGGCCCTATCATCGATTCTGCTTGGCCTGCACCAGCAGCACCTACTGATAACCCTCTGGATCGACCGACTTTGCGCTATTTGGTCCACTTGCAGATTTGTTGTCCTTCTCGCGGTCGATATTACCTCTACAAAAGTATTAGAGTCGTTTTCGCAAATCGAGTTCCTGATGGTAAAGAAAAGCTACGAAACGAAATAACCATGCCGGAGCCCCGCTTCAGTATCTACAAGCCTAGTCGAGACTTTGGCTTACCCCTGGGTTTCACCAGCATGGCTGGTGCTAGTCTTACTGCTGAGAAAGCCTTTAGGAGGCGCAGTGCAGGATTTGCTCTTGGTAACAACCGTGTTCATGATTCGATGGAAGGCGTTATTCAGACACTTGAGAAAGACCTACGACCGGGGACGGCTTTCTCTAGTTCAAGTGGACAGGGCGAGGACATCATACCTGTAGATCCTATTCCTTTCAGTTTGTACCAACGGAAGCCCCAAAACAAAATATCTTCCCCGGCAAGCTGGTCTTTAGCTCAAGGACAATCAGAGATATCTAGCAGGAGTAGCGAAGCTTCGGTATCTCGAGACTCTGGTGGCACAGTAAGCTCCAGTAACAGCAAGGCTACGAACATTGAAGGCTATGACAAGCTGAATAAGGGCGATGTTGGGTATGGCGGGAACGCATATCTAATTTCTCCTGATGGAAATCCAGGTGTGCCAGAAGGCCTTCTGGCCAAGAAATTACGTGACCTGGGTGTCGGGGCCCTCAACCAGCAGGACCGCCAGGATGGTATTTAACTAAGCATGGCGAAATATTAAGGTGTTTCTGGAGAATGGGTATCTCAAACGTTTCAAGAACGGGGCGCTTTTTGGATATGCTTCTAAAGTCGATTGAAATTGGAGTTCAGTTTAACATAGATGGAAGGGCAAATTCTCCTTGTTTTGTGGGCAGCTTTAGATTGTCGTTTTCTGCTTGGATACGGGAGTTTATGCTCATTGGTTCTCTGAGCAATGAATAGGTAGGTCACGTAAGGATACTTTTCGCCCAAAAATCTCATTACAGTAATAAGATCAATAATATCACGTTTCCAAGGAGATATCCGTTTGTTGGAATGACAATTTTATGGAACATATTCTACGTGCAACGTCGCAACTTGGTACAATAGTTCGTAGCAATACAATTGTAAATTCTATACCACCCATCCTATATATACATATACATTGTGTAGGAGAAAAGTCTCAACTATTAGGCAATCTCTCTCAACACGAGAGCTAATGGAGAAGATTGATAGACCTTTCAAGTAACACGTATAGTTTAATTCTATACGCTACTGAAAGAAAATTAGATGTAAGGAACTAATGTTACATAGTAAGACTATATGGTTCTCTTCCTTTATTGGGTCGTAAGATACTCCCTCTCCAATTCATCGTCGGCTCTGGGCATAGTCTTGATGGCATGAAGTGTCTTCGGATTCTCCTTCTGCAACTCCTCGAGCATAACCTGAAATGCTGGGGACTCTGATGCAGCAGCTTGAAGATCCAGATACGCTCGCGACAGCTCTAATAGAGTGTGTAATTTTGGTCGAAGATGGCGCGGATTCTTGCTCGCGTTGCGAAGGTCGAGAGGAAGGCGATTCCGTTCAGGCTTATTCCACCGAAGTTGAGCCCAGCCTGTCCAACCGGGCATAAGATGAGTCTCACATAGATCAAAGGCCTTTTTGAAACGGCGAGCCTGAGCCAGAAGCTGGATGTAATGGTTCCAGTTCTTATTGTCGGCGACGAATCCTTTATCGATGAAGCCATCCATTGTTCGTTCCAACTCATCAGTCTTTCCCTGCTTGACCAAGGACGAAATTTGGAATGTAAGCGCTCGAGAGAGACTCAATTGATGTGATGGCAAAATCTGAATTTCGGTTGTGCCCCGGTCGACAGCTGGTAGTGGCTTGCCGTGCGCCTGTGCTTGAGAGAAAGCAAAATGCCAACATTTAGACACTGTCTCATAATCTCCTTCACGTAATTTTGATGCCATTAATGCGGAGAGTATATCAATGGGTCGAAAATCCTCTCGGCCATCAGGGAGAGATTGTATGAACTCAGTATAGAGCTGTTTAACGGCTTCAAAGTCATCTTGCTGACCAAGAATAAAAACCATATAGCTATAGAACATGGAGTGATAACCGACATCTAAGGGAACTCGGCCCAAACCTTTTCTAGTAGTACTGGAAATTTCCGTTCGACTCATTGTTGCTTTGACTTTCTGGAAAAGTTGCTTGGTCGTATTGAGCTTTTGACCAGATGCCTTGGCCCTAGGTAATCGCTGGTCTTGTATGGCTTGAGCCTTCAGCTCCAAAAGCCGAGTACTGGAAGATTCTTTGATACCACATCTTTGCATTCGTCTCTTGACCTGAAATACCTTGTGTATCTCACCGTTGGCAAGAAAACCTCCCATAACAACAGCATAGTGGAAACTTGTGGCAGGCACAGCAGCCTGCTTCATAACCTCTTTCAAAATCATATATGCTCGATCCGGCTGTTTCACCATCGCTAGTGCTTGCATAAGTGCCGAGTATGTATACTTGTCAAATTCAATATTGGCCTCCGTCATCTCTCTAAGAATTCGATGAGCATTTCTTAGGTCCCGCCGCATGGCCCATGCCATGATAAGGTAATTCCACATTCGAGTTCGGCTTCCCTTAAGACTGATGTTAAGGGTGCGTTGGGATATGTCTTCGGCTTCCTCGAGCAAGCCATCCTGAATATGAGCGAGAACAAGACAATCAACNCATCGCAGCAGACTTATTTACTCCCATGTTATCAGCGAGTTGGTCTAGTGCAATGGCACGTTCCAGATCACCGCGCTCTACACACAAGCCCATAATTGTCCCAAAGGTATAATCGTCTGCTTTGATATCCTTGGCATCAAGGATTTTTTCGAAGCAGTTAAATGCTCCATCTATATCGTACACTTTGGCATAGGCGGATAGGAGGATGTTCCAACATAAGAGGGTCGGTTCGGCATTGTATTTGCTCCGGATGCTCTCAAAGATCTCAATAGTTTGAGCAAGTTCGCCTCGAATTGCATGCACGTGAAGCATTGGGGCGATTTCATCAGCCGACTTCAGTGTATGGCCATCCTGTACAAAGCGAGTAATATACTGTTCAAACAGAGCGTAAACGGTGTCAACGTCACCCTGTGATGCGAATTCCCTCATGCATAACTTGTAAGCGTTTTGACTTGGGCCGCCATAGAAGCGAAACCAATCCTCGAGCACTTGCTGTATTCCTAGGACGCTGTGATATTTGCAGAAAACAACCAAAACCTCACGGAGGGTACGTCGAGTCAACACTAGCTTTTGCCGCTGACGCGCTCTTCTGTAGCACTGCACTGCATGTTTGGTGTCTTTCTTGGAAATAAGCCGACTAATAATATCCTGGTATAATTCAGGAGTGTCAAGCCCTAATTTTTCGAGGCTGTGAAGAATGGGGTTCCAGTTCGATATGTCGAGCGGTTCAAGTTGCAGCAATGCAACTTGGAAAACAAACCCAACAAGGTCTTTGTATCTCTGCACTGAGTTACTATCTCCAGCGCCTGAGAACGTGTCCATGGATCCCTTCACATAATCTGCTAGCATGAGAGTGTGGTTCCCGAGGTTAGGGACTGCTTTTAAGGATTCTCGAATTGAACTGTCGAAATCTGGGAGGCGAGAGCGAGACTGACACTTATCCCAAGCTGTAATCACTTGGGACCAAAGATTGCTCTCTATGAGGTAAGCCAGGAGTTCACCGGAGCCAGCTTCCTCCTGAAAGGATTGTGTCGCTATTTCGTGAAGTTGGGTTGCTCTTGGAAGATTTCTTAGGCGTAAAAACGACTTGATGACTGCTTTGTACACTGCTGGATGCTCTCTCTCACTGCCAATTCGGTCGAAGAGAGCTGTGGTTCTCTCACTATCCAGTATCCTTGTTGACTTTGAGAGGTATGGAATAAGAGAACGGTGTAACGCTTTTTGATCTGCGGCATTTAGAAGACGATACTTTCGCCACACTTCTTCTTGTTCATTTTTCGGACCATGGTCGATTACATTTCGCAGTGAGTTAAGAAGATCATGGCTCGCACGATGTATTAGATCAAGGTTCTCGAACGGTATGGGTGGGGGTATATCAGCATCAGAGCTATAAGTAGATGGTTCTCCAGCCGATGAGGTATATAGTCGCTGACCGAGTTTTCCAAGACCAAATCGCCCTCGTGGTCGATCTTGCTTGTCTGTCTTCCAGATAGAAAATTGTCGAAGAAAATTAATAGTCCCGGCAGGATACAAGAAATCCAACACCATTCCTCCATTCCCATGACTGAAAGGTTTTAGGGGACGGCTATCAGTCGATTGATCGGTACATTCGTTGTCACGCTCAAGGATTTGCCATATTGGCGATAATTCCAGATCACCTCCGCCATGATTCCAGAATGCGTAGTGGAGGGTCCGACGACTTTTGAGGGAACCTTTCGATCCTGGCAGAAGTCGGCGCAAACTGCCTGTTTCCAGACATCCTGTCGTCTTCTCAAGCATCCCCCGCCCAGGCCTGAAGGTCCTCTCCAACACAGCCCGTAAAGGATTGATAGTTATAACTCGTAGATCACAGTGCGATTTCAGATTTAACTTAAGAATCGCATCAGCTATAGTATGGTATGACCCTGAGTAAAAACATACTTACAGTTTAACATGCTTCGTAGAGTCAGAGTAGGTATCCAATTACATGCATACCTACCCAATCAGGCATGAATTATCGTATTCGTGAGAGCTGTGTATAATACCGTTGGGATTAGAACAAGAGCATCTATGCCCATGAGCTTTGCTGAGGAACTGGATGTTTTTAGCTTTATTTCCCGTGCCTGGATTAAAGATGGGCCGAGATCTCTATTACGTAATCACACTTTCGCTCGCAGCGCACAAATTAATGGGTCAACTTTACTTGATAAACCCCGCTATGTGAGACGCAGCAACTGAGGTTGGGAGCTGGAGTGATGGAAATCACAAACTTCATCGTCTCTGGACGAGAGAAAGCTCTCTTGTATGGCGACTATTCCTCTTATCGAACCCAACTATCCAATCGAATCCACAATTTGCGGAAAAAACTTGGGATTGCAACAAAGCCCCGCGCAAAGTACACGCCAAAAGCTCCAGTAACTGCAGAAGACATAGGCCGTAGCAATGAGTAAGTAGAATTCGCATAATAAATTAGATTTGAAAATTTGCTAATATACGTGTTCAAGATTTGTATATTTGTTACTGCTCATCTCCGAGCGAGCTTGGGCGAACGCTGAATCCATGAAATCCGTACACAGTGCCGACAACAAAGGAATAACAGGATCCACTCGGTCGCACATAATATCTCGCCTACATAAAGCCACCAAGTGTGCAGACAGTTTGTTTCAACTTCTGAAAGATCAAGAAACAACACGGGCTAGCGATGTTGATGTTTTGGAAGCACGTGCTTATGCTACCTCTCTCGCTGGTGACGTGGAATTTGCAAAGCAGAGTTGGGAACCCAGTTTGAAGTACTATTCAGAAGCTCGGGCTATATATGATGTGCTTTCTACAACGATTAAGAATGACATATTCAAGGATCTGGTATCTGAGCGGCTGGACCCTTTTATCAGATACAGCGCATATCAGTTGAGGATGTCACGTACGGTTGCTGTACAGTCCATTGCCCGCCAATACTTTCCTGTTTCAGATACTGAGTTGGTCTCTGCCCTTGAAAAATTGGATGAAAATTTCCTGAAGGATCAGGACCCAGNTGACGAAGGCCGACTCCGATGATGCAACTGGGGCTCCAAAAACGATTACGTGGCGGTCTCGAACGGTTGACCTGGAAGATGCAGCAATAACAACTGCCTTAGTAGCCGTAAGAAACGCTGTTAATCAACTCTCAAAGAATCTGTCCTCGGGTGAAGCTGTGGAACCAAAAGATAAAGCTGCAGGTTACGATGAAATTCTTATCGCAAGCCAAGATGCAGTGGATGCCACGAAGCATGCAATTGACGAGCTAATAAGTGAAAAAGTTGGACAGGGAGATAAGCGTATGCAGAGCCTACAAATTACAAGGACTGCTGTTAGTTATGAGATGATCAGCTGGCGGATTGGCCGGAACAGAGTTCTTGTGGGTGAGAGAGATGGGGCGGTAGACGACAAAACCACAACACCTTTAAACAAGAAAGCCCGAAAAGACGCTACGAAATCAGAGTCTAGCAGTCGTAGACTGGCCCATTTGCGGGAGAGCGTGGTGTTGTACGACGGAATCTTGCAAAGCTTGGATTCAATAAGAGAATTGCCTGGAGTTGCTGGCGACTTGGCGTTTTTAGAAGAACTGGACGCAAAATATAAATATTTCCAGGCTTTGAAGTAATTTCTCTTTCTATTCTCCTTTACTTATACTAACTTCTTAACAGATGTCTCACTATAGCACGTTCACACGCGTTGCTTTCCAATCACAAAAATGCTCTTGCTCTCCTTAACCGAGCATCTGAAAAATGTAACGATGCATACTCCTATCTATCATCTGTAATGGACACTTCAAATGCATCGCCGCCCAGTATTGCAGTATCTGGGTCAGAAGTAGGATTCTTGAAAGACCTTCTTTCAGGAGAGGTTCAGCGCTATCGAGCATTGGTCGAGCTGGGAAACATCGTCGATTCCGCTCAAAATGGTGTCGATGGATTCAGCAGCAAACTACTTATTGAACAGTTGACTGAGTATCCGACTAAGGAGCTTGCCCTTTCAAACCTTGTTGGATACCCGCCGAAGTTAGAGCCAATCCCAGTTAAGCCTCTCTTCTTCGACGCAGCTTGGAACTACATTGAGTATCCCGATCGAAAGCTTGAAGTTACGCCAAAGAATGTGGCTCAGGCGGTGGCTCCAGATGCGTCAAGTACGAAACAAGAACCCCAACCTCAGCAGAAGAGAGGATGGTTCGGATTTAGAAGTTAGTTTTATGATACCTAACATCATAAATAAGATGAACATGATGTGCTACCTTGTATTAACGATATTTGGTGAATATTAATGCCGAAATTGTGCGCCATTTTTAATTAATTCTAACTGACAAGAAGTCCACCAAAAACAGGTATCTGTGCACCTTGCCTCTCTAACGCCATTTGTGCACAAAACCCACAAAGTACTTTTTAAAAGAATACCAAGTCATCATCTCTCCATTCAAGGCTGTTCAGACCCTGATGAACAGTCTTTTCCATAGCTTCGGGCCCGCATATCAATACTAACTCATCTCCATCCTGATCAGCACGTATTCCAACCTCTTTTTCGAGCATGTCTCTCCTAATTCTTCCTATAAAGCCCTCCCATGAATCGCTCGGTTTCGTTATTGTATGTAATATTCTGCATCGATCTTCGTTCCCACTTAGTAAATCATTCATCTCATTTTTACACAGAATGTCTTGTTCCGTCCTATTCCCATCTAAGACCAGACATTTAGTTTGGTCATCTTTATCTTGCAATACAGCTCTTAGCACCTGGAAAATAGGAGTGATTCCACTGCCACCGCAAATCATAATGAACCTTTTCACATGCCTTTTCTTTCCGTTTATATCGCAGTCACCTTTTCCAAGGTACTGGAACTTTCCAATTGGCCCCTTGAATTCAACGGGGTGTCCGAGCGGAAGTGAGTGGATTGCTTTCGTCATCTTACCACCTTCACGCTCTGGAGTGTCAAAATAGACCTTGATCAGAACGTGTAACACCCCTTTGTCTGTGATCCCAGATATTGGTGTATATGCCCTAATGATTGCTTCTCGGGTAACTGGATCACGAAGTCTTATCATTAGATGTTGGCCGACTGGCAATCCAACTAGTTGGTCTTGATGTTCTAATGAGAATGAAAAGACCCATGTATCCGATGACACCGATTTCTTTGTTGACAGCACTGCCTTTCTCCATACCTTGGCATCTAGGAAGATAGGCCTCGGGTCGGTCGGTTCCGAATCAACTTGCTCTCCTTGTTGAAGTATATCCTGAGAGATCTTGTCGAGGGTTCCAATATGATAATGAGGCATCATAGCCTTTGCCGTCTCAGAGTCTAGTCTATATTAGCAAGAGTAGTGACGAATAGATATGATACATACGAATTGCCATGAACTCATCCGTTGCATCTTGCCCTGCTACGTTAACGATGCTAGTAGCGCCTCCAGGATGCCCTTCAAGGAATGCCGTCCCATCATATACTTCCCCCTTAACAACAAACCACGGTGATGACTCTTGGTCATGACTTTTCAGCTCTTCAGCAGTAATAGAACGTGAAACACCCTCCTTGGTCATTAATATTTCTTTTACCTCCACAACCGTCTCTTCTTTTGTCCCATTGTCCAACTTTAGCCCCCACATGCCATTAGCTAGATCTCCACCATTTGCTTTTACCTTTTCCATCCACCCTCCTGGCATGAGAGCCGGTTGAGTAGGGTGCTCAAACCGAAGGCAGTCTCCTTCGTTTGCGATCGTGATACGATACCATGGATTGTTCATCATTCCAAGGACACTCCAATACATATCTCTTGGTTGGACATTCATGCTTTCATCCATTGCTCTGACCATAATGTCTTCTGACAACTTCAGATCTGAGACTTCTATATCAATCTCCCAAAAGCACCAGGCGAAACACGTCTCTCGCCACCCCATATCAATCTTCCCTCCAAATAACATCTCATCTTCATCGGCATGATCTCGATAATCATCCTCGAAATATCTGATGTCAGCCAAAGCCCATGACCGTCCTCTATCAAGCGTAACCTCCACTCTGGTTATTCGTCTTCCGCCTCCACTATATGCATATCCACGCACTCGATATACGCCCGGCGCATTCTCCAGGTTGAGCCGCTCGTCATGGGCCGGAAAGGCGATTGCACTATTGGGACTTAAGTCGTAAATTGCATATCGGTCGTCCATCCACCATTTTGGTTCATTAGCACTCTGGTCAGGGCTGATCATGGTTGGTAAGACCCTGTTGTCATATATGTGATACCAGTTTTCGCTAGGCTCCGAAGTTAGTATGATCTTCTTCAACCACTTCACACTCCTCCCTCCTATCTGTCCTGGAATAACGGCGCGTAATGGTTTTCCGTGGTCTGGCGGAAGCATATCACCATTCATCTTATATGCTAGCATGATCCCTCTATTCTGGTCCATCACCCAGTTCAACTTTACAGAGGTACCATAATAACCGTTAGGAAGCTTGTCAGCTCCTTCCATACAGACATATCGAGCTGTTCGCAGAGGTTGCGCTGTTCGAACTACATCTGACATCATGATACCGGTCCACAGTGCTGTAGAAACACCAGCAGCGCCCCAGGAAAATCCTTTGGACTTGCGGACCTGGTTCTGCTCTTTTCTGCGATTTCCAGCACAAACAAGGGTCACCGGCACTGTAATTTGATTGTAGGATTCGATAACATCTCTTAGAGTCAGTGTTATTGGTTTCTTTACGAGTCCTTCTATTGAAAACTCCCAGTCCATAATAGTTGAGTCTTCGACCTCTGGAACGGGGCCGTGGTTCCGAACGTAGAATAGCTCGGGGGAGGTAAGAAAGCCTTCATTGTATAGAGCGCTGAGAGGAGGCTCAACGTTGAACGGATGTGTCCCAGTAAGTCGAATAAGCCGTGGATCTCTGGGGACATGAGAGTCAGGGGTTTTGAGATCCTCCTTGAGCACTTCTGTTGGAGGACGTGATGGTGGAGGAAGAGGATATCGGGCAACAGGAGTGCCTCGTCCACTGTCTGCAGGATTCAGTGTCTCTGAATCTGATACATCGCAGCTATTAACTTCCGATTTTGGCGGAGTGGGAGGTAGCTGAGGGGAGTCAATGGACAACTTGCTACCCACGGCTTCAACCTCCATTATTGGTAAATGATGCTCCAAAAGCTCCTGCTTGTCAAGAGATACCTCCCTATAACCTAGATTGAAGGAGTGTGCAGAAGAAGATGGATGAATTGAGAAAACACCAGAGCCGATATCTACACCGATATGTATCGTTCTAGTCGTGCAAAGACATGCAGGGAAAGTGGGTACACAAAGGGAATAAGAGTGAGCAAGCCATGCTTGAAGACTCTGAGATTACCGTTTAATGCAAAACATAAGCACTCTCTGGCAACAAGAAGAGATCACAGTACAAAGCTGGTTGACATAAACCTTTCTATTGACCAATGAAATAGCTCACAGAGCCTCCGAATAACGCCGCGGAATCATTCTAGGCCAGTCCCGCGTTCAAAGCAAAAGATACAGAAGAGGGATCTGTACAAAGTTCTTAGCTCACCTCCGCGGACCCGTGGGGACTTGAGAGGAATCCAGGGTGAGAGGACTGATAAGGGTTGCCGTTGTAGGAGAGACAGGAAGACCTTATCAGTTGCCCCATGCGCTAGGATAAGCACGAATCGTGCATCTCCGGGAAGTTCTGAAATCGCTCTCGCAACAACCAGTGACTGTTGCTGTCATCTTATCAAGCCCGGAATCCCAGATCCGAGGACCATTAGCATAATATACCTGATGCTCTCGCAGAGGATGAACTAGAGGGGAAGTATTTTTGATGATTCTTCTCTCTTTGCCATGTCGCCGACATCTGCCCCATCCTCGTGTCACAGAGGGATTGCTGGACTTTGTCTGGTTTTTTCAAAAGCACTTGCTCTCCCACTTCTCTATAGACTTCTGAGCATAAAATCATGATTATGGAAAGCAAGTCCCATTCGCAGCGTGACGTTCTTTTAAAACAGTTTTCTCGCCACCCACGGAATTTAACTCTGCGAAAGCGGGACACGACGCGATTCTACGAGACCGTAAAGTTAAGACATCTCTAAAATTGTGTTGAATCATGAAAAAGTATACTATAACCACATTGATCCATCTTCGTGAAAAAGATGAGAGATATAGCGTAAACGGCTTTCAGATGCTCACGTCTGTATGATACGGAGTATTGTTGCTCCAATTCAAGCGCACAATACCGTAATCAAACAGGAACGTGATACCACAGGACAAGGTGAGACGCGGATATAATATTACAAGAGTGATAAGAGACGTCGCATTAGCTCATCGTCGAAATTTCTTCCCTCTTTAGTATACCTGATAGCAAATCATGCGTCTTGTGCAAAACAATAACTGTGTGCGTTGTGATACAACTGACGTGAGGCTGACCTGGTCGGGGCTCGCTTTCGTTAAAGAGGTCAAGCCAAAGCTCGGACCACTGACATATCGATAGACGCAGCAAACATTGTATCACATTTCTTAATTCCGTAGCAACATTTGCTAGGCATTCCCCAAACAGCCGTGTCCCAGGACAACGGGTGAACTCTTACAGTCCGGTGTACTTGTCTTGGAGACAAGGGCTTTTCAGATGCATATTTCTGCCTCTTCCTGGTCGTACTTCAAGTGGCATTCTATACGGAATCCCTAAACATTACGAATGTGGGGGCACGAACCGCAGCATAGCAATCATACAAGAACTCACGATCCGGTCTGAGCAGACCGGAATCGCTCAGGATGGAGCGCCAGAGGAAGAGTTAGTGTCTTAGCTCACTTGGACTGGGAAACCTTATTGCTAACTTGACCTTCTGCGTGGCAGGAGAACTGAGAGAGCTGAACGCTCGCGCATGGAATGGAGAGAAGGGTTAGCAGACTATGGCTTAAAAGCTCTTTGGTTTTTTTCTAACTCCATATCGTAGATGTTTTTGAAGTGAATAAGTCTTTGGATTCCTCTCTGAAAAAGAACACTGCCTTCATCAAACGACTGCGAACCGCAATTAGCGCCACAACCCTGAGTACCTTTGTTCAGGAGATACGTACCCTCAGCCTCCATAAGTATCTGTCGGAGATCATATCAGCTTGCTATGAGGGTTTGTGTAAACTCAAGTCGCCGGGGGAGATTGACGCTGGTGTCGAGATAGTCAGCGCGTTGCACCAGCGCTTTGGGCCTGCCGAATTTACAGAATCTCTAGGTTGGCTTGTTGGAAAAGGTTTGGCGACACCAGATAAATCATTGTTAAAGAGCCTTGCTGCAGATGCTCGGGAGAGAGAAGAAAAGGAACGGATCACAAGGCAGAGAGTCCTCCTGAGGGTTGTGACGGAGCTCTGGTTAGTGGGTGTATTGAGGACGCTGGATGATGTCGCTCGACCGGACGATACCACAAGAGGCAAAGAATCGCTTCCTGGAGCTTCTGTCAAAGCAGTTGACGCCAAATCAAAGACTAATGGGCAAGATAAAGGAGGCGGCGCTGAACCTTTCCCTCTGGAAGTACTCAAGGATCTGCTCGGTCATGACAGGGAACACGCGAATCTTCCGCTGCTTGTAGTGTTCGTAAAGACATTCGGTTGGGATATATTGGGAATAAAAGATATTGTATCAGAAGGACGCAAGACTGTTCAAGAAGATGGTGTTACGAAAACCACAAAGTCTTCAACGGAAGGCGACGAAGAATCTTGCGAAGCACAACAACAAACAACGGACGACCCGCCACTAGCACCACCTGAACTTCAAGAGAGATTTCGAAACATCCTGAAAAGATACTTTGAAGATGTTAAGGCCCACATCATCCGGGACCAGGATGCGATTTCAAAGCAAGCCAGGAAAGATGCAGAGGCATACGTTAAATCTGGGCAAGTATTCGAAGATAGACAGGCCAATTATGAGAAGGCAGTGAAAGCACAAGAACGCTTGGTTTCAAACGCACAGGTTCTTGCGGATGCAATTGGTGGAGAGATGCCCGACTTGAGAGATTCCGAGGATACTTCGACTTCTGGTTCTGGCGGTATCGGTCTTGTGAAGGCTGGGGAATATCTTAGAGGTGAAGGTGATGGCAGCGGCATCTGGGAAGATGAAGAAGAAAGAAGATTCTACGAAAATCTGGTGGACCTTAAAGGAAAGGTCCCCGGGATGTTGCTCGAGGATGGGAAGAAGAAGAAGCCTGAATCCGATGAGCAGGTCGGGAAGAAGGTCGAGACATCTGAACCAGCTCCCGATTCGACAGCTAAACCAGCCGACGATGATCAGTCAACAGCTATTGCAAACAAGACCATCGGAGCACAGGTTGATGCCCTGCTCGCACGGCTCCCTGACCTTGTTACCAAAGACCTAATCGATCAAACTGCCATAGATTTTTGCTTCCTGAACTCAAAGGCATCCCGAAATCGATTAATCAAAGCTGTACAAGATATTCCCAAGGGCCGAAGCGATCTCCTACCTTCCTACTCTCGACTTGTTGCTACGCTTGGCAGATATATGCCCGATGTTACGAAAGGACTCGTGGATCATCTCGATCAAGAGTTCCGAAGCCTACAGCGGCGTAAAGAAAAGGAATTTCTTGGACAAGCTCGTCTCGGTAACATTCGATATCTTGCAGAGTTAACGAAGTTTGGTGCTGTGCCGGAACATGTTATATTCCATTGTCTGAAGGTCGCTCTGGACGATTTCTCAAGGATGAACATTGAAATCATATGCAATCTGCTTGAAAATTGCGGTAGATATCTTCTCCGTAACCCAGAGACCTCGCCGCGGATGTCCTCTTTCCTGGAAACCTTGAAAAGGAAAAAGGCAGTCTTGCATATTGGACAACAGGAGCGTATGCTCATCGAGAATGCGATATACTATGTTGACCCGCCAGTACGAGCAGCTATACAACAGAAAGAGAGGACTCCTATGGAATTGTTTATTCGCAAGCTCATCTATTTCGATATGAACAATCGTAACTATACAAGAGTTCTCAAGCAGATCAGACGACTGCACTGGGAAGAAAAGGACGTGAGTTGTCTCCATCCGTGTAGCAGAACCGTGTAACATGATAGTGAGTTAACAATTACAAGGTTGTCATGGCTCTGGAGAAGGTATTCTCAAAGCCTTGGAAGGTTAAATATGGAAATGTCAATCTCTTGGCTATTCTGGCAAGCGCCCTGTATCGCTACCATCAAGACTTTGTCATTAATGTCATTGATAATCTGCTTGAGTACATCACTATTGGTCTGGAACAGAATGACTTCAAATTTAACCAGCGCCGACTAGCGGAGGTAAAATATCTTGGTGAACTGTACAACTATCGTATGGTTGACCATCCCATCATCTTTGATACATTGTATCGAATCATGACTTTTGGTCATGGTAAAGCACCCTCCAAGCGCTCTTGCTAGATAATTGCTAATCCCTCTCACACAGGTGGTCCACCAATTCCCGGTCGCCTAAATCCTTTTGATATGCCGGATGACTTCTTCCGTATACGGTTAGTTGCTACATTACTAGAGACCTGTGGAATCTTTTTCAACCGAGGCGCTGCGGGCAAAAAGTTAGATTATTTCTTGTCCTTTTTCCAGGTAATGGGTATCTCCGGTATTTATTTGTAGACTCCTCCTAACGTGAAACAGTATTACATATATACGAAAGATGCTCTTCCCATGGACATAGAATTTATTGTTCAGGATGTATTTGCTTTGACCAGGCCTCAATGGAAGTTGGCATCAAATTTGGAGGAAGCAACCCGGGTATTCCAGTTGGCTATGGCCCAAGACCAAAAGACTGCCGGTCTCGATAAAGCTGCTGAGCCGGAGGAGGCAGACAGTGACCAATCCTCCGACGATGGCATGGGAGACGGCGACGGTGATTTGGAGGCTGCTGATCATGACGGCGACGAAGACGACGGATCAGCAACAGGAGATGAGAGTGATGTTAGTTACCGAGCTCATTTATGCTTCCACTTACTAACAACAGTTAGGTTGACGCCGCTGGTGATACCGAGCGATCTGCTCATGACACCGATTCCGAGGAAGAATCAATCGTAGTGACACGAGAGGAAGAACAGATTGATCCTGAAGCGGAGGCTGAATTTGAGCGTGAATATGCCAAAATGATGGCTGAGAGTCTGGAGTCACGAAAATTTGAACGCAAGACCACCTTCGACGTTCCTCTCCCTCTTAGGCGTAAAGAGGGTCATACAACGTCGTCAAACGAATTTGGTGGCGACGAATCTGTGAATGATGATGCCGCTGGAAATGGCACCATGGCATTCTCGCTTCTAACGAAACGTGGTAATCGTCAGCAGGTAAGTGATTCACCATGGTGCGATCTAGCTGGAATATAAGTGATAACGTGGTGTAGACTAAAACTGTATCCCTACCCTCTGACTCTTCTTTTGCAATCGCTATGAAGACCCAGCAGGCAGCAGAAAGAGAGGAGCAACAACGCATCAAGAACCTAGTCCTCAACTACGACCTCACCCGCGACGGCGAAGATCAAGATGGTAATTACGTCCGAGCCAATTTTATTCATAAGACAAATGCTTATGTGTATAAAACAGGTCTCGATAGCGCCCCTTCGCCGCTTGGCTACGGTCGAGCTGATAAGTTCAATAATACTCGTGGGGGACAGAGATCCAGGAAATTACAGCTTAGCGATGTCGACTGGTATGGCTCCCCTACACCGATCAAGCTTGAGTCACCTGGTGAAGAGTTTGCGACAAAGTCGCCCTTCTCATTATCCAGTTATTTTCGTCTGTTGATTACTGGTTGCTGACTAGAGATCTTTATTACTATTAGGACATGATTCTCAAGTTAATGGATGGTGGTGAGATATTTTCTCACTTGCTGCGGAGTTCTAATTCTTCTCTCATGATCGAGCTTGCTCCTGAAGGGTCATAGCCGAGGACCATGATCGTATCCAAGAGAGCCCCTTGGATCAAGTCATTCCTGCATACGATATATTCGAAGACTGGCCAAATGACGTCAGGCACCGCCTTACGAACGTCCGATAGCAGGTGTTATCAAGGAGGTCTATGATGTAGCCACGACTGATCATTAATTGGACCGGATTTTGAATCTGCAGATGGGAAGGTCAAGGGTGTGAGGGGTGAGATATTGTGGGGGAAATAGGCAGCGCATTTAAAGTTTGTAAATGGCTCAACGGTACCAAAGACTGGAAATATAGGCTTCGGACTAATAGTTCTACTTCCTCGCTGCAGGCGGAATACAAATCACAGTTTATCCGAATTATGAATAATAGCTTATATCCTGATCTAAAGTCATCAACGCTATGTTTTCATTTTTCTATCAGTGGTAGTAACTATCTATGAGCGTTTATCAATTCTCAAACAGAGTCTGACCCCGATGTCTGACTCCAGAAAAAAGTAGACACCGAATCTTGACTAGAAAGTTCCAAGGCAACCAATCCGTCCGTGTAAAATTTTCCATTTAACCAACCCCGCGCTCCAAGTCTTCCGTTCCGATTTCATTAAATAATGTGAGCCGTTGTCGCTTGGTCGTTAAGTTCACTTCTCTTCAGCAGCACCCTCCTCCGCGGATGTGGGAGCGTCAGTCATTTCTTCGTCCTTATTTTGGCCTTCTTTCTCTTGTGCTGCTTGTTTTGCCGCTTCTTCCGCTTCCCTCGCTTCTCTCTTCTTAGCCGCTTCAGCCTCGGCGGCTGCTTGAGCCGCTTGGCGCTCTTGTTCTACTTTATCGAAATAGCGTTGAACGATAGGGCCAGCCACAGCACGGATCTCGTCCATCTTCGCTATGTAGACAGCCTTGCTGGCGTCTTCACCCTCATCATAAAGCCAGTCCTACCCTCTTGTCAATACTCCACATCAGATCGGAGAAGCAATGGCACTTACCTCAGCAGCCTCNCAGCTTAGCCTTCAGCTTCGTCTTCTCATCATCGTTTGCAAATTCGGCATATTGGTCATCGATCTTATTCCTCATCTCATAGATGTATGTCTCAAGCTCGTTCTTCTTCTCCTCCGTGTCGGCGACTAGCTTATCTTCCATGACCATGTTGTTCTCGAGTTCCTTAGCGCTTTCTTTAACAGTTGCTTCCATCGAGCCAGTTCCGGATGAAATGGGGAGGTCGCCTTTTCGGACTTGCTTCTTGACTTTCCTTGTCTTTGGTTTCTCTGGTTCAGTCTCCATAGCCTTGAAGGGAGGTGTTAGCAATGTTTCTCCCAGGCGGAGACGTTTTGAAGCGCGTTCATCTTTGATAGAAGCTTGAAGAGGTTGCAAAGGGGAAGAAACATGGAAAGGACTCACATCACCATCCTTCTTCTCTGCATCCTTTTCTTCCGGAATCGGTTCCTCAACTTCCACATCCTCCACATAGTAACCTTGCTCAACGTTTAAGATTCCATGTAAGTTCAATCGAGCCTTCAGTTTGCAGATCATGAAATCGTCTTTGGAATCGGCCTTTACTCCCTTAACGGAGAAACGTCCAATCCAAGGGTTTGTTTTGCCAGGGAGTTGCTCAGGGTTGGCATACTTAGCCTCAAGGTTGAATGGTTCCTTGCGGTAGAACGTAAGGATCTTCGTAGAAGGCATGACATTCCCCTTGTTAAAAACAGTAAGGCTAGTGTCCTCGTCGGGAATATCTGGAGACTTCTCCCAAGTGAATTCAATTGGATAGTTAACAATATCGTGGATGGCGAAGTCCCTGACCCGGAAAACTGGGGAGAGAATGGCACAGCTGAAAGCACATCCTCTGGCAATAGCTTCATCCTGGTTAAGCGTGAAGGATAGAGGCTTGCCAAAGAACT
This sequence comes from Scytalidium sp. 3C, assembly GCA_000743665.3. Classification (NCBI taxonomy): domain Eukaryota; kingdom Fungi; phylum Ascomycota; class Leotiomycetes; genus Scytalidium; species Scytalidium sp. 3C. Next base: position 742,984 of record JMRO03000013.1, on the reverse strand, counting down.
TCTGGATGCGCTCTTTCAGAGCTGGGACACGAGTTGAGCCACCAACAAGCTCGATAATATCGATATCCTCCACCTTCAGCTTCGCATCGGCCAAAGCTTGCTCCAAAGGAACATGGACGCGCTTGAGCAACGGATCAACCAATGCCTCCATCTCCTCACGTGTCATCATACCAGTGACGTCAACATCGTTCATCAAAGATTCGATGCTAAGAGGTGCTTGGGAGTTTGCTGACAAGATCTTCTTCATCTTCTCAGCTGCAGCAGCAACACGCACAAGTGCCTTAGGGTTGGTCTTGATATCAATCTTATATCTCTCCTTAAATTCCTTGGCGAAGTGCTCAACCAAAGCTTTGTCAAAATCTCGACCACCAAAATGACGATCATATGCGGTAGCTTTAACAGCCAACTCTCCCTTTCGGAACTCAACAATCGAACATGTGTAATTGCTGTGTCCGATATCAATGAAAGCCACACGTCTAGGCTTCTCCTCAGCTGATGGGAGGTCGAGCTTCGTGATACCGTAGCCTAGAGCAGCCGCAGTGGTATCGTTCAGAAGACGCAGCAACTTAAGCCCGGCAATCTCAGCAGCATCCATAAGACTTCGTCGTTGAATATCGGTAAACCAGGCTGGGACGCTCATAACTACGTCTGACACCGGTTGCTTCAACTCTGCTGTGGCCGTTTGTTTAATCTTGCTCAGGTACATGGCGACGAGCTGGGTGGCGGTGAATTTTTCCTTCTTGCCTAGGTATGAGACCTCGGCGCCAACTTGTCCATTGATATCCACCAATGGAGCAGAAACATAGTCTTGCTCAATCTGCACATCGGGATCCTTCAACGAGCGACCAGCTAATCTTTTCAATGAGCTGACAGTGTTTTTGAGGTTGGAGATCTCTTGGGTCTTCGCAGGCTCTCCGAGATAACGGGATTTTGGGCCAAAACCAACCAAAGAACTGGTGTAGAGTTAGCTATATTGTTACATTGTAATCAGTATACAGGAACTTACGGAGTAGCTCGATTTGAAACTTCATTAGTTATCTGCATTTTCAGTCAGTATACAAGTCGGTTAGCGGTGCAGGTCCGTTATACATACCACATCGACGCCGCGGTTTCGAGCCACCGCGATGACGGTGTTGAGAGTACCGAGATCGATACCAACAACTGGGAGAAGTTAGCTGAGTCCGCACAGGAAAGTTGAAGTAATCATTGGGCATATCCACATACCACTCATTTTCAGTTGTCGAACTTCTGCACAAAGAGGGGTTTGAAAAGTCCTTGTGGTGAGTACAGCTGGGTATTGCTGCAATAATACAGAGTGTTCGAGGGGGGAAACAGATGAGGATTGTAACAGTAGCGAGACGTTACGGGCTTGATAAAACCAGGCAGTGGTGTAGGTGTTCTAAATTTTTCGAATGTTATTTCGCGGGAGCGGCTAGTCTGCCCCATGCGACCGCCCCGGTTTAACTTGGGTGTGATGAACGAGCGATTCTTCTTGACGGTTCTCGGCGATTCGATGGGACTTTGCAACAACAGGCAGTGCACAGCCTCGCCGCCCTTCTGATTTCTTCTATCACTTCAATAACTTCTTTTGCGTAGCTCTATTCCAAGGAAAAAAATTCTGTTTGAGATACGTGGCGGTGAGAGAGTGCATCTCTCTGGTGGAAGGCTGCAATCACGTGTGGCTCGATAACAACATCGATAAGACCAAATAGGATTAGCGCGTTTTGGTGGGGTTTTTTTAGTCTGTCGCCTTCACGAAATCGATGGAGGGGCAACTTTTAATCTGCGCGAGAGCTAAGGTTGGGAGATGTGCGGATCGCTTCCCCAGCTCCAAAGCCTACAATTCGTCTCATTAATACTCAAGTCTATCTCTTGAGTTCTACCATTGAAGATTAGACTAAGCTTTACCCATCCATACTCATTGCTTTCCCAGCTGAAAGTCTCCAATCACATGAGATTATTCGCGAATCAACCAAGCAGTCATTTTCTGCTATTTTGTCGTTCGCTAATTCAGTAACGCGCTCTATACTCCGTAATGATACTTTTGTCGATATCGTCTGTATTGTCTTCTGGGAGGCCTCGCTCGTCTCTCCATCAATAAGTCATCTTCCCTCACTCTCAAATTATTACCATCACTTTCAAAGTCAATAACCGTGTCTTTGCCAGCCTCAAGGACAGTAGACGGGTTATACTTTGAAGACTGATCATTTTCATTCTCACGGCCCATAACACGAGGCGATGATGGTTTTTCTAAAAGGGCAGCTGTATCAAATATCTGATGAGCTATAGTCTCTTCAGGGATATGGTGATGTGTTCCAGCATTTGACATGTTAGTGTGACTACCAAATAGTCTGGGTTCATTATTCCCACTGGAAGTTGTGAAGTCAATAGGTTGTTGACAGCAATCGTTTGAAAGGTCAATATTGGTCATTTCTAGTGCTTCCGCACTATCTGCTGGCGACAGATTAATCTCTGTGATGTCATGGCTTAGCCGATCCTCTTCTTTCATGGTCTCTGTCCTCCTTTGTGCTTCTAGACCGTTCAGTGCGTAAATAGTTGATCCGTTCAATACTTCGAGGCTCTCTGAAGTTCTAGCTCCATTTTCGTAGGTCATTGAGCTTTTATTCCAGTATCTGTAGCTTCCTTCCGCTCCTCTTTCTGGAATGGAGAAGTGGCCCTCTACCTCCTCTGGAGGTTGTAGCGGGATGGGAGTTCGAGATACAGCGACCCCCTCCTTCTCAATTCCCATAGAGTCTTTGCATGTTTCTAGCACAATATTCAAACCATCTCCGGAAGCCAAGGCTTCCTCAACAACCTGCTCGGATGTTTTGCTCGGGTCAACTGAAGCAACATCTGCACGAGGGCCACCCCATGTTCTCTGGCCAGCAGTAAATATGCCGTAGACCATATAATACCAGTTGAAAAAGGGATTCAATACAAACATGAGGGGATACAACCAAGTTTTCAATCTCTTCAGTTTAATCCCGAGATAGATCATGACTATCCAGTTTAACCCCAGAGATATTGCGATGAAACCCACTGGCAGATCTTTGACCGTCGTGCTTGTCATCATAATCGACACTAGCACAATGAAGAACAGTAGAGCCGTCGTCCGAATCGTATTTTGCATGAACCTAACTAGACACAATACTGGATACTGTCTCCAGATTCTCATATCCGTCAGCATACATGCTTCATTGGTAATAAATCCAAGAAACCAGCGACGGCGCTGCTTAACCAACGATCTAAATGTTTGTACTGCTTCCGTTTTGCAGAAGGCAGAAGTACACATCTGAATCTGGAAACGCCTCTTGGCGCCAATCATGAACAGGTGTGTAAGCCAACGGTCTTCTCCAAGGTGGCATTTGCCATAATCAAAAAGATCTTGACACTGCTCTGCCCTGTCTGCAAAATAGTATTTAGCCATTCGACGAAATGCTGAGAATCTGAGCATTGTCAAGGCCCCTGGTAAACATGTAACAGACCCACAGGCTGATTCCACAGTTCGTTCAAAAAATTGACCATGAATGTACTCAATATCTTGCAGCAGTGTTATGAGGCTGTGGCTTTTGGTGGACGAGGTAATCACTCCCGTCATAGCTAGCATGGTCTTGGGATTTCCTGGACTGAGCTCCTATCCAGTCTCAGTACCCATAAGACCAATTAGGACTTAGCGGCTTACCATTTCGTAGATAAAATTTTGGAGACAAGCTCTATCTAGTATGCAATCGGAGTCAATAAATAGTATGAAGACTTCATCATTATGTCCGAAATACGCGTTATAGACCCTATCAATCAGCATAAATGTAGCTTTTTGGCAATGCCTCTTTCCACCATGTTTGAAACGAGAAACGGTGATGCGTGAGCTTCGATAGATGGTATCGATAATTGAAGGATAGGGATGGAGTCCTGTAGGAACCCCAAGTCTCTCTATAGTCTTCAGGTAAAGTTCATCCTCAAGATCCCCATCAAAGGAAAGAAACAGGTGAATGCACGACGACGGATATTCACAATCCACAACTGAGTTGATGGCGGTTGCCAGTATGTCGGGGTCCTCTTTGTAACCTAATCGCTTGTGAGAAATTCATATAGATGATATTAACTAAAGTAAACTCACAAGGCATTACAACTACAATTTTTGGAGCCGTGTCTTCGTCTAGTGTGTCTTCGATTCGTCTCGTTTTTCTAAACGGATGCATAACCAGTTGATAGATGCAGATTAGCCAAGGGATGGTCAGAAGTGCTGCAAATGACCAGAACCCAAACCATTGGAGAAAAGAAACTAGAGGTAACGGAAAATATTGTGTTATCTGATCGGGTAGTGGAAGTGTGACTATCATGATAGGCAAGTATATGACTCTGAGGCAAAGATTCAGTTAAGATTGCCGAATTCATTGATCACCTTCCAGGGCACGTACCTCAGACATGTAAAAATCACTGCAATCANACACCGCCAGGGTCTTGACCGACCAATGCTCAGCTTTTCTATAGGCCTTATAAAGACAGTATATGAACGCTGCGAGCCAGAGAATCCATTCAAGGCACGCTGCTATCATCACTGATCCCAGGACTGCAGCATATATTATCTATGTTGAATCGCGTCTCAGAACAAGGCTGTTAAGAGCGAAATAATTGACTCACATCTTTTTCTGTCCATGAGGAGATGCTGCTTGTAGACATCATGAATCTCTGAAAGGAATGTGTGGGACGAGAAGGTCAAGGACTTTGTTTGAAAGATTTCTTCGTCGACAGAGCAGGCCCTGGAGCCAAGAGAACTAGCTGAGCAGTAACCCTGACTTCAAATGGAAAATAATCGCTGCCGGTTACCTCTTAGTGAGTCTTTGAATGCTGTAAATCTCCTCAGATTTAAAACAAGCCAAACTTTGCGAAGAATGATTTGCCTAGCCAGGCCGTAATAGGTAACTTCATACCAATAATTCAACAAAGAGCTCCAAATGCAAGTGCCTGAACCGGAATTATACTAATTACTGGGAATATAATCTCCTATGTTAATATGCGTTGAATGGCTCGAATAACAAGGAGGGGAACTTAGAGTGCATCAAAGCTAAAGTTCAGGATATCCTGTGATTCATTACCAGAGCTTCACTAGACCCAAACGATAAACCAACTTGCACGGAACAACTAAGAGGACCCGCTCTAAATGAGAAATATTTCATTTTTAGAACGCCATTTATTTCTTTAATACTATTATACTTATAACTTTTAATGCAAAGACGTATGATGAGGGGAAGTAAAACACGAAAATGCTATGCACCGGGATCCGAGAAATGAGAAGGAAAACCATTAAACAATCTATGCATTACAGTTGATCATAAGAATTTTATCGAGGCTTTAAGTCCCGTTGCCCAACATTCTCTCAACCTAAGGAATGTCAAACACTGGCTTCAATTTCTTAATCAGAAGCCATTCATCGTTGGTGACATCCGCTCTATAGAACTCCTTGAGTGTATCAATACTGGCTCTGCTAATCTGTGAATATAGCATATCCTTTTCCTCGAGTTGACGGCCATAAGTTGGTTGATGTGCCCCCATCTCAATCTTCACAGCGACAGACGGTTGACCCTTCTTACAGACTTGGATCTGTTTGTGGTCACGCTCGATGCCAGAGCTAGGTATCTGGTTAGTCTCACTTGGAAGGCAACAAATCCAATAAAGAGGGAAAAGAACTTACACTCTGCCCAAGCCTATAATCTCCTTAACACCAGTAACAGGATTCTGTTTAACAGCGGCAATAGGAGTATGCATTTTGAGTTGTCCCTCTATGACGTCGACACCCACGACGATTGGATTTGTCTTATTGAATACGGCAACAGGAGAGAGAACACAGGGGAAGACTGCAAGAAGTTTTGACTCTTCCTTCCTCTTCTCATTCAGTTCCTCCATGTGTTTGGTGAATTGATCGAAAAGATGATAAATAATGTCTGCTGTGAAGATCTTGATGCCTTGCTCGTCAGCATATTGCTGCGCTTCCTTATCGATCTTGACATCAAAACAGAGCATGACAGCATAATCCTTGCTCTTTTCCAACATTGTGCCACAGTTCATGACATCTCGTTTGTAAACCGGACCTATACCGACGTTGGCAACCGGAATCTTAGAAACCTTCAAGAAATCAAGAAGAGCTTCAAGAGATCCTAGTGTAGAGGCTTGAACCGTAACTCCACGGCCAGACTTCTCTACTCTACTAAAGAGGGCTCCGAGATCAGATTCTACTTCCTCTTCAAGGTCAGATTCATCGTCGTCAGGACCAACAACTAGCAATCTTGATCCAGCAATGGCACCCTCTAGGCCTGGTGCACTGATCTTAACACCAAGAGCAGCTTTGACCTCCTTGTTATGGACATATGCTGACTTGAGTCGCAGTTCCTTCAGCGGTGCAGGCGTCAATAATGCACGAATATTAGTGGTGATAGCACCATCGACGCCGCAAAGAACAATACGATCTCCTTCTCTAAGAATACCATTGGACAGGATGACATCAATAGTCATTCCAAAGCCCTCGATAGCCTTAACTTCCAGAACAGTACATTGAACCTCCGAGAGATACATGAGCGAACCCACCATGCGCTCTTGCGTAAGCTGGACAATAAGCTTAAGCATATCAGGAATACCCTCTCCCGTATGAGCAGACGTCGGCACCAGAGATACAAACTTGGCCATAGATTTATTCTCGTAGAAGAGTTCAGCGTTGAACCCTTGCTCCGCAAAGGCCAACTTGGTATCCGATACTCTCTTGGCAAACTCGTTCTGAACAGCCTTGTTTTGTAATGCTAAACTGTCCTGGAAGCCGTTGTTGTCCACCTTCTTCCAACCGTAAAGACGATCTATCTTATTCAGCGCCACAATAAATGGAGTCTTCCTATCGCGTAGCAGCTTCATGGATTCTAAAGTTTGGGGTTCCAATCCATGCATAATATCGACAACGAGAATGGCAATATTGCAAAGGGAAGATCCACGAGATCGCAAGTTAGAGAAAGACTCGTGACCAGGAGTATCAATAACAAGGAGACCAGGCACCTTGAACTCAAAGCTATTGTCCTTGTTGATAACTTGAGTCTTTTGTTTGATAGCATCCACAGGGAAGTAAGTGGCTCCAATTTGCTGCGTGATTCCACCCGCTTCGCCTTCTTGCACATTCGTTTGTCGAATTTTGTCGAGAAGCTTTGTTTTTCCAGTATCGACGTGTCCCAGGATACAGCAAATGGGAGAACGAAGATTGTCTTTTGAACGGGCTGCCAATGCTGCAGCATGTGCCTTTTCACGTCTCTCGGCAGCTTCTTTCTTTTTCTGTGCAGCAGCAGCCTGTGCAGCTGTTTCATCTTCATCCTCAGAAGACTCATCAGTTTCGCTCTCAGGTTCCACCGCTTTCTTTCCCGTGGCACGGCTCTCCACAGGGATCTTGCTCTCAGCTTTGCCATTTGCAGAAGTTGCAGGAGGCTCTGGCTCTTTTTGTTTGACTTCCTCTTTCTCATCCTCAGAATCGGCATCCCAGCTTTCTTTCACATCGTCATCTTCTGCTGCTGCCGCAGCTTCCCAGTCATCAGGTTCGCTGACCTCTCCTTCCTTTGCTGCTGCGGCTGCTTCTTGCTCCGCCTTCGCTGCCTTTTCTGCTGCTTCTGCAGCTATCCGTTCTGCTTCCTTGCGTGCACGCTCGGCGGCCTCAGCCAGTACTCTCTCTTCTTCAGCCTAGATTGTATTAGACCTGGCATTTGCATTACGTGTGATAAAACATACCTTTGCCTCCTGAGGGTTCTTACGACCAGGCTTCTTCTTCTTATTATCGTAAACGACCTTTTTCTTTTCCTCAGCACCCTCTAAGCCGCCAACTTTGATACCAGCAGCAAGCATTTGCTTAAGTTTCATCTCATTCCTTTGCTTCTCTTCTCGTTGTGCCTTTGTAAGATACGTCCCTTCTTTCTTCTGCTGTTCGATCCGTTCTTTTTCTTTCTGCTTCTTCAATAATTTAGCTTCCTCCCTTCGCTTCTGCTCCTCTGCCTCCCGCCGCTCCTCCTCCTCGATGCGGGCCTTCTCCTCCGCCGCGAGCCTTGCTTGTTCTTCTTGTTTCCGTCGAAGTTCTTCTTGTTGCTGTTGAAGTTTCAGGATCGCCGCTGGGACTTTCTTACCTTTGCCAGCAGCAGTTGGCTTTACCGCTGGTGATTCCTCCTTCTTAACTTCGACGGGTGTTGCAACTTCCGGAGCTTTAGCTGTTGGCGCTGCAGTCTTCTTTTTTGCCGCCTTTCGATTGCGAAGTTAGTCAAACCAACAAAATCAGACAAAGGTACTCACATTTTCCTTCTTTCGCTGCTTTTCACGTTCCTTCTTTGCCTTCTCCTTCTCTTTCTTCGTCATGACATGACCGTCAGCTGCTTTTTCATCTTGATCATCATCATCCACTTCCTCTGCTTCTTTGGTGGATTTGGCAGGCGCTGGTTTTCCTTTTCCCTTCTTTGCTGGCAGCGCAAACTCATCGTCAATCGAAGCTTCTTCAGGGGCTTTAGTTCCTAACTCGTTCTGTTCTTCTGTTGCTGGTGATTCGCCTTCGACAAAATCATTCTCCTGTTTGCCTTTCTTTTTCTTCTGTTTCTTCCTCATCATAGCCATTAAACCGCCTTGCGGAAACTCATCCTCCGCGTTTGCTTCTTCGGGGGCTTTGTTTGGCTCTTCAGGAGCAGATGCTTGCTCTGGTGTCTCCCCTAGCTCGGCCTCCCAGTCATCTGCTTTCTTGTTGGTCTTCTTTTTGGGTGCCATCTTCACCGATTTCGCACTCGGTAAAGAATCCTTTAAACGATGGTACTTAGAGAATGGATATCCGCAACTTTGGAAATTCAAGAAGCGTGGCGTAAAGAAAAGTAGACGATTCAGGAAGCCCCGATAGAGAGCGGATGTAGAGGCTCCCTTAAGAGTGCGGTGGTATGATTTGCTCACTAGATACCCAAGGGGTAAAAAGTTGCTGCTCTATTTTCTAGGAAAATCCCAAGAAATGGAAACCTGGTGCGGGGCACAGGAACAGTGTGCGACTCACTGTACGCGATAGAGGGTGACTGATACGCTAACTTAAGCGAGAACTGCCTATGATCACGGTTGCGATACCCAGACTCGCCGGAATTCAAGAGCAAACATTAGGAGAAAAGTGTTTCTAAAACGAGAGACAAAGATTAAGAAGAAATTGAATTAACCCAACTATACCAAACTGTATTTCCATTCCTTGCATACGGAGTATATAGACCTATTGTCGCCGCCAGTACAAATTCTCATTGCAACACAGACAAGGACGTCACAGAGACAAGACACCGGAGAGTTCCGTGCAGGGATTCACGCGGCAAGTCGCAAGCTGTCCGGAGCTCAGGACTATCAACGCGCAACTCGATGAACCACACACAAAAACTTTAGAGTGCTCCTGCGATCAACATGTCTGGGGCAGGATATGATGTAGTAGTTGACGTCGATGAAGAGGTGAGCTGAATTACTATTTGCCTAACTGTGGCTTGAGGACATCACTAACGTCCTTTCAGGGTGATCTAGGTCATACAGATCTCCAAGAAGATCTCGAGTTCCATTCCTCCAACTTCAATGATAACCCATCTTCTAATTCCCGAAAGCCTGCAGGGCCATCGGGCCTTCCTCAACCAGCAACATCCAGCGGCGGCTCTTCAAAACGCTACCTTTGGAGTCTATCATTCTATGCACAGTTCTTCGATGTAGACACGAGTTCAGTGTTGACCCGATGTTGGGCAGCTTTGTATCCGCGGGCCAACTTCCTTGATGTTCTAGAGGGAAATCCCGACCTCTATGGCCCATTTTGGATAGCAACAACAGTGGTATTTATCTTGTTTCTAGGCGGCACGATCAATCAATATTTGGTATCTATGGGGAAAGAAGCATTTACATATAACTTCACATTATTAAGCGGTAAGGCCAGACACCGTATTCCTTCGATGGATTATTTATCACAAAGAACAAGTAACTAATTTTGATAATCAGGAGCTGCTGGCCTTATATACGGCTATACTCTCGTTATCCCCGTCGCTCTCTTTCTAGCTCTAAAATATTTTGGCAGTGAATCGGCCAATCTTCTCGAATGTTGGGCATTATACGGCTACTCCAATCTTATTTGGATCCCAGTAGCTCTGATTGCGTGGTCTCCGATTACGATCTTGAATTGGGTGTTTGTAGGCGTAGGGTTCGGCCTTAGTGTTGCCTTCCTGTTAAGGAATTTATACCCTGTTTTAAGTGCGACAGATAAACAGACAAGCAAAGCATTATTAATCCTTGTTATTGCTCTCCATGCCGGATTGGCAATTGCAATTAAGGTCCTATTCTTTGCGCATGGAAGCTGGGCTCATAAGTCTGAACCACAGGGGGATGATACTGTGCCAACATTTTAATGATGGACTAGGGATCTTTGTAAGAATACGGCAGTCAATGTTGCGTGGCTGGGAATCGAAGTAAAGAGTCCACGCTTCCGGGGCGATACTTATTGTTCACCGGAAACTACTGAGTGTCATCGAATTGAATTGTTAATGTATAAGAATTTTTCATCCAATTGTTGGATCCAGTATCCTTCAGAGAGTCTAATAAAGCAAATATCTACTCTTATACACACGTTAATATGTCAAACTGCATTCAACTGTTTGTCTTTTATCAGCGAATGCTTTACTATTTTGTACCGGCTCTCTCGCTGGGGCCACCTTTACCCTCCCAATCCAACCAGCTCCCAGGGTACTCCCCAATGTTTTGCCAGCCAGCTTGTCTAGCTAATTCCGCAGATGCTCTACTTCGAACTCCCGATCTACAATAGAAAACTATCTCCTTATCTTTTGATGGTCTATCAAACCCATTTCGATCCTCAAATTCCTCCGCTGTAACAAAGAAAGCATCCGGTTGCGATTTTACAGGGATATTGATGGAGCCAGGTATCGTTCCTGTAGCTCTCAGCTCTTCAGGTTCACGTGAATCTGTAGCAAGATGTTAGATGTAGAGAGCAGCAGCCAGGACGCGTCCAAACTACCAATTAATATGCGATTCGGATCAGGATTTTCGATGAACTTCTTCACCTAGACCAACCAGTCAGTACTTCCCTTCATTTGTAAGACCTAGTGAATGTCATAATACATCTTCAAAGGCATATATCTTACTCGCAGATCCATCTTGTGAGTAAAATCTTAGCTGCGTTTGCCGTGAAACAGGTACTGTTAGCCTCGTGCAGGGATTTGGAGGTGCCTTAAATGCCCTAATTGGGCGTGGAATGGATAGACTTGTAGTCCGTAACAGTAAAAGCCGAGAGATACGAGATGTGGCCATTGTTAATGTTGTGGTGTTAGTTGCTTCACTTGAATTCACAGTTGAATTCGGCAAATTACTGTCGTTGAGGTACCGAAGCTTGCGAAGCTGGGATGACGAAATCTGGGGTACATTTGCAGCAGTCCTGCATTAGACGGCTTTGGGCATTGCAGTTCAAACTAGAAATTACGACAAACTGGTCAGCGGCGTGACAAGGACACTTATTAGTATTTTGTATCCTATACCATACGCTCAAAACAGGAATACAAAGAGCCACTTGTTGAAAGTTTTCCAATTATCTAATCCGCCTTTCGATTAGGTTAGCGAGAGCCCTGAAGCTCAATACATACAAGATATTCCCCTTTGCCCCTCATTACCGGTTCCCGGAGAGGATCGCAGAAGTCACAATTCGATACCATCATTTCGGGTGGAGAGAGCGACGACATCTTGCTCTGGGTTAAAACAGACAGCACTACAGGATATAACGAGGGCAAACTGATGGGCCTAAATTTTCGCAGAGCGATGTCACTTCATTGGACCTCGGGCAATTAATATCCATCAATATCCCCAAAGAAAGAATAATGTTTCAACCGATGTCCCATTGCTTGTTCATGCTATTGCAATAAATACAGCCTGGCTTGCAAGAAACCTTCTTTCCCCAACCTGTCGAGACGACCCAAACGCCAAATGAGCGAAACATCTATTTCAGCTTCTTCTTTGGTCGCAATTGGTTGGTGTGGCCGCACTTCTTCTTTCTGCAGTTGGTAGCACGTGGTGGAAGACGAGCCTAGTCCTCAGGTTAGTCATTTCCCAACCTATTCGAGCCCATGATCACATACATAGCACTTTCGGCAAATCATCTTCTCGCAGTTATATTTGCTGGCCAAAGCCTTGAGAGATGGCTCGATGATACCACCACGGAGACGGAGAACCAAGTGAAGTGTTGATTCCTGTGAGCAACGTCAGCCAAAAGAAGTTTCACGATGCGAACGACCTCCAATAAATCCCATCCGAGTGTCTCGCTCCGAGTTTCATCCCGCAAGCCTCGATATTCGAACAGTCCCAACTAACTAGAAAGCAATTATTTGCGCCGTACCTTCTGGATATTGTAGTCTGACAGGGTTCGGCCATCCTCGAGTTGCTTTCCAGCGAAGATCAATCGCTGTTGGTCCGGAGGAATTCCTTCCTTATCCTGGATCTTCGACTTGACATTGTCGATGGTATCGGACGACTCCACCTCAAGGGTGATAGTCTTCCCCGTAAGGGTCTTGACGAAGCTGTGTTATAGATATTAGTCTTGCGATGCACATTTTGTCAAATATCCGATAAGTATATTGCTCTTACATCTGCACTGTGGATAATAGTCAGTATTAATATTTCATGTAACGTATTCGGCAAATTTATTCTGGGAAGTATGGCGACTTACTGATTGTGGTGAATTATGCTGATCTCTGATGTTGAGGTTGTCGATTCGGATGAAGTTTTGAGAGTTTGTGGGTGATTTAACCCTAGACGAGTTTTTGCCTCAGGACTCAACACCCCGTTCAGAGCATTCCATCCCACGCCGTCTTAATTTAGCAGTCACGTGATTGATTCCAATAACTCTGAAAAGTCTCCTTGATACTCAGGCGTGTCAGGGCATTTACGGACTGTGCTGTGGATTGCATTATAGCTTGGACCTTGGTATCGCATATCTCTAACGCCAGGCTGCTGCAATATTTTACACTTATTTTTACAACAACAAGAATACAGCGTTACCCGCAACCACACCATAGCGTTATATCGCCTCCGAGTCGTACTGGGCCCTCAAGCTTGTGATTCTCCTCCTCTCTGCCATAATCCAACTCTGCAGGCGCGCCTCTACCTGGAATGTGCCCTGGAGTATAAGTTGAACAGATACGCCAGCAAGGTTTGCTAAGTAAATATTAGAGTTTAACATCTTGGATCATGTCTGAAATTCTGTAACTGTTACAAAATAACTTACCAGCTTTCTCATAGAAGACTCTGGCGACCTCGGGAAGCTGCTGTATGGTACGATAACGCTTATAAAGATGCCCGGCTCTCAGGGATTCTTTTGAAATTAGGTCATCTTCGTGAAGTGGTTTCTGCCAGATCAAGGTGCTCTGGATTTCCCTTAGTTTTTGTAAAAGATCCTCATCTGAAGGCTTGTCTTCCTTCTGCCCCGGCTGCTGATCATGTAGGGGGAATAGTTCGAGTATCTGTTCGGCCACTAAGACAGTTAGACTGCTGAGTAATAGCAATGGATTTTGGGAATTTTACTTTTCGGCTTCTTGTCATCAATCCAGGTTTTCTGATACCAATTCAAATAATCGTCCAGGCTTTTCCCATCCATGGTTAGTATGTCAGCACCTGTGACTTCCACCTCTTTCCCGGGGCTGATTCCATCCGAAGACTTCTCAGTCATAATTTCGCCCCATTTTCGCCAGTTTATTTTTACAGTGGTCGGATCTAATTCATCTTCAGGGAGTCTGAATATATTGTCAAATGGTTGGCTGAGCTTCGTTGCAACAACTATGAGGCATATCAATTGCAGCTCGGGATAGTCCAGTACTCTGTATCTTCTTTTTGCAATGGGATATCTGAACTCAAAGCGAAGGAGCTCTGCAAGGCGCTTCACAGCATTATATATCTCAACTAAATTTTGACATCAGTATCAATACAAAAGGAAAGAAGAAAGACACACACCAGGTAACCCCAGGTCCCGTATAGTTCTGAATAACAAAGGTGGAGCATTTAACGAAGGAAAAGTCATTTCAAAATGATGATTGAAAAATTGAATGAATTCGAGTGTAGTAATTTGGACATCTTCTCCTTTTATAGCTGATCGCACTTCTAGGGACGCATGGTAGTGGGATGGTAAATGCGATTTCATATCTTTTGGGATCTCTTGTATCTATAAAAGTAAATATTTAAGGAACTTTATTATCCAGGTAGACAGCGGAGGGTATGCCACTGTTCACAGAAAAGATTAAAAAAACAAAAAACTTACTGCTCTAAAATAGGCCATTTCCTGTGTCCTTGCCCACGTCAATACGTCTCCCAAGGTAACTGGCAGTCTCAGAAGAAGGATGCCCAGGTAACAGAATACCAGCGTTTCGATAAGTTTTGGCAGCTTATTCGAAGCCCTCACCACTCTCTTGAGTCTCCTTACAGTCCATGATTTCCGCTCCGCTGCGTCTAATCCACGATCTTCTCCTTCGCTTGCAGAAGAGAATCCAGAAGTACCGGTTCCCGAGCTGTATCCACCTTTGTCCTCGTTGTGTTTCAGGAATGTCCTGACTCTTAAACTCCACAAATCTCTTACCACAGTTTTCAATTCTTCTGGGCAAGCCTTAGTGGTAACCATCCAATGGCATTGCTTCCATAAAATTAACTGGAAACATTGCAAGTACAGATCAATCGCCTCATCTCCAGAAAAGACTCTTTCCACACGCTCTCTTTCTTCACGTTTCTTCCGAGACTTCTTACCCTGCGTGCCAAAGTCATCTTCATCTTGCTGTGTTAAAGTGAAATTCTTTGATTCAGTCAGAAAATATGCTCAATAGGTTTTGGCAGTGAAACAAACGGCTTGTGCGTGACCTCTCTGGCAAAACTTCTTGCCATCTTCGATATAAAATCTGTGCGCGCGGCAGCCTTCCTCGGTACAATTTTCACCTCTAGGAAATCTATGATACTCTACATGAGAGGACATAATAAAGAGCGATTAGAATACACTTCTGCTTTCAAGACATTCATAATTATAAATTATCCTGATCGCGGTATGATGGGTTTGGTTTGCAGCATCGACTACGGTAACGGGAGCGACACGCTGAAGTCAAAAATTCTCTGTTCGCCTCACTCTAATGGTCGGCTCTTCTGGCGATATAACTTTCAGCAGCCGAAGGCACCAATAACACCAACACGAAACTAAAGTTAGGGCGAATATCACGTCACAAGTCATCCGAAAGTTCTGATTTGATAAAACATCGATTTCTACAGGATATGTTTTCACCACATCCGAAAGCGTCCGCTTTCTAACTACGCCGGTCATTCATGATCATGTAGCATCGAGTGTAACAACGGGAAGAGGACTTTGACAACTCCGAAAAGACATAATAAGTGATATCAATGCTCAGAGCGATCCTCCTACGCAACGACCATCAGAATGCAGATATCCGAAAATCACAGAGAATCCATCAAAATTGAGAGAATCTAGTGATCTGCCGAGCGGGCTGCCTGCAAATATAACGTAATGCCATTGCTGGCAGGTGGTCGATGTCGTCAATTCTCATCATAAGAAGTGGTTTAAGCACGGGGAGCCTCCTTGGCTTCAACTGCAGCCTGCTCACCCATGGCAGTAAGGACAATGACATCTAGATGAAAGAGAGAAAGTAAGAACTATGTTCCATATCATCATTATCACCGTGTACTTACTGGTGTCCTTCTCTTCCTCAGTGAAGAGACGGTTAATCTTCTCGCCAATTTCTCCCTCGGGAACCTTAACGTCATCCTTGGTCTCGCCGTCCTCAGACATCAAAGAAAGGAAACCATCATCGGAAACATCGAGCTGCAATAGCCATCTCTTAGCACCGATCAGAACAATTTTTAGCGGAAAAAACTTACGAGTTGGTATTCCTTGCGGGAAACGTTAGGAACATCCATGTTGTGGGTGGAAGGGCAGAGTTCTTCCAGTTTTTTGCCAGTGAAGATATCAATGGCAACAAGATGGACTTTGGCGTGGCCGTGCTTGCCAGTCTTGGAGGTAGACATGTCGACGATCTTGCAAGGGCGGTTCTTGATAACGACGAAACCGTTCTTCCTCAAAGCAGAGCACTGCATGGGGAAGGTGGCCGAGGCACCGGCATCGGCGGACTCGAAGGTGTGTTCATGCTGTTGTGATAAATAGTCAGCTCAATATGTAGTTTGGAGTTTGAAATTTGCATGTCTCGACAATGCGCCCAACTGGTGGCGGGGGCACATTGTTGTGTGCGGGGTCCTTTTTGGAGAAAAACCTACCTGAGCATCATCCGCCATCTTGACTAGGTGCGCAAAGTAGAGATGAATAGAGAGAAGGGGCGAACGAGTAGAAAAGGTAGAAACGAGAAAAGAGAAATGTGATAAGTGAGGCGAAAAGAAGTTGTTTGGATTTTGAAAAACGAAATCGAACTTCTAGACAGGATTGAAAGTGTGGGCCAGTAGCGACTTTTAGCAAAGTGGAAGTATCAAGACTAAACCGCTTTTATCCCTTGGTGTACTAGTGTGCTAGGGTAGGCAAAACAACCAATGATAAGCTGCCATTAACGGCGAGCTGCAGCCTTGCGCCGTGTCAGAATCGCTACCAGTCTGAGATTAGATTTACCAAGGAACTCACTATGACACTCGAACAAGAGTCTTAAGAGATATGTCACTGGGTTGGCAATGACTCTTATGACACTGCATCATCTTAAGAAGCTGGGTTTCAGAGCCAGCTAAAGAACCAGGGCCGACATGTGGTTGGATCGTCTCTCTGGGCATTCCGCATCGGCTGGCCCGTCACCCCCGATATCACGGTCATACTCTCCAGCACCTCGAAGAGCCAGCAACCTTACGCCTGTTTCCGCGAATCAAAGACCTTCTTTCAATCCCAGGTCATCCTCCCTCTCGCTGGTTTCCAATGATTCGACTACATCTTTATTGACGTCAAGGCGAAACAATGGACCAGCTCTCAAGCAATCCGCAGTAGCAGATCCCCCAGATCTCGCAACGGCCTTGAATAAAGTTTTAGGAGGTTATGGAAGGACTGCTTATGACTCACAGCAATCTTTAGTGGATCAGAGAGAGGCATTGGCATTGGATGGCCAGAACTTCGACTTCGGAGGTTTGACCCTGCGACAATTGGCGAGGGAAGCTCCAGGGGAAATACATGTCCATTCGCAAACAGTTGATGAATACCGAGCTGACACAAATAAATTCGAGGACCTCCATAAATCAATATTAGCATGTGACGGTATTCTCAATTCTGTTGAGATAAACTTGACGAATTTCCAGAATGACCTAGCGG
Source organism: Scytalidium sp. 3C (assembly GCA_000743665.3). Classification (NCBI taxonomy): domain Eukaryota; kingdom Fungi; phylum Ascomycota; class Leotiomycetes; genus Scytalidium; species Scytalidium sp. 3C. The sequence goes on along the minus strand of JMRO03000013.1, from coordinate 725,643 downwards.
CTGTTTCGGCCGAGATTGAGACATTGCAAGCGCGATCAACGGCTTTAGGGGTAAGATTGGAGAACAGGAAACAGGTAGAGAGCGCAATAGCTCCGGTGGTAGAGGAAATAAGTATTTCTCCCGCGGTGGTCAAGAAAATAGTTGAAGGCACGATAGACGAAGCTTGGGTTCGAGCTCTAGCAGAGGTTGAGAAGCGATCTCGAGCGATGGAATTGAAAGCCAAAGAATTTGGCAACGTTAAAGGACTCCTAGATCTAAAGCCACTCCTTGAGAATTTAGTATCGAAGGTGGGATCGTCATCACCGTCATAACTGCATCAAACTAATATTCCCTTCAGGCACTTGAGAGGATACGAGATTTCCTCGTAGCACAGATAAAGGCTTTAAGGTCTCCAAACATTAATGCCCAAATTATTCAGCAGCAACACTTTCTTCGATATAAGGAACTTTTTGCCTTCTTGCATAGGCATCACCCCCAGTTAGCTGAAGAAATCGGTCAAGCCTACACCAATACTATGCGTTGGTATTTTATAACCCAGTTCACCCGTTACCAAAAAGCGCTCGAAAAGATCAAGATCCACGCCGTGGACAAACATGATGTCTTAGGACAAGATGACGGTGTTCGGAAATCCTCAACGATGTCCAGCTCAAAAGCTGGTTTCCCTCCTCATGATGCCTTTAATCTGGGACGCCGTATTGACTTGCTGAGAACTTCAAACCAGACGGCTCTATCCTCATTTCTCGCCGAGGATGATAAAAATACACATTATTTGGAGTTTCCATTCCGGAATTTCAACCTCGCTCTGGTTGACAACGCATCCGCGGAATATTCTTTTTTAACCTCATTCTTCTCGCCATCCCTGTCTTTTGCGGCTATTTCACGATACTTCAATCATATCTTCGAACCAACGTTTGCCCTTGGCCATAGCTTCACGAAATCATTAACTTATGAAACCTATGACTGCTTAGGACTTCTTCTTTGCGTGAGATTGAACCAGCACTTCGCATTTGAATTACAACGTCGCAAAGTGCCTGCAGTAGATGGGTATATTAACGGCACTGCTATGCTCTTATGGCCACGATTTCAGGTGGTTATGGATCAGCACTGTGAGTCTGTCCGCCAGGCAACAAATAGCATCACGATTCGCAAACAGTCTGCGGCAGAGCAAGCCAAACAGTCTGCCGCACCACATTTCATGACACAACGTTTTGGTCAGTTTGTACAAGGTATCCTAAGCCTCAGCACTGAAGCTGGGGATGATGAGCCTGTCTCCACAAGTCTGACGAGACTACGTGGTGAAATCGAAGCTTTCCTAACGAAATCAGGAAATAGTATTGGTGATCCAAGGAAAAAAGTTAGATTTCTTTATAATAATTATTCCCTTGTGTTAACGATTATTGGAGACGTTGAGGGGAAGTTAGCGTTGGAACAACAGGAGCATTTTAAGGATCTCAAAAAAGAGTTCGAAGGCGACATGTAATGTACCCAGTCAGGCTGTATACTCTATAGACAGATAGAACTACAATTCAACCAACCAATAGAGTCTTACAAAATCTCAGTGTCCGTAATAGCCTGACAACTGTTTCCATAGCGCGCCAAGCACCCCAGCTGGCCGCTTCCGTAGCCAGAATGCTAAAACGCCAACTAATACCGCCATTCCAACCATGCCAGCAGGTCTACGGTACTTCCATAATGTCACAAATACCTCTTTCTTCCGCTCCGCCCATTTAATCTCTTCTACTTGTCTCATAAAATACATGTGCCCATCTTCGATCGTTTGGCTGACAGCCCTGTCCACCCCGAGGGTCGTCTTCAATACGCTGGATCTGGATATCGCTCTCCACCGCCTTAGAGTCTCTGGCGGGTGATCTTTGTAAAGTGTGACTGTTTCCGCGACGAGTTTTTCAAGATCAAGGGGTTTGGGAAGCTTTGAAAGAATCGAATGTAGCATTTCTGGCTCATCTGATGGGGTTTCGAAAAGCTCATCTGTGCGTTGAAGAATGATTTGTGAAAACATATAAACAGAGAACACTGCTTCTCTTGCTAGTAGGACATCAAACAGACGTGATATGCCACTATACTCCTCTATGTCGTGTGCATACATTGTCAGGGTGCCTGATAGAGCGAAGAACGGTTGGGTTTGCGACAAGTGTTTGCTCAGCATTGGATTAACCGCGTATAGAATTTCAGGTATTAGGTTGATTTGTGCCAAAGCGGGAGAAAGTGTCGGGAGCATAAAGTCCCTGATGCGCAGAGTTGAGAGCCTGGCTACAGCTGATGCCCTTGTGCGTTGGTCAAGAACCAGAAGGAAAACTTGGCATATATCATGGTAGCCTTGGAAATAGCAGAGATATGGATACCGTCTCAGTACTTCGTTAATCAAGTCGGATAGCTCCTCTTTTCGCTGGTCTAATTCCTTTTGTGATTGGTCTAAACCACCGCATAATTTAATAGGTGTACCCAAATGCGATGGAAAAAAGAGACCTACATACCATCAGGATAATATATGAATGATCTTTCTACATCTAGTTTCACCTGCCCTTCATCTCTATGTTCTGGCAGATTCCTCCAGTTGGTATCCGACTTCAGGTCGGAGTCGGTACAGCCAAGTAATAGAGGCCCTTTTCGAGGAGTCAGTGGTATAAGAGGAGCATTTCCGTGTAATACGAACATGCCTGCCGTCGAAGATCATCCGAACAAAGGCCATCTTTAGAAGTTGCTAATTCTCGCAAAGCACCTATGTCTTTGAGCCTACAAGCATCAAGTATACTCGAAACTTTCCCATTTAGCTCCTCTGGCGTAGACGGATCAGATGTAGATTCAGAGCGAACTCCGAGCTTCTCATCTAGTCCGCTAGCTGCGCCATTAAGCTCCATATTGGTTGACACAGATCCATGAGCAGAGACTATTGATGAAACTGCAGAGGAAACTCATATCAGGGGAAACTCCAGTTAAGCTCACGTCTCGAGGTAAATTAAATGCCTGAATATTGAGGCTTACATCGAAGCGGGCCTTTGGACCCCAACGAGTGAATGGACGTGATTCAGTCCCTCACTAATTATTTATCAGACAAGCTCTATCGCAGCCTGGTCCAATCTATATTCGATGCCTTACATTTTCTGTTCCTCGATTCAATCAGTTTCTGGAACCGACTTGTATCTTCTACATGGATATCTAAGTGTCTCATCGAACATAGATTTTGGTCGCGTTCTATTTCAGGTCGTTGATACCCCTCTGTATTATTGTCCCCAAAGGACCTCGAGATGACTGTGGACCACTAGTCTGCTTCTAGCACCGATATGGCCCTAGAAACCAGCTTGCTGGTGAATGGAACATGGACCACCAGAATGGTAGATATCGATTCTGTCCTCCGTCATCATGACGAAAAGGATCTGGAGGCCAAAAGGATGGATTTCATGAAATCACAAGAACCTCCAGAATATGGGCTTTTGAGTCAGACAGTTATATGTAGCCCCCTTGTCCATTGGATCCTCCCAGTAAGCCTCAGGAGTCCCAGTATAATTGACATCGCTTTTATTGGGGTAAGCAAATCTCACAAGTTGGACATTCCTTTTAAATTAAAGGGCTTCTACAGCCCTTTCTTTTCTTTCTGGCTACGCATCGTTCGATGTATTCTTTTGATCTAAGTCCGGTTTAGGAGGGTTGGTATGAATTTTGTGCTACTGCTGTTTTAGCGGTCTGCCTTCCACCTCTAAAAACCAGACTATATCTAACTTGGTGGCCCCAAAGATACATACTGACTTTAAAAGGATGAATTTGTCCAAATCCGGGAGTTACAACCTAACGGGCATCTCCGAGATGTCATTCGACGGGAACACTTCGGTGCTCGCATTCGAAACGCTCGAGTAGTAGGATCTTTGAAGGCTTATTCTCGAGACGCAGGGATATCGTATCAGGACGATAAGATTAAGCTCGAGAAAGATGATTCTGACGTTAGCATGAAAAGCGGTGAATACCAAGGCCCAAATAATCAACAGCGTCTTGCGGGGCAATTACCCCCTCAGTTTATCCTTCTACAATTAGAAACCGGGGATTCCATATTTCTAATGCTGCGCAGCTCATATAACGACGGACTGGAATTTGTCGTAATCCGGCATGAGCTCGTGGAGAGTACAATGGCACTCTTGCAACCCGGGATGCATCTGGCTGTTGATCCAAGTTCCAGATATATGGCGGTCGGATGCTCTGAGCGTCAGTTTGCTATCTACGCATTGTATCCAAGAGAAAATTTAGCGCGGCAGCATACTGATGGGAATGAGATGCATGTGGTCGAGTCCCATACGGTTATTAATTTTCACGGTATCATTCATAAGATGGAGTTCTTATATCCATCTGCTGATGATGAAAACCATATCATTCTTCTACTGTTGATTATCCACAAGGGTAAAACACGAATGGTAGTTTATGAGTGGGAGGCAGGGGCGGATCTTGACAAAGTAGTTCCTCACAGCCAAAAGGGGCATTTATTGGCAAAGTCGCGAGAGATACCTCTATTACTGATTCCTCTGACCATCAAATCCGCCTTCATCCTAGTATCTGAGGATCTAATGACAATCTGTCAAGGTATTCTCCAAGGCAGCCCTGTCTGCATAGATTTCAACACGAGGCTCGATCGACCTACTTCATTGCATCATGGTGCCTCAGTACCTCTCTGGACATCGTGGACACGCCCTAGTCGGCTGCCACACCATACTGCTAGCCGCGACGACCTGTACATAGTTAGGGAAGATGGATTGGTCAAGTTCCTGGAGATCGATGCAGATGCGGATGACTTTATAAGAGCCGACATGAACATTGGCCAGCTTGGCCGTAACAATGGAACCGCTCTTGCAAGTGTATATAATGAGAACCCTGATGACTCCACAAAGACTGGAGATTTGCTTATTACCGGAGGCGATTCTTGTCCCGGAGGGACGTACATGGTAAGTCCCTTTGAGAACTGTTTACCCTCATTTCAGCGTGCAGGGCAGTTCTCCAGGCCGGATGTATTTGACACCTAACCGAACTATTACTGACAGTGTCCAAATGATCCTAGGTTCGTGCGAGGCAGTCTCCTGTGTTTCTTCAAACAATCCAGAACTGGTCTCCGTCAGTTGATTTTGCGACGACAGCTGTAAGTGAGGACCGAAATTACATTGAGCCACTTCCCCACAAAGACTCCGTTCCCAAACCTGATCGAGTATTCTCATGTGGGGGCAAAGGATCTCAAGGTGCTATCACTGAATTTAGGTACGGCTGGGAAGCTAGCCTTGGTTTAGAGGTCGACTACCAGACTGCCATATCAGATCTCTGGGCTTTCCAGTCGTCATTGAATCCAGAGCTGCTCAACGGTGATGGGTTCCTGTTTCTTCTCTCCTTAGCTGACCGATCCGCTCTGTTGAACCTATCAAATGATGCGTCAGATATAATGGAGGTGGATCAGGATTCAACTCCTTTCGATCTGGGTTCTCGAACTATTGTTGCCAGCAACAATTCTGATCGTATCATTCAGGTAACGGAAAGGTCGATTGTATTTGTATCAGAGAATGATGTGTAAGTTGTCTTTTGTTTCATATCTCTGTGTATAGTCACTTCAAGCCGATCCGGTATTATATCTGAAACTTACTTACTCTGCGAGTCCAGCCATATGCACAGCGGACAGGATCTTCTTGGTACAGCAGGATCTATACTTGACGCAGCCATCCATGATAACATGGTCCTCTACACAACTAATGTTGGTGTGGAGACTCATCTTCAATTCGTAACGCAGAACGCGGACAAAGCGGTTACTTCAGGAAATCACCAGTTGTTTAGGGAACTCGGGATATTCTCTAGCAGCATTACAAGCGTTGCCATAGTTACAATTAAATCTCTTCCATGGGCTCTCGTAGCCGGTTGGAATGGGAGTTCAGTCGAACTATTGGTCAGACCCGTCAGTGACACATCTAACTGGCACGAAATAAGATTGCCGACACCTCCGGATACCAGCATCAAACTTGAAGCAATCAGCAGTATTGCAGTAATAAATGAGCATTCTGATACCATTACACTACTTTGTGGAACCCGTAACGGGTTTGTAATCACCTTGCAAATAGACAGAGATGATCTAGAAATCAAATACACACGCTGGGATAGGTTTGGGGCTAACAAAGTCTCCATTTCTAAGGATGCCAACATCTCATCTGCAGAAATGGTTTTGGTCACCTGCGACTCCAAGCTGTATTATATGATAGATCATGTTCATTACGGCTATGGATCGAAAAGACGTTTACAAAGAAACTGGAGGATAGATCCGATATGGGTTACCAATGTTCTTGACCCAGCTTTGCCGCAACCAAATATCGATGCCGTTTCAAATCTACCGCCAGATTTCTTGAATGGCTCTACAGATCGACCTCTTCTTTTAGTTACCGGTAGTCAGCTTCTCCTTGCTAATTTGTCTGGGAAGCCAACCGCAGTTCCTCGCCATATACCAATTCGAGGTACTCCCTCTCGCATACTATACTCCCATACGTTAGGAGCGCTTATAGTTGGTGCCTCTATTGACCGTAGATCCACGCTCCTCTTTATCGATCCTGATACTGGAGTAGATATCTCCAGACCGGTTGACAAGAAGGGAGATCCGGTAGACTTTGTCTCCGGCCTCGGAAATATTAATGAGCGCATCTTCGGCTTATTGGAGTGGCCTTACACTAAGGATGGCAGGACATGGCACTTTCTGATAGTTTGCACCAGCAGCGGACGCCTTCTGATCATATCCTTTGATAAAGAGGCATCATCGGTTGCAAGGAATTCAGAAGCAGACGAGGGGAGGCAGGAAAAGTCGGCCAAAATCCGATATTGGACTCGATACAAATATAAAACGGAAGAGCCTATATATTCGGTGACAGGGTATCCGTCCGGGCTTTGCTACTGTAGCGGGACGCGTCTATATTTCGAAACACTTGACTTGACAGAGAGGAAGTTTAAAAAGGTATCTGACTTCCGGCTCCCCTCACTGGCAAGAGTCCTCTCCCATGAGGACTCCAACATCTACGCTCTAACGAGCAATGATTCCCTTCATATTCTGAAGCTCGTGATCCCAGATGTCCTCGAGGAAGAGAATTATCAGACCATCCATACCCATAGCGACAAAGAGACGCGGTCGGGACTAGATCACAAGCTGGTTGGCGTGGGACAACCCATCAATCTCATATCAGACAGAGACTGTTCCCTCTCCGGGCAGTGGGCATCTCAAAACACCAAATCCGACACTTTGATTAATGTATTTGAGGCAGCTCTACCCTACTCCGTTTTGAAATTCCATATTACCAAGACTCGTCCCATCTGGGATCCGAGTTGGAATCTTGCACCAGTGCCCCTGACACGGCCCGAAGAGCAAAAGGACCCGCCGGAGGATGGCACAGCCAGTACGAGGTTTAAGCAGCTGGACATCATCCCGAGCACCCGCATGCATGGCGAAATTCTGGGGCTTTCTATCGACGGATCCCTGAGCCAGTTCACCCTGCTTGGCGTACGAGCGTGGAGATTCTTGAGATACTTATACAATTTGGCCGTCCGATCGCCCGATGTCGGAGAGTTTGTCCACGGGGTCCTGCAGTTCCCGCTGGAGCCCACGAAGGAGCCGAAGCTCATGATGCACGTGGACGGCGATATGCTGCGGCACTGCCTCGAGGGGAAGAAGTTGGAACGACTGGTCTGCATGAGTCGAGGAGACGCCGCGGGAGTGGAGATCTTCAATACGTTCTGTGAGCTGCTACGGGAGCTGCACGAAGGCACGCTGGACGAGCAGGCAAGTGCTCAAGATTACGTTGACCTGGCCTATGATGATTTGGAGTTCTATCTTCGGCCGGTTCTGTAGAGCACCCTGCTCGTGCCGAGCTGCACGCACAGGAGCATGGATGCGCAGCGTGTTCGACCTGCCGGGATGCTGTCATCCTCTATGCTATAGAAGTCGACTGGCCAGGGAGCCGCAGTTGATGCGGATATGTACAGTAGAGTTATCTTGATTTTGTGCATCTAGCTCATTGTACTGGACTGTATCTACTGTACTGTACTGTACCACTCGCCACGCCACGTGGAAATATAATCCATCAACCGGGTATGAAGAAAACATTTAACTCTCAATAGTTGTTGCTGGTATGGTTGCATTTAGACAGGCACTTGCAGTGTACGGAGCACGCGGCACCAGGAGCAGCTACCTGCAGCCATTGCTACTCTGGTGCATCATACCGCATTCACGCAGCAGGTATATGAGACGTTGGTTGCGATACTATGGTACCGTACCGGTGGTGTGTGAAGGCCTGCGACCGATCGATCTTATCGAAACTCGTATTCGGGTCTGGCGAGCAACCGGGGGGGAACAAGCTTCGATCTGGCGTCAAGCGAGGGGGACCCAAGGGGGGGAGTGATCAGGCCAAGACCGAAGCACCCAGCCAGAGCGAAAGCCGACGAGGAGATGGGCCGATCCCATTGGGCCACCAGTAATGCAACGGGTGTCTCCAGAACCAGCAACAGCAAGCAGCATGCGGAAATCATGTTGGTGCATCCTCCATGAGTCCATAATGATAATCAGCACCCGGAATGACATGGACAGTACCGTATGTATCATGGCCTGGCAAGTGGCTTGGGCCAAGCGGTGGAGAGCGCAGAGAGCAGCGGGCAGCATGCACTCAACGCACCCGCATGGCACCCCTNAATTAGAGCAGAGCACTCACTCAATCTCAAGTCGCCTCATGAGCAGTCCACCTTCGTCCACCCTGGTGCTCCCTCTGCCGGTGCGGTGGTCCTGTGGTAAATAACATATCTTCCCTCTCAGCGTGTTGGGGGAGCTCGCGCAGCCTATCAGGCCACCGGGCGACCTGACAGCAGCGCCCCTGAGCCCGCTGGAGGGCGAGATTGGCTGCCCCTGGGGGCGCGCTGGATCGGATGGGCAGCGTGCCGGGCGCCGGAACAGCAGGGATTTTTTCTGCGGGTGGAGCGACGGGTGCGCTGCGGCCCCAATCATCATCCATGGCATGTAAATTAAATTGAGGATAAACTCACTCGATCCCACCCTCTCCCTCTCTCTCTGCCCTCCCGACCAGGCGTCCTTTCCTTTTTGCTCTCCTGTCCTGTGTGCGGTCCAGCTGCTTCATCTTCGTGCGCTTTCTCTTTTTTCACCGCGCCGATACCCTCCTCCTCCTCTGGCCGCAGAGGGATTCTTGCTTCTGTGCCTCCTTCTCCCTGCGCATTGAGACCCCTGGACCGAGCTTCCTTTCCGCTGGGAAAAAAAAAGGTGTTCCTCGGCAGCGCGCACATCTCGAAATCATCTCGGAGCCGCAACACTCCTGCACAAGCTCACCATGGCCGCTGCGAACGTCAGTTTTGCGTCGCCTCTGGCCGATGCAAAGATCGCGCCGATAATTGGCAACCCTCAGGTCGATGTTGTCCTCGCCCGGATCGTTCAGCATGTGACACAGCTCAACGCCTGGCAGGTCGTCGTGACCGTCCTGCTCCTGATGGTGGCATACGATCAGTGTAAGAGAATCCTGAACTGAAAATCTATTTTTGCTTTATGTTTCTATGAGGCTCCTGCTTTTCGATGGCAGAAATGCTGACATATGCTGCTTGGTTCTCGCTCTCTAGTCAGCTACCTTAGGCAAAAGGGATCAATTGCTGGGCCCGCCTGGAAGACCCCCTTTATTGGCCCCTTCCTCGAGTCGATGAACCCCAAGTTTGAAGAATACGTCGCCAAATGGAACAGTGGAGAGCTTAGCTGTGTCTCCGTCTTTCACAAGTGAGTTCTGGCTACAACGGCCAAAAAGTCGAAGCAGATTGGATGCTGATCGCCCTCGTGCCCAGGTTTGTTGTCATTGCCTCGACCCGGGATATGGCCCGCAAGGTTTTCAACTCCCCCAATTACGTGAAGCCATGCGTCGTTGATGCTGCCCACAAGCTGCTGGGCCCTACCAACTGGGTCTTCTTGGACGGTAAGGACCACGTCGACTTCCGCAAGGGTCTTAATGGCCTGTTTACTCGCAAGGCCCTCGAGATCTATCTACCGGGTCAGGATGAAGTTTACGATATCTACCTGGAGAAATTCAAGAAGATCACCGAAGATAACAACGGAAAGCCGGTCCCCTTCATGCCCGAGTTCCGCGAGCTCATGTGCGCCGTCTCCTGCCGAACCTTCGTTGGCCACTACATGACGGATGAGGCCGTCAAGAAGATCGCAGATGACTATTACAACATCACCGCCGCCTTGGAACTGGTCAACTTCCCCATCATTCTCCCATTCACGAAATCTTGGTACGGAAAGAAGGCGGCGGACATGGTGCTGGAGGAATTCTCCAAGTGCGCTGCCAAGAGCAAGGTCCGCATGGAAGCCGGTGGTGAAGTCACTTGCATCATGGACGGCTGGGTTAAAAGCATGGTCGAGTCGGCCAGGTGGCGCGAGCACGTCGAGAAAGGACTCGAGACCGAGGGCATGGAGAAGCCACAGCCACTGCTTCGTAGTTTTACCGATTACGAAATCGCCCAGACCGTTTTCACCTTCTTGTTCGCCTCCCAGGATGCTACGAGCAGTGCCGCCACATGGCTCTTCCAGATCATGGCTCAGCGTCCTGATGTCCTGGATAGAGTTCGGGAGGAGAACCTGCGTATCCGCGGTGGGGATAAGCACAAGGCCCTTACCATGGATATTGTGGATCAGATGACCTACACTCGCGCAGTTGTCAAGGAGCTGCTCAGATACCGACCACCGGTTCTCATGGTTCCATACATTGCAAAGAAGGATTTCCCAGTGACCGACACCTATACGATCCCGAAAGGCTCCATGGTCGTCCCAGCCACATACCCATCGCTCCGTGATCCCGAGGTCTATGAGAACCCAGATACCTTCGACCCTGAACGTTTCTACACTGGTGATGCCGAAGTAAAGGGTGCTAAGAACTGGCTTGTCTTTGGTACTGGACCCCACTACTGCCTCGGTCAAGTGTATGCGCAGAACAACCTCGCTATCATGATCGGAAAGGCCTCAATGTTCCTCGATTGGGTCCATCACCCAACTCCAGTCTCGGAAGAGATCAAGGTCTTTGCTACCATCTTCCCTAAGGTATGTGCATCATCCGGCTCTGGGTTGTCGAGCTCCTTACTAACCACTACCAGGATGATTGCCCATTGACATTCACGGAGCGAAAGTAGTCTGCTGATAATGAACCCGGGACTAGTAGGGGTTGAAGTTGTATATATGGAGCATCGAATTTCACGTCAATGAGAGAAAAAAGGGGTGGTAATGAAGAATGGTGGTCAGCAACACGACAGCATTAGCGAGCATCGCAATGGACGATGACGTTCATTGATGAATTAGGTTTGCACCTAATAACCCGTGAGCTTGCAGAGAAGTTGAGGATCCTCTGTGGGCGCCCAAAAAAAGAACGGAAACTTTTTATAGATATTACCTCACTTAATTAATTGCCTAGAGATTTAATATTAGCCGGAATGGAAGTATTGTATCATTTTTCAGATCTCTGTATGATGCCCTAGAAATGGCACTAGTATATTGTACTGCGCGGGCTTTTGCCGTCTATATTGCCTGCTCGTCAAGCAAGATCACTTCCACTTCAGTATTGTGCTTATTTCTGACTTGTTGGTGGTAAAAGGGAGTGGTATGAACAGAATATCATAAAGAGATGGGGAAAAAAGGTTGAGATTTTATTCTATTGGACCATTTAATACACGAACATGACATAAAATGCTCAATAGGCATACATCATCGTATCGGTACACGTAAGACCATGACACGGAATGCAAGGCTGCTCTAATAGCCAACAGCACGTTATCCGCACTCGAACATTCCTATTCCGATACATAACACCAAAAGTTACAATGCTTCTGTTTCTTAGTAATCCGTGATGGCGGTTGAAACGGACCGTCGGAGTTCGGGGTCGGAGTAGGCGGAGTTCAAGAAATTTTTAAAAAAATTTGGTTACAAGCTACGCCGGTACCGAAAAGGGCTTAGTTCACCGAGTCCCACCCCCCCGCGGAGTTCAAGAACCTCGCCGTCCAGAACGTCTTCTCGGAGTCAACCCAAGGCTGCTATGACAGCATCCTCAGATGGCTTGCTTCGGCGTGGAGGTTTTTGAGTCACAGGCAGATGCAGCCACTGCCGCCGACATGGGTCTTTTCCTTTGAAAAAAAAGATGAGCCTTTTTGCCTTTCTAATTGTAAGCTGATGGGCCAATTGATTATTTTGTGCTGCCCGCGGTCCAACCAATTGGGAAGTCTGCCGGAGAAAGGTCCACGATATTTTTCTATTTCTGATTTCTCTAACAGCCAGCCATCCGTGGTTGGGTAATCGTATACGTACACTGGAAGGCGGCAGACCTACGTCACAACCAGGCGGGTAATCCTCCTCCAGACAATAACGTGTTGCGGATCCCGGGTGTATTGGATTGGAATCGACATTTCGGCTTCTTTCACGACTGCAGTTCCATGGATTCCGGGCCTCCAATATCTTCAGCCGTATGGCATTGGATGAATAACTAGTAGAGTTTCTGTTATATTGAATCAAGAATAGTCAACCTGGTGACGAATAGAATGACTCAATTGCTTCATTTCAAACCGGGTCCTAGCAGGATCCAGGCCCGTTGGCACTGAGAAATCAGGAGATTTGCAAGGCATCACTAATGCCAGAACAGAACGGCTCTGCAACCCAGCCCCCTCCTGGTTAGTTACCTTTCTCCTTCTTGCACATGGTAAAATTTGGAGGTCCTGCAGACCAAGCCACGGCAGCAAGCCTCCCTTTTTTGACATCGAGGCTGGCCAAAGGGCGGAGTACTAAGGATGCCTTGACTCACTCCCGCCGTCACAGGCACAAAGGCTCCCAAAATACGCCAGCTCTCTGTCCTGGACATCCGCTGCCGTGGTTGCCAATCGGGGCAATTTTCAGGCCTTGCTGACATCCGTGCAACCTTAAAACACACTCACGGCGAGCTGTTCTGGGATCGGGGAGGGGCAGCGGAGTTCGCTTGGCGTGAAGCTTGAGTGCCGCCATGCCTCTCGGCCCTCAGGCTCTTAGTCCGATCGTCAGATCGAGGTGTCCAGCAGGGTGTACGTACGTGCTTTTTGCCCTTGCGTATTCGAGTCCGTAACTGTGCGTTGCGGTGTGGTGGGGACCAAAACTTGCCGTGGTTTAGCTGAGAAGTTTTATTAGTTTGTCTGAAAGAGCTATGGCTGCGCGGCTGTTTACGGTTCTCGGAGTAGACAAGGCTGCTGCAACTTGCAAGGGCGCGTGGACATTGATGCGGATGATTCAACTGACGCCTTCGTAGACCGCTATGCCATCTTGCCGCAGTGTATATAAGATTCTGGATATCCCCTGGGGTTGAATTGTACTTCCTGTATCTCCATAGCAAGCTTAATCACAAGAACTCAACAGAGTTGAATTCCTTCCTGCCAACTCCTCCAATATAAATCTGAAACTACTACACACTACAAACCAGACTTAAAGTCACATCCATCACCATGCCTTACGGATTCCACGCCGCGTATGCAAACAGTGAGTGCAAGCTGCTTGACAATCCTGACCATTCTTTGTGTCTAACAGCATTACTACCACAGGCTTCCCAAATGAGAAACCACCCACTCTCTTCCACCCAGCTTCTCCAAAGTCTCCAAAAATGAAGCCTGTTGATGCCTCCAAGACAACACGCTCAGTCTCCGAAAAGGATGTAGATGCTGCATCCATGGCGAGCACCTCAACGTTATCATCCACAGTCTCGCTATTAAAGAGCAAGTTCCAGCACAAGGAGCACAGCGACAGAAAGTCGTCTAAGCACTATGGTACTACCCAACAATGATTCCTTCCTCTCGGAAGGAGCTTCATCACGATCCTGGTTTTTGCCTTTTAAGCATCGAATTTGGTATACCATGTTAGAATGGCGTTGGGGAAATTGCTTTGACTGTGCCTCGGAATTCAGGGATTTGGTTCATTTAGATTGTTGATTAAAGAATAAAGGAGGGCCGGAGCCTCTCTAGATTGCGATAATGGTTGAAGGAGGGGGAGGTTAGGTGATGGATAATAAAGTCGAGGAGCCTAATTCTAGATTGTTTTTGGAAGGGATAGAGAGAAAGTAAATGTTCGAAACTGAATATCCTTTAAAAGCTGTCATCGAAATCGTCCTTCACTGCAACCATGCTTGGGCTGTCTTCCAACCTATCGGTGTCGTTGGGTCCTGCCCCTGCTGTAGCGAGCAGGTCTTCAACTATCCTCTTACTAGCTTCTCGTGCTGCTTGATGTTAGACCAATCTCCATTTTAATCCACCGTTAAAAGTACACAGGCTTACCTGGAGTTTGGAGTAACCTGGACTGAGGGAATGAAAACTGAATGGTTTTGGGCGGGCTCATGCCCAATTCCTTGTATACTCCATCGGCATCCTCATCACTATCAGACTCCCAGGTTATCTCATCTTTCATTGGCAGCTTCCCCACACTCTCATCTTTGCCTCTTGATTTAGCAGGGGTTTGAACACTTATTCCTGGTGTTCGTGGTTGAGGTTGGCTATATTGTTGCCTGAGGGGGGAACTAAAGATATCCGCACGGAGCTGCGGTGCAGCCTCCGGTGGGGATGACATCGGGGAGGTCGAGTCTCTCCAGGAAGGTTTATTTACTGGTGTCTTATGTTCCTTCCGCGCGGTATGAGGCGTCGCTTGTATCATATAGTTCTTGTCGAGAACTCTGTGCAGCAATGCATCTCCCCCTGGACGGCGTTGACCGGTCGTCGGGAGATAGGAGGTTGGATCTAATGGGGAGGAAGAGGGACTCATTGACATGTCTGGCAGACGTTGCTGGCGAGCTGGCGTGCGTCGGAGCTGGGTCTCATTCTCGTCGACTTTCGATCTCTCACCGCCCTGAAACTCTTCCTTCAAGGATTCGTAAGGAGAACCGTAACTGGCAATTTCTAGTTTATCCTCTGAATCCGACCGTGCTCGAGGAGCTCGAGGAGTACTTCCACTTATGGAGGCACTGTCCAAGAGTGAGTCGTCTGCTTGAGTGTAATGTTCCCCATCGGAGGCATGTATCGTGTCTTCTCCTTGCTGGGAGATTGACTGGTCATAAGTGCTTGTGTTCTCCGCATCATATGAGACATCTTCTTCCTCATCTCGCTCCTCTACACCTGATAGTGAAACATTGGCGCTGGCTTCGAAGAACTGTTTCCAAAACTATCCGTATCGTTAGCTAGGGTCAAGCATTCTCCGGAAAAATAGACACCTTTGATCCTTCCCACACAGCGTTTGAGTGTTCCGCATACTTCTCTACAATTGGAAGTATACTTGTAGTTACAATTCGGTGAGCCCGACTAAAATTATGATCGATCTCTTCCTCGTGTTAGTCTTTGGCATATGGGGTTATAGAGAAGCGCTATACATACCCTGTAAAGTCAACGTGATCGATTGTTCAAGTTTCTCAAGTTCTTCTGTCAAAGACAGACTCCTTGATGAGGAAGCTGCTCGAGACATTTTACATATAAATAAGTTGAACTTAATGCGGGGTATATTGAGTGTTGAATTTGAGAGACGCGACGCGATTTAGGCCTGAAAAGTAGGGCTGAAAGTAATATATTTGCGTGACCGTTGCCGAAGCGTGATGGTTTTAGATTAGGTCTAACATCTATCTGGAAGAAGAAAATAAGGACTAGTTCACGCACGTCGAAATCTACCATTGATTTTACTGGCGAACGGCACGTATAATCAATAGATCAAAATATCGTGCAATGTGCACGCTAGGAATTGCAAAGCAGCTACTCGTTTGAGGGGCGCCTTCTGGAATAAGCCTCCACAGACAACCAAGCTAGAAAAATCCCATCCCAAAATACTGAACTTCAGCACCTATAAACTTGATATAATTCACGGCTTGATAGCCTCAGAACCCGCTTATCCTTGATCTAAGCTGTTCCCTCCCGGTTCTTGCGGTAGCTGGCCTACAAGCACATAGTATCAGCGTATGATGCTCTACTCAAAGTCCTCGGAGCGACGTACTTCTTGCTCAACTTGAAGACCATCAACGACAGGGGCAAGTTCGCTTAGGATCTCGTATGCCTTTTTGTGATATTCCAGTTGAGCTGCAATCAACTCGGCGAGGTTTCGGAGGGGTTCCGGTGTGTCCAGCACCTGCGGTTTATCAGTATCGAAGCGTCCATAAGAGTTGACAGTAGAAGATATAGACAAAAGATGAAGCAACATACATTCTTCATGACTCCAACAGCCTCCTCGGTCTGGCCAACGAATTCATCTTCGGCTTGTTCGATCTCTGCTCTTGCTTCTTCGTTTGCTATTCCATCATCAGTAGCTGCTTGTTTCCCAACCGTTTTTTGTAAAGCACCAACCAGGGTTCTTATTCTTTGCCTTAACGGCGTCAAGCAGCAGCCTGGAATTCTCTACGTTCTTCCTTGCACGGGTTGCGAACATCAAATTGGTGTTTAGCGTTGTGTTCCATCCTGCCAAAAATCGACTCTGGATCTGGGCATCCTGGGCAAGTCTGGCTTCACCAATACTTTCGCTGGCCAAGGCGTATTTTTCAAGAGCCGCTGCAAGAGGATCTTCACCAGCACCAGAATGTTGTTGCTGGAGGAGGTGGCTGCTTGTCAAACTGGCTCGCGCAATGGCATGGGAGAAAGTTTTAGGCTGGGCCTTTGCATTAGAAGGCGCGGTGAGAGCAGCTTGTGCTTCGGCTGGCGTTGTTGCGGTGGATAGAAGATGTACTTTCTCGCTGACTGTACGGCCAAGGTCGGAAACGCTCTCGCGGATGTTCTGATAATCGTATGTTTCGTTCTTGTATTGAGAACTATTATAAAATTAGATGGGTACATAGGAATGAATGTCATACTTACGTTACTTGAAGCATCTTCTGGTGGACCTGTTTCAACGCATCTACCCGCTTCTCCAACTCGATATAGTCCGGAGGAAGTTGTGTCTGCAGTTGCCATAAGCTTGACCCACGATATGTCGAGAAATTGTTCTTTTACCTTATCCTCTGCTTGCCCGAATTGCTCCTTGACATATTGCTGCGTGCGTGTCGCGAAGGGAGTAAAAGAAGCTCTACATTCTATATCAGCGCCAGAGCTACGGGTGCCTACAGAACAAGACCTACGTGAAATTCTTCCCAAATGCTTGAACTTTATCCATATTGACGATCAGAAACGAACTGTGGATTTCCAGATATATCGACTGTCTGATTTCAGGAGTATTGTGAGAAGGATGTATAGAGTTCGTATTACTTTTGGGAGCTAATCTCAAGCATTGAAACTCGCTAACGTTCACGTCGTAACCAGCTGTAAAGATCACTGTCACGTGAATATAGCTACCCTGACTCTCCTGACCTAAATTAGTCTCAGTTCATGCTTAAGTGGGCCGAAATTGTGGGGGAAACCAATAACATGAAGTAGAACAAGAGAGGTGCAATATAGCGATAAAGATCGTCTGAAGAATGGTTTCCTACGTATCTGCTTTCACATGTTTCTGTACGTACCTACATGAAACTTCACCCACAGGAGAATTATAGCATCCCTAGTTATTTTGTAATTATCAATTATAGACAAACCTACATATTTTCTGCCGATTTCCAGTGAAAACAATGGTATTTGAAGAGCTTAGTCCCTGTTTAATCTACAACGCTCTTATTATCGGCCCACGAGGGCAATATCCCTCGACAGATTCCCTCATAGTCTAAGAATTTTTGCCTGTCTAAATTGCGTTCTGGTGTAGTCCAAAACATGGTCCAATTGGTATCCGGTATCTTCCAGGTACCTCTCGATCTCTCAAAATACCACTTATTAACAGGGTTATTTTTCCTGCTACGCCACATTACGCCTCCTGGGAAGCAATCTCGAACCATGGAAGTGAAAAGTACATCTGCTACTCCAGCAGATCCTTGGCTTCTCTTTAGGACTGCGAATTTGTCAAGATACGGGACCATGCGAGCTCGAGATTCGGGGCTACCGTCATCCACAACCCCTGGAGGGACTTCCCACGTCAATATTGCTCCTCCTTCATACTCTCCAGCAATAATAACCCCTGCTATATGGCCCTGCACACGATCGAGATAGGCTTTGACGTCCAGCTTACGATCAAAAGAGTCCTCGATTAGATAAACAAGTCGGGAGAGATCAATCTGTGGATCTGTTAAGTTCAGTGAAGTTTTACCAGCTTCTGGTGGCTCCCAGGGAGAAGCTGAGGGGTCTGGAAAGATGGTGATTGGCATCCCGTGCTTAGCAAACGTAGTAGCTATAACTGGAGCCGTGGGAGTGAGAGATTCCTCCCCTGCAGAAGCTAATATGCCTAATCGGCCAAGCGGTAGTGAAGAGGAGAAAACAGGTTTATCAGTTAGGAGATTATGGATCAGAGGATTCCGAAGTCTCCGTGTGCCGACCCCAGCGGCCTGGAAGGGAATATCCTCTTGCATTGCCGACTTCGCAACCTCTTCGGGAGTCGTTAATAATGCTGATGAGCTTCTTGGTAAAATTGTCAACACATTGCGAACCAGATCAAGGTTGTCTAGATGAATCTTCGCAGCCATAGAAGGTATCCGCTTAGCCTGATCCACGGATCTAAGGGAATGATCGCGTTTTGGGTCGCCAAATCTGTTGCTAGTGCCTTCCCTTGAATATTCCTGCGGCACAAAATTGGAATCTGAATTCTCTTTGATATCCGCGATGTTTACCACTTGGCAATCACTCAGATCCAGCAGTTTCTGTCTGGCACCGTTATACTCTTCTTCCATATTTAAGAAAACATGGTATCCATTGGGCCTATCAGTCCCTGGTATACCGCCAAGGGGGTCAAGGATGATCAATCGATCAACAGACACTCCGTCTCTAACTTCCTGTATGCGTGTCTTGAGGGAAGACGGGTCCTCATCATGATAAGATGGAATCTGGATCCCGGACAGTTCCTTTGCAAGTGCTAGTATAATGTCACTTGAATGAACTGGAACTGCAAGCTGACACTCGTCTGAATACCCAATGGATGGAATAACCGGAATTATTCCTTTCTTCAACGGAGTCAATAATAATTTCGGAAAAGAGACGTGAATCCCAGAGTCTATACTGGCCGAAGACTTGGATTCCGAATTTCTGCTATCTATACCAATAATGTCATCAAGAAGTCTTGAACCAGGTTTACCATTGGCATCCACAGCTGCTACCAATCGACTGGCCTGATCTCTGGCACGGACTTTCCAATTGGGATCTGACGCCTCTTCTAGACCAGGAGCACCACTCTCGCTGCAATCGACAACCACTACACTTGTTAACCCAAGTCGAGCTAGCTGTGATAATGTTTTCCCAATGCCATTTAATGTATTATCGTCCATATGCTGCGGGTCTCTGATCTTTACTAGAGAAACGTGTAGTTGTGGCGCTTTCGAACGTTTTGTCTGCTTTTGCGGATGTTGTATAAATTTAGGACTATCTTCGACAGCCCTTGAATGTCCGTAAAAGGCCCCGAGATTAACACCCGACACGTTCGAGGCATGCTCTTGACTCTTGGTAGATTGATCGACAGTCGGCGATTTTGTGGTGCGTTGGAGGTCTGCGGGAGGGTTGAAGCGTTGCAGATACGATCTTGCCTCGCGTTTTGTAGCTGACGATCCTAACACTGAAAGAAAAAAGTCCTGAAGCTTGTTAATAATCAAGAGTGAGGTTTGTGCAGGCAGTCATACCCTATCGATCTTCTTTGGATTTTGTCCTTCTTTCTTGCTCAATTCCTTACGTGAGGACCCACCGGAGGAAGCGTTCGATCCTCTCCGAGCTGTTGAATAGTGTGCTAAGTTCCTATGTATATTACAACGTTCTGTGTGTTGCGTCCATGAACATATCTTGAGGATATCAGAATATGGCTCACCGCTTCAAGAGGTGACTCACATTATGATATGCCTTCCATTCCCCCCTTTTGAGGGCCATATTGGGCGGAACCATTGTGCATATTGGATGTTTAGAGGATCTTAGATCGAACTAGAAGAAAAAGAGATATTTCATTCCATTGGTGCTATATTTTTTGTTAGAAGATTACATCCGAGAGTTGAGCTGTTTTTGAGCTCCGATAAAGGACCTCTTATCCGGAGCTACCTTAAACCCTTTTCGTCATATCTTATGGGGCAACAGAGAATATATGTGAATCACCGCAGCAAGCAATTATTAAATGCCTCGTAGTTGGAAATGTCCTCTACGACCACAAGCCTCCCAAGTTATATCAGTAGGACTTGGTAACTACGTTTTGCGTATCGGAAATACTCCAAGTAAATGTCAGGCCAGGATACGTCATCTCAGTATATTGTTGAATTTTCAATACCATACAGGATTTGCAATGTGCAAAATCAACGTTATATTAGCATGGTATGCTTATTTAAATGTAATCCGGTTGGAATAAAGCTTGTGAAGTTTCGAAAGTTACAACAATCTGGTGACCACTACAGAATTGATGACTAAGCAATGCTATCACCGTAGCGTTGCCGCCTACTACTGCAACTCGCTTCCTGACGATTTGACGACAGCAATAAGCTATCTAACAGCTTCACCCTGAAGACACCATGGCAAACGGGTAGGCAAATATCCCTCTTCTTCCGGCTAATCAGGAATTGATACTAACGCATCCATCAACCACAGTTGGAGTGTCATCATTGGTCTCGTTATCGTTGCGCTAGCCAGCGTCGCAGCTTGGTTCCTTTCGCCCAAGGGCGAGAATCAAACGTATGTAGCTAGGTCATACTGTGGTTGCAGACCACATACCCGGTATCGTCTATCATAATTTTGCTAAACATACTTTAATATAGGACCTGGCGTAGCACCCTCATATTATCTTTCGTTAGCTGCTATCTCATGTGGGGTTGGTCTCTCTTGATATCAATGAAGCTTGAAGACGATGCTAACCGATATATTTTTTTTGTAGCTATTACATTCCTAGCACAGTGGCACCCCCTGATTGTTCCTCGGAGGGGAGATCTAAGACCGGAGTTTGCACACAGTTAGTCCAGAAGCAGCGAGGACTACTAGCATGCTTAATGGGAGTAATATGTATAATTCGGCGTTTGGGGGAATCCGGTCGAGCTACTAGAAGCTGTATATTCTGATATCCAACAATATACTTGGAACTGATTTTTCATGTGGGACTTCTCTCGACTCTCTACGAGACTGAACAAACAACTGCCGTGGCTCTTGAATTTCGGAGTATATTAGAATGCTATCCGAGACCCAATCTTCCTCCCCATTCCCTCCCCAGTTCTGCGAGTGCCCATAGAGCTTGTTTATCTGCCGCTACGCCGGAATCTACGGTATCCATGCCATCCAGCCCAAACACAGCCAAAATGCCCCTTCCGACCAGCCACCTTGTTGTCGCGCCCACAGTAGCTAAAAGAGCCGCAGTTCCATATCCACAATCAAGTAGTATTTTAAGTGCCTCTACATTATTTGCTACCACGGCCCAACCCAACGATCTCGCCGCAGCCGGGACATCGTATTCCCAGATGACCATAAGAATTGGGAAAAGCTTTGTCGAAGATGACACAAGAAGAGCGGTGCTCACAGAGTTGGGTCGGTTATATCGAGGTATGATACCCATAAGAACAAGTGGTGACATGGGCGAGGATGTAAGAAATCGGATAGAGAGGTGGAAGGCCAGAGTCGAGAGGGCGCATAACACGACTATGTAACTTTCAGCACCGTAAACAGATATCTAACTAGCAAAACTTACGGAAGAAGACATATTGGGACACTATAGGCTGTTGAGACAGGCGAAGGAAATTGTTGTTCTCGGGTTCCAGCTCTGTTCCATTGGGAGAGGTTTGTTTTTCGATCCGGGCCCAAGTTAGGTACACATCGAAGAGAAGCAATAAGATGCCAAGTCGAATGATAGAAGGCTAGGCAAGTCAGTAGGTAATCCAATGTTCCAGGGCGCACAGATCTTACATCGAATTGATCCCGTTCCCTCATCAGAGTGTTGTGGAGTAAATGTCTATACACCTGCATACAGTTAGTAACCCGGAGAAACACAAAGGTTCTGGGATAATACCTGGGGCTTTATTAAAACCAGATCTATGAAGAGAACCACAAAGTCATGTTCAACGTATTTGTCACAGAATCGACCGCAGTTTTTGCAGACGGTTAAGCGTACGCCATGGCCAGTGGAACGGTCATCTGCACCTGAGTACTCAGTGTACAGAGTCTTTACCGGATAGCGACATTCTATACATATAGGCATCGCTTCAGACTGCTTATAGTCATGGAAATAGTATAGCTACTAGGACCATGGAGATCATGAGCTGCAAGGCTGAGATGGAAATGACAACATAAGGAGACTCCAGTCCACGAGGCTGAGTACGCTTGTGGTCCGTGCACCGAATTTCTGTTTATTCTATAGTTGATAGCAGCGTGGAGACGCCTTCATGGCCCTCAAAGGCACGCACGCAGATGTAGTACGTTTTATAGTGGGATCCTAAGACCTCTACAATACTACAGTGTCAGGAGAGGTATCTCAATATGTAGTTGTTGGCTCTGCCGATGTCCTAAGCTATCAAAATGCGAAATCATTCACGCAATATGTTCTGCAACCACGGATGCCATTCTCCAGTAAAATTTGATCGGGAATATTGATATAGAGCCCCGTACCCAACAAAAGAAAGATATAATGCTGTGATAGTTGAAATCCAGAAGAACCTCGCAAGCAATCTTGAGCTACATCAGCAGCCCCTTTAACGCCATCTTCCGTACGCCATTGCTTCAATGCTACATGCCTTAATAAACAGATAATTTGTTATCTAATCACTCTTCTTCCCCTTCGTCGGACCAGTTGATCTGCCCCTCAAACGCTCATCAGTATCCCATCGTCCGGTACCCATAGCCGTTGAAGGAGTCGATCTCGTCATTGTGGAATTCGACTCCATTCCTCTCCCATCATCGCTCGAACCATCCAGGAGTTCTATTAAATCACCCGTCCCAGCATTGGTAGTACCTCCAAACATCGGTGTTCCAGGGCCTTTTGCAAGTCTCCGAACCCATCCTTCGATGGCAGCGGCCGCATTTTCTATTCCGAGGCCTTGTCCAGCACCGCTAGGAGTAACAGTCCCGCCGGATGGCCGAAACCTACCTTCGGTAATATGGTTAATATCGTCATTAAACCCCAGAGTCGCAGTCTCAGATCCCAAAGCGGACGATGAGGGTAAATCATCGATAACTAA
Organism: Scytalidium sp. 3C; assembly: GCA_000743665.3. Lineage (NCBI taxonomy): Eukaryota > Fungi > Ascomycota > Leotiomycetes > Scytalidium > Scytalidium sp. 3C. Next base: position 702,433 of record JMRO03000013.1, on the reverse strand, counting down.
GCCAGGGATATGCTTTTTGGCCCAAGTATTCAGTCCATCCTGAGCAGGACCAGGCTTGTTCACGTTCTTTCCAAGTGTCCCTACACCTCCAGGCCCTCTGCCCCAACCCAATCGATCTGCAGCTTCAGTTACACTTTCACTTCGACGGTGACGAGTCCGGGGAGTAGAAGGTGGAAAATAACCACCGCTTGAAGACTCTGAAGTTCGAGGTCCAGACTTGCTAATTCCAGGGGGTGGGCTTGCTCCTCCACTAGTCTGATCGGCCAGAGTTTGTGATAATGATGGTAGTATGCTATGAGAGCCTGATGACCGGGGAGGGGTAGATGGCAAGGAATTTGTCAATTGGCTTTTTCTTCGCCGTGGGGGAAAATAGCCCAGAGTTTTCCGCGGTAAACGGGCAATTTCTGTTGGCTTTGCAGAGGGTGAAGAGTCCAGGAGAACCCACCTCACGTGAGTCCAAGGTGGCTCGTCGTCGTTTTCTGAGACCGCGTCCCCTTGAAATGGAGAATTAGGAAAAGGAGACGTAGTGTCAGTATTCGAAGGAGGCTCTTCCATGCTAGGGGTTGGCGCAAGAAGATCCACTCCTTCCGCTGATGGTGGCTCACAAGGCCGTCCTTTAACACTGCAAGCGTCCACAGGCAACACTACAACCTTCCGAACCTGTATACTGTCATTCGGCCAGAGTCGATTCGCTTTCCTAAAGACAGCAGGCTGACAATTATACTTGAGGACAACACCAGCGAGTGTATCGTTCGGTTGGACGTGATGAATATAAACCAGCGCTCCTTCATCTTCATCATGGCGGTCCTCTTCCCGCCTTTCTTCAAGCGATGTTTTCCTCTTATAATTTCCGTTATCATCTAACGCACCGCTAAATTCTCCAGCACTCTCCAGAATCCCTGCTCTTTTGCGCGCTCGTAACATAGCATCTCTTTCTGCCAAAGTTCCAGCTCCGACAGGTGCATCGCCTCTCCTTGGTAGGCCCTCAGGGCCCCAGGTCTCACTTGAATTGGTAAACTTGAACCCGGGGCGCTTTACTTTCTTTCCTAGACCTGGGCTTTTCCCAGGATGTTCGTCTTCCACATCTGCCCCGAGAACTGAGCTGGCCAAGCCCTGAAGAGCATTCCAACTATTAGCCCAGCCGCTCTCCAAGATGTCACCAAACGCTCCGACCGGACTACTTCGACCGCTCCCTCCCTTCCCACCAGCTGGTACACCTAGAGATCCTAGAAGCCCATTGCTACCCTGTCGTTTAACAGCAGGATTGGATGTGTTCCGCGAGGGATATTTTGAAGGGATAGGGCTGACAGTACGGCTTGTGCTCGGAGTGCTTGTGCCACTTGTTGCAACCAACTCTTGCTCTGTCGAAATCAGTCTTCTGTTCCGTGGCCGAATGCTAGCAGAAGTAGCGGTGGCCGATTCAATTCTGGAAGGCGAGTTGTCGGAATAGACGCGCGGCTTGGAAGTCATCGCTGCTGTTAAGGCTGTTGCGCGGGCCGTCCGCACTCGAGTCTTGCGATCATGAGAACTTGGACGTGTTGGCGATTATATCGTCAGCATTGTGAGATCAACGTTACGGCCTATTAGAGAGTGGTGGACGCTCTCTGGTGATGTGAAGGTGGTGTTTATATGCACAATTGCTAGTGATGTTCCGAGCTTAAGGTTACTTACTGTGCAGGGAGGGCAAGATGCTGATACGGTGGCTTCCACGGTTCGTCGTCATCCCCCGGCGCCAAGGCCCGGCAACGGTGCAGGGACATGTTAAGAGCCAAACCCACATGTTTTTGGGGGAAGCGCTCGGGTTCTACATCGCCTCCGAATACAATTACAGCTATCAATGGGTCAAAATTAAACCGCACATTTGCTTTTTAGCAGGCTCCTGTTTAATCTGCAGATTTATGATACACAGTCCATAGAGAAAACACAGGAAGCGTTCCTGGTCTCAATTCCAACAGAACAACCCTGAGGCCTCATAACTTTAAGGCGCCAATTGCTCCGTTTCACTACCCGTGAAATGACATCCCTCATAAAATGATTTAACTTGCCGTATATTGTTACACAACAGGAGCATCTCCATTCATACCACTAAAGTCCCCATTGATGCCGAAGAACTGAAACCTGCGCTCTATTGTCAGTGTTTGTTCGTAAGCAGTTCAGACTATGAAATTGACCCACCAGTCTTCAACGTTCAAGGTCGTAGGTACAGCAGGTCCCTGGCCAGATGTGTTGCTCCAACTATCACTAGGGCTCATTCCATCATTCATTTGATTCTCAAAATTTCCCTGCCACATATTATTCTGGCCTTGAAAAGCCGCCATCGACGGTTGCTGTAATGGGCTGCCAGCCAATCCTCCTTGACTACCACGCATCCGTTGGGGCATTTGCTGAGCTTGATTTTGATTTGATACCGGTTGTGATAGACCCACCGAAGATATCAGATTAGGATCAAGGTTATTTTGCTGGGGAGAAAATTGGAGTTGGGACATCATTGCTGAACCTTCCGGGAAGAGCTGATCGGGTTGGAAATTTTCCCAGATCGATTGAGATAGGTTAGGAGAATTGCGAGTCACAAGATAAAGGTCAGGAGGCGTCGCAGGAACGGAAAATGATGGGTTGAAAGGCGTTGCAGGCCTAGTCTGAGGCCGAGAACTCGTACCTCCCATAAAAGTGTCATGACTCTGCTTTGCCCCCGGGGATGTGATTTGCGCCCCCGCCAGTTGTGCAGCAGGCGTTTGACTCGGTGTTTGAGGTCGTGACCTTTCATATGATTCTTGTGGAGCAGGGCCTGCGTTGACATTGAAATCCAATGCCATGTCATCATATTTCCGCTTCGGAGGATCATCCTTTTTTGGCTGATTGAGCTGATTGAGACTCTGCTGCATCTTTTTGTGCCGTTTCCCAGCGGCTTTCTGCAATCTCTCCTCGAGTACCTTATTACCCAAGATAGATTCAAACAAAGTATATACCATTTTAGCCACAAGCCACACACGGGAAACGTCTTTCAGAGCATTCATACAAATTCTCATACGTTCTTGAGTTGCCTGGACGACGGAAGGGATAGAGGAGCGCATTTGATACACATGCATGATAAGGGCAGAGAACAAGCTGTATACAATGAAGGCCGGGCAATACCGAAGCTCCTCGTGAGCCGAGAGCTTTTCGATGATTGCTGTGATCATAGCCGCTGCTTGAAATGCGATGTTGCGCGAAGGATATGAATTGTCCTCAATGGTCCCTCCTCTTCCACTAGTAGCCGGTGGCATGTGTGCGCGATGTAGGAGACACAGGGTTGTGTAGTAGTTCGAGTGTAGTAACGCAGACCAGAAATGGTGTCTTGAGCTTTCCCAGTATATCTCTCTCGGGCAGTTCTGAAGCCAGTCCGCCAGAGCCATATCGCTGTGGGTGAGGTCAATAGCATTTTGCCGCCGAGCTTTTGAAGCGACTGAATACTGCTGGGAAAGAACTAGACCCATGATCTCACATAGCTTGACGTACTGTAAAAAGAACTGCACGTGCAGAGGATCAGGGGGGTATTCAGTAGGGTAATTTCCCTCGTCTTCGATGAAATCGTCCTCGCAGATCATTTCGACATCCGAATCATCGGTATTGATATGCACAGGACGTCCCAAGGCCACTGCAACAGATCGATCACGAGTGAATAGGGTCCACCAGATCCTTTTCCAGAGCCTCTTATCAGCTTTGCTAAGCTGTGACCCTTCGACACTTCGATGCATGCCTGAACCTTGTGCCACGATTGTAGCAACTCTACTCCAGTAGAAGACGTTCTTGGTAACATCCTCGGGACCTTCCCAGTACCAGCCCATCAATAAGAGAGACTGCACGATGGTAACTCGGTCATCCTCATAATTGGCGTCGTACAGTGCTTTCGCACGCTTGTAAAATGTTAAGGCTGCTGGTGTAGTAGAACCGTTTGCATCCATAAGTTGAGGGTTGGTACACACTCGAGATCCAGCAAGTAGTATAGCTTGTAACAAGAGAAGCGACGGAGGATTTTTGGCATCTCGATATTGCCTCATGAAGCGGTTTCGATTGATGACAGGTAGTATCGGAGCCACCCATTTGAAATACGCATCCACTAACTCGTCACAGAGCGATCGTGGTGGCAGAAGGAAGGCACCACGCTGGTGCAATATATCGATTTCGACATTGTCCAGTTCTGTCAGCCTTGCTCTTGAGCCCCGAACATTTTCTGGCAAAGGGTAATGGACAACATCAGCAGTTCCATTTCTGTCATGAACGAGCAGTGTCAAGTTCGAGGATTCTCCGAGATATGCCACCCTTCCGGCCTCTTTAATAGGAGCCCTCGTGAATTTTGGCTTCATGAACTGTGTGTATGTCGTTTCATCGTTTTGGGACTGACGAATCTGCGCTTCAGAGAGGGTGGTAGTAGGCGTACCATCGGCTGTATTGTAACCAGTGGTGCTCCGTGGCCCAGTATTTGTGCTTGGTGAGTCGGTTTGAGAGGCGTGTTCTTCTACTGCTTCGCGATCGCTATTTTGCTCGTCAATCATGACAGCTCACACACAAGGAATAAAATCGGATAAAAGCCTTACCTATCTGAGTCTTTCGTCTTCGTAGTCTGGTTTTTCTTTCGTTTCGGCGTTGGAATCTTGCACTCGATCGAGAATGCTACACAGTTTGTGCACGGCACGCCGAGGCTGGCAGCATCACATCGAACCTATTGTGGCTGGTTAAACCGTGTCCTGCAAAATCGTAGATCAGGGGAATCTCATCGATATGCCATTATGAAGGTGGCCGGAGAGCTGAGATTATTACCTTTCTCGCGTGACATGTCTGTAATGCAGTTCTGGATCAGCAATCATTCTCAATTCTCACAAGTGATATAATCGCTCTTCTATCCTCGGTGCCGAGGCACGATTTTTGGCTCGCCTCATACAATGCAAGTGGGACGGCTTCATACCTCACACGCTCTGGATGCCCGTTGCCTGCGCGCTACTGTCAGCTACATTCCTTCCAGGATAGTTGATCGTATGCAAGTATCTGTTGCGACTCACCTCCTAAAACTTGGATGTCCCGGAGTCTGCGAATTTGGTGCTGCATTTGAGCCCTGTGGTACCTGCGCACTGGAAGTTGCTCCGCCTATTCCGTTCTTTTGCGCATTTTGATTCTGCTCCTGCTCGGTCGAAGACATGGCTACATCCATGCCACGGATGTCGGATATACTGAGTCGCAATGTCCTGTCGCGTCGTTGTCGTCAAATGGGTGAGTGCTGAGAGTAGTCCTGTGTTCGAAAGAATAGATCCTGCTACCTTGTTTCCTCAAGGCTGGAGTGCCTTAGCGAGGGCGCTGGGAAGCCTGGGGGGCAATGAACGGGAGATAAAATCCACACCAGGAAAACGATCCGTGAGATGGGGCTACGCGGTAAACCAAGTTTCACACAACATTGATGTTGGACTATTAACGGTATCTACAAAGTTAAGAAGGGAGATGGTTTATTTTACGCGTTGGCACGGGCTGTCACACACTTGCAGTGCACTCCGATGGATTAGCAAGCCGCCATTTGAGCCTTACTCCGTTTACTGTTTCATTTCCGCGACCTATCCAGTAGTTCTGGAGGTTTGGAGGGATATGTCGGGTTGACGGAAGTCTGACATGCGTTATACATAAATTAATTTCTGTGTTGGCCCTTTATGTCTTCCTCCGAGATGTCGGAAGATTGATTGTGATGTTCTTGGGACGGTGAGATACACCGCAGATCCCTGAATTTAGAGAGGTTCTAAAGCTACTGTAAGGTCATACCCAGATTGCAGAAGTCAGCTTGCCCGACACAGTCACGAAATATTCCGAGACCATTATCGTGCCTTTCATTAGGGACTCGATAGGATGTCAGTGGCTAAATACATCTGATGTTATCTGGGCAAGCTGGGATGGAGACTACCACTGTACAGTATTCACGCGCAACCCCGCAGTGGCGCCGCAGCGAACTTGATCCCAAGCACGCCAAGGTACGCGCGTATTCCGTGTTGTGGCTTCGGCCTGTTGTACCTTCGTAGCGACATCCGCTCGCCATGAACTCACCCCAGAGGCCTGAACATCACATCCCGTGCCCAGTTACTATTGTGGAAAGCCATGTTATTGGTCTGCTGTCACCCATCTGCGAAGACCTGCGTTGCTGCCACATGCTTTTCAGATTTGACACTGCGGGGTGATGAGCCGAGGCATGCTGTAGGCAGCTGGACCTGCGTGCAAACGTGATAATATCATTATTAGTGTCTATCTATGTGCATGGGAGACGTGAGCTGCCCTCCACACTCCCGGAACTATAGCAAACTGCTGCATGAAGACACCAATGCAGGAGTTAATAGGAACCCGCGCGGCTTGCAGTTCCAATCGTATCTCATGAAATCCACATCATGAGAGCTACGGTGACTCAAAATGTTTCCATGACCTCTTGATCCAAGATTCGCCAAAAGCTACTTTACAGTTACCATATTGCGAGTACTACGTATCCCGCTTGCCATTTGCGACAGGCTTGGCTCTAGTATTTCCACCATTGATGTGTGTCTCTCGCACGACACCACCAAGCTCTTTCTCTTTTCTGAGCTGTGCCGAGTCATTCTCTACTTCAACGCCAGCAATGAACATCTCACTAACTCCTTCTAAGCCCGCCACGAAAAAACAGAGTCCGCTTGCTATGCAAAAGTGACTTATAGTTGAACCGATCTCTAGCCATGAGCCTTCGTCTCTAACAACCCAGAAGAAATGGAGAGTGAGGAAATCTGTGATGGCCATCACGACCATAAATAATGCCGAGGGTGCGACACCCAGGCGTTTGTTTAATATTCCCAGGTTAGCCGACACGAGGGCAAACGGAATTAGAATCTTTAGAATCAGAAGAGCTCCTTGTGAGAAGGGATCGAACACTGGTATAAGTCGGGCAACGCTCTCCAGACTGAAAGATGATATCGACGCTATGTTTCCAGTGCTGAAAAATGCGGACTGAAGCAAAGTAAGGAAGAAAAATGATATCCTCACATCAGATAGCTCCAAGGATCGGTAAGGAGAAGAATCAAGGGAAGCCGGAAGCTTTGTGGACTTCTCATCCGGTTTTGTGGTTCCTTCGCCTCGAGACTTCGTGAATTGATACACTCGGTATTCTAAACGCACCCACGTAATGAGCGTGATACTGAATCCAAAATAGAACAATCCTTCATAGGAAATAGTCAAGATAATGAAGCTCGGTGCGAAAGTCAAAAATAACACTACAAGTCGATGTAGGTAGTGATTATTAGGCTGTAGGCGATGGAAGAATGGCATAAGCAACGAAAGCACTAGTTGTTACAGTCAGCATACTTAGGGCACTTGTGATATGTCAAAATTCATACCAAGGACGAGCCATCCGACTATCTGGTTCCCTCGGGGCAAGCCTTGCTTTGACTGGATCGATATAACGCTTGACCGAGTTACAATCATGGAAAGAATAACAAGGCCAATCTATCAGGTCAGCCTCGTTGTCTTCTATATGACACCATCAGGTCTTACCTGGATACCTATAAGTGCCCTTGACAAGGCATTGTCTGCTAGTGAGCTGGAGTCGCTCTTAAGTGCGGACTTTACAAGGAGTCTCTTTTCAAACACAAGATAGGCAATGCCGATTGCAGCCATTAATGCGCCGCCTGATAATCTTTACACTCGTTAGTCAAGTTTATGTCCTTAGAAGAAATGGTTTCTTACATTAAGGTTATATCTTCGACTTTGATGACTGGGAGTAATGTGAATGCACTCATCGATATGCAAGCCGCCGCCCAAGTCCCGACTAGTGTCGGATTTTGTATTAAAAATTCTATTCCATAAAACGCTGGCCAAAATACGGCAGCAATGAACAACCCGGAAAAAATCTCTCTATGTGTATAGCCCAGTGCCTGTGCAATCTGTTAGCAGAAAATTACATCGGAGTGGGAGCAACTTACAAGACATTCCAAAAGTGCCAAGAACACAACTGTTCTGAATGTAAAAGAAATATAGCCACTAATAGTTGTAATTTTGCCAAAAAGGACATTGCATCCTTCTATCAACGCCTTCCGTCGCGCAAAGACCTCTTCCCAGAAAACTACTGGAAATATGGAGTACGCGTAGTACGTTAATGGCGATTTTGATATAATGAAGGATGCAAACAGGATAGCAAGGACTGACGAGAAGAAGATGACTTGGAATAAGCTCCTTGAGGTTTCCATCTTTCCATGAAGGACATGGAGATCAATGACAGTGGTAAGGGCAAATGCTATCCAGCCCAGATATCCCAATGTGATCAGAGCCCGAAGGAATAGCCAGTCGTATGTTTGTAGATATCGGAGGCCATCCAGCACAACTCTCACAAGTACAGCGGTACTCTCAATTGCTTCTTCATACTGGCCTTGGTCGATTAGGCCTTGGATATTGGAAATTCTCTTTTCCACAGAAGACTCATGATTACTTAATGGTCCGTACGGTCGATAGCGGAGTTCTGTGTCCCTTTTCCGCGCCTCCTTAACTTTGTACATCTCCAATATGCCTTTTGCATTAGCTAAGAATGCTTTAGCCTTTGCAGCCATATCGCTAGACAGATACGATAGCGGCAGCTCTCCCACAGAGTTGACTGGGAATTCCGCGCCTATCAGATAGGCCATGAGTGCTGCAACGTCCGCTTGGGCGACATCGTGTCTTTGGATATTGTTTAGGTTCCAATCTGCTGACAGATCATCATGGCCTGGAGCCACGCCATGTTTGCTAACTATAGGCTTTGCGACACCTGATCCCCATGCAATTAATGGAGTGCGAGTGTTGTCAGGATGACCGTCTCCATGGCTACCCCAATCGCTCATACCATGGTCAGCGGTGAAAACAAAGGCCGTCTTTCCGTCTCCGTAGAAATCCTCAACAAGTTTGCTGATCTCTCGCACTCCCTCGTCTACTAGCTGAATATTGCTGAGGTACTCCGGCGAATAAGGCCGGTATCCGTGTCCATTTGTATCGAGGCCGAGGAGGTGGAGGAAAAAAACGTTTTTGTCTTTTCTCAACTCGTCTCCAAGAGTTGCGTTCCTTGAAGCTTCTTCAAAAAGGGCTCTCACTTTATCAAAAACCCATACATCTAGATGCGTCGCATCTTGCGAGAAATCCTCTTCTTCGGCTCCATACATATCTACAGAAACTCGGCCTGGTACAGCACCCAGTTCAAACATTGGCAATATATCTGGGCTTCCCCAGCTCCAAGTATGCCTACTCCGATTAAAGACACTGTCAAAGTTCACTGGGTTCAACTTCCAACCCGTTGTCACCGCAGAGACATCTTCGTAAAGCCCAGCAATAAGAGCAACATGTCCAGGTCGAGATTCAGTAGGTACACGGGTATGAGAGACACCGAATGTGCCATGTTCGAGGACGCGCGAGCGTAAGAAGGGAGCAAGTGGTCGAGGGACGAGGTCTTCCTCGGTTTTGGGATATGGTTCTGGGAAGTACTGGAACGCCTTGTCTGCCCGTAGGCCATCGCCTGCAGTATAGTTAGCAATCATTAATCAGTTAGCTCAATATAAGTCCGTCACATACCAACAAAAAGTACTAGTCGCTTCGCCGGAGCTTCCTCTCCATCTGCGCGTTGGACCTTATGTTCTCGCATACCGGAGACGATGGGACTGACAAAATAAATATCAAAAATGGAGTAGATATAAATAAGATGGAACGCCAGCGCAATGGCTAGGAAGCCAAAGCGACTAACTCTAGCCATCCTGAAAGCTCTTGTTTGGGGAGTGCGGCTGGAGAAATTCTGGTCGCGTCAGACAGAAAAGGAGGTTGTAGGAGCAGTCCCAGCCCAAAATCTTTAACAAAGTCTTTCAGTTTAAATTGTTAAAAGGAGTGGCAGGTCCATTGGCGGAACAAGTACATGTAAAAAAAAAGTTAACAGGCAATGCTCTGTCTCAAGAATCAGGCATGCCAGTGCTACGCCAGTCGTGATGTTTTCTCCAATTGACACTTGCACAAGCTGCACGATGTCATTTTGGCGAGGGGTGACAGGGATCCGATCGGACTCGACTTTAGGGGGTCAGGGGTAATTCCATCGCGTACACACTAAACATGAAGTGACTGTATTACTTCCACTCTTGCTCCCACCTCTTTATTAAATTTAACAGAGGTACCAGTAATAATACGCCATCTTATGCATCGTAAAACCCACATCATTGCTGATTACAGATGTTCATTCAAGCCTCTAACAGTTTCCAAAACTCCAGCCATGCCACTCCCCAACGCCGATTCCAGAACCTATGATCCAATTTTAATCTCTGCTCGCCTTCTCTGTGAGCGCTTTCATGACTCGTGCATAAAACTTTGCGGCTTGTAGCCTTGGAAACGTAATTTCGTCCACAAGATAATCAGGTAAAGACTCCATCAACATCTTATCCCTATTGGGGTCAAGTTGAGGAGAATACATGCAATGGGCGTCATCGTAGCTCTCTCCGGTTTTCTCATTCGCGATAGCCAGCTTGAAATGAAGAGCTATATACGAGTTAATATCCCAACGCGATCTATGAAGATGAATGACTTACTCCCGTTGCGGCCTGTCTGAATACAGTCAAATATATCCTCATCTGATTCCCGTTTCACCGCTCGGATAATCAGGCCCGTCAGGTCACTGTAGAGATCCTCCTTCAGCTGTTGTGCCTGTGCTGTCTGTGCAGCTTCTACGCTTCCAACCATCTTGATGACCCCATTGGCTTTAGCAGCAGCAGTGGAGACTTTGGTAGATGTGCTTTCTAATGAAGCGGCGGTTAGTCTATTTGCGGCCAACTTGGTTGCCAAAGTCTTATTCTCTGCTTTGACAGCAGCAAGCTCCTCTAGTAGTTTCTCATGTTGCGTATTGATTTCAAGCAACTGAGCATCCCTAACTTTTATCGTCTCAAGATGTTTTCGTGCACTCTTAACCAGTTCAGTCTGGGTAGCCAAATCAGCCCTGAGTGATTGAACGAGTTCATTTGCAGCTATCATCAATTAGCACGAGTTTTAAAGGACAAATATCGGCTGTTGGAGTTACCTTTGGTTCTCTCTTCCCCTTGTTTCTTTAGTCTCTCAAAATTTCGCTCTGCTTCTTTTACCCCAAGTTCTCGTAAGTCTCGATACTTCACATCTAGATTCTCGTATTTCTTGGTAATCTCTCCCAGTTTACGTCGAAGAGCCGGGTCGCTCCTTTCTGCCTCAGACGCACTCCCTGCTCGCCCACGTGGTAACGACGATTGATAGTCAGGACGAGTGCGGTTCACAAAGCGTGACTGCGGAGCTATTTTCTTTCCAACTCTTTCATCTTCAAGATACTCGACTTCCATTTCGAGTGTTTGAGTTTCTGGGACCGTATCATTGCGAGATCTNTTTCACAGCTCCCCTTTTTCCCCCAGATGTCTTCTTCACAGTCTCTGGGAAAGTCCGACCTGTTTCGCGGGCGCCGGTGGCATTCTGGGCTTCGTCGAGATCCATATCGTCCTCCTTATGGGCCGCTTCTTCTTCTGTTGTGGATACACTCTCGTTAATTGCTGCTCTAGATCGATCCAATTCATCGCCGGAAGTAGTGTCCAAAACCATGCTATCTTCTGTTCTTTCGGTTTCGTTCAATTGCTCTATTTCGGTTGCATCGCTTGATGTGCGTTCATCGGTCTCGTCGGTTAGATGCGATTGCTTACTTCTTTTTGTGCCTGTTAAACCCGTATCCTTAGATTTCACCGTCGATCGCCCATTTGCTCGTCGAGGAGCAGCTCTTGTCTTTGTCACCTTGCTCGCACCCGATCTCCCTTTCCCGACACGCGATTTTGAAGCGACCTTGTTTTCGGCGCCAGAATCTGGCGTTGGCATCCCTATACTCTCATCTAGCTGGATATCATCCGAATCAGACTCAACGAGGCTAGATAGCGTTGAGCGCGTTGTCTTTGTTCTGGGCATTGAATGTAGAATATGGAGTCTTAGCGTCTAAATCTGCAAAGGTTTGTGATGCGCGTTTCAACCTGATATACTGTATATATGTGCAAACGCTACTCAATAAATTTAATTGAAATATCTCAACATACTGAGCCTATGCCACTCCGTGAAAGCTAGCATATCTTATTGATGCGGCGGGAACGTTCTGGGTATCAAAGTAAACAAAGCTAAGCTTAATATGGATAGCACGGAATATTTATTTTACGGCCTGCCAAAGCTGAGCCGAGGAACGGCTTACTACTACCGTAGTAGTATGTGCATGCCACATGCCGGTTACGCCACACTGCCAGCCGAGATCGTCGTCCGCCACGACAGTTACTTCTACTCGTCAGAGAAAGCTTGCCTGTTTTTCTTTTTATAACAGGGAGGCTTCTTCCGACATTCTAGTAATTACGCTCAAGATGGGTGAGGGATCTAGAAAATATGGCTTTTTGCAAGATCTTATACTTCTAGCTGTTTCAGTGAGTCAATACTTGCTCTCAGACTGTCGCGCATAGGAGACGCTAACTTTGTTCAGAGCGCTTCGTTATATTATATTATTAAAAGCACACTCGCAAGTTTACCACTAGCTGTCGATCCTGAGAAGGAGCAACATGAGCAAGCTCGAGTTAAAGCAGTGGCAAACCTTCGAAGACTAAACAGAGCCGCTGAGGACTCAGACTCGGAAGATGACGCTCACGGAGGTAGCAAAAAGGCAAGACGCCCGAGGAAGGAGGACTTAGTCTTGGATCAATATGAGAATCAGATCGCAATGGAAGTGGTTGCACCAGAAGATATCCCCGTGGGGTTTGATGGTAAGTGGTTGTCACCTCGATTCTTACAGCTACTTCGAACTTACACTTTGGAAACAGACATCGGTGGTTTAGATGATATCATTGAGGAATTAAAGGAGTCCGTCATATACCCTCTCACCATGCCTCATCTATACTCAGACTCATCACCGCTTCTCGCTGCCCCTTCCGGGGTCCTATTGTATGGTCCCCCAGGCTGTGGAAAGACCATGCTTGCAAAGGCACTTGCTCATGAGAGCGGAGCTTGTTTTATCAACTTACATATTTCGACGCTGACAGAAAAATGGTTCGGTGATTCCAACAAGCTTGTGCGAGCCGTGTTCTCTCTAGCTCGGAAACTGCAACCAAGCATTGTCTTTATTGATGAGATTGATGCTGTGCTTGGACAACGCAGAAGTGGAGAACATGAAGCAAGTGGAATGGTAAAAGCGGAGTAAGTACATAGACACTATATTATCAAATATCTCAGCTTACATGTTGCAGGTTCATGACTCTATGGGATGGCTTGACATCGGCCAACACGTCTGGCCTTCCGGCTCGGATTATGATTCTCGGTGCTACGAATCGTATACAGGATATTGATGAGGCAATTTTGCGACGAATGCCCAAAAAGTTCCCTGTGTCCTTACCTTCTACTTCCCAGAGACGACGTATCCTGAAACTCATCCTTAAAGATACAAAAACAGACCCTGATCACTTTGACATCGAGTACTTGACTCGAGTAATGGCTGGCATGTCGGGAAGTGATATTAAAGAAGCGTGCAGAGATGCCGCCATGATACCTGTCCGAGAATATATCCGCCAACAGCGAGAGCAAGGCGTAACGATGTCAGGAGTTGTAAGGCCTGAAGGCGTCCGCGGTATCAGGACGGAGGACTTCTTCGGCCGGAGAGGTGGTGGTGAAATCATTAAAGAAAACCATGCTCGCTTGGGAGCTAAAACCGCTCGTGATAGTCAAAAGCAAAAGGAAGGATCCAGCGACGAATATGAAGATGTGGAGGATAATGAACTCATTGTAGACCCTACGGATTAAGGTGTTTGGAATATAAACCAGCAAAATATGCCTGGGTGTTTTGTATCATATGTTTGCGGCGCTAAAGGCTCTCATAAGGGTACTTGGTATTATAGGTAGAGGCGCATTATAGTGTATATGGATATGAGGGATGTTAGCTAGGACCGCTCGGAAGACGATAACTCTGGACTCTGGTACTTGTAATTGAATTTCCCCAGACCCTCAATTTCTGGTGCCTGAAGTATTGGTCATTGATAAGCACGTCATTTCAAAGCCAGAATTTTAGCGTGAAATCACGGCATTACCCCACGGCATCCGATGATCCTCCGACTCAGAGTGGCTGCAATATTCCATCGCACACGACAAAAGTCACTCTTCCATTGTACATCCTCACAGGACTGCGGCTACTTTGTAGGACTGATACTCTAGGTTATCAATTCCCTCATCGTCCACCGGGTGTTCTGTGCCGGAAATTGCAGGGTATTGTCTCCAACCATCCAGCATTCAACGCCACATCGATCAACACCAACTACATCCGACAATCGCTCGAAATGTCTACACCGCCAGGAGATAGCAAGCTCAGTGCAGCAGCAAAGAAGGCATTCCCCCATGTTGACTTAGATGGTCACAATCTTCCTCCATCACCGGCTCCTTCGAGCCCCAGTAATGGTAGGAAATATGCCCTCGCCACTGAGCTCGTTTACACAGATAGCAAAGATCAGTATGGAGCTTCAAGCATGCCAATTTATCAGTCTGCCACATTCAAACAACGGGCGGCTGGTGGAGGTGCGGAATATGATTATACACGCTCAGGGAATCCTACTCGCACTCATCTGGAACGACACTTGGCAAAGATTATGAATGCTGCCAGAGCCCTAGTCGTTGGATCTGGTATGGGAGCTCTGGATGTTATCACCAGGATTCTACGTCCCGGAGACGAAGTCATTACTGGTGACGACTTGTATGGTGGTACAAACCGTCTTTTGACATACTTATCCGCCAACAATGGCATCATTGTGCACCATGTTGACACCACCTTGCCCGAACGAGTGAAGGATGTTGTGTCAGAGAAGACCGCAATGGTCTTACTAGAAACACCAACGAATCCTCTAATCAAGATCGTTGACATCCCGACTATTTCTAAGATGGTCCATGACAAAAATAAGAAGGCATTGGTGGTTGTGGACAACACGATGCTATCCCCCATGCTTTCCAACCCTCTGGACCTCGGAGCCGACATAGTTTATGAATCGGGAACAAAATATCTTTCCGGTCACCATGATATCATGGCTGGCGTGCTTGCGGTGAATGACCCAGCACTTGGCGATAAAATGTACTTTACCATAAATGCAACTGGGTGTGGTCTTGCACCAAATGACGCCTTCCTCCTCATGAGAGGTATCAAAACGCTCGCGATCCGGATGGAAAAACAACAGGCTAATGCCCAAAGAATTGCTGAATTCTTGGAAGCCCATGGGTTCCGCGTGCGATATCCAGGACTCAAGTCTCATCCGCAGTATGATCTTCATTGGTCCATGGCACGTGGTGCTGGTGCTGTCTTGTCCTTCGAAACTGGTGATGAAGCTCTGTCGGAACGCATTGTTGAAGCCACTCGTCTCTGGGGCATTAGTGTCAGTTTTGGCTGTGTTAACAGCTTGATCAGTATGCCCTGTCAGATGAGTCACGCAAGCATAGATGCGAAAACGAGGAAGGAGAGAAACATGCCCGAAGATATTATTAGACTTTGTGTGGGAATTGAGGATGTGGAGGATTTAATAGATGATCTAAGTAGAGCTGTAAGTCTAAGTCTATAATCTGGATAAGATTCTCACTTCGATACTAATATCGTGCAGCTTGTACAGGCAGGCGCCGTTACAGTAACCATGGACGGCTTTCGAGCAAAGCCGTACGGTAAAGCATCAGAAGAGTTGTCGACATCGGAATCGTCAACTCAAAGTTCATGAGCAAAATAAAGTTTATTTCGGGCTTTTTGGAGGCGTTTTGGAGTTAGTTACCAGCTTCAGCTGACCGGCTGTCAGGTGGGAAAATCAAAAAAAGTTGTATCTATGGACTATTTCTCGAGAAGAGAAGAAACAATAAAGTAATCATAGACTGAGTGAAATCAAATTGCACCTGTTGGAATTATGTAGAGTTCCATCAGAACTATATCAGAGAACAGGGGTGTGGTTTGAATTATTCTATTTTTACTCCACCTAATTCCTAAAAGTATCAGGAGCAAGCAAGAACGGTTGATGGAAAAAGTCCTGAAGTCGGGCAAAGTACGGCTCGCCGAGTAAATAATGACAATGACTCGAATAGGGGGTTAGTTACATGACCCTGGTCGTAATATCCGTGATATAGGTAGTACGTATCGACCTTAAGGAGGGAAATTTGACAAGCCAGGGGTCCGAGCAGCATATCCAGCTAGAAATATATATTTTTTCTTTTTTAGTTCCCAAAAGAGAGACAGTGATATCTAGCTCAATATTTCCTTTCCAGCAGACTCTATGAATCGTCACATGCGCATTTCACCGAGACCGAACACAAAATAATGCGCTTTATGCCCAACATCAGGTTTTTTTTTGGGTACCACTAAATACATGGCTATTCCTGAGACATTTTTACAGACCCTGATACGCCTCACACCCGTTACATCTTAGATCATAAGTCTCTCGATCTTGTCCTTCAACTCCCGAATCTGTCCCATGAGGTCTGAAGCTTCGTTGGTCGTAATGGAGCAAGCAATGACGGCACGGCTAACACCGCAGGCTCTACCACTTCTAGGAGTCAGATGCTGATTAAAGGATAGATTGGTATGGTGGTTACTTACAGTGCTTGTTTGCTTGGGACAAAGACGTATGGGACGTTCTTATCTTCGGCCAAGAGTGGCAGATGAAGAAGAATAGCCAAAGGCGAGGCATCTGCGGCCAGAATGACGACTTCTGCAATACCACGGTTAAGGGTCTTGGTAGCCTCGTTTGCTCCCTTTTTCAGCTGACGGTAGTGCGAGCTCTGTTGCACAAGGTCAAGAATAGATTGTGTGAGAGCCTCGTCGGCGAGGGGCCAAGCTATGGAAACAATTAGTTCAGAGGAAATTAAGAGCATTGTACACGCAGCTCTTACCGGCGCTAGCTTGATCAGCCATATTAAAATATTAGGTTTATGGTAGGGTTCACTGCCTCGACACTGGCTCGCCCTGTCTGTTGTGTACTGGGAGAGAGGTTTGTTAAGATACCAAAGTCGAAATTCGGAAGGGTTTTGCTCTAGAGCAGAAAAGTTACTCACGAGGTTGTAATGCGCTATTCCATTATAGGTTAGGTTGTATCCTTGCATGACGCTAGAAGGCCAAAAACGCGTTATCGTTATCGCTCGGATCTGTGGGGTGGTCGGTTTCCATACTTACCACAAGATATTGCCGCCAATGTAAAGAATCGTATCCCCAGTCTGCGATGGTCATAGTTTCTCTCATGGGTAGGTTCATTATATTTCTTTTGTTCTGAATTTTCTTCTCTTTTGCACCGCCATGTAGCAAGCGATCTTCGAAGATATCATTCACTTAAATTAGAGGCAGAATATTTTTGTCTGAAAACTCCATCGCCAAACATACTGTAGAAAATATGTGAAAGGCAGTCTCATATATACTTTATGCATGAATGCCACTTGCCCAATCCACCCCTTGATAGTCAAACATATGATGCCTATCATAAAACCACTGATTTAAAGATGTTCAGCTTGACATAATGCTGTGCACGATTCGGAAATGATCCCAGCGACAAGTTCATCAAGCAGCCTGCGACAGAGATACGAGATCTTTGGAGATATGGGTGCATATAAGCTAATGTCTACATTTGATAAAAACTATGTACTCCGCTGGAATATATTGTCCGCAAAGCATCTCTCGTTAACTGATGGGTTGAAAACAACTATCAAACTACCCCTCTATGCAAAATCAAATCGGTCTGGCAAAATAATAGGCGCAACCAGAGTCCATACATAGATTCCGTAGCAGACCCATGCGCTCACAATCTTGACCCAGCTTGCCCAATACGTCCGTCCAACTGGCGCAAAATCGTTTCCATCCTTGGTCGATTCCTCAAAGTTCATTGTCAACAGGGTCGCCACCCAAGTAGTCGCGAGGAAGAATATCACATGGAAGAACGAATAGTTATATTTGGTGGAAGTCCTCTCGTCGTCTTTGGAGGTGTTTCCAGCATCACTTTCGTCGTCGTCATCCAACAATGCATCCGCCGGAAGACTGCCTTCTTCGACTGCCTGGCGAAGAGCCGCAGCCCGCATTTCACGGCGGCTGTCCGGTTGCTGGGTCACAAGATCGTGCTCATCATCATCTGGTAATCTGATACTCTTGCCTTTTCCTCCAAGAGCGACTCCTTGCGTCGCAGCTCTGGTGGTGGAATATGCAACTGTCAACATGGTGACAATAGCACCAATGACAATGGAGGTAGTGCGCGTTCCTTGTGCTCGAATGAGAGGATTGCAGTGTTTGTCATCTGGCTCCATCGAGACCGCGGACATCGTGAGGTATGTGCAGTAGATTGCCACCATAGCAGATTGGGCCAGTCCAGCTTTCGGATTGTATTCCTGGACTGCAGGATGGACGGACATAGCGGACACTATGAGGAAAAATAATAAATTAATAGTAATTGCTGCCTGATTCATCGAGCAGCCGCTTGAGGCGAAGAAGATGTACATAACGATTGTCATCGCAATAGATGCGGCGTACATTCCCAGGGTCGAACCGATTAGGACTCCTCTCCAGACTCGAGAATCACTATTGTCGATTTGCTCCAAACAGTATTCTGCCCAGGTATGTGCAAGATCGACCAGAAGAATCAAGCCAAGCAGGATAAATACTGTTGCTCCGCTGAAAGCAATGTAATTTCCCCATACCATGA
This sequence comes from Scytalidium sp. 3C, assembly GCA_000743665.3. Taxonomy (NCBI): domain Eukaryota; kingdom Fungi; phylum Ascomycota; class Leotiomycetes; genus Scytalidium; species Scytalidium sp. 3C. Next base: position 683,741 of record JMRO03000013.1, on the reverse strand, counting down.
AGAATCCGTCTGGAATCAAGAAAGACAACACAATCAAGGCCAACCACGCTATGATTTTAGGACCCCAGAAGCCATTTTGAAGACTTGCACGGGGGTTTTTGGAGGAATCGACCCCAAGAAGAAGGAGGGCCATAAGGATATGGAAGATTCCGAGCGCGAAGTTAATCCGATGAACGGCAACCCATCCATAACACTCCCCTTCCGGACAGGTAATTTTCATATAGTCCAGGGTTAAATGTTGAAGCTTGTTTATAGCCCAGGGCGTAAGCATAATCCAGGAAAGTATCGAGTTGACAAGAAGGATAAGAGCATATGCGATACGAGTGGCGATGCTGCTCCAGTTAGTAGCCTTCAACTACCAACAGGAATACATGATAAATCCTACCTGTTACCGCATTTCCCACAGGCACTGCATACAGCAGAGCATGTTGCTGCACCGCAACAGCTTCCCACGAATGTCAAGAGCTGGAGGGGTGGTTAACCTCATGTATGACGATCTCATGATAATAGGACAACCTACGGTTCCCATGCTTGGCACAGCAAGCATCGGTATAGAGAGTAAGGCACCCATGCTGGCGATGTCTATCTTGAGAGAAACTATTCACTTCGATGGAATTTTCGAAGCCCGTTAGGACGAGTTCAAAGACTGTTTGCCTGGAAGAACTGGTTTGCATATCCGCGCGGCTGGTGCATCACGGCATCATGCGTCAAGCCATTTTGAGCCAGTCCTAACTAGGCTAGCCGATACCGGACCCCATTATTGATAACGAAAGTCATGCTGCTGTTACTTTTAAGACATGGCGACGACAACCTCTCCCCATCTTCGACGACAGGATCATCGACTGTGAAGCTGTCCTGGATTGCTGCCGCGTAGTAATCGTTGAGTTACACAGTTCAGGGATCCAGAATTGGCAAATTCCTCGCGATGAAAAGCAGCTGAACATCGACCTATTCTTTTCCACTCCACGTCACCGGCACGGTATCTCCGACATGTCTGATACTTCACTTCGAAGAGCGCGATTCGTGTCGAGCATCGCTGCGACCACCATATCGCTGGCATGTGGGACTAATGTGCGTCTGATATCACTTTACTTGGTCACAATGCTTACGATATTAGTATGTGTATTCAGCATGGGCACCTCAGTTCGCCGATAAGCTGAAGTTGTCAGCCACGCAAAGCAATCTGATTGTAAGGCTTTGTTTTTCCGATGCCATCATATTGTGCTGACTATTTTAGGGGCTGGCTGGAAACTTGGGAATGTATTCCTTGGGTATCCCTGTAGGAATGTTCATCGATTCTAAAGGACCAAGGCCAGCTGTGATGGCGGGCGCATTCATTCTTGGCGGAGGTTATTACCCTCTGTACCGGTCATACGAAAATGGTAGTGGCTCGGTCTTGCTCATGTGCATTTTCTCCTTCCTCACTGGATTGGGCGGATGTATGGCTTTTGCAGCAGCAGTTAAGACATCAGCTCTCAATTGGCCTCGTCACCGGGGAACAGCAACTGCCTTTCCCTTGGCAGCGTTTGGATTGAGTGCTTTCTTTTTCTCTCTTTTTGGAGAGGCACTCTTCCCCGGCTCCACAGGCCATTTGTTAATGCTCTTATCATATGGGACCTTTGGTTTAGTGTTTGTGTCTTTCTTTTTTCTGCGGGTGTTGCCGCACACAACGTATACCAGTCTACCTACCGGTGAAGAGCACTCAAGTTCCGATTCAAATATACTGCGGAGGACGAAATCAGAAGAGAGCAAACATCGCGCTTCACGGATAGCTGTTGAACCAGGTAGGTCCACCAATAAAAGCATCTATTCCGGGGGTGAACACATCCTAAGTCAACAAGATGCAGGGGATGACGCACCCTCTGGCGTCTTGTCCAGAACGGACGAAACCTCCTCCCTCATGTCTACACCCTCATCTTCGGCCTTAGACGAGATCATTAATGAAGAGAACCATGTTGATAAGGACCATTCTCATCATATAGATATTCGAGGGCTTAAGATGGTTAAACTTCCCGCATTTTGGCAGTTATTCTCCATGATGGGAATATTAGCTGGTATTGGACTTATGACTATCAAGTAAGTGAGCCTATACCTGTCGCTCTATGTCAATGCTCTTTCCACCCTCTTTTTATTTGAAACAAACCTATCTTATATATATCCTTATGCTAACATTGCACTTTGACAGTAACATCGGTAATGATGTAAGCTAATTCTTACAGTAGCTATAAGAACGGCCAAACTAATTGTAATAGGCAACCGCATTATGGCGACATTACGACGACTCTGTAACAGACGAATTTATCGTGAGACGCCAGGCAATGCACGTTTCTATTCTGTCTATATGTAGCTTTTTAGGACGTCTTAGTAGCGGTAAGCAATATCAATATCTTTACGTAATAATTTCTAATCGCGATTCCAGGAGTTGGATCCGATCTTCTTGTCAAGGTCCTCCATGCCAACCGTATGTGGTGCCTAACGATAGCCGCTCTCATCTTCCTTACGGCCCAGATCTTTGCTCTCAATATCGAGAATCCACACTTCCTTGGACTCGTGTCGGGGCTTTCGGGACTTGGATATGGCTTACTCTTCGGGTGTTACCCCTCAATTGTTGCAGAAGCGTTTGGTGTGCATGGCCTGAGCACAAACTGGGGTTTCATGACATTGTCCCCCGTAATATCAGGCAATGTATTCAACCTCTTCTACGGACTTGTTTTTGATCGACAGAGTGTTGTCCTACCGAACGGTGCGAGATCGTGCACAGAAGGCTTGCACTGCTACCGAAATGCTTACGTGGTTACTGTTGTTGCTTGTCTTGTAGGGCTACTTCTCAGTCTGTGGTGCATTCGATATAGACATCGTCAAGAGCTTTTAGAAGCGAACTCAAAGGACGCAGATAGAACAGCGTGATTTCAGATAGATGTAATAGTTATGGGTTATGGGTCCTACATATGTAACTTATCTGAGAGAGATAATCGACTTTTGGCTGGCGAATGGACGGTTTTAGAGAACAGTTTGTTGGTTTCTTCCTCTCAGTTTACCAGAACTTGGATGCCTGGAAATGGCAAGTTGGGGTTTCACCTTGCTCCCTTGGGATCGGATCACCCATCTTATCCCTCAATCCAAAATGATATTAGAATCGATTATGGACTAAATCTATCTACGATATAAATATATTCATAAGTTGAATCATCCATTAATAATACTTTTCCCTAGATTGCTGCACCGTATGGGGCGGCAAAAATCCAGGATACTGATTTCACTTCCTCAAAGGGGGCTATGGATTCTCCTCCCGGCCGCCTACGCGCTCAACCAACCTGATACAGCAGTTAGCAGCCTCCCCAAACCTCTGGACAGACGGAGTGTCAAAACCTACCGAAAGATGCTAACAGTAAACGTGGAACTCCACGCAAGTAAAGCCACCATTAAAATTCCGCATAGCGATTCGACGCGGCCGCAAATAACGGCGTTATATCCGCTCCCGCTGGCCGTACAAGTTCCGTCCTTGTCAGTTAACGCACCAAAGGCGAGGGCCAAGTTGGCGGATTCAAAAATGATGAAGAAGAGGTCTAAAAGAACGAGGCGAATCTTCGCCTTCGGTGATCGGAGGCCTAAAGGCTTTCCTGTATACTCGTCCCAAGTAATGTAAAGGATATATGGGATTGCCACAACATCGACGACAATTGCCATCATTGTCGATGGGTTCTGAGAATCCCTGTATTTGATGGAGAGGTGATAAACGGATGATGAGAGGCCAAGAGCTATTGTTGACGTGCAAAGGACGATAATTCGAAATATTAAGGGAACAAGGGGGTGCATTATAAGAAGATGCTAGGGTTAAAGTCAGCCGGTATCCTAGTTAACCACTATGGTCGGTTGGGATTTACCTGAATCCGTCCATAGATTGTCTTCCGTTTCTTTTTGCTATGCAAGAATTCAAGGACATTGTCTGCGCCTTGTCCGTCACTAACATCGCCGCGCCAAGGTTTTTGATATCCAGGTGTTTGTTGCAGGAGGAAATCTGGTTCAACTTTCGTGCTCTCCTCCGCTAAGGCAGGCCCATACATTGAAGACTGAATATATGTCCTCCAAGTAGAAGACTGCGGAAGGGGAGAGCGCATTATGACTGGATCTCCTTCCCTTGCATGATCCCATTTCCGGCCCTTCTCAGGTTCACGGTGTCCGACGCCAAAAAATCCGGTCTCCTTTCGCTCCTCGTACCCGTTAGATAGTTCATCGTGGTCGTATATATAGCCATCTCGAGATACTCTTCTTATTGGCTTCCCAGGATTATAGTGATGTTCCGCTGAATGAGCTTTGGTCGGCGAAGACAGAAGACGAGAGGTAGGGCTATGAGCATATTCGAGATCATCATCGTCCTCCTCTACAGAGCCTATCCATGCTTCTCAAAGTATTAATCATTGTGTGCCAACCAAAGCATATACAGACTTACGCGGAAGAGTCCGGACATCTCGCTGAGCCGTACGGTTGGCAATAACTGTGCTACTTGTAGACTGCGAATCGGGAGAGGAAGATGATCCAGACTCTGGCCGAGGGAGGTTGGAGCTGTTCCGCGGACTCAGGTCGTTGGGAAGCGGAGTCCCGGACGAGGCGGTTGAAGACCGGTGTCGCTCTCTGCGACCAGGGGAGAAGTTATCCGGCAGGATGTGATGTGCATCTAGTGGAGAGCTCGGGCTATTGGGGCCTTTGATGGGAGAAGTTGAGTTGGCCATCGAAACAGTCAAGCGGAAGGGAATTCAGACACTGCGTGATTCCACAGCGGTAAAGCATGGAACTTCCTGGTGGAGGTGTGAGAGGTTCATTTGCAGAATGATCAAACCACAGCCATGGTCGACAGTTGAGGAAGAGTTAGAGGTTAAAAAAAGAAATAACGAAAGGAAGCTGAGCCATCGCAGACGTGTGTGCAAATACTTTGGTACCGTCGCGCGCGAAGGCCAAAGTCTAGATGCGGGTAATCAGCATTGATCTGACATTGGATGGATTTAAGGTTGCCAAGGTCGAGGTCAAAGCTCGAGCCAGGTGCGTCATCATTACTACGCTCGCCAACCCTCGTGCGTAAACTTGTGGTTGATGTTTGACAGTGATTATCCTCGCGTACAAAAGCTCTAATTTCAACAATCCATATATAAACACGACTCCTAGGCCTAAATTCATCATCCTAGGTCCTCAGAAGCCTTAGAATACACCCGCGCGGTACAGCAATGCCTCGATTTTAGACCTCTTACCAGCGTTGACCGTCGGCAAGGGGAACACAACAATGACAATGCGGTTGCTTCTGCTTCCTGTCTCGACGCGGAGGACGCTTATATACTGTCAACGATTCAATATACAGGTCAAGGAGACGTCTGGGCTGGCGGACAAGCTGACAACCCGAGCAGCAAATTTATGGGCAAGTTGGGAGAAGAAAGATTCGGGATGGCAGAAGAAAGTAGTAGAATTCGGAAACAAAGCCCTCCAGAGGATACCGTTTGAAGAATGGGGACTTAAGTCCATACCTCCCTTGTCTACACGCCGGCAGAAGGAGGAATTGGCCGGGAAAGAGAAGGTCGACGTCTTGTTTCCGTCGAATCTGATTCCCGAGGAACGATTCTCGGAGGTCTTGAAGACAATTGCCACGGAGCGACAAGGATTACATAAGAAGACTATGATATGGTGCTTTATTGGAATGCCTATCACGGCGCCCGTCGCGATTCTTCCTGTGTGAGTGAAGCCGGCCCGCACATCAATGACACGCAAACTTTGGCTGATACTTAGCAGCATTCCCAACCTTCCCTTCTTTTACCTAGTATTCAGAGCGTGGTCTCATTGGAGAGCATTGGCTGGTTCCAAGCACCTCGAATTCCTCCTTAACGAGAAGCTCCTCACTCCCCAACCGTCGCGCATTCTAGAGCAGATCTATTCCAGGGGGCGACCGCAATTTGGCGAAAAGACAGGGCCGAAGGTGGTTCAAAGCAGCTCGGAGCCCAGCGTGTTAAACGCACAGCACATCGCGAGTGAGGAGGAGGAGATGGTCCTGCGCAAGGAGGACGCGAAAGAAATCTCCGAGGCTCTAAAAGTGCCCGAGCTGGAAATGGAGCTCGGCCGCGCTGTATGGCAGGTGGAGAGGATCCTCAAGAAAAAGGAGGAGCTGGTCGAGGAGAAGAAAGAGCTAGATAAAGCGGGACCGAACTCTAAGGACCGGTGAAGAACGGACCCAGCTGTGGGGGGCTGTGATATCCGACATTTCTTTAAATTTTTCTGTAGATTACGGCATGCATGGGGTACCAGTACTAGATTTCCATGATCCCAACTCAACAATAGAACAGGGTTTTGAAGGCAGGCTATAGAAATGGAGTATCCAACATAGGTGTATATATTCACATGTCTCATGCTCCTCCAACCGCACCGCTCACAGTGTTATGATTGCCCTGGGAGCTCCCCCTGGTGATCAATTGGAACGCCGGCGCTGCGTCGGTTCCCAGATCCGGCATAGGGCATCACGGGCGTTGGATTCGCACGCAGCGACAGAGTCGGCTAAAAATTAGCCACCCAGCAGTAGAAGCCCTGCGGCGTAGAAGGAGTCCCATAACTACCCGTAATTTTATAGACTCCGATGCGCAAGAAAAAAGATGGAGACGATCGGGAAAAAGCACGGAAGCGGACTAGGCCTGTTGCTATCGGGGAGAACTGAGGGATCGCGCAGAGCATGAGACGGTGTCAGGGCGCGATAGTCAGTAGACTTTCTACGGCACGAATGCATCATTTCTAGCCTGGGAGCATCTCTTCGAAGTGGGACACTCCAGCACATTCCGTGAACGCCTGCCAAACCTAATAGGCTAAAGTCCACCCAGGCGGGACGTTCGTGTCCGTCTAGCAAATTACGGTGCGGTAGGGCAGCATATCTAGACAAATGATCGTTTTGGAAATACGGGGCTCTACCACCGATCCGCGATTTGATAGCTGGTGGTTTGGAAGAGGAAACAGTAGCCCTTGCGGTTGTTATTCGGTAGGAGAGAGACTGATCGACCAGCAACGCGTCTGCCAAGAAGGTTGTCAGGTTGTCCTGGATCAAGATCGAAGACATAGTCGCAGTACGACGCCTGTCACTGCAGGGTCTCAGAGTAGCACATCCCATACCGCACCGTACAGGACTGGACCATACCGGGCCCGTCCGGTAGAGCAGGCATGCTTTCTTTTCCTTCTGGCAGCGCACACACCGTAGGGCCGTTCTCGGTGGTGTCTGGCGTGGGCTTGGGAGGGGGGTTTGCTGATGCCTGGCAGCGTGCGCGCGACCCACTGGGCGCAATGCTACTGTACGTAAGGAGAGGGCGCTGATTAGACGCAGGCGAGCCCGGTGCGTGGATGTGGGAGGAGGCAGTTCGGGGCAGGTTGGTGCTGGGCTGGTGCTTCAACGGGGTCCCGTCGAACGGTGGTGCTACTGTACGGCGCTGGAGCAGCCTGAGCACCGCTGGTGTCGCCGCCCCAGAGGCTCGCCCTTGCCCCGGCCGTACGCACCGTGTCGGGTCTAGCCTGGGCGGACGCTCGGAGGATTCCTTCCCAGATTAGCAGCTGGCCTAAGCGTTTCAGCGATCGCCGCAGCCCACGGTGCCTTTCTCCATCCCATCGCCTGCAGGGCCTGGCAGTTCCCAGCCTACAGCGCCTGCCAGCGCGGCCAGCTCTGGCGACCGGCCCCAGCCCAGCAGGGGATCGCTACCTTAATCTTTTCTTCACGAGCTGCTAACTCGGTCCAATTCATCCACTGGGGATGGTCTACCGTCCCTACTGTACGGTAAGAGTGATGTACCTCCGTTCAGAACCATGCAAAGCCCACCACACCCGCCCAAGCCCCAACACCCGCGCGTCTCGCTCCTCCCACGACCGGATACACCTCGAGAGGCTAAATCTCTTCGAGAAGGACGATGGCGCCGACCCTGGTGGACGTCCCTCATGATATAGTCGCCGTCAAGTCGGAGCCCGCTCTGCCACCATCCTCGACCTCGACCTCGACCTCGACCTCAACTCCCGCGTCGACTGCCACGCCCACCGCAACCTCAATTGCTCGGGCGCCTGCCACCACAGCTGCAATGGACTTCCCGCGACCGCTGCAGTCGCCGGAGCCCATGGCGGACGAGAACGACTCCCCGACCGGCCACCGTCCCCGACCCGGCGATCAGCCCACGGAGCAGCGACGCAATAGCGGCCAGCGCCGACCCCGACTCAGCGGCATGACGATGGAGCAGAGGCTGCAGATGATGCCCGAACTGCGCGAGCTGCCTTGGAGACCGGGCGTCGAGATGGGTTCAGAGCTCGAGACCGGAGGTGAATCTCGCCGGAAGCAGATTCGCTTTGGCTGTCTCCTGGCCACTCGCGGCCAGGTTCAAGCGGTGCCCTGCAATACCTGTGCCAATGGACGGGGGAAATTCAGGCTCTGCGTAGCTCTGGACGGCTTCTTCAAGGGCGCATGCGCCAGCTGCCAGCTCAGCGGCCGACCCAACAGGTGCAGTATTAAGAAGAGTGATGGTAGGTCGTCCCCTCCGCCAGACAGACGTGATGGAGGTCTTCAGATTCAGCGACTGATGTTTGCGTGCCCAGTGGATACGGAAGAGGGCAAGAGCCCACAGGCCGAAGCTTCTCCTCGCTATGCGGAGAGCTACAGTCTTCCTCCGCCGCCGCAGTTAGAGGCGCATTATTCAAACGGTCCGCCAGAGTCCAAACGAAGGAGAATAACCCAGGAATCGCGGGAACTGGTGGGACCCGAACCAAAAGTAGAGGAACCCAGCAGACCGGTCATAAGAGATATGACGGAGCGACATTGGGCAACGGTCAACTCGCCCATGCCGGCTCCACCGCCCCAGATCAACACTGAGACTCCAAACTCTCGATATATACCACAGCCGCTGCCACCGCCGCCCATCGAGAGAGATCGACCTGTCGCAGAGAGACCCATGAGCTGGGCAGCCGTGAATCAAGTTCCAACGCTACCACCACCCCCGCCCCAGCCCGTGAACGGGCGAGACGAACATAATGGCGGCCTACCACCCCCAAGTTTCGAATCGGAACGACGAGAAGGGACAGCTGGCCACGAGGAGGGATCAATTTCCCTTATTGACAGTTTACCGAACCGCAAACAGAGGCAGATATACGGCGTGATCAGTGGGCTGCAGAGCGGCATTGACCACCTACAGCGGGAACTAGATTCTCTGAAGAGAACATTTGGCATCAGCGATGATTAATCGAATTGCGAAACTAAAACGCAAGACCTTGAGATGGCTAATTTTCATGACGACATTTTCTTTTTTTTCCCTCTTAAGATGGTTTCTAAGATGGGGCCGCTTGAATGAATGGCAGGACCTCTGTGAGAACCTCCGCTAGAGGCTCGGAGAGAACCCTTTTTTTTCTTTTCCACTGGCAGTTTTTATACCCAAGTTTGATGGAACTGATGGTGAGAACCTCCAGCCGTGGTTGTGATCAAGTTACGGTTAAGGTCAGCACTATCTAAACCTTGTGTTCAACCAAAAATAGACATTCGCTAACACTAAATATAGACCGCTGGAGAAGAGGCTCTTTTTTGGAGTTTTCCGGGCTCCTTATATTATTTCAACAATTTGCACTCCGGACTCCAGCGATTTGGTTTGCAGGCAAACTGGGATAAATGATTCCTTTTCTTCGTGCGAAAGAGGATTTTTTATTGTCATCCAAGGTCCGAGTTTTATTTTCACTCTGTAAATACCTTCCATGTCGGAAAATTCGTGGAGGGAGCCGCCATGATGAAAAAACAAAAGGGCGTCTCAAATTTGTATTAATGGCGTCTTTATTTTGTGCGATCTTTTGTAGCTGGATATTTGTGATACCCAGGCAACGTAGGAAAATCGAAAGGGAAAACTACTTGGTGGGATGGGAGTCTAGGATCATTTTTTTCGGTCGCGTTATGGAAGGAGGGTTTACCTTTACTTTAGATGATTGCTCTCTCTCAGTCGTACAGACTTTCACTTATTTTCTGTTATCTGTAGACCAGGAATAAACATTAGATTTCTTGGCTAAGCGATTCAAAGAAGTTCCTTCTTGGCCCACATCCAGCACCTTCTGCTTCGGGTCATGCGTGTCCATATGAGGATGAGTAACATTCCGTTCTGAGACAGCTCACAGCTAACAAGTAGCTGCTCCGATTTCTCGGTACTGCTAGACAAGCCACATCGGATTCTGCCTTGTGGGCTGAACTAGCTACTTGATGATTGCTCACTACGGGACTTAGAAATCACCGCTATTCTATTCGATTTGTTTCCTTGTTTCTGTGTTTGGCAATGGGATTTCCATCCAGCTCACTGCGCTGAGAGCGCCAACGTTAGCACCTCACCTTTCTGCTACAGAGCGCTGCACGTTGTTGACGGGTGAGACTAAAGGCCCCCCCCCAAAAAAGCAAAAAAAAATACTAACAGGTGAAAAACGAAGGTGAAAAGATGCCAGAGTTGCATCTCTCGGGACTGAACTAGCCAGGACCGTGGGTATGTCACAAGACCTTAGTACAATGCACATAATGACAGCGATATTTTCCTTTTGGTGGTTACCGTAGTCGGATGTCGATCGCATTTAGGGAAGAATGCAACGTTGGGAAGATGGCTGTCTTTTTGCCTTTTTGCCTCTGCTCCCTGACTCGCTGCGGTGGATTTGCCTATGCTTACACACACATTCATCGTGTCCAACGATGATGGACCTTATTCGACGCAGCGAGTTGAAAACAAAGCAGGGGAGCAGATTTGTTGATTTTTGGCAAAAGCTAAAAAACGCCCTGATTTAATACTAGGATCTTTTCATATAGCTCTTATATGTACAGTAATGGTGAACGGGAGGGAGAGGCGCCTCTGATTCGATTCTTCTTTTAGAGTGCTTACGCATATGACAAGACACCCCTAGCTCTCCCCTCCCTTTTCTCTTAGCAGCAGCCAGATGATCCCACCCGCGCATTTATTGGCGTGGGAGCCGAGCACTTGGGTCCTGGCTTAAAGGGGATGAGATAGGCCAATTGTGATAGGCAGAAGACGAAAATCTCCGTCTGAGACACCGCGCGATCCAACTTGAAAGGGGGATTGTACATTTTGGAACAGGGAAATTCGACAACTGGATTCAAGTTCCAGCTTTTCCCATGAGGGAGAGAGAGAGAGCTTCCCCTCTCTTCTAACTGTGTCATCACGTCATCCGCCGCGTCTTACCTACAGTAGTCAGCTCGCTTCTCTCCCAGCCTTATGCATGCCACACAGCCCTCCATAAAAACCCGCCAGCGCGTTTCCCTCTGGCAGACTGCCGCAGCTCTCCAGGGTTGCGTCCTGGGAAAGGCAGTCGGAGCCTGAGGGCCCGCCGAACGGTGTTTTTCTAGCGCGCTCGGCGGTTATCGTGTGTGTGTGCGTAGGGATCTGCGCTCTTGCCCTGGGGTGGTGTGCTGTATTACGAGTTATCCGCGCCAATGTGTATTTGTGCTATGCTATGCTTTGCTGCGCTGTGCTATGTATTTGTGAGCACTCGATTATCCAGGTGCACAGGCCTAACCTTTGTGCGCCCAGCTCTTGCGATTGAGGACCAGACAGCTTCCAGGGGTGTACAGCCTTTCCTGTGGCAGACGGCTCAATGGCCTTGGCGTTCAGTCTCTCCGTGAAATCCTCTTCTACCAGTTGATATTGTAGAGATAATGCAATTGACCATGCCAGGGACGACGCAAGCTGGGATAGTACCGGCAAACCATCCACAAACTCCAGCTAAAAGAACGCCCGGGGCCCAGCTTTGCCGAACCTGAGTGATATGCATCGAACCGGATTCTCCCTCTTATGTAGATCACAGGCATTCCCTATATGCAACTTGTATGTCATCCTGACGGTTGCGGTCGTATGGAAAAGTGTCGATGCCGGTGGGAAGCTGTGTCGCGGTTGCTTCGGGGTAACAATTTCCCCATCGCGGCGGTTAAGTGTGATTAGTTTTCCATGTCTCGGGACCTGTGCACGCCGGAGGCAGGCGGCCCCTCCCAGCCACTCTAATTTCACTATGGTTCCGGCCCAAAGCCCCCCCAATCTCACCCTATCTTCCAGATCTGAGCGCCTAGATGCAGCAGACAATATAATGAATGCAACGCCGGAGTAAACACTGCTTCCCTTGCTTTCCGAAGAGTGTGATCGGGCTATTTAAGCTCCCGTCCGTACTGCTTGGGCAGTCTCTGCGCGTCAACGAGGATGGTGGTTCCGGCAGGTAGGGAGCTCTTGGTCAAATCCTCTGTGACAACTGTCTAGACCGCCTAGTTATTAGCTTCTCTGGTGTCCGTTTTGGAGGCTGGGTTGAGCGCCAGGGCGTCCGCGTGGGATAGATTTCCAGGTTTCTAGCTGCTGGGTGAAGCCCCACAGCCTTGGCTCCAAGCAGGGAAACTGACTGCCGGAAATTCCTGCCCAACAGTATCTGACTGACAGCTGCCCTGTTTTGGTGGCAATGTCTGTAGTCGCGACGGGAGAGTAACTCACCAAGGCGTGTGTCGTGGTGTCGGAGGTACGCATCGTAGAACTGCTCCATCTCAGGGGCATCTCCATCGTACATAATACCAACCGCGCCCGTAACGGTCTGGACCAGCCGTGTGTAGAGCGCCATCGCGGAATTGCAAGATTGACTGACAGCCATGAATCTTACCTGTAGGTGCTAGGGGGCCTCGCTCCTGCTCGGTGCTGTTTGGGGACCTTTTTTCCTTGCATCTTATTCCTGCGGCAGACAAGCCACCATCGCTTCATACCTGCGGCCCACCACCACAGGTCATTTCGGACTGCTGTCGTTGGTAGGACGCCCGCCCCTCGCTGCGAAAAGAGTCGTTTCTGGCGGATGGCTAGAGACAAAAAGCAAAACTTGTCCAGACCCTTCCCACGCCTAAAAGTGTCGACTTGTCCATCGCAGTTTGCTCTGGTCGCCAGGGCCTGTTATTAAGACGGTAATCCGGAGGTCCGAAGGGGCAGAGAGCTATTGGCCCTCGCCAGCCCATGGGCAGCAAAAAAACGTTCTCGCCTATCAGATCCATGCGAACTCATTCCCGCTGCGAAGACCGACCAGGCCGTTTGAGCGAGCTCTGACATCGCCAACAACATTCCAACTCCCAACCGTGCCAAGGCAAGTGGCCTCGCTCACGACCTCACGACCGAGCTGGAGAGTGTCGTGAATCCTCCGTGTTAGATGTTGAGACGATCCTCAGGATCGAGCGCCGAGGGAGAAGGCGACAGTTGGAAATCAACTTTCGACGTTCCCAGGGTCATTGATGAGTTAGGGGCGCGCCCCAAACCTGGCGATTCGATCTCGAAGAAAGAGCCTGCTGCCAGCGCCCAGCTCTCCTCCGCATATGCTCCTTCTCAGAACATATCACATGAACTCGACCGTCGAAAAAGTTTGGACAAGAGACCATCGATAGCCAGAAGTCGGCTCACCACCAACACGAATTACAAGCTCCCAGAGTTGCGAGATGGCCAATTAGATAAGGATCTGTCTGCAGAAGCTTCCGCGATCAGGGTACCGGCGAAGACGGTTATTGCAGGTGATAAAATGGCGGATTTTCGAACCAACGAACGCCGGGCAAGGCTTCGCAGCCCGTGGTCATGTTCGCTCTTGACCCTCTTTACAACAGCTTTGGCGGCTATTACTCTAGCTGCCATACTACACTCGTTTTCTACTCGACAGCTAGACTCGAAAGGGTGTCGCATGTCGTATATGAGACCTTCGTTTGCAAAACTCACAGATTTTGATACGGAGCATACCCGTTTTGCTAGTAAGTATTCGGTGTACCTGTACAGGGAGGGCATGGTAGATGAAGACACAAAGGTTTGCGTAGATCCCTCTAAACATGGAGGCCCTGAGTTCTGACAAGAGTTTCTTCAGGTCAAAGGAGTTCCGGTTCTGTTTATTCCGGGAAACGCTGGAAGTTATAAGCAGGTCCGTCCAATTGCTGCGGAAGCTGCGACCTATTTCCACGATGTATTACGCCACGATAATGCAGCAGTAGATGCTGGAGTTCGAAACCTCGACTTTTTCACAGTGGACTTCAATGAGGATATAACGGCCTTTCACGGTCAGACCATGCTGGACCAAGCAGAATACTTGAACGAGGCAATTGCATATATCCTATCCTTGTACCACGATCCCCGGAGGTCTGCACGAGACCCAGATCTGCCTGATCCTACATCTGTCATCATATTGGGCCACTCCATGGGCGGTATAGTGGCGCGCACGATGCTCATAATGCCCAATTACCAATCAAACTCGATCAATACCATTATCACGATGTCCGCGCCACACGCCAGACCTCCCGTGTCTTTCGATGGGGAGATTGTGAAGACTTACAAGCAAATCAACGATTACTGGCGTGAGGCCTATTCTCAGAAGTGGGCAAACAATAACCCATTATGGCATGTGACACTAGTCTCTATAGCTGGAGGAGGTCTGGATACGGTGGTCCCCTCTGATTACGCAAGCTTGGAATCACTCGTTCCCGAGACGCATGGCTTCACAGTCTTTACCTCGTCAGTTCCCAACGTGTGGACTAGTATGGACCACCAAGCTATATTATGGTGCGATCAATTCCGCAAGGTCGTAGTTAGATCTTTGTACGACGTCGTAGATGTCAATCGTGCCGCACAAACAAAACCCAGAGCCGAGAGAATGAGGGCGTTTAAGAAGTGGTATCTGACTGGGATGGAGAACATTGCCGAAAAGACTCTGTCAGAGAGAGAGCCGACAACTTTGCTGACACTAGAAGATAATTCGAATTCTATCGTGACTCAGGGGGAGAGGTTAACTCTCCGGAGACTAGGAGAATCACAACACCCCCGAGCTTACCTGCTCCCAGTGCCACCTCAGGGTACCCCCGGGGGAAAGAGATTTACATTGTTGACGGACCAGAAGCTGGACAAGCCGGGCGAGAATGGTAATTTGGAGGTCCTGTTTTGCAGTGTATTCCCTCTGCATCCAGGCCATTCTGCAGAACTCTTCTCCATGAATATGGATCTTTCTGGGGACAGCTCTGGGTCTACCCGCCTGGCGTGTAAAAGTGCAGCCACCGATGTTATAACCTTGCCTGCATCCACCAGAACTACCCGACGGCCTTTTTACCTCGACCAGGAAGCAGAAATAAAGCCGTTCTCCTACTTACAGTATGATCTGGAAGATGTCATGGACCACCAGTTCGTTGCTGTGGTGGATAAAGCATCTCATCCTATTCCAGGATGGGTCATTGCTGAATTCAGCGATTATATGCAATCCCATCGGATTCGCAACCTTAGCCTCAGACGCCTGCTCGCCTTCGGTCTGAAGATTACCCTCCCTCCTAATAGACCAATGGTCACGGAAGTCAAGATCCCAGCTGTGCACTCTAGTTTACTTGCTTACAAACTCGAAATGGGTAGCCAGGTCTGTGGTGAAGATTCAGAGCTTTTCACACCACTCTTGCGGCAGTATATCTCCGAACCGCACGAATCCAAGTATTTCGTCAATGTCAAGCAGGCGAACATCAACCTCCATGGAGTTTCTCCCTTCATGCCGCCTCCTCTTAAACAGCAAGCTGTACAGGAGGGATTGAGTCTCCAGTTCTGGACTGATCCTACCTGCAACTCTAGTGTTAAGGTCTCGCTCGCCGTCGATATTCCAGGGAGTATGGGAAAGCTTTACATGCGATACAGGACTGTCTTTGCCGCATTCCCACTGCTTGTAGTTGCTCTGGTCCTGAGAAAGCAATTTCAAATCTACGATTCCACCGGAATATTCATCTCTTTCTCCGATGGGCTTGATGCTTGTCTTCGTCAATCATTGCCCGTAGTGTTGGCCGCCTTGACATGCCTATCGATCTCCTTGGCTCGAGCAAGCTCTGCATCACCTCCTCAGCCTGCTTCGAATGGGCTTCTGGGATGGCGTGGTAACGCAACGGAATCTCTTATTGATTTTACGAAGAATGACCTTCTCGTTGGCTCCCAAGATCCTTTCTTCTGGTTTCTGGTTCCTCTCATCGGGCTCATCTGCATTGGGGTTTGTGTAGTAATCAACTATGCAGCCCTTGCGCTCACGAATGTGCTCAGCATTATATACGGACTCCTAACTGTTAAAAGAGGCTGGGTCCGTAATGACGACCAAAGAAGAGCCACATCGCCAGCATTTGCACCCTCTACTCCTCGACGCCGCCTTCTTACAACGGCGGTCTTGTTACTCTTGGTATCAACTGTTATACCATATCAATTTGCCTATCTTGTCGCATGCCTTGTGCAGGTAGCCACCTGCACTAGGGCTTTTCGCTTTGCCAGAGAGGCGCGTTCCAATGCCAATTTCAACTTTTACAATTACGTCCACTCGATATTAATATTAATGCTATGGATCCTTCCGATCAATCTTCCTATTCTCGTGGTGTGGGTGCACAATCTAGCGGTGCACTGGCTCACACCTTTCTCGTCCCATCATAATGTGCTCTCGATCATGCCGTTCATTCTGTTGGTTGAGACTCTCACCAGCGGAAGGATGGTGCCCCGGGTAACATCTGGCCTTCGCCACTTCACCAGCATCTTCTTCTTCTGTATCGCCATCTGCGCTGCAGTCTATGGCGTTACGTACGCATACCTACTTCATTATATGGTCAATTTTATTGTGGCTTGGCTCGTTGCAATCCACTCGTCGACATCTTCTTGGAGTCTTGCTGGCTTTAGTTCCCTGTTCGATCAGGAGGGTCCCGATGGACGGAAACAAGGGAAAAATCCATGAACGGATCGTGCCATTGCTGCATATAATGAGTACATGCACATAGATGATTGGGCTACTTTAATATACTATTTTGAGTTCTAGTTGTTATCGAGCTGCTAGATCCTTTTACTTTACGGCGTTATCTGGGATTGGAACGGCGATTTTTACCTCTCTGGATATCGTCTTGCAAGCATCGATTGTGTTTTATCTTGCATTGCATTGTTTATCTCACGCGTTTGTGGATACATCTATTTGTTATCATGAGTCGCATGGCTTGTATTACATTTGCCAGGAGTGCTCATATTTTATCCTCTCAAGCATACATCGTGTTTTCTGCGGCAAGCATTGGGCGTGTTTATCTATACGCTGGTCGTATGCTTCATTGATGGTGGACTGGTTAAGACTCTGTCATGTTGCATATCATGCAATCGTAATGTTTATACCTCTGTTGGATTCTATGGCATGAGGGGGGGAGGATGGTGTTTGGGAACCGTTATCTATTGTTTTGGATCTCATCTGAAGGCTTGACTCATGATCGATTGGTAGCTGGGTAGAGGATGCCCAGCCTAGAAGATGTTACCTTGGGAGATGTTCTCCCATATGGTCTTCGTATGTTGGACTTTGTTGTGGTTAATAGGATCGAAGAGGGAACGAGACCCTGGTAGATAAACGTTTTAGCATAAGGGAGGCGGTCACAGTCTGGGCTTGGGGTGTAACTTTAAATATATATAGACTCCTTTTACGATATGAATAGAAATCATTGATCTTTCAGTTTTTCAGATGTCAATCTTTGCAAATTCTAGGACCCATCGTGGCTGTTAACAGGACCCAAAGTCGTGCGAATGCCTGGATGCGTCGTATCCACTCCTGCCACTACGGCCGAACTCCGAACGCCGTCTTGAACTCCGCTAAGAATCCCGACCTGCCAATGCCGAACCAGCACCATGACAGTGCCTCCCCTAGATATGGGGGTTGAGTTTTCTTTTATGAGAGTGATAAACCGATACTAAGCATTTATGTTCCTTCTTCCATCTCCGAACGTGGTCTTGACCCGGAGTGGGAATCTGCCTTCCAATGGTGTTGAGTAGCGCTGTTAGCAGCCCTGGTCTGCCTCGACGACGGAATGGCAAGCAGAGGGCTTGTGAACCATGCCGCAAGGCCAAGATAGCCTGTGATCATTCCCTGCCAACATGCCAACGATGCAGGCGCAAGAATATCTCCTCAAAATGCTGCTATCTCGATGCTCCTATGACCAAGCGTCCGCTCCAGGATGACTCCGTGGAAGCCAGCCCCGGACTACCTCCAACTCCGGTGCAGCGTTCCTTAACCTCTCCAGATATCACCAGCCCCCCTTTGACAGCGTCTGATGCTGCTTTGGAACGCAGTCCCGAACTGGACGGATCGACGCCTACTACCAACCGACCCGTAGGTTTCTTTGGTCCCACGGCCTTCTCCGCTGTCTTCTCGGAGAACCGAGAGAACTTTGAGACTGACTTCCAGATGGTGAGTTCAACCATTGAGCCATCCGGCACATCTTACGAGAGCATCTTATCTCAAACATGCCTGATGCTCGGCGGATATGGCCATCAACGCTCTGCCCGTGTGTTACTGGGGGCCAAAGTATTCCGCCAACTCCCAGACGAGCGATCTTACCACTTTTTGATGAACTACTACTATGAAACCATGCATGAGTGGCTATTTAATAGACACACTATACTTCATTGCAGTGATTCTCTCTGGAGCACGTTTGCGAAGGAGCTCGTGGAACCAAGGCGGCTCACCAAGCTAGAAGAGGCCTCTACTATACTCTGCAAGAATGCGGAAACTGCCCTTGAGGAGTACGATGATTATGAAAAGTATCTCCATTCATTTTCTGGCTTGAATTTCAGGTGGGAAATTCTGGGACAAATCTTCATAACCCTCGCCTCTGCCCTTCTATCAATCCCTGACCGGGATCCGTTCTTCACCACCCAGAAGGGCTCTAGGAGCAACCGGAAGCACTTCGCTATTGAGATGAAAGATGCCGCACAGGCTTGTATAACTTTGTCTAACTACACGGATCTATTAAATGTGCAGATGGTAGCTCTTCTTACCAAAAATATGATCCTCTCGACTGTAATTCATGGAGACACCAGTACGTACAAGCTCAAATACCCGCCCCCAGAATTGACTTCATGTTCCCTCCCCTATGACTAACACCTCAGAATAGGCCTATTAGCTTGGAGGCAGCTTGGCGACTTAGTTAGCACCGCTACGGCACTGGGACTCCACCGAGATGCAGATGTCGATCGCCCAATCTCAGTTATTAGTGAATTCCGGTGTCGACTCTTTGGAGCTATATTCAACATGGACAAAGGCACGTCCCAGCTTACCGGTAGACCGCCTGCTCTGAGCTACCAATACACTCGTTTCAGACCTGCCATGGCTGTATCCGATGTAGCTTTGATGCGAGGTGGTGAAGAATTGGAAAAGGCCATTGCTTCGCTGGATTCTAACGGTTGGAATACCGATGGATACATATATCCAAACACCATGAATCGGGCATATCATTATCTATCAATCATTTCAGATGAGATCTTGCAATTGTCCCTTGGAGATGATGCCAATGTGACTAAAGAACGCTGCAGGTATAGCATCTCGTTTTTCTGATACAATTTTGTTACTGCTGCTGATGCATGATACAGGCAGCTCATTGACAAACTGAATGACACTTGGGCGAGCTTCCCCTCGTTTATACGCCTATCAAAAACAGATATGACCCTCCAGGGCCAGCCTGGCTGGGTGGTATTCCGTAAGCTGATGATCTGCCTATCGTATCTGGAACGCCGCCTCATTCTGGAACGACTGGCAGAAAAGACTGGAGATAATAATTGGCAGACACTGATTGACTGTGCGCGGGAGCTGCTGGAGCTTACTGTCTTTGTTTGGGTGCAGAGAGACAAATTTGTCGAATACCATCACGATTTTGACTGGATGGTAAGCCGAGCAGAATAATTTGTATTTGTGTACTTATTGTATGCTAATGGACGACTCCTTATAGTTGATGTGCTATGGTGTTCCTGCGGCCGGCGTGCTTTGCATCCAGCTCCTCAACCAGATGAGAAACTCAGCCCAGGCGAGAGAGCAGCAGGTGGTATTTCCACGCTCCGAGGTCGTTCAGAATCTTAGTCTTCTCATTGGATTCCTGGATTGGGTTCAACCTACTGCCGGAAATTATCAACTCTGCACCAGGATGAGAAGGACGATAAAGCAGATTCTTGACAAGGTGCTCAACCCACCTCTGATGCAACAACCGATTTCCGTGGGCCTCCCGGTTTCTGAGGTTTCTGTCAATACCGGCGAAGTTGACTTCGATCCTGACGCGTTCTCTGGGAACGGACTGGATGATTTCGATTGGCTTAATTCTGTAGACTGGTCGAGAGGACCTTGGATAGATCTAGGCGGGCTTTCTTAGCAGTTCCGAACCTGGCTTGGGATGACATGCTTGGGTTGATAATGAATTAATGATGAGATAATATGGAAGGATCTGGAGTTATTGGAGTCATTGTGCTTTTGACATCGTGCGAAAGCAAAAATAATTTAATGTTGGGGTAAAGAGTTCGAATCAAGGGGGAGGAGTCTCAATGTGGGAGAGTTTCATTAATGTTTCCTTGTGGAGGACTGAATAGATGTGAACTATAATTATAGATATCCAAAGTTATCATGTTACACTTCCCAGAAGAGTATATAATGATATTGAAATCGTTACATCGTTATATCATCCATCATTAATGATCTGTCTTGTCCATTATTTGAGGACGTCGTTAAGGTCCTCCCTGCCACATGCTAAATTTTCCCAGGAAAAGAAAGCCACCCAAAAAGGGGATAGGTTCCACCATTTTATGTTGAAAATTGAACTACTCGCACACAGATATAGGCAGATGATGATACGCCGTCTCAAGGCGCAATAGGTGTGCCAGCCGCAGCTTCGACCGCCTCAGCAATGGCGGACGATGTATGCTTATCATCGCCGTTCTGCACCACAGATGATTCTTTGGGCGGGTTGTTCTCCTCCTCCCCATTCTGTTCCTGTACCTTTGTGACGCCAGCTGTATGACTACCCGCATCAAAGAGCTCCCTATTTCTCTCCTCTGATTTCGGCCTCGGCACGTTGTGCTGCTCGTCAGGTCTGTTGATTTCCGTGGATGCAGGCTTAGACCAGATCTGGGGCACTATTGACGTCGTTTGTCTCTTCTTCCACATGGAGGTGCCTGTCGGAGAGCTTGGTGCGGCTCTTCCTGCCCCACCTCGTCTCTTTTCACCCATCCAGCTGGCCCAGCTGCTCATGTATGCCCCGGCTTTGCTACCTACGCTCTGCACGGTTTGCTGGGTTTTGGATAAATCCGGTGCGAATCCAGTTGCCGTCGGTGAGACACCACCATTCTTCTCTGCCAAGGTCCGTTGTTCTTCGTGCTTCCTCCTTTGGCTCTCTCGATATGCCTCCATATCTGCATATAGCTTGTTGAATACTACAGTGGCCTTTTCCCGTCCGGCTGCAATATTCCTCCCTAATACCTCCTTTCCGACAGCAAATCGTTCATCCAGATGGAAGTCTTGCACTTGCTGCGCCAGCCTTCTTTGTACGTCGTCTATCGTAAGTCCCCCAGCACATGGGTGCTTCGGTTCTACGATATCAAAGAGATGACTATCAGTGCTTTTCTGCCAGATGCGGTAGTTTTCCGATCTCATCCATGCCTCAACCCATTCCACGCCGAAATCATTAGCCGGGTCACCATCCACCTGTGGAAGTGTAACTCTCGGGTTGTTACTATGTTGGATTAGATAATTGTGGCAGTTAACAGAGGCTGTGAGCGAGAGAAGGTATTCCTCAAACTGCAGACGGATGAACTCCTCAGAGCCCACATAACCCATCGTCTTTGGTCGACCAGGGTTAGCATCATCCCACGTATCGTTCACAGCTTGCGTGATGAAATCAATCCACCGGCGGTCGGGGACTGAGAGCGCAAGAGCTGAGCGCAGTGATGTGGAGGTGATATTTATTGTTTTCTCGTCGAGATTGATTAGAATATCACTATAGCGGTCTTTTTGTTGCAATAGAAGGGAATTAGTAGATCCGACAACATAAGATTTTGTTCCGTAATCCGCGAGGATATCTAGCTGTTGCAAGGGTGTGTACGGTCCATAAAGACTCCCCTACAAGGCATATTATTAGCACGAATCACCACGGGGTTGTGAATCTCTCACTTACTTTGCCAAAAATCTGTAAAGGCAATCCCATATATGATAGTAAGGAACTTCTATCGCTTGTTTTGACGCTCGTGGGCTTCACGAGGTTCTTCTCATAGCTATCTAGTTCAGGATCCGCACAATCCTGGAGGTTCCGTATAAGGCCGGGTATCAGAGATATTAATGAGAACTGCATCATGCATAATTTCTCACATCTTGACCCGAAGAATAGCATCTAGGAGGATAAAAGGATCAGTCTTCCTGGTTCCCTCGGGTAACGGAACAGCGTTAATTCTTACCTTGGGCTGCAACAAGCAGCACTTTAACAAGACAAGGGTCTGCCACTTGAATTCATGAACGAGCTCTCTCAAGCTCATGCCCAGATATTCTTCTCTATCGTCCTCGCCCGCCCCTTCTCCGCGTTCCTTTTCGGCTTCCAGGCTCTCCTGAAATCGTCGCAAGATCTCCGTATCAGTGAATTCTCGCTGAGCAAACCATGCTGAGGTAACCATGCCCAATCTCTCCCGCAGCATGCCAAAAGACTGCGGGCTATCTGCTATAACGACTACTGCCTTTTGGACGGTTGAGCGTGTGACTTCTGCCGGTCGATTTAGGAGTAGGGAGGCGTCCATCTGACGGGTGCAGGATATGCCGAAAAGAGAGGTTGCAGGTGTGGAATCTCGCGCTGGGCGTAACAGTGTGAAGTATGAGAAATCTTCTGTGGAACTACAGTGATCCCGGGGCATACATTAGCCTTTCCGTGAAGGTCCCCTTCGGCCTTTAATATGGAGGAGCAACTTACGCATGTGCGCCATCGCTGAGAGCCATGAAGGGGAGTAGGGTCCACTCATTTTCCACCGCCGGATCGGTTCCTTCTGGAGCTCCAAACCAACACTCCACCTCTGGGCCTCTGTAGTACCAATTCTGTCAGCACTTCAATACACGAATTGACATCCACAATGCTCGGATAATTGCTCTGGGACTGTCGGGAGACGAACTGCACACTCCCAGCACACGGCCAAGTTTCATTTGGAGTGTGAGAGCGGACAATCCGTGGTGATCAGGATAGGCTCACCTCGCATGGTGGAAATCAACCACAACGACCAGAGGCACAAACCCGCTGCTGGGCGGCTTCGGCGAGGTCGGAGAATTCGCTGGTAAACCCATGTTTACCTCTGTCTAGCAAAAGAAGCTCCCAATGTGCGCTGCCAGCAGATTATCAGATTTGCACCGAGTCTGGTCCAATCCGCTTTATCGGCCAGTAATGTTTATGAACAACCACAGGCCACCCTGACAATCTCCCTGTGAATAATTCCCAATCGAACTCAGAGTATAAAATCCTATGTGTCTTCTCTGCTGTACGTATTGCTGTGGTGCGGGAAAGGATTAATCAGTCAAGTTCGTGGGGGTGCAGAACGATATAAATCGAATTTTGGATTATGATTCGACCGAGGGGTGTTTCTTCTCCCAGATAAATTTCAGAACGACATCCTGATGCGAGCCACGTCGCTGCACTCCGTCTGCTGCTTGCAATTTAGCAAAAGAATGACGGTGTATAGCTTGTTTAGGGAGGAATTGAAAGTTCGAAATGCAATCCACGCCACTCCTTGACTTGGTTGCGTTTGCGGTGAAGCTCTTGGGTGAGCCACTAGTTCGGCTGGGAAATGCATCGCCAGCGGATAGCCTCGACAGCCACCAAAATAGCTCCGGTACATTGGAGATTGGCGATTGGCAATTGAGCAATGCAGGTCATGTGATTTATATCCCTCCAGGTCTGTGGGAACCCAGATCCGAATATATATACAGGATCGCAGTTCTCAACTTTGACTCCTTCTAAATTGGTGGAGCTCACAGGAGACATGGTCTTAGACCTTACGGCACTTGCAAAATAGTGGTGAATTTTCAATTGAAATAGGTCATCAACACATTTCAACCGTCGCACTCAGGTATATCCGGCTTCGTTTAACAGTGAATTCCCTATGAGTCTTACCTACACAAAGAAATCCTCCATTTTTTCGTTTTCTTTAGTCCCAGGACTTTTATAACCGAGGCATTTCCCCTTCAACTCAAAAGAGATCACCCCAGCATTGTCTAGAAATCCGCCTGTAATCCCACCCCACATCGCCAATCGCATGTGTCGCATAATCAGAATTGTACTCGTCTCAATAAGAAATATACGTTTGGAGAGGAGACAGAAAACTCCCGTGCTTCCCGCACTTGTTGTCGAACATAGATGTGAAAAAGACCAACTCTAAACCTCCGAGCTCGGACATTAATTAGTAAAGAGGTGTAGGCGTAAACTTGCTTGCCATTCGAAATCAACCACGTCCAAGCAAGGTAGACCGAGGTCACGGCAAACGATGTCTCGAGGTATGACTCCAGCGTCCGTACCCACTAACGTCTGTAATACATTTATCATTGTGGAGCACTCGCTTGCTCCTCTGGTAGCTGGCCACCCTCGTCGACGTTGTGGTAATCAAGGATCTCAGAGTACCTGCCAAGACACATCTGTTAGCTCTCTATTGCTGGTCCTCAAGGCTCCTTTAGAGGTCATACATCATGATTTTCCATGTGTCCACAGGGAGATCCGCGTCATTAAAGGACCAGTCAAACTTCTCCTCTGCCACAGGCTCATCGGTGGGATCGTGATATGGTGCCAGATATTCGTGTGCAAGACCTTCTGCAGCCTTGATTCTCTTCTTGGGATCGAAAACGAGCATTCTCTCGAGAAGATCGATGGCTTAGAGCAAAAGTTAGTCTCGAAGACCTTTTTGAAGAAAGGGGAACTGCAGAGGGGATCCTTACCCCATGGGTCGGCATTCTTAAACTTGTCCTTCAAAGGCTGTCTCTCACGCTTTGGTAAAGATTGGACGAATCTCAGCGTCTACATCCTGGGTCAGCCAACCGCGCGGCTCAAAGTGATAAATGACTCTCTTACATTTTCGCTTGCGATGGTGTGGATAACATCATCTGGCGGGGTACCAAGTAGCTCTGTGATGATCGAGAACTGGTTGACATGATCCTTGCCCGGGAATAACGGCTTGCCTTCCAACATCTCTGCAAAGATGCATCCTGCGCTCCATATATCAACCTCCACATCGTATTTTTGCCACGTGAGCATGATCTCGGGCGCTCTGTAATATCGTGTCGAGACGTAACCCGTCATCTGTGGATCTTGTATACGTGCCAGGCCGAAATCGCAGATTTTGAGGTCGCAGTTCTCATTTACGAGAATGTTGCTTGGCTTCAAGTCACGGTGCACGACACCAGCAGAGTGGACATATTTCAACCCGCGCTGTATTGAAAACAAAAATTGTTAAAGAGTCGTTTAGATGAATATCATTTTTTGACCTGAATCCCACTCACCAAAATCTGATAGAGGAAATATTGAATAAATTGTGTCTCGAGCGGTCTCGAGGTGAGGAGTCGATGCAGATCCGTTCCGAGAAGTTCGGTGACGAAATAGCTGCAAGAGCGGTCAGTAAAACTTGCACAGTTGCCCAGAGGATTTCAAGGACGTACATATCCTCTAATGGAGAGATGAAGATATCACTGAGAGAGATAACCTGACAAAAGAGACGATAATTCAGTTCACGCCCACACCGCAACCAAAGGACTAGACTCGGGGCGGGGCAAGATACGAACATTCTCGTGTTTAAGATGCTTCAGTAGCTTCAACTCTCTGTATGTTCGTTTCGATAAAACCGGAGTGCTGAATGGCTTCATGATTTTCTTGATTGCCACATTTTGGTTCGTCAGCTGGTCTTTAGCGGAGCTGCGCAGCAGAAGGAAATCAGCATCATGGCGACATCCACAGCAGGAACGGGCTTATGAAAAGATCGAATTGGAGGGAAAAGCGGGGTGAAACAAGAAAGAGGACAATCTCCCATACCAGACAAGCCCAAATGCGCCCATGCCAACGGGTTGGAGATCAGAATATCTGCGATACAAGCGCATCATTAGCATGTGGAGGGGTTTCGCGGAAGGTGGCAACGCTCAGGAAACGTGCCCCGCGCAAGAATTACCTCGAGGTGATCTCGAATGTGGTGCCGAAAATCTGAGCACGCACGAATTCCGCCATGATGAAAATATATCAAGAGCAGGGTCGGTCAGGCTGCTCTGTTGGATCGTGGAGTGGTGGCAGAGGGGTGCGGGCGCGGTGATGGGGAAGTAGTAGGTTAGAGAGAGCCCGACTCCGCGAGGACTGAGGCCCTTTTTGTTAGGGGGAGCTTCGATCGCCTAAGAGTTTCCCTCNGAACAACCAGGTCGCAAAATGACACCGCACCGAATCGGCTCGAGCTCTCAGCTGTTGCTTTCTTTTGAGCTGCTTCTCGGGAAATTAGATGCCGTTCCACACCGTCTGTTCGCGGGACGGGTCGCAGAGCATAAATTTGGGCGTGCTGATTTAGAGGAGTGTCTCCAAGGAGACCTGTCGCCGCACGATAGGGAGGGTTTTTTTGGGGCGACGGTTGGAAGAGGACGAAAAAGGACTTGGACTTGCGGATTGTAATGGGAAAAGAGCGGGACGGCGAAGGACGTAGCAGCAGACAGGAGAAGTCAGAGTAAAATAGGTAGCTTCTTTTTTTTTGAATGTCGCCGACGGACGGTTTTCTGCTTGACCAAGGCACACACACGCAACACACATGCACGCGGGCCAGCAGCTACAGGAGGGACGGACGGGGACAGGGGACTAACTACCGTCGCTTGGTCGCTTGGATCCCCCACCCAAAACAGGGAGTTCTGGGCACTGGCTGGCAAGAGGGTCACTCAGCTTGCGGCGGACCCAACCTCGCCAACCAACTGGCCGCCATCAGAGGATCTTCCCAGATCAGCCCCGGTGCAGCGTGGTTCTAGATCCGATGGTTCTTCCTTTGGGGCTTCTTTGGGTGAATCCGGTGGATGTGTGCTTTTCTGTCCTCCGGAAGTGTGGCTTGGTGCCTCCAGCCCTGCCCATCACCAACCGTTCCCGTACCACTGAGCAGCACGGCAGCAAGAGAAAAAATCTTCCTCGCCCAATTGCATACACGCACCGTCTGATTAACCTTCCAAACTGCCGATTACCTACAGCAGCAGGGTTTTATCTTGGTCTGAGGGCCGGAAGAACAGAGAGCCCTGAGGCGGTGCTGGCGAGAGGCAAAGGGGCGACCGATGCGGGTGACATTCATTCTTTTTTCATGCGTTGCCCAGGGCGGCGACGGCGACTTCATGATGACGGCAATACCAAGCCAAGCCTCGAGGTGTTAAGGGCTCCAGGACCCGGCGAGCAGAATCAGCTCGCTGCTAGTCGAGGTCATATATCACCTGCGGAACCGTCCAGGACGGTCGTGCGATGCCGTTCAACGGGGAGAGGTCCGACAGACGTGAGCTGATACGTCTTCCGCGCGTGTCGTCATGGGCCTGAACCTCTGAAGGGGTTCAGAGGGCCGAACGCCCGCTACGTCATGGGCCTGCACAGTGGGGAGTAAGCCCCAGCAGGCGCCCGTACGATCACACAAATCCCCTTCAACACGCCTCGATGCCGCACCGCGCGTCCAGGAGCCCCCTCGTGCCCGATCTGGGCGCCTCTCATCGAGGGAAGAGGCAGTGGACGGTGTACGGAAGGGGACGCGCTCCTCTTCGCGGGAGCCATCACCACGCCTGCGCTGCGCGGAGCAAATGATCCCCCCCCTTGCGGATGATTTGCGTGCGCGATCAACAAGCCCCGAGAATTTCAACCGGATTTCCAACTTTCCCATCCTCGATGCGCGATCGGTTTCTGAAAGGCCACAACAGTTGCTGCCTGAGGACGTGAGCTTGCCACGAGGGCCCTCCTCCGGCCGAGGACCGGGGGCGACCCGTTTCTTTTACCTGAACGTTAGGTAACACCGAGGAAACAGGGTGCTGGCGCCAGCTCATAAGTCACCGTCCTGAAGCACGTTAGGGTCCAGGGACGCCTTGCGAAAGGCCATGCTGGTGGAACGTGACTTAGCCCCGTACGGCGCTGATTAATGACAGCCTCTACATACTGGACTGGACTGACTCTCTCAGGTTGGCTAGCATGCCCCGGAACCTGTATTGTGGGTAGCAGCCGTCGTGCCCCGTTGACAGTCGGGTAATCGGAAGACGAGCGCCATAGGTACAGTACATGGGCGGTGATTGGGTGCTGCTGTGATCGGAAATGCCTCCGCTGCTAACATGGGAATGGGAATTCTCTGGCTGTGGTGCGATTTCACCTGGTGGCCAGAAGTGTCATGAATTTCCCCATTACGTAGTTGGGGAACGAGTGAGCACGAAGAGGCACCTGAATTAGAAGCGCTCTGGTCGTACCAAACGCGGCAAGTAGCTTAGCTTTAACACTATTCCCCTACAGGGTCTCGTCTCCGCTCTGGGATCCAGCCCCTTCTCATTATGACATAATTGCATATTTGCGGCTCATGTACTGCTGCATCCTACAGTACACTGCGCGGCACCATCCCTCCGTACTCCTGTTCCTTTGCCCCTCGATTAATCCGGATCTACACTAGCCCTAATCCATCACAACTCCCCCTTTCCAAGTCCTGCTGCTTCCCCATCGGCCTCGGGCTTCAGGGGCTCGATGTTCCAGATGCTCTCCGCATATTCATTGATGCATCGGTCGCTGCTGAAGAATCCCATGCGTGCGACGCTAGTGATGGTCTTCACCGTCCACTCATCCTGGTTCTTGTATGCCTCATCTATCAGTGCCTGCGTCTGAATGTAGCTGTGGAAGTCATCCGACACGAGGTAGTAGTCGCCATGCTCTTCGATAGACGCAACGAGAGCTCCGAAGTCCTGGGGATCTCCAAATCGGCCGCCCTTGATCTCCTCAAACACCCGGCCAAGGTCGGGATCGAGCTGGTGGTTACCGTAAGTGTGTGCGTGGCGAAGGTCCTCCACGTCCTCAGCCAGGTTGCCAAAGAGGAAGATGTTATTCTCTCCGATCTCACGCGTGATTTCAATCTATCTAGACATTAGCTCTCTCTCAAGATCAAAAGAGTTGACAGAGCCGGGGTCATCTCACGTTAGCTCCATCACAAGTGCCGATGATCAGGCCTCCATTCAGGACAAATTTCATGTTGGAAGTACCACTGGCCTCCGTGCCGGCTGTTGAAATGTGCTCGCTGATATCACTGGCCGGAATGATAAGTTCTGCCTTGGACACATTATAGTCCTCAAGGAAGATGACCTTCAACAGATCTCCAACGTCTTTGTCGCTATTCACAACGGCACCAACGGCATTGATGAGATGGATGATGGTCTTCGCCATCCAGTAGCCAGGAGCAGCCTTGCCGCCGAAAATCGATACACGAGGGGTAAGCTTCTTCCTCTCCTCGGCTGTCATAGATTTGATGGTCAAGTATCGGTGGATGACACCAAAGATGTTCATCTGTTGACGCTTATACTCATGTATACGCTTCACCTGAATATCGAAAAGAGCAGATGGGTTGACGGTGACGCCGGTGGTAGCCTTGATATGCTTGGCAAGTTTTACCTTGTTGGCATATTTAATCTCCTGCCACTCCTTCTTGAATGCTTTATCGTCTACAAACTCGTCGAGTTTCATCAGAAGGGTAAGATCCTTGAGGAAATTATGACCGCCGAGCTTGCTGGAGATGAGCTCTGACAATCTTGGATTGGCCTGGTTCAACCAACGTCTCGGGGTGATACCGTTTGTGACGTTGGTGAATTTATCGGGTCCGAAGACGTTGACAAAATCCTTGAAGATGGTTGTCTTAATTAGATCCGAGTGGAGTTCAGCGACACCATTGACTTTATGTGACCCAACGATTGCTAGGTAAGCCATCCGGACTTGCTTGGGCTGTGATTCTTCAATAATTGAGACACGGGTAAGTAATTCTCGGTCCTTGGGGAACTTGCGCTCTACAGACTGCAGGAAATACAGGTTGATCTCGTAGATGAGCTGCAAGTGTCTTGGGAGCAGGTTCTGGAACAACGGAACTGACCACTTCTCGAGCGCTTCCGGAAGGACAGTATGGTTGGTATAGCCGAACTAATTTGATCAGTTAGAAAACCCATTATATTAGGCGCCTTGATACCCTCAGTGGAGAGACTCACAGTGTTATAGACAATGTTCCATGCCTCGTCCCAGTCCAATCCCTCCAGATCAACCAGAATACGCTGAAGCTCAACAACAGCAAGAGTAGGGTGTGTGTCGTTGAGCTGGATACCAACCTGGTCAGGGAATTCCCTCCAAGCACGCTTTGACTTCTTGAAACGGCGAACGATGTCATACAAAGAAGCAGCAACCCAGAAATACTGCTGCTTCAAGCGAAGCTCTTTGCCACGCTCCAGATTATCATTGGGGTAGAGAACAGCACTGATGGTCTCGGCTCGTTGCTGGTCTGCAACGGAGCTCTCGTAATCTCCTCGATTGAACTTCTGGAAGTCGAATTCTCCGCTGGCAGCCTTGCTTGACCAGAGACGCAAGTTATTAGTGGTGGGTGTGGCGTAACCTGGAATTGGTACATCGTACGCGACTGCTCTCACAGTCTCACCTCCCTCCCACACAGAGACATTGCGTCCTTGGTTGTCCTGGTACTTCCTTACGTGACCGTAAAATTGGATCTTTTTAAGAGGTCAATTAGCCTAAACCGTTTTGTGTGATTGGATCAGAATATTCAGAAACTTACATCAACAACCACATCATGTCTGGGAAATTCCCAAGGGTTGAAATCAAGCCAGTAGTCAGGTACCTCGACCTGGTAGCCATCAATGATCTCTTGTTTGAAAATACCGTATCTGTATCGTAGACCATAGCCCCAAGCAGGGTAGTTGAGGGAAGCCATGGAGTCAAGGAAACAGGCAGCCAGTCTACCAAGACCACCATTTCCAAGCGCGGCATCGTGCTCCTGGCTAATGATATCTTCAATGCGGAATCCAAGGTCATCCAAGCCCTCTGTATAAGGAAAGTCAAGTATCAGCCAAGAGAAAAGGGACAATTCAAGGTACCTCGGACGGAATTTCAAGCAAAGGTAGGCCAATTCACATACCTTTGGCAAGATCCTTCAGCCCCACATTCAGCATGGCATTGTCCAAAGCCCTGCCCATCAGGAACTCCAAGCTGAGGTAGTAAATACGCTTGTCGTCAGCGAAAGTCTGTCTCTGCTGGGTATGGTTCCAATCCATGATCAATCTGTCTCTGAAGGCCAAACTGGCAGCCGCATAGCCAGCAGTCTCATCGCAATTGAACATGCTGCGAGCAAGCGTGGTCTCGACATGGCGGACAACTTCCCTCTCGAATTCGTCCTTAGTGGAGAATCCCTTTGCGGCGTGTTTCTTCCATGCCTCACGCTGAGGTTCGGGGATCGAAGCTAGAAACGTGGTGTCAAAAGATGTATACAGACGAGAGATCAATCGATGACGCAATCCCCAACAGAAAGACAAGCAGGAAAATAATATAGTAAGATATCTTTTATGGCTACCACAGCAGAGGGTAAAGGGATGCAATCTCCAGTTAAACACGTACCTTCAACACTCTTGATCTCCGTCGCACCGAATCCTGTGAAGGTGCGCTTGTGTTTGGGTCGAGAAATGCCCGCTGGCCCCACCGGTCCCTGGAGATCGGAGATCGGGGCTCCCATGGAGGGACGACGCGACCTCGGAGCGTCTGGGTTCGACATCGTTACCGAACTGATGCTGACAAGAGTATGATTTGTATTTGAGACCAGAAGGTTTTTAGGTGGAAAAATGAGAAAAAATTTCCAGGTTGTTGTCAATTGGAAAGGAGAGGGGTTCCTCGGAGCTGGGGGTTCAGGTTCTGGGCGGGAGGGTTGGCTTGCTGGTAAGCTGACCAAAGGAGTAGGCGGGGTTGCCTCTCTGCTTGTGATTGATAAGTGCCTGTGGAGCTAAAAGGAAAGGGGGACCGCGTGGGATAGAGGGAGATAAGGATGAGCTCAATTGAAGCCACCAGCAGGAGCTACGGCTGTTTCTGGACAAAGCACGTACAGAGCTGCTGCTGAAGAGGAGGAAGAAGAAGATGGTGGGGGGAAGGAGCAGTTTAATCTGATGGGCATATAAACAAACAAGCCAAGGCGGGCACCACCACCACCCCCCTCACGAGGAGGGAAGGGATGAGGCGGGCTTGTAAGGGCATGTGTCGTGCTATGTGCGTGTGTTGTGAGACTGTGGAGACCCGGGGAAGCAGACGCCCTTGGAGCTGGCCAGCTGAGTGATCAGATCTCGTCAATGCATGAAGTTATTCCCTTACACGAGGATGGGCCCGCCATGGCACAATTGAGGGGTTTGTTGTCTGCAGAGACTTGGGTCTCGTCCTTGTTTTGCTGGCGCTCGATGGGCGAATTAATGTTGTTTGTACAGCATTATCTGGCGCGGGGTTGAGCAAGTGAGGGGGGCCCAGCAAGGCTAGACGCTGGTGCCTCGCGCTCACCGCAGAGATCTACGGGTCCAGGTTCAGCATCGCGGCCGTCTGAAGGTTCTCGCAGAGAGAAGAGCACATTGTCAATTCAGGAAGGTCTACAAGAGCGCAGCCATCTCCAGAAGCTCCAGATCTGCCTGGATGCAGGACCCCTCTGCGAAGCTGTCGGTCAGCTACAGGAGCAGACGAGCTGTGGCCTGCCCCTCTCTGCTATCCAGAGGTGTGTCATGGCGCGCCCAAGCTCCCGTGGGCCTGAGCGGAGCGGAAGGTCCGTTCCCAGGCGCTCATCGGTCCAATGGTAGCAGGCCTTGCGTCGCCTATCCAGCATCCACCTCGCGATTCATAAGGCCATCCTTACATACGATATTACTGTGCAGCTTGTCACGAACTGCAGCACGATTAGCAATGTTCCGAGGTACTGAACACCCAGAGCTCGACAAATGTCCAACGCGGCTCCAAGATGCATTTGAATTGACTCTTTCTCTGGTTCTCTCTTTGTACAGGACGCAGACTCTCTCGCTGGCTATCTTGCCCAATAAAATAAGTATATATAATATGCATTAGCTTCTTCTCTTCGTCTCAATCTTCAAGCCAGATACGTTTGGCCTCCTTCTTTTCCCGACTGCTCCAGAAACGAGATTACCTTTCTCCTCCTGCTCCCTTGGCCGCTTCCACTCCCTATGCGAGTTTTAAAAGGAACCAAAAAAAATATCCAAAATACCAAGAGATTTCCGCTCCTTGCTCCGAAATTGTGGTCATGAACTAAACAGCTGGTAATGGGAAGAATAGCCCTTCAGGTCTGAACAACCTGCAGGTTCTATCCGTGTAACAGTAGGGGGGGATCATAACATAAAGCTAACGAAAGTCCGTAATGCCAACCATAAAGCAGAATGCCCTTTTGAGCAATTATCCCCGTGCAACTCCGGGAGGCGCCTGCTCCAATGAATGTACAAAATATCCCCAAAACCCATGCAAACATAAAATCGAACGCGCCGCACCATTCCCTTGCGCGAGGGATCAGAGAATGCCCGAATCTTTGAGAGCGTTTTGTAATATGGTCTCTTTCACTGCGGCGAAGACTAATCGAATATTCGAAGTGTCGGTTGCTTGCGTGAGACTACAAAAAGGTTAGCTAGAACTACGCGAGAAGGCGCACCGCGGTGCCAACTTACTGTGGATACAAGTTGAGATGAGCACGATTTACTTGATTAAACCGCCATAAAAGATATTTTGCCGCCCTGTTGAGATCGTTCCCTCCGGAGTAGTCAGGGAAGTAATTTCCGAGAGGCGATCTTCCCAGTTTTTGCTTGAAGAGATCCACCTTATTTAAGAAGAGGATGATACTCGTGCGCATGAACCATCTCGAGTTAACCACAGAGTCGAACAGCACTAAACTCTCCATCATTCGGTTCTAGAAGATGTCAATGCGAGGTGCAAGGATGCAAGAGGGCAAGGAGGCTTAGTAGGCGACGTACCTGGTTGCTTTCTTCCAGAAGAACCTGGTCGTATTCACTCAGTGCCACGCAAAAGATGATCGAGGTCACGTTCTCGAAACAATGGATCCATTTCTTCCTTTCACTCCTCTGGCCTCCCACATCAAACATGCTGTTCATGAAACATTAGTCACACGAACGTACTTACAAGTTGCAAGAGGACCAATCACTCACTGTATGCTCAAAGATCCCATTGCGAATCTCGTCTCGTAGATACCGGTCGTTTTGGTTCGAGCTCTTAAAACATCTGCTTCTGTAGGTATATACTCTGGTGCAGCAATCCTGTTTGCTTCTTCGAAAAAACTACTCTTCGTCAGCTCCGAAAAGTATGGATGAGCTCCACGATCGAAAGTGAGAAGCTTACTAGGGGGCCGAATCCATTAAATAAAATTCACTCTGCTTCAGCATCAGTGCCTCCATGCTTGGATCTTTCCATAATGATGTAATCGCCGTGCCGACTTTGCTGTCGAGCGGTGTATGAGGGTCCGGATCCACCTGGTAGTCCATCAAGTAATCACTGTATTCATTATTTATTGATTCAGCTGGTTCGATGTTAAACTGTCGCATTGCGCCGATTAATGCTTTGCAGCAGTCGAGTAAATTCTTGTAGATCGTCAATCGATATAGAGCCAGCTCATCGACGGTATAGCCATTCTGATGGATAATTTTCATCTGCTTGACGATAGTGGACTTGCCGCTCTCGCCCGATCCTTTTCATTCATGTCAGTCCAGGCGTCCTGCCGTGTCCAAAGCATATTTTCTTCTTGGGCACATATACGTACCTAGTAGTAATATTTTGCATTCCCTGCGCAGTTTCTTCGAATCCTCCTCTAGTTTCCTATCGATCATCTGACTCCTCTTTTTCTGTTCCGCATCCTCCTGGTTTGAGCTCATGCAGGCTCCCATCTTTCTTCCTCTTGGGGCGTCAGCGCAGCCCCGGTGTCGGCTCGGGATAAGTCGATTCGCGTGAGGCGTAAACGGGAGTCCTTGAAGCTCTCAGGATGAGAGTGACGTGAATAATCTCCTGCTTGAATCCCAATGTACCGTTCAAATAAAGGTCCCGTCTCCCAGCTCGAGTTCCAGGCTTCCGAATTTCTGGCGGCTCAGGCGGACAAGCCCATGCGGGCGTTAGCAGGCGGTCGTGATTATCTGGACGATGACGATTCTCAAAGCCGTGCGTTACATTCGCTGCCCTGAATCGAATCTAGCGAGGGATCGCGACGTTGCGTGATAACAATGAGCGCCACCAGGTCGGCCTCTTCGGTGTATAAAAAAAGAGGAGGTTTGGTTGTATGAGGATACTTTTCGGGAACGATTATCCGAAGGCGCGCAAGTCGTAGGGGCCTCTCGAGATGGGGATGTCGAGTATCGAGCACTGCAACGGACCCAATGCCGGGGTGTCGAATGAAGACGACGTCCGCAGACGGATTTGGCGGTCTGTGGGATGATGAGGATCGAGAGAACGTGAGGGTCGTCGAGGTTGGTCGAAGCTGCGGTGTTGTGAGGCCTGGCAAATTGTGGAGAGCTTTCTCGGGTGGCCTGGGGGCACCGCCTGGTGCGAAGACCGGTGCGTGGTAGCGCAGGCAAAGACGGGCTGGGTCTCGCGGGTAAAAACAACTTATGGCCAGGTCCGCCGAAGCAAATATGCTGGAAGGGACTGCTGAGTGGCCCCCAAACGACAGGTACTATTGTTTCCTTCTTCTACTGCTGACCCAGGGCCCGGGGCAGCATAAGAGTTGGGGGAAAGAGTCGAGGTGTTGCGAACGGGGGGCGGCGGGTCTCCAAATGAGAGAGCCTTGGGGGATTCGCGGCCGGGCAGCTGAGTAACGATGATCGTGGGAAAAATTCTAAAAGAGAGGGCGTCGAGGACCTCTCTCAGGACAGGGCCGTAATGTGGTAAGGGCAGAGGAGATTGGCCGAACGTCCCTCAGCCACCCCGCCCACGATCGAGAATCACGGATCGTTGTCGTGGACGACTGACTACACCGGAGGAGCCAGAGGGGAATCTTCGGCGCCTGCTTCGAGCGT
The DNA here is from genome assembly GCA_000743665.3 of Scytalidium sp. 3C. Taxonomy (NCBI): domain Eukaryota; kingdom Fungi; phylum Ascomycota; class Leotiomycetes; genus Scytalidium; species Scytalidium sp. 3C. The sequence goes on along the minus strand of JMRO03000013.1, from coordinate 647,876 downwards.
TTCTTCGCCCAGGCGTGCTACGTAGACCGGCGAGGAGCGGGGGTGTTTTCTCACGCACACACACACGCAGCGTGAGCATGAACACACAAGACCTAGAGCTACACCCTCGCTCGAGCGCACGTTTTCGGCCTCGAGTCCACTTGTCGACGCCTGGATGACTCGAGACCCTGGGCAGACGATTTGATGGCGCTGGCCGCCTGGCTGGCTGCTGGCTGGCTGCTGGCTCCCACTGGCCGAGTCCGTGCTGAGGCTTCAGGCGCTGAAAAGCGGCAACCCTTGACCGACCCGCCCGCTGCATGGCATCTGGTGTCTGGCGGCGATAATTCTTATTATTGGCAAACCTCCTACGTACTAGCCGTGTATCACTAGACGGCATTCTCGCTGCCATCCAGATGATCCATGGCGGTGGTCCTTGCCGCAGTGCGCTCTGTATGGAGCAGCCCTAAACCGGAGCGGGTTTCCTTTGTGCCATTTGCCAATGGATATTTCTGCCTCTCGCAGCAGCGGCTCTATATCATCAATGTACTGTACAGGTACGCGAGACTGCCGCCAGGGAAGGCTAAATTTTCCCCTGGAGACACGACCCTCTGGGTACCTTTCTGGGTCTCCCTTATGCACGCTGGCTCAAGCCTCGTCCTTCATCCTGGCACGTCAGAATGCATTATACCATAGTGGCAGCTGTGATGTGCAGACGAGAGAAAGGCTGGAGCGGCGAATAATGCATGACACGGCTGTGCCTTCTGCTTTCAACTCCCAGTCGTAGAATCAGGAAGGAGCTAGATCGAAGGACTTGCCATAGCCGCCCCACGCATCCTCACGCATTAACTTATTATTGCTCCTGGCGGTCTATCCTCCGCCACATACTGTAGCTGGGCTCCACGGAGACGTCGAGTGGGCCAGGTTGGACAGCTGGTGAACAGAGCACGAGGACCCCATCGCGTTCGTGGGGGATTGGCGAAACCGCGGCGGAGCGGCTGGAACGGCATCAGTCCCCGTCCGGCTCGGGTCTGGCAAAGGGCTTCGGTCCAAGATGGGGATTATCGGATTATGGGATCCTGCCTGCGAGCTGGAGCAGTTTTGCGGTCTTCTTACTTGTTGGATTACGACTGGTGCACCGCGTCTGCTGCGGTTAGGGCAGCCCCCCGTTGCGATCGTGCAAAGTGCGCCCAGCCAGTCTGTCGTGCACATGATGCTGCAGCAGGAGATTCTTCCATCGCTTTGCTAGAATCCCAAAAGTGCGCCTTGGCATGAAATCGGCCCAGCCACGGAGGGAGCCTTAAAGCTGCAAAACTCCTGCGACGATCCTCTGGGATTCTGATGCGATACTGCACCACTGACGGGTTCATGATCCATGATTTCTAGTGCTCGGAGCCTTCCGCCCAACGTATTCGTGCTGTCCACGGCCAATGATGGGCCGCTGGATCCGTTCTGATCTGGTGCCCTGGAGGCGTTATAGCTTGTGCCACCAAATGATTGCGTTGAGAGAGAGGCTTGGGATAACGTTGATAGCAAACCACCACCACCACGTGCCGCCTTGTCGCTTTCCTTACACCTCACATGCGCAAATCTCCCCATTGCAACTTCCGTAAATTGGATCATCAGCGCCTGACCGTTGGAATAAGCAAACATGAACCCGCTATGACAGACATCGCAGAGATTATTGGAAAATAATTAATGATATTCATTTACCATGGTGTGCGCGGTACTGGCAGCTGAACCTCCAACCCTAGCCCATAAAGCTTACCTTGGAGTCAAGGCCAGGGTTGACCTTAATGCCCTGCAGATACGATCAATCTCACACCCTAGATAGAAGAACCGCATCGTGCCTGATCGATGTCCATAATACTGAAATATTAAAAGTAGATATTCTGCTGGTTTTCCCTGCTTGTTCTCCGGCCGAAACCGCCATGTTCCTTCCATCATGTTTGTATTCCATATGTAACCAGCTGTTATCTCTCATTTAACTCTGCAGCGTCAGCGAAGGAATCCACAATTTCCAACAGCGCGTATGACACTTCAGCCGTCCCGCCAAACTACTTGGTCTTGGCAAGCCCTTAAGCAGATTAGGAAAAATTCTCGGAGGTCTTTTAATCAGAACACTATTGCTACCAGCTGAGGAAATACCTCCATTTACTACTGTCAAATCGGTCCAAGACTACGTTAGCATGCTTTCGTTCACATCGGGGAGAGCAAAGGGTGGTGAGGTCTGAGGCCTTTTATCAGAAAACTTTCGAATCCTGTCATCTATCTAGTGTTTTATGTTACAGCATCCGCGTACGCTTCCTACTGTCATGATGTGGAGGAGACGCCGCCTGAACTCCCCCTCCCGAATAACAGTGCCGAGACCTCCAATCTCAAATGAAACCATGATATAGCATAACGGTTAATGCATCAAGGGCAATTTTAGCCTTCATTTCCCAGCTAGTACCAACGCTGCCGCCCAGATGCTGCGATTGAGATCCATTCTAAGCCTTTTATCAAATTTTAGAATTCGTGCTTTTATTCTCGCGGGATATATCACGCCGCCGTGTCCACACAGAGCCAATTCGAGTCATGTCTACTCCATCATAGCATGTATTTCAAAGCATGCGATGCTGATAGAAGGGGGGAGGGCTCTCTACGCTAGATAGCCCAATTCATCATCATCCAGTCGCTCCAAGTACTCCTTCTCCAGCAAGATATCAATGCATTTCTTGATATCTGGGACTTTCGGTACGAAACGTGATCGGATTTGATTGATGGTCTCACTGACGAGCTGGGCATGCTTCATCTTCTTTCGAGCTTTCATGATTCGTACAATAGCAGACTGCAAAGGTTGTTAGATGGCATACCCGCAGAAATTTGAGATACTGACTAACCTGCACGAGCAATTTGCGGTCCTCCTCAATGGTCTTGTGAGTATCATCGGTTTCCTGCTTCTGCTCGGACTTGACTGCAATGTTCAAATTAATCCGGATCTTCTTGCTTTTGAAGTCATAGTTAAGGTGGAAAGTCGAGTCAGGACCAATCTTGTCTCCTTCAGGGGTGACATTGAGGACCTTGGCTTTGACAAAAATTCCTAATGTGGGATCGAGGACATCAGGGGAGAGGTGAGTAGCCTTCTTGATATCATCATAAGTATTGGAGTCTTTCTCGTTAAAGAGCAAGAGGATGGCCATTTGATAGGTAGATACTTGGAAGGTGTACGGGGTTTTCTGGTTCTTTGCGTAGTTTGCCTTGACCTCACCCTTGCACAGCTGCCACAACCAAGTGAGCTTTCGGCCACTGTGCTTTTGGCCATAAAAGGTCTGGAAACGTTCATACGCTTTCGTAATTTCTATCGGCGGTATGAAATCTGTATTCGGAGGAGTCAGGGGCCAGAACCCTGTTCCTAGGATCGAATAGCTAGCATCAATGCCCTTCTCGTCGCGTCCTTCCATCAACTTAGATTCGAATTCCTTGTAACCGCTGTTCAAATCCTTCGATATTTGCATATCTTGGAACATTCGCTGCAGTTTATTGGTGTACTCAAAACCGCATGCCTCCTTCAGCTTACTGATCATGCTCGTCTCTGCATCATCGGATGAGGATGTGCTGTGAACCAGTCTGCGCGCAAGCATTCGAGAATAGAATTTTTGGAACACATCTTTGTCTTCGATATACTTGAAAACAGTCATGATCTGCGTCAGCGCGTTCTCAAGATCGCTCTCCTCAGCTCCAGTGGCACTCTTCTTAAGTAAGGTGTCGGTATATTTGGCCAACAGCTCTGGCGATTTGTTGGATCCAGATTTGCAAACCTCATTGCGGTTTACAAATTCTCTGCAGGCGTTATCCAAGGATCTTGTGAATTCTGGCTCATCCTTAAAGGCCTTCTTTACAAGTCCTTGATATTGTGTGTGTATTTCTAAGAGCGCATCAACATATACCTTGGGGTCCAGTTTATCTGCGTCGCCCGCAACCTTTGAGACGGCAGCAAGGCCAGCTTTCCGAACATGTGCTTCAAATTTCGCTCGAAGAGGATCAAGGCCATCAGGAATCCGGCTAAGGAGGTTATACATGCGTGCCATATCATCGTAGCGATCGTTATCCAGAAGGACTTGGAATTCATCTCTCAGGATAGTAGAGTGGTCTGCAATAAGTGCCGTGTTGCATGCCTTCCGCAGTGGGAGGATAATATCGGCATGAAGATACATTTTGACTCGCTCTTCCTCCTCTTCCAGGCGTGTCTCTGCCTTCTTCATATATTCAACAATTGGGTTTTCGGCGACAAATGTCTTCGACTCTGCCTGATAAAACTGCTTCGTAGCTTCTAAGAACGGTCGCTCGAAATGGACACGGTAGACATCTAGTGTCGACTTGGTAGGATCCGCCTCATCCAGACCAAGAGAGACAAATGAGTCAACAATGCTCTTGATTTGACTGTGTTTGATGGTTTCTCCATTTCTCTGCCTCTCAACCAGTTTTAGGACGGCATCCATAACCTTGTCATGAACTTCGTTGAACATTGTGCACCGCCACTGCACCAAATGTAAAGTGTAGACATCATAGATGTTCTTTTTCCCCTCGTCCATCTCACGCTTGACCCAATGTCTGTTGAGATAACGGAACAAGTGGTTTATATATTTCGCTGCGGTGGTGTATCGATCCCACTCTCGGATATAGAAGCTCAAGAGTGCTTCATCTGAGTAAGTCTTGGAGGTGGCCACGAGACCGCGTAGGTAGTTATTTAGGTATTCGATAAGGTTTTGATAAAGATCCTCGCCAAGAAGGTGTGCTAATAGATATCAGCCTTGTCCATGATGATCTAGAAACTCTGGTATATCTACCTCCGCGATGTGCCCCGCCAATGACGCCTTGGTTACTTGTACTGACAGCCTTCTGCGATGTACAAAAGTTATGGACAGCCCTAGGAACAAATTAGGAGAACGTCGATCTAGCATTTGGTAATACCTACGTGTAAACACCCATATACTATCACTGATTAGTATGCGCGGATAAAAATGGCAGTGGATCTGGACTTACAGTTTGCATGTCTATGCCATCTTGTAGGTTGATCATGATCTTTGAAACTCCGGCCTCCAGATATTTCCAGCTACCATCTGTTAGCCAACCAGGTCCAATAGACTGACATTAATATATAGATCGAGCTCACGTTGCATCCAAATCCTCCCGGTTCGGGACCGGAGGCATCGTCACGGTCCTCGTGGCAACAGACATGATGGAAGGAGAAAGGCTGGACAGATCTGGGCTAGCTGAGATAAAAGTTTCAACAATCTAAAACCGAGTTGGAGCTTCCTGTTCCCTATCTTGTTATTTCAGAATCAGAGAACTAGTTTGACAAATGCCCAAGAAGCTTTATGCCTTCTAGGCACCTCTTTGTCCAGGCCTGTGTCGCCAGATTCCCAAATTCGGGGTGTTGGAGGGGGGAGCGCGCTGACAAACACCAGCCTTGGTTTTGATTATTATCCGCAGCAAATAATATAAAGATCGAAAGCACCGGTGTCCTCGCCACGATGTGGCGGTCTGTGGAATATGTCGTGAACAAGACGGCGGAAGGATTCTTGAATATCTCTGTGATACAGAGGTATGTCAGCTTTGGGTGAAGGCTAGGCGCCAGGCTCTCTTGATGCCTAAAATATGCATTCATACCTCAGGCAACGTGGAGAAAACTCCACTATTTTGAGTTGACGGGAACAGAGTACTATGATCTTTTAAGTATGCTAAAGTTACGGATTCGAATCCACAGTATGAGACAATAGGGCCAAGCCAGATAGTATCGACTGTACATGTTTCACTGCTGGTCTATTTGTATTCAGCCAATGGAAGTGCCTAATCATTTTTCAAGTCTGCTCACTGCAATCACGAGAAACGCATCAAAGTGGGCAATTTCAAATACGTCATTGTCCAATCCCTTTTCATTGTTGCATGGGTATCGTATCATACATCGCAGGTATTCATTCCTTGGCCCCATATTTCATGTCCTGCCGATTGCCCTTCTTGCACCATCCAGTCCAACCTCAAGAACACCAGCTATCTAGATGGAGACTCCTTGGACAAACTAACCCTGAAATGGAGAGCAAGCAGCATCGAAAAGGGCGGAAGAAATCATCGCAACTCTACACCAAATCTGAAAAAAGACGATCAAAAAGCAAATTGGTATTTCCTCTTTCCGTAGACATAAACATCTATTTTCGTTGCTCAGCGCCGCAAGCTTTTTCTTTGAGTGAGATGGTTTAACGGGAAAGTACGAAACCACAAACATAACAGTCAAAACAAAAAAACAGCAAATTTATGCTGCCGGGTATTGTGCGCCAGGGTATATAGCAAGCCAGTGTACTGCACCGGAACCTGTATAGATGATAGGAAACAAAGATAAAAGTTTTTAACGGGGTGGTCCAATCGGACCTGGGTATCCTGAACTTAGTGAATGAGAAGTTGAGGGGCGGCCACTGTCAGTAGATGGTCGCGTAGCATATTTGGGGGTCGCATCGCCAGGATGCTGGAATTGTGCGTGCTTGTGGTCGTTGCCAATGGAGAATTGGCGAGATGACCAACTAGCTGTATCCTCATCCGCCAGGTTGACACCACTGTCATTCCATGGATTGCGATCGGCATTGAAGCTGCGAGTTGATNTCAATGGAGATCAGAGAAGACTTCGACACATTGCTAGAACCGTTTTTGAAGAAAGAGCCAGGCGAGTGGGAGCTGTTCTTACGTCGATCGAGGAAGGACGAGATAGAAGACATGCTTCCCGGTTTGCGCAGCTTGTCGAATATAGTGCTACGTTCTCTTGCAACATCCTCACCGAATGAAGGCTTGGTCGGAGAATCGGTAGAAACATGCGGAGCATGTTGGAGAAGCTTGGAATCGAAGTACTGAAGAGATTCTTCAAAAGAATCCGATTTAGGGCGCGGAATGGAGCCCTTGACGACTGTTATCTCGATACCGGCGGATGCTAGTTCGGCGGTTAAGAAGTCGATGGCATCTCGCACTCCTCCAGCATTGTTGCGAGTGAATTCCCATTGCAACGTGACCGTGGGTCCGTCATCGTCAGTGCGTTCATTCTCATCCTCCTTGGCATGCACATCAACGACATATTGTGTCTTGAGTTTCGGAACAAGCTCAGTCCTAAACTTTGGGGATTCGAGAAATTTCATCAGTTCCGCCGTACTTGCCAGAACTAACTCATGCTTATCTGGAACCATGCCAAGGAACTCGTCAACACAGTGTGGAACCTGCCATTCAGGGCCAGAGATGGTTACGTCGTCACTCGCTTGCTCAGTACTGGGAAACATAATCTTGCAGTTCCATTTCTTTTCCAACTCTTCAATCTGATTCAGGCGAGCAATAAGCTGTCTGTGATAGAGTCGGTCGACATTGACGGTCTGTGAAGTGAACTCGGAGTCCACTCGGTCAACCATGTCAAGGATCTCCGACTTGACCAGTTCCAGATTCTGAGCATTGCGGGCAGGTGTACGGCAGATAACGTTGTCGACTTTGATATCGTCTTCTTCACGACCAACTCCACCTATGGTATCCTTAGTAACCGAAATAGTTGAACTATTACAAGACTGCTTACCTCTATCCATAGCGTTTGAGAACTTGACAAACACAGAATGCTTCTTCATGATCCTTTGAATGTGCTGTCCGCCAATGCCAATGATACGCTTGTGATATTGATCCGGGACATGGAACGAGATTGAAGCCGGCATCTCTTGCTCCACCAGCATGAGTCCCTGCTTCATGGCTTCATAGTTGGTAGCGCAAACATCAATGTTGAAGTTGTACTCGTTGAACCCATCGAAAATGATCTGAACGCTGCCTATTACACTGTTAGAGAAAAGAAACCGTAATACACTTTTCTATAACATACTTTGACCCATGATCTTGTTGATCTTGCCGTTTTTCTTTCCGCTGACAAATTCTTTATGCTCGTTTGCGAGCTCGATCTTAACTCTAATCTGGTATTGAGATCTTGCAGCAAATCGGATATCGGCAATCACCATCAAGGCGGCCTTCACGGCATCATCCGAGCCAGTAATGGTAAACGTCAACTTATCAAAAGAGACATCAGCATCAGAATTTGCACAGATATCGGACAGCATGGTTCGGATATCATGGGGTGATGGCAAGCGCATAGCCTCTGGTTGTTGGATCCACCAGGAAGCGCTATAAAATTGTCCAGTCTTGGATTCAATGTCAGTGGTGCTAAATGATTTAGAGGGGCCTTGTATACTGGGAAGACTCACAAGAGACATGATGTCTCGCACAGTGCGTTCCACATGAAGTCCTTCAACGCCCTGGATGCGGATCATATTCCGTTGGGATGCTAACGCTGGAAATTGGATAAAGGTACCATTAGACTCCATAATCTTGCGAACTTTGTCCAGCCTCGTGAGGAGGATGCTATCAATCTTGGCAGCGGAGACAACGGAGTCTTTCATGAAGAGTCTGGTGCGAGTGACCAGTTCATGAATTTTTTGCTTCGCCATAGCAATATTTTGCGGTGTGTCTCCGGTGATGAAGATCTCCTCGGGGTTCCGTCGCTGGGCACCTGTCGGGCAATATCTGTAGACTTGCGAGAATGGCGGAGGGAAGTAAATGGCGGTGTTCGTCGCCGACTCGATGAGCTTTATGTTCTTTCGTGATCTCCCGCAGATAACGGTATGCAGGGAGAGCTCCAGCATCATTGCATCTACCACTCGTCCGAGCTAGAAGATATTAGTACTTTGTCAGTCATGCCTCCCAGGTTATACGAACCAGTCTATCAATGAAAATCAAAATCCTGGTCTTGGCGTGTTCCGCACTCTCCATGTCACCATAGATAGCAAACCTCCATCTCTCGTCACGTCCAGCGTTCCCATTGCCATTCAAGACATCAGATGGGGAGGCAAACTTAGGTCCAAGAAGGAAGATGTCGACCCCGCAGAAGGATGCAATATCGTCCAAATGGTCGACAACGTGTTGCTTTAAAGCAGTAGCTGCTTCGTCTATGACGAGGTCACCGCTGACGTCTACTACAGCACAACGCTATATAGAGGTAAGCATGAATGATTCAAGACAAAGGTATGTACAGCTTGTATCTGAGCCTTACCAAAGCCAGTGGTGTATCGTTCAAAATCGTTTCTCTGCTCTTGTGCACCAGGTCTGGGCTTCCCGAGAGGCAGACATTCGTCACCTGGCCCTTGACTCTCTTAGGCTCCGATGATTTGACATGAGCCTCTATGGGTAAGGGGCCGTTGGTGATGTCTTTGCACAGCTTCCTCAGGTTCATGACGTTCTGGACGTGGACCGGCAATTCGTGGACGGGCACGTCATCGGGCGCGTCCTCAGGATGCGTCCATCGCAGGACAGCACCGGCGGTGGCATATAAGATATCCTCCGTGTTGGGGCCAGCCAGGTCTGAAGAAAAGGGGACATTGAAGGAGTAATGGATGACGGAGTCTCCCGTGGTGGGAGACAGTATCGGCGAGGCACCGTGGGCAGTCTTCTGGTGCGGCGTGACCGATGGAACATTCATGTTGGGATTCCTCGACATTCCAAAACCCGGGCCCATCCTCTCTGACCAATTCCGCATATTGGCTAACTTGTTCATCCTGAAGTTGCTCGACGTCCAGATGTGTTGGGTGGTGGTCTGGAGTGTCGTGAGGTGAAGTCGTGTGCCGGCTTACAGGACGGAAGGTACGGCGGACTCGGTTGAGCTTGCCCGGCTCATGTAAGGTGAGTGTGTAAGCGGTTTTTGGGGGGGTGTGATGGAATGTTCCCAAGCGAAAACCCACACGACCAAACTCTCCGACTAAAAGGCTCCCCGAGCGGCTTCGTCAGTGCGACGTCAAGGACCAGCTGCGGGTTGACAAGAGGCAGAAATGTTGAAATGTACAGCGGCTGGCACGCGGGAGTGTGAACAGCTCCAGGTGAAGAGGCCAGGTAGTGCAATGCAAATCCCCCCGTCATGTGCAGCTTTGCTTTTACTGTACTGTACACTGCTCCCAACGCCTATTGAAGGCCACGCATGGATCGAGCCGGGGATTCGCTCACTGTGGGCTGTGCTGGAGAGCGCTCTCTCCAAATACTACGCAGTACTGCTGTACCGTCTTGCCCTGTACCCTCCCACGGCAGCGATCGCGGCCAGCTAATCAAGTCCTGTCGAGGCCAAACGAAACCCTTCCGGATCGTCTCTGGCCTGCACTGATTAGCCCGATCCATCCGTGGCCTCTGGGTAGTGGAGCAGCAACGGGGCGCAGTCTCTTTTCACGCCGTGCAAAGACAGGCAGGCTCGGATCTCCACTAGGGCCTCCGAGCTGAGTGCTGGCGGGACCTTTTGCGGACGCCCTACCTGGTGATGCGGACTTGCAGAGGCGCGAGAGGCTCCTCCTGCTCAGTGCGCTGCACTGCTCAACCCACCCCCCGACGTCGTCCTCAAAGAGAGCCAGTGCTGTGACACAGCTGCCATAAATTAATCTACGTCCCCGTCCCCGTTCCCCAGGGTCATCTTCGTCCTCGTCCGGACGCTGATCCTGATCCCGATCCTGATCCTGAAGTGAGCATGCATCTGACTGCTTCAGACGTGCAGAATACTGGACTGCCTGGCCGAGCCTGATTGGGCCATCCCTAACCCCGGGCAGGGTAGAGGCCACGGCCAAACATCTGAGGCAGCCAAACCCTCTAGACACTTCTAGACTGGGCGGACCTGATGCGATCACCGGGGATGTCAGGCCCGGGCGCTGCGATGTTCCAAGCTCGTAGGGATCACCCAATCCGTCGACGGAGCCGATGACGAATGCCTCATCCTCAGGAATCCGAGCTTTTTCTTTGGGTGCAGCGCTCCAGCGCACCACGCTGGTTTGCACCCAATTGGGGACATGCCGCGGTAGCTACGGCCAATGTGGAACATACGCCCAAGACATGGCACCAGCTAGTACTGTCGAGCTGATCTAGAGTCCACGATCTTTTCCTTGAAATCTCATTAATAACTTATTGTGTAGTCTCAGATTAATCATGTGCCTCCATAATCGAAATAGTACAGCAAATGCATCCAATCTCCACATTATTAAAGGTGAGCCCATCTACTGGACTTTTAATACGTTGCAAACTAGAGCGAGCAAGACAAAATACTCCCGGTATGCGATCGATCCATGCTAATATATATACAAGTATTGTAACTCATACACGTTGATATTACACGCTTATCTTATCTGTAAAATTCTCTCCTTCCATCATCCATGTAGACCACATCCGCAGATTCTACAGGGGCAGGCCGCTCAACATAAGTCACCTCGCCAGGTCTTGGCCGGGGCCCGTCATAATATCGTTCACCAGAAGCTGCCGCTGCAGGGTGCTCTCGACGGGGTACGGCCTCCAATGGACGAATGCTGTACTCCCGTTGAGCCTGTGCGGTTATCTCTGCACGGGCTTCGGGTCGTACGCTCGCCGCATACTCTCTTGCAGGTGGTTCCGGCCGGACACTCTGAACCCTTGGAACATATTCTCGGGTCAGTTCTTGCCTCTCCTGTCCAGGACGAAAGCCTGTCGCAGCTCTAGGGATATACTCTCGGGGGCCTCCCTCGAAATGGCTCGTTTCACGGGCTTCAGGTCCTCTAATTTGTACATATCCTTCACCAGGAGGTGCCATGGGGCGAACGGAATATTCTCGTTGTCGGTAAGGTCGGTATTCTGGCTGTGAAACATATTCGGGCTGGGTGAAAACGCGCCTAGCAGGAGGTAAAGCTGGTGAGAACCTCCGATATATAACTCCGTTATCTTCGTATTCCACTGGAACCCTACTTGATACCGCCCGGACCGGCCGCTCATAGTAAAATTCCGGATCTCGGGGCCTGATAGGAGGAGCAACTGACTGCCGGAGGACCGGAACTGGAGTTGGGTCAATGTATTCACGCCCATATTCATCAATCACAACTCTCACAGGCTGTCGAGGCGGGCCCATGGCATGGGGAGATCTCCTTTCTCGGATAATTGGAGATCGCGATCGGTCACGGTCGAGATCCGGATGTACGCTGGCCCGTGTTTGCATTTGTGACTCTCTATAATATTTCGGCTCGTCGTGGATGCGCCGATCGACAGCTGCGCGTGAAACCCCTCTAACCATACGGCCTTCCTCGGAAGGATAAGGTACGGCGTATACTGTAGGAGAGCGGGGTCGTCTTGGGTAATACCCATCGCCAGAGCGAACGTAATCACCTTCGATTCTCTCGACGGGGTGGAAAGTAGGCACCGGTTCGTATCTCTCTGATACATAACCTGGACGTGAGGGTATCCGTCTAGGCCCTTCTGCATAGCGCTCATCATAACGATCATATGTTGGACGCCTCGAAGGCTCCCTGTATTGTTGCGCCGGTGGGTGATCTAGGACTTCCGCATGTTGGTCATACCTAGGCTCATCATAGTTCAATTCTGCAGCATATTGACCACCTTGCCTTGGCCTCTTCTGTGGTCGAGGCAAGGGAGCAGCACCAAAAGGAGAAGGCGAACGAGGTTCAGGCTTAATGTACGGCGATTCAGGCTGTTCAGCATGATCTTTGCTTGCCGCTCTTCTCCTTTTCTTCTTCCTTTCTTTCCTTTTTCCGGAGCTTCTAGCACCTTTAGGAGAACTGTCTGTACTGCTAGATACCCCAGCGGGCTCATTGCGTAATGCTACGACCTGGGCTGGCGGGGCTTCATCAAGAGCAATAGGCTGTTGAAGAATTGGAGGATTTCTCGCCGTGGCCAAAGGAGAAACGCGTGCCGGTCTTGGGGCAACGGGAGAGAGGTTATGGCTGCGGATAAGAGGCGAAGGGTCTTCAGTCGCTAGGGGTTGCTTCATAATCTCTGGTGCAGTGTTCTGTACATAGGGTTGAATAGCAGTGTGATGGATATTAGGAGGAGCAATTGACTCATCTTGTACTGTAGTGAAAGTCTGGGCAGCCTTCGACCCTTTCGGATCATGTATTCTGCCATCACCACTGACAGGCACCTCAGAAACATTAGGTGTCAAAACATTCATTGGTTGATTTTGCACGGCATAACCCGTCGAATTTGCTGGATGCTGTGAATGTGAAGCTTGAGTCTGAGATGAAGACTGTACCGTTGGGATATTTGCTGGTAATGATAGCCCCAGTGTGGCAAATTCCTGACCAGCGGTTTGATTTTGGGAAGAGTATGATTCAACAGGACGCTGGTCAGTTGATATTACACCTCGTGATATACTATCACGTTGGTCTTTCTGACCCTCAGGAGAAGAAAGATTCGGGGTGTCGTGCCGACTCGAATAGAAGCTATTCTCATCAAAAGAATCACTTGTAGAAGCTTGAACACCCACGGGAGTTTCCACATCCGAAGTAGATGTGATCGGCTGCACTATGGTAAGTGCTTTCGCAAACACATCAGAGATATCGAATTCAGGGAGAGACTCTGAAGTCTGCAGCAACGCTTTCGCTGCAATGCGTTGTTGTTCAATCTGCTCCCTCAAAGCTCTCTCCAATTTTTGCCTTTGTAACATTATTTCAGCTTTGATAAGGTCATCAGACTTTTCTAGCAGAACTGGGTCGATCTCAGAACGAGTTGACCTCGTAGCCACGGAAGAACCAGCTTCCTCCACTGAGGTACGCTGTATGTATGACGGTCTACCAGCAGGTGTAGCTGAATCTAGTTGCTGGGGAAGCCCAGAAGCTAAACGCGCTGATCCCGCAGGCGTAGTAGATGTAGCAGATAAGGCATTATTCGCAGAGACACGCAGGGCTGGTGATCGGGGCGACGCGACACTGCGTGCGGTATTCTTTGCAAGGCCCGCCAGATGAGGGGGCACTTTGACGCGCGGATGAGTCCCAGATAGGACAGCATCACGGAACCGGACTATTCTTTCGTATTCTAGGATCTCACGAAGCTCATCTGCGGTTAGTGAAGCTCCATTTGGCGGCACGGTTGCGACAGCCCCTTGGGCCATCGCGGAGCAACAGTGAATTACAAGGGGTAATATGTGAAGCAAAATGCAGTGACAAAACTGGTGTACAGGAACAGGGAGACAAAAATATTACAACAGAGAAGTAGTGTCGAGCATGTCCCAAACGGCCGTCAGAAGTGCAGATGGCGATATGCAGGCATCGGCAAGAAAGTCCAGAAGTTATTATTTACTTAACATTGACCAACGCTAGTGTATTCGGTAAATTTCCCTCTTTCGTCACCTATTCTCGATGACTCTACTGTGTTCCGCAGACATATCAAACAATTGCACAGCGTCTTGCAGTATAGAAGCTGAGTGTCAGGTTCAATCTAGAAGGCACCTAGTGACAATAACTGAATATGGCGCGCATAGCACCTAGGGTGGTATTTTTCTTTGATATTGACAATTGTGTATGTTAACTCTGTACAAGCAAAAGAATGTCACTAATAATTAAATTTGATTAGCTATACCCAAAAAGTTGGTAATGCTCATCTCCAGAAACCTTCCTAGATTAACATATATATCATAGGCAAAAGGGTACATGATCTTATGTCAGAATTAATAGACCGATATTTCATGAAGCATTTAGACTTAACTAAAGAAGACGCGTATAAGCTTCACCAGGACTACTATAAGACCTATGGCCTCGCAATCGAAGGTTTGGTACGGCACCATAAAATTGACCCTCTGGAGTATAATGCGCAAGTAGATGATGCTCTCCCGCTGGAGGACATTATGAGTCCGGATGCCTCGCTACGGAAGCTCTTGGAGGACATTGACAAGTCTAAGGTCAAATTGTGGCTGTTCACGAACGCGTATATCAATCATGGCAAACGGGTGGTACGCCTCCTAGGAGTAGATGATCTTTTTGAGGGTATAACCTATTGCGACTATGGTGCTCCGAAGTTGATCTGCAAGCCTCACGAAGCAATGTTCGCAAAAGCAATGGCAGAAGCTGGAGTGGACGATCCTAAGCAGTGCTACTTTGTTGGTAAGCAATTTTCCAAGCATGATCGTAAATGAATTGATTGATATAAAAGTAGACGATTCCGCATTAAACTGCCGAAAGGCTGAAGAACTCGGATGGACTACAACCCATCTAGTAGAGGAAGGAGATCCTCTGCCGGCCCAGAAGGCCTGTAAATACCAGGTCCGCCACCTGGAAGAACTACGGAAGCTTTTCCCAAATTTATTCAAGAGTACATGATATCATCCAGTTTGGATAGCTTGGCGACTGCTTTATAAGAGAAACAAGCTCGATGTTGCCCCAAACTAGCAGAAGGTGACATTAAGTTATCATAGAGAATAGATTATAGATTCGAGCAGGAGATGGCAAGTCATAAAGCTAGATCCTGTGAAGTAGAAATTAGAAACGAACCTGTTAGTTCTTGGCACTTGCAGCTATAATATAATCACATTTAGGCTAGGTTGTGAGATCTCTCGCCCAACTAAAACAAATGCTCCATGGTATGCCCAAAACGCCAAGCCAGCTCCCATGAATTCTTAATCCATATGTCCGCCTGTTGGTACCTATCTAAACAGCCGTCATGGTCTTTTAATACTCTTGATTACGCCCTCGAGTTTTGCTAGAAGAATTTCCTTTTCAGCCGCGGCCTCTTTGCGCCGCACTTCTGTAGTTTTGAGCTCTTCTTCTAGCTGTTTGATTGTTTCTTTTTGGTCATCCTCACTGTTTTCAAGGCCTGGCAGGGAAGAGATCAAGAGTTCGATTTGTTGTTCTTTAGTTATAAGGTCTCGCGCTAACTCTCGCTGGCCAGCTTTGAAGACGTCCGCCGGGTGAGGATCCACTATGCAGTAATTAGTTGTTTGTATTGGCGCGGCACTGTTGTCAAAGCCGTACCTTCCTGTTCTCGGTTCTCATCTTTTTTGTCTTGTCGGACTACATCGTTTGGCCCTAACGTCTGGAGGTCATGATGTTTGTGAATGTAGTGAAGGGATGCCACGAATTGTTGCGCCAGCTACGTTCGCAGTTTAGTAAATCGATGGTTTCTATAGGCTATTGCGGAAATAGTTACCTGGTCTACAGCATCCTGGAGTTGTGTTAATCGATCAGCCATGCTGATTAGCACAGGCCGAATAACAACGAGGCTGAGAACTTGTCGCGGTGACGCGGAGGTGGTTGTCGTGGACTCGACCAATCAGCGATTACGCGGGTGGCCTTCTGCTGCAGCCATTTTGGTTCACGCACTGCAACCATCGGTAAGGCCGCGAATTTCTACCAGCAATTTGTAGTGAGGAATCGATGAGATTGCTTTCTCGATTTTGGGTCTTAAGCTATTGTTACCAGAGAGAAAGTACCTGAGGTATTGGTATCGGATCTCTCGATTTCGTTTGGAGTTATGTTCAATTCAACTTTTTATTATACTACCCCTTGTTGATGTAATATCCTGAATAGCCAATGTACAACTGACTTCCTACACGTCTCGTTTAATTATATATTCAATACCACGGTGACGCGTACCGGGCAGGAATCCAAGTCATATTTGACAGTGGTTTTCTCGATAACCCTGACACTGTTTTATGCATGAGCAGAGAGAGGGATGGAGTGTTGAGCCTCAATTTTAACAGCTTTGGAAGAGAGGAAATCTCATCACATGATCCGGGGAGGAGATATCGAACTTCACCATGCGGACCGGAGTTCTCAAATATCGGAGTCACCATTGGCCATCGGGAATGCCAAGGACGACGCCACTACGAAAATATTCCACCTACACCTCGGGTGACGACTTGGATTATCTTCAACCACAGCAGTCCAGCCATCACGACCTCGCTAGCTTTCTAGAATATGCCTCCCGCAACTCCCTAGATCTGAAAAGTACAACTTACGTGGGAACCCACTATGAATATACTGTCCAATCATCTCTTAAACGTATGGGGATGAGCCTGATTCGAAGAGGTGGGAAATCTGACAATGGAATTGACCTACTCGGGACTTGGGCTGTTCCTAGCTTCCCTACGCCCCTGAAAGTCCTGGTACAGTGCAAAGCGTATGCACGAAAGCTCGATCCGGCTACAGCACGGGAACTTGAGGGTGCATTTGCTGGGGCGCCACATGGTTGGCGGGGAAGCCATGTTCTTGCTTTGCTTGCGGCGCCCACACAGGCCACGAAAGGAGTTAGAGAAGTGCTGGGGAGGAGTAGATGNGCCCATGGGCTTTGTACTCTGCGAAAGAGATGGCAAAGTTAAACAGATGCTATGGAATCGAAGTGCCGAAGAAGAAGGTCTAGGAGGACTAGGCGTAGATTTGATTTACACAGGCGGAGACCGTAATCACAAGGAAGTAGTGTTGACATGGAAAGGAGAGATTATCAGTCGGTAAATCTATAATTATTTTGTAAGATAAAGGAAGAATTTTCCAAGTTTGCTGCATATTTGCTAGGTGTTTTGCAATCAATGGTTTCCTTCTGGCTTGTTTCGTATGACTGTACTAGATATAGAGAATGTCAGCTCCCCGATAAAGTCTAAAATATATCTAGCTAATCCATGAAGGCATCTCGTTGTCCTAAGAGTTTTGAATTTTCGTGTAATGCAGATCCGCGAGGAGCGTGGTCCGACTTGGGGGACATCATCCTGTTAATCTGTTAATCTAGAGACCTATTTCCCGGCATGTATCACCAGATCATTCGCGTCTTTGATTGTGGCCATCTGATAGGTCTTGGAAATATTGCATGCAATAGACAAGAAGAAAATTGCCATGGTGATCTTTGAGGCAAGGTAGTTGGAATGCCTGGGCATATAGATATGCCGGTTCTTTATCAGGAAACCCTGATATTACTGAAGGTATCTGGACATGCAGGCCAGCACACGAACTGCACAACCTCGGGAAACTGATGCTGAAGACGGAGGCTTCTACGGATAGGGCATGGAAAAGATATTAAAAATATTTGATGTCCATTAGCATCGGGTTGACCTTATCGGAAATCCTTTGTAGACACGATTTTATTGGGCTGGCTCCGCCATCTAAAACTTTATATCTTCTTAGATTCAACGCTCAGAAGTCTGGATAGAACTGCATAGCACCCCCACCTAGTCGCCGCAATTGGAACCAGCAAGCAAGTGGAACATGGATTGAATTAAAGCTTCGATGTAGGCATCACGTAAGAGTTACGGAATACCATAAAAACAGAATCAAGATTTATCTGTAATGAAGACCACCATTGAAAGTGTACCTTCGCGTCTTCTAGGAATACATTAACAACATAAAGACCCTCGTAACCGGAAAACTCGTAGTTACAGTTATGCCAGACTGCAATTCAATAATAAACCAGATTGCCATGTTCAACCCCAATACGCCTGATTGATACCATCTCTTTACACACCTTAAATATCGAAGCTTTTTATTTGGCCTTCAGCACTTAATGGTTGTACACTTCCAGCTGCAGCTGGGGTTGCCCCTTGAAACGTCATCTTTTCTGTAGTAGCCGCAACTTCTTGAGCCATCTTTGCGCCCTGTTCACCACCACTCGTAGTGGCCAATTTCAAAACATCCTGGACTTCCTGAACACGCTTCTTGAAGGCAAGACGGTCCAAGAAGAGTTGCTGGCGGCCTCGCTCTAACTCGCGACGCTCCGCTTGTAGAATCTCTTCCATCTCATTAAATTGCTGAAGTTTGAGTTCTAACTTTTCTAGTGTAATATTAACTGCAGCAGAGACCAATCGAGTCATCTCCCGCTCTTCATGTGATGCCAGACCACTAGCTCTCGCAGCGACTGCAGCAAGAGGGATGGTAGCCAGGCTGGAAGTAGTTGTCGTAGTGGTTGTCGTGGTTGTTGTTGTTGTTGTAGTATCCTGTCTTACATCAATCTCCATGGCATCGCCTTCTTTCTCTTTGCCCTTGACCTCCTCCGAGGTTTTCGGCTTTTCAAGTTGATTGCGCAAACTTTGTTTCAGTTGCTCAACCGTCTTGCCAGCAGCGGCAGCTGTTGCAACAGGGTCCGCAAGGCTCGCCAAATATCCTATGACAGACATGACTGGATTCTCGGCTTGGCTAAAGGGCAGGAAGCCTTCCTGGGGGCCAAGCATGCTGATGCCAGTTGTCCGGTTGGCAGGTGTGGGTTCAGCATCAAGGTATTTGTCTTCAATTTCAAGTTGTAGGAATTTCATGACACACTCTTCCTTTGTCCTTGTTCCCACATGATCAGCTACCTCCGCCCAGTCTTCATCATACATCTCTATTGCCTCAAGAAGTCGTAACACCTCGCTGTCGCTCCATGGAGCGTCACGGTCTGGGACGGCAGAATATGTAGGATTCTCCATCTTAACATATGATGATTGGTGATGATTTGCAGGCAAACGGCAGTCGGCAAAACAATTTGGGCATATATCGTACTTAACTTTATTTGCTGGCGCTGTGCCTTGATCTGACTGTGGATTGTGATAGTATATCCTGGTGCAGTCGACGCCACAAGAGAAGCAGTAGACTTTTGAAACAGGAGGTTTGACAAGATCTTCAATTGCTTTGGGCGTTCCTTCCGTGGTCCCATTCGTTGTCGGAGCCTCACCGTTCGCCTGCTTTTCAGGAGATTTGGCGGTGATTTTCGTCTCCTTCGCATTTGCTTCGTAAACATTACGCCCGATTTCTAAATTCAGGTCTGCTTTCGGTACAGGCGCGGCAGCAGCTTTAGCATCGGTATCAGTACTCTTCTTTCCTTCTGTAACGATCGGATCCGCAGAAGGCTGCCAAGGTTGTAGACCTCGGGGGGTATCGCATATAACCTTGAAATGCCCAGTAAAAGGCGGGCCGACATTCGAAGGTCTTTGATCTGCATCGACCTATTTATTGGTTAACCATTGATGTACCAAAGAAATAGATTTTCTACCATACCTGATAGTTGATAAGTCCCCACTGCTCGAGGAACGCATGGACTCGCATAATCGCACAAACATCTCCAGCCAAGTTTCTCCGACAAGCCGTCACGGTAAGGTACTCTATCGGATTCAGGCGGTAGGTATTGATCATGAAGTCTCTGTAGTCTTTGTACACGGCAGGCGTCTTGCTTCGGTTTCGATTATTGAAAAACTCTGGCAGCGCCTTTTTCTCAATTCGATTGATCGTATGCATGTCAAACCACGTGCTGTAGCTAGGCAAAATAATGGAATGTGTCTGTGCAATAAGATGTTCCCTTGCAGAAGACTCAATTGAAGCCTTAGTCTTCTCCAGATCCTCGTCTGCAGTAGTTCCTTCACCATTGGCGGCTTCTCCTTCTTTCGGGACAGTCTGCCCTTCTTTCGTGTCTTCTTGACCGTCAGTCATGTCATCATCGCCTTCGCGACGGGGAGCGTCAGGAGCATCAAGTGGGTTATCGGATATCTCAGCCCCTTTTGATTCGGCGGCAGAGGTGGTTTCTCCACCAGCTTCAGTCATTGCAGTATCGACTATTGATTATATTAGCTTTTGTCACGTCTCTATAGTAATTCTCCTTCATTATAGAGTTATGTATGCGCATACCGTCTACAGTTTGACCATCACCGGTAGCACTCTCTCCTGCATTCCCAGAAGGTGTACCTGAGGTGGAAGCATTCTCTTCTGGCAACGGGGGTTGCGCAAGTATATCATTGCTACCTGGCGTACCCCCAGCGCCAGGGGAGCCAAAGGTCGTAGAGTCGCCGTCCATTGTTGATATGGCTTTCAGCTTGAACTATCGAAGTTGTCGCACCGGATGGCTTAAATCCCTTTTCTCCTTGATTATGGCAGGAGCTGACCGTAAAGCCAAATGTTAGAAAGCCTGCAATCTTTGCGCATGCGCAATGATTGTATTTGAGATCTGCCCTCGAGTTTGTAAGCGAAAATATCTTCTTGCCGAAGATGACGCTCAGGGACAAGACGCGTTTGGTGATGAACAGATGAATTGTCGCGATTACTGAAGAAGCGCGAAAGGATTGGCAAGCCCAAGGCACGTGATTGGGAAATCCATTGTTGCCTCAGGCATAGAATTGCGGCTTGCATCGCGGCTTGCCTCGGCCGACCTCGGGTGTCGGACGCGGGAATGTCCTAAAGATTGCTCTGACCTGCGGCAACTTGCTTCAAACACCATAACACAACCAGCAGTTATCACAATGTATTCAAAGGTCGGTCAATCGATCTTACGCCAGAAGCGGAGCATACTAGCTCACCGAGCAGGTGTGACTCCTGTTGCTTCTCTCTCTGCTCTAGCCAAATTACTGTCTTCTCTGGCGGTTTTTGAGCAGCGGGATGGTACATTGAATCCAAGCTCTCTGGCCTCGGTCACGGCAGCGCAGAAGTTTGGAGGCCCAATTACTGCAATTATTGCAGGGAGCAATATAAAGGCAGTAGCCGAGAAAGTAGCCAAAGTTAAAGGAGTAGAGAAGGTCGTTGCCATAGACAATGCTGCATATGANCAAGGTAGATACTTGACGCATTGTGAAATTGGCATGCTAGCAATTGTACTAACAGACTTTTCTCAAAGGGCTTGCCCGAAAACTATGCACCACTACTGGTTGAGAATATCAAAAAGGGCGGTTTCACACATGTTGTTGCCGCTCACACTTCGTTTGGCAAAAGCGTCCTGCCTCGAGTAGCTGCACTCCTCGACGTCCAGCAGATTTCTGATATCACAGGCATCGAAAATGAAAATACTTTCATACGACCTATATATGCAGGCAATGCGATTGCAACTGTCGAGTCAACAGATCCAATTAAGCTTGTTACAATCAGAGGTACTGCTTTTGCAGCTGCAGAAGCAGAGGGAGGTTCAGCTGCTGTTGAAGACGGTGTGGATCCTAAAGTGGAATCACCGACTGAATATGTCTCGGAGAACCTTGCGAAGTCCGACCGTCCTGACCTAGGCTCTGCTTCAAGAGTTGTTTCTGGTGGAAGAGGCCTGAAGTCTAAGGAGGATTTTGACAAGATCATGTTGCCGCTGGCTGATGCGCTCGGAGCTGCCGTAGGTGCTTCTAGGGCTGCTGTGGATAGCGGATATGCGGATAACAGCTTGCAAGTGGGTCAAACTGGAAAGGTTGTTGCTCCAGAACTATATCTGTGCGCTGGCATTTCGGGCGCTATTCAGCATTTAGCCGGAATGAAAGACAGCAAAGTAATTGCTGCCATAAATAAGGACCCAGACGCACCAATCTTCCAAGTTGCTGATGTGGGACTTGTTGGTGATTTATTTGAGAAGGTACCGGAGCTTACGGAAAAGCTGAAGAAACAATAATGTACAAAGCATATAAATTATACAAGTTGATACCATCTCTGGATGCTTTGGCTTCAGTCAAGCACCGAAAGCATTTCCTCAATGGTTGTGAACTTTTCTCTCTCCTTACCGTAAAGCTTACCCCGATACTTTTCTTCCTCATCAATCGTTCCCCAGTCTTTCCAGCTTACCCTTCTACAGCCATTTTCTTGGGCTTCGGCTAGTACACCATACCAGCCAAGGCCAGAGCTACCATATTGTGCGTTGAGAAATGGTGCATGCGATTGCCAGTCTTCAACGATTGCATCTGCTGTCGAGAATGCATCTTGCATCGTGCTTGCAATGACTCCAGTGGGACCTCTTTTCACCCAACCCGCACAATACATCCCTGGTAAATGGTTAGAGAGATCATCAGATCTTCCATCTTCACCCATTACTCGCCCTACACCATCATTAGGAATAAGACCTAAGCTCTCATTGAACGGTATGCCCAGTTCTGAAAACCCCTGGAGAGGCTCGGACTTATAGCCTATCGATCGGAACACCAGAGATGTCTGAAACTCCTCAAACTCTCCCGTCCCTTGGGCTTTTGCTGATGGGTCAAAGCGGTCTGGAGTTAAAGTCGTCTTCTCAAACTGGACGCTTCCTAGATGGTCTGGGGAGTCGTTCTTGGATCTGAAAGCAACAGGCGATAAACAGAAATCAAGCGACCAGGACTTGTGTGTAGAAGATGGTGGGTCAGGCGTTCCCTTTTTGAGTACTTCCATGATACGTTTGGGGGCGCGAGGTAATGTTGAAATATCATCCGGAATCAACGACCCATCGACTGGATGGAAGCCAACAGACGGAAGCTTCATAAGTTCACGTACTTCTTTAATTGTATATGGCGCCTATTGCTGACTGTGAGTATCCAGAGTTGTAATTAACGTGTAGTGATCTAACCTGCAGAGGCCCTCTCCTGCCAACAACTCTAACTCTCTTTATTTTACTCTTCAGCAGCGTCTGTATTGCGGCCTCCGTGATATCAGAAGGATAGAGAGACTGAGGGTCTTTCAACAGAATCCTAGCGACATCAAGAGCGANCGTTGCCCTGGCCAATTATGACAGCCTCCTCGCATTGTGTGAGGTCCGGTGCCATATCCGCGTACTCCGGAAGCCCATTATACCAGCCTACAAAACCGCGAGCTGAGTATACCCCTTTCAAGCTTTCTCCAGGTATACCCAACGTTCGATCCTTGGAGGCACCATAGGCAAACAGTATCGCATCATAGTGAGGCATAAGGGACTCCAATGGTAGTGCCATAGAGTCACCCCCTATGGGGACATTCCCTATGAATTTGAAGTTGGGCGAGGCCGCCACTTCTTTGAACTTCTCTTCACAGTTCTAGGACATCCTTAGCTTCTTGGTGGATCTGATTTTCTAGAGAGATAGTACCTTCACCTCAGGATGGTCTGGAGCTACGCCGAATCTAACTAAGCCGTATGGGACAGGCAGTTGCTCATACATGTCAACTGCAGCATTCTCAATTCGAGACATGACTCGGTAGGCCGTATAAAAACCGGCTGGGCCAGAGCCAATGACTGCCATGCGGAATGGGGTATCGCCATCGCGCCGAGATGTAGTATACAATCTATGCTGGTAATGTCTAAGAGGTCTAGCCTTAGCCTTCACGGATTTGGCGCAGCGTATACATATCCACGATCGTGGAAATGCATACATTCTTTTTGGTATTAGGGATCCAGAGTTTTTGTGGCACGTCTTAGACGCCAGTGCAGCCGAGCGTTGCACCTCAAAATTTTTGCAACTTGTTTTATACTCCTTATGAGTGCAGTCATGGGGAATTTTTATACGGAATACTACGGTACACGCTTTATCAAGACTACGCGCGTAGCGTCATACCCGATAAAGATACCCGATATCGGGAATAGCGTGCTGCAGGTGCCCGTTGCTGGGTCAACGCATGTTATCGTAGGCTTGGAGATCCTCCACAACCTAGCGACAAGCTCAAAAGCTACCCATGTCTATATTTGGGACTGCCTTACGGAGAATTCTCGACTCTTCATTCTACGCATCTAGACCTCCAAGTTCGCAAACATGGGGAGAACCGAACCTCCATTTCTTTACGACCCCGTAAGGGCAGATCCTTCACGGCCTTACAAGGAATTCGATCCAAGGGCAGTGTCGCGCGCAAGTGCTGAGCCCAAACCTCCACGACCAAAGCAGGAGGGGCCATTGATATCTTTCAATCAACACCCAGAGTAAGTCAAGTCATTCGGGCCGTAGAGCTCATTCTGAATTTGATTGCAGTTCCCACAAAGTTTTCATATATCGAGGGGATCAACCCCTGGACAGGGCTTTGAAGATGAGGATCAAATGGATGCGGATAGTCCAATGGGTTTTGCGGGCCTTTGAATTTGTCGCAGCCACTGGTCTCCTGGTGTTGTTGATTCTAGTTAAAGGGATGGACATGACTTCTGGGTATATAATGCGAATTGCTGTATGTACGACTCCATGCGACCCGAGATTACGCTAATTTTCAAAAGCCTGGTGTCGGGATTATTCATACCCTCTACGGACTCTACCATCTTTCAAGAAACGCTGCGGGCAGAACACCGGCTTCTTCTGCCTCGTATATGGTGTTTGCATCATTTTTTGATATATCCATCATTCCTTTCTATGCCTACACTGCTCTGATGTCAAAGACCAAAGCCGACGGGTGGACCACCATTCTAAGCAACCAGCAGCTAACCCCTATATTCATCTTGGTCATTTTCTACTTAGCTACCGTTGGCGGTGGATTACATTTGGTGTCGTTCGTCGACTCTCTCTATCTGGCATTCCAGTTCAGAAAAATTCTGAACCTTCCTCCGGATATGAATCCCTTGGAAGACAACTTGACTTCTCGTCATAAGAGAAATAAGTCATCAATCTCGACAGCCACAACATTGACTGAAGCTGAGAAGCGGTTGTCTATGCCATTGGAATCCGCGAGAAGTTCGGGGGCTCCATATGAAGACCTGTCTCGTCCGCCTTCGATCCCTTTTTTCCACACCCGCACAGGTTCCACGGACTCATTCTCGACTTATAAATCAACACCACCACCCTCAAGAGACTCTCGTCTGGATCTCCCTAGTCGTCAGTATCAGATTCTTGCGACCAATTCTGATAGGTCATCTGTTGTTGAATTGAAGCGTGCATCCATGACGAGCTTACCGAAACCACCTGCCCACTCTAACCGAGGATCGTACGCAGAGATCCCCTCAACTGAAGATGCTCGATCTTCGCGCTCCTCTCGACCATCTAGCAAATTGGCTGATAGTTGGTATGCTAGTGACTCTCTCAAGAGAGGCAACCAAAGGAATAGCCGTCCCTCACCAAACAAGGGATCGTACCAGGCATTGGACCAGCCTTATGATGAAGATGATCTTTCCGTCATGCATCCTAATCCCTTGGAGCTCAATCCCCTAACGCCACGCAATAGCAATCACTTTACAAGACATCAATCGTCGCCCCTCAGTGAGATTGGTGGCAACGACAGACACAAGCCTACCCCAACCGGCGATATCAGTGACATGTCTGCACAAGGTCGAGATCTCATGCAATCTCAGCGTGAGGAATTTAAAGCCAAGTATTATGGTGATTTGAAGCCTGCCACACCTCCATTAATGGTTACTCCTAGAAAGAACAGACAGGTTTCTTCTGGCAATGATTACAATATGAGCAATGATGGTCTAAGAGGAAGAGATGTTAGTGGTAAGATAGCCGAAGAGGGCCGAGGTGGAAAGGGAAATGGTAATGGAAATACTTGGGGTACAAGGGTTAGAAAAGTGAGTGGGAAGGTTCGTGCACAATGAAGGACATGATATGTACAATGACGGGGCTTCGGGGAGGGGTTATGTTTTATTTTGGCGTTTATGCGTTATGTGCTATGGTATTGAGAGCAACATGCGGACTTGTAGGTATGGATTTTCCGGTGATTATGCATCGAAATATTTGTCTTTATTTGAAATAGAAACTTTTAAGTATGTTAAAATATTCCTAAATGTCAATGTTACCCCACGTGTAGAAATGATCTTCAAATATCAGCCGGATCGTCTCACATATCCCGCCAAATCCATAATTTCGGTATCCTCTCTCCAGCCTACTTCATCCCAAGCGCTCAATCCACAGAGATGTCTCATGGTAGGTCTTCCATGAGGACAATTCCAGGGCTTGTCCAACTCGCCCATATGCTTCACGACCTTCTCCATTTGCGGCGAGGTCAAAGTCTTTCCTATCATGATACTGCTCCTACAGGCACGCATCGCAAGCATCTTTCTCACCTTCGACGGCCGTGGGATGGTTCCGGCCGTGCTATCGGCAAGAAGAGCAATCAATTCCTCTAGATCACGTATCGTGAAGGTGGTCTCGCGGCTCAGGGGTAATCCCACCAGTTGACATCTACGGCCGACCGGGTAGTCGCCAGAAGTATCAACGCGAACCACGAACCCGTTTGATTCGAGAACGGAGAGGTTTTCCATGATGATTTCTTCCTCGAGGGCGGTGAGATCCAAGGTTTTCGGATGAACTAGAGATTGCGACTGCACGAGAGTAGTTGCCTGCAAACGCTCAAAGTTATATTTCTCATCCGAAGCATGCTGGTCGATGATGAACAGATCATTCGCGGATTTGCTTGCGGAACCAGAACTGGATTCTGGTGAGCGAGAGGTAATTATAAATCCTAGGTTAAATTGTCCGATAATTTTCATTTTCGCAAAGTCATTCTTGGAAACTGTGAGGGAAAGCATTTCTTCCGACGCTGTGGGCTCAAAGGTCCTGTTCTCAGCTTGGTCCGAAACATTCTCCCCAGATCTAGTCAACTTATCATGTAAAGTGTGCGATTGGTCACTGATTGCTGCCACGCTGGTACGTAAAGTTCTTACCAGGCTAACAGTTGAGTCCTTTTTCCTGACACCACCTTTGAGAAGGCCCTTGGCTCGAGTGGCGTTCTCCTGTGGAGGGCGAGCTGATTCCTCTTCCACAGTCTTGATCATTTCCAGTACCTTGGCGTCTTCTTTTGCCTTCTTATCATCCTCATCTATATATTCATCGTCTTCCAAGTTATTATCTGACGCCACATTTTCGTCTGGCTCGTCTAATTTGGAGGTCTTAATATTTTCGGTAACGGTGTCCTTGATAAAGAGGTCTCCATCATCGTCCGAAACGGAAGCCTCTGCATCTCCAGCCTCCTGATCTTTGTGATCTTCCTGTCCTAATTCCACAGACGGGAGTTCAACTTCCTTCTCTCCATTATCTATATTTCCTTCGTCATCGTCATCATCTTCATCTTCATCTTCATCTTCTTCATTCTCCGCATCTTCGCCTTCACTCTCTTCTTCGCTTCCTTTTGAAGCTTCGAAGGCAACAGCACCTGGAGCTGCGAATCGCTGGCTGAGCCTACCTCGAAACGATGGCAGGGAAGAAGATGAAGTTTGGTTACTATCTCGTTTTAGGGGGGAGCCAGCATCAGTTCGTTTCCTCTTCGCGGGTGGGCCGCCAATAGGGCTTGTTACCACATGGTCGCCGATATGTATTGTTGCTACATCGGGAGCGTTCCTGTACGGGCTTCGTTTTGAAAAGGTTTCCGCGATGCTTTGAGAACTTCTTGGAGTCGACGAGATCGCAGATTGAATCAGCGGGTGAGATTCAGGAATGGCACGCATAATATCTAGGTCTTCGGACTGCTCTCGATGCCCTGAATCCCTGAGATCTTGATCAGTAGAAGTTGAACCATTATCTGACTCCTCTAATGTCTGTATTTCTTGGGTAGTTGCAGGTACGTCCTCCTCCTCCACGAGCTCCTCCGTTGGCGCTGTACGTTTCACTCCTATTGCAAGCTTCCCCGCTAGCTTTGGGTTGTACTCTGGTATTTCAGAAACGCGGCGGAAGTTTGATATAGGAGACTCCCTCAAGCTTTGACTTGCTGAGGTTCCGCTCGCAGCTCTCAAGTCGGAGCCGCCGTCAACATCAATTTCCTCCTCCGATTCCGTGGACTCCTGCCCTTGTTTGACATCTTGTATCTTCTCCTGGTTAATGGTGAGCTGTTTATATGTAGGTAAATTCTTTGACGGTATCTGTGACACTGGTATGGTGTATTCTTGAGATTCAAATAGTTCAACAAGAGCCGTTTTAAGGCTCTCTAACATCCGCGACTGATCGTGTAGTAGAATTGTTCGCTTATCAGGGCTAACATTAACGTCGTATAGATGTGTGTCTAATTCAATATTGGCAAATATGAACGGAGACTGGTGCGTATTGTACGATTTGTACACCTCGTTGAATGCTTTTGCAAACTGGGGCAGTCCACAAGGTCGTCCGTTAACAAAGAACATTTGTCTATCCGGAGTCTGACGGCCTTCGCCATAGTTTGGCCTTGATACGTGACCAGTAAGACGGATGTCTTTCTTGTCTACGTCGAGTTCGGCTTTTGGTCGTTGAGCTGCTCCATCAGTGCGATCCAGATCCAGCTTCAGATCTAAGGGAACCAGTGATGCTAATGTTTTCGCACCGAAGATATTGGCTATATTTTCTCTTGTCGATCGATTGCCTTTCGTAGAAAACAGTATTGTCTTCTTTCCTTTAGGATGCTGCTGTGTCACAGAGAGTTTCACCCCTGTCTGAATGCAAGCGTACTGGCCTAGGACCCCAACCACGCGGTTCCATTCTCTCTTTATAGTTCTTTCCAGTTCCCTTCTTCTAACAGGTAGAGTTTTGAAAAGGTTTTCCACTATCACCGTGGTCCCTTTCTGTGCTGCTATGAGTGAGGTGCTTTTCAACTTCCCCGAGACTTCAAATTCGAGTCTGGTGCCTTTGGGAGCATCGGCAGCTAGGCACGTTACCATGGAGAGGTTTGACAGGGCGCACAACGAAGACAAAGCTTCACCACGGAAACCGAACGTCTGGAGGCTTTCCAAGTCGGAGTAGGAGGAAAGTTTAGAGGTATAATGTTTCAAGGCAACAGTCTCGTAATTGTCGCGAGATATCCCATTTCCATTGTCCTGGACTTCGATAGAATCAAGTCCCTGGTTCTTGAAACGTACATCTGGTGAGATGTTAGCATAAAGGCATCCACAAGCGCGATCAGAGGGTGCAACCTGCCAATACTCGTTGCTCCGGCGTCAAGGCTGTTCTCCACCAGCTCTTTGACCACTGAGCAGAGATCGACAATGACTTGGCCGGATTGGATTTGATGCACCTTTTATTCCTCAGAGTCAGTCAATATGAAGCGAGGATGAAGTGATGTGGAGAAACATACCGTCCG
This sequence comes from Scytalidium sp. 3C, assembly GCA_000743665.3. Taxonomy (NCBI): domain Eukaryota; kingdom Fungi; phylum Ascomycota; class Leotiomycetes; genus Scytalidium; species Scytalidium sp. 3C. Next base: position 618,489 of record JMRO03000013.1, on the reverse strand, counting down.
GCCCTCGATGGGCTTTATGGTCGCCATCGCGGCATGATGCGTGGTTGATAATTGGTGATGGGAGAGACGCGACGAGTCTAGGGGATCACGATAAGTCAGCGATAGCGAACCCTTATCGCGCATCCCGCGTTTTGCGCATCTGGCAACTGGATACGCCTGCGGGGAGATTGGCCATCATTGAACACAAGTCTACCTAATCTCATCTGGGTCAAACCATAGATTTGATAGCAGGTCTGAACCGTTTATGGTTAATTGTATAAGAATCCTAAAATGGTCAATCTCTTCCGGAGCGGAGTGTACATAGGAAGAATTATCTGGAACAAGGGGGGTATAGGTAATTGTACCATCATTAGGGAATAGCTACAGCTCGTAGCAACTCATTTACAGGAATCATGAAGTGCGGCCTTAATGCAAGAGAAAGTGTTTACCAGACAGGATCTCAGATCTTTTCGCTTGGGCACTACGGTTCTCAAAAGTCTGCCAGAAGTGAGTGCTAAACGCGTTTACGACGAGCCCGCCAAGGTCTCTAGCGGCGGGCTGTTCCTGCGTCAGGCTGTAGGGTTGGAGATCATGGCACCAGGAGTCAGCTACCCTGAGATTGATTCTTTGTGATGTTTGCAGCACTCTACTTGTGCTTTCCGTATCAGTCGTGACTGTTACAGTTACTTGTGCATTATTGGCCAAGCAGTAACACAATACTGCGCTGCAAGAGGTATGACTCGGATCCCGGATATTCTCAATACAACTACGTATTATTCCCAGACGGTAACACATCATAGGTTTTATTGTCTACGAAGCCGGATCTCGAAGTTTGTATTGTTTATGCATCAGGCTCTGCGCCGCCTGATACTCCATCCCAGATGCTGGGTTGTATTTCAACCGCTTGCAGGCAATAAGCTAATTCTGGTTGTCAAAGTATGACAGCCCGGGGGATCCGCGGGTCTGGAAGACCCAGACTACGCACTAAGTACCGACTTCAAGCCGTAAAGAAGAGGAGGTCACTCCTGTGTAAAGTATCTGATGGGGACCGGCTCTAGACGTATAGCGTAAACAAGAAATCGCATGTGATACTTAGCCTTGGCAACTACAAAGTAGATATACAGGCGCTAACGGGAGAGTTTAAATGCGATCGCCATGCAATTGCAGAACTAAAGGCCACGATGAGGGAATGCTATGACAACAGTCCGTGAGGCTTCTCCAGAGGGTCGCCGAGGCATCTGCTTGGGCCCGAACAGGCCCATGAGAGAATGCTCTATATGATGATACTTAAGGTTAGTTAAGCAGTCTATCTTGGCTGGAAGAGGGCCGAGGAAGCCTGGCTGTCAAAACGGTCTGACGTGCTGGTCATGATGAGGCCACACTATGCGCAGGCCAATGGTGGCCCCATCGGGTCTTTTGGCAGACTCCCGCCTGTTCGTATCGCAGTGCAGAGAACGGAGCTACGAGCAGGCTTGGCGTTGCATCGGACACTTATGTCGTCACGGCAGCAGGGGCTATTGGGTTGCTTGCTCAAAAACAGGCGTCCAACCCCGGCGCGGGGCATGGGCCAGCCTGGTCGTCCGAACCCCCTGGCGCCCTGCTGAGGCTCGTGCGCGGCCGGGTAGGCGAATCAGGGGGCAGCAGGTGTGGTCCAGATCTTGCGTCATGGCGGGTCTGGTCCACCCCCAGGCATCGGCAACAGAGCGAAGCGCACCAGCCCCAGCGCACAGCTGCAGCACGCTACAGGCTTCCCGAGCCCAGCACAACCACCATCAGCCAACGAGGCTCTCCTGCCAAGACGTTCGAGTGCGCGCAGGAGAGTGTGAGAGAGACAGGCAGAGAGATAACGCTCAAAACAAATCAAATCAAGCCATTCAAGCCATCCACAACATGGTAAGCTCACGGTCCGGGAAAGTGCGTGCCCTTCCGCTTTCGGCAGCTCTCGTGTTTGTCCCTGTCTCTGTCCTTTATCCCTCACTTTCCCATTGATTTTCCTTTTTTTGGTCTCTCTCCTTCTTGTCATCGACGCGCTCGTTTGCTTGCTTGGTCGCTCGCTATCTTGTGGACGTGTGTGCTGCTCCCGCCTCCCGTGTCTCTCTTACTGATCGCCTCGATCCGAATTTTCTTTCTCTTTGCTCCTCGCAACGTCCTACAGTCCAGCGATAGGCTAATGCCTCCATCGTCGACTCTCAATCGGTCACGGGCTTTGGTGGTCCACTGCAACTGAGCCTTAACCTTAGAGGATACGAGCTCCCTTGTCGTGGCAATTGTACGGTATCGTGATCCGACTACAGCTCTTATCCTTTGAACAGCAAGGCGCGCTTTGAGTGAGCAGTCTTCCACTCCCATGCGGTGCGCGACACTCAATCGCAAAGTTAACACCGGCAGTTCCAGGATTCCATGCATGGATTGATCAAAGATCGCAATTTGATTGTTTCAAGGAGCCCGTCAGCGACAATTTACCGACGACAGCTTCAGGATGGATATGCTCAAGAAATTGCCATTGCCCTCATTTTTGAGAAGGGAGAGGACGGATGATGGAGAGATGATCCAGGCTGGGCGCTCTTTTTCGGTTCTGGCCGCAGAAAAAGATTTGTCCCAGATGCGACTGCAAGATCCGTTCCAATCAAACAACTTGGACTCTCCCGTTGAGACAGGCTCTCACTCATCGCAAAAAAGAGCTGCCGACTCGACGCGCAGTTTAGCCAACACTTCATCAGATGGATTGGCGGTCTTATCGTCTTCAAATCCAAATCAAACATCGAGATCTTCCGAAGAAAACTTTGGGCCAATTGACAACGGGTCCTATTCCTCAGGCCCCTCATCTTCAGCTGGGGCAATACACTCCGACGGTTCGAAGACTGGTAGAGTAGATAGAAATCTGAAGAGAAAGGAAATGGAGACGGTAGGTGCAACCACAGCCGCGCTCGCAGCAACTCGGAGGCAATCGGAGGCACAAAAACAGAGAACGAACAACGGTCTGGCCAAATCCAGATCTCCTGAAAGTCTCCTATGGAGTCCACTTATAGCAGCAGATCCGCGAAGTCGCCCACTGCATTCTACCACCTTGAAAGATTCTAGTTCCGCGGCCGGAGAGGCTACGAGCTCCGCCAGACATTCTCATGATGATGAGAAGTCGGTGCACAGCGAAAATTTGGCGGTTTATTCCCCGTACAATGACAAAGACCGAGGACTCATTGTCTATATCGACGAGCTTGAAGATGATGATCCTGCTCACATGCCATTACCAAGTGATGATTTCTCATTTAAACCGAAATGGAAAGATTACAAAAGGAAAGAGATAATTTCTCTAATTGGAGCAATCTGCTTCGTTCTGGGGATGCTTTGCTTTTTCATCGTTGTTCCCGCGCTTCTGTTCTCACACTCCATTGCGCAACCACCGACTCAGTCTGGTCCCGGTTACGACGGGCCAGCTTGGGCGCACGTTAACAACAATACATATCCGCTGTTGAACAACGTCAGGAGAGGGTTAATAGACCCTGATACACCGCTTAGCGCAAGAAAACGAATCAGTACGTTTGATGGCTCCACGCTTGACCTTGTTTTTAGCGATGAATTTAACGAGGATAACCGCACTTTCTACCCTGGGGATGACCCCTTCTGGACAGCAGCAAACATCTGGTACGGTGTTACTCAAGATATGGAGTGGTATGACCCGGTTGCGGTCACCACAGGTAATGGAACACTGCAACTGAGGCTGGATGCGTTTCCGACCCACAACCTGCAATATCAATCCGGGATGTTGAACAGCTGGAATCAGTTCTGTTTCAAAGGCGGAGTATTCGAAGTGTCGGTGTCCCTCGCTGGGCCGGGAGGAGTGAATGGTTTGTGGCCGGGCGCCTGGACCATGGGCAATCTGGGGCGTCCAGGATACCCAGCCACGACAGACGGGGTCTGGCCATATACGTACAACACCTGTGACTATGGGATTACTCCTAATCAGTCAGCCCCAGATGGGCTTTCCTACCTCCCAGGCCAGAAATTGTCGGCTTGCACATGTGAGGGAGAAGACCACCCGAGTCCAGGGACCGGGCGAGGAGCGCCGGAAATTGATATTTTTGAGGCCTCAGCGGATCCCAATAACCACATCGGAGTTGTCACACAGAGTGTTCAGGTCGCTCCGTTCGACATTTGGTGGCGGCCCAACTCAAACTTTCTGCAGATACCGAACTACAACACCACCCAGATGAATGGCTATTGTGGAGGTCCCTATCAACAAGCTATCAGTGGCACCACTTTGCTTAACAATAACTGGTACGATGGCAATGAATACCAAAAATATGCCTTTGAGTACATCCCGGGAACTTCCAACGGTAAGGTTGCTTGGTTTGTGGGCGAGGACCAGACATTCATGGTGGATGGAAGAGCCATCGGTCCAAATGGAAATGTGGACTCCAGGGCAATCTCGGAGGAGCCAATGTCTATCATTCTCAACCTCGGAATAAGCAGTGCTTGGGGCGAGATCCTCATGGATCAATTGCATTTCCCTACGATCATGCACGTGGACTACGTTCGAATCTACCAGCAGCCTGGTCAAGAGATCGTGACCTGCGATCCACCGGGATATCCCACTACCGAATATATTGCCAAACACCCGGTTGCTTATAATAATCCTAATCTAACGGTAAATTTCACTTGCACATGTCTCTTTGGAATGTAAAGTCGATGTAACTGACGTTGAACTTGTTTTCACAGCACTGGGCAGAAACGGGCTTTCCGTGGCCCAAGAACACTTTGATGGATGGCTGCAAAGCAGCCCAAACTTGAGGATATAGACGGATACTCGACGCTACGACGTTGCGCCCCAATCTGCTGTACTACCAACCTGGGATTGATACATAGTTATATTGCGAAAAGGGTGACCAAGGGCCATAGAATTTAGCATTCGAGGACGGGGATATACCCACGAATGAAGCATCACAACACCTAGACGTTTGCATATTTGGACGCATATATACGCTAATGGGTTATGCGGGGAATGTTGGTGTCAGGAGTTTTATGGAGATATGATGGGTGGAGTAAACGACCGCTCTAGATGATAATGAAAGCCTCGGAAGGCAGCAAGGAAGGAGGAGTTTTGACAGCTCTTGGCTGGATCCTCCAAGGGATCGCATGTAATCCTAGTCTACAATGATTTCGCACTTTACGGCATAGATCCATTTCTAGCATGTCTCGCTCTCTTCGCGTTTTGGGTAACGAGCAGTGGAGTAACCAATTTTACCATTTCAGATGCGTAACCGAATCGTGCTGGCCTGCAAACCAACGCGCGCGAGGATGGACAAGCACGCATCCTCTTGTCTCAAAATGCTCCAAATCCGCGCAATCTCTCTTTTGGGGGGCGGGGACTGTTGCCAGATCGGCGTGTCGATGGTCCAAGGCATGAGAGATATTCACACCTCCGCATCTGTGATTCCACGCTTGGCGGCTGGACTTGGTCTGAGGGCGCTAAGAGAACAAGCCTTTGCGGTGGGTTCAGCTGGTCTGGCACGTCTGGGTCCCTGCCTCCGTAGCCTCTGGTCCGGGGACGGACTTTCGCTGTGGCCAAGGAACGGCGTTCGACCGAGCATTCCTATCCAGCATCTCCCACTGCCGGAAGCGGTAGGTCAAGAGGTCAAATGCGCTCCGGGTCCCCGCGCGTCTGTCGCACATTCTCGACACATGCCTCCGCACATGCTGGGGAGCGTGTTGAGACGGTGGGATTTACGGGGTGTGTAGTGGTGGAGGTGCTGGGTGTTTTGGTGGTGCTCGAGACCCCTAAGGATCCGATCAGCAGCCTGATACGGCGTGTCAGTGGAAGGGTTTTGGGGGCGATCGCCTGGGCCCATGGCCGCTTGGGGCGCTCGGTGACGGCATCGCGAGGGCAGCGTCATCCACCGCGTGCTGCTTGCTCGCGTCACCACGGGGCCAATGCCAGCGCGGCCTTCGCTTGCCTCTGTTCAAGGTGCCGGCTTCTGAGCAGCGGATATCTGGCAACCCCTCATTCTTGCGCCCTTATCTCGCTCTGGCGTTGGTTCTGTTCCTCTTCATCCCTCTTCTCCCATCTCGTGGCTGGCAACATCGTGGAGAGTCGTGGGATATCGAACATTGTCTGTTTGCTTTTTGCGGCCCTCTGAGCCCTTATCTGCCAATCGGTCGCGCAGTGATCGAGCGTGGCCGCTGAGAACCCTGTTGGTGGCGCTGCTGTGGCTTATTCATCGGGTGGGTTGCATTCGGCTGCTCGTTCCCACGGTGGAGTCCTGCGCAGGCCAAGGTCTCTCTGGTCGGTACCGGCATCCGGGCGCTTTGCAGAGCCCAGATCTATATACCACCACCCCAGACTCCAACTTGCCAGTCCTCCCGCAATTCCTGCTCCGTGTGTCCATTTGCCTGTCCCCAGAGATGCTGCGCGATCACCGCCAAATACTCAAAGCAACCACCCGCAATCGATAGGAACGGTCTCTTTCGCCAAGTAGACCACGCACTCGCGGCACCTGGCCCCAAGAGAGAGAAGCGAAGTGGAACGTTAGATGCACCGCGCCTAACCATGTCGGACGCCTGGGCGGACGATTCCAACCCAGACTATGATCCCAAGGTCCTCGAGGAGAGGAGACGGGAGAGGAGACGGGCCTTGGAGAAGGCGGAAAGTGAAGAGGAGCAGGAACGGCAGCAGGTGCCATCTAGTCCGAATGAGACCTTGAAGGAGGAGAGTGTGGGAGGCAAAGAAGTTATGACTTCGCCTGAGAGGGTCTACACCTTTGGCAAGCTAAAGTTGAGAGGAGAATCAGATGATCTACCACAGTACGTCGGCACCCAAGTGCTTTTGCAATATGGTGTGACATGCGGTTGTTGACATCAGAAAATATAGGAACTGGTGGTTTGCTTCAACCGCGATCCCGCTCCTGGCTGCTACCATCGGCCCCTTAGCCAACGTCCTCTCTATTGCAGCTCTGGTCACCAGATGGAGAGCCGATCTGCCCGATAATGGTCAATTGCCTCAAGGCACCGACGAAAATGGCGTCGGGTTTCCAGATCCCCGCTGGTAAGTGTGATGTTGAATATTCGTTTTCGTCTCCTGCCCTACGTGATATCTAGGCTTAGACCGGGGTTCTAATACCTCGCAGGGCCATCACTCTCAATGCCATTTCTTTGGTCTGTGGATTTTTAGGCAACCTGGCCTTGCTTTTCAATTTCACCAAGCGGATCCGGTACATCATCGCTCTGCCTCTGACCATTATTGCCTGGTACTTTGCTACTGCAATTGTATGTTCCTTTCCCAGAACAATGGTATGCCTCTCTTGCTGAATGTCTACTACAGCTTATTGCTATTATCGTGGCAATGAATGAATACGTTCCGCCAGTCCGACCCGCGCAAACCTACTCGCAAGGTTTCTGGTACGCCATCATGGCCGCCACGTTCTACATGCTCGGCTCCATGCTGCTCATGATCAATATGCTGGGATACTTCCTCGGGCATTATCCCCAACATTTCGACTTAGATGATGATCAACGGACCCTCATTCTCCAGACCATGATGTTTTTCATCTGGCTTGCTGGGGGTGCCGGAATTTTCTCCAAAGTCTGCGGCTACTCCTACGTGGATGCTCTCTATTTCTGTGACGTGACAGTCTTGACCGTTGGATTCGGCGATTTCGTTGCCAACAACACGGCATCCCGTGCAATCCTGATGCCGTATTCTGTTGGGGGTATTATTTCCCTGGGTCTCGTGATCAATAGCATTCGTAAATTCTCTGCGAATATATCCCGGGATAATGTCATCAAGAAACATCAACGGCATGAGAGGGAGAGAACGTGGAGTAATACTGTCACTAGTGAAAAGGAGCTTCGCAGTCGCCTTGGACTCCCTCCACGTCGCTCAGAAGAGAGCACGCGGCCGCATTTGTACGCCTCTGGTGGCCGACTTTCTTTCGAAAGATACGGACATCTAGACATTCAGGGCCGCAAAGTCACATTTCATGAGGGCAATAAAGGTGCAACGCATAAGCATGAAGGAAAGGATGCTGGGAAAGATGCAGGTAATAGTTTTGAAAGAGCCAAAGCTATAAGTCAAGAGGCGTGGCTACAGGCGAGAGAAGCCGGGAACAACAAAGAATCTCGCCGACAAAGAAAACGAGCCAAACTCCTGCTTCTCAGGGAAGAAAAAGACAGATTCGATGAGATGCGCCGGATCCAAAAGAACACCAACCGATTCAAACAGTATTATGCTCTATCGTGGTCAGTGTTTGCCTACGGCGTTTTGTGGTGCGTTGGATCCCTCGTCTTCATGAAGGCCGAGGCACGGCTGCAGGGCCTCACTTATTTTGAATCGCTCTATTTCTGCTATGTTTCCCTTCTTTCCATCGGCTACGGCGATTTCAGTCCCAAGTCAAACGCTGGGAAGCCTTTCTTCGTGGTCTGGTCCTTGCTAGCCGTGCCCACGATGACCATTCTTATCTCCGACATGAGTGACACGATTGTCGACGGTGTCGACAGAGGCACATCTCTTCTGGCAGACTGGACCATTATGCCCAAAGCTGGCGTCTGGCATGACTTTGTAGAAAAACATCCGAGGCTAAAGGGGTGGATTCAAAGAAAAAGAGAAGAACGCCAGGAGAAGAAGCGCGTAGAAGCAGGTTTTACGGTCCAAGATCCTGACGACCCTGAGGCTAATGCTGATCCCACCGACCCAACCCCGTACGCTGCAGGTCATAATGGCCGAGGGCAACTCTCACTTGAAAGTCTTGCATCCGAGAGGGCTCCTAGTGAATCCTCACACGAACTGGCTCGTAGGCTTGCCCTTGCTATCAAACGCGTGTCAAGAGATACCCGCGCCAACAATGACAGGAAATACTCCTACGAAGAATGGGTGGAGTTTACGCGTTTGATTCGGTTCAGTGCGTTGAACCCGGAGGAAGTTGAGGAAGAAGAGGAGCAGGAAGGTCTCGTGGAATGGGATTGGATCGGCGAGAATAGCCCTATGCTTGCAGATGTCAGCGAGAGTGAGTGGGTGCTCGATCGATTATGCGAGAGCCTGAATCGGTATACTCGGCATCAAGCTGCTGCAGAGGTAAGTACTTTATCTTCTCAACCAGTCACACCTGTTGGCCATATCTACTGGCTGTGTTAGTGGATTTTCCCGAGCTAACGCTGTCAGAAACGGGAGAGGAAGAAGCGTTCTCATTCAGGAAGCACACACCATGACAGCGAGTCCGAGCACTTTGATGAGAAAGGATACCGTGAGCCAGATCAGCACGATGGCAGGTCTGCCTCAGCTCAGCATGAGCACCATTTGAAGCAGCAAGGCGTGAAGACTGGGTCAGCAACTGGCAAAGGCGCAGAGGACGTTGGCAACAAAGTCTCAGACCTCGAAAGGGAAGATTACGGTTCCCAGGCAGTGGGGAGAGAAATGCACGGCGCCCGGGTCGAGGTGCCCGAGGGAGAATCCGGCTCCTCTGACCGGAGCAACAGCAGTGATGACCGAACTCTGACCGAAGAGAACAAAGAAGAGCATAAAGATAACTAACAATATTACGCGGCGAGGGTAGAGTATATATGAATGGGCATGTTGGTGGTGATATATAACGTGCTTTTTAGGGGTTTGAATTTTTGGACTGCCACGTTAGTTGAGCGTGATCATTTTGGGTGATGGAACACTAAGCGTGGCATGGGCATTATTTGGAAGAAGAGCATTTGTGTGCTGGTTGGCGTAAGGCATATACACATATACTTGGCTTACTCGAAAGGACTTGAGGAATGCCATTGCGGTGCATGGATTGGCGTTGATGTTTAATCTTGGGTTGGAGCAGTTATGACAATGATACAGCAATTGTCAAAAATCTTGATCTGCACAAATGTATAACTTTTTCCCTCGGTATTATCTCAATCGCAGATGGTGTCGTGAATAATTATGCAGATACATACACAGTATCATAGGAGCTGTGAGGGAAAGGAATAGAAGAACTTCCCAAAAATCCCCCGGCACTGCAGATGTAAATGTTGGAATCTAGAACCCCGCAGTAGATAAAGTAGCGTATTCTTGCAGAAATGGAGCAATACGCCACGGGCGACTTTGCATATCCCCATCCACGGCTAAAAGCTTCCCAAGGAGTTTTATCTGATTAACTGGCAAAGCGCATCCCAGTGAGCGGGGGAGCCAATCCTATGGCGTCGTCCGATTGTCAGGAGAGATAAGTTAAAGATCAGCCTATCAGTTGCGCTAGCCTATCTGGCTGGGGATGCCCACAAACCCCAACCCCCCGGCCGAGTGCGTCCTTATCGACCATCACTGAATGGTTGCCCAACCCCATCACATGACGGATAGAGAATTTTTTTCCCTTCTACGTCCTGCCACCTGAAAGCAACAGCGCCGTCATCGTGGGTCAACGCTATCTATCTACTGTATCTATCTATCTTCCAGCTGCACCCGCGTGTGGGGATTTCTGGACCAAGGCCGCGATAAAATAAGGCAAACCGGACATTTAGGTCTCAACCCCCCCAATAATAGAGCACATACGCTATTGGTATTTCTCTTTTCTGGAATCCGGGACTAGGATGTTATTACTCAGATAGCACACGTTAACCACATTAATCATCTATCACGGCACGCAGTAGACATGCACACAGTATGAGCCAAGCAAGTATCTTTTTTTTTCTAGAGGGGGAGTAGAGGCCAAGCCGGACTGTAGTGCCCAAAAAATTTCCAGAACAGCGGAAGGGGACTAGAAAACAGAATAAAATAAAACTAGCAACACCCCAAGTCCCGTGTATATCTACTCCCTCACTCCATTTTTGCCCATGCTTTCCCGCCAAAAAAACCCTAGCTGAGACTCTTTCTGAACGCGGGGAGGGTCAACCCCAGCAAAAAGGCCTGGGAGAGAGTACCGCCCCGAAGAAAGAGTCCTTTCCCTTCATTTCATTTCATTTCATGTCCCGGCCCCTTATCCCTAGATCTCCCTGAGACAAGATGACGAATGGTGAAGGTGTATATATAGATATGTAACGCTTCCAGTGCGAATCCAAGGGAGAGACGCACGGAAAATTTTATATTAGTACCGACATTAATAGAAAAAATGGATTTCCCTCCCGCCAACCCGCCTAGTCCACCCAGTGCAACCGCAACTTTTTTGGTTCAAAGGATATAGAAAAAAAATAAGAAGATGAGATTATTGGTGGTACAAGTATTTTGAGAAGCAAAAAGGCAACTGCGAAATAGAACACACAGTTGGTACGTTTTGATAAGTGTGCCATAGGGATGTTGAACGAAGACAACCCCCCGATAAGCTGGTCCGCTATCGGAGATCAAAGGAAAAGGTCGTTAAGTTTTTGGTATCATCGACGTTTGAAAACAAAAAGGAGAAGTTCCAGCATCTTTAGAATGCTCACAACCGAACACCCAGCAATGGGGATCGACTGGTGCTTTGTTCTAAGATGTAGCAGACTGCGGTGTCGAAGATTCACTCTCCCCCACCATGTCCGCTACCCGCATCTTCTTAGCACGTGGCCCACCCTCGCGAAGGTCAGCGAGTTCGCGCTCAACATCGTCGAGACGACGCTTGAGCTGGTTTTCACGCCGTTGTGATTCTTCCAGACGGGTAAGGAGGCTCGCCTCCGACTCCCGATGCATCTCCTCTCCTCTTCTTGCGTTGGCTTCATCTTGTTCCAGCTGAGTAACCCTTCCTCGGAACAGCTCATTGATGACTTCCAGCTCGCTGACGCGAGTTTTGAGCGACGAATTCTGCGCGATAAGCTGTTCATACGTCTGCGGGACCTCAAGACTGTGTGTGCCGTTCAATGGAGACGTGGATCGCCCAGGAGAAGGTTGGCGAAGGTGCATTGGCGGGAGCGAAGGGGAATGATCGAAATGGTCGTCAACAAGCGTATGACCGTTGAAGGCCGGGAGGTGGTTTCCGTACATGGAAGGCGTCGCAGTCCTCGATATCGGAGAGTTTGAGCCATCCGAGTGGCCGTTCGCGGATTTTTGTGACGTTCGACGATGCCCGACAGCCCCGGGGGGTGGAGTGCCAGCTTGCGATCGCGCTTGGTCGAGCCCATTGGAGTCGAACAGACTCTGCGAACAGCGCGTCAGCGATCTTCACCTTCAAATGGAATGAGGGAGCATTCGCAAGTCCTTACCTTCTTTTTTGCTCCTTGTGATGCACCAGAGCTCTTGACCCGATTCCGACTTTTGATAACATCGGTCTTCAGGCTTATCGGGCGCGGCCTACCGTGCAGCTTTAGGAACAAGCCACAGGCATTGCACAGCACCGAGCCGATCTCATCGCGTCGCCAGAGAGGTGTCGTTGATGTCGTGCAATTCTGACATGTAGGCTGCGAAGTTTCGCGATCAGTCGTTGCTATCGTGGCCATGATGCGGAGCGTTGGGGGAGAGGGAGTCTGCTATCGGATTGTGCGATAAGGGAAGGGAAGTTTGACGAATTTTTCGAGATGGGCAGATATCGCTTGATCAGCCGCCGAAGGCAGGTCATTGGAGCGAGATAGGCGCTAGATCCGCTACGATCCCAAGCCAGTGCTCTAACCACGTTTGTAGCAAGATAATACTTGCCATAATAACGCTTGCAAGTATAAATCTTGGAAAACTACTTGGTTTCTCAAGATGTACAGCGTGTAAATTTTTAAGATAGGTCCCCAGATCGGGGCTCGCAACAGTATGAAATCGGTGAAACGTACCGGTGAATTACTCTGGCCCCCGCCCGTAGTAGCTGAGGGCGACGAAGTGGTATATCCCACAGTACCATTGCCTTGGGTTCCGTTCATGGCCCTATATTATAGTTAGCTCGTACTTATGGTTTCTACTCCCCAGCTATATCGGGAATTCGGATAGAAGGGGGAACTGAGAGTGGTAGAGCAAGGCAATGACAGCAAGATCGTGAATGAGCATATTTCGCAAGACCGCCATTCTCTGTTGGGAGGATTGGATGATCTTAGATGATATGAAGCTCTTCTTAATTTTTCATGCCCTCATTCCTTCAACCTTGCTATACCACCTCTCGCAGCCCCTCTTCCGCGGAGATATCCTCCAACACGTACCTTAAATGTGGAGAACTATTATTCGACGCAATTGAGGCGAGCGTCGAGAGCCCAGGAAGTTGTGGCAACGAAGCACTATGGTGGAGGCTGGATCCCGTGGTCGAAGCAGAAGAAGGGCGAGAGATGGGATCCAAGCTTGGCAAGGACTGTCGCCCATCATCTGCGGGATGGGCGGCCGGGTAAGAACCCAAATCTCGTGGTTGATCCCTGGAAGAAGGAGGAAGATGATCAATCGGGGGTGCTCGGTAGACAGGACCCAATGTCGAAGCCATTTTGTTCGTCGGATTCAGTTATTCGCGTTCGAAGGACGCGAAAGGGGGGGAATCGATAAGGGAGTGCCGAGTTGATAATTAAGGTATATTCGTAGATATATCGTCACAAAATAGGAGATATTGATTCGTATTAAAGGATCTAATAGTCGTCTCGTAATACCGGATCGTAGAGACCGTGGAATGCCGCCCGTTGCTTAAACAAAAAATCGCAGAAAGCTGGCCGACGAAAACAAACAACCGTAGCTATGCCGTGTTACAAGTTCAAACGAGCGACTTGCTGGATAACCACAGGCGATAGAATGAAGACAGATACTTAAATCAGACGTATGATTGGTGATATACAGAAGGTGGAAAGAGTCCAAACGATTGTTCGAGGAGAAAAGTACTGGAGCCAGATTGCTACTGTGCAGATGGGGCGCCCCTTATCCAAATTTCGCGCTAAGCATCCGATATGAGATTAGAGATCTATAAAAAGGGACAGCTTCAGGCAGCCCGACAAACGCACAAATCTCGATCCGGGGAGAAGCTGATCCTTCTAGAGTGCATACGGGCTGAAGATCGCTTGCATGAAATGAGGTTCGTTCCTTGTGTCTCAATTATCACCCCTACCATCCAGCTAGAGATGCCAAATTCTGTGTCGTGCACTCTAATAGATGGTGGCTTGCACTTAACTTATCGCGATGATGCAACGTGCACAACGCACCACAACAATAATGTACTTCGAATCAAACGTGTCTGTGAAGTTAGGCCCCCCACACGACATACATGATATTCGAATCATCCAATATAAGGTTTTTGAGCATACTGAAACTGTCTTTTATCTTATGCGACACGGAGAAGTGGCCGAATCAGCCGGGCGCTCTCTGGCCGCCCGCCCTGGCAGTAATCAGAGTACATAAGTACACATGTGCCTAAGAGGATAAGGTTTCTCCCTCCACTGTCTCCACATATTATGCATCGTGTAATTACGCTAGAAGGGAAGAGGTGCTCTAGGACTGTGCAACATGATGAATAGGAGTTTTCGTTAGAATTAGCTGCACTGAAGCAGGAGGACTGAGTGTGCTGCTGAAATTATCTGGGGGAAGATTCCCTCTTATCGGATAGCTTTGCTTGTTATCGGATCCACGCTGGCGCCGACGCCATGGACAGAAAAGGGGTCGCGACTCATGCCTAAGGCATTAGCGTCAAGCATAAGGCTTAAGGTAAACAGGATCTTCTGGTGACGTCGTACCAGGCTCTAGACCTCTGTTCTGGCCCGTCCCCGATATATCCTCGCAGCCAAAGAACACATGTTTTTTGTATTTCTGCAGATGTCATGATTTTGCGGTCTGTGATTAGACACTCTACATTAAAGGCTTGTCAGAAAGCTTCAATGAGCACATCATCACGACTCGTCTATTTTGGGCCGTATGAAGTAACAAATCAGGTACGGGTCTCCTCTATCCCAGACCCAAACAAATCTTCATGGCTCGTGCGATGAAAACTGAATCGACCCTGACAATCTTTTTCAGGTCTTTTACTCTTCCACCTTGTCACATGCGGTGGTCAACATCAAGCCTTTGTTGCCGGGTCACGTGCTAGTCATTCCGCATCGAGCCGTTGAACGTTTCACCGAGCTCACCGGAGATGAGGTGGCAGATCTCTTCACCACAGTCCAAAAGGTACAGCGAATGCTAGCCGGCACTTATTTTCGGCCCCCACACTCCTCGGATGGGACTGGACGACCGGAAGATGGTAGTTTCAATCTGGCAATTCAAGATGGAGCCGATGCAGGGATGACTGTGCCACATACGCATTGTCATATCATTCCCCGTATCAAAGGGACCCATGATGGTGATGAGATCTACACGAGGATGAACAGTGAGGAGGGGAATGTGGGCGGTGGTCTATGGGATTCTCACTCGAAAAGACCTGTTCAGAAAGGAATGTTTCCGCGAATCGAAGATAAAGATAGGAAGCCGAGGTCAATGGAGGATATGGTCAGGGAGGCGAACTTCTTCAGGGGGCAAATGGACGAGATCAATAAATCTGGTCCGCTATAGGGCGATATCCCGATTGCGCTTGTTACATTGTAGTAGATACTTTTTATTAGACAGTAAAGGACACCAGGCCGTCTCCTTGCATGCGATCAATTATGATTAGACTCATCAAATGTATTTGTAACTCTAAAAAGCTGCATTATATTACAAAGCTCTATCATGCCTCATCATATAGATGAAGGCTTGGAACTTGGCTAGGTGCTGTCATAAATCCGTGAGCTCCGTCTAAGACTCATAAACCTCTCATCAGTTCCTCAACCGTGATTGGTTTCTTCACCGCATTACTATATCCTTCGTGAAATGTAACCCAAACCCGATCCTCATCTTTACTCCTTTCCTTACCAGGCCTCTTTTCATCTCTGACCCTGTTTGCATCTATCTCTAGGAGCGGTCCTGTTGTTTCTTTGATGACCCTACCAAAGAAATCTCGTTTCACTGAAGTCTTTCCATCCAATATCTCTTCCTTCTTACTAGACGTTTCGTTGACATCGTTGCCGTTGCCAGATAGGTATCGAGCCTGCCGTGCGGCATGTTCTCTCACTACAATATTCTTCTGATATTCCTGATCGAGAACTTGTCGGACTGCATATCGAACTGGAGGGTTTCCAGCAGATCCAACAGATGCTGTCTCGAATGCAACCAACGTATCCAGAGGTCTACCATAGTTAGCAACGGCCCACATAAGAGTGACATCATGAGAGAAACTTACGGCTCCATCCGATAAACCCATTGAGTAGCTCTATACCCGACATCATTCTCTAACCTTCCGCGTTCAAATATAACACTGAACGAGCTCATTATATCGACTGCTCTTTTCACCAGAAGCTTCTCGGTTTCCTTTCTTACGCTGGCAATTCCCTTTTGGTCACCACTCCCACCCACAACAATAGGTTTAATCTCGGGCGTCAACATCCTCACAAGGTATGGTAGTAAATCCATCGCAATATCCTCTGCAGACCGGAAATTCCGTAATAACACAGCGTTGAGGTTACTTTGAAATGTGAGAATGGTAGCACGGTTTAATTTCTCTGCTTCATTAGCAGCGTAATTGGCCCTAGGTCCGGAAAATGGTAGAGGTTCCGCTTCTTCCTCCTCACTCCGTTTCTTCCCTTCTGGAATACCGTGGAAATGTTGTCTTGCTGGTGAGGAAAACAAGTGGTGGCACGCAAGTACAGGCTGGCTAAGATAAGGCGCGAGTTCGAATTCTTGTTCGGTGAAAACGCGAGATGAACAAGAATCGTGGAAATGGAGCCACTCATACGCTGCGTCTGGTTTCGAGAGGATTGTATCGTCATAGAACGGTTTGGAGGGATATTCTGTAAATATATCGGTTACAATGCGATCGATATCGCCAGCTGTGTCGACCATTTCTCGTAAACGATCCATCGCTGCCTTCTTGGCCAGCTCTCCAATATTCAGTGACGCTGTCGGCTGATTGTATGATTTTCCAGAGTGGGAAGGGAGGTTTGAGGCTGAAGGGAAGCCAGCACCTTCGAGGAAAACTCTATTAACAACCTCTTTCGTACCCCCTCTTCCTACTCCCCTTGATCCAGAACCTCCATGAGATAGATCTCCGGTTATGTTGTTCTCAACCCACTTTCTTGTCAGCCGTGGAGTAGCGTCATGACTCGAAGACTTTAATTTTCTGGCTGCCCATTCACCAACTACCATAATTCCCCTGAGATCTCCCTCTCCGGTCCCCTCAAAGCCCTTACGAGATTCGGCAGCAGTTATACCCCAAGTAGCTTCACAAAGCCGGCGTACTGCATCACTATCACAACTTACGCCTTCTCTCTCGAAGATAGATTTTATTCGAGATATGACGGCATCTAGAGGAGGTTTCCGGACATGAATGATTTCAGCTAAACTCGACTGTCGAAGTGGTCTTAGTGACGGATGGTAGACATCGTTACAGATGAGAATCAGAGGTCTCATCAACCGGAAATCATCGCCCTTTTTTTTCTTCTTGCTGTATGTTGTGTTGTCCCCCGTCGACAAGCTGTTTTTCTGGTCTAGGAGAATCAGATCAATCAACGCTTTAACGAAACCCCCCTCGCCAGATCCACCAGAGCCTCCTACCACACCATCCACCTCGTCCACTACAACGCATAGGGGATGTGCAACACTTCTAACTTTCCCGTCTTTAGTGGTAGCTGTCGTTCCCGTCTTGACGCTCTCGGTGCCAACACTCGTCTTAATTCTGCCCTTCACAACGTCACGACTCCTTTCATCGCTTGCGTTTATTTCCATAACTTCGTATCCCGCTTGTCTTGCACAAACATGAGCCAATGTGGTCTTTCCAAGGCCTGGTGGGCCGGTCAGGAGCAAAATTTTTCGATGTGTCGGTTCATCCTCTGGTTCTCTCCCAGATTTCTTTTTATCCATAGCTTTTGCCTTAGCTGATTTTGGGAAGACTATCGGATCCCAAGACTTGAGCCATCGTAGGACTTGCCGATGAGTCCTATCATCACCTACGAGCTCCATGAAATTCTTTGCTCTGTACTTTTCCGTCCACATCAGAGTCTTGCGAGGAGAACTTGGGGGACCTGGCTCAACAGATGGAATTATCGCTTCTGTTGAAGCTTTCTTTCTTGACTCGTCCTTCTCTGCTTCCCTCGATGCGTCTTCAATTAATTGATGAATATCTATCCCATAATAGCTCTTTTTCGCCCTTCCTGCTTTAGTCGCCGATCTTGCTGCTACCATATTTTCAAGTGACACAGGCTCCGCTTTTTTTCTCTTCCCGACGTTGGTACTTCTACCGGAACAAGTTTGAATTTCTGTTAAGTTGAACTGGCGGTTAAGCGTCGAAAGCAGAGACGTTGTAGCATGTCCAGAATCACTGCTACCGAGTAAGTTTACAAGACGAGAGGACGTTGATTGCGGCGCCTGAACATCGGCACCAAACGTCGAATCGTCGTTGTCATCATTATCTTCGTCATCGTCATTTATGAGAAACCCGCCCACTCTCTTAACTTCTGCAGGCCTGGCAAGTGCTTTCTGCACATCAGAACTCTCTCTGCCAGGGCTGTGAGTTGCAGCTTCCACCACAGCAGTTTTTCGGGTCTCCAATAGTCTTCTTTTCGGGCTTGGCTCTTGTGGCTGCGATTCATCATCTTCGTCTGAGTCGTCAAGCACAAAGCCACCAATAGTTCGTTGTTTTGGGACATTGTCTTCTTCAGCGGTCCTGATTCGTTTCGCTGGGCGTGGAGATGGGCTGTTGCCGTACTTTATGGGTGACGACACTGAAGGCATTTTGAAAATTGGTGGAGAAGATGGCAGTATACTGAGGCAATCGCGTTGATCTCGTGGGCGAATAGGCGTTTCTGAACTGAGTGAGTTATGCGGTAAGATATAGGTATGTTTATTTGCGGCGATCACCTTCTGGGTGTTCTAAGTCACTCTTGAATACCTCGCCAATTTTCCATGCACGGTGCTGTATGACAATACCTTCTTTGTTCTTCCTCGTGATCGATTCTTCCTGTACCTGGTAAAGCGCCTCAATCTCGTCCGAATTGGTCGCGGAAGGAAGGATAATGGGATCAGCAAACTCTAGCTCCCAGTTATCATACAGAGCAGGATCAGAAGTTGGTGGAATAGAAGGAAATGAAGTTTCATGCATTTTGGACCGCCATGACTGGTTCCCTTTTGTCGTTCGTAGGTGAGGATATCGTGAAATGCATTCACTAATCGGCCTTCCCAGGCGAGACGCGTCTCAGACGCGACGTGAAGCCACTTTACCTTTAATGCCTGAAATATGAGGACGTCAGAAATACACGAATCCGGTGTTACAGGAATTCGGTTATCCTGCCGACGTGCCGGCGTGCCTCTCGAGTCCCCGCAATCCCCATCTCCTTCATATTCCCGCAATCTTACAGTTATTTCCATCAACCAAACGGTAACACCAACGTTGCGCGACCCATTCTAATGGGCCCGCTGTGCCTAAGCCCTACAGATTCGTTACCGGGAGCATGGATGTGAATTATTTGGCCCATTCTCTGGCGCAGCAGCAGCCGTCGGATAGGCCTTCGCTGTCGGGCTCACCAACCGCTACTGAAAGCACTGCTCATGCCACACCACCGCGCAAAGTTGACGAGGCTGAAACCAGCCCCTCTGGGGAACCACCTAAGAAGAAACAGAAGAGGAACAAGCCGACACTATCTTGTGAGGAATGTGTTGAACGGAAAACGAAGGTCAGAATCTCCTTGATCGCCACTTGCTACCACACATTAAGTCACTTTACTTGCCTGTTCATCTGCACCAAAATCTCTCCATTTTTGCGGCTAGCACCCGACAACAACTTGCTTTTATTTTTAACTTCTTTATTTATTTATTTTTTTTTTTAAAAAAAAAGAACATCACCTAGATTATGTCGTCTGGTATTTGTAGAAGGCCCATTAGCTGACTAATCTTAAAAGTGCGATCGAGGTCGACCACACTGCCTGGCGTGTAAGTCATACTGATCTGAATTCCGCAGTGGAATCCGCCTGACTCCCTGAAATAGGTATAAAAAGACAAACTGATTGCAAATATGCTCACGTTGCAAATATTTTGGAGTATGAAACAAGAGAACCCCCTAGCTAGAAATCTCAATCTGACATCAAACAGGGAGACCAATAGGTCGGTGAGCACATCTCGACGGATGACTAAACCTCCTAAAAAGAAAGTTCCTCTTTCCAATGGTCTCATTACTCCAAGATCGGCCCATGATGTTCCTCCCAGCGCCTCTGCTAGCGTCTCTCCCGCCTCGTCCATTGCACTGCTCTCTCATGTGCCATATTCACATCCCACAGCATCCAATGTTTTTGGCATTGGCTCCGAGCATCCGTTTGCAAACTATTGGACCTGTCAAGGAGGCTTGGCAGAAGTAGTATCGGTACTTCCCGAGAAATTACAGGCAGATATCCTACTTGAGCAGTACTTTGAATGTGTAGACCCGGTGTACCCGATGCTTCATCGGCAGACATTTTATGCTGACTATGAGCATTTCTGGTCCTTATCACCGGCAGAGAAACAGAACGCTGATGGAGCTCTGGTAGCTCTGATATTTGTCATGCTCTCGCTCGGCACTCAGTTTGTTTCCACTACTTCTGCCAAAGAACGGCAGCAGACTGCTGAATTCTATGTCTCAGCTTCTCACCAAGCACTCCGCATTTCTTCATACCTCAACAGAGCATCTGTCCGTTCAATCCAGGCTATGGTTCTGATTACTTATTTCCTCATCAATGATAATCATGCTTCAGATGGCTGGGCCTTTGCCGGTATACTTGCCAGACAAGCATACGCCATGGGGTTACATCGAGACCCCAATATTGTCGTGCCCAAGGCAAGCCCATTTGAGAAACAAGTCCGTCGAAAACTTTGGCAGGCTGTCCTCTTACAGGATACTTTCCTCACGGTGCTCCTCTCTCTCCCACCCAGCGCTACGCATACAGACGTGAATGTTGAGGATCTAATTGATGATGAATCAAGCATTGCACACTCCAACCCCACTGACATGGCTTATATCCGGGGGTGTTGGGCGCTCGCGAACCTTGTCCAGGAAACAATCTGCTCTCCTCGATCTCTCGACTTGCCAATATGCACGACTCCACGCCAAAAAGCCAAGCTTCTAACCGATTTCCGCACTGTTTATCGCTCCTTCCCGGATATCTTCCGATCCTGGAATGAGGAGTCCATTTCTCGCCTGGCTCAAGAAAATAAACGTATAGTCCGGCAGACGCTTTTTATGACTTCTAATTACTTTCATAATGTAATGTTGCTCCATTCCAGTGCTAGCGCGGAAGTTCCTGTAAATGTGAGAGGCACACTAGAGGCAGCTCATGATGCAATTCAATCGTTCTTTTTACTGTATTCGCTTCTTGGAAACGAGGCGAAGGTCTGGTGGGTGTTTAATCATAGGGCGTTTTTGGAGGCGCTGTGTATTGGTAATGTTTTGAGAGAGAAAGCAAAAGAAGAAGGAAGCGAGGAAGTATTAGCGAAGGATCCTTTGTTCGTGAGGGCCAAAAGCGACATTGGTAAGTTTCGAGCTCTTTTCTCTTCTAAAATGGACCTTGACTGATGATGGGGCAAGTACGAATGATTGAAATTTTGCGAATAATGAGTGAGGGGGAACATGGATCTGAAGTCGCTAGGACGCGAGTGTCCGTATTAAGTGCCTATCTATAGCTAGAGCTGTTAAATAATGACAACCTAAGGTGGCATCTAAAATGCCCATAACTAATTAATCTCATAATTCCTTACGGCCAAAGTGCTGCAATCTTAATGGATGAGAAGCGTTCCAATATGGCTCATCGCATATCCGTGTTCCTGGAGATGAACGTGTTTCATATCCGAATCAGATCCAACGCCAATAATGCGAGATAAAGTGCTAAAAGTCAAACCAAAGAGGATTTTTAACTATACAAGCGAATAGGAAGCCGTAACCCATCCGCTTTTGAAGAGAATATTCGTAGCAATCATGCGTAAGCGTACACGGATTTTAGTCGTGGCGACGACTGCTCCCACCTGAAAACCGTTCTCGGAACCACGAGCCTATACCGCCGCCTCCACTAGAGCTACCATTGCCACCAGACTGAGAGCTTCTTCGTGAGTGGTCACTACCGCTGGTGTATCCCCTACGACTCTCAACTCTATGGACATCATTTATTTCAGAGTCTCGCCGCCGGTATGAACTTGTACTGGCATAGCTCCCCGGAATATTGGGAGGAGAGACTGAATGAGACCGTCGAGTATATCCGTGTTCGCGGTGTCTGCGAGACGAAGGAGGTGGTGAAGTTTCACGAGTAGGCGAAAACGTTGCCCCAGATCTAGATCTGATATAATCAAGTCTAGCCTCGTTCCTGCTATTCTGATCGCTCCTGCTACGACCAAATTGAGACATACTGAATCTTCGAGCTCCATGCTCCGTTGGAGGCGAGCCAGAAAGGGTTGGTGAACCGCCACTTTGCCGAGGACTGCCCGGGGTGGCTGAAGTATCTTCGATCCCTTTACGACAGATCGGGCATGTATTGTGCTCGCCTAGCCACATGCTAGCACACTGCTCATGAAACCAATGAGTACATGGCAGAACCACGACTTCATTGCCAACGACAACATCATCCATGCACACACTGCACTCTCCTTTTAACTCTGGACCGAGCATCGCCTCGTCTAACTTTCTTTTTGGTAGCGCCGCAATGGCCGCTGGTGAAGCGGGCCCTGGAGCATTTGAGGTAGGGTGTTGCTCCATTAAAGTCGATATGATCCGATCTAGAGCTTCCTGAGAATACACCGCATCGCCATGGACGGCATTTGCTGGGTTCAACAGCGAAGCTAGAAGCCCTTGAAGACCTGTAGGCATGCCACGTGGCCCTCCTGCAGCATCATCACCTTGGTTTGGCGGCATTTGGCCGAAGATACTACCAAGAATCCTGGCAAGATCGTCAGGAGCTGCTCCAATAACAACATATATATAACGACGACCACGAGGGGTGGAAGTGGAAGTAGGGGGAGCGTACGTAGCTAGGTCATCAACCGGAGGTCCTCCTGTTTGAGGACCATCGGCATCTCTAGGCCGTAGTCCTGTTGTGGTAAATGTATAATGGCCACCAATTATTGTCGGTCCACGACCGCCATTTCCGCCGAATCTAAAAGTACCACCACGTACAAAGGGTTCGTTGGCAAAAAGCTGATCTGGGCCAGATCTCCCAGTTTGACCAAGTCGTTGTTGCGGGCCAACCAAAGTACCAATCATGTTTTGAAGATCTCCTATGATATTATCTGCTTCATTCGGAGAGTTAATAGGTCTTTCTCCTCGAGATTGCTGGACTCCGCCGAATGGAGAGTGTATTGTGCGGCGATAGAAAACCGAGCCTCTTGGGCCAAAATGTTGCTCTATATCCGGTTCTTCGGGGTCTGATACGTCGCTATCGGCCCACGGATCGTGCTGAAGAATGTGTTCCAGATCAGGGGGGGTGTCCGCCGTTTCCATGCCAGGACGAGGGTCACTCTCGGGGGACACCTAGCATAAGAAGATTAGCTGGAAGCCTGGCAAGGAGCCTCAAGCAGAAAAAGCTCAACTTACTATCTCGGTGATCTCACCATGACAACTTGGGCATTCCAATCCGTATTCATCATTGTACCACTCATGATGGCAAGAATAGCAGTACACAACCTCTCGTGGCCCTGAAGCATCCAGATGCCGGTGGCCACCCGGTCCCGGCGACCGATAGTCCTCCATTATGTCTCGAGCTTCTCGAGCCTCTCGAATGCCCTGGAGTGCAGCAAGGGCAGTGAGCCCGAGACTGATTGCCAGTCCAGTCGCTCCAAGCGCTCTGAAAGCCAGGCTGGGCGTAATATTTTGAAAGAAGCTTAAATAAATTCCTAGTATGACTTGTGATGGTTTTGTCAGTTATTCCGCCCTTGTTGCTGGCTATGCTGCGTAGAGCTATAAGCTGGTCAAGTTTGTGGGAAGAACGACGCAATCGGAGACTATGATGTTAGCTGTGGCGACGACCAGTGAATGCATGCCACCTACTAGATCGCAAGCGGGATATCTATTGGCAGATAAGGTTAATAACACAGGTATGGCTTGGTATGGATGAAGCGCATGTGGCAAGGGTGGTTCGCATGTTTTTGGAGAAATTGAGATCTCTGTTGTGCCTGAGGGAGTTTGATACCGTAGACTTGTAGCACTGTCAGGCATCGGCTGCTGCGTAGACTGGTTTCTGAAGCACGACCCCAATATCGTGGAAGGACCCCTGTGAGTCGCTGTCTCACGCAGGAGAGGCGCAGGTGACGTCTACCGGTACTGAAAAAGGAATGAATCACGATGTTTTATTCACGCTAAAAACAAGTTGCAACCACGTCTGTAAGGGTCGCTGATTTCTTCGGGATATGAGTCGTAACTAGACCAAGCGTGACTTCGATAGCATTCCGTCGGGTTCCCGATTAGGCGTTGCGGCGTTAAGGATTAGTTGTTTGGTCAGCTGAGAGCCTCAGGATACAATTCCTGCGTTGACAGAAGCAGAAGCCTTAAAGTTGATTGACAGTTAACTCATTAAATATTTGATTACTCATACGGAGTGGATAAACCAATAAATAGTACACAAATACAGTCGCTCAAAATCTCGTACCAACGTAAAGCGAGGTTCCCATATCCTGACCCAAACCCGTTACCTATTCCTCCTTCCCAAGCTTTTGAAGATCATACCGCCAACGACCCCAGCAGTAATAGCAACTCCGCTCAAAATCGCGACACCCATCAGTCCTTCCTTGGTGACTTTGTCATCGATGAGGCCTCTCAAACTGCCAGCCTGCAGGTTTCCTGGTTCCTTGTCCAAGAGGATGTCACTCAATCGTCGAGCTTCTGCGTAGTTTCCAAGCTTATAGTTGCCTAGCGCCAGATAATATAGGCACTCTCGTCTTCGTTCTGGAGCAGTACGAAATATCTCCGACAGGAGACGCACGCCTTCTTGCTGGTCTTGGCGGGTGTTCGATTTGATAAGGCCCTGGATATCGTTAGAAAAGGTCCAGACAAACGAAGTAGAACCTCAGTACCCAAGCATAGTTAAACTTTGTCTGAACCCCTACATGCTCGCCTTCTTTTTCATACTGTGACCGTAAAACTTGGAGCTCTTCTGGCTTGAGGGGGCTGGTTTGATGTTAGAGCGCGCCGGATTAATGGATGACGACACGACGAAGAGATCATATTCTCCGGCCTAGTCAAATCTCTTATGGACTAACCTCTCTGCATCAGCAGCATCTAAAAAAACACTTCATGTCAGCATTGTAGCTTCGGCGCAAAAATCGTCGCAGGAGGTAATAACCAGCCATGAAGCATGAAGCCTCGGCATCCAGCTGGGATCAATTCATACTCACATGGAAGATTGGAACCCATGATAGCGTCTTCTCTCAGAATACGCGGTTAATATTCGACAAATTCTAAAGGCGAGGAACGTCCACGCACTTGCCTAGAAGTATACTGTGTTGGGCCAGGTAAAATTGAGGTTTGGAAGCAGCTCAGAATGTGATCCCGAAGGATACGTCAGGTGGCGGTGTGTGGCGGTGCTCGTGGCCGATTGTTGCTCCTGGCAACCGATACAGCAACTTCGCGCTCGCAGAGTCGAATGAGTGATTATCTCTACACAGTCAAAATCCGGTCGAAAGCTAACAAACTTAAAAGCATCACAAGTAACTGCATTCCATACACGCAACAATTCTTCACGCTTTATATTAGCTAGTAACAGTGGTTTTTATACGCAGCACTGGAAAATGCTTCTAGACGAGGATCCATCAACGGTAAGACTGTATTGACTGCCACCTTAAACATACCAATTAATGTATCTAGCTCATTCACCACACGATCGGAAACTTCAACATCTTACCCGATAAACTTGCCATATCGCGCATAAATGAGTCTCTATCAACAATTCAACAGGCGCGTGACCTTAGAGTTCGAGAGGCGGAGAGCGCTTTGAAGAGTATGATTCTGCGGTAAACAAATAGAAAACTCGACACTTACAAGTATTGCAGAGCTCTCCAGGACGCTTACGGCATTAAATAACCATCATGCTGAGACGGTGGCATCCCACTCGTCCGCTGCTCATGCTTCCCAAATAGCAACGCTCGATACGCAAAAGTTCCGCATCGCGAAAGCTGCAAGCGACCTCGAAATCGAATCCGAACGTCTATCATCACAACTAGCCGATCTGCAGGCTAAGCTTCAAGAATTAGAGCTACAGGGTATTGATGGTGGAGATGCGACGAGAAGAGCACTTGTAGACGATGAAATAAGCTTGAAATTGATGGTATATCGGAGTCTAGGGATAGAAATTGAGAGGGAGAATGGCGAATACACGAAGGCTATCATTCGAAATGGTAAGAAGGGAGATGTTCACGTCATTAATATGGACAACAAGTTCTCCAAGTTCTTTTACGCGAATTACTTTTGGGAAACTTTGTAGGCTCCCACATGGCCAGAGTTAAGTTAGCCGTGCCGTGCAGCGCATTAAGGACGGAGTTTTGGCGCTCTATTGAGTACTTTGAAGTTTTAGTATGGGCTTCTATCATGACATGAGATACCAAGGAATATTGAATATATGATAAGATCATAATATATTAAAATTGATGAACCAACATTCCAGTTGTTAATCATTACGCCTCGCAGATCCGCTATAAGATTTTTCATTAACGTGAGCCAGTCTCCTTTGACCCCTTTTTAATATTTAATGAAGTGGAACTCTTTGAGCTACCAGATGAAGCAGAGGCGGTTGACATCGCCATTGATGACGTCTTCGGTATTCTATTTGGAACGTGCTGTCCAAAATAGTTATCCCCCATCACCACAGCACCGTAGGCTGGAGGTGTCCGTGCCCGCGAAGTATTCGGTGAATGGCTATAGCTCCTATTATATCTTATCTCCATTGGCATTGTCGGGCCGGTCAATGATCGGTGGTGTCTCCTGCCATGATCTGCTGGAAGCTCGAGGCGAGAATTGATGTTGGTCCAAAGACTCTCGTCTTCTAAGGGATTGTCCGAACGCCAGCCCCCCACACCTTCATAGTCTCTGTCGGGACCAATACTCTGAATCAGAGCAAGATTTGAATCAGATGCCACAGGCGTGAGCGATCCAGCTAAAGAGACATTGCTGCTGGTACTGGATCTCCGCTTTCTCCGGCGACCTGAAGTTGGGGAACTCGAAGTGGGGGTGCTTGGGATTAGAGAATAACGACTCTTTTTGTTGGAGCCAAAATATGACGGGATGATATTCAACGCTAGCTCCGTGTAGATCACGATGACACGAAATGCAAGGATAGTGAATGCGACAGACGTTGTGATGGCTGCAAAGATGGCAAGAGGTACAGCGAATATGAAGATGAAAGGGAGAATTATGCCATGAGACGGGTTGACTAGTGCCATTCTTTCAAGATGCGCAGAAGCTACATCTCAATTTTGACCCGAGAGAGGAAAGGATGCAGGAATAAAAGCTGGGAGAGTGTGAGGGAGGTTTGCTATGTGCAATCACATGCCTCAATCCGGGATTCGAAGAGTTGTGTGGGGTAGATGCACAGACCAGGCGTACCCAGTCTTCGCTAACCCAATGGCTGAACACTGTCTTTAGGTACATAAATACATTAGATTGCGTCAAAACTTGCATCTCAGAAACTTCACCTATTGTTCAGTGGCGAACCGCTTGTTATTGATTTTCTGCATTTTGATATTTAGCGCTTGAAGTCTTCAATTACTTACAACTTGTCTCCCTCACATCATAAAAGTTTACTGGGTGCTCATTTTATCCCGCAAAGTAGTTCTTTATTTCATTATGTCATCTGCACCGGATGGCATATCCGATTCTATTTTCCCCTGGCACCTAGGTGTCTTCGATGCCCACTGCCACCCAACCGATAGTATGGGTGAAGTGCCTTCAATACCTTCCATGAAAGCATGTGGCTTGACTATGATGGCAACACGAGCCCAAGATCAAGAGCTTGTAGCTCAAGTGGCAAGCCAGTTTGGCATCGAAAATCAGCCTAAGCAGGGTGACCTCCCAGGTAGGCAGCGCATCATTCCATGCTTTGGATGGCATCCCTGGTTTTCTCATCAGTTGGTCGATGATATACAAAGTCCGGCTAGCTTTGATGCAACTTCGGAAGAGTTCAGAATCCATCACTATCAATCCGTCTTGACTCCAAGTCCAAAGCCTGAAGATATAAATTTTTTGAAATCTCTTCCACAACCGAGATCTCTTTCAGAATTCCTCGCACACACTAAGAGCTATTTGGAAAAGTATCCGTTTGCCCTAGTGGGTGAAATAGGGCTTGACAAATCATTCCGGCTCCCTTTTGACTGGACGCCAGACCTAGAGGAATCCAGGGACAACTCTCTCACAGCAGGGGGAAGGGAAGGTAGACCGCTTAGCCCATATAAAGTCAATATCGATCACCAAAAGTCCGTTCTCAAAGCTCAGCTTAAACTTGCAGGCGAAATGAATAGAGCAGTGTCCATCCATGGAGTGCAGGCTCATGGAGTTGTCTTCGATACACTGCAAGAAACATGGAAAGGCTACGAAAGACCAGTACTCAGTAAGAAACAGAGGAAAAAGGCAGCAAGTGAACATCTACATAAAGATGATGAAAAGGAGACAAATCCTCCAGAACCCTCACCTAAACCGTTCCCACCACGAATCTGTCTTCACTCGTATTCTGGCCCCCCACAACCGCTGAAGCAGTATTTCAACCCCTCCGTTCCAGCAGACATATTCTTTTCATTCTCATCGGTCATAAACCTGTCAACTGCAGCGAGAACGAAGACCATCGAGGTCGTTAAAATAGTTCCTGATAATTCCATCCTCGTTGAAAGTGATCTTCATATTGCCGGGGATAGGATGGATCAAATGCTAGAGGATATGTCTCGGAAGATATGCGAGATTAAAGGTTGGCCGCTAGAGGCTGGTGTTGCACAACTGGCGCGAAACTGGAATCGCTTTGTGTTTGGTTAATTGCCAAGCTGTATATTATATAATACTTCGGTGTCTTTCAGAAACGTTAGATTCGGTAGGCTATCCGACAGCTTCTTCAGGACTAGAGACAAATCTTTTCTTAGGCCATAATTAGAAAAACTTGGAGTCACTTGCGCAGCTGCCAATGATTCATTCCATGAAGCTTAAATGGGGATTAACTCATAGCCTAACAAAGATTGGCTGTTCGTTATGCGCAACCCTATTGATCAGATCATATGTTTCAATACTCATATTGTTGTCAATACCGTTTCTATATTCACTAGCACTGATATTGTAACATATATTTTGCCTCACCCCCTTCTCCAGCAATATTAAGCATCAATGTCAAGAATCTGCCGGATAGTCTGAATGAACATGGTATCATCTCAATTATTAATCGTTGTACATTGCATTTTATCTCTCCTACAGCTTCAATTGACTGCATTAACCTACTCCCTATTTTGTCACAGCGCCGACTGACGTATCCCATTGGTCATCTACTTGGGTGTTTGACCGTACGGAGAGTGAAATCGACCTGAAGTACGTCAAGTCGTTCAATCTATCTAACAACTTATTTGATTCATCATTCTGTCAAATTGTATCTCCGTTTATACTAGAACAGCTTCGAAACTGCCTATTCATCTTCACGATATTGCAACCAGCCTCTGCGATCACTATCCTTAGCTGAGACGACCTTCTATCTAGTGCACCGTGTAGATTAATAAAGGGTGTCCTATAACATCTCACTGACACAGCTTTAGGAATCCGTCAACATGTCTGCTCTGCTAACAGAAAATGACAAATATGGGTTTTACAAAACTGGTGAGTACTAGTGAATCTGAGTAGACCCTATCTAGGTCTTGTTGTTCTATCTATCATTGCCATTTGCAATACTTATTTGTAACTCTCTCATCACTCCTAGGGGCTGTCTCCTTATCTCTTCTTCTCATCTGTTAGGACGTTTTGTTCTTGTACGGTTTAAAATCTCTTCAGTTCCCTGTCTTCCCAACAGAGAGTTCATTAAGATCCTGAGTATTTCTACAGAGGGCATTTATAGAGGAATGAACCACAGATACTAATATAATGAGCAGCTCGCGAGCAGCTCGAGGCTGCTGAGAAGAGCCGAAGACGCCAGTCGTCAATAGCTGTCCGTGAAATCTCTTATACAGATACTGATGAGGCAGGAAACGATGTTGAAAACAATCTAGAAGGGCAATTGGAGCTAGAGCTTGGTAAAGATGTAGTAAATTGTCCACTGGACGGCGGGCCGAATCGATCTCCTGGAACCGGACCTGCCAATCCTAAGCCCCGAATGGCAAGCTCTGCAATTGATGAGACGATCTCAAACGCGGCATTATACAGCGAAGGGGGTCATCTCCTTGAGCGATATCGACTTCAGGATCTAAACAGATATGCAGAGCATCAGATAAACATGCAATATGCATCACGGTTTAAGAGAAGCCAACGCCAATTAGGGTTTTATAATGGTTCACAGCAACAACGATCTGGGTATGAATCCACACTTGCCTCTGCAAGATTACCACAAGACTCCATTACCAGTTTTCCAACTTTGACAGAGCTCTCAAGATATACGGACACGGAACAATATGGAGGATCTATGTCACTACCAATCGGTATTTCTTGCAATGGAGTTTTGCAGACATCTGCGATGTCTTCAAATGGAGGACAAGATGAGTTTCACAATCATGGCAATCATTTGGACCCGTCGAGGTTCAGCGGAGTTGATGTGCCATGGGGTACGAATAAGGTACCAGACTTGGTCCCGCAGGAAGAGGTATCGAATGCTGCACTACTCAAAAGAGGTCTGAAACGGGGTAGAGGGCCAAGAGTTGTTAAGAGAGGAGCAGGTGCAAATGACCCTGAAAACATAGCGATTGTCAACATGAAGGAAAACGAGGGTTTGACTTTCACCCAAATTGCTGAAATACTAAACAGACGAAGAATTGCGGAGGGGAGACAGCCAAGCCTAACTCAAACTGGAGTGAATGGTAGGTATAACCGTACTGCACCTCTCCTATTTGCCGCCGAAGGCAAAGTATTTATCCCCTTGAGCCAACGTTCCAGAGATAATGATGGAATGGAGAGGTTTAGGCCAATGTGGAATGACGAACTAAACCTTCAACTCGTAATGGCAGTCAAGGAAGCAGAGACCAAAAAATGGGAGATTGTTGCTAGTATCTTTGAAGAAAAGACGGGTATCAAGGTGGACACCAAAACAGCAGCAAAGCAGTACTCCATATTGTGAATAGCTTTTCCACTTGCTATGTACAAGGTATTAAATTTTCGTTCCTCTCTTGCCATTCAAATTTCATCAGCTAATAGTAAAACAGATAGAAAGCTTTTATAGAGCGCCGTGCGTCAAAAATGGCCATCAGCCGAGAGAGAAACTGCTTGGAGATATCTTATTTCTTTGGGTATCAACAGACGCTGGATGAGAGGTATTACAGCGGCATTCTTAGTCTTCTTTATTAAGCCAGGAAAATGACGATAAAAAGAACAATACATGCTTTAACGGTAGTATCAGATAATGAAGCCATGTATTAGCAAGGTTATGGACTAAATCAGACTTTGAATAGCCTATTTACAGAGGATTGTGTCGATCAATAAGTGATGTTCTGAGATAGATAGCACTTACTAGTGCAAAATTGGTTTAGAGTTAAATATCCAGACCTCATGACTTCGCGTCGCGTCCGAAAACCACTCTACGCGACTGCGACACGCTCCAATCAACCTTATCGCATGTGTAACTATATGCTCACATTCCTATCTTCCATAATCACCGCAAGTTGAGAGAGTTACTCTCTTCCGGGAATTAAACTTGTGATTGGCTGCCAATCACCTTTGAAAGGTACGGAGCACAGATTTAATTGACCCGGCCGAAGTTCGTAACTTCGTCGCAAGGGACATCCGCTGCTGTATCGATGCTACGGACTTATGCTGAGAAATAGTTTTATCTTAGGAATGTACACTTGTCTATATCGTACAAGCAGATGTTGATCCCCACCAGAATCTGAGTTCGCTGGCTGTGGGTAATCCGTGTCTAATATTTTCGATCCTCCGGTATCGAGTGTGATTGTGATCCTTGCATCATCTGACTGGTATTTGTTCGCTTTGGAGAGGGCAGTTTCGGAGAATACTAGATATGAGCTCTAAATTGAGTGATGGAGGAACCGATTCTCCAAGTGCTGAGTCGAGGTTGCCTACTAGTGCACCATCTTCGCCACCAGATACAGGTATCGATGATGAACTCGAAGTTGATTTTGCTACTGCGGAAGAAAAGGAGTTGATTGAAGAGGAGAAGCGTGCCCAAATTGCAAATGATAAAGCTGAAGAGAGAAGACGGAAGCTACTCCTCAAAAAACGGAAGGGAATAAAAGAAAGCAAAGAAGAGCGGGAGGCTAAAGCAAGGCAGCTGGAAGATCTGCTGAATAAAAGTGCCGCGTTTTCCGATATCCTCACAAAGAAGACGCAAGTTCTTGGGCGTGTAGGAAGCGGCTTTGATGGCAAGGCGTTGGGTGAGCATGACCTTGAGATGGCGAAACAACCAAAATGTATGGTTGGAGGGAAAATGAGGGATTACCAGCTTGAGGGTCTCACGTGGATGTATGAGATCTGTTCCCAAGGAATGTCTGGAATTCTGGCCGATGAAATGGGTCTGGGAAAAACAATCCAGACCATCTCGTTGATCGCCTTATTAAGAGAAAAGGAAAACTATTTAGGACCCCATCTTATTATTGCTCCCTTGAGCACTTTGTCAAACTGGATCGAAGAATTCCATAAGTGGACGCCTTCGGTTCCTGCCTTGCTATATCATGGAACTCCCACTCACCGGGCAGAATTAAGGAAAACTCGTATGATGAATCACCTGGTTAGCAATCGACCAGATAAACATTTTCCCGTTGTCTGCACAAGTCCTGAAATAATATTGAGAGATCATGCAGATCTTTCAAAGATTAACTGGGAATTTATAATAATAGTAGGTCGGCTCTTTTAACTTCTAAGACAAGTCACTCTGCTTATATCGAACAAGGACGAGGGTCATAGGATGAAAAATTCAGAATCCAAGCTTTTCCGTGAACTACGGCATTTCACATCAGCAACGCGTCTTCTTATTACCGGAACGCCATTGCAAAATAATTTGAAGGAATTATGGTCCCTATTAAACTTTCTTCTTCCGAATATTTTCACAGATTGGGAGTCATTCGAGAGCTGGTTTGATTTCAGCGACCTTCAAGATGAAGAGGGAACAGAAGAATTCCTTGCGGACAAGATGAAACAAGACTTAGTCAAGAAGATCCATCTCATTTTGCAGCCTCTTCTTTTACGTCGGATAAAGGCCGATGTAGAGCATATGCTTCCAAAAAAGCGTGAATATATTTTATTCGCGCCAATGACAAAAGAACAGATCGATTTGTATAATATTATTAACGATAAGACAATTGACACGAGAAAATATTTGGAGGAGAAGGTAGCTGAAAAACTAGTGAGCTACGCAAATATAAAACCGGAAACCGAAATTGCGAAAAAGGTACCGAAATCGAAGCTGAAGGCTAAGCCAGTCTCAGAATCTGGTGTGAAGATTTCTTCAACGAACGTGCCATTAAGGACACGACAAAGTATAAATTCAAAGGCTGAAGCTCCGAAGAATGCCTTTGAGCAAATGATGGGCAGGGGAAGGTCAGCTTCTTCTGACCTGAATGCTAAAGCTGGAGTGAAACGGAAGTCTAAGGAAACTGCAAGCTCTTCTCCAGCTTCCAAATCATCGAAATCGAGTAGACATTCAACACCAAGTGGTATACGCTCACGGAGATCTCTAGCCCGACGGACTTATGAAGAAACCGAGGTATCTGATGAAGATAAACTCAGCGACGATGAATTTGAAGCCAAACTAGCCAGAGAGCTGGTGAATCTCCAGGAGACCAACTCGAAGGGTCTCGGAGCGGAAGAGGAGGAATCAGAAAGCCTGAAGATACTCGACCAAGCAAGTATGTGAATGTTCTCCCTAAGATAGTCTCTGGGTTACTAATACTTTGAAGAGAAAGAAATGTCAAACAAAAAGCTCGGAAATCCAATAATGCAATTGCGGCTCGTGTGCAATTCGCCTCTTAACTTCTATAACCCTTGGTCCTCGAATGCGGAGTTGCCCATAGATGAGTCTGTCATAGCATCTTCAGGAAAGATGCTGCTTCTTGATCGCCTCCTCCCAGCTCTTTTCGCTCGCGGGCATAAAGTCCTCATTTTCTCGCAGTTTAAATCCCAGCTTGATATTCTGGAAGACTATGCCAGTGGTTTACGTAAGTGGGAAGTCTGTCGAATCGATGGAGGAGTGGCGCAGGATAGCCGTCGACAACAAATCAAAGACTTCAATGAGAAGACCAAGTTTAAGTTATTTTTGTTGTCTACTCGTGCTGGTGGGCAAGGTATCAACCTCACCGCAGCAGACACTGTAATTCTCTTCGACAGCGATTGGAACCCACAACAAGATTTGCAAGCTCAGGATCGCGCTCATCGCATAGGCCAAACAAAGCCTGTGGTCATATTTCGGTTTGCAACTAAAGGAACCGTGGAGGAGGAACTTCTGCTCAGCGCGGACGCCAAGAGAAGACTCGAGAAATTGGTGATCAAGAAAGGAGGTTTTAAGACTATGGGCCAAAAGATGGACAGTAATGAGGAGATGACCCCCGAAGCTATCAAAGCGTTGCTTCTGAAAGATGGCGAGGTGTATAAGTATAACGGTAAGGATAAGATATTAAGTGACGAGGACATAGATATCCTTTGTGATAGGAGTGATGAGGCATACACAAGAGCTGAGAGTGGTCTTGGAGATAGAGAGGCATTTAAAGTCATTGAAACAAAGGCTGGTGGTCTAATGACAGGAATGAAAGGCTGAAAATAGATATATCCTGTTAATGTACGTATAACGAATCAATTCACTGTCGTATTATCCTGAACCGTGCATGGACGGTTGGTTCCATAAAGTGAATTTGTAAGACATTCCAGGCTATTACTCCTCCAAAGTCAACACCCAGTGACATCTCACAGAAATACATGTCACATATTATTAATTATCGCTACAAAGTTAAGCTGTAGCACAATGACCTGTAGCCTGAAGCTACCCCTTGTTGTGGCCTTCGTGGTTCTTACAACCTGTACATTCACACATGCACACCCGGTCAAGGACTCAAAGCTTGAAGTAGGAACCGTTAACAGTCGGTCACTGACCTCTGAGTCTAGCTCTGAAAATCTGTATTCTAGAGAAGGGGTACTGTCACCGCCGCCAGAAAGCTATGTGCTTATCACAAAACTTATTTCAAAGACCTGGCTCGTCCAATACCTTCCTTCTGAGCACATTGATAGCATGGATCAGGGGGTCCAAGTACCTTGCAGCTTGCTGAGCTCCCACCAATCCGCCTTGAACACAGTTCCTAAGGGTATTGGAATACGAGATATTTGGAAATTGTTGGAGTGGGTTCTGATCTCCGGTCTTCTCGCCATTGGTGGCTGGCTCTACGGTTACTAAAGGAGATTCAGAACCCATCAAAGATCCATATCCGTCAACAGGACTTTACCGCCACCAACGAATTTCAGTTATTTTAACAAATTTAGTTACGCTCAGTTCTGTGGGGAACCGGACAATTCTTCTTGTGTTGTTTAATTCTTGACACCACGACAATACAGTGGCACTGGTTAATGAAATTAGGCCGCTAATATGCAGAACATATAAGGATTGTACATCATGACTCTCTTATCGGCTAGTCTTCTCCACTTCAATCTCTTGCCGTAGGCGTTCCAACTCTTGCTGACGAGACCTCAAGTGTGCCTCTAAACCATCAACTTGTTCTTTGACAGTGGCAATCTCATCTGAGATACCCTTCAGACCGGCTCCAATTTTAGCCTTGCCATCTCCTTGTTCCAAATCTCGTAATTCTCTCCTCTTGTAGTCCAGGAGCTGTTCTAGTTCTCTCTTCACCAATGCAGGCTTAGTGTCACGTCGCCCTCCGGATCTAGCCGCGGCTGCAGCTTCTACCTTGTCGATCCTAGCATCTAATTCCGCTAGTTGTTTCTTCAGTCGCACTTCCTCCCAATCGTCCGTAGTCTTCGTGGATGAGAAGTCAGTTCCTGTGGGTCGATAACTACTCTTTCCTCCAATTCCCATGCGGCTCAAATATGTATCTCCGAACTTTGCTTTTCGCCCAGTGCTTGTCTCTTCGTTGTCAGGAGTGCCCCATTTCTGAGCTGGAGATGATGTGCGTTGATTATCAACCTGATAATCGATCTGATTTCGCTCGAAGCTCGCCCGAAGGGATGCAGGTATTGTGCGCGGAATACGATACCCTTCGTGGCGATTGTTAAGAATATGCAGGAAAACAAGTGTGGCGTCTTTCCCAATGGATTGTGACGCAGATGGATTTACTAGATTCCACGCTGACCGAATATCTGTGTCTGGAATGTCGAGCGAAGAATACAATGTCTCCAAGCTTTCGACTACACAAAGAAACAAATTAGCTCGTCATCTATGACAAAATGAACCCAACTCACAAGTGATGTCTCCCCGTCTATCCCTATTTGCGGAGTATATCTCCTCATACTTCTCTTTATCCGACGGACTCATGTACCAGTCAAACCCATCTTTCAATCCTGGAGTGTCGTCCTCATCTTCCACTCTCTCAAACTGGGGTTGCCTCCCGGTGAGAGCACGGCTTGCTTGCACCAAATGCGCCTTCGATTCCGGAACCAGCCAGTCTGGAAGCGCTTGAGGTACTTCTGCTAATTCCTAGATAACCCAAGCACGCCGGTCAGTCCAATTGCTCGCCGAGATTACTCCAATTGTAGACACAGAGTGGTGATTTTGACCTACCCCGTTGACTAGATCGAAAATCAATCTCATAGCCACGCAGAACTCCTCGAAATCCAGGTTGCCATCATTATCCACATCCGCCAAATCCCATATCCGCTCGAGCTGGTCGTCGCGCAGTTGACTGTTCTTCAGCACAGGAGCTGCTTGCGCACCTGTAAGAATCTTGCCTCCATTCGATAGAGAGGCGAATATCTCCCAGTATTTCTCGATCTCACTTTGTTCGATGCGTTTACTGGACATGGTGGAAGTAACTGCTAGCGTCCGGCAAATGCGCTGTGAGCCAGGAGAGGGATCTGTGGCCTATTCTTTCCTGATTTCTACCACTGATGCTAGTGTTAATATGAAATTTTCGTAAAGACTGGTCGTCTAATTACCAAGACTGTCGTCGACCTAACCTGGAGCTTCCTGACACTCATCAGCACGGATTACGCGGGCGTCGAAGCTAGGTCTGGGGTCTTGGGGTGCTGTGGCTGGTTGTTTACGCCTTAAAATTAAGGCATGTAATTGTTGCAGGGCTCACTCGTGCTACTCAGGGGAACTTTTAAGATCCACGAGGCACACTTCCATAAATGGTAATTCCCCCATTCATAATGGGACAACAGAGAACCTAATATTTCTCGAATAACGCTTATATCTACACTAATTTCCCGCAGAAGGGTCCTGGATTAGGCATGTCATGTAACTTTCCTGACTCTCATCTTAATGAGAGAACGTATCCAGTCGTGTCAATTATTTCTTCCTTCATGTTCCCTTTTCTCTTAGCATTAGGCTTGCCAATGGGAAGCAATACCATGCAAATTGATACACATGACAAGTTGGCTTAACTTGGCTAGCTTCAGAAAAAGGTTATCTGCAGCACAAAGCTTCCTCTCTGGAAAAGCCCTTTATCCACTAGCCATGTCTTCAAATAGAACCAGCTCTTATCTTTTTCCTGGGTGGTCCATCTAGATGCTCACCTACGACTTGGTCTGTGCTGGCTGTCGCGCTACTAAGTGTATATGGCTCATTTTCTGAATTCTCTCTCTGCTTGACCTTCTTGCTTTCACACAATGAACCGGTAATTCTCGCATTGGAATTGCCATATAACAAATGATTAGAGCTCCCGTAAGGTGAGACATACTCTGTCGACGTCCCCGGTAACTGGGTTACGGAAAATGCAACCTGCGAATTATGAAGGGGAGGTGTGTTTTCCAAGTACCCCCTACCCCTTGAAGAAAATGTGTTCTTGCTTCTGATAGGGAGTCGGCACTGAGGAACGAATGTAGTTTGCGACGAGGCTATTGAGCTAAAGCCGGCATTAGTTTTTGGATGGGTGATCGCTCCATGGTCGGTAGCTACTGTTACAGAACCCTTAGTGAGCGTATCATCAAAAGGTGGAAAATGCTGTGTGTTGGTGATTTCTGTTTTTACATATGGAACAGTAGGAATACAATCCCTAGAGGAACTGCTTTGCTGATTGCCACATTGAAAAGCGACTGAATCCTTGATAGGAGATGTAGGAGGCTTGGGGCTAGTCATACCACCGTTATCAACAGGTGTGGCTCCGTCAACTCTATCAGACGTAGGGCTGTTCACCGATACCGTAGCACAGCTAGATATTTCAGAGGAGCGGCCCCCCCTGAGATCGGAAGACATTAACTTTGTGTGCTCCGTCCAGAATTCTGAATAGCTCCTTGGCAAGGCGTTCTGGTTTTGGACCTGTCTGATACCATTACTGTCAACATAGACAATCCTCTCGAAAGGAGAATCCCCCGTCCAATGGCGATGCTGTTGGCTCCTCCCTATCTGTTGACCAGCAAGATTCTTCACAGGTATAAGCATGCCACCACTGGGTAGGTAGTCTCGCTGAAAAGTTAGGGGACGGCGAATGATTTGCGTTTCTCTCTTCTCAGGCGGTTGAGAAGGTGGTATTCCGTTGGTATATTGAGCTGTATCCATAAACGAATCGTCAGATCTCTTATCCGTGCTCGGTGGAGAAACTATAACTCTCGACGGCGAATGGGAAACCGTTGCAGGTGGGAATTTTTTTGGGCTTCTAGGATTCAACCGCATGAGCACATTTCGTTCAAGCAGAGAACGGTCAGGGTCCGGGTTGCAAGCGACCTGTACAGGATCCTGAAGTGGCGGTACAGCCAAAACAGGGAGCATTCCTTCATTCTTGGCAGCTGATGGAGTAGATTTATCAGAATTCAACTCTAAGTCGGCGGCCGTGAGACAATTTCGGAGGCTGCTAGGGCCAGGCGGGTGATTACTCGGACTTCTTCGAGGTGAGGGGTGCCAAGGTGAAGGCTCTTCATTTCGAGGATCCAAAACGAACCGAACTCGTTTCTGGCCTAGGGATCGATTTTCTATATTTTCCGCGCCACCGGTAGAAGTTGGACAAGTAACGTTTATAGCCGATGGGTAATTGATATCAGGAGACCCGTGCGTTAAGTTCTGGATGCTGTTTCTGTTAATTTGGCTCCCGATTAGTTTCTGTGAAATACCACATTTGTCTGGTTGAGAGGTATCAACACGGATGGTTCTGTCTGCAGTAGTCTCAGGAGATTTGTGGAGTAAAGCTCGAGCTGCATGCTCAACTGCAGGACCACGATGAGAATTTGTTGCAAAAGCCTTTCGTTTGGGACGAATAATGATATTAGCCCGAGTAATTTCGACACCTTCATACATCCAAATACAGCGGATCAATGCGTGAATAAGCCGTGATGGAGATAAGCTATGAGTCTTGATTGGATCAGTCTGATAATAGCAGCTCCGTCGTCTGGACTCCTCTTTGCAATACACGTGGCGTAGAAAAGACACTGCCTTCTTGATGTCACCTTTGCTGATGAACATGGCGGCATGAGTCTCAAAGCCATCAAGTTTGTTCGCAATTGCTGTGTACTCGGTCTTATCGACGGTGTAATCACCTTTCATTAGCAGGTTCAGCTGCGCTTTGTTCACAGCAGCAATCTTAGCATCTTCTTCTCTGTTAAGCTTGGCTTCCCTTTTACTTATATTGACGAGTTCGAGTTTCTCTTGCGGTCCCAGGCATAGATATGAGGAAGCTAATTCGAACGAGATCTTATTTGTAAGCTCTCTCATGATTATTAGTTTCATTCCGTCCGTAAGATCGTCCCAAACTGCCGGTGAGCTGGAGTATCCTGTTTCTGGATCAGTACAATCATATAAACCTGTGGGCTCCTCATCGTCAGAGGTGTCGTCGCTGCTTTGCAATGAAGAAAAACTGTTGATATTCTCTTCCCAAGGATCACCAGGTCCAATAAATTGTGACATATCTTGCTCAAATTTAGCCGCCTCAGCATCGTCTCGCCTTTGTTCTTCGTCCGTCCTCTCGGACGATCTTGTTCCTCTGTTCAAAGGAGGACATTCGTGAGGAAGGACAGTTGGGAAACACGCTTCAGGTAAATTTGGGTTGTAAGGGATCCTCGGATGGATGAATATGGGAGAATGTGATGATGGTGAAGTTGTAGAGACTTCTTCCTCTCTATATCGACCTGGAGGCAGGCGGTTCTTTCTGAGCTCCATGTTCAAATATTGATTCTCAGGTAGTACGCAGTAATAGAATTATGGTTGAACTTCAGGGGAACAAGAACAAGAAAATAAGCACAACCCCATTGTTGAGGGACGTCAGGGGAGGCAGTGGGAACAAATCACTGACCATCAGTGTTAAATTCAACTCTATCTTGCTCAAAGAATCTCTCAGGAGAACATAACGCTGTTGAGTAGCGATAAAGCTCGCTTTGTTAGCGAATCGAACGAAAATAGATGAGAGTGGCACGCTATCAGAAAGAGCATGTATCTCTTCTAAGATTGATGTCTGAATGACTGGTGGGGTATGTGATATGAGTCGTGGAAATGCTTGGGTTCTGTAGTCAGATATGTTCCCCAGGTTCGTTGCAGCTATTATAGGATCAAACACCCCACAAGAAGGTTATTGGGAGACCTCCGCAGATATTTAACTGATGTATTCCTTGAATTACATCCATCAATAAATACTGAACTTCGACTCCAAGTTTTATGTAACATAATAAGAGAATAGAAACGCGAAAACACCCAACCTTTTAAGGGGTATCCAAACGCCTCTCTGCTTTAACCGTAGCAATGCGTCCTTAACCACCTGTAGTCTTTGTAATTTTCACACAAAAGCAATATGTCCTGAACTAGTCAGTCCACAAATCTCTAGGTGTCCGCGTGTACTCTTTAAGTATCTGCATCGTGAAATGGAACGAAGCGAGCACGGCCGCCGAATCTCTCTTCATCATCCGCTTGACCCAGGTCCATCTCAACATCGTCAATGTCTATCTCATTTCTAGCCCTCTTTTCTGTTCCAGTAGCAGTCATTGATCTCGCTGCTACCTCATATGATTCGACTCTCTGGACATCAGCAATCGTTTTTTGGGCTTGTAGAACATCTTGATATGACAGGAGTAGATGTTTCAGACCATCATCATAAGCCACACAAAATCGAATTGACTGGATGAACTGTACGGCAGTGACGAGGCTCAAATCGTACATCTTCATCATATATGCTGCCACAACCGCAGCAGATCGTTCATTCCCGGATTCACAAAAGACCAGGACCTTCCCCATCAGTCGAGTAATATCGGTGATTTCCTCTTCAGCTTCTTGTGCCGCTACCATCCGCTCCTTGTAAACTGAGATGAGGTGTTCATTAATGAGGTTAATCGCACGTGGGAAGGCAGCAATGAGTTCGGGGTTGCCGTTAACATCAATAGAAGCAGCTTTGATTCCCAACTGGCGCGCAATTTTCTCTCCGCTTAGGAGCAAAGCTTGAGCAGTCTTCGTATTCCTTATGACTAGTAACATAGTGACTCCCTTCATTTTCAAAGCTTCGATGTCTCTTGCGGCAGATGCAGGCCCTAGCTCCAGAAAGGATAGTATTGGTTGCGATTCCCGTCTATATTCATATTTCCAGTCGCCAATCCACTTGACCGCTCTTACATGTTGACCTTGCGTGATGGCTCTAAGGATTTCTTCATCGGTATCTACCGGACCAGAACTTTGTCTGACTGGAAGCTTGATTTCGGAACCATCTGGGAAAGGTGGAATGTGGATATGAGGCGGAGAGGGTGCCTGCATAAGATGTCAGAATATATGTATTGCAAAAAGACTGTCGGAGCTGCTGCATTTCGAGTAACTCACACGCCAGCTGTATTCACCCGTTGGTGTGGCACCAGTTTGCTCTGAGGCTCGTTGCATAGTTGCTTCACGTCGGCTAGAGAAGTGCGGATCTGCGAAAGTCGCGTCCAAACGCCCTTCGCGGGAGTCAAATGTATCTGCACTTATTATATCTGGAGTTGATGATTTCTGACGATCCATCTCGATCCCTTGGACGAAGCAATTGTGGTCTAGGACTGTTCAAATTAGGCAGGCCACCTTAAGCAAGGCTTTAAGACGGTGGAGGAGCAGCACGGAAGAGCGGTTGGTTGGTTGCCTTGCAAAGCAGAAACTGCCCGCAACGGCCAGCTTCCGAAGCCAGGCAGATGGCGGGACTGGCTGCTTAAGCTCAGTGAACGAGACATTAGGGTTGCATTATATGGATGGTCTGCTTTCAAGCTTGCAGCCGCGGTTGTGGAGGTTGGAAGAGAACTACGCAGCCTAGATAATAATAATTAGTTACACCTCGGCGGGGTCCGGATCAGCCCCCGCTTACCGATTTCGGATACCCAGCGACGGGAAGCTAAAGCTGCAGGAACCTATGAGTATTTCACCAGATGCACAAAATAGACGCATAGAACCAGCGGGATTTGGAAACATGAGAAGCAACTGAGGCAGAGAATGAATATAATTGATTGCCTAAACTCTAATCTATCTATATCTCTTTTTGTGGCACCCGCCCAGAAGAGGATCTACGACCAGGACTGCCCGCAGTCTTTGTCGACGCTCTTATCGCCCCGTCCGAGTCACCTTCTCCAGGCGTAGAAGGGCGATCGCTATCCATAGAAGAGAGGCTGGTAGCGCTGCTTTCTCGGACCAGAGGTGAAGGTCTGTCGGGAGCTGCCGACTTTGATGCCAGCGGAGCAAGTTTTGGGCTTCGCGCTGATCCAGACCCTGTGTTCCGTCGCCGTCTCTCGGACGCATTAGACGCACTGCTCCCGCGCCTGACGCGCCCCATGACCGCCCCAGTGCCCTCATCTGGTTCTAAGGTAGGAGTGGAGCTTCTCGATGAAGCTCTGGAGTGCGATCCCGAGCGCAAACTTACGCTGCTGCCGCGCCTCGAATCCTTGTCGGAACGAAGATGGCGGTGGTGATGATGGTGATGCGTTCTCTCAATATCTGTGGCATGGGATTTCCCACGGTTCCAGCCGCGCCATCCTGTCCACCATAGCCAGCCTCCTTGCTGCTTTGCGAGCTGTCTATCTCGCTCCTTGATCTTCGCTCGAAGCACCGCGCGGCGCTCGTTCTCTTTCTCCCAGTATTCGGTGCGGTAGACGTCCCAGTTCTCACGGAAGGCGGGTGAGAAAGGCTTTGGAAGTAACAGTAGTTTCACATGATCTCCTCCCGGGGCAAGATCCTCTTCGTACCCCGCCACCCGATCATCTTCATGTACATTCACCAGTGCATGGTGGCTTCCTCCTGTCTTGGTCGCCTTTTCGGATTCGGCCACAAGAGCCGGGTCGACGTACCTATATGAGCTTCCCGTATTATTGGAAAAGACAGCGTATGAGAGGATGAAGGACAAGGTCGAGAGTAATGATTTCCACCATGGCTCTTTCATCACAACCAGCTTGCAGTTGAACTGGCGCAAGCCTCGGTTCGTCGTAACTACCCATCGCCGAGGCCAGCGAATGCCTCGTTCCCAAGTACCTGTTCCCCATACAAGTAATGCCGTCACGATGCCGCCCATAAGACAGACCTTCTCTGTGACTTCGACGACCCAGTAGACTGAGCCTCCGACACCGCTTCCATCCTCTCGGGGTTTGAGGAAGAGCGCATAACCAAAATAAAGGATCCAGAGACCCAGGAGCGTCAGGAAAAAGGTGTGCTGTCGCCGTCGGACGCGGAGCTGCAGCCATTGAGCGCGCAGCGAAGCTTCAAGAATCAAGAGATTCAGATAAATTTGCGGAGGAGACGAGGGAAGAGTGGCCAGGGGATCTTGGATGGACGGCGGCTGGTTGGATTCGGTGGAGGTGACGCCGCTGGTGGGAGGGATAGGGTATACAGCATCAGGAGGGGGAGCTCCCTTGACCAGCTGGTCGAGCTTGGTGGCCATCGTGCTTCACGTTGATGGGGACGGGAGGAGACGGCGCAGGCAGAATAGCATGGCTGCTTTGGGGAGCAAAGTTCTTCTGCGGCTTCACACTGTCACATGTGAAACCCGATCAAAAAAGAACCAGCAAGGGAATCGCAGTAGAGTGATGTTGCAGTATTGGTATCGCTATTCGTGCTGGAAGAGTAAGCACGGCAGTTAAGCGTTTGTGGGTGTGCATCTCTGGGCTAGATTTCAGGATGTTGAGCCACACCGCAAACCTGCTGGTGACGAGATTCGGCAGGCATCGGCGCGGAGACGGACTCGGTGCAGGCTCTCGTATCACGAGCGGTGAGCGAACTCAGTCGGATAGGACGAAGAATTGCAGAATTGGAAAGAGTTGCAGACTACCCTCATGACCAAATCATTCCAGAATTTC
Source organism: Scytalidium sp. 3C (assembly GCA_000743665.3). Lineage (NCBI taxonomy): Eukaryota > Fungi > Ascomycota > Leotiomycetes > Scytalidium > Scytalidium sp. 3C. The sequence goes on along the minus strand of JMRO03000013.1, from coordinate 574,144 downwards.
ATTCAGTCGAGTTGAATCGCGCACGGCAATACATCCAGTTCGATTCCTTACTCGGTACCTACCGCAACGGGTAGCCCACATGCATTTTGTACATACGTGCCGCCCTTGCCACATGCCGCTGTTCTACGAGAGTGCTGGATCTTCAAGATGCGCATCAATAATCGCGATGTTCGAGGCACCGTGGATCATTTATAAGTGGTGTACGGTTAAATCGTGTTCGCCATCCATACAGCAACCGCCGAACAGCATGCTATTCTTACCATTCACCGCGGTCTTGGGCAGTTGTCTCAGGGCCTGGACACTTTGTTGGGAGATCCAGATCAAGTCGTGCAAGTGACTTCGTGCACGTGGGAGGAAAATCCGCCACGAGCTTTGAGCCTACGACATCTGGGCATGGCTGCACGCTGGTCCTTGCGCACCTCTGAAGCGTCGAGATTGGCAGCTGTGGCCGTTTGAGTCCTGAGTCTGATTCTTTATATGCACCTGATAGCGCGCGCAATCATCCGCTCTTAGCATTAAATTTAGCCCTCAATCGCTCTTCGTTTTCTGAAAGGATATAAAACAGGAGACATTTCGGGCCACGCAAGACTGCTTCTTTCTGCTTCTCACGAAACCCCTTCGTCAGCCAGGCTGCCATCTTAAGGACGCGGCCGCACCCTCCGCGGTCTTAGGTTCGTCCGGTAACTCCGACACCTGCATCATCCTCAACCTTTCCCCGATATATGTGAGAGGCAACCTCTAAAAGGTCGCCTCTCACCCCTCAAGTCTTTCAAGTTGTCTTCCAACGCGGTGCTGTCACCGCTCCTGGTGCGAACCGTTCCATCAGACGTTTTTGCGGGACAGCGATCCGCCATTCCCCGCATCCGCCATATATCGGTACGCCGCAATCGACCCGACAGCTCTAGCTACGCGACCATGGCTTCCCCTGCCGAATCTGCTCCTCGATCACAGCAACCTATGCTGGCATCCCAGCGCGGTGAGACTGCTCGTAGATCGACCCTCTTCCCCTTGGGCTACAAGGCCGCTGCCAGCCAGTGGTGGGCCAACATTTCTCCAGCTGTGGCGGAACATACTGTGCTCTCCTTCATTCCTTACCTCCAAAAACCACCAACCCATACGCAAACTTCTTCAGCTCCGTCTTCAAGATGTGGCTCGTCTGTCAAGGTAAACGAAACTGCGGTGGTGGATGAGTCCTTAACCCGGACGAGTTCAATTGAAGATCCATACGGTCCGCGAATATGGCGCTCCACCATGGTGAAGCTGAGTGGCAAGAACCGAGCCCTGAATGAGTTTTCCGTGGAGCGAGTAGGTGAGCCGGTGGAAGAAAACCTAGTCATGCTGCATGGGTACGGTGCGGGCCTAGGCTTCTTCTACAGGAATTTCGAAGGCCTCAGCAGAGTCAAGGGTTGGAAGCTGTATGCGCTGGACATGCTAGGCATGGGCAGAAGCACGCGGACACCATTCCGCATCCATGCTAAGGACCAACAAGGCAAGATCACGGAGGCCGAGAACTGGTTTATCGATGCGCTGGAGGAATGGCGAATCCAGAGAAAGATTGAGAAATTCACACTATTGGGCCATAGCATGGGAGGTTATATGGCAGTAGCATACGCCCTTAAGTACCCGGGCCGCCTCAACAAGCTCATTTTGGCCTCTCCAGTTGGCATCCCCGAGGACCCTTACGCCATGCGAGCCGACCTGCCTGAACCAGAAGAATCAACACTGGCTAACGAATTCACGCAAGACGCAGAGGAGGATATTGTCAGTAACCCTACAAACGGCGACAACAACAACTTCATGAATGCTCGCACCAAAGCGGAAAGTAAACCTGAGCCCTCTCGACGGCCTATTTCTAAATGGATCAGCTACCTGTGGGACGCTAACATCTCCCCCTTCAGCCTCGTCCGCTGGTCTGGACCGCTCGGGCCCCGTTTCACTTCCGGCTGGACTTCGCGACGATTCTCCCACCTCCCCCATGCCGAGGCTCAGGCACTGCACGACTATGCCTATTCTCTCTTCCGCCAACGGGGTAGTGGTGAGTATGCCTTGGCCTATATCCTTGCTCCCGGAGCATTTGCCCGTAGCCCTCTCCTGCGACGAATCCAGGGGGTCGGGAGAGGAGCGCTCCCTACACCCACAAGCACTGGTCTTACCAAGGAGACCGGTATCCCTGTGGTGCTCATGTATGGTGAGAACGACTGGATGGATGTGGCTGGTGGGTTTGCTGCAGAACAGAAAATCAAGGATGAGAGAGCCAAGGCACTGGCAACTGCCACTCCCCAGGAAAAAGAGGAGGAAAATGGAAGTGCCAGGGTTGTTATCATTAATAAAGCGGGCCATCATCTCTACCTTGAGGGCTGGGAACAGTTCAACGATGTTGTGAGACGAGAGATGGAGGAGACGGCAAGGTATAACAAGAAAAAGGCCAATACTTCTTCTCGGTGATAAATTCGTGGCTGTATCACAGCTTTTAGCCTTCATATTTGATTTCCTGGAGTTGGGACGGTCTTTTTGACATACAGTGGGCGTTTAAATTTTTGGAGGGAGAGACCCCAACTTGCTTGGAAGCGAGAGCTTTTTTTTACTTTTCAAATAGATAGATATTCGGGGACTGGCTTCTCACGGAGCTGGAGCGAGTGTCTACTTCGACATCGGTCATACAAGCAAACAAACAGGGGAAGCAGATTTTATTGTTTCAAGGAAGGGAGAGATCTTACGGATGTCACCTTTCTTCTCCTTGTTCTTTTGGCGGAGGAAAAAAATACCTACACACGGGATAGCATCAGCATAGCATAGCATATAGACATCCAAGATTTACATTTATCATCCATTTACCAGTTATCTTTAGTGTTGTTAGCTTCATTCCGATGTCTTTGACTTTGCACTCTCAAGACTGTTGCATCATGATCTGCGAATGTAGCATGGCCCGGACACTGGCAAGTGTAACAGCAGGAAGAGGCAACATACATCACAGATCCTGCAGAGGACCGAATAGGTATTCGGTTACCAACTGATGCAAGGTCTATCTGCCAGCCAGCTATGGGCAACCATGGCCACAACTACCGTCCCTCTTCGGCTTGTGTGCAAACAACGAGCTTCCCCTTGGCAGAATTTTCAAGTATCAAAGCCATGTGTCACTCTCAGAGGCACCAGGAGCAAGAGGTATATTGGCAGGTCATTTCCAAGCGGCTTTGATTACACTATTGGGATAAGGTGGCTGGCACGGCTAGCTAGTTGCAGCAAACACCCAGGAGCACACCCCAACTCCGATCTCGCATTACAATCATCGTCATCCATTCAAGAGACGGGCTAGATATCACACAACAAAATAGATTCTCGAGCGAATGAGCCGTTTATGGCAATCTCTGGCTAGGAATCTGCCATGGTAAGAGCCAGAGAGCACAAGGTGGTCCAACAGATCCACGGGAATAAGCAGGAATTAGCTGTGTGAACGAAAAAGGCTCAGGTAGTCCTTTCGAGTCAAAGATAGGTAATTACCATAGTTCGGCAAATGTTCCAGAATGAAACAGGAGAGTTCTCACGGGGCCGAGCCAGTCATTCCGGCAATTAGACATACGGTAGATGCAGGAGAGCAGCGCCAAAGCTGGCAGTAGCCATCTCCAGCCATCGATAACATATGTTGGTGGAACAAGCGTCATTCTCCGTACGAGGGGATGAACCTCCCTCGGTTCCTGACCGAGAGACACTTGGCTACGCGAGCTTCTGGGTGACCTTGGCAGAGGGGCAGCGACTACCGTAGGCGCTACTGACCGGTTGCCATTCCGAGCCAATGCTGGGAGAAAGCCCCGTGGATCTACCGGTAGGCACCCAACAGTACAGCTGCTGGCTCCCATCTGGGTGACATTAATCGCCCCCCATTCGTCGATGCAGCACCATCCAGGGGAAACATCCCAAATGCAGCGGCAGCTGGATGCCAGTCTGCCACATGGTCCTACTGCCTCGGCGTCCAGCAGAATCCAGGTACGAGAGACAGGAATATGACGACAATCTCTCTGACCTACGATTTCCGTGCCAACGGGCCACCGGTTCTCGTTAATGCACTCGACTTGATTTACTTCCAGCCTGTTGAGGGAGCGAAGATCCAGATCAACGGGGTCCAGGCTCTGCTCCTTCATTATTGGCCTCCGTGCATGTCCTCACTATTATCTCACCTGGAGATGCATTAGTGACACGGCTTAAGTTAAGGTAGTGACGGTCAGTACCTTAAAAGTGCTCGTCATGTACCCGCACGGTTGTCCGATTCCTTCCCCGGGTGCGAACACGGCAAGGCAATTAATATGAGAGATCAAGGATCGATCGATGCTCGAGTCCCAGGCGCCCGGGGGATACGACGCAGTGCAACCGCAGCCCGTGTCTGGGGAAGCTCCTCCGTACCGTGGTACCTGTAGCGCCCTGCGAGTCACGCTTGCCTCCACCAGCCGAGCATCCGTCGGTACCCCCAGATCCACTGAGCGAGCCCTGTGGGTCTTGCGAGTACCGTACTGTACCGTAAGCTGCCCAAAGCCACACAGTACTACCACCTTCGATCGAGAGCTTCTGCCCAGCCAAATCTCATCCCTCGCCATTTGTTGAAAATAATCACCGATCGATTCTCCAACACTGCATGTTTAAGGACAGAGTCTGTGCTGTGGGGGAGCAGAAGAGGTCGCTTGGGTAGCTGCTCCTCCGTGTGCCATACCGGCCCTTCCTCGCACCGCATGCAGTAGCTGTTGTTGCTTGGAAATGGTTCCGCCAACCGCAACAAGCCCCGGTAGCACAGAGCTAGGCCCTCGACCACGTTCGGAAACCAGCCCCGAGTCGGAGCAGTCGTAGACTCGATGCCCATCTTGGGTCTCGTTGGCTGCAGGATGGACACTATTAGCCGTTTGATGAAGAGCCGCCAACTCAGGTTCCCCCTAAAGAGACTCTCAAGTCTCACACGCAAGACCTACCAATATGAAAGCACCACGAGGGAGACCCTGGGCGGGATTTCACCGTGTCTGCATCTCTCTAATCACGGACCCTCGGGTCTTCTTTTCCTCTCGAAAGGAGGTTAGTGCTGCATGGAAGATGGCTGCAAAAGAATCGCTAGCCCGTCTTCCTTTCCGGGGAACGGGAGGACTTCCAACGCCCCCATCGCCCCGGGAGGCAGCGCGAACGAACGATCTAGCTCAGCCACGGGCCAGATACGGTATGTATTCCCCGGTACCGTGGGCAGTACAAGTATCGGTGGGTTCCACCCTGGGTGGATCTTTCTCTTGAGCAACCCCAGATCCCAGAATATTATCTATCACATTCAGAGTTTCACCGGAGTTGTCTCCTCTCGTGAGAGGGACGACCTCGAAGCTGGAGCCCTCACGGCTCTGAAGAGCTGCTCAAGATGGAGCATGCTTCGATTGATCATGTCCACATTGACAAGTCCCGGCAACATGCCATGGTCGTCGTGTCTGTCGTGGCCACGGCGTTGGGAGGTAAGATGCTCTATAGCACGCCGCTGCGTTGAATGATCAGCTCCTGAGAGTGCTCTAGGCATTGCTATGTTCCTGCGTGCTCTAAGTCGATGTGTTATCGTCAGGTATATGGGCTGGGATGACTGGTTCATGGCATTAGGCATGGTAAGCCTCTTTACATCCTCCTACCCAACTAGCTAATCATGTTTGTATGATTGAGCACCAAGGCTGATCTGATCTGCTTGTGATAGTTTCTAACTTTTGGGTACCTCTTTGAGATCTTGTATTCGTTACGGTTTGGGCTAGGTCTTCAGGATAAAGACATCAATCCTACGTACCTTGATTCCATCCTAAAGGTGGGTGCCTTAAGCATTCTGTCGCAGAAGCCCCCTTATTCCGTATAAAACATGCTGATACTTAACCAGATGGTTCTGGCCATTCAACTGACATACAACATGACTGTCGTCGTCATCAAAACGTCCATTCTTTGTTTCTATCTAAGACTTGGTGGGCTCTTTGCATCCCTCTTATCGTAGATAAGCAGCGAAAGTTAACCAAAATACTAGTCTCCCTAGAGGGATACTTCCGAACCTGCGTTATAGCCACTATCTACCTCCTAGCTGCTTCCCTTATCCAAGCTCAAATAGTCACACTCGTTCAATGCACCCCCTTTCATAAAATTTGGGACGCCACTGGGACCGTGGAAGGGAAGTGCATCAACACGACCGCATACTTCTATTGTAGGCCTCCCGTCTGCTCCCTACAGCTCCCAACCTGTGCCGTTTTATTTACCTAGTCCTAACCAAACCTACAGTCCTAGCCGTTTTCAACGTTGTCATGGATATCTGGATCTTAGTCCTGCCAATCAAGACGATATCGACTATTAGACGGCCAAGAAGAGAGAAGTTGATTTTGTACGCCGTCTTTGGTGCTGGTGCTTTTTCCTGTGTATCCGGGTAAGTTGAAGTGTCGAAGCTAGCAGGAGAAAGTCAGTTACCCCTCTGACGCTGTAAAATATAGCATCGTCCGTCTTTATACTGTCGGCAAATTCACCCGCTCCAGTGACCCCTTTTATGACGCTGTTCCCATCAACATCTGGTCCATGGTTGAGGTCAACGTTGCAATTGTCTGCGCCTCCGTCCCGGCCATGAAGCCCCTCTGTTCGACAGGCGGGAAGAACTCCAGGGCTACCCGCTCGAGATCGACACCCTTTTCTCAACGTTACCACACGCACGGCAATATCATTCCGCTTGGCAGCACCGAGCCACGGCCGCAGCTCGGCGACATGGCAGACGCGCATGGCTACACGATCGAGGCGAAAGGACGAACGGGGAGCCAGGAGCGGATTGTGGAGTCCGGCATTGAGTACGAACGGGAGTTTACCGTTCAGGAGCATTATATCGAGTTGNGCCCCTGCACAGCGAAAGAGAGAAGAGACGCCAAGCGATGCATTCTAGTCGAGAAGTCTCATTGTGTCTACCATTTTGCATAATTATTATTTGGCCCGCGCTTCTTTGTTCAGAAAATACCTTGGTAGCGTCTTTTTTATCAATATGTGGGACAATTATTTGACTACGGGTTGGAAGTTACATGGTACTCTAAAATTGGGTAGGGACTGGTTTCGTATCCACGGTATGCGTCGGTTTTAGGGTATGGTATATGGGATAATTTTGCAGGGCAAAATGGACTGGCTTTATGGTTCTAGTCGGGAACTCAACGTCTGATTTCGCATCTTTTCTTTAACTGTAAATAGATAGCCCTGGTATTTTACGTACGGGCACTCAGGTATGATTTTTAAAATCTATGAACAAACTTTCTACAAACTCCTGTATGGTGAACCGAAGAAATTTTTCTCACCAGTGGAATAAAGTCCACTCCACAGTAGACGCACAGCGCGGGTGATTATGATTGTAAGGACGAGACAGAGAAGAGCTCCTGTCCTTATAGTAGTACTATTGTATGGAGCAGGGCGGTTGACCAGGCCGCAAAAAGAAAATGCCACCAGGGATCGGATCGCTGCGTTCAGGGTCTAGTAGATCCCTCTCCCGGGTGTAACAACCCAAGATCCGACAGGTCGTTTTTTTTCCCTAGTCGTTGTCAAATGCTTTCTCCTCCTTTTCCCCAGTGGCCAAAGCGGGTTTCTGCTGAGGAATCGTGGTGATAAGTGATGTGAAGCTGGAATGTCACATTCTCTAAGCTTAAGATATTCTTTATAGATTCTTTGTCAATAATCCATGCTCACGACCGCCAACCTGTTCCTGCCTTATCATTGTTTTATTATATCGTACTTTAGACCCACCTATTTGCAAAAGTTCTGGCTCTATCATTCGAAAGCGAGTACCCGCCCCCCTAAAGCGCTTTTGGTATGTGTTCATTCAGTATGCGAGGAGACTCGGCTGCTAGAGCTCGACCAACTGCCGAAGCAGCCAGCGACCGCTTGGCCTTTTTAACCCCGAAGAGCTCCTTTCTTTGCCGCCCTCGGCCCCATGGGATTATTGGCCTCCTGATACAAGGACTTAAAATAGCATTCAGCTGATTTGCTCATGTTACGATTATTCCGTTCTCGCATTGTTTTGGAAACCTCGGCGGACGCGGCTGGGCGGGCACCATCTGGGGGATTTTCCTAGCCACGAACAGGTTACTTAGTGGAGAAATCAGCGGAGTGCACTTTTATGTCCGGCGCCGCCGGGCGCCAATCCCCATGGGGTCGCGAAGTTGAGTGCTGACGTCCGCTACCCGTTATCACGCTGGAGGTTGTTGCTGGAGAGGTGCACGCACCATAAGAGGAATGAATGCTAAGTTGTCTGGGGAGGTGCTGTATAGCTTCTGGTTCTGTACTTAGATGCATATATACGGGACATGGGAGAAACGTGAGGTGTTGGTTTTCTAGACCGGTAGTTGGGCTAAGCTTTTGTCGTTAATGCTCGCTCAAATCATAGGCCACGGGAACAGCCAACACTACTGCCGAACATTGCTGTGACAGCTGCCGCGGCTCCCCCCTCTATCCTAGGTTTTGCCTAACAACAGCACGGCCTCTTAACTTTGAATTGCTCCGTCGCTCGGTAACTGTTGTTCCAATTCTTCGGCAGTGTCTCCGTATGGAGCATATGAGTGTGAGCTCGAATTACCGGGGTCATTAACTGCATTTCCAAGCTGCAGTCACAGGCCTCTGGCACTTGTAAGCAAAAAGCCTCCTGGGTTCAAACCGAGATGACTAGGGGGAAGGGCGCAAGGAAAACGTGGTTAGGGTGTCCCGTGGGTTTGGAAAATATGGGGTCGAGACTCTGACTTCGGCATTTCTGTTGGTTGTTCTACAATTATCCCATTTTGGACAGGTCATTCCCATCATCTTGGTTATGTATGCGTCTCTAACTCCTCGAGCGCCATCGAATGGAAGGGTGTGCGTTTAAGGCCCCTGGGGAGTTTCTGGGGTTCGGGGTAGCCCCAAGATGAAGAATGATCGTTCCGTTCGATCAATTGAATACATTGGAGTTTGTGGGTCTGAGTATCCGAAAGGAGCAACTAGGGAAATCCCCACCTGCCGCGGGGCGAACCTGGAGAGTAGCTAGCTTCTCCAGTGGATGGGCAAGAGCTTACAGTACGTGGATGCTGGATAACATTTATATCATACATGTAACTATCTTCTTGCAAAACTCTGTCGTATGAATGTGCAACAAAGGCTTGTACTCCGGTTGTCAGTGAGCTTTGTATTACGTGAAGTGATACGGCCAGACGGATTTAATCGTGGCCCAGAGCTTCAAATTGTTGGTTGCTATAACGACGAAGTCGCACTCTAAGCAGTATTAATACCAGCTTTGGTCCTTCGCAACTGTCGATCTTAATCCAGAGTCCTTCGTGGTCCAGTCAAAATGGAGAAGAACGAGAAGACAGATGATATCCAACCTACGGTGCAGCAGGAGAACATCGAAGAAGCTGCAGAAACTACCGAAACCCCAGCTCCTGTACACAAAACCATCGACCCAGCCCTAGACGATGATTATCACATCAACTTGAGCTGGAGATCATGGGTAGTTGTCTTTGTCACCTGTTTCGCGTGAGTCAAAGTCTCCTCTCCTCTTTTACCGTTATAGGCCAGCGGTGTTCTGACGAGTGTAACGACGCTCTGCCATTGGGGATGTCGTGGTTCATCCTACTTGAAACGTGATCTTATAGCTTTCTCAACACGTGCAATGCTCTCGTGCTAACAAATTTGCGGACAGCATTATGGCCCAGGTGTTTGTAGTCACTGCTGCTGGTAGTGTTATTGCATTTATCATTCGCGATCTCGGTGACCCTTCACTTGCGGGATGGATTATTCAGGTACGTTGAATCTGTATTTATCCCCGGGATGATTATTCGGAGTGTCTAACGCCTTCCAGGGACCTCTCCTCATGCAATCTGTGCTCTCTCCAATTGTGGGTCGTCTGTCTGATGTCCTCGACCGAAAATATATCGCCTCGATCCCGCCTCTCATCGCGTTTGTCGGCGCTGTCATCTCAGCTCGGGCTGAGAGTATGAAGACGTTGATTGGCGGTGGCATATTGATCGGAACAACTCTCAGCACAATTGCTATCGTCCAGGCCGTTCCATCCGAGATCTTACCTATGAAGTACCGTGCTTTGGCAAACGGGTTCGCTTTCCTTGGTGGTGCCGTAGGTGGACTGTGAGTTGTTGCCCCAGATTCCTTGAGACTATAATTTAGTATCAACATAAGCTTACATGACTCCAAGTGTGGGTGCTCTTGGTGCGGGTGGAGTTACCAACAGCAACCCCGGAGGCTGGCGTGATATCTTCTGGATGCAAGCGGCCTTCCACCTTGCCTCGTCAGTCGGTCTGCTGGTCTTCTACTGGCCTAAACGACACCCTGATTATCCAAAGATGAGCTTCAAGGAAATTTTGTGGGCAATTGACCCAATTGGCTCATTGATTTTTGTCAGCTCTGCAACTTTGTTGCTTCTGGCCCTAGATTGGGCCGGAGGTGCGTACCCGTGGCATGATGTCCATGTTGCGGCGCCTTTGGGTATTGGTTGTGGCCTTCTTGTGCTATTTTGTCTATACGAATGGAAAGGTCGCTCGGACGGGCTTGTGGCGCACGTCTTCTTCGAAAGGGGTCCAAATTTCATGTTATCTGTGTTCGCATTTGCTGTTGAGGGGTAAGACACAGTTGCCAGAACTCCCTTCGAAACGCACTCGCTAACATCGCTTCTATAGATGGATTTTCTATTCCGCCGTTAATTCGGTCACTCCTCAAATTGTCCTTAACCTTGGTTTCCAGGAGAACGCTTGGAAGATTTCACTGAGGCAACTCAGCTATAACCTCCCGGCGCTATTCGCGTCAATTCCCATTACCTTGTACTCAACCAAGTATAAGGATCTAAAATCACCGCTGATTCTCACTTTCATCCTCTTCTTGGTGGTTTGCATCTGCTATGCCACAATCACACCGAATATGAGCCACGCACAAATCGGCTATAATGTCATCTCCGGCGTTGGACAATCTGGTCCCCTTACTCTGCTCGTAGCTGCTGTGCAGTTCACCGCACCTCACGAATTCCTCTCGTGTGCTACTGGACTCGCCTTTTCCGCTCGAGCCATTGGCGGCGCATTCGGATCTGCAGTCTTGGATGCTATAATCAACGGCAAACTGGGATCCACGCTCAACCAAGATATCACAAAGGCGGCCACTGGGGCAGGGCTACCGTCCAGCTCTGTTGAGGCGCTTCTGACTGCGCTCTCATCGGGAAGTGCGACTGCCCTCGCTGCCGTCCCCGGGATCAATAACGACATCATCGCAGCTGCCGAAAACGCGAGTCACTGGGCGTATGCACATGCATACCGACTGGCATGGTCCAGTATTATCCCCTTCGTCGTTTTGGCGCTGGTAGCCGTGGCTTGCTTGAGAGGGGTGCGCGAGCTCATGACAGAGAGGGTGGAAGCCACTGTCGAGCATGTCCCAGTGTTGGAGAAAGAGGTTGCATAAACAGTGCACTTTTTTATCTTGTTTCTCCTGATCTCTATCATTCTTTTTCAATTCTTGCAAAGAGATTGTCTAAAGAGACAAAACTGAGGAAGAGAAATGAAAGTGAAGACAAGAGAAAAGAGACTTGACCTTAATGTACAATAATTGACCTTGTTTTGCTTGCAGATGTGCTCTTGCCAAACATGCCATGATGACAATTTATGAACTTCACCTTGCATCAGGTCGAGACCAACATAATTACCGTTAGTTTTATTGTGGCTTGAGAACGAAGTGACTGACGTCGCCAGCCCACGCTCTTCTATGTTCTTGAAGACTACCCACAAGATCCATAATAGCAAGCCTAGCTCCAACCTTGTTCCATGGGTTATCATTTTCCTTGGCTGAGGACCGAACACCGAACGCCGAAAACAGGGATCATTGCATCTAACAGTACAGAGTCCCTGGGCAAAGCTTCATGGTTAAGCTCACTAAGCGGCCGCACTGTCGTAATCATCTGCCGTAATTTCAGCGTTCACGAGGGATATTCAGTCGCCGCTTACTAAGAGCTCTCAGCGTCGTGCAGCTATCAAATGCGTCACAAGCAACCTTGGGGTATCGCGGGGAGAACGGGGACTAAGAGCGATTTTGTAATGCAGACGTTGGGTCATTAATTAGGGACAGATAGCGAAATCTCAGCCTTCGTGAAAGAGAGACGTAGGAGATTTTTGCGCTTTCCCAGCCTTGCTGACATAACCTGCACGCGAATAGTTCTGGTATTAACTACACAGTAGCTTTTGATGGCATGTAACAATACTTCTGTATGGAATCGTTCAAGTACCATACTAGGAATAAAGAACTTACTACTGTATTCACAACGTACCCATTACCCTACTGACTCCCCAGTACGGGTGTCATTTGTACGATCGGCACGGGGTGCGTTGAGGAATCCCGGGTTCATAAAAGAAGCCTAATTAATGGCGACCGGAAGAGCGAACCTCCGAGAGCGAACCGTCCAATGAGAGCCTGTTTCGAGCTTGGACTATCGCAAAATACAGAGCCTCGCCCCATGGAAAGCCTTCATCGTTTTCTTTTTTAAGTTTGGTAACCCTCAGTTCGGGAATAGTGATGTAGCGGATGCATTATCCCACCCGCGTCTAAGCCAAACAAGGAGTAACCTCGCGACAGAGCCCACTCTGTATTACACCACAGCCGTGGGGCCATTGGTTTGGCATCTTTTCAAATCATAAGTAGTCCTCATCAATCTTGCTTGACAATGCTGACTTATTGTCTCTACTGAGGTGGCAAGCCAGGGCTCTGACGAGGTGAATACGCGTTGCCTTCGATACGCTTCCCAGTGCGCAGCGAGTTTGTACAGTGGACCACTAGGCACTTAGAATTTTCAGATATTCTCCGAGCTAGACTAATCACTTTGAGGTCAGCTTGCACAGTGACACTCGGGCGTCCAGTAAAAGCCGTCCCCCGCCTCTTATAGTTGTATTACTTAAGCTGAAAAAGCAGATTTGAGAGCAGATTGACCTGCTTAGGAGACATTAGTAATGACATGCGACGACTCTCAGCCTGTTGTCTGTGCGTTTCCACGCCCAGGGTAGCTGTGAGATGGCGCGACTATTTTATCGAAGCCTCGCCAATAATGCATCCCATAGATATAAGATCACAGCACCAACATAGCTAGATTTCCATTGTCGTTATATACGGGCATCTATTCAATCGCCTGCCAATTTCTTTCTTGCCGTCAACCAATATAATACTCCAGCGCTTCTCAACTTCAGTTTCATTTGCCTAAATTCATTCATACAATTTCCAGCAAAAATGACTAAGACCGTTGTGATTCTTGGGGCGTCTCATGTGGGACTCGTCATTGCTCACAAGTAAGTTCTCCTCTTGGGAGCTTATGGGCACACCAAAAAAGAGCATCTTGAATTTTAAGAAGCCGTTTCTTCAAAGCGTCGGCTCTAACCAATCGCAGGCTCCTGAAAACTACTCAAAAGGAAGTCAAGGACTTGAAAGTTGTGCTCGTGAGCAACACCTCACATGCGTATTGGAACATTGCCAGTGTCCGAGGTTCGTCAATGCTTTGTGGAGACTCACTCAAAAATTTATTTTGGCCATTAACTCTGACCAACTATCCAGCTATCGTTCCTGGTCAAATTTCGGATGACAAAGTATGCTGTTCAATTTGGTTCTTCCTATCCATGAATTCAGATGTTTGATCGCTGACACGATTTGTCTTCTTTGTAGCTCTTCCAGCCAATCGAGCCCCATTTCAAGAAATACCCATCTGGATCTTTTGAATTTGTCCTCGGAACGGCAACCTCCCTTGACACCACCTCCAAGGTTGTCCAGGTCACTACAGCAACCGGCGAGAGAAACCAGCCATATGATATTCTAGTGTTGGCAACTGGCAGTTCTGCTGTTGGTGAGGTCCCATGGAAAGCTGTTGGTGATGTGGAGGAGACCAAACAGGTGCTCCACAAAATCCAGGAGCAGGTAAAGTCTGCCAAATCCATCGCAATTGGTGGTGGTGGAGCTACTGGCTGTGAGGTTGCTGGCGAACTCACCTCCGAGTATGGAAGGAGCAAAGAGGTTACTTTGGTAAGTCTAGCCTTCGGAATATGGCGTCGATTAGGGGCGGGGGCATCCCTGGAGTCCCTTGCTGAAACTATTGTTTTTGGGCTTGAACTGACCGCGACTGTAGATCACTGCTGGTGAATTTCTTCTGTCGGGTGCCGTCCAGAAGAGCGTGGGAGACGGAGCCGAAAAGATACTTACGAAGCAGGGTGTCGAGGTTGTCAAGTCAACAAAGATTGTCTCCGCCACTGTGCTCTCCAACGGGAAAACTGAGCTCAGTCTCTCTAACAACACCACTTTGACTGTGGACCTTTATCTTCCCACCGTGGGTCTCGTCCCTAACTCATCCTATGTCCCTGCCAGCCTGCGTAACGAGAGGGGTTTCGTCAAGGTCGACAACAATTTACGCGTCAAGGATGTGAAGGACGTTTGGGCTGCTGGAGATATTGCCGATATCCAACGACCCCAGCTTGTTAACGCCATGGCACAAATCCCTGTTCTTGTGAAGAATCTTGACGCTGTGCTCAAGGGCAAGGCCGTTTCACCTTATAAGCCGGGAACAGCAGCACTGGCTGTCACTCTCGGCCGAAGCAAGGCGACCGGTGTTATGGGATCGTTCAAGCTGCCTGGCTTTATGATTCACTATATGAGTAAGTTTTACCAGCTCTCCCTTTTCTATCCTCGCTACTTGGTGCATGCTCTTTTTCCGACCTGCATATTGGATGGATAATCTGTTTATCCCTCAAAATAATGCTAACAATGCTGTGTTATGTAGAGGGCCGAACTCTGTTCACTGAGAATCTCCCTCCATTGGTCTCTGGCTCCGCCGCATAGATATTGTGAGGCAAGATTCAGTTTAAGTTGATTTCAAAAAGGATATACCTATGGTTGCTGTGATGGAAGAGCTGAAGTGTTCCCGAACGGCTCTCAAATGCTGCTGATACCCTGATTTTGTTTGTTGCGTTGCATTGCATTCCGATCGTCTTCACTAGACATAATATCTCTTTATTTTAGCTTGCTTGGTTGCCATTGAGTGATATAGTAAAACTCTTGTCCCCAAGCAGTCTTAAATATACTTCGTTAAAAAATTCACGTGCAATGTTATCCCATCCATAGCGGAAGAGGAAGCTATGCATGCTGTATTTTCAGGCCAAGGGGGATCTTCCACCAAAGACCGAAACAGGGACGTCTATCTCGAGCAAAGATCATCCAATCTCTTCGGCAAGTTTATTTCTAATGTATTTCTGAGAGATAGAAGATTAAAGGCCTTTGAAGATATAATAGGCGAGATCCTAACTGTGCCCCGGATTTGACTGTCTCTGATCCGTGGTAGTTAATTCACTTGTAAATCGATACACTCAAGACAGCCTTGACCCCAAGGGCGACGTGCAAAACCATTGCCAGACCAAGTGGCGGAGACATGATGGTGCTGTTGCATTACCATCTTGATGGATGTGCAACTCATTGCGACACTATCTATTATTGTAATGTGCGATTAGCCAGAAGTGTGTAGCAAAAAGGAGTCGATCAATGCAAAACGAGCAACCCCCAGGAGGCCTCCAATAGATATATTGCCACCCCTTCATGACATTATTGGGCCCTTCAGGTTGTGAGCGAGCTTTCAGCAGGTAGAAAAAATGTGACATATTTATATGTAGCATTATTGGTTTTTATTGTAATTTAACCGGCCTTGGGTATTTCGGATGCAAATGTGTCTGGGCGAAGATAGGGATTTGATGTCTGAAACAGTGTCATACTGTACCTGTCTCGTGTTAATACAGCTAACAAGATTATTGACAAATGCTGAAGCAGGTGGTATATATGATTGAACATGAGACAACACTTAACCATTTGAGTTTCCATATCGGATTTCTTTCCGCTGGATTAGAAACCTTACAATACCTGGTAAGACTTACCGAGCTTGAAGTCAATGGCTAGAAAATTCTTCAAGCTTGAAACTCTACTTCTTGAGTCTCAATTGGACCAATATGGGCCTTGCAATGAGCAGAACTGTCTATTTGAGAATAGGGAACAAACAGCTCCACAGCGACAGATACGAGCAACGAAGAGAACAATGGATACGTAGGCACAAAGCATCTTCACCACGGCATGCCCACAAAACAAAACAATGACAAAACAGGATAGACAAAACCAGATTGAAACTGGTCCGGTAAGCTACCGAAGAGAGC
This sequence comes from Scytalidium sp. 3C, assembly GCA_000743665.3. Classification (NCBI taxonomy): domain Eukaryota; kingdom Fungi; phylum Ascomycota; class Leotiomycetes; genus Scytalidium; species Scytalidium sp. 3C. The sequence continues at coordinate 557,957 of JMRO03000013.1, read as the reverse complement.
TCCAAGCTGCCGAGAGGAACTATTACTGACCCAGCAATCTGGTACAAACCATCTGCTGCTAACCCAAACCAGAACAGCTCGCAACGATAAGGCATCAGAAGCAATGTATCCCTCCATACCCGCTTCCGTGGGAAAGTTACCATGGAGCAGATCTCCATCCGCCCGAGCATAACGGTACCGGTCCACGCATCAACGCATGCACCCAGGAAAGGGATGGGCAGAAGTAACATTGGGAAACAAACCAGACGATCACCAGGGTGGGCAACCCAAACTCTCAAGCCTTGTTGTCTAGACCCTAACCGTCTCCAGAGTAGATGGAGGGAGATCGAGAACGGAAAACGGTCACAGGTCCTGAGCAGTTCGCACCAGCGGATGGGTGCTCATCCTACTGTATGTGCAAGAAGTGCGGCCTTTTCTTCTTCGAGCAACGCTGCAACCATGGCTGATAACGACAAACCAGTAGAGAGAGCGTGTTCTGTTATTTCCATTTCCCACCACCCCTCCACGGGCGCATGTAACCATCAACAAAATCCCACCCAGGACTACCAGCCGGCTGGGAACGGGTGAGCAGCGATTTAAATTAGTGTATCCGATGTACGAGATGCTGGTTTTGCGACTAACGGCAGTGGTTCCGTTAACCGCTGGCGCTTGAGCCGGAGAGGGTGGCAGGATTACCATGTCAAAATGATACTGGACGCAGTAAAGGTGATGCTACGGTACCTGGGTAGGTGGGTTTCTGTTTAAATTAAAAACTGACTAAAGTTGGATTCACACCGATGGCCTAAGTCAAGAGTATCATCATATGCTGTTGTTGGTGTTTGTTTGTACGGAGGTCAGTGAAAGTGTGAGGTTGCCAACGCGGGCTCTCGTGGTCCATTGCAGGTGACAGAGTACAATATTCCAGTATTCCCATGTTACTCTATGATAAGGAAACAGCTAATGTTGCCGGGGAAAAGCACCATAGGATTTTGGCTTTGATGTATTGGGAGGTAAGGTAGCATGGAGACGTCGACCTCAAAGGCAAGGCGCGCCGATAGTGTGGTGCTGCAGCAGGTATGACGGGACCCCTGCTAACCGGATGCTGGATAGGCTTTGTCTCGACCGCCGTACTTGCCTGGGCTTGAGATTGGATGCCTCTTGACCGGAACCGCTGTTGCTTTAATTTTACAACATGTTCCTTAATATCTGTTGTAAAGCCGCTGTGCATGAAGCAGACCATGGCCGAGATCAATCAAGACCGGAATAACGCTCTGGAAATATCGATGTCCTATAAATTAGAAAAGAAGTCACCCATCTCTTCAGCAAAAGTTCCGACAGCGTGATAAACAGATCCAGCAGCTGCTCAAACCTCGGCTTCAGAGGGTAATAATCCAGACCTGCTCCCCGGATTTCATAGGAGTTCGCCCAGCAAAATCCTACCAGCTGACACTTCCCCTCGCCAGCTCACCTGCCAAACTTACCTAACATCAACTCTCTCCCCGCCAACCGCAGCTGGCCCCCAGTATCAGCGACTGCCAGCGCTCGGCGCCGTGGCTTGCAACCCAAGCCGTATCGGCACTTTAGACGCCACAGAGGGCACACATGCCGCTAACTGAGCACTTTCGCAGCAATGTAACAATCGATTTTCTGGTCCTGGTTTCTGTAACCAGCGGGCTGAGGCGGAGATAGAGCGAGGAGGAGCTCAGCGTTCAACGCCAAGTGCGCTCGCTCCCACATGATGTGAAATTCCCAATGAAAAGCATTCAATGGCAATCAAAACACACCACCAAAGCAAAATTCCTGTTTTTATGGTGGTAGGCACAGTGCGATGGGGTCCTTGAATTCCTTTTCGTCGCAAGTAAACGTATGTATTCAGGGTAAAGCTTAAGATACCCACTACAACACTTTTGCGTGACCCAGAGAAATGTATCCAACGCGACTCTCTCCGAGATCTTTTGGCTTTTGGGTAAATTACTGTACAGTATTAAACATGCCGAGTATCTTCTGCAACGAGCGCGCTCTAGGAGGCACAAGGTCACGTGCGCCATGCCATAACCCGTGTGTGGCCGAGGGAGAGTGGGAAAAGGGGGAGAGGGTCCTGGGGTGGATCGTGTTATTATTAGCTTTTCCCGACAAGGAAGACAAAGCGCGATCGATACGAGTATGGGGACGGTAATGTTATTTGTTTCTTTTTCCTTCTATTTTTTCCCTCCTTCTCGATTCAGTAGGCCCAGGCCTGGGTAAAGTAGAGAATTTTTTCCTCTCTTAAATCCACTTCGCGTCAGGGCCGTGCCTGGCCACAGGGGATCAAAAACAGCTNTTTTGGATGCTTTCAAGCAGTGACATCGGAAGCTACGGCGTACAGATCGTGCAGAGAACGGTGCTGCTCTGTGTTATACAGGGTGCTTTGCGGGTTTTATATGAGGCAAAATGCTATGGGGGTAGGCATCTCGTACTCCGAATATTAGTCATGTGTAGCTTGTACATGTACATTTTCAGACGCGGCCGAAATTAAATTTAGGAATTCATTCTCGTGCTAACTGTACATGGTTAGTTGTTCCGTGTCAAGGGAGGATTGCTGCTTAGGTGATCATCATGAGGTTCTAGCCATTTAAAGAGCTTCCCATAGGTGTTTGCTTTGCTCCGTTCGTGTGGGAACACACAGGCAGGGGCTATTGGCTCCGGCTGCTGGCATTTCGGATCGGTCATAGGCACCATAGGCAACCAGTGTCTTGACAGGGTGACCGGATGCTTGTCTCAGCATATGCTTTTTCCGCTCGTACATTAAAGCCACACAATACTGATAATCATTCCACAGTCATCATCATGGCATATGGTAATATGTAATGCAGTCTCCTCACCTCCTGTAGGTTGACTGTGCTTTGAGAGTGTTATCAGCAGTACGAGACTTCGATCCAGCCCCAGCCTACGCGAGAATCCACTCCGTACCCGTTGGAGTGGCACCTTGCCCACAAAAGATTACCGTAGCGGATTCCAAAACACAGTATGTACGGCGTTTGACTTATGACCAGCAGATGATAGAGCGAGGCAACCTGCAGCACAGGAGATGGGACGGGATCAATCTAGATAGGCTGCTGGGGTTTCTAGAATGCTGTAACCATAAGATCAGACAGACCCGGGTACGGGGCAGAGGATAAGGATGGGGACCGGGGCCTAGGCTAGCACCCAAAGTCGCATCGGAACCCTAAATCTCACGCGCACATCGACCATTCAGGAGGCCCGACAGCAAACACGGTGCTGCAAATGTCTGTCTAGGGACTGCGTGCAGCCCAGCAGGATCTGGAATCGCTGCGTTACCACTGCATGGAAAGCAGAGATACACTGCCAAAGTTCATTTGAGGTCTGGATAAGAACATCCGCCACAATGTTGCTTGCCGCAGAAACACAGAGATGGAGTGGACGGCACGCCTCCGCGTATCCTGTCAGATGTCCAATAGCGCGCATCTCGGCAAGCCTTGTCTCGTCCAATCCTTGGGAGCTACTCGTAGCCTCAGCATACCGTACTTCACGATCTTCTCAATTCCCATCCTCCTGCCCTCCGTCAGTGCCTCCATGGCAGGGCAAATAATGGATGAGACCGAAGGAACCCAACCAACTGGTGGAGGACGGTTGCGCTGGATGAGACGGAGCAGAGCCCCGCCCCCAGGTCTGCCCATGCTGGATGTAAATTTGAGACCCCGTATGCGCTGCTGGCGCGATCGCTGGGCGGACGATGAGCACACGATACGGCAATACTCGCTGGAGCTGTCCATGCACCGATTCCAAAGCGCCCATCCAGCGCTGGAACGTTACATGAGAGCTGGGCGCTGGTGGTGGTTGTCTTTCGCCTCCTGGCAGCGCCCAAAGGACCAACTTATCTCCCTAGCGTGGTAACCTCGAACGCCTCGGGGGCTGACTCTTCCTGAGCCATCGGCTGCCATCTTTCACCAAGTGGCCTGTCGTAACCAGCATGCCCCCAGCATACCAGCGCGAGCTAGCGAGGGTGAGCTGGCGCTAGACCAAGCCCGCTATCAGCCTGGCCCGCCTGTACCACCATTCAGGATGCCGGGTTTGCGCCAGACGACCCATCATCGATTGCGGAGAGGCGTGTAAAGGGGCCGAAGCCGTTATCTCTGGGGCGATAGCTTGAATCGTAGCAGCCAGGGAGAATGCGACCAAGCTGGGGCGGGGGACGCTTCGATCAGGGCAAATGAGAGGATGTGCAGGCCTTCAGTGGAACCTCACGTGGTAGCGATAGGGTAGCGCTCGTAGCAGCGGCGCTGGTGCTGGGCTGGCGCTGGTTGAGGTAGTATGCGCGCTCGTCCAGCAGCTCGGCGCCCTTCTCCCGCACCCGCGTCTGCGTGTGAAGCTCCCTGCGATGGACGGGGGTGATGGGCCCCAAAGTATATCACCCAGGCCTCGCGCGTTCAATCCTGCTCCCTCGTCGTTGTTCCTTCAGTCAAGTCCAACTCGAGTCAAGCCAGTCAAGCTCCAGTCACTCCTCTCGGTTTGACTGTTCGCCCTGACTGTGTGTGAAAAGGCCTGCCCCGCTTCCCCAGCGTCGACGCCACTGCATCAGCAGTCTCCAAAAATTTCCAGGTCTGCGTAGGATCAGATCTCTGGAGCTCTCCGAGTCCATACCGCACGCGACAGCCGCGCAGAGGTAGAGGAATCTAGTAACGGCCTGCACCTGTCAATCGGGTTCACTTGAATTTCTTACTCCAGCAAATTTCAAAATGTCGGACGAAAAAGTACCCGCTGCCGTCCCTGCGACCACTGCTGAGGTCCCTATTGAGCGCCCTCATGATGAAGATATCATTGCCCATACGGGAGACGCAGCTCGACCATCCGTGTGGAAATACAAGCAATTCTCACTCTTCGGCTTGCAGTTCCCATGGTATGCTTCGCCAAAGTTCCAGGTCCTCCTGGTCTCCTTCGTCTGTTTCATGTGCCCGGGTATGTTCAACGCACTGAGCGGTTTGGGTGGTGGTGGAAAGACAGATGCCACAACCGCTGACAACATGGTGAGTCCATTTTACTATATGAATGGTTTGAGATAAATTGAAAAAGCTGTGGTTGTATGTGGGAGGGTTGGTCATGTATTCTATTCTGATCGCGTAGATGCTTTCCCCCACTATAATTGTGGCTAACACGTGATCTTCCTTTACAGAACACTGCTCTCTATAGCACCTTCGCTGTCTTTGGCTTTTTTGGTGGAACTTTCGTCAACAAACTTGGTATTAAGGTAACTCTTGCCTTCGGTGGCATTGGTTACTGCATCTATGCCATTTCTCTCCTCGTCTCCGTCCACAAGGATGTTAGTGGGTTCAACATCTTTGCAGGTGCCTTGCTCGGTGTTTGCGCTGGTCTGCTCTGGACTGCACAGGGTACTATCATCCTCTCCTACCCGCAGGAGGAGAAGAAAGGTCGTTATTTTGCCATGTTCTGGATGATCTTCAACTTGGGTGGTGTTATTGGTAGCTTGGTACGTTTTATTTTTTGGGGGGTTACCCTTTCCTGGCACGGGCTTTCTCCCCCGGCATCCGGAGAGTACGGGAAATGGCCGTAGAGAATTAAAGCTGACCATTATGAACTAGATTCCTCTTGGCCAAGACATCAACATCAAGACCAATGCCACCGTCACGGATGGTGTCTACATCGCCTTTATCATCCTCATGTTCTCTGGTGCGGTCATCGCGCTACTCCTCTGCAATGCTGGGGATGTCATTCGTGATGACGGTACTCGCGTCGTCCTCATGAAGAACCCATCTTGGCAATCCGAGTTCATCGGTCTTTACGAGACCTTTAAATACGAGCCATTTGTTTGTCTTCTTTTCCCCATGTTCTGGTCCTCCAACTGGTTCTATCCCTACCAACAAAATGCCATCAACGGCGCCCGATTCGATACTCGAACTAAAGCCCTCAATGACTGTCTCTACTGGGGCGCCCAGATCTGGGGTTCGGCCATCGTTGGTTTCCTTCTTGATCTCAAGATGTTCAGACGTTCCACCAAAGCTAAGGGATGCTTGATTGCTCTCTTCGCTGTTACCATGATCGTCTGGGGTGGTGGTTATGCATACGAGAAACAGTATACCCGTGATACCCCATCCCCAGCCATTGACTGGACCGGCAGCGGCTTCATTGGCCCCATGTTCCTGTACATGTTCTACGGTTTCTACGATGCTTGCTGGCAGACTGCCATTTACTGGTGAGTAATTCCCCATTCCAGATTCCCCCAAACCAAGACCCTCAATATGGGAACGATGGATGGATTGAGCGCTTAACTAACCGTGCTTGTACAGGTACATGGGCGCTCTCTCCAACTCTGGCCGTCGTTCTGCCAACTATGTGGGTTTCTACAAGGGCATCCAGTCCGCTGGTGGTGCCGTCATGTGGGCCATTGACTCCAAGAAAACCTCTTTCCGCAATGAATTTATCTCCAACTGGGTTCTGCTCTCTGGGTCTCTCATCGTTGCCGCCCCTGTCATTTTCTTGAAGATCAAGGATCACGTCACTGTGGAGGAGGATCTCCAGGGCACTGATGAGACTGTTGCCGATGTTCTCCCTGATGCCTACCCGGAGAAGGCTGTTGTTTAAATACTAGGGAAAAAGCAAAAGAACTGGGAAGAAGACAGATATGGATACTAATTAGAGTGAGGAGTCATTGTGATTGGGATCAGTTTTGGCTCCTTTTCTATGCATATCCTGGTCTCTTCTTCTATCCCTTCTTTTTCTTTCTTCTTTTGCCTTGATTTCGCTGCGCTTGTATTTCTCCAACCGAGAAAAGTATGCTGTTTTAATTTATCGCGGAATATCTTCTCCATGGTTAATATCTGTTGCATACCCCGGAGGTAGTGAGAGGACGGCTGGTGTCACGATGGTAGTTAAGATTAGAACTAATTCCCTCGCTTTACTACCTTAGAACCGTGAAGCTAAAATATTATGATACCTTATACCCACATAGAACTTGACCATTCTTCGTTCTGTGCGCCCGTTTCATATGTATTGCTGCAAGCTATTTCAAGCAGAGTTTGTAAAGCTATATTTGGATTTGGATTTACGTTCCAAGTTGGAAATTATGCTGTATGGTAATATAATACGTGACTCTCTTAGTTTCATAGATGAGCGACCGCTCTTGGGCGGCCTTGCTTTTGGCATTTCCATACTCTAGAAGCAACATAGTAGGAGTGCTGGAATTATTGCAGGGATTGTGTATGCACTTCAAATAGTTAGAATTAGAATTTGTGCTTAGTCCCTGAAATACGATGCTTATCAGCTCGGTAATTCCCTCGATAAGAGGACGATCACGGGATTGGACCCCGCCTTACTCCTCAATACGCCGAGCTTTCCCCATTGGATGCCCGAGCTAAAATCGATGATAGCTAACCCGTTCGCGTTGATAACCACGTTTCGCTGGGATGTCTCGGTGGAGCTTCAGAGTAATACCGCAGAAAGCAATGTTGGTTCCATGATCCTGGCGTTGGCATTGGAAATCCATGTTTTAGAAGAGCATTGACAGGGGTTCCGGAGCTCCCTCATTATCGTTTAGCATCAGTATCGCATATTTGGACCATTTGGCTGTTATCTGATCATTGTTATTCCTCCGGGGCCTAGGGTGGGGAGAAAGATTGTATGGGAAGAGGAATATTATGCCCGTATCGTCGGAAACTGAAGTTTTAACTAGAGACAAGAGGCATGGGATCACCAAGCGGTCCAGACACAACTGCCCGAAGTGCCGTTCCTGCTCACAACGGTCGACGGGCACCGAAGTCTCGGGGTGGGTGTTTACGATGTAAAGCGAAGCGGGTATGTCCAATTCATTTCTCTTATTCTTGATTCTCTTGTGTTGTTTTCTTTTTCTACTACCACCATCCTCTTACCGCCACGCGACTTGTGGTCGTAGCTGACGGCAAATCCCCATTGCAGTTAAAATGCGATGAGACAAAACCAGCTTGTCACCAATGCTCACGCAAGAAAGCCATATGTCCTGGCTATGCTGTGAAACCTCTGGTTTGGTCGACTAAGTATGAGATGCTCGGTAGTGGCGGCGAAGCTGGAGGAGTGACGAGCCCTGAGTTGCCCCAAGAAGCAGTAGGGCTGGCAAAGGAGTTGGAAAAGAGCATTGCTATGGGTAGGGCCGAGAAGAAAAAGGAAAAACTTCGAGAGACGGTGAGCAATGGAGTTACTGGAGAAGTGCCAGAACAGAATTTGACTATGGAAGAGGACAGGAGGACTGAAGAGGGAAAAGGCAGGGAGTCGCAACAGGACAACGAAGAGCTACGCGAGATTGATGTAGACGAGGTAATAAGAGTCGACCAGTTGGAGGATGATATCCAGGAAATATCTCCGGAATCCGAGATACCGTTTATGATCCCAGAAACCCCTTCGTCCACCACCACGGTCCCCCTTTCGCCACCAGCTTATATCACGGATACCAATCTCACCGCCGTTCGACCTCAAATTCCGCCATACAGTATCCCGAGCTCTCTCCTACATGTTCCGACCATTCTTGTTTCACATTACTTCTCCTCAATCTGTAAGATATTCTCGTCTTTCGATGGCACGCTGAATCCTTTCCGGGCCACTGTCGGTAGATTGTGGGACGGCTCGGCACCTATATACTATGCCATTCAGAGCATGGCTGCAGCGTCCCTCGCCAACGATTTCCCGCAAATGAATTCCGTTGGTGTTCAGATGCAACGAGAAACATTCAGGAGTCTGTATTCTGGGAGCATGAATGGGCTGGGGATAAACGTTGGGGAGAGGGTAGAAGATCTCGATAAGATGCTTCTGACAGTTCTCCTAGTAGGCCAGACAACATGTTGGCATGACCCTGGCGATCTAGGATTGGTGCATTTAAGAACAGCTAAGAGGTTGAATCAACGAAGGCTAGAACTTCAAGCTGCATCAGGTGCGGGATTGGCTGAGAGTCGGGTACGAAGATCAAATCAGTTCTTCGAACAGTGCATCATCTATTGGGATATGCTCGCCGGATTTGTAGACGATATGGATGATTTCGATCCTCTGCCTGCAGCATTTGAGTTCGATTATATACATGACGTCGAGAATGGCGAAAAGATCTTCCCACATCCCTGGACAGGAGTTTCTCCTCGCGTTTCTAAGCTCTTTCGCGAAGTCGGTCGTCTGATCCGCAAATATCGCCGTATCACGCTCCATGATGCATCTTCTCTGAATTTCCTCTCCATGGAACTTGGGATGAACATTGATATCCCCCACGATTCACTCGCGGCTATCGAGGCAGCAGCGCGAGCACAGACTCTGGAGGAGGAGCTGCTGAATTTTAGCCCTCCTGAATTGGACAGTCTCGTAGATGCCGGTGATGAGAATACCCCTGTACAGCATTATATCCTACTTGCTGAGGCATATCGCTGCGCAGCACTGCTTGAGCTCTATCGAGTTTTCCCATCAATACTATTGAAACGGTTACCTGGTGGAGCTAATGCTGCAGGTCTGGATTTTGGCCTCGGGCTCGAGCAGCCGGATACGATTCATCCATTCTTCGATTTCATCCCACCATCCATATTTGCTTCTATTTTACCAAACGAATTCATCGTCTCTTTCGCTCTGCATATTATTTCTCTCCTGGAATCTATACCCTCCCGCTCCGGAACGCGCTGCCTACAACCATTGGTCCTTATTGCCGCAGGTAGCGAACTCCGTTTCACGCCTTCCTCTGCAACACCTTGCTCCGCCAATGATGCCTCCTTCTTTGCCACACCACCCATTAACATTCCAACTCTGACTCCACAAGACATTTCGATCGCAACTGCACGCCGCTTCGTGGTCCGCCGCTTCCAGGACTTTGCGACCATGATGCCTGCAAAGCCAATCTTACGGGCTGAAATGTTGGTGAAAGAGACCTGGTCTAGGGCTGATGCTGGCGTGGATGGGGTTTTCTGGATGGATGTGATGGGTGGGTTGGGTCTGGAGGGGATCTTTGGATGAAGTTCAGTTGAAGAAGCTTGTTAGGGTAGTGGAGATGGTTAAAATGTGCTGAGTACGCCTATTACGTTAGAGCGGCTCAAGAGTTTATCTGTTATGTTTTTTTAGTTATCTTGAGCCAAGCTAGGAGTGATTGGTAGGTATCGTCTTCAGAATAAGTGCTTTTGGAGCGGGAGTTCTTGGGTGGTACTGTTGAGTTGGCCTACTCGGATGCTCATAAGCGTTTCTGCATGTATATTTAAAAGGAATAAAATCTGGATTTTCCTAAGAGAAACACACTCAACTGGCAAAGGACGCTTTCATCTACCATATATGCTATTTGTCATTATCCTTACATTATTACCTGTTAAATCAACTATGATTTCGGTCAATACGGCCATGAATCATATTTGTTCATCTACGCATTTTTGTTCAAAATAATACGAATTTGATATCAGACCTAGTTTTCAACCAATTCAGATTATCCAGCGGAACTTGACACTACGTAACGGGGGGTAGAAGAACTCCATGTTGATTCTTGACATATTCTAGAGTGATATTTACTTTGTATGTTGATAACCGAATCTGGATCACCACGTGCTTCCGGTATGTCCATTTCATCCACCCTGCTCGGAGGTGTCGAGCGTTGATCACAGGGTCTGAGTGGTGGGTGCCTAGCCTGGATGGCCGAGTCACAAGAAAGAGTCAGCGCCAACTAATCAGTTGCCAATTTTCTATCATTTGATATGGCACAAATGAATAGCGCTGCGTGCAACGTGTACAGAAGAAAGCTTATCTCGGGCCACCGGCGAAATGGCATTTTAAAAGTGCGGTGTGAGATTGCCACATGCTTCTGGAGAGACCAGCACACGCCCCTGACAGCAGCTGCCCAAACACGACGTCAAGCCGCAGTGCAAAGCCGTTTAGCGTCCCAACGTCAGAACCTCCCCCACCAAAACTTCGTTCGGGACCCCGCATATCTTGAGCTTTCCTGCAACTCTTGCACGCAACGCTCCTCTAGAACACACACGATATATTTCCAGGTGAGTTTTCTTTGTGAGCTGCCAAAGCCACCGCTGTTATCGCTACCATTTGGAGGGTTCTGGGTTGCTTACTTGGTCGGCCGCTAACCTGCGCTCCCTCCTTAATAGCTCCGACGTCACATTTTCGCACTCAACAACAGTAACCATGTCTGACTTCGAGACTGCCGTTGCAGATTCCAGGAAGCTCATTTCCAGACCAAGTGATAGCGATCTCCTCAAACTCTATGGTTAGTCTTCACACGCTCAGAATATATGCCATGACTCTCTCGTTTGGCTGTGCGAGATTTGCTGACATGTGGCATTCTGGTTATAGCTCTGTACAAGGTTGCTACTGGTGAAGATTTTGACAAGGCTGAGCAGCCTGGTCTGTTCGATTTGAAGGTACGATTCTAGTTAATTCTATGCAATGCTGGGACAAGGCCAGACCGCTTGAATTTCCAAACCTCTGTTTCTATGCCATCCTGTTGTCGTAGTACTGACGTCTGGTTATAGGGCAAAGCAAAATATAAGGCATGGAAGGACCTTGCTGATGCGAAGCTCAATCAAGATGACGCCAAGAAGCAATACATAGAGCTGGTCGAAGAGCTAAAGACAAAGCACGGTTACAATGCGTGAGGTTGTTGATAAATAGATCATGTCGTGGTTTAGAGCATATCCTTTTGGCGGAGGACTGTGTAGCAGAGCATATTGTTGATACTACAACTTCTGTGATAGTGCCATTGGAATATCTATTAATAACGATAAGAGAGCCCGGAAAAGTGCGGCGGCGTTGTGATATCGGACTACCCGAGACGAGAACTGGCGTCTCTTCCACTCTGCCTTTTATTTTAATCCGCATTCCATTGTTGTCCCATCCAATCGGGTTCGGTGTACGTTGCTGTTGCTACCCATGGCTCATCATTTCTCCCATATGGAACGAGCGGAAGACTATACGGCATTCTGGCGCCAACAATTATTTCTCCATTTCCAGGGACTATGTCTGGAGTATCCTGTTTGAATGTAGGAACCATTTTTGCATCTGGATTAAATAGCTGAGGCCATACGAGAACCCCTATCTCATAGCTGCTTACTCTCGTTTCACCAGAAGCATTGACTGCCTCTCCCCAAGCCTGTTTAGATAAGTTTGCAGAAGTTACCATCATCCAGTCAATAGACGTGTGATCAGAGTTGCTAAAGCGGGTATAGGTTTTGATATGGGGAGCCGCTCGTTTCCTCCCAGCATCACGCTCGGTTCGTACCCCCGAACCCGATCCGTGCTGCTCACCATCTCCAGCCCAGTGATGTAGCAAGGGCTTGAGATATCGAAACTGCTTTTGTTGAGCAGCAGATTGGATCTTGGTGTGTAAGGCGCTCCCAGAATTATAGCCATTTAGGCTCCGCCTCACCTCATCTGCTGTAGGAAAAATAATTCGGAATGATTTATAGGTTTTCGAATCTCCTGGTGACTGCATGGATTTGAAGAAGGTTTCTTTAAGCCATGCGTCCGTGGAGCCAAGTGTTGCAATTGAGGAGATCTGCACCACGATCTCTGGCTCTTTGCTTTTTACTGGAATTCTCTTGACCACGTTTTTCAAAGCCTGCCACCCATATTGTGTTGCTGATTCATTAGGTTTGTGTTTACCTGGTACGCTGGAAACGAGGGCCGCACGTATTGTCGAGAAGTCATATCTGGAAAGCTCCTTCACTAAGGGTGCGCATATGCTTTTCTTCTGGTCGTAAGATTTGAGATAGTTAAGCAGGTCTGTTTTAAATTTGGAACCGGTGCCTGGAACATCAGATCTTGAAGCTTCGGGGTCCGCATCCCTAATCTTTGGTAGTAGTGGAGATCTCCAAGCCGCTTGGGTCATATTTGTCCAGTCGAACGGGATCATGTTCGCAGTGTGGATAATAACCTGAGCCGTATCGTCATGACGGAGGAGGATAATCATCTGTAAAAGCATCAGCGGGAGTTCCTGTCTAACATATATGTCTAGAATGAGCTACCTTTGAATGATGCGTGCCAAACATGGCTCCCATAAAAGCCGTATGAAGGGTGATGTTCTTATATTTCTGAGCATTTTCCTGTGTGAAATTAGCTATAATATCAAGTAATTTAACATAAAACGACATGGTAATATGAAAAGCATAAGTGGATCATATTCAAAAGGCTCCTCCTTTACCTGTATTTTCTGCCGCCTGGGATCATCGTGCTTCCAGAACCCATGCACAACATGAACTTTAACGGAATCCCTCACATCAGGGTCAAAGTTTTCCATGAGAAAATCTATGTCATGAAGATAATTGAACTCCCAGCATTCGGAAATAAGAGGATCTCCCAGTATGTCACTTATTGAGACCGTGTCCAGGTTTGCTGAAGCTGGTAGATCGCGTATAGAAGTGAGTTGGAATTGAGATGGAAGGACACTTCCTCCAAGACCTGAGCTTTCAGAAGCGGAGGAGATTGCTTTCTGGCCATTCCTGGGAGGAGGAGGCGAAATCGACCTCTCCAATGTTTTATGAGGGCTTTGTCCATTATCATCCTCTGACTTCAACCTGCGTCTTTTAGTGGCACGTTCTTCAAGTTGTACCTCCATTAGGACATAATTTCACACGCAATTTTGAAGCTGTATGGACATCCCAACGTGTATATCTCCTAATTAGTGAAAATAAATCGGGTTATTAGATCCTCCTAGATCATAGCTGAGGAGGAATATCAATGTGAGTGATATGGTCACGTGAACTAAGTTCTGGGCCAAGTTTGGTGTTGCATTAGCTAAGCGGGGGGCGCTGCGCTAGAAACCTTCCATCTTGGGAATTGCACGAAATCGATAAAGGATCATTGCGTGTCCCTATTCAACCCGCCCTTTTTCTTAGTTATCAACACCCAGGGTCGTGGCTGACGGGAGCCATACTGTATCATATTCCTACTCTTTGTCATTCTTTGCACGTACTAGAACTACTGTTTACTCGTCTCGTCTCGCCTCCGGCGCATGCGCCGACATTTGCTCCTAGTTCACCACGCTCGATTCAACAATACGGCTTCAAAATGCGTCTGCTTCCAATCTCACTCGTATTCGCTCTTTTCACCTCTGCTGTGGTAGGAGCACCAACAGAGGATACATCTGCTGCAGTTAAGCCCAGGGAAGAGAAAGCGGCTGGATCCTCCACCGATGTTGAGGATACGTCAACGACCTTCAATGGGGTTCAAGTTCCTCCTATGTTAGATATAGAGGGTGCTTCTTTCAAAGAGCAGATTAAGGATGGATACTGGTTTGTAAAACATCACTCGTGAGTATCCTTGGTTCCTTTTATATACAACCTTAGTAATTCATGCTGACGCGCTACTAAAGGCCGTACTGTCCACACTGTGTCCACATCGCTCCTACCTGGCAAACGCTGTACGAGTATTATTACACCTCCAAGCCTGTCCCAACGGAACAAACCACTGATAGCGCCGCTTCACTCAACTCTTTCACCCCTTTCTACAACTTCCACTTCGGATCTCTGAACTGCGCTGCATTTGGAACTGCATGCGAGGACAACGGCGTAAACTCATGGCCTACGTTTATCCTGTACAAAGATGGTGAGGAGATTAAGCGGTTTGATGGTTTAAAGACAATTGATGGACTCGCTGCTTTTATTGAGGAGAGCCTTGAAGCCATTCGACCTGGCTCCCGACCCATAGACGGCCCTAAGCTGCCATCTCCCGGAGCGAAATCATCACCAGACTTTGATTCTGCAGGAGAAAGCGCGAGCTCTGCCACCGAGAAAAAGAAGGGCCAGTCGGTTGACAAAGCGAAGGTGAGCACAGAACAGGAAGCCAACGAGAAGACCAAGGAGAAAAAACCGGAGCCTCTCCAAGCTACCCCAGTAAAGCAAAAGCCCACGAAACCTACGCCGACACCAAATCCTGTGGGTACATCCGTTCCACTTACTGCAGAGAGCTTTCAGAATCGCGTCACTATGAGCCAGGAGCCTTGGTTCATCAAGTTCTATGCGCCCTGGTGTCACCATTGCCAGGCGATGGCTGGGAACTGGGTTCAGCTTGCAAAGGAGATGAAAGGCCGACTGAATATTGGCGAGGTTAACTGCGAAGTTGAGACCAGACTCTGCAAAGATGTCCATGTTCGAGGTTATCCAACAATCCTGTTTTTTAAAAGTGGTGAGCGAGTCGAATATGAAGGTCTGCGGGGCCTCGGAGACTTCATCTCGTATGCTGAGAAAGCGATTGACCTTGGCAGCGGAGTCAGAGATGTTGATGCAGCCCAGTTTGAAGAGATGGAGAAAAAGGAAGATGTTATTTTCCTTTACTTCTATGACCATGCTACTACGGTCGAGGATTTTCTCTCTTTGGAGAGACTGACCTTGAGCTTGATTGGGCATGCCAAGTTGGTCAAGACTAAAGATGCTGCCCTTGTAGAACGGTTCAAGATCACGACCTGGCCAAGACTGCTTGTCTCCAGAGAAGGGAGACCCACATACTTCACTGCTTTAGCTCCATACGATATGCGCGATACACGTAAAGTATTGCACTGGATGGAATCAGTCTGGCTTCCGATAGTCCCAGAGCTTACGGCGACGAATGCTAGACAGATCATGGATGGCAAACTGGTCGTACTCGGCATCCTTACTCATGATCGACCGGAAGAGTTCGCTCAAGCACAAAAAGAGTTTAAGAGTGCAGCTCTGGAATGGATGGACAAAGAAACGCAGATGTTCCAGCTCGAGCGTCAAGAGCTGAGAGATGCAAAGCAGCTAAGGATTGAAGAAGCTGAGGATCGAAATGACCAACGCGCCCTTCGCGCAGCAAAGAACATTCGAGTTGACATGGAAATGTCGGATAGAAAACAAGTTGGCTTTGCTTGGGTTGACGGAGTTTTTTGGGAACGATGGATCCGGACCACTTACGGTGTTAGAGTTGAAGATGGTGACAGAGTCATTATTAATGATGAAGATGTAAGTTCTAGTATTCACCCAAGGTGCCCAAAGATGGCTAACCATTGATAGAATCGCCAATACTGGGATACAACTATCACTGGAAATTACATCATCCCCTCGCGCACTTCCATTCTCGAGACCATTCCTAAGGTGGTAATCTCCCCTCCAAAGATCAGACCGAAGTCCACAATTGGTAGTTTTGAGAAGTTCTTCTTCAATCTCAGAGGCGCAATATCCCGACACCCGTGGATCTCCGTCGGTATGATCGCCGGAATTGTGATTGGAGTCGCAGTCTGGCTCCGTAAACGCATGCGCAGAAGCAGGGGTGGTTTCTTCCGACTGGATGAAAAGGATGGAATCTTGGGAGTCAACACTAATGGCAAAGTTGACTGAGGACCACTCTGTACGATAATATAATTGGGTTTAAACGGGATACGTCTATTTGTTTTCTTTCCTTACTGTCCTGATGTCTTCATGGCGTTGTCTTCGCTTGTATCAAATCTGAGAACTTTGCGTCTAGAGTGCGGAGCAAGGGGATATCTTCGTTCTTGACCATACATTATGGCATATAATAAGTCTGTCCTGCCTTGTATCTGAACAGTCACGAAGCGTCGTTATGTGTTGTCCTCAAACGGTAGTACAAATGAGTCACGTCTCCTGCGTTCTTCCAGCAATTGCGGTCGGACGGTTATGATCACGAATGTCCATAGCTCCTTGTGTATAGAGCATGTCAAGCAAGAAAAGAGGAAGTCTAGTTATCTAGATAATTCAGACCATATATCACTTACAGTAAGAACCGAAGGCCTATCACTTGGACATCCCTCGCCCTACGATCGGAATAGAGACTACACATATCAAAAATGACGAACTAGTGGAAGATTTAAGTTTACTAAAGCGGTACAGCGAGATACAGCAGCGAATCCTTGCATACAGCTCTTGCTTCCACGATCGGCTGGCAGCTCTCAGAAAATATCACTACAAATGGTGAAAGTCTGTCCCATAGTAGAATTCGATGTCGTGGGAAATTTGATGAGGCGAATAATTTTTCTCTTCTGCGCGAGACTCGCGTGAAAGATTTCCCAAACTGGCTTCGGATCGGATGTCGTCAGTTTCCCCCTGATAAAGGGNAATCTATTAAAATCCGACACTCCTGGAGATATCGCCCTTGCTCCATCTCTTTGGGACAGTTGGGTGCTCGTTTCCATGTGGCGACGCCGAGAGAGTTGTGTGAGAGCGCCGCTCATCTCCTTACCCCTGCGTTGTCTGGGCAAAACACCAAAGCAAGGAGCAGGGGCGCTTGGCAGCTCTGCCAAGGGCTTGTCGCCCTATGCAAGAAGCCGAACAGCGTAAGTGAGATACAGGATGTGCTGATCTCATCATGGGCGCCACAGAAACACCTCAGCAACTGGCACAGCGACGCCGTTGTTTCTGGACTGAGTGGCCCGACACTTATAATCATATAAAGCTCTTATCCGTGGCCTGCTTGGTGTTCGAATTAAAGATGTTCGGGGTGAAGGACCCTGGATTTCCAATTGGCTTTCGCGCACCAAAAATTATCCGGCCCGCGCCTAGGACCCGTGTCTCAGGCTGCGGATCTTGGCGAGCCACACGCTGGAGGCGCCGGTGACAACTACAACTGCTCTCCTTGGTACGGAGGGTGCCGTAGTGCGATCCTCGTAAAACATGATGGCACAAACGGCCTTTTGCTGGTGCTCTGGCAGGCGCAGCCAAAGAGATTCCAGGTTTGACATACTCCACGCCCCACCTATGCGACATGGCCCAGATCCATCTTCGGTCTCCACGAGGCTCGCCAATGGCTGAGGCTGAGGAGGAATACCAAGCGACTTGGCGAGCCTCTGGCTGTCAGCACTGCAGCTGAGCTGGGCCACCACCGTAGTTCTTGATAAAATGGCTCCTTTGACTTTCACTTCTATTTTACTTCTCATCTGGTGCTCATATCTGGCCTAAGTGCAAACACTCGTTGCTCTTTTCATTGGTTCTCTACAACGGCTGCGTGCTACCACCTCTTGTCCGCCACTGCACTCTCGGCGGTTATTTTGGCCCTGAGAAGACGCCAGGTGCGGAGGTGGTACAACCTTTACTAGATTCTTCTATCAACCAGAAATCTTTCAATTTGCTCGTTTACTAGTTGACGGCTTGTATCATGGGCGTTTTCCAGCGACTGCACTCCTCCCCGAGCGTCCAAGGTGGTGCCGGAGGGGACCCCGGCCATACTTCCATATCGGCTCAGATGATGACAGAGACGCCGTCGACACCAGAAAAGCCAGAACGTGAAGTCGATCAGAACACTGTCCTGCCAACTTTCCGAGTGAACCACAATGGCCATCGAGTTACCACCGGGATCAAGCCCGATGGTGAAAGCGGGAGAGCTGGCATCCATATCTGGCATTTCCTTCGGATCTGCGCCAAATCGACCAGCAAGGTATCGATGGCCGTGAATGTCCTCTGGCCTGTTGTTCCTGCAGCTATTGCTGTTCGTTATGCTCGTCCCGAATGGCATGTAGCCATCTTCACGCTCAACTACATCGCCATGGTTCCCTGCGCCAACTTGATCGGATTCGCCGGCCAGGAGCTGGCCAGGAAGTTACCCAAAGTCATCGGTGTATTGTTAGAGACAACTCTAGGCTCGGTCGTGGAGATCATTCTCTTCATGGTCTTGTTGAGCCATGATGAGTTTGCCGTCATCAAAGCAGCCATCTTAGGTTCTATTCTGGCAACACAGCTTCTGTGTCTAGGACTGTGCTTTTTTGTTGGAGGACTGAAACGAGATGAGCAGGATTTCAATGAGATTATAAGTGAAGTAGGAAATGGTCTTCTCTTGACAGCGTAAGTAGATCTTGCACTCTCTTCCTGAGGTTTTGTGCACCATGAATTTTCGTTGATGAGTGATTCCCTGCATAGGGGTCTTGGAATGGTTGTCCCAGCAGCATTCTACCTAGCACTACGAGGCGATACAACATTGGAGACTTTCTCCCTCGACAGGAAGGTCCTTGATATTTCCCGGATAACAGCAATCCTTCTCATAATTGCCTTCGTAACCTATATCTGGTTTCAAATGCGGACCCATCATGGTATCTTCGATGAGATCCTCGAACTAGACGAGCAACGCGACGAAGACCGCCATATCGATCTTAAGAAGGACAAACTCACCTTCACAGAGTGCATCATTGCCCTTATTCTCTCGGTAACCCTGGTTACCCTTATTGCCATCGGCCTGGTCCAGAAAATCCCGCACATCGTTGAACGTGGCGTTTCCGATAGCTTCCTAGGCTTGATCCTCGTCCCGCTTGTTGAGAAGGCAGCCGAGCATCTGACAGCAATTGACGAAGCATGGGACAATCAGATGAACTTCGCACTTGCGCACGTGCTGGGTGCCACAATCCAGACCTCGCTTTTCAATGGTCCGCTCGTCGTCATAGTCGGCTGGGGTCTGCATAAGGCAATGGATCTGAACTTTGAGCTCTTCAACATCGTCATCTTGATCCTGTCCATCATTGTTGTAGGCAACTTTTTGAAGGATCAGAAGAGTAATTATCTCGAGGGTGCTCTTTGCGTTATTGTTTATGTTAATATCGCGGTTGCTGCTTGGTATTATCCGAATCCGGTTGAAGGGAGCGAATGATCTGATGGACAGACCGTTGAAGCCGCAGGGCGGACTTCTTACTTTTTCGCGACCATTTCGAGACTTTGCTTTTCTATTTTCAGGGATACTCTCAGTGCAGACGGTTCGATTATATTATTCATGGACTTCTAGCCCACCTAACCATTTTAATATGGCCTTTGTATTGCATAGCGAGGGTTGGGAGCCGGGTTAAGAATAGGAGGCTGGCAACCCACAAAACTCACGAGACTCACGACCATAAACCATAGAATCAGTAAATAAGACATGCTTTTCTTTTTTGTAAACAGTCAACATCGATGCTATAAGAGTTCCTTGGGATCTCAATAATCGACGAGTATTGATGTGACTTCCGAGACGTTGCCAATCCTTCTCATGAAAATAAAAACAACAGATACGGCTTCTTTGCGAAACACTATGCTATCCTCTTCAGCCTTTCCGTCAATATAGTCGATAATCCGATGTCAAATGAGAGCCATTTACCCAATCGATCAAACATAGCTCTTTTGAATGCCAACAAACATATAGGATATCGACTATAAATTCTCATCTTTTCTGAATACCATCAGGTCACTTTCCTTGAATCATAGGAGAATGATGTGGGGTTTTGCTGCTCATAGTTCGCTCGGGGCTGGAGGCCCCTGGCACGGGTCAGGAGCGTATTCGACCATGTACGTACCATCAAGTTCCCGATTGATGAAGAGGTACGCATTGAGTGCCTGGCAACGTAACGAGCCAAAGTGCCACTCTTGTGACCTGTATCCCTTGAATGGGCAATGTACTTCGAGGATCTTATCAATGTCATATGTGAATCGGCGTCGAAAGAGCTCCTGGAGAATAGCTACATCCATGAATCTCTCTTCACCAGTGATCTTGACCACTCTTGATTCCTCGGGGTAGATATGTGCCGGAACTTTGATCTTATTCCATCGAATATCGCGAATCACATGATTCATGACGATGAATTTTCCGCTCTCTCCAAGATATTTCAAGCGTTCAGCTTCGGCACGATTGAACAAAACAACCTTGGCAGCAGCAGTTGTGTGTTTCCCACTCGGTGCATTGATCACAGTAGCGTATATCTTCCCAACGTTGCGGATGGCCCCAAGGAGGTGTGTATAAGTCACATTAGCTGGAAGCCCGAGAACCCACAGCGAGCAATTTTGGTTATCAGGAATGTTGGCACTCCGATTTCTCTCGTTTGTGATATCCCCGGCATAATTGGTGTGGCCAATCAATTCCTGCGAGAGGGCTGCGCGTTGTGTCTTGAGATCTGGAGCTAGACCCTGCTCAAGCAATGCTGTATGAGACGGTCGAAATTTCTTGCGTGGAGCAACTCCATGGTCGGAACTGAATTCCGCTTGTCGGTTTCGGATTTCTGCTGCCATCTTTTCGATATCTTCCTCTCTCACTCTGGGTTTGTCATACGCAGCTCCAGAAACTAGGAGACGAGCAGGCACGCCTGAATTTCCATATCTTTTGCCCTCCAAATGTTGTGTCATAGAAGTCTTGCCGTCCTTTACATTGTCCAGGTATTTCAGGGTTGTCATCGTAATCTGCGGGAGTCTAGATCCAGTGATGCCTGCTGAATTGTCAGGGTAGGTCCATCCAGAGGCACGAAGGGAATATACCATTTGCATTAGACTGGAAAGCAAATTGACCAAAGTCTTTAGTATTTGGGTTCATTAAAATGAACCTTCCAAACTCGTCATAATGTGACGGATACAGCCTATTTCTCATAACATTGCTGAAGCTTGATTTATTTTGAGCTTCATCCTCTGTGTTGGTCGTTAATGGAACTGATATAGCAAAAGTACAATAGAATCAGGGACGAAGCTATCCCCCTGACATTAAGAAATGAGGACATACTAGGTGAAACTTCTTCGTCGACTGCCTCGTCCAGGAGCTCCTGTACTTGGCGGATGTGATGACTATTTTCGTGATCAAAGTCTTCAACTTCATCATTCTCTCCATCCAAAGCTATCTGGCTACCCCTCCTGCCGTTATCATCCATGCGAGTGGTCAGTGTTGGAGACGATGTTGTTGCTTGAGAGTATATTTGGCAACTTGTTGGAGGGCTTCCAGAATCGGATGAACACTCATGGATGGAATGATACCCCGAGTCTTTGAACTCTCTGTTGGCATCTTCACGAATATGTCTGAACACGAGTCTTTCAAGACTCTCCTGACTATTCCTACCACTTCCCAGTAAGGATGAGGAGGAACAAAGTATAACTTTATCCTCTTCTGCAAGTGTTCGGTACGGCATGTTGATGAATAAGAATGTATAATAAGACGAAGGCACTGCTAGTTTGGTTGTTTTTAACGTATCTCAAGCAACTATGGGTGAGAGCTTCGAATCATGGGAGCTGGGTAGGTTTCCAACAAGTACCCTTGCAGAGTTGGTAGAGAGTGTGAAACAGCTGGAAGGCCTTGGGAGGCTCTCTCTCTTTCTCCAAGCCGAGTGTATCTGTAGCTCCAAAGCTCCCTTTGTTAGTTTTGAGCAATTCTGTATAGCAGTGAGAAGACTTTGAACAAAGCGAATTGTTTGGGTTATGAAGTTGATAGCGAAAGGTGAGAACTGAGTACGCAAGAGGTCATTGTATAGCGAGCACAACACGTTGAGCTGATTATGGTAGTGGACGGCGAGCGCATCTTCTCATAGGCAGATGGCGTTGGCACGCTAACTCCTGAAGGTGACGCTCTTGAGGAAATTTGTACAGCCAACTTGCGCTGATACTATTTGTTAATGTCATGAAGATAAAAACTTGTAGCAATGGTGGAGAAGATCTCACTATTGAAGTTCTAGCACATAAAATCGTAAGCTTGTAGTGATAACCATTCATTAGCCGTGGCAACTCATCGACTCCTAACTATCAGGCTCTGTTTTGATTACTTCAGCTCTGGCTTGGTTATCCATATCCACTTCGACGACAGTCCGCCCTCGTCCCAGCACCGTTTCTGCGAGAACTACTGTCTCGATGCCAGCTGGACTAAACTCCTCAGGGCCCATGGGAAGAGCATCAATATCAATATCCATATTCAAAAGACTTCTTAAGATAACCGCACTGCCAGCCTTGCTCATGACTTCGTTTGCCTCCTTGCAGTAGGACCAAGCAACGCATTCGAGACAACCCTCGTGACAGTAACATGATTCGACCCTTTGTAACGCCTGCTTCAGCAATAGATCTACGAACTCAAACGCCTTTGTATTAATTCCTGATCCACTTGCTCCGCCTTTCGCATCGTAGAAGGTGAGTCGAGCAGGCCTTTTTCTCGATGTCTCGCGTTTAGCAAATTCTTTGAGACCCGCCTTGCACTCGGTCCTGACATCCCCAGGCATACTTACGACAAAGTTGGGCATTAAGGCTAAAATAGCATGTTCAGCAGCGTGGATTGCACCGGCAATGTTGAGACGCCTTTCGACCAATATTTCCAATGCCTGTTTTGGTAAGTCAAGCCACATACCTTTGCTGTGAATAACAATTGGCGGGTTATCAACTTGCACAGCGTCAAGGATGCGTCCTCTTTTGTCGACTTTGAAGAAGCCAAAGACCGTAGCCTGGATTTTTATTGAACCATAGTACGCGCGGGAAAGCGAATTTGGTATCTTTCTGATTGCCTCGGTCTCAACAGGATCAACATCAGTAAAATCTCGTTGTTGGGTTGTCCAGTCCACCTTGACTTTCTCCACTCGTGCCAACTTTCGATCTGGGTCAAATTCTTTGACGAGATAAGTGTTACCCTGATGAAGATAGATACCCCCGTCATATATGGTAAAAAAAGCTCTAGATGCTTCCACTTCTTCTAACACGGTGTTCCTGCCATGAGTTGTATCTATAACGGCAAAGTGATCCTCTTCAGTGTCACGAATAGCGACAAATTTCGAAGGCACGGGCCGAAATCGTTCATTGCAATGATAGAAGCCAAGATCATCTTTTACGAGCCGTTCTTCTGCTATCTCTGCCAGGTTTTCACAGAAGTAAACGGAGTCCTCCTTTGGCCGAATAGGCATTTCATAAGCGGCGCATTGGATATGGCCTTCTAAAACCAGCATGTTCTTGAGGTCAACCTGGAGTTCGGAATTGGGTGATGTGAATAGTTCGTCAGGGTTGTTCATGTAATATTGGTCCGTTGCAAAAGAATCTCCAAGCAATACTGACAACGAGTCCTTATTACGTCGACCAGCTCTTCCACTCTGCTGCCTTAAATTCGCAATGGTGTAAGGAAATCCAACAGTAATAACCGCATCAAGGGATCCGATATCAATTCCGAGTTCAAGGGCGGAGGTGGCAACGATACCCAACAACTTCCCTTCGAACATCTCACGTTCTATTTGACGTCTGTCCTGCGGAGTATATCCGCCCCTGTAGCCCATGACTCGACCTATGACCTCTGAGCGGTTTAAAGAGGTCAGTTCTTGCTTCACAAATCCTACCAGAAGCTCACAGCTCTTCCTTACGACGCAAAAAGCAATGGCCCGGACACCTCGCAGGATGAGCTGGCAAAACAATCTTGCTGCTTCTGCCAAAGCGTCACCACGACCGCTTCCAGGGTCTCCTGGAACTTTATAAGGTGTATTCCAACACAAGAATTCCTTCCTCCCGGATGGCGAGCCATCGAAGTCGGTCATGCGTACATTTTCTATACCAAAGACGGTTTTGAAANTGGTCTTTAGGATTTGCAACAGTTGCAGAACAGGATATGAATTTGATATGGCGATTGCCCACCGCTGCACAAATCCTTCTCAGTCTTCGCATTATGAACGCAACATGGGAACCAAAAAGGCCATTGTAGACATGGACTTCATCAACAACAACGTATTTCAGGTTCTTCAGAAACGTCCTCCATTTCTCTTCTTGAGGGAGGATGGTTATATGTAGCATATCGGGATTCGTAAATATTATCCTGCCTTCTTCGCGAATGAGGTTGCGATCAGACATGGGGGTATCTCCGTCGAATGTCTCCACAATGGTCTCCTCAAGTCCCTGCATATACCGTAGCATTTCCTTTAAGCTTCTTCTCTGATCCTGGGCCAACGCCTTTGTCGGAAAGATGTACATGGCCCTAGTGTTATGATCTTTCTCTAGCTCGTACAACACCGGCAATTGGTAAATTAAAGATTTTCCCGAACTTGTTGATGTAGCGACGATAACATGATGTCCCGCATGCAAGTTATTAAGAGCCTCAGCTTGATGGGCGTAGAACTGAGTGATTCCCTTTGCATTGTAGAGTGCATTCACCAAGTCCTGGCTAAGTTGGAAGTTCAATTCGCCATAAATTGGGTCTTGTGGTTCAAAAACCCGATGCCCATCAGGAACGATTTGTCCCGTATACCATTCACTGGCCTTGAGTTCAGTTATGATTTCCGAAATAGTTTTGCGTTCTTCCGGAATTGATTTTGGTAAAACGCTGAAATTGGGCTTTGGAGTAGACCTTTCAGAAGAAGGCATAGGGATGAAGGCTTTCGCTCGTTCCTTCAGTTCCTTCTCCGGATCCAACATCTCATTATTGCAACGATGTAGGAACTCATTAACTGCTTTGGTGAATCTCTTGTTTCGCTTTTCTATAAGGCCCATCATTTGTTTCTGGCTGAACGCTGGCATCTTCAACGGCTCATTCCTGAGTTTCCTGAAGGACGGTTTTGTGACTTCGCCAGATTGCTTGTCCAGCATGCCCCGTTTTAGATCTCCATCTATGAATTCAAAGAATAAAACCTGCTCGTCGGCTCCCATATCTTCCTGGTTCTCGGTTTCAAGAGTATCAGACCCCGTTATACCACCAACGGAAGTATCTGGAGCAGGCCCAGCAACATGCCAACTATTGTTTTTATCATTTGCAAGAACACTTGTCTCAGCTCCTTTGATATCCAGTTGAAGCGTAGCTTCATCGACGAAGGCAAAGTTTATGCCTTCGGGCCGGAGGGCTACAACCTGGGCCACATCCTCGACTTTCAGCTCACGCTTAATATGTCCTTCAACAGCTGGTTTAATCGTATCAAATATTGTTGCTAGATTTTTTCTTGTACTGCAGAAAGTGAATACGATATTCAGAGCGCGATGGGTCTTCTCGAGCCATTTGAAGTAATCGGGCCAAGGTAGGTCCGCCTTAACAGAATTCGAAGAATCGGAATCATTTCCTTCCAACTGAGAGCCTGTCAAGGTTTTCTTGATGCGTCGTGGCTTTGGCCCACCGTTTTGCGCTTTTACAGGGACCGTTTTCGTGTTAGATACACCATCTCCGCCGCTTTCATCGTTAGATAATGGGAGTATCTGCGAGTCTGCATCTTCTGCCCTTTTCCGTTTGGAGGCTGATCCCTTCGATGTCATGATCCCTTAAAGCCTTGATTGCCATTGCACCCTTTTATGCATCAGTTGGCCACGGCATTAGTTGCCTTAAGAGAGTTGCGGGAACATCAAATCAGCAAAGTCGCGAAGCTTTGGTAATAGAAACGATTGCGAACGCGCTGTGTCGCCAAATCACCTGATTTCTCTAAAAGCGATTATGAAATACTGTAGTGATCTTTGTAGGGGTGCGTATATAAACTCTAAATTTTCTAGGGTAGCGCAACGGCCCGCTGCACACAGCTTAGGTAAGGGCCATCAACATGAATGAGCGTGGAGGACGCCTGATTCACAGATCATATGTCTTGTTCTATATATATCAGCGGATGCCCTTTTCGGGAGCCTGATAAATCTTTACCTTTCTTCAGCCAGCGTGATGGCTGAGCCCCGTGTGTGAAAGCGGGTTCTACTCGCTAATATACTCTCATTCATAGCTTAACGATAATGAGCTCGTATCGGAGAACAGTTTATTGAACTGTGTATTGTTAAGCCCCACCTGTAATCTGTAGAAAAGCTGAAGCAGACGCCCCACAGGTATCAGCGTCACAATAAGTAACTGGCAAGTAGTGAAGTTTTCAAGGGCTTGATAGATTATGAGACTTGGGACTTCGATCTGTGACACGTGTAAGTTAACATCACCATCTACTTTTATATCTATTCGTCTGTTCGGTATGGTCTTCAAGTGAATAAACAACCTTCCTGTCGAGTACTCAGAGTGCTTTATCTAGGCATTATGTACTCTTGGTAATTAAATCAGCCATCCATAGGGAACGCTCACTTCCAAGGTACCATTTCTTTATCTACGTGCGAGTCACTGATTTTCTTATCGAGTCATCTTTGTTGTGCAAGCGAGCTTCGATTTCACTCTGAACCCCGCCATCCCTCACGCTTGGCATCAATTTCGCCCCCACGTGTAATAGTGGCGGGGTAAACGGTCGTCCCGCACATCGTAAGGCTGAACCTGTGGGCTCTAAAAATAGGTAATGTAAAAGACACATGGGCAGAGGGGTGTGAAAATCAGTGGGGATCCGATTCCGGGTGAGTTATTTTTCGTATGTCAAGTAATTCTTCAAGTGGCTATTCTACTTTTGTGCACTACCACTACCGTCCATTCAGATACCCACCAAACACACCTTCAGGCAGATTTTTGAAACAACTGTGTATACTTCCCAAGCTCTACCATGCTGGTCTCTCTCCGACTCCCTTGCCTTCCTGCTCGCCTAATTGACCCAGAAAATGGTTTATGGCCTAAAGCAGAGCGAGATCCCATCGATGTAGACTGACCCTGAAAACAGAACGCACGTGGACAATAGTTGGTATTAACCTTTCATAGCTCATGTTTGATGGAATCTATTTCGGATTTGAAGGCGCGAGCATTTGCTTCGTTCATCTAAAGAGAGGTTAGCTATATAAACTGATACAATTCCAAGAGCGGCCAAGGTAAACTACCTTTAGAAGCACATTTGATGGCTTATCTCCCTCAAAAGCAGTAAACATTATTTGGGTCCCGGAGCTAGAGGCTTTGTCTTTGAATTCCATTGCGCGGAAAATTATAGTATTTAAAATCACTCGGTGAGTATTCTCTTGACGCATAATGAGTCGTGGGACCCGAGGTCCGGAATAAGACTCATCTTCGCCTTCTAACCCAGATGCATCAAAGGAGCCAGGGATGGGAGCACCGTTCTCGTCAAATTCTGCGCAGGGTTTTGGCACATTGATCTTCACCGTGCCTACACCTCTTTCCTTCCAGCCGACCTCTTTGGAGTCGAGGATGTATAGTTTCGCGCGAACTTGGAACATAGTAACCTCACCAGCTTCTCCATCGTCTACTTGGACTGTAAATGACTGTTAGTAAAGTCCTTATGTATAGAATAGAGCAAAAATAAAATGAGCATCCCAGGTCCACTCACTCTTGGACAATTTAGTCTTCTTCTTCTCCTCACCACCAGCCTTTGAAGACTCTTCATCGTCACTTGCAGCCCCGGCTTCACTGCCTTCATCTTCTTCATCTTCTTCCTCGTCACTTTCTGGCGCACCAAATGCTTTGACTGGCTTTGTACTAGCTGGAGGGCTATCCTTACTGGGAGCCGCGAAGCTTGAAAGTTTCGGGCCGCCAGCAGCCGCAAAGCCATTGCCAAAAGCATTGCCGAAGACACTACCTCCAGGCTTCGCTCCAATTGCGCCGAATCCTGAAGTACTGCCACCGCCAAATGCCGAGCCAAATCCGACACTGGGCTTATCAGAAGCAGATGCAGACGAGCTTGTAGAATTCTGTGATTTTCCATTATTTAATCCTCCAAATCCACCGGTAGATTGTAAACTCCCACCAAAAACGCTTGGCTGCGATGCGCCTAAGGCACCAAATGGCGAAGTGCTGGACCCCGCAAGGGCGCCAAACCCTGAGCTGGCAAAGGCAGAAGATGATGTCTGTGGTTGTTTTGTAAGAGCGCTTCCAAAGGTAACTTTTGTGTCTGATGCCTTTTCACTCGAAGATGATGTCTTATCCGTATTCGATAAGTCAGTCGATAAATCCTAGAGTGAGAGTAGTTAGTTAATGGAGCAATACCCAGCTAAATTTGGCATGTGAACGAAGGGATACCTTTACTGGAGTAATCTCTTCTGCCGCTCCTGATGCCTGTGTTAAGTCTCGCGGTCGTTTCCTGTCTGGCTCTAACTTTGCTCCATTCAAAGCATCAGCATCAGAGACGTTCCCAGATTCATCCTCCTTGACATCTCCGGCGCCTTTGACTTCGTCATCCTGATCCCGCCCCCGCTTCTTCTTTGGAGACGATAACCGCTCTCGCAAGTCATCCTCCTGCTCCTCGGAGACCTCTGGGTCAGGTGTGCTGGCTTTCACTGGACCGCCCATTTCCTTATCTTCCGCAGAGCCATGGTTTGTAGACTTGGATCCAGTTCCCGACGAGTTCTCAATCTTATCGGATATGTAAGTATGCTTCAGCTCTTCACTCGCAGCTACTGTTGCGGGGTCTTCTTTGTCCTGGTCATGTCGATGCAGCGTAGCACTCGCATTTGCTGTTGGCGCGTTATTCGCTTCGCCAGTGTCCGATTGTTGTTCCAACTCTTGGATTTCTTCGGAAGTATCGCGAACGTCTTTATCTGCAGGAGCAGCTGAAGTCATTATCGTTGTGTCCTTCTGTTCTTCATGAACGTCGTAAGTTTTGTTCTTGTGAGGTCCTCGAACCGGTCGCGAACTCCCAAGATGACGGCACAACCCACTAGATCGGAAAAGCGAGGCTTCTGCAAGTGGAGTGGATTCGCTAAATAGTCTGGGCTCAGGCAGCCTCTGGTTTCGGACTGCTACACCTTCCTGCACGTCAATGGTTTGTCTCATTGTTCCGAAGAAAGCACTTGTGTACATGCGCTACTGGACTTTCGTTTTCTTACTTTACGTCTACCAATTTCAGCATGTACTATCTAGAAAGTAAAAAAGCTCCGATATGATCAAATACTAGTTCTGAATCTTAAGTTTGCCCCGCGATACATTTTCATTCCCAGCCTTGCAGCCTTGCAGCCTCGATCGCTTGTTCTGCAGAGGATGTAGAGCAAGTCAGATTCTTGGATTTCGCGACTGCTATGAAATAGAAAAGAGCTCCACGGCCTGATCTCCTTAAATGAAATAACTTTCGCATCAAAAGAAGCTGCCAATGACTTGTGAAGGAAGGTCCCTCGCTCTTCTATGTCTCCAATTTTCTTGTTCTATCAGGTTGTTGAGATTGCCTTCCACGCAAAAACTGCTCACTCTCGGGCAAGCCATCTTCACTTACGATGGTTATGATATCAGGTTGACATAGATTGCATAATTGGATTTGGGCAGCTCACTCTTACTGGTTCGAACTGGCGAAGCCCAAATTGCAACTTTGCGAAAAACTTGATCCGATTTGCTATCCATTGAATCACCCTATTAATCCACTCCAGAAGCTGTACGTATTGAATTTGCTCAATTTTGTAATTTTCTGCCTTTATCCTGAGAGAAGCTGATGGACGCTATTTCCAAATACATGATTTTGCCCTTTGCACAGGAGCTTGTCGGTATGCCGAAGTGTACTCCTAACTGAGGCAGGACTACCTCCTTATTATGCATATACATTCATTTTCAATATATTTATTATCGTCAGTCAAATTACAACATCTGTACATGAACTCTTCCAAGGTTAAGAAATCAAATGTTCTGCGAACCTGTCGGGGCCAGTTTAGGTTTGGAGCTATAGCCTCGCGGGAGGTCTAGTCGTCATGGGGCATAGCGCGGGAGCTCGGACCACCATTGACGACGCGCGCAGAGGAAACCGTGGAATCAAGAGAGACCTTGAACTGCTGCCTTCAGATCGATAATTGGAAGCGACTGTTATCCCAAGTCACCAACTTCGGTCTTTCCCTGGTAGAGCGGCCGACATCGGGGTGCTGTTTGATACTCTTTTGTGAAAAGGTAATAGCGCAGATAATTGGTGAATGTCTGCACTGCGATAAGAAACAATGGCATCATCCTCGAATCCATACGAACACTACAATCCGCCTCAGGTGGAGGACGACCTCATTGATCCTGATGATGGTATGTGGCTTGCCACAGAGGGAAATACAAATCCGCTCTCTCAGGTTCCAAAAACGATTCCCAAGATGAAATACTGATCCCTTCGATAGCTGCCCTTGATGATCTTGACGACCCGCTCCAACATACCGAAACCTACTCCTCTCGTGCTCCCTTGACGGGCAACATAAGCTCCGGCAGCAATAACAACCGTTCTCAGAGTGACTACCTCACTTCACGCATTCCCGGCGAGGACCGCCGCGCTCCTAGCAACACCATCGATGAATCAGTATGGGAGACTCTCCGACGGGACCTGCTGGCCGTGTGGTCTAAGATGCGCGAGGTGCTGTATCCAAAGTACCTCTTCGGCGGGTCCATGCTAGAAAACACAACGTCTTTCCGCAGCGCATATGAGAATCTACGTGGCGTGGGCATTAACGGTGCGCGGGAGGAGCTCATGGGACTCGCGGGAAGAGCTGTCGACCCAGAAGCACTGCTCAGTCAGAACCATATGAGCGAAGGATTGCGAGATTGGGATCTCTGGGGCCCGCTGATCTTCTGTCTGCTCCTCAGCCTGTTGCTGAGCTTCAACGCGAGACCCGACCAGAAGAGCGCAGTGTTCTCGGGAGTATTTGCTCTGGTATGGATCGGAGAGGCAGTTGTTACCCTGCAGATCAAACTCCTGGGAGGAAATATGTGAGTGTGCTTTTGTGAAATCTTTCATAATTTTGTTGTGGCTGTTTACTGACTGCTCCGCCCTCGATTGCAGTTCCTTCGCCCAAAGCATTTGCATCATTGGATACACACTGTTCCCTCTTGTCATAGCCTCTCTCCTATCCGCATTGCATCTTTACACCATTGCACGCATACCGGTTTATCTATTCCTGGTTGCATGGTCTTTAGCAGCCGGCGTGAGCATCCTTGGAGGAAGCGGAGTTGTGAAGAACAGAGTTGGTATTGCGGTATATCCCCTCTTTGTGTTCTACCTTGCTCTAGGGTGCCTATGCTTCATAAGCTAGAGTGGAAGGGAGGAGGAAATACAAAAAGAGATCTCGGAAGAGGGATAGTGGTGTTCCCATAACACTTGTTTGTCTCCATAGATCTCCCATGGAGAAATGCTCTTAAATCTACCTAGAGCCTGTATTTGTATACCTTGGTCCTCGTTTTAGGTTGATTCGGTTATACCTCATGATTCTTGATTGTTGCGACTGTCTAATACATTTATGCATTTGAATATGAGCTCGGACGGGCCTAGAGAAGTGGTCGAGGGCGACTTCCAAGCTCTTATTATATTACGCCAAAGAAAAGGCCATGTTAAATTACGTTTTCAGAGTTGGACTCCCCCGGTTTGTGATGCAATGGTTGTCAATTCGCATATTCTGCATTTTATGATCGTCGCCATGAATCTCCTGTTTATCTATAACCCACGTAATGATTTGGGACTGCACGGCATAGGGCTATGATGGTGAATGCTTCGAAAAGGGTCCCTTCATTAAATAATATATCTAATCCGCTTAAACGTCCATGCTTATCAGCTTAGTCCGTCCCCCCAAACCATGTTGCTCCCAATTTTCCCACCGGAATCCGTAGCTCCAAGCAGCCCATTATAATAAAAAAAACGAGGTAGATTTGAGCGTTCCAATATCTTTGTTCTGGTACTCTCAGATATTCATACAGGAAATAAGTGTCCGCCAAGAGGTATCTTTTGTTGCAAGTTTGCTTCATCATTAGGTCGTAGGTATAGTGTGAACGTGGGTGGTATAAGGGGGTTCTTCAGCGGGGTCGTCCGCTGAGAGGAGACTTGTCGGTCATATCTAGGTCTGGTGAGTCATTATTCCAGTCGCCGCCAGCTTCTTTTTCCGACTCCGCCTTTTCTTGTTGCTGGTAACTATATTCATCGTATCGACGAGGCACATTCGCCCCATTATGTCCCGTAGCTTGATAAGGATTGCTTTCTGGCCCTGTCGTCGGGCTGTACGTAGAACTAGGATACAAACGTCCACTCCCAAGACAAAGGTACTGGTAGGTATCGTCTACATCTCCTTCTTTCGTATTCTTCTCGTGCGTCCAACCCCACGTGGCGGGCGGTTGGTTCCCCGACGGTGGATAGCCATGTGGGGGATGATTCTGACGATCCCAGATTGGGAGACCGTTCGGGAGTCGGGCGTCTCGGGTGGATATCCCGCGACTATAAGAAGCAAGATCGCCGTTGATACCGGATAATGACCAAGCAAAGACGGCGACTTCTGTGATGGACCGCATGAACTCCTCCGATTGAGACGTGGCGGCAGGGACGGGAGGGTAGAATTGCGGGTGGCTGGAAGCTACGCCCCGTGGGTAACTTCGAGGATGTTCCTGATGTTCAGGCGGCCTGGTGGGCTCTACGCCCCATGGAGCCGCAAATACGCCGCTGGCCATCCGGTGCGCCACCAGCTGCTCTTGAGCCTCTGGAATAAAGGGTCGAGCCCGCCGCAAGATGACAACCAGACCGTCAGATGTGCAGGACACAACCGCTTCAATCTCCAGCGGTTCCCTACCTGACGGCGCGCCCCTGGTATGCTCTCTCGGTTCCTGAGAGGGCCTGGAGGACGATGAAGGCGTGGAAGTGCCGGGGTTCGACGTGGCATCGATGCTCGAAAGATACGACGGTAATTGGAATGAGTTGGCCTGCCTTTGCGGGCCATCTCCGGAAGGACGATTCTCAGCTTGGTGCGTAGCTCGTGCTGCAGGGTGAGCGGGATCAATATCCATCTGTTCCTCAAGCTTGATGGACAGTTCTTCATCCGAATCGCTATCGGGGTTCCTCTCATCCGCTGGATCGTCGGCCTCGTCCGCGGATTCGGGCTCGCGACTCCAAAATCGGAGATAGGCTATCGAATCGTTCGCCTTGGCGCTTTCCAGGCACAAAATGGCTGCGCGCAGGCAGTCCTCCTGGATGAACTCGTAGAAACTCCTCCCCTTGATATCCTCCGGGGAGATGCCGAGGATTCCCGCAATGGCATTGGTAGCATACAGGACGGTGAGCGTCCGCGTAAAACGGTTCAGGATCAGAGCCGCCCGGGGTTCTCGAGGACCGGCCTGCGGGTCGCTCTTGAATTTGGAGGAGAGGTACTCCAGCATCTGGTATCGTGGGTCCCGGGGAGAGGAGGTGAAGAGACGCCGAATGGTAGGGGCCTCGATGGCTCGTCCTGAGGTGAGAGGGCTGGGTCAGCGCATGCTTGCTCTGGAGGAACAGCAGGAGAGGTGCTCCCGGGTAACTCACGCTCGCTCTTGGCATCTCCACGGAAGACGCTGATGCATGCCACCATGACATCGTAGACAATGGTAAAGACGCACTCGCAGCGCACCCAGTGGCCGTCTCGGTGCTTGATGCGGCAGTACTGCAGCACTGCGGCCTTGTCGAGCTGGACGCCGTTGCTGTGGACATGGCGAGCTCGGGAGATCTCGTCGGGATGGAAGTAATCGAAGCACGATCTCCCCTTGACGTCGTCCGGGGCGTAGCCCAGGACGTCCGTGATCGAGGAGGAGGCGAACAGAACATTGGCATGGGGAGACAGGTCTAGCGGCACGCATCAGCTATTAGTAATTGACTTCCCATCTCCATCGCAGCCAGCGCGCAGCCGGCGGCGGACGGGAGGAGGAGGGCTGATACACCGGACGACGTACTATGGATGGTCATGAAGGTGGTCTCCATTTGGCGGGCCTGGAGTCGGGAGAGCTACAGGATGCTCAGTGCCAGTCATGGGCAATGGAGGGGGGCAGTCCACTCGAGGACGGACTGGCTGCGCTGGAGGTGCTGTTTCCCGGGTTCTGGGCACCGGCGCTGGAATGGGGTTTTATTTCTGTGTGCTCGTGGGTGCCAACACACGTGAGTCAGAGAGGCATCACCGTCATGTGCAGGAGGACGGCGTAGAGCAGGTGCTTCGTCGCGGAGACTGGCTCCATCGTGTCGGTGATGTCAAGAGACAGTTCTGACCGTTCCAGGTCGCGCGGCAGTGGCCCTGGGGGGGCTTGACGGTCGCGAGCCCGCGCTGGGCGACGGAGGGTGGTGGGGGGAAAGAGAGAGGCCCGCGAGAGGCGATCGCCCAGGTCAAAGCGCGCATCCAGCATGGGGGAGGGGCCACTGGAACCTCGCGCCGGTGGGCAGCCTGCGCGTGCCAAACCGCCAGCAGCCAGCGGGCGATCCAGGCTCCGTGCGAATCCCAGCCGGGTGGATTTGGCAGAGTCAACGTTACGAGTTGGCGGCAACGCGGTCGGCTGGATTGGCCCTCCACTGCCGCCCCAGCGGTGTTGGGTGCTTCCTTGGGTGCTCGTAGCCCTACGTCGCGCTCCTTCGGTGCTCGCCCATGCGCTATTGCGTGTGCGCTAATCATGACCGGCCAGCGGCAACCCCCCAGCAGCAACCCCATCGCTGGTCGCTCCTTTGTACCAGCACTGTACCCGTCTGGGCCGCCACCGGCCTTCGCTGAGCCCGCCCATGGACCGCAAAAGACCGCCCAACGACGGTATGCTGCTCGAGTGTGCGACTGGGAAAATGACCAGTCAGCTTGAACCACAGGATAAGCAGCGTGCCGCGACCATCATAAGCCACACAGCCCGACCACGGTGAAGGAGCAGCTCTGGAGCTCCCCCAATCACCGCCGACGCGGTGCAATGGCGGTCAACCCAAGGTCCTCCACCCAGCGGAGACTCGGGAGCCGCTCCAGCGTGATCAGATCCCCCGGTGAATCAGTCTCCCTTCGCTACGATGCTTCTCTGCCCATCCCCTCTCGCCCTGCAGCGTCCTGGGGCGGCCTCCCAAGCGACGGTGTTTGAACATCGCCGACGGGGGTGCGGGGAGTGCTAGGAGGGGCGCCGATCGTGTGCTTCTCACGCACGTCCCCGGGCAGCACCGAGATCTCAATTGCCCACCGCGCGGTGGTGCGATCCAATGAGCCGCGCCTGCTGGAGGCGGGATCACGGGAATAGCGTCAGACACAGTACGTAACATTCGACTCAGAAGAGAGAACTGACTAATGACGACGGGGTGTGTCGTCTAACTTAGCTTCGAGAGCTGCTGGTGAAGTCCTGGAAGGGGTGGACCCCCGAGGAGCAAACGGATCAAGATCGTGGCCGGACGCAGCTTGGAGCTTCCGTAGCTTGGAATCCGGGAGCGGTACCTGGCCTGGGCCTCCAGCTAGGGCGCTTTAGGCATCGGAGGGAAAATCCGCGCTGGACGAGGGAGCTAGGGTCCATCTGACCGTCCAGTGCACTCCCGGCCTCTGAAGAGCGATCGCTGGCAGCTCGGATGCTGGGGATACAGGCAGCGGGCCACTCGGAAACCGCCCATGTGTGATCGGGCATGCGACCCTCCGCGGAGCACAGGTCGGGGGGAAGGTGACCTCTCTTCTTCAGAGACCCAGCGCACCATCCTCTGCCGCACCAGCACCAGCACCTCCTCCGTGGGCGGTCCGTTGCGCGACAGGCGACGCTGCGTGGGCGAGGGTGGCATCGCCACGCCCCTGCTGCGCAGCCGTGAGCCTCGGGATCTTCGGTTGGTGCGGCTGCTGGGGTTGGTGAGATCTCCTTCCCGGCGCCAGATCCACAAGTCGCCGCGTGCCTGGGCCCGCGATGCGCTGGAGATAACACGGGATGAGGTGTGCTCGCCGTTCGTCCGTGAGTGGTGAGAGGGAGGTGACCAGAAAGCAACGAGAGATGGCGAAGAGGTGTGAGTGGGTGGGCTTCGCTCGGGGGCCGATCTCGAGGGTTGCCAGATCTGAGTTCGGCAGTCCTGCACGTCGCTCTGCGTTAAAGCCAACCGTAGTGGCCGCGCCTGCACCAGGCGGCGCAACGAGGGGCTTTGCAGAGGCCTCCCTCCACCACCGAACCGGCTGGCCCTCTGGACTGGATCGTGCATCCCATCACCGCTTCTTGCGAGACGTGCACCACCACCATCACCACCCCCGCCAAGACGATTCTCCCCGTCAGACTCGCTCGCTCTTGCCCCAATCGCGACTTCTAGAACGCTCTGGAAAGTCACCGACACGCCTCCGCTCGTCGATCGGCCGGAGGTGCAGGATCTGGCACAGTGCGCGTGGCTCTGTGTGGCCACGCTCCCGGGCGAGATGCCGCTGGAATGGTATCAGCGAGCCCTCAGCTGCGTGCGCGGGGCGGTGGCCCTGTGGAAGCTGCATTTGCCTGGACGTTGCACGCCTCTGCCCCAGGACGCCGTGAACGCCTCCTCGGGCCCCCGGAGTCCCACATGCGGCCAGCCGTGGCCCAGGAGCTGCTCGAGCTCCCAATACTGAAGGTCGTTACCGGAGCGCGCGACGATTAGCTTCCCATGCGCGCGGGAGCTGGTGGGAGGCCAGCGTGGGAAGCTCGCGGTAGCCATGCATAAGCTCACGCACACGGGCGTAGGGATGCCCAGCAGCCTGGTGCCGCAAGGCTTGTAAGGCTAGAGAACCTCTGGAGGAAGGCTGGCGCAGGCCCTGATGCGACTGGGCGAGGGCTCGTCGATCGCAGTCTGGGGTCCCGATGCGTGCGGAGGCCCCGTTGTGATTGGTGCTGGCAGCGCATCTTAATTGCCCGACATGCTAAAACTCAAACCACCGCTAACCTTAAAAGCTCCTGCGAAATCGACGTACAGAGACACACCACCTGCAATCCTTGCGACATCGTGCGGTTCCGCGATCGATCGTGCTACGGTACTGTATCGAGCCCTTTCCCCCGCCGCGACTCAAGCCCCCCAAGACCTGTACGGTGCGTACCTGGGACCCAGCCAACTTCTGCACCCACGACATACGCGCCCTTCTTGGCGTGGCATTGCTGCTCGGCAGTGGCAGACCGGCTTACCTGCATTCTGGTCAGCATCACTCGGTACCTGGCCTCAGCCTTTCGCTGCTCTCCCAAGGCTCTCGCAGCTGCCAGAGCGTGCGGAGGAGCGTGAGGCTTGGCCGTTGTCTGCTGTGTGAGGACCTTGGTCTTCCCAGAGCACGTCGTTGTAGAGCGTTCTAGGGCAAGGCGGCAAGGCTGAGATCGCGTGACGCGTGAAGCATTCCCGTCCGCCTAGCTTAAGCCTCTGCAACTTGCAGCGGATCCCATTGAGACACGCAAGGTCAGCCACTCGCTACGAGGTCTGGGGATTGTCATAAAGCAAGTCCACCAGGAATTTCGCAAATACGAGAGACATGGCTACGGCTAAGGAGAAGCATGAGTGGGAACTCCCGCATCTGCGGGAATCACACCAGTTAGTCGTATGTGGATATATATCACTTTCCTACCTCTCCTATCACAGAGCTCCCTTTGCTCCGTTCGTTGTCACATTTATTACTACTGCAACGACTAACAAGGCTGCAGTCGAGCCAAACCGGTATGCAGCGAATCGGGCCCCCGAGAGGGTGCCATCCAGATTGCTGAAGCATCCTAGATTTTTGGCAGGTCAAATTCTACCCCTATACCGAGCCGGGCGTCGATCCCGTCTTTGCCCTGGCCGGAGGCAAGCAGGTCAACTATGATCTCCCCGTCCCGAAAGTGTAAAGGTACACGGCTGACGGTGAATGTCAGGTGCTCATCTGTCGCGCTCCCCCGCCCGGGTCCAGCAAACCTGTGGAGGTGATACAAGCCATTGTGGATGAGGAGGTACCGTTACCCGCCCGTTGCCCCTCGCCGGGAAACCTAGAGCCCATTGCCTAACACGCCACAGCCCGACGCAGACCACTACACCTGTGCGTGGACCAAGAATCTGCAGACGGGAGAACCCCTGGTTTGCATTGCGGGAGCGACGGCCAAGATCAAAGTCATCAATGCTCTGACGGGAGAGTTGCAAACCGTGAGTAACGGCTGAATCAAATCCAGCGTCCACGCGAGGCACAACACATGCTCATGTATTGCAGATATTGTCAGGCCATGGAGGCGTGAGATGAGCCCGAGTCCTGCGTTTGTATTTGCTCATTCCACTGAGGCTGTCTTAGGATATCAATGATCTGGCTGTCTCGCCGGTTAGCCCGTACCTGCTGGCTTCAGCCTCCGAGGACTCAACGGTGAGGATATGGAGTCTAGACCCAGCCCACGCCAGCCAGCCTTGTGCCGTTATTTTGGCTGGAGATGGCCATAGAGAAACGGTGCTCACTCTAGTAAGTCCATTCCTAGCCGCCGTGCTCATCAATATCTGACTGGTCACCCAAAGTCCTTCCACGCCAACGGCCGATACCTGCTCTCGGGAGGGACAGATCACATCATCAACCTGGTAGGACACTTATTCCTGGCTCAGCTGCTTTCAGAGGTCCTGATCTATCGCTTTCTAGTGGACTTTACCGGAGCTTCCGGATAGCAATACGGGGACTAACAAGCCTACGTTGATTCACTATCCGCATTTTTCTACGTCGGAAGTACACTCGGATATCGTGGACTGGTAAGGAATCCATCATGCCATTGCAATACCCTCCACCCCACTGGGAGCACGGGATCTCATATAATTCGCAGCATCACATTTCACCATGATTTAATCCTTTCCAAAGCGGCCAATGAGAACTGCATCGTCCTCTGGTCCATCAAGGGCTTTTCATCTTCAAACCCGCCTCCCCTCCCGTCCTCAGCCCCAACTACCCATGACGCCCAGCGAGACACTCGTTCGGCATTCTCCCCACCCTCTTCCAACGATAATCCTTCCAATCAATACACCCGCCTGCTCCAATTTGCCACGCCCGACAGCGAAATCATATGCATGCGGTTCGGGCTCTTCCCCGGCCACAACGGCAGCAACCCGGTCCTAGCGATGTGCAACACGGCATCGAAAGTCTTCTTTTGGGACCTTTGCCGCCTGGAAGAATATCACGACTATCTCTCAATCATATCCCAGAGTAGGTCCTTCACGCTAGATGGACAGGAAGTCAAACGACCGCCTTTCCTGGTGCCTTTTCGACACCGCAATAAGAAGGATGGTGTCTCGCGCGTGCGAGAAGANGACGCCGCCTTCGGAGTCATCCTCCGTCCACCACGATAAAGAGCATGGAGCTTCATCGGAAGTGGTCAAGAGTATCGAGATCTGGGATCGTAGGTATAATATGGGCGAGCCACTGCATACTATACAGGCGCATAAGGAGGAGGTGGTCAGGTCATTGGCCTTCGTTGGTAGACAAGTAGCGTGGAGTGCGGGAGGTGAGTGGTGCATCGTGGCCGGGAGCGCGAGCGTGGTTGCTGTGCTGCAGAGATGGTCTAAGTAGGTCTGCAATGAAGAAAAGTCAAATAAAATATCGTGCTCCAAGTGATGGATGGTATTTCTGAATACAGTACGGCCCAGTATCTTGCATCAAAGTAGTTCAACAAACTAGTCCTCCTCGTCGTAGTTATCATCAAAAGCATCATAAGCATTAGCCGCCGACACAATATCTTGCACGTCGCCGCCAATATCCCCTCCCTCATCTGCGATCCTCTGAAACAACACTCTAGCACGTTCTCTCTCCTCTTCCTGTCTTCCCAATCCCCGTTGACGTTCAAGCTCTCTCTGCCGTCTCAAAAGCCTCTGCGTAGTATCGGTCCCGGTATCAACTTGCTCTTGGTCCTCGTCCAGACTATCCCTCCTGGGGGCCGAAGGCACACACAGATCTCCAATGTAGAGAGCCAGCATCCCTCTGAGACGCAGCAAGGCATGGCTATCGGAGTAAGGAAGCGAAGTCATGAGTTCATCCATCCGGTTTGCCACGGTTTCCGAGGCTTCCAGCGCCGTTCTTCGGACTTCCTCCCTCTGTCGCCATCTCTTTTCCGCTCGACGCGCAAGTCGGCGCTGGCGTCTTCTTTCTCGGTATGAGTACTCGCTGTCCTCGTTGTTCTCAGCAGCTTCTTCGTCTTCTTCATAAAGCACTTCCTCGTCGTCCCCGTCGTCGTCATCGTCTCCACTCCCCTCGTCCTTCTCTTCTGCCCGAGATATCTTCCACAAGGCTTCTTTCTGACTGAACTGTATACCGTAGATCTCACAACCGAGCATAGCAGGCCAGAAATCCACAGCCGTAACTGCGTTGGGGAACTGTCGCATGTACGGATACTGTAGTATTAACCTCTCGTAGTACTCTTTGGCCTTTTCTAGCCCTTCAGCTGTGCCCCATCTTATGGGCCTTGAGGCATTCTCAGAGTCGGATTCAGGATCTTGGTCCTCTTCAGCTTGAGCAGCATCCTCATTAGTATCGCCATCACCAGGTGACGATTCTCTCCGCTGTCCTCCAAAGGCTGCCGCATTGCTTTCTTGACCTCGAATCAGCAACTCTGCGCCAATTCCCCAATACCCTGTGTTTCGAATATCTATTGGGAAGCCCCCAGACTCAGCTCGCAATAGCAGCGCCCACGCCCTGCTTGCCCGCGGGATATCACCTTCAGCTAGACACCTGTGCAGTAGAGTC
Organism: Scytalidium sp. 3C; assembly: GCA_000743665.3. Taxonomy (NCBI): domain Eukaryota; kingdom Fungi; phylum Ascomycota; class Leotiomycetes; genus Scytalidium; species Scytalidium sp. 3C. The sequence continues at coordinate 517,176 of JMRO03000013.1, read as the reverse complement.
GTCAAGACACCGAGATGATGTCTTCGTAACCTGTTACCTCTCCTCCGACGCCCACTACCTTGCCGAACTGGTGCTGCAGTAGTATCCTCTGGCTCAAACTCATCTTCCTCTTCGTTTTGCTTGAAAATATCGACCATTCCCTCATCTTCCTCTTCCTCTCCGTCCTCATCGTCATCCTCGTCTTCACCCTCGCCGTCGTTCTCGCTCTCCAGAAGCTGGCTCCCCCTCTCTTTGCCTTTGCCCTTTCCCTTCCTCTTGGTCCGCACCCTCCTCACTTTCTCATGGAAGAGCACATGACCCGGTAATCCCCGATGCGGAAACCCCTTGATCCTTTGCGACGGCAGGACTTCGTCGAGATCTAACCCAGCTAAACGGTACTGAATAATCTCATCGGGAGTTAAGCTTAGGGGATTCGTAGAGGCAGCATAGAGCGATCTTGAGTCAGTGTCATCGTCATCTTCTGATGAAGATGAGGATGGAGAAGTGGATGCCGGTGTATGGTGACGTTTGCGCTTCTTGCTTGGTGAAGATGAGGCCTCATGGCTAATAGAATCTTGAATTGGCCGACGTGACGGTTTATATATGGGGGGAGCGAAAAGCGGCATTCTGTTGGGTACTATGTTAAGTTTAACTGGATGTGTTTTACGATGAGGAGGGTAGTATGAGACTGTGAGCTTGGACAACGAGAAGGACTATGCTTCAGTTCAAATTGTATCCGTTTGGGAGACAAATGAATTTTATAATGAGGCCATGATTGGTTTTTTTTAATCCTCAGGGCATCATCAAAATTACAACATTATACAATACTTGGTGAAGCGATTTTGCCTAATAATATATTTTTGCCACAAGCGTTCTACGGGCGGACACTCTAAAAGTTATTGGCCTCTTCAAACCACCGACATTCAGGTGATCATTAGCACGACCATCCCACATTCACGAAAAGTTTTCTGCAATGATCCCTGCACATCAGTTGCGTGACAAATTGGACAGACCGATAATATTATCACAGCCCGGTCTCCTCTGTGGAGTTATCTTACATAGCCTCACTGCAATGGTTCTACGGTGCCTTTAGAAAAATAAGACATAATTGTCACCACTAAATCCTGCAGGATATCGATTCTAAGGACCAGAAATTAATATCATTCCTGACCAAGCCGTAGCTAATGACATCAGACTAATTGATATATTCTTCCCAGACAAAACCCTCGCTCGGGCTCACTTCAACATGGGGCTCGAAAAGTCTTAGACAAAAGAACCTGTATATACTTTTTTACTGTACAAATGCTCTAAACCTGACTCGTCTAAGGTGAAGGTTTTGCACTTCGCTCATCGAAATAGGTCCACTGGCCCTCAACAGGCTTCTCCTCAAGATCCTCCCATCTGTTTTGATATCTGGTTAGCAAAAGTGGAAATAATGGAGCAAGAGGTGAAGTTGGGTTACTAACGCCTTTGATTGAATCATAACATCAATAAGCTTGAGTTCTCCCTCTGCGACTTTGATGACTTCCTCAATAAGACCTGCGCCAATCTTGTTCTCTAGGTCCTCAATTCTGCGATGGATCAGTACTGCATGCAAGTCAGGTCAAAATTGTTAACTTACTGCTCAGCAGTCAATGCCGGCTCATTCTCCCAGACGATAGTCTTCTCATCTTCACCGGGTCTTCTCTTGGATAAGACGTCCAGACCCTTCTTCTCTTCTCTTGTTCGGACACCCTCCAACTCCGGTCCCAGATCTTCTTCACCATCCCATTCCAGCCTTTCCTCATCGAGAACCTCATCGGCCCTGGTAGTGACGAAGCTCTTTCCGCTGAAGACCTCCTTGAGATGTCGTCCCTTGTCGTAGTCAATGCCACCCTCGGGGGTGTTGAACACCTCCGGATGCTCCTCAAGGAGTTTCTTCGCCTTGGCGGCCCAGGCGTCGTATCCCGCAGGCTTGACGGAGCTGACGATTTCCATGCGGTGCTTGGCCACCGCTTCTGTTGATTGTCTATAGAGCGAGCTCTCCGGAATTTCCTTCAGCTTTTCGAGGGTCTTGGTGTAGAGGTAGATGAGGGTCGATCGTGGTGCCGGGTGTGTGGCCAGACCAGCCAGACCGGTGGGTGTGTTGGCTTCGAGATAGCGAGCGCCAGACCTGACGCTCGCAAAGAGTCTCGTTGTTGACCGCATGTTTTCTAAGGTCAATGGCTCGAGCTGTGGCCGTTGTTGATTGCGATAGATTGAAGGTCGTGATATTATGAGGTTCCGGTAAGAGCTCGGATCAACCATTTTAGGACTAGCGCAAAATACAAAGCTCCAACGTTAGAATTCACGAGCGACGCATGCCATGGAACACGGTCTTGAAGATAGAGAAATTTTTTTAATTATATTTAACTGGCTTTTTTTATATTATATCTAAGTTTTGTATCCAAATGCTTTAGAGTAATAACCCGACATCTCTAGCCTTGTCAACAGTTGCGTGATAGTATTTTCCTCTATGAGGTCATCTCCATCAAATAGACCAGCTTGATCCCAGAGTTTATCCATCGAGCGCTTCTCTCCGTAGCCCTTCTTCTCGCTGAGACCTTTACACACAGCTATGAATATTCCAATTTTCTTGTGGAACATCTTGTACATTTCTTTGACTTCGTCTTCAGCAGGATCGCCTTCCTGAACTATACCTAGCGCTCTCGTCCTGGAGTACTTCGCAAACTTGAGTATTACCGTAAATATTTCTTCCAGAAGCTTCATCACCGGCTGTTGGCGTTTCCTCAGTAGTAATGCAAACAAAATTCTGTCTAGCACCCGTTCATGATAGGCCCTAAGTTGGTCTATACCCTCGTTTTCTCCAAGTCTGTAATCCGTAGTCTTCAGTCGGCTCTCGATTTGATCGAGCTTTCGATCAAATAATCGCCAAGTGCCTTCAACGCCAGCATCCATAAAATAACTGCTTAAGCTCGATATGAAATGTTGAGCTTCTATTCTAAAACGTTGTGAGACATTGTCGATATCAGTCCAGTGGGAGGTTCGATCGGTTGCGTCACGAGATAGAGTTGACAAGACATACAGCATGCGCAGGACTCGAAGGAGTAACTTGAAGATTTGATCATATTTATAAAGCGAAAGGGGAGTGATGACAGCTTCTAGAGGGGCTGGAGGCTTGTACGAGAGACGAAGGAAGTCCAATGCTTCGATAGCATCTGGATCCATGCACTTCTCCGCTTCCTCCTCTGACATATCTCGAACCGCAAAGCTGAGATCACCAGGCAGTGATATCGGGACTGATGTCGACTGTTGCCTCTGCTGACTAGACGCGTAAGTTTCTGTGAGAATACCCATAAGAGCTAGACGAAGCTCAGAGCTTGCAGGAGGCCAAGTATCTCTGCCTCCGAGTCTAAGTCCCATCATACCACTTGTGCGGACGACGCCTCTACGACGTTCGGCACTTTCTAACTCCGGATCAAATAATGCATGAGAGAGCCTACTGGAGAATACACCATTACCAAGGAGGTGGAAGCTGCGTTGGAGAGTTAGATGCTCTCGGATGTTGTGAGAGGTAAAAAACAGTCGCATGGAAGTCTCATTGACCAAACGGGCTTGGGCTGAGATAATTGGACTGAAATTTAAGATAGGTGTCAGAGAAATTTGTGGCGTGAAAAGAGACTCCTCGTCTCGGGAAGCGGCTGTATTTGATACGAAATCAATGATCAGGCCAGAGAGTGTGTCTGAGGACAGATTGTCCTGTGGTGCATTATTGAATTGCTCCAAGGATCCAATGAAGTGTGCTTCCATTTCTTCCTCGAGTTTGCCAAAGAAACTGGGTGCAGGCGCTGCAGGACCGGTAATGGCATGGTCGGCAACAGAGCTCCTGTCTGAAAACTGTTCAATCGCATATCGCAAATCCTTCTCATATTGCAAAGCCTTGGCCTCGACTTGCATAATGTCGTTCCATGAAAATTTCCACTCTAGAGGGGGAGGGTCACAATCTAACACGACATCTGGGTTTGCAATAGCCAGATCTGGATGATGTTCCCGCAGAAACCGAAGACTCCTTCCAACTTCAAACATTGAACGTGCAATATCTGGTGCCATAAATGAGGGAACCATATCGATGTTTAAGGTATAATCCGGCTCCGAATGTTCTAACCCTTGCTCGTCAATCCACCCGCGGCTCTCTACCTTGACGAAACTTCTGCCATCACCTTGTTTCGATATTGGAACCCCTGATTCTCTTTTCATACCAAGCCATTCGCCTGCAAAGTCGAGCCATGGCTGTGAAACTCTAGAGAAGATCTCAAGCAATACATCCCTTAAGGAATCAGTTCTATGCTCGAGCTGTTGCATTTCCTCAAAGACAGTAGATATCATGGCTTCATCGTGCCGAGCTCTAGCCGTATGTATAACAAGCCGATGGAAACAAGTAAGAATCGCATGGGCCGGCTCGAAGAGGGCTTTTATCTGCAAAATGCTACTTTGGGAAGATCCTGACGCACTCAGATGCTTCTGAAGTGTAGCAAGTAATGTTGAGACGGCATCAGCCAATGCAACACGGCCCGGCGAAAAATTGTTGGAATAAGTCTTGTCTACAAAGCGCTGCAAAGATCTTGTCATGTTTCCACATTCCATAAACATCTCAATAATGCCAGATAAGGATTGTTCGGTGTATCCAGAAATCCTCATTCCCAGAAGGTTAGGGGCGAACGAGCCATCCTCTTCAACCCAATTGAAAAGAATAGAGCTACGACCGAGACCCAGAGAATGCAGCGAGTCTGCATATAATTTTGTATCCACAATATCTGAATCGATATTTTTGACTCTCAGGTGGTCTTCTTTAGCCGCAACGGCAGCATCGAATATTGCTGGTCCAGCTTCCGTAATGTACGCATTGTTATAATGTTTCGTTTCCGTTCCAGTAAATGCATCCCAGCTTTGATATTCTATTTCCTTTGGAGGGAATGTCTGAAGAAAGTCCCAGCTCTCTTCAGTATTTGCGAGACCTTTTTCAGGACTTGGTGGTTTCGGTTGGTCTAACGTGGGAGATTGGGCTTCAATAGGAGATTGAATAGGTTCGGAGGATAAACTTGGAATTCTGAAAAAGATATGCTCGGGACCGGACTGGGCTTCAAATTTCAATAATTTTGAGTCTAATTCTAATTATGGTGTTAGTAGTCGAAACTATTCATAAAATGTCCTGGATGAGAGGGTGCGCGACCTTCCAGTCTCAACTTAGAGAACAAAATACTGGGCGGATCGCCTCCGTCTGATAAAATGCCAGTATGGATAGTGAAGTCTGGTATCTCGAACAGGTACCCATGGCTCAAATCATCATCCATCTTGCATCTTGGGATCGATCATCTCCGCGCGGGGTGATTATCGAGTTCTGTACGATTGCTATCTACGAAATAAGGTACGCGTGCGGACGTGAGGCCGCTTCTGGCGCTAGTGGGCGTGTACCTGAATCCCATTCCGTCACATGTTTGTTTTCCGCGATCAATTATTCTGCCAAATTGAATCAGCAAGAGCGCCCAAAATAAAATGCCTCCTCGCAAGAAAACCAGGACGATCACCCAGGTGCCAGCGACGCCGACAGTAGATGAAGATGCGATGGACATTGACCCTCCCGCGACGGAGGAGACCGACAAGCCTGCGTACGATATTTTGAAAGACCCATGGACAGATGAGCAGGAAACGTCACTCTTCAAGGGGATTATCAGATGGAAACCGGCGGGTGCGTGGCCCTCAATTCAGCGTCTGACAGTAATTGGGTGCTAATCTGTAACTAGGTATGCACAAACACTTCCGCATGATTGCGATCTCGGAATATCTTCGAAATCATGGTTACAATCCAGAAATTCATGAACACACACGTATACCGGGGATTTGGGAGAAATTAAGCACATTATACAATCTTCCCATTATTGATGAGCGGGAAAATTCATTTGATTATGAGGATGATGTGGAGCAAAAGTTCCTGGAGTTCAAGCTTCCCGAGGATGACTTTGACGATTTAATGTGGAACAGAGGGAAAGCGAGAGAGAGCGAAGCACGATCATCACCACCACAGCTGAATAGATCACCGTCTCCCCAAGCTAGCAAAAAGAGGAAGAAGGGCGAGACAGTTGTAAAGCCTCGTGCTAGTACCGTGGATGATACAGACGACGCTAAGGAATCACCAGCGCGCTCTCCACAACCTCGAGTAGGGCGATCAGGAAGAGGAGGTAATAGGTCGTCGGGAAGGACCAAGGTAGAACAGAACTCGAGGCAGCCGAGTAAGGACACCACAGCCGATGAGGACGAAGAGGGGCATGATGAAGAGGGCGAGGAAGACGAAGAAGCTGAGGAGGAAGACAGCACGCCTTCTCCCAAAGCTTCAAGAGCTAGTGGTCGAGGGCGGGGAGGTGCTTCAAGTAAAGCGCAAGGTTCAACGAGGAAGAGCAAGCGGAAAAGATAGGCTCCGCAAGCGCTCTGCCGAAACAGTACATGTACTATTAGCCAATTCGTCCAGCAGAGTGCGCAGTATGCATCTGCGAAATATCGATGCTGTTCCGTGCATACCTAAAATCAGCTTATTCCCACCATTGATCATGGCGTTTGTAACAAACGATCTTATTAGGTCGGCGGTGCGGAAGCTAACTAATAATCACATGTTTGTTTTGCTGGACTGGAATTGCACAGCAGCAAGGCTTGAAGGAACACCTGACCCACCCACTCAAGAATGACATACACGATGGCTGTTGAAAATGTCAGAGGGGATGCCGTGGCGGAAGGAGCATCGTACATCCAAACAGCGATTCTGGATAAAACGAGATCCGAACCGCCGAGGGTCTTTGCCCGTTGTGCCGAACAGCGGGAGCACATATAAAAGCTGATGGCGTGGTTTGACTAGCTACAGCATTAGCTTTGTACCCTGTGTACCCTACAGGCTTAGCCACACTGTAATTATTTCAAGGTTGGTGACGTGGGGACCAGGACGCTGACTGGGACTCGCGGGCGCTGCTTGGACCTCGGCACGACTCGGTCAAGCGCGGACCTTCACACCTTTGCCGATGCTTGATACGACTTCCTGGCCAACCACATCACAAGCGCTCTCAGCAGATAATCTCCGTCGGCTTTGTCTTAAAGGTCTCTGAAAATTTGTAGTCTCTGATTCATTCCTTCCTGATCCCCCATATACAACGTTGGGATGTTGAAAGCGCTTGCAATAGGACGCACGCAGACTTCAGTGCTTAAGAGCAGTCTCGCCACATCTAGAATTCCAAGAGTATGTCCAAATTCACATGTGTAGACATCTACAATTTTCCGACTGACCAATCTCTCTAGACAGTGGGAATGGCGCCAGCAAATGCACGAAGCAGCAGCTCTGCGTTGCCAGCAGGTATGTCAGCCATGAATAATCCCCCGCGATGGATCCCCACGCTGACCGAGTTTACAGGGTACAAAGAANGATCTCTCCAAAGGTCGCATGCTGCGATTTGAAGATTCCCTTCCGAAGCTTCCTGTGCCGACCCTTGAGGAGACTGCCAAGAGATATTTGAAGTCAGTCCATCCTTTACTCAGCTCGTCGGAGTTTGAGAACACAAAGCAGGCGGTAGCCGACTTCCTAAAGCCTGGAAGCTTTGGCACCAAGCTCCAAGAGAGGCTGCTTGCTCGTGCAGCAGACCCCAAGCATAAGAACTGGATCTACGAGTGGTGGAATGATGCCGCATATCTGAGCTACCGTGATCCCGTAGTCCCATATGTCAGCTACTTCTATTCTCACAGAGATGACCGAAGACGGCGAGATCCCGCTAAGCGTGCCGCTGCTATATCCACCTCTGTGCTAGAATTTAAGAAGCAGGTTGACGAGGGCAGCTTAGAGCCAGAATACATGAAGAAGCTCCCCATATCCATGGAGAGCTATCAATGGATGTTCAATACCTCCCGAGTTCCAGCCAAGCCAGCTGATTACCCCATCAAGTATCCAGCAGCAGAACACAAGTACATTCTTGTGATCCGCAAGAACCAATTCTTCAAGGTTTTCCACGAAGTTGACGGCAAACAGCTAAATACTTCCGAATTGGAGCAACAGTTCAAGCGGGTTTACGAAATTGCACAAAAGGCCCCAGCTGTTGGAGCGCTTACATCTGAGAACCGCGATATCTGGACCGATGCCCGAGAGAAGTTATTAAAAGCACACCCATCAAACGCACAGGCCCTCCGGGACATTGAAGCTTCCTCCTTTGTCGTCTGCTTGGATGACGCTGCGCCAGTTACTCTCGAGGAGCGAGCGCATCAATACTGGCATGGAGATGGACAGAACAGATGGTACGATAAGCCTCTGCAATTTATCATAAACGATAACGGTACATCCGGCTTCATGGGTGAGCATTCTATGATGGATGGTACTCCAACTCATCGCATTAATGACTACGTCAACGAGGTCATCTTCAAGAACCAACTGGACTTCTCCGATCCTTCTGTCCGCTCCAATCTCCCTGAGCCAGTCGTTATCAAGTTCCATGTCAACAAGGAGGTTCAAGAAGAAATTGAGCGTGCCACAAAGGATTTCAATGCGGTCATTGGAGCACATGAGCTTCGCGTGCAAGCGTATCAAGGATACGGCAAAGGCCTTATCAAGAAATTCAAGTGTTCCCCTGACGCCTACGTGCAGATGATCATCCAACTGGCATATCACAAGATGTATGGAAAGAACCGCCCAACATACGAGTCCGCCGCCACCCGTCGCTTCCAGCAAGGACGAACAGAAACGTGCCGCTCTGTATCTGACGAATCAGTAGCGTTCTGCAATGCTATGGCCAATGCCGAATTGGATCCTAAGACCACTGCCGATCTTTTCCGTAAAGCAGTTAACGCCCATGTGGAATACATCAGCGCTGCTTCGGACGGTAAAGGTGTCGACAGGCATCTATTCGGATTGAAGAAACTGATCCAGCCCAACGAAGAGGTTCCAGCCATCTTTAAAGACCCAGCATTCGCTTACTCTTGCCATTGGTGCATATCTTCCTCTCAGCTGAGCTCCGAATACTTCAATGGTTATGGATGGAGTCAAGTTGTTGATGATGGTTTCGGTATTGCTTATATGATCAATGAGAACAGGTGAGTTCCTTTTTAGAAACAGATTAGTCCTTCCTTCAAGAAATTTGCAGCTAATTCTGACTACAGCATTCAATTCAATGTCGTTTCAAAGGGTCTTGGAAGTGAGAGAATGAGCTTCTACCTCAATGAAGCTGCCGGGGATATTCGCGACCTTTTGTTGCCAACTCTGGAGGCACCAAAGGCCAAGTTATAAGCTATGTATATAAGTTTGGGGGGCGGAGCAAGGGATATATTGTTAGCGATTCATTTGCAGGGCTTAAAGTAACTGTATCATAGAGCATTTAGACCTTTCATTGGGTTGACTCTTGATCGATTCACGTAGAAGGAATCTTTTTTACTACCAGATGATCCTCTCATGCCTATTTGACTTTTTGAGATTTAACTAGTACAACAAGTGAACATAAGTCTCTAGTCTACATATATTCCGCTATAAATACAGTTTTACAACAAAAGAACTACTTAATACATATATGTCGTCTACCTTCTCCTGAGATACCAAGTATACGCTAACTGCTGGAGATCCGTTGGGAATGGACTGGGTACCTCGGCTAAGCCGGGTCGCGCGACAGGATGTCGGAGATAAACTGCAGAGCAAATATTCTGGTTTACCTCCAGATATCGAGGGATGAATGCAAATGCCGACATATATGGCCGAGGGCGCCATGGTGTGGCATATGGCTTCGACTCATCAACCGGGTTCTCTCGTGCTCGTCGAATGGCTTCTTTGAGTGTCAGCTTGTGCTGAGCTTCACTATTGGTTTGTGGTTGTTTGGATTGAGATTTAGCTTCCTCAGCGGGCTGAGTAGTCAGGACAATCGACTCAAGCTGCGCCGTCAGATCCTGTAGTTCTTTCTCTAGTTCCTCGACGGGTTTGGTATTGGCTTTTCCAATCGAGTTGCGTAGAGTCTTGTGCAAGGCACGAAGCTCCTGCTTGCGTTTTGCCGAAAGCTCGGTCTTTTTGTCTTTTGCAAGTAGATCCGACTCCTCCAAAAGCTTCTTAAGTTCTTTTCTACGTAGTTTCCGTCGTGCGGCCTCGTCCAATTTCTCGGGATTAGAAGCCGATTCAGATTCCGTCTTAGCCCCCTCTTTTGCCTTGGCCAGTTGCCGAGCTCTGGCTTGAATTGCCCTTTTCATTCCTCTGCCTCTCCTGATTTGAGATTTGTCTTTTGGAGCACCGGTTGCAAAAAGAACTCGGTCAGGGTCGACTTGAAACATATCGCCGGGGTTCAGGAGGTAGCCAGGGTATATCATCTATTTGCGTGTTAGAAGTCACAATAGTCTGATTCATGAATGAATTTGCTACCTTTTTGCCATTGACCTTTACAGCTCCATGTACGACGAACTGGCGCGCCTGCCTGGCACTACTGGCAAACAATGCTCGAAATATCGCGGTATCCAGCCTTCTCTCAGCGGGTGCGTATGTCATGTGCATGTACGGAATGGGAGTCCTTCCCCGAGGCTTCTTGTCCGAGGCAGGATCAATATCTTTCCCCGATCCACGTCCCTCAGCAAATTCGGATCCGTCATTTTCAGCCAGATATCGGTGATCCATTGGAACAACGGAACGTAGCCTAGACCTGAACATCCGTTGCCAGTGCTTCTCCTTAATCTGCTCCCCATGATATGCTCTGGTTGTGGACTTGGCCATCCATTTTTGCTGGTAGAAAGTAAGATTCAGAGGATTCGGAAACTTGAGTCTGGAGAGATTGTAAAGATTGTGCTTGTTCCATGTCTGGCGAATTTTCTGTAAGGGGAGGTCACATTAGCCGCTGATCCAGTTGAGATACAGGAGCAGAAGTCTCGAGTCTACTCACTATCCGCTTTAAGCCATGAAATCTCCGGGACCTCATGATTGCGAGCTGGCAATGGACTTCGTTGCGTCGTTGCCCTTTGCGTCGAACGGGGTTGGTGGTCTTCGTGAACAAAATATTAAGTTTCCGAGTCCCAAAGCACGACCCATGGAAGCCCGCTAGCGCCCGATCGCTGATTCGCTAAGGACCTCGAGAAATTTTGGGCATTTTTGGTAGCTCTACCACACTTGGACCGGGGCGTGTTGATATTTCACTAAGTGGTTCTTGAAAAATTTCTTGTAGAATTGCATTCAGAGGATCATTTTTACTAGATTGGCTCTCGTCTCTTTGGAATTTGAAAACGCTGATCTTGGTGTGCAGTGCTTCCAGTATCACAACAGAAGTACCGCGGCGACTAGCACCAGCGACTTTTTACAGATCCTTCACCCCGCTGCGGTCGCAGCGCATTCTAGGCAAGGTTCCGCAACAGCACTCTCGCAATTCCCGAGCCCCTCTGTACCATAAGGACTTGGTCCACAGTCGATTTCTGGTCGAAATAATACCATAATATCAATTATCTATATTTCAGAATGTCACAGGCTGAGGCGGAAGCTGTCGCGGCCGAGGCGCCAGCGACCACTCTTCCAGAGCAACAAGCTGCGGGAAATGGCGCTGAGGTAGAGCAATCTACATCTGTCGAGCAAGATACCAACAACAAGACTGATGCGGCTCTTGAAGAAAGCAAAGCTGAAGGAAGCTCCAAGTCTGAAGAGTCCAAGGTCAGAGTATACGACAATGGTGTCCTAAAAACATCAGCAAGAACTCAAGAGGATCCTCGAAAAAATAGCAAATATGATCCCTCTGTCCTTCCTGAAACAGATGATCCCAAAAAGATACGTGCCCAGGTAGGGATCACGAACTTGCAAATTTATCATAGACTTCAACACATTTTTCTAACTTAAAAAAGGTCGAGTTTTACNTNTTGGTGACGCAAATCTGCCAAGCGACAAATTCATGTGGGAAAGCACTGGGGGTTCAGAAAATAAGCCCATCAAGATTGCGACAATTTGCTCTTTCGGCCGTATGAAGCGATTCCGACCAATCTCAGCTGTCGTTGCAGCATTGAAGGAGAGCCAGTTTTTGGAGGTTACCGGACCCGAAGGTGAAGAGGAAGTCAAGCGCAAAGTCCCTTATGACGAGAGTGCTTCAGGCAGATCCAAAGCAGATGCCAGATCTGTTTATGTGAAAGGCTTTGGTGATGAGGAGCCAAGCTCTCAATTCGATATTGAGGCCTTCTTTGCCCCATACGGCCCTACCAATGCTGTTCGCCTACGCCGCACCAATGAGAAGCTCTTTAAGGGCTCCGTCTTTGTCGAATTCCAGGACGAAGAGACAGCCCAGAAGTTCCTTGAGCTTGATCCCAAGCCAAAGTGGAAGGGAAAGTATGAATTGAACATCATGTCCAAGAAGGACTATCAAGATATGAAGGAGCAAGAAATCAGGGATGGCAAGACTGAACCCAGCGAGACGAGAATAAGAGGCCGTGGAAGGGGTGGCTCGCGAGGTGGATACCGCGGTCGGGACCGGGGAGATCGTGACCCTGATGACTGGAAAAAGAGAAGAGAAGATGATCAAAAGTCCGGCTTCAGAGATCGGAGGGGTGGCCACAGAAACAACCGTGGTGGCCGAGGACGCCGCGATGACAGGGGGCCACGTAGTAATGATAGGAACCGGGAACGTGAAGAAAATGGGTATGGAATTCCATTTACACAAAACGGGAATAAGGCTAACAATTACTACAGTTCGACTGAAAATGAGAAGAAGAGACCTCGTGAAGAAGATGGTGGAGCCGAGGAAGCTCCAGCAAAGAAGGTTGACACCAAGACGGACACTCCAGCAGAATCTTCGTGATACCCTAATTCGGACTGATGTTCACAACAATGTTGACATATACTCGTAACCGCATCATTATGCATTGTCAGGGAGTGGTATCCGTCGGCGCCAAAAGGGATATTGCATTATCAGTGATCATAGACGGTCTTCGTGATTTCCGGATTTGATTCGTTTTCTCAATTCAATAGGGTATTATAGGAGTACTTGTGTATTGTTATTATTGTAGGCACTTAGCTGGGTCATATCGTCTCTGGCACAGAATAAAAAGTTTCCTTCATTTCTTCTCACATTTGATGCATTACGACGTTAGAATTGGAGAATGTGCCATTGGTGCTACATGAGTCCACATGATATTTTACAACTTTCGGCAAACAGAACTCCATCCATGAGCTCTTCTTAGCTCTCCCATGATGCATATTTGATATACGAAAAGAACCAATATTATACAAGATATCCCATGACCACCATCTAATGTACCGGCAATCCTCTTGCACAGTTGTAAATAGCTTACACAATCTCCCCAATATCGATATGCAACGGCTCCCAAGGAGCTGCATTCTCAGCTTCCATGTCGCTTGGGACTCGCACATCCTTCCCTGGAGAATACAAATACCATGATTTGAGAGCTGCCACTGCAGCCCTTATTCTGGCTTCTGGCAGGCTTGCACCAGTTCCCTCTCCAAGCTTATCTTCGCCGCTGAAGATGCCCACAACAAACACAGGTGACCTAGAACGTCGTCCAGTTTCACTCAGTATTCTCGCAATCGGGGGTTCGAAATCTTCTCGAGCACATAGCCGAGAGAGATCGCGCAACGGCTGCTTGAAAGAAAATAGCGAAGCTAGCGGGAGATGTCGTGAGAGGATATGGGCGTTCACGAAAGTCTTTGCCGCTTCTCTGCCTGCATGCAGATATACAGAGCCAACGACTGCCTGTACAAAACCGGAGTATGCTCGCTCCGAAATCTGAGGGTCATCAGAGAGATTATTGGATATCACATCTCCAAAGTCATCATCGTATACTATCCGACTAGACATCCCTCGTCGCCAGTTGATACTCAGATCCGGGCGCACCAGCCCTGTTGTCTGTGGTGAAACTGGCTTGTGCTTGGAGAATTGGAGCAAGCCAGGATCGACTTCCGAGCCTGGAGCTGCCGCAGTCTCAACACCCCATTCTTTGCCTATCATCTGCAGAGTCTTGGGACCGCTATAAGCATACGAAGCAGCGAAGAGGACTCCAACCGGTAATCGGGGGTAATTGGCAAGGAGCCATTCCGCCACGTGGTAGTTGATTAGGTCCTGGCCAACTTTCGCAAGCGCAGAATTATTAAAATCTTTGTTGGCATCAGCTGAAGGGTCGACGAGAGTTCGTGCAAGAGTTTGTAAGGGAAGCTTTTTGGATAAGGAGAGTCGTGCATGGAGAGCACCAAGTTTTGCGGAGTGAAGAGCAGCGTCGATAGGTGGTGAGGGATAGGAATTGGTATCGAGAGCGTTTATGGTCGAGCTAGGCTCCTGTATATTTTCGCCATCTTCGTAAATGATATCTGCTCCTGGAGATGTCGATTGAAATCGGATGCTAGCAAGTCTCTGGTGTTGCTGGGGCCGAATGAAGCATTGTCTCGGCCGGGGTGAGAGCAATTGCCCACTCCATCTGTCTAACCGTAACCTCTTCATGGATGCAATTCCTCCTCTTGTCTACCCTAGGGCAGCGATTTGTTGTGGTGGAGGAGTTTGTTGCAGTTCCTTAAATTGTCCCTGATCAACGGATAGCCTAGTCCAAAATTTCTCGAGCTCTCGTGCTCACGCATTTTCGCTTACATAAGGAATCGCGCTAGACCGACCGGATCCTCGTGCAGCTCGACCTCATCTTAACCAGACGGTTGAAAGAGCTTCATTTTTGACCATCCGAACAATCAATTGATCAAGATGGTAAGTTATTTCCGATTCTATATTGCAAATTGAATATACTGATGCTATACAGGGCGGCGGAGGCAAAATCCCGTAAGTACCCGGTCTCATGAACACGACCCACTCCCATCAGTATCTTTCATCTAACAACGCATCAGATATCCCAAACACGTCTGGTCACCAGCTGGTGGTTGGTACGCACAACCTAGGAATTGGAAAGCAAATACTGCAGTGTTCGGGGCTCTAATTGTCGGCATCACGGCGTTGGTGTGGAATGTCAGCGCGGAGAGAGAATTCAGACATAAGATGCCAGAAGAAGGCCGATTCTTCCCAAGCCGATAGTGCGTACTGCCAATCCTTCCATCTGAGTCCAAATGATGTGGTTTGTATGCTGTACTGACATGTCTTTAGCTGGAGCAAGCAAATTATCGAATACGAGAAGAGTAAGAAGGAGGGCGGGGCGTAGAATGGTGTGATGGATTTTGTACATATAAAAGGAAATCATAATCATCGGGATTAAACAATTAGTTGTTTTTTTGCAATTAGAGTTTCACGGTGTCTCAAAGCACTGAGTTGACCGGTCTGCGATAGAATTCTCCGGACAGGCTGCGGAAGAATTTAGTGAATACAGAATAAGCAGTCAAGTTCTACCTAAAAATCGTGATGCAACAAATTGCTATGGTACATTGGTCTATGAATACGCTAGCTTCCCGCACTCGCACTAGCCCGCATGCTCAACTATCTCACTGACAACTTTACCCTCCTTGTTGATATAAGTTCGGATCTGCTCTGGTAATGGCACTTCCTTATAATCTTCGTCCTCGTCCTGGATGATATTGAGATTAATGCCACTGCATTTACTCGAGAATACCTCAGTGTGAGTGCTCTCCTTGCTCAAATAGACTTGGGCGCCATCTACTTGGTCCATCAGAATAGTGGGCAAAGTACCAAGCACCTGCAAAGCAAAATTTGGTGACTTAATGACATCGATGGATGAGACTAAAGTTTCGACAATGAGAGAGAGTCTTGATGAATTGTCGATGGATATTGCGTTTGCTTTTCCCTTTACCATAATGGTTACCTTATTGCAACGACTAATCAGGATGGAATGCTGAAGAGTTGCCTCGATTTCAATTGGTTGGCTCTCTCCTTCGAAGTTTTCCTGGTCTGAATTAGCAGCAAGTAGAACTTTGTAGATTATTACGAACTTACGATAAACCATTTGTTGCCATCAAGTCTCTTTACAGGAGGCTTCTTAGTGCGCATGCTCTCTGGCTTTGGTTTCTTGCCTGGAGGAGCAGGGCTTTTTCCACGGTTGACGGAAGAGACGCTCGATTGACTATCACTTCGAGTTGGGACAGTTGCTCCAGCTCTCAGAGATGGGTTTTTGTGTGTCATCTCATTAGCACTGACTTTCCGAAGTCCTTTAGTGACGGCTTCGCCTTTGTTAAGCTCAGAAAATACGGCGGAAAGACCGCTTTGCGCGGGATCAGGCTTGCTCTCCTCTTCAAATTTTGCAGGTGGCGGGGGAGGTCCTGGAGGAGGTGGTGGTGGCGGTGCCCCTGCTGCTGGTGGGGGTGGGGGAGGAGCTGGAGCAGACGCTTGCGGGCTCTCTACCTGCTTGGTCGCCTCTTCCACAGATACACCCTTGGGATTCCATGGAATACCGTGAGGGAAGGTCTTCTGGACATACTGTGTGAGGTCCTTAAATATTTGGTAGTAAGACTGGACCCATTCGACTTGCTTAGAATCCCTACGGGCTAGTTAGGACGTGTATCTCCCAACTGGTATGAGTAGCAACATACTTCTCCTTGTATTCCTTCAATACTCGGTTGCCCCAATATTGTGCTGATCCCAAAGATTCCTCCACATGTTTAAATGGTTTTGGCTCTATGGTGATCCAAGCAAGAACGCCTATACTCTCAGAAACAGCACTAAGGTTGTTAAACAGACTTGAACCGCGATTTGCCTCCCGGATCTCAGTAACAGCCATGATGGATTGCTCAAGCGGCTTCAAAAGTTGCATAAATGATTGGCTGCTCAGATCTGGCTTCTTAGCTTTCGTGGTAATAAGCAAGAATTTACGTTGTCCTTCGAAAGCCGCCAGGACGCTCGCAGCCTATTCAGGGTCAGCCAAAGCTGCAAGTATATTGATAAACACTGAACACACCTGCTTGCCTACAGCACCTCCAATCTCCTCGCTAACTGTGAAGTATTTCTTGACAGTCGAGTTAACAAACGCATCGAACTCCTCTACTGACTCCGGAATTGGTTCCTCGACGGGTTTCGGTGGAGCAACTGGGGCAGGTGCTGCTGCAGGTGCTGCAGGTGGAGGTGGTTGATTTGGAGCTGGAGCTGGAGGAGGAGCTATGATTGTAGGAGTGGCACTGCTTGCATTACCAAATGAAGAAGATGCCATGTCCTCCAGCCTGGAGGTGGCAGCCTCGAGCCTAGTCAGGAGCTAGCTGTCAGCCATGAATTCATATCCAAATTGAATTCCAAAATGAATTTGGATTCCCAATCCAAATAAGCAGTAAAGTAAATGGTAGATTACCGTTTGATGAGGGTAGTTAAATTGTGCATGTTGTTGGTCGCCATGGCTGCAGGGGTTCCTGTCGTAACAGGTGCGCTGCGATGCTAGAAGAAAGCGCCTGGTCTGGCGTGATTTATAGTATTCAAACGAAAGGTCTGTACAAAACAATCGGATATATTAGCACGCAAATGATGTAGACTGCGCAAAAGCCCACCCGAATGCAATGGCGAAGAATGGCTGATATAAAGACGATGCGTGGTCAAATATAAGCAAGCTCCTGAAGCTCGGTCCCTGATCTACGTACTACAGCTTGAGGCCTCATATGCAAGGCTGCAACAGAAAGGCTACAAGCGCAGCAAGTAAGCATACGACAGTTTTTGCGTTCCAGACCATCAGCCTTCTCTCCTTTCAATTGCTCTCCGCAAACGCCCCATTCTGGGGCTGCTAAACTGTTAACTGAAAGGCTTTTGTCATGGAGGGTGAGGAAAAAACAGATCGCTCTCAGGAGATCGATTTCTGCACCCTGGGCATGTTCATAATTGGTAAGAGATACGATTATTACTTAGTCGATGCAGTACACAGTACATGCAGTTCAGTATCTCTCTCTTATATTGAAATTTTTCCTACAAATAGTACCATATTTGATATGCAGATGATGGAGACGGACTTCTTGTGGCAAGAGAAGTTGTTATCTGACATCTGATTCATGGAGGTTGTGAACCAGCTCCAATGGTCGGTGTGATCACGAAAAACGGCCTATTCTGCTCTCTGTGATATCATTAATAGTCTTTCTCTTGGACGATCTTGATGAATAGCTTCAACATGTTATGTTACCATTGTATTCTAAGCCGTCGTACCTAACGTGCCCTAGACGAAATTCATTACCTTCCGCCAAAACCATCAGTATACGACATCCTTGGCGGAGCAGGATCCTATGCAGCCTTAGGAGCACGGCTGTTATCCCCTCCACCTCTATCCAAAACTGTTTCTTGGATAATCGACCGAGGAAGTGACTTTCCAGAAGAGCTCCTCACTCAGGTTAATTCGTGGGACACTTCTTGCGTAATCCGGTCGACTCCTGACCGGCTCACTACGCGGGGATGGAACGGTTATGACAGTAACCAAAACCGAGCATTTAAATATACAACTCCTAAGCTACGCCTAGATGATGAGTCGTTGACAGATACCCTCCTATGGTCTAAATCTTTTCACCTGATATGTAATCCTACACGCTGTAGAGATCTCATTACAGCTATATCGCAGAGAAGGAAGGCAATCGATCGAAATGCAGATAAGCCATTATTTATCTGGGAACCGGTTCCAGACCTTATGACGCCGGATGAACTACTCAATACGACAAATACTCTCCCATATGTCGATATATGCAGCCCAAACCATAGTGAATTGGCTTCACTCATCGGTGACCTGGGGGAGGGCATAGATAAGGCAACGGGCGACGTCGATAAGTCGTTCGTTGAAGGCGCATGTGAGCAACTCCTTGCCTCCATGCCTCTCCACTCGTATACTCTAGTGATAAGGTGTGGTGCAGCTGGTTGCTACATTGCCAAAAATGGTGGTCGAACTCGCCGACCCTCTATCATCAAACGAAAACGGCCTGCGATCCACTTGCGTGGCGGATTAACGCCAGATATAGATATGATGGCCCTCTTCGAAGGTCTAATGGATGGTGAAGGAAGCTTCGAACGGGAAGAACCAGTGATCGATCGCGGAACCGAGCTGTGGTTACCGGCATATCATACTGACAGTGAGAAGGTTGTTGATCCGACTGGA
This sequence comes from Scytalidium sp. 3C, assembly GCA_000743665.3. Lineage (NCBI taxonomy): Eukaryota > Fungi > Ascomycota > Leotiomycetes > Scytalidium > Scytalidium sp. 3C. The sequence continues at coordinate 498,192 of JMRO03000013.1, read as the reverse complement.
GGTGGTAACGCATTCCTTGGTGGAATGGCAGTTGCATTAGCCAGAGGTAAGGGAATAGAAGAAGCAGCTGGATGGGGAAGCATTGCTGCCAGTTTTGCTATTGAACAAGTTGGCATGCCTGTTATAAAGGTAGACGAAGATGGGAATGAGACATGGAACGGAGTTAAGGTGGATGATAGACTACAAGAATATCGCGAGAGGGTGCAGAAACGGGAAGGTTCATGAGAATATGGGATAAAACCCATATATCAATTAAAAGTTCTTGGAGGCAATATATCTTAAAATAGACTAATAAACAACATAATAGACGAAGGCGCCGCTCTGTCTACCCATTTCGTAAGACCAGTCATGCAAATATCATTAACACCAACTCATAAAAATGGTTACCATCTGATTAATCAATCCCGCCGACCCGTTTAAATCTNTATACACGATCTCGCCATCAGAGAACCTAGATCCAGTTAGCTCTATGTGCATTCATTGGTTGAGAGGGAGGATTTTACTGACATAATCTTGTTTTGATCATTTAGTTTATTCAAAGCCGCGACAGCTTCTGGACGACTAAATGCTCCACCTGCCGCACCTCCAACACGGCGATTAATGGCTTGAAGAATATCACCAACCTCTGCCATATCATCTTCGAACAGTTGCGAATTCAAAAGCTGGCCCAAATTGGTTTGGAACACCTGAAACCTGGCTGGCGTTATGGAAGGCGCAATTGAGAGGTTGGCAGTCTCACTAGCCAACTCGTTCTCTTCTTGAGATGGCTCTTCGGATTGAGTCTGGAGTTGAGATGCTGGAACGGATGAGGCATAAGACACCTGTGATTGGCTGGGAACTGAGCCATTTGCTCGAGTAGTTCGAGAACTTTGCGTAGTGCGACGCGGTGAGGCATTGTAGAGGCCGTCTCCATCTTCGTCATCAGAATCATGGGCGGTCGCATTCGTCCCGTTTCTCCTGATAGCAGAGGCCCGAGTTCTTGCAGTTCCGCCTGGAGTCCGAGAGGATCCAGCTCTCGAACTTTCAGGGAAATCAGGCTCGGAATCCGAATCATCATCACTCGAAGACTCATCCTCGAGGGGCCTTGTCTTACGGCGCTTGCTCCTCTTCTCATCTTCAAAGACTTCCTTGAACAACGCAAATCGAAGGATGGTCTCGGCAGCGAGAACATCTTGCTCTTCCACACGGTTGGATAGACGTGACTTGGCATGTGCTGTGGCTAGACGAATGATTGTTTCCAGGGTACGGACAGTCATAGGGCTGGTCTTTCTTTCATTACCTTTCATATCGTCATTCCGAAGGCCCACGTAGACTTCGCTAATGCGGGAAGCGGCCTCCTGGGTTAGGACAGGCCTTATCCTGGTTTTGGCATACTGGATATACTTCTTAATGAAAGGGATGCTCAGAACTTCAACTCTTTTATTGGCCCCCCTTCCAGAAGTAATAGTGACACCCGCATGAAGCATCTCATTATACTTCTCAAACATCTCTGTGGGTCGGTTGGCATCAGCTTCTTGTTCGACTCCTACTCCTAGGGTTTGTTGAGACTGCTCCCGAACGGGAGCTCCTTCCTCCAATGCTGGATCTCGGTATCGATGCATTCTGAGAACATGTTCCGATATTTGTCGATCCCGAGAATCATCAATATCATCTGTAACGATGAATAGAAGATCAAAACGGGAGAGGAGCGAATCTGGAAGTGCAATGTTTTTATGAGGGTCCTTGTGCGTATCATACTGACCAAAGATAGGATTGGCAGCAGCAACTACACTGCAACGAGCATTGAGCGATGTGTGGATGCCAGCTTTAGCGATGGTGACAGTTTGCTGCTCCATAACTTCGTGAATAGCAACACGGTCGACATCTGACATCTTGTCAAACTCATCGATACACACCACTCCTCGGTCAGCGAGAACCATTGCACCGGCCTCAAGACGTCGCTCTCCGGTCTCCTTGTCAGAAGTGACTGCTGCTGTCAAACCAACGCCAGAGGATCCTCGTCCAGTTGTTGCAATGGCAAGAGGTGCGGTATTGAGGACAAATCGCAAGAGCTGGGACTTCGCCGTGGATGGGTCACCAACCATGAGAATATTTATGTCACCTCTCAAGTGAGTTCCGTTCTCAAGATTCTTCTCCTGTCCTCCAAGGAGCATGAGAAGAATGGCTTTCTTAATATAGTCATGTCCATAGATGCTCGGTGCGAGCGACTGGGACAGAAGCTCAAAGAGGTTTTTCCGTTTCGAGATTTTGTTGATGTTACGGATATCCGTGTCGGTAATCGTTGCGGATGCAATGCCGCCTCCAGACTTCGACGATAGCAAGACTATATGGTTTGCAAGAACGACAGTCTTGAAGAGTGCACTGTTATGGTTCATATTTCGGTTTCCAAGGGATCGGTATATCCCGACCAATTGTATTCTGTCGCCAGGTTTAACTTTGTCAACCAAGTCGTCATCAAGAATTACATCCACGCCTCGAGGAAGTTGACCAGCAGGTGCACGTTCTGGCATCTCTTGGATGGAAATGGTCTGGTGGTCTCTGTATGTGCTGTAACCGTACTCAGTAACTAAAGGATTACCGTCTGCGTCCTCCGTAGGGTAAACGCTCGATGTGGTGATCCCACCGCTCGTCATCGTCTGGTCCTGGTACTCCCTGAAATGGAATATCTTCTTTTTCTCATTATAATGAACGCTCTTGACAACCTTGGGCCTCACAAGGGAGCATCTAGTAACGATACCTTCCAAGGAGATCATGTGGTTAAGATGCAAAGAGGAGAGCGTTCTTGGATTGCACGCATACTGGCCAAAACTTCCTGAGAAGGCGCAATAATACATGACGTCCTCATGAGTTTGTTTCTTCGGAATATTGGGTAGTGTTCCAACTACATTTTTGAGTGCTCTGTCGAAGGCTGGCGCAAATTTGAAAGGCTCCTCAAGGAGACCCCGTGCAAGTTCGGCATTGTGGGCTCGTACTTCGTCAATGCTGACCACAAGTCTGCGCTGGAACTTCTGGAGCATCAATATGATGTCGGATCTATAGCTTCTGGCTTGAGGATCATCTACAGAGGTCAGCACCCATCTAGCAGTCTTCAGGATTCAGGGGGAGATCTGCATACTGGGATCAAGAAACTCTTCCGCAGCGCGAATGCGATCCCGGGTTCCCTCATCCTTGAGTTGAATATCATCCATCTTGAATTTTTTAACTTATGCCTTGGGCGTTGAGGTTCTGATCTTTCTTGAGGAGGGGGTTGAGGATTCAAGCGCAAAGATTAATTCGGGTGGTTAACGCGTCGAGGTTGAGCGCGTTGACGTGGCGCGCTAAGGACTCGCGTCCTGGTGGTGGGATTCGCTGCCATAAAGTGCTTGCAGGACACCCCTGCGCATTCCACCGTCGTCGAGGAATAACATGGAGTAACTCAATTTGCAGCTGGTGAAATAAAAGACAATTCACAGAATCTGTTATCTAGCGCTTGACAAATGTGAAATTCTCTCGTTAATTACAAATCTAATCCGCCTTTTCCAGTGGCATATTCTTTCTTTTTGTTTCTCATGCTCGATTCAACCAATTTTACAGTACAAAAGCAATTGGATACCTCCGCATGCAGAGCACGGCAGAAAATCTTAGAGCCGGGTGTCATGCCTATTTTAAATCCATTGACTCAAGCGGTACCCATCGTTGTATGCCTCACTCAGCAGGAAAACAAGAACCAACATTAGATCCAGGAATCTGATATGCCTTCTATAAGTAAAACTGGATATTCTAGGCTTCGATGGGAATTAAGAGGCAGCAGCAAGACAGTTGATAGTCTTTAGGTCAAGTCTCTGCCACAAAAGTTATCATCAAATTTGAACTCGACTCATCACAGACCCAGAAATATCAAGGTGTCTGGGCTGGAGAGTCGACATTTTTCATTGCATCATTGGTGTCCGGTTCCTCACCAAGATCATCCCCTCCTGGTCCACTACTCTTGACACCCTTGACGGAATTATCTTCTGGGTCCCTCTCTTCATCGTTTGTCTCACTTTTTGTGCTTTTGATGCTGCTTGCCTTGCTGACTTCCGCGCTAGCTGGAGTCTCCGCTCGTAATCCCAAATCTTTGCCAATCCCTGGGGAAGTCTCATTTCCACCTCTCCAATCCGCAGGACGCAGTTGTGGGACAGGAGAATCGATACCCGGGGCATGAATGACTTCTTCTTTCTTCGGCTCTCCAGGTGCAGACTCGTGTGCTTTCCAGATAACGGCTAATCTTTCGAACGCCCTTGTTCCCTTGCGTGACGAGCCTTTAATGCCATCCATATCATCCCAGTCGATTTCAAAAACTCCGCTTGAATCAGGCTTTCCGTTTTGCTCTGGTCCATTCCCTTCGAAGAATGCATTGAACCAGACGTGGGCTACGGATGTAACCATGGTAAAGCCATATGAAGCCTTGTTTCGCCGCTCAAAATCAATGTTTATGTCGCTAGTCGGGAGAATGATAGGTTTAGATGGCCTGAATATCACGGCTCCTCCCCCGGCTTCAGCGCCAGCATCTTCATTCTTTTCCATTGATGCTCTACTTGGCTCAGTGGCACTCTTCTTTGTCCCAGCGGCACCATTCTCGTCAGGGACAATCGTCTTCTGTCTCTGTGGTGCTGGACTTTTCTTGTTGTTCTGCATTCCAGCCATGTCAGATATCATATCGGTGAAGCCTTTACTTCCTGGTGCGTCCGGATCAATTACTAGGCGCTCCTTCTTCTTGAACACATGGAACAGCTTGATGGCCTTCCCATCATCAACATAGCCTTCAACCTGAACCTTCACCCCGGCTCTCAAACCCCACACATGAATCTCCTTAATCTCAATTTCTCGATCAAGGTATACCTTCCCACCTTTCGTCCACCGGTCCACATATCCTACCCATCGGACCTGACTGGGTATGGAGACACCTTGCCCAAAGCCAGGCCGCATCCTGCGTTCCGTGAACCTAGCAAGTGCGTCTTCAACCATCCATCCGCATTCGGAGATCAAGTACGAGCAAGTGACGGTCCCACTCCGTCCCTTTCCTGCCTTGCAATGGACGACTACTACTCTACCATTGTCTTTATTATTTTTCTTCTCATTCTTTTTCCCATGCTCCTCGGCCGCCTTATGGCCCTCAACCGCAAAATCACCCTCTCCCACCAGCCAATTTCTCATACTGGCTAAGATAGCCGGTACTATCCTGAATGGTGGTGGGTGATGATCAGGCCAAGGATAATGTCGAATCCTTCCATAAACAGCTTCGTCTGGGTACCCCGTACCCTCCGCCCGAAATTCCCAGATGGCCCAGTTGTCGCCATGCTTATAGTCGAGGAATTTAACAAGCTGGTCCAGAGGGTTTCGATAAGCGCGTTGCGGGTAAGTTGAGCTGGGGCCAGACGTTGCAATTATTTGGTCCGTTACGTAGCAGAGGTCAAGGTTGGCCTCGGGGTGTCTTGAGCGAGGACCAGCGACGATTTGCCGCAGTAAAGAAGCCATTTTGTGCTCGCTGTTGAGCTCGGTGTTTTAGAGACGTACTCCTTGTAATTTCGAACCTCGTTTTTATTTCTTTAGTTTCTCATGGTCAGTTATGCAGGGGAAAATATGAGGAATTGCTTTTGGGGTTGAGATTCCTGGCCGTGGCCGTGTGGTGACGAGGAAGGCTGAGATGTTCCTTGCGGCGACGTCATTCCCGCAATCTAGCGATTGCCCCTCGTCACGACGTCAGCCTTATCCAACTCCAGGCGGAGCTCAAGCAAAATGGATTGGGCGAAACTCTTTCAGCTTCCCCAGCTAATAATAAGACAGAAAAGATAATAAGAACTCAGAATAGGATGTTTGTCGCTCCATAAAATCTATAAATCGGAATTCACTCAGGTTTCCAGAAAAACAGCCTTGATAATAATGTAGCCCGCCCTCAGCCCCAAAATAGCTCGCTGGTTCTTCTGGGTCGAAATTTGCCAGTGACTCTTCACATGCATCCCCTCCAAGTACGGACATTGCATCACGGGTTTCACTGATGAGAGAGTCATTGACTAACGGTCCCAAGTTAAGGGTCAGCATGGATATTGTAAGCCACGGAAATCTTGTCAATATAATAAAGCAAAGGAACACCAAAGTACAGCATATTTGATGAGCTGAAAGGAGAATCCGTGACCTTGATTATGATAATGATAATCTATCAATAATGCCAATGTATGCTGTATGCCATTCAACCTGTGAAACCAAATCCCAATCAAAGCGCCGTATCCCTCGGTGACCCTACGCCGTTTACTATGCAGTTGTGAAATCCCCCCAGAGTACGCCATGGTCAATATATTATATGACCGTATCACACCCAATGCAATGAATTCGCCTTAAACAATCGCTACCCAGTCGCCAAAGGATTAATTAACGGCAATAAACTCCTCACCCGTTCTGTTCTTAGTCCGTATGCTCAAATCGATCTCTTCTCCAATGCTATGCTTAGTCGTAATCATGTCATCTGGTGCGCCAAAACAAGCCGAAAACTCCGTAATCGCAAGTGGTGTATAAGGGGGCGTGAGGTTGTCCACGTCCACCCATGTGATCTCCGCGTCTGCAGACATATTTCCGCTATCGATGTCTTCTGGTAGTTCATCGTCGTCAGATATGCTGAATCCAGATTCATTACCAGCTCTTTCCATGTCCACCAAGCATTCATTGATAACCCTCTCGTCCCAAAGATCCAACAGACGGTATTTGAGATCTTCGAATAATGCCCATTCGGTGAAATTAATCTGTTGGCATGTCCACATTCCTCTTCCCCATTCTGTGGCATAATCACTTGTCGCGATCAGGGTATCGTCCACGTACTTCATGGCTAGAATAATCGCACAGAGGGCAATTATTTCGGGTCTCACGGAGTCAATGTGTTGTCGAGCCTCAGACTCGACAACACATTCGTTGTCACAATTCTCCTTTTGATGTGGTTTAGTTTGCTGAGCGTCGTCTAAAGTGGAAGGTTCTGAATCGTGCTCTTCGCCGCCAGAAGATGAAGATGAGGTCAGATTTGGTGGCGGAGAAAGAGGACAGTTACGTCTCCAGGTACGGGCAAACTTTGAAGTTAGGGAGTCAAGGATGCAGATCGCGAGAGCGACAGTTTTGGGCGGTAAAGAGGCCCGGGAGAGAATTGCGTGGACTAAGGGGAGCGATGGCGTAGACAAAGAAGTCGAAAGCGGTATAAGATTTGTTAGAAGGATTGCTGGACCTATATAGCAGTTGGTAAGCTCCGGGCACGGGATCTCGATTACAGTTAGAATGACAACTCACCTAAGTACTCTTTGTCCAGGTCTTCACCATCATACCGAAGGGAATATCTGGATTTGAGTATCCCCTTGGCGCGGGGTATCGGAGGTGTAGGGAGATTTGAGACGGGAACATAATTGTTATAAAAGTAGGAATCCTCAAAATAGGACTCGTCATCCGACGCACTGTCGGGTAATAATGGAGGCGGTACTGAGTTGTCCATGATGACGGTTCTGGGCAGGCAGGCTGAAAAGTCACGATGTCTACTCAATATAGACGAAATAGAGGTCGAGGTGAGCTGCGGTGATCACAACTGTGGATGAGGGCAGTTGCAGTGGACTATCCTCCTCCTTTCAAGCAGCTGTCATCTAGAATGCCGCAAGCAAACGTATATCGTATTCCTCCGACGTTAGTTTTCTTGGGAACTTTATGATAAAAATACTGGTCTCCGCAAAGTTGCGTAATATGCAGTGCCGTTTAGCCGTAAAGACGATGCCGAACCTCTTATGATTCTCTTCCTCTAATGACCAGCACTTTACGGACCGCTACCCAGAACAAGAGACGGCACAGAAGGCTTGTCTCAATTGCATAAAAATATTGAAGTATGACCGAATGCAGGATGTAAGGTGAGACCCAAGACTAAGACTCAGCCTTGACCCGTCTGCAGCCGCTCGGATATAGTGAGAAATGGACCGCAGCTGCGGCGGGGATGGGAACGACGCTCGAGGCTGCTGGCAGATCAAGTGCGTGGTTCAATAATAATATGCCATCCAACACCCCCCAGATGCCCTCATGCAGCGATCAGCCTGAAGCGTTGGCGTGATGCGAAGGAGTGAGGCTTTCTCACGTCCTTTGGGTTCTTAGCGCACGAACACAGTCTCTTGTGGCTTGCTCAGCTCGCGGTGAGGGGAATGCACATGTTTCGGAAGGATCGTCTCTAACCGTACAACATCAAGGCTGCAATAGGGTTTCCGGGCCGTTCAGGATCTCCACAAGTGATTGACAGGAAGAACGATCACATCTTTTTCAAGACCATGGGGGACACGGCAAGCTATATAACGGTGAAGAATTGGGAGGAAGAACGTGTGAGGGTCCCACTTGAGTGCCTTTTTGGTCGTATTCGGTGTTGGCGGTGAGGTGCGAGCCCTCACCATCGTGATCCTGATTCGCAGGCGAGGGGCGACCCCACAGCGGCGACGCACCCGTGCGGATGGGTGTCGCGGGCGGAGTGCCGAGGAACAACAAGGGCAAGAAAAGGACTCACAAGCGCTGACAGCGATGCGCCAGGTACGTCTTTAATTTTCCTAAGCAGAACGGAACACGAAGTACGAACTGGGATCGAGAGCAGGAACTCCTTTTCTTGTTCCGGCGTTCCTGCAGAGCGAGTATATTGCACGTCCCGTTACTGGGCTGATATGACGACGAACTCTTCGATCCAGTTCGGATCGGCAGGGGTTTGGTCGAAAGCGAGCTCCCTCTATACGAAGTGGTCCCGGCACAGCCTCGCCCAATGCGGAACCCCACTCGCGCCCAGAAGACTAACAAGGAAGAAAGGGGACAGCAACGCTGCTCAGAATGGGTCCTTAGCTCAACTAGCAAGGTACGCATATGGAATTAAAAGTTATATTCGTACAAATTTTCTACTCTACATATACTAGATTACGACGCGTCCGTCATGCCTTTCTTCCGAGCCCACAGGGACCATTGTGCCTGTTCCTCTCATCCACCTAGGGTATCAATATCAAATCGCTGTCGTAAGTGCTGATGTATATTACAAACAGCACCGCAAATCTATCCTTCTACAAGCATACAGGGAATCTCCCGCATTTCAAGGCTCAGGAGAACTGGTCTCCCTTCCCCATTTTTTCGGCCTCGCGGACGTGCGTCTGGAAGAGCTGTGCCATCTCCGCTTGCTCTCTTTCAAGCCGCTTCTTCTTCTTTCTCTCGTAAACCGCCCGTACACACATGCGTGTCTGCTCCTGTCCTTCTTCGAAATTAGCCCGTGCCAGATTCACCACGTTATCAATGTCCTCTGGTGTGTAGACGAAGTTCCACGTCGACATGTAATCCGAGGTCGCCGGGTCAACATCTGAGACCTTGGGGTTCGACAAGAAAGGGAAATAGATCACCGCAATCCCCGCGTCCGGCTCCATAAGCTGCCAGTCTTCCTTGACGGCCTTCGGACGAGGCGGCTCTGAAGCTGAAGCAGGCGGGCGCTCTTTCGTGGTACCCACCCATATCGTGCAATAGCCTAGGTCCTCAGGCTCTTCATCAACCTCCTTGCTGGCAGTTACGGCATTGCTTGATTGGTTATTATTACCGCTGTGATTCTGCCCTTGAGCAGTTTTGGCTTTATCCAGTTTGGATTCAGCCTCTGCAACTGTCCGCGCCTCGGCTGCCTCAAGCTGCCTTGCCGTCTTCTCAGCCGAATCCTTCGGTTTGGGCCACCCGGCTCCCATAGGCCAGCCAGTGATACCTCGTTGGACGGCATAGCCATCTGCTAGAGACAGCCAATTCTCCGTCTTGATGTCCGCAGACGCGTCGAATGCAATCACAATATCGACATCTCGCCCGGGTCGAAGAAGAGGGTAGATGGGGAGGTTATTGGACATACCAGCATCCATGAGCTGGATATGGCTCTTCTTGTAAAGCTGTTCAGGGGTTGACTCTGGAAGTTTCCCCTCCATGCCATAGACAAAATTTGGAATAGAAGCAGGATCTATAGGGTGTAGTTTGCTCAGGTTCTCGTTGCGACCCTCAATCAGGCCATCGATACCTTTAAACCCGGCAAGCCCCTTGAGTAGCGGTCGGACTTCTTTGTAATAATGAGCGAGCGTAGCGCAGAATGCACTCCCCCACATTCCAAGGAGTAGAGGCAGCCGTAACTCTGGCATTGGGTAGCTTTCCTCGTCCAGAGTCACGCTCTTACCATTCTCGAATCTCCTACCAACCGCCCAGGTAGGTATCCCAGCGGAGAACTCTTCACAAAACAGTTCATAGGGAGTGAATTCAAACCATTGGAACCACGCTTCTCTTTTCGCTTTCTCTTTAGTGCTTTCAGACGGAGAGTTAGTGGCCTTTTCTGCTGGTGTTGATTTCTCTGCAATGGGAATTTCATGTCTGACCGCTGTGTAAATTGGCAATGGATGTTCGCCATATTTGATGTGATCTCTTTGGTTCGAAAGTTTTAGGTCCCTATCGTCGACTCCCAGTTCTCCTTTAGGAACCAAGAGCCTCGCCGCTAGAATCAGACCATATATGTCCACCAATCCGAAGTCTGCATCGGGGTCGCCTTTTAGCTTTTCAACGAAGCCGCTCAGCAGGAACTTATTTGTGGGTGCTGTGTTGAGAGCTGCGAATGCATCAGGAGGATAAGCTATGTGTACCCCGATCCGATTTTTCAAATGCTCTACGAGTTTCTCAAATTGGTGCCCTCCCACGGACGAGTGATATAAAGCCTGCAGCCAACAAGAACCGCTAACTCCAGCCGTGTAAGTTACGCAATCGAATAAGCCCGACTCACTAGCTGAGAGGAGCGACCCTGTCCCCGCTACTAGAGCTCGGAGACCTCCGCCCGAGCCCACGACAGCTATGCATGGCACATCATCGGGATGTATCTCTTCTTCAGGGAGGTCCAGGTACTTTGCTAGAGCTGCCTTGGTGACCTTTTTCCTCTTGGCGAGAAACTCTTTCTCTTCATCACAGAGCTCCGGTGACACCCTCACCGAGGCAGTATATTGGATCTCGGGGTTGAGACTTGGATCCTGTGCCTCCTGCCATATTTCATCCGCCAATGAGCCAGGCGCCATCGAGAGCTCCATTTGTAGCTTGCGGATATAAGCTGGAAGCATCTTCGCCCATTCTGGCATTATGAACCCCGTAACCTTGTCCGCCAGCTGGGCCCATTCTATATCCGTGATGGAGCTGAAGGTGTCGAATTTCTTTGCAAAGCTCGTCCATGCCGACGTATCATCGGGGCTTGTGGATGATTGTCGTTCTTGCTGGAAAGGTAGTGCGGACAATTCCTCTCTGTTTTGTGCATTCTTCCTTTCTCGAGTCTGCCTTTCAGTTCGAATCGCACTTCGAAGACGGGTAGGAGGTAAAGGTTGCACATAGTCGTTTCGGTAGAGAAGGTAGAAAACGCTCCCTCCAACCACGACGGAAGTAAGTCCGACGAGTGTGAGTCGAGTGAAGGTAGACATCTTGTCCTTGTAGTTATCTTGCGAACCGGACGGGGACGCTCGAGCTGGGGTGCTCCGCCCTATTAATCGACCGCGCAATGACCGACATGACTGAGCACCCGAGAGCCATCGCCTAGGCTGAAGTGAGCATTTTGCAGGGCTGCCAAGTAAAGAAATCGAAGAGCGCGAGAATTTGCGCGCCACTAGCGAACACATAGGTGAGAATGAAAGTGAGTGGCTCAATTGGCCTGAAGAGACTGCGTTGATGCCATGAAGAACTCGAACTTGAAAGTCAGGGTGTGCGCCGCGAGGAGAAAGAAATGCTGCATGCTCGTTACGAGCTGATGTCGTCAGACCAAAACTTGTGCAGATCCCGGGTGCTGAAGTCAAAAACGTTGAATCTAGACTCAACAGTGCCCCGCCACAACTACGTCAAGCCACACCGCACGTGTCTGAGGCTGGTCAATGCAACTTGCACCTTGTACAAGACCAGAAGGTTGCGGAAACCATACGGTGCATACCTATTCTAGATGATTCGTGACAAACACTACGTATGTTGAAATGCGAAACTCATTCTCAAACAGGGGCAGAATTTTCCTTGCCAGCGTTTCATTATTAAGTAAGGTGTACCCACGTCCACAGATAATTCATCTAGTATTATGTGTGACAATCCAAAGGCTAATTGTCCGGTTGAGAAGTATTAGAGATCTGATACCCGCGTAGTATATACCGTGTCCCAGATTAAACAAATATTTTTGACATGCATCCTTTGCTGAGAAGTAAATAACATATCCCAGGAAACACAAGAACTCCTTAAGACATATATAGAGTACACTGTCATTAATGGAATGAATCTCCGCGCCAGATTAACGTGAAAATAAACATCCAATAGAAATAACATAACCAAGGGACAAAGGGAAAAGATGAGAAAAAGACTTCCATTAGATAGAGGAACAACTTCTAATTTTCCCCATTCCTCTATTGCTTTGTATCCGGCCCAAGAACATCACTCACGGAACCCACAGGCGATTGTGACGGGGTGTAATCGCTGCTACCTGGTGTATACCGAAAGCCGTCGGTAACAATACTGCCGCTTACGTCATCAGTGCCAGGCAGAGAATTGTCTTCATAAGCATAAGCGGGAAGTTCCTCATCTCCAACCTCGCTCCTTAGTTCCTCGAGGGAAAGACTACGCCCAAGAGTGGAAATGGGTGGTGCTGATTGTCTTGTGGGGATCCTGAGAGCCCGGGTCTGTTCGGCATGGACAATGTCATCTACCATAGACACGACATTCTGAAATTGGGCTATTTCTTCGCTCATGGTGGTTGATAATCCGTCTTCCGCATCCGAAATAGAGTCAGCCCTCTCTTCAGCCCTTTCTACGTCGCTACCGTGAGGTGAGGAAGACCTGCGAGAGAACTGAGCCAGGACTCTAGAAATGCTAGCTTGAAATGCCACACGGCGCTGCGCGCGGCGTTGGCGACGCGCTTCTTCTCTCAAAAGTCTCTCTTCCTTATCCCTTATCATCCTTCTACGATAATGACAGTACTTAGCAACGCCCAGGCACAAGGCAAGAATTAATCCAGCGCCGGTAAGCATTAGGGCGTGAAATATTTTGAAGGTCCTAGGATGAAAATGTCGACTCCCATAACCCGGACGAGGGAGATCGCCACCGAATGGTTCAATATAGTTCAGGCTATTATCTTCTACGGTCCCAGGAGGCGGGCCACCTGGCATCCCCTGGGGTGGACGGTCATGCTGTCCATGCCCAGGAGGCTTCCCGTGATGGGGAGGGCGAGGTCTATGGTGCGGTCGTCGTGGAAAGGGATATCGGCAAATAGGAAGAGGTCGATGGTGCGGCGGTCTGTGGTGAGGTAGTCGATGTGGCGGTTGTGGATGCGTGTGATTACCTGTCTCATGGTGAGGATGACCACAGGTATGGTTCCCGTGATTTCCCTTGGGCTTCGTGCCAACCACCTCATCCATATTGTGGCCTCCTGTGATCTTCCCTAATACTTTGTTTGCAGCATCATGGGCTTTGGAAAATGCAATCTGAGCAACGCACTTGAGGCTGTCACAGTCCTTGATGTGGCCCCTCACTCCCTCGACTCCTTGTTCAAATAAAGCACGTTCTTTCTCTGAAATAAGGTACTTCAGTTCTCTAAGTTGGGCTCTCATCCACTGAAGCTCTGCTAGGTCATCTTCCAAATTAAACTCAGCAGGCAAGATCCCATGCTTTTCGGATACAGATTCAGATACAACATAGTTGAAGGCGTCAACAAAAAGAAAGACAGGGGAATCAGTCTGGCTGAAAGCCAACTTGAAGCCGCTTTGTTCGGTTGGTTTCCCGTCGATGGAGTTAATGTCAAACTCCATAAAGATATGATCCGGTCGGCCATCGGTCTTGACACATTGGAAAGACCACGACGCACCCACAACTCGTTGATCTTCTAGTGAGACAGCGCCCTGGCCAGTTAAGCGATCACCGTTCACAGTGACATCGTGGGATAGACGTTGGTCATTGACTGTTACTTGATCGTAGTCGCACGCATCATGGAAGCCAGCAACATCCACTCTGAACAAAAGGTCCTGGAGGTCATTGTCATCAGGTGACACGTCTTCCGGTGCATCCTTCGGCCTCACAGTGACAGAAGCACTCGAAATGGCTTGACATTAGAGTTAGAATGGTCGCCTTAAAAGTAGCGGCTGTACCAAGATGGACAGAGATCTTGCTTACATGGACTCGAGAAGTCGACTGGGGGGAAGTCGAGGTCGCGACCCTCCGGCAATGGAGAGGCGGAAACGAATGCTGCCGTGAGACATAAGGCAGCTGTCAAAAGGCCCTGCATGGCTAATAAAAAGAATCCGAAACAAAAGAAATGAATGACAGAGCAGGCGAAAGTATCAAAATAATTTTTGATGCCTAGAAAAAATTATAGTCCCCTCAAGATCCAGACCGCAAAGTCTCGGGCGACCTTGAGAAGGAAAAGTAGACTGAAGGGAGAAATGTGGATGCCTAGAGAGATAAATGAGAAACTAACCTTTAAGCCGCGCGACTCAGGGAGTGGACAGCTTTCGGGGTACGTTAATGCGTAGAGAAGAGTGCAAAGGGAAACTCTCCGCGGTGCTGCGCCTCGGGGCTGGTGCCCACGAGGAACTCTAACCGTAAATTGCTCAGGCTGACGACGACTCTTCCAGCGCTTGGCCATAGTTGTGCCAGTGAAACCTGGGCGCAGGATATTAAGAGCGAATCAGAGAGACAAAAGATAAACTGTCGGCGTCAGAGAGTCACACTCGCAGATACGTCGAAACTACATGTAAACATTGTTGTTCTAATCGCCGTTACATATCCCGTCAGCCCGTGTAACCTTGTGCGTGGGCTTTACTGCATACAAGGGTGCAGTGGTACAAAGATACGGAGGTACGGAGTGACAACGCCGTCTCCGAAGGCTTAAAGTTGCTTATTTGGTCTTTGAAACCTTCCGTATCCCGAACTAAGCTTAAACTACGGTGGTCCGTAAGTCGTATTCTTCCCAGAACACGCTATATGCAGCTACGGCCCAGCAATATCAAACCCGGATCTAGAAAGCTGTTGTAGGATATCGAGCCTTTCGCACAAGAGCCAGCACCATGGTATGTCGCATCTTTAGCCATCCTTACTATCGACTAGGATGCTCTATGGCTATATTTTACTACGTATTGATATGCTGATGTCATTTTTCTAGCTGCCCCTCGGTCTGCTCACTGCCGCGCAAGGGCATCCAATGCTTGTGGAACTGAAGAATGGAGAGACGCTAAATGGGCACTTGGTTACCTGCGATACCTGGATGAACCTGACCTTGAAGGAGGTCGTGCAAACAAGTCCGGTATGGCTCTCCTTGCGAGACCCGTAGCAACTGCTCTGTATGCGGTTCACGTCCGAGGAGCTATAACTGACACTCTCTTCCAGGAAGGTGACAAGTTTTTCAGATTACCAGAAGTCTATGTGAAGGGAAACAATGTAGGTTTTGATCTTCGTGGCTGGGTTTCTTCGCGAAAGGTATTTGCTAACAGCGCACATAGATAAAATACCTCCGTGTCCCTGACGAGATCATCGACTTAGCCAAGGAGCAACAGCAAGGACAACAAAACAACTACAGAGGTAGCCGCGGCGGTGGTCAACAGCGAGGAGACCACGGCGGTCGCGGTGGTGACAGAGGACGAGGAGGTAGAGGGGGAGGGCGGGGAAGAGGACGAGGACGAGGGGCATGAATAACCACTTTTGAGCAAGGACGCAAGTGAAGGACCCAAAACTACGGTTGAATTGTCTCCAAAATTACTCGAGATTGGAGGACATATTTGAGGTGCTGAGTACCCAGACATGAGTCAAGCTGCTTCCGTCATAGTGGCAGCACTCTTAAGCAGCTGGGGAAAGATATTAGCTGGCTCTAGGCCAGCAACAAAGCAGATCATCGCTGAAGCTTCAAACTAAAAACTTATGCAAATCTTGGATACCGCTGTTAATGCCCCCGCGCTGATTTACGCGCATGTCCAACTATGGGCCTCCAAGGCTGAGCTTGCTTTATGCACGTGACTTACAAATAAGGCTGCCAAGGCTCCCGTCCAACCTTAAGGGTATCATTCTGATGTGAAATTTGGTGAAGTCGTCCCAAACGTCCAACAGAGCGCCTTCAATGCAGGGGACAAGGATAGCAATTGATGGACTATGGCGATGCCTATGTCCATCAATTGAGTCTAGTCTTGTCTTGAAAGCGTGCCGCCCGGGTCCAATTACGCAAAATTTCGCACGTTCGTCGAAGCTCCATTGCAAAGTGGCTGCGATCTCCGGCTTCCAATCCCAATCTCAAAGAATTCACAGCTCGAGTAAGAGATTACTACGACAAAACCGACATGAGCCGAATAATCGTAGCCCCAAGAAGAATGATCTCGAGCCTGAGTTCGACAGACTAGATAATGTCCCTATCGCCGAGCTCCATAACCGTCTGAGGCAGATGCGACATGAAGAAGGTGCATACAAAAAGATTGTAACTCTCGTAGAGTATCTGGTGAAAGATAGAGGGGATAAGCCTGCTCTGGTACATTATGATGCTTTAATAAGGGCAAATTCCGATGCCGAAAATGGCAATGTGGAAGTAGTCAAGGGTCTATTGGCGGAAATGAAGGAGTTGGGTATTGGTGCTGATTCCGGATTATATCATGGTGTCTTGCAGGTATGCCGTCTCATAATGGCTATGGCAGAATGCCAGTGCTGATTGATAATTCTCTAGGTCTTGGCGATACATCCAGATTATATCCTACGGAACGAAGTACTGCAGGAGATAAAGCAAATGTGGTTCTCCCTCTCGGCGGAAGGTTGGCACCATCTGGTCATTGGTCTACTTCGAGACAAACAGTTCGAAGTCGCCATGGACAAACTGGAGCAGATGTTGGCAGACAACATGCATGTGCAGCCATGGCTGTACGATATATTTCTCTACCAACTTTGTGAAGCCGATGAGCTCGACGAAGCTTTCCGCTTACTTCGGGACCACGCCATGCAGTCTGTATCACCAAGCATCTGGCACTATCTCCTTGACCAGTTCAGTAGCGCCTACCACGTAAGATCTCAAGCAAGTCTGTTTCACTGATGTCAATATCTAACAATCAACAGTACGAAGGGGCAAGGTTCATATGGCGTGCTCGAGTTCTGACGGACTATCTCAATCCCTCTGATGGCATATGTAATGCCGTGCTCAACCTTTGTGCTCGACATTCAGACCCTGAGCTCGCCACTTCTGCGGTCAAGATTCTATCCTCACGCTCATCTCTTTCCCATCATCACTATGAAGCATTGGTTGCTGCATATATAGGCTCTGAGGACCTAAAAACTGCTATGCGGGTCTTGTCTATCATGTCGAAAGCAGGAATGGGACCTGACGCGGGCAGCACCAGACCAATTTATCTTTATTTGGTATCCAAACCTGACCTTCCAGCGAAGGCATGGGAGGTCCTTGAATCTCTCCATGAGGATGGACATTTGATTCCAACAGCCGCTGCTAATGTAGTCATTGAGGCAAACCTGGCAGGAGGTAGGCTTCTCGAAGCTGTAGAATTGTACAAAGCATTGTACAAAATTTGTGAAGCAGGGCCGGACAGGAACACATTCAACGTCCTTTTCCAGGGGGCTTCGCAGCAAAAGAGAAAAGATTTGGCAATGTTTCTCGCTTCTGAGATGAGGGCATACAAGATAAAACCGGATGAACTAACTTATGATCGTCTAATCCTCGTATGTTTGACCGAAGACGACTACGAAGACGCATTCCGATATTACGAAGAGATGGTGAGTACTGGAAATTCGGGGTGGTGGATGAGAGGTGGAACTGCATCGTCAATGGTGAAAAGGTGCGTCGCAGCCCGGGATGAACGAGCGTGGGATATATTAGCAGAAATGGAAAGGCGATCGATCGGGACGTATCACCTGAAGAAATGGGCAGAGGAAAACTGGAACAATGAGGTTTCAAGAACTGATAGCACAGAGGAAGAAGCTGCAAAGCGTGTTGCTGTGTAGAACATATAGATTTGCATGTAGGTATACCTTGTACAATTAGACTTCAAGTGGCTACTATCCAGCTTCACTTCCTCACAGGAACGCTAAAAGCAGAGCACCAATGACACCCTGATCCCAGGATACGAGACGAGAACCGAACCCAACTATATAGGTTAGTTTAAGCTTTCCTGCATACAACCAAGTCTAGAGTTTGGGCCGGCGAGCTTGTTTGGTGCAGTGGTAACATGACGCGTTGGTAGAGAGGGTTTGGGTTTCCAGTAATCCCCCGTGTCAGATAGGTGCATCAAGAAGATAAATTGTCTTCCTCTAGACTGTCAGCTGGTAACTGGCTAAAATCGGTTCTACCCGGTTTTCTATGGCATCTTCGCGGCGTCGAAGATGACCGGATTTTTGCCATTTTCATTCCTTTAACTCTTTTTTTACTTTGATTTGCTTTATCTTAGATGAATTAATTTATTTTATTCGTTTCCTCCTCTGTTCTGTTGTTGTGCTCGGCTGTTTCCCGAGAAGGAGCGTTGGGAAGGGGGAGATCCTTGGCACTGGTTTGTCGTGACCCTAGCGGAACGTGAAACTGGCTGGCTGAGGAAGTCTATTATGCCTTTTAATACGTTGGCAAGACTGTAAGTAATGGAAGTAGGCTGCGTAATACTCTCGAACGGCAAGTTACATGCTCGACAGTAGGTTTAGGTGGGATACTTCCTATCATTTAGTTCAACCACAGTGTAGACTGTGGCGTGTTGATATTATCCTTATGCCTCCTGCAGTTATCACTTTTATACTACATCATTGCCTCTGTTACTCCTATTGAGCTTCATTCTCTTCCTTCTTTGCGACACTATGGCATTTCTATCTCTTTAATTTCTGATTGTATATTCTACCAAAGTGACTTTCCAACCAAGCATGAAACTTGAGCCTAATCCCGAAATTATATGGCCATATTAAGGAGAAGATGTAAGAACCGTTTGATAAGTTTGTCATCGGAAATTCGTGGCTCTCTGACTCCTAGTTTACGTATTTAGTACTGGAATAAAAACACTGTGATCTGGATAGGCTGGCGTACTTATGTAGCGTAGCAGCTTAGATTTTGCCATCAACTTGCTAACATCTGGCGTCTGAACGAGAAGCCTCTCCTTTCCCCCGCTCCTCTTTTTCCTCCCCATCATCGCTATCCTTGACGATGAGCGCGTGGGATTAGGATGTGTTTTTAAGTCTCGAGACGCTTTTCTAGAGCGAATAACCCGTTCATATTTTGCTTTCAGTCGAGGGGAGCGTCTTGGGTCATTTTGAACTCCTATATCCTCTAGCTTAACTTCTTCCTTTGGCTCAGACTTTATTCCATCCATGTTTGCCTCTGGATAATCGACTTGCTATACACTCGAGCCGATATATGAGTTGCCGATGGTCTCATGGATTTAGGGGTAAGTAGGATTGTGTCAAATGCATAGAGCCCGAAGTTCCAAGAATCGGTTTGTATATTCCTGCATGATTCATATATATGTACTATAGCGTGTGTGAACATATGGAATACAAAGGCCAGAAAACGGTAAGTAAGCAGGAGCGATCAATTGGACACACGGGATAACCCAACTACGCACCAAAAACAACTAGTATCAAGTATCATGGTATCTAATTTCCATTACCAGCTACTTATTAAAAGAACTAAACAATTCAAGACAAAGGTATATGCCACAACTTCCCTTCAGCGGCCACATCCTTTGTGCAACGAAATTCCAAAAAAAAATTATTTAAAATAAATCAAAGAGAAAGCCACCTCAAATTTGCTGCACGGGAGAATGTGAGATGCCAGTCGGAAGATCATTCATATATGCGCAAAATGAAAGAAGCGATTAAGTCTCAAGCCTCCAGATTTCTATGGTGCTATGAACACTTATAGCTTAAAGGATTTCAATTACGTAGAAGGGACTTTTAAACCATGTCTCACCATCTGGGATGTCACGTGGAATACTTGTAATACAGAAGAAAGGTTGAAGTTTCGGTTCAAGTAAAAGAAAGATCGAAGTGTTTTACCGTTCCGTGACTATACATTATCTGCAGATATCACCGTCACAAATCAAGTTATAACGGGCAGACGCAAGATGAGATCAAGACCTCTTTTTTCATTCGTAACTATAGAAAAGTAGACAACAATAGGAAAGGCCAAAAAGGAGCGCAGCAATTGTCGAGCTATCGTAATAAATACAGATCATCCGAATTAAGACAAGCTTGGACGATACTTAGAAAAGGTTTGACGGAATTCGGTGCGTTGGGGAATAAGAACAGAGCAAAGGAAGGAATACTCGGAAACGCTCGACGCAAGCCAATTTTCAAAACAAAAAGAAACTAATGTGAGCCATTCTTTTTCTCCGTCGTGGACTTGCAAACAAGGAAAACTCCAAAGATCTGTCTCCATAAGGACACCCCCCAAGCCTCGCAGAAGCATTTATTGTGAGCGCCCTCTCCCAAAAAAAAGTTCACCCAGCATAGTACTCTTCTCGCAGTATTAAGGATCAGTGATTAAAGAGACAAAAGATCGAAAGTAAAATGGTTGCGAGTCGTGCAGCACCACCTGGAAGGAGGTGGGTCCTTAAGATGAAAGCTGGGTATCTTAACGAAGAGAGAATCCCTTTCTCTTCCCCTTCTCTTCCAGGGGTCTTCCACTTTCGAGTCTTGATTTCTTCTCTTCCAGCTCCATGCGTTGGCGCTCGAGCTGTTCCTTCATCTCGCGATGGCGGGCATACAACTCTTCCTCGCTCTGCTTTAGCTTGCTCTCCTTCTCGGCGACCTTCTGCTGGAATACCATCTTCATCTCGGCTTCCATCTTGGCAAGCTTCTGCTCGTGGAGGGTACGCTCCTCCTCTTGCTTCACGGCCGGGTTGACCTCCTTGAACACGCTTGGGTCTTGAGCAACACCCATGGCGGTGAGCTTCTCGGATCTGTAGTTCTCATACAGGAAGTTGTTGGTGTGCTCCTTGAGTTCCTCCATGTGTGTTCGGATGAGCATCTGTCGCAGCTTGACAAAGTCGCAGTGCTCCTCGTTATCCACCTCGATGATACCCCAAGGATAGCTACGTCCGCGCACTTTGCGGCCGTCAGCGCTGGTGACCTCAGAGTTCGCGCCGACAACAGCAAAAGGGACCTTTGACATGATCTCGTTGTTCTCTGCAATTGTCTCATCGTCATCGAGTTCGTAGCGGGGGCCCTCGAAGATATGAATGGAGTGGTACTTGATGTCCGCAAGGATCTATGGGAAAAGAATTAGCACCCAACCAATGAATTGGGATTTGCAAATAAACGTACTCTAGACTTGAAGGCCAAGATCTCGTCATCAGTCATGGTATCGGCCTTAGCGATAACCGGGATCAAGTTGACCTTGGTATGGAGTCTGCGCATGACCTCAATGTCCAGCGGCTTCAATGAGTGGCCGGTAGGCTGGATGAAGTAGACACAAGCATGGATTCTGTTATCCACAATGTTCATCCGGTTAATCTTGTTCTCGGCATCCAAGTAAGCATCAAAACGCTGCTCAATATTATCGACAATTGGTCGCCATGATTCATCATTGTTAACGAAATCGCCAAAACCAGGGGTATCAACAACAGTCAAACGCAAACGAACTCCGTTCTCCTCAATATCAGCGCTGATGGATTGTATAGAAACAGTTTTTGGGATGATATCCAGGCTAGGTCCCTTACGTTCCCGAGGAGGATACAGAGAAGTGTTGAAAAGGGTATTGACAAGTGTGGATTTGCCCAATCCAGATTCACCTATGGATTGTTAGTGGGGAACGATTACGTACTTCACTATGAGTAACCACTCACCGACAACCATAACATTGAAGTTGAATCCCTTGCGGACACTCTTGCGATGCCACTGGTTTGGCAAGTTTGCGAAGCCCACGTAGCCAGTCAATTTCCTTCGAACAATATTTGTCATATCGTTGGCTTGTTGAGCGGCAGCCTTGGGGTTGCTGCTGCTCACACTTTGGGGAATCTCCTGAGGGACTGGGGATTGAGCTTTGCCATTTGGGACTGGAACGGGTGGTGCACCTCCTCGAGCGGGAGGTACTGCGGTACCGTTGGTAGCTGTAGAGGTATCGTTAGCCCATATCTCAGCGATAGTGATAGGTTTCCGAAGGGCCGGATGAGTATTATGCATATTGGAGACCTCTGGAGAACCAGCGGAACGTATGGAAATTGGTGACGCTTGAGCAGGATCCACATCCAGCATACTCCGATACTTTTGGTTCAGAGCGATGTCCTTGTGCTGGCGATGCAGGCTTGCCGGAGAATGCAACCCTTGCTGCTGCTCATTCGGTGGAGTAGTCGAATACGAGGTTGCTCCTTGTGCTGAGGAAGCCGCAAGTGACCCGTTGAGTGGTGAAGCCATGTTCTTCTGATAGAAATCTGACGATGCCTGACAATAGCTATATTGAAAAACAGACAACTCCATCATCTCCATGGTAGAAAATTTAACAGCTTCCGCACCGATCCAATCGAATGCCAGTTGGTAGGCGAGAACAAATTTAGGGGTCACTTGTCCGAGCACAAACCCGATCCCATACGTGTCTCGCAGGGTAGTTGCATTTATCGTACGCGTGTTCGATTCAAACTGCGGCTGTCCTTGGGGAGCAGATTGTAGGTCCAGATTCTCCCCTCACATAGTTCTCGATCCCAGAGCAGCTCCATNCCCGACCCAAAAGAAAAAAAGATGTGCTTACCCATTGTATATTAGGAGCGATGCGCGCGCGAGATCGTGAATCGAGAAGGGTACGCGGAGAGAAGCTGTACAGCTGGAGAAGAACAGATGAAAGGTTAGCCCTTGGTTGCACAGAATCACGAGAATCGCTGCTTGGCGGATAAGGAGAAGGTGGGAAGCTGTATGGAGGGTGCATAATACGAAGTAGAGATGGGGCGCACCAACCAGGTCGATGGAGTAAATTACCGTACGCGTCCTCCCACAGAAGCAGAGCAGTTCAGAAGGGACGGGAACCGTGAAGGAAGTCGCTGTCTCTGTCACTGCAATGGCAGTCAGTTGGTGGTTGACGGAGAGTTGATAAAAAAGTTCGCTGGACGTGCCCGTTTTCCCAAGGTAAAAGGGGGTTTCTAGGTGCACGGTGGAGGACAGGGATTGTCGAATGCGGACAATTTCAGAGACAGACCCCCTTGAACGCGCGAGTGGATCGACAGTGGAGGACAAAGGACCACGACGTACCTAACAGATCACAGAAAAAGAAGCTCCAATGAATTAGGATTCGGCGGGAACGAGAGTGACGAATGAAATTAGCAAAAAACTGAGGTTGGACCCAAATAACCAACGCGAATTGCGGCTTTCGAAAAGCTGGCACGATCCTCAAAATAAGTTATTAATAAGATGCTGGGAAGAAAGGGGACGGGCCCATTTCGGTTGCGGGTTAGTGAGTCACGTGATAGTACTGCTGACTTGGGCCTATTCCGCTCCAGGCAACGCCGCACAACGACAATTGCCGGCAGATGGACATGATTGGCCCAAGTGGATTCAGGGGTACGAGGGGCAGCCCCAATTCAGGAGCTGTTTGGAGCTGCTCAAAGCTTCCTGGACGGAGGAGGCGCTGGGAGCATGGGAGTTATGGCAGCGACCGCGGCAGTTTTGGAATTGCGTAGATGGTGCAACAGATGAGATGCGCCTGCTGTATGTGACCATGACCTTACTGCGATAGCGGCATTGCCTACGTAGAGGTTTTCGCATCAGGGGTTCAAGAAAGTGCTAGACGTAATGGCAGGTTTCGGATCTTCGCTCGTTGATGCGTTGGCAAGATCACGTGATGCAACGTTTGTTACACGTCAATCTTAATGAGACCACGTATCGACCTGGCAACCAATTATGTGACAGGCGCTAAGTCAGCTAATTCGCCCTTGCGCTATTACAGGAGTCGAATTTCTGGGGTCACAGTATCCCTTTCGATTGATCCATTTGATCTGGCTCTTAAGCCTCAAATTTGAGACACGGAGCAGGAGCTCGGTTACCAATAAATTTTACTACTTGATGTAGAAGAATTCTTGCAACAAACTTGTGCTGTGCCGAACACCCTTTGTATTTACATAGACGTGACCAAATAATATTTTCAACGAAATCTTAAAATATTATCTATTCATCAAAGCTCTGCTTAAAAGCAAGTCATTAAACTTTAAATCCACAAACGCCTCTATAAAACCCGCTCCCAATGCAACGATGAATAATTAGTACAAGAGTTCAAATCATTTATGGTGGGCCAATCCAACAGCGGAAACTGTCACCAAAATGCTTCCGACCGGCACATATTGCCATCTACCAGAAAATTTATTTTCATCCAATTTAAGCCATAGCAAACTTAGACCTAGCCCTGAGCTTCGCACCATAGATGTAAAGCAGGAACATTCCGATAATACCAATGACGCTAAGACCACCAAGCAAGCTGACACCCTTGGAGACGCCGAGGTTGAGGAACAATGGTCGCGCGAACAGGATTGAGCCACAGGCCAAAGCACTCCTCAAAAAGTCGTTGCCAGCAAATAGGGAGGCAGCGTATTGTGGATATGAAAGCGGAACGTAGACGAAGATACATTGCATGACAACGAACACGCTAGCACCGTATATGGTGATTCCAATCGTGGGAACGATCCAATGGATTGATGCGCGCGCTGTCCAACCAAACAGGAAGAGACCGATAGTAGGTCCAAAACAGCCGAAAAGTGCAGGCACCAGTCTGTTTTCCTGAGCTCGAAGTCCATTCTTCATGATATCGGGAATGAGAAGCAAGGAGAGGTAGGCGCAATAGATGGCGACACCAATGAGACAAGCAACCAAGACACAAGTAAAGACGACACCAATCTCGCCCAGGTTGAAGCCGTAATAGACAGGATAGACCAGGGGGAAAACCTCAAAAAACGAATAGTAGATACCGTAAATGATGGCAGTATAAACGTTTACGAATGCAATTGCAGGATCCTTGATGGTGATCTCCATGGGCTTGATGATAGCATCGACAAGGACTGCTGTTGGCTTGAGATGCTTTTGGTCGATCTCGGATTGTGCCATGAGCCTGTTATCACCTGTGAGCTTTCGCAGACGCTGAGCGCGGCGAAGCAGCAAGTTGGGAGTAGAAGTCTCAGGGAGAAGCAGGAACATCAGGAGGAAGACTGGTCCAGCGGCCCACAAGATCTCCCAAAGGGACCAGCGCCAGCCCTTAGCCATGACGGCGAAGCCAGAGAGAAGTGGACCCAAGGCTGGTCCGCAGTAAGCTGCGGAGACCCAAGCGACTAGAGCGAAGGGAAGGTAGAGCAGACTGTACATGTCTTGCATGGTTGCAGCACCAATTGCAAGACATGGGGATCCGAAGAACCCTTGAAGGAAACGGAGGACTAGAAGTCCGGCGAAGTTGTTGACCAATGCCGTGGGTATAGAGATGATGACGAAGATTGCCATTGTCGCTGCGTAGACCGGAGAGCGTCCGATGACAGGGATCTCGGAGAGTGGTGCAAAGAGGAGAGGACCCATACCGTATGCTAAGACATAGAGTGAGAGAGGAAGAGAAGCATCGAGTGGTGTGATGCCGAATTTTTCGATCACGCCTTGTTCGCTGGAGGTATAGATAGCCGAGCCGGTATAGACAACGAAAGTGTACAAACAGATGATGAAGGAGACGAGGAACCTCTTTCCGTTCGACCAGTTTTGCGGATTTTCAGCATCGTCAGTCTTGTACCAGTCAACTAATATATGTCCGTCAGAGGTCTTTTTGGGAGCCAAGGATTTCGATTTTGTTCGCGCGATAGCTAGCTCGGCCTCGACCTCAAGACGCTCTTCAGTGAATGGTGTCGTCTCTAACCGGCTTCTTGTTCGAGTGACTGAACCAGTCTCAAGATCCTCATCAAGCTTCTCGGTATCTACCTTCTCTAAGTCATTGGCCTCGACAGTCCTCTCACTGGATGCATCAGATACGTCCGACCGTTGTCGAGTGGTTACGGGATGTATTTGCTCTTTGTCAGATGAATTAAGGACGGTATTCCATTCTGGGGGAAGTTCGAAGCCGGGCTTCTCTTCTGGGTATTGTAGGATTCTATTTCCAGTGATATACCTAAGGATTTGCCCTAGAGGGGCATCCCGGATAATATCCGCCATTGCTGGGAGCTTGGCTGTAAGCAAGAAGGTGATAGGTTATATCGTAGGATGATTAAGTGTGAAGAGTATATAAGACTTGTTGGATGCAAGAGATGTTTGGAGATGTCTTGAGTTTATCACTGTGGTGATGATGATGATGGTGATGATGATAATGAAGGAGAATATGACTTACGATGGATGAAAGTAAGATATATGTACTTTCCTCCCCATAGGCAACCTACCTGTCAGGAGTCTCTCATGGAGTTAGGCCATAGCGGCTCAAACCTAGGACGGTACCAAGAAGCCATGACATTACAAACGGAACAACCCTTGAGGCCATCAGTAATCAATTGAGCTTTCGATGCACTACGCCCCCGTTCCATTGATAGGAGGCTTGGCACGGCTCCTGTCAAGCCCCCGATGAAAAAGCATATTATTAAGGTTGTGGAGTTTAGAGACGGAGGAACTTTGCTCCCCACCCGGAGATCTGGATAAAGCCCGTCCGCAGAGGGAAAAGGGTCCTCCGGGGGAGCCTAAAGCCAATGACGCTGCTCTGTTAGTCACCTGTTTAGCGTAGAGGCTGGTCAGCTCAACTGTCGGAACAGGCGAGCTGATGAATAATCCAGCTGCCACCAATTGCCCTGTGCGCCTTGTGCGTCGCAGCAGACATCGATGACGTCGGTGCCGCTGATGCAGAGCTTCGGCGACAACAACATTTCCCTTTCGAGCAAATGGCACTTTACCAGCTTAAGACCTGTAGCTCTAATTTACATATGCAGCGAGCCATCTTTGACCTTTCGATGGCTTATCACTGTATTCCTGCATTCTGCTTAGTTTCCTCGGCTTGCTTCTACATCTCTAATCGCACCATGGGCTGGTACCCTTGCGATTCGGATTTAGGCCCTGAGGCCAAGCCTTGCCACCACAGAAAACTTACGCAAAACAGCATTTGGTCCCTAGCTAGTGATTGGACAGTCTGCAAGCAAATGGTGCGAGAGATGATGCCCCGAGAGAAAACAGCCCGATATGACTCTACCGGCTGGGCCTTTTTGTTCCAGGCCGGGCCCACAGTCTGGCAGCATACCACTCTAGACCTTCCAGCACACGCATACCACGAAGTAAAGTTATCTGATTACCACAGTATCTTTGCCATCCTTGAGATTATCGCCTTCAGGAACTGTACCTATTGGTCCAGCACGCTGTGTCTTACCATAGGGGCTGTGTAACTTGTGGAGCTCCTGATTAATGAACAGCTTTTCTGTGTCCTTCTCCGATGCTGTTTATAACCCAATATAAAAGCCATGGCGCTCTCCCGCAGCAAACTCCGTGGAGATAAGCAAGCTTTCAAATCTCGCAGCTTGTGTCCTATATCCACGGATATTGACTAGAAAAGAACGCCTATTCACACAAGAATTATTGTGATTTGATTTGGTTAAATTTTTGCTTTATCAAACAATGCTCGAGCTTATTCTATTATATTATTACACTTTGCAGGTAGCATAGAATCTACCAGCGGACTGGTCATACCATTAATCATAACAAAACCTCACAACCTATGCCGTTTCCCGTTGATGGCTAAACCATAGATCCCTATTTTTGAGCATTTCCTGGTTCCAATACCTTTCCATCTCTGGTCGTGATCTTCTCAGCAGCAAGCATGACAACAAGGATCCTACACCACTGATCCGACTTATTAAACCATGAGTGCATCGTACCCTTCTGCACAAGACTGTCTCCCTCATTGAGCACGACCTTCTCCCCGCCATCAAGTTCCAACACAATTTGCCCTTTCAGGACAACGCAGTAATCCAGGGTCACGGTCCGATGCATGGGAGCGGATCCATTGGGAGCAATATCAGTGGTGCAGAACAAAGCACCCTTTTCCGGGGGTCGTGGAATGCCACCGGCCGCCTCTTGTGGTACACGGGAACGAGGAATGTTAGAGGCAGGGACGGTAGGTGTTGAGTGTGCTGTTGTAAAGACTGATGTACCTGGCCCGAAAGGCTGAGAGAGGGGGAGCTGAGTGTCTTTGGCGACAACAGAGGTTCCATTCGGTGTATGTCTAGTGATTACCACTCGTGGAGCAGGGATGGTAGTACTAGTGGTTGTCGCCAATTTTGGAGATTCTTGAGGAGCAGATGAAGCGCTTCTCTTTGATGAGGAAAAAAAACGAGACATTTTTAAAATTTAAAATGCTTTTTTGAATTTAGAAATTTAGTAGGATATGATCTGAATGAGGAGACTTTGGATTATTTTGATGAATACTGGTTTTTAAGTCTCGATACAGAAAGAAAGGCTGATATTTATCTACCTACTCACTCGTCGCATCCGCAGTTGATGCTCGGTCGCTCGACCGAGGGCTCCCGACAACCAACAAACACATCGGGGCGGCTGAGCGACCGACCAGGTGCTACACGTCGCACGCGTCTCCCTTGAAACAAAGCCTCCCTTGCTGAGTAGTTATTGAGTGGTTAGCCTCACATTAACCCGTTCAGTCAGCACAGAAACTGTGCAGGATGCTGAATGGCTGTGCCCGTGGGTTATTTCGGTCGCGCGCCGTTAACTCCACCACACCTCTGCTAACGCCGGGGCGCCGCCCTCTCCCCCTGACATCGGATCTAAGATGCGAGCAGGCGTAATTAATCTAGCATGCATGACGCGAACTTCCCACACAGCCTTGGAGATGACGATATCCTGGGATTTTACCCATGTATGCCATGCTACCCTTTGCTTTGGCCCTGAAACGTGACTCGTATCAAGTAGCAGACAGTAGAGTAGTATACCAAAAATTGAAATACTCGGATCTCCGTGCGAAAACCCGAACCGTGCCCACTACTGGAAGTCTGGCGCGTAGTTTTAACCCCGCCAGCCTGTTTTCACTCTGANGGGGTAGTGTTCGATGCTGGCCATTAGAGATGAAGCAGCAAAGCGATAACTTCAGCCATGATCTTCTATTTATTGTGCTACTTGAAGGATAAGAGTCAACAAACCCATAAAGGCAGCAAAAATGGAGAGAACTCCAAAACAGAATACGCATAGACTTCACAACAGCCAACACACTCCTGTTCACACTACTTAACAGTCGAAAGCACCTCACGCCATAATGCATATTCGCAGGATAAATCCTTCTTCCTATCKATCACCGACCTCCCAACCTTTCCCCGTATTTTTTAATTCCCTATCTCCCGAGCCATTTCATCTCATCATAATCGGTCGAAGTTGTCTTCCCCTCCGCGTTTCACCTACACATCGAGGAAACTCCATACCGCATCATTCGTAAAGAGCCAATTGGCAATTTTTCGTCTACGATGACTTCTTAGCACCGTAAGATGCTCCTCCTGCTCCTGATCCAGAGGGAGCCTTCCAGACGTTGGTAGCATCATGGAATGATCTCGCACCGGTCTTCACATTACCCCAGACTTGTCTCGCGGCAGGTGGAGTGGATTGGCCGCCAACAAGCGCATCAATTCTAGCTTCCAAGTTCTTGAACGAGCTTTGAACAAAGGTGCTCTGAGCGAAACGGGCACGGAGGAAGATCGTGTAAAGCACGAGCAGGATCCAAGATCCCTTGGCAAAAACAATAGCAGACAGAACAAGTCTGATCCAGAGAGCAATTTCGAGGATTGCCACGAGTCCCATGGACGCGTCATAGTATTCCTTGACAAATCGACCAATGGTATCCGCGGTGGGGTTGGACTTGTAGGCTTGTTTGCTGGAGGGAGAGGCGCCTGCGACTGGTTGCGGGGGCTGAATCGTTGGGATCAGGTTGGTGCGGGTATAAGTTGCGACATGGAAGATAGAGTAGACACCAAATGGGAGCATGGCAAGCGGGTATTGAGGGGAAAACAGCCAAACGAGAGCCATAGCTATCGCGAGTCAGTAAAGTAAAGTGCCGCATGGTGGGGTCAATCTCTTGAGATGCTCACCGAGATACTGGACATTCTCATCTTTAATTAGAGCGAGCACCTCGCCTTGTGGTTTGCCTCCAGCTCTTAATCGAGCACGGAACGCCTTGTAGACAACAATGCCATACGTCACCGCCGCCGAGATGAAGGCAGTGCGGTACGAGAACTTAGCCCATCCGGAGTAATAGTTGAAGGTGATATAGGACAGGGAGTATCGGAAAATGCAGAAGAGTAGAGTCAAATGTCTATTTAGAATAGTTAGCAAACAAGCCGATTCCTCTCTTCGATCATGTCAGTGGGTTCGGAGACGCTAGAAGTGAACAGCCTGGCAGGTTGCGAACTCCGATTACGCCTGTGATGCCGAGGAAGAGAAAAGGTTATGCATCGTGATGATATTGGAGCAACTTCAAAACATACCCGGCAAACCAAGCGACTAGAAGCTCTGTTAGAATATGCAGTCTTGCGAGGTCTTCCAGCTTTCCACTTACATTGCAGTGTTTGTGCTAATGCCAACAGCCGTTGCGACAGCGGCAGCGAAGCGGGGGGCGGTGGAGCCATGATGCTAGATTGAGGAAGCTTTTTCTACGAGATGTCTAGGAGGTTATTGCTCCAGCACAGTTGTATGTTCTCTGTTGAGAGAGTGATGCTACCGAACAGTGGTGTCGTGTGCTACAAGAGGAAGCCTGAGTGCGCGAAGCAGCTGGAAGATGGCTGGGGATTTATTCCCTGATGGGTGTGATAAGCGACTGCTGGTGGAGGAGGTTTGAGCAATTGAGACATTTCACTTACTAGTAATTTCCTGGTCAAATGGCTTCTCAATTGCTCGGAAAGCTTCTTCAGATATAGCTAAAAGAGAAATCAGAAAGAATATATGTTCATTGCTGCGAACGTCAAGCATTTTCGCTGACGACCTTGGTATCTACCCACCTTGGTCCGCGCTGCTTGCCACAAACTTCGTCATAGCTGGGGCTAACATTGTGTGTGCGCACTCTACCAATGAGCGCACATGCGGCATGTGAGTGTCAGCCACAATTCCAAGATCCTCGGATATATTGATTGCTGCGAGATCGATGAACGGGCCCCTTTTCCTTCTCATTACTGACATAATTAGAGTTGATCCTGCCATCAAAAGGGCTCAGCGTGATGGCAGCGCCATGGCAGGCGTGGTGGGGCAGGCACTCGTAATCACTCGACACAGCTCAACCCTTGTCTCCAGCTGACGATGCCGTTTTGGCTTCATTTACGTATGCCCAATACTGACAGTCCCAGGATAACGCACTTAATTATAGCCCAAATTTTGAAGACATAAATAATCTCTGCTTCTACACCGGCTAGATGCTTACATTGGTCCCTCAAAAACGACAAAGCCATATGTCTGGGATACCTATGCGGTAAAAATTCCAACTTCCCTGCCCATCAACGCCTATATACTATTCCAAGTCAAGATGTACCTTAATCCCTATCTTCGTACACGTTTGTAATCCCTGTCGAATCGATCATCTCTCCCATACCGAGGGCGGTCTCTATTATCTCTGTTATCCCTGGGATGATATTGAGAGTTCTGCGGCTTGATAGGTTCCTCAACCTCAACCTCATAGTCCTCGTATTCCATCTTGAAATACTCCGCAACAGTTGCCTTCTCCTGCTTCGCCTGTTCCGCATCCAACATGAACCTCACTGTTCCATCTTGGCCCCGGACACCGTTGGCACGACGGCTAGATCCAGATGATCGTGGGCTAAGAGTCGCAGGAGATGCCACATCCTTTCCATTTAATCGTGTATCGGACGGACTTGCAGGAGTGATGGGAGTCTTTGGTGTCTTGACACTATGTTTTGTCCCGTTAGACTTTTGAGCCTCAATGAACTCTGTAAATCGATTCAAAGAGTTGTTCTCTTCCAGCTCTTGGTTGAGTTTGATTTTAATGTTGATGAACTTTTCGATATTGTATGATGGCCCAACGATAGATGCTTTCAAAAAGTGCGTGTATAGATCTAATAGATCAAGCATAGTCTCCATTACTTCAGCCCTGGTTGTACCCCAATCCTTGTAACTCGGCGCTTGATCACCACGAATAAGATCCTCCTGTTTTTCAAGGATCAAAGTAGCCAGTTCGACACAGGCAAATGCCATTGTCGAGCATGTTTGTTTGAGAGGTGCAAACGTCCGATAGAGGTCGAGCATGATCTTGTAAGACATTTTTGCCACGTCTTGGTCGATTCCAGTCAATTTTGCAAGCTTAATGAGATGCTTTTGTGGATATCTCGCACGGAAGTCAAAGCCAGATGCCTCGAGCATCAGCCGTTCGAGACCGATTACCATTTTGGAAGGGTTTTCAAAGGCCTGACAAGCGGAAATTCAGGTCAGCCAAAGGTATTGGGAGGTTCACCTTGGAACGCACACTCACATTGTCATCGGGACTCAGCTGCTCAGCTAAAGACACTTTCGCATTATAAGCTGCGCATAGAATCTCTTTTGACTTCTTCAACGTATCTTCGATTTTGCAGGCGGTTAGTAACGCCGCAGCTGCCGCATCTGCATATTGGTATTCGGTATCTTTATGGACGAGACGAAATCTGTGATAGTAGCAGACAGCCGTATTGAAGGTCCGCACAGGGCTAACATAATCAGCTTTGTAAGCTTCATCTGCGATTGAATATGCTTACAGCTGTAGCGCTATCCTTACTTCATTGATCCACTGCACCCCTTGTAACCTGTATGAATCTTCTCGAGGGGGACTTGTCCCTACGGACACCAGTTGGCCCTGAAGCTGCTGCTGGAATATATATGGCTTCGCAACTTGGATGTACGAGGGGTGGGGGCCTGGTTGTTCTATTGAAGAGGAGGTTGATTCAGCCGTTGGGGTCGGTGCCGGTGCCATCTCAACGGATCTTGTTGCAGGAATTCCAATTCTGACCTTCCAATCATTGGGAACTTCCTTTTAAGCGACGCAGTTCATCTAGGCAGAGCCAAGATGGAGTAAAAGAGTCGAGTGACAGATCCTGGGGAAGTGGTATTGTTTCTTCGGAAGAGCATATTAAAGCGGCAGCAGGAATAATCCTATTCAGGATAGTTTAGAATCGAACCGCCGACACTAAGGCGGTTCATGCATGCTTTATCACTACATCTTATCGTAGCTCTGGGTTGCAAGTCAAAGGCGTAAGCAGGTCTCCTTTCCAACCTTCCTTAACAAATCCACGATGGGGCGTCTTTCTACGTTCTTCTTAGTGCTTGCTGCTCTCGCCTTTATTCGAACTGATGCTATACCCATCTCCAACGATGACGACGACGATGACACACCTTTGCCGCTTGTCATTTGGCATGGCTTAGGCGACAACTATAAAGCTGAAGGACTGCAGAGTGTTGGAGACTTAGCTGAGGAGATAAATCCTGGGACGTTTGTATACTATGTTCATATCGACGATGATGCCTCGGCCGACCGCACCGCGAGTTTTCTCGGAAACCTTACGCTTCAAGTAGAGAAAGTCTGCAATGATCTGGCATCGCACCCTATTCTTTCTACTGCACCGGCTGTTGATGCACTAGGATTCTCCCAGGGTGGAGCATTTCTTCGAGCCTATGTCGAGCGATGTAATTTTCCGCCGGTGAGGAGCTTGGTTACGTTCGGAAGTCCACATAACGGTATCAGTGAATTCCAGAGCTGTTCTCCAACAGACTGGGTCTGCAAAGGTGCTTGGGGCCTCCTGCGTCTTAATACCTGGTCTTCATTTGTGCAGTCACGCTTGGTCCCGGCGCAATATTATCGTGATCCAGCTCAGTATGAGCAGTATCTCGAGCACAGCAACTTCCTAGCCGATATCAACAACGAGAGGGAGGCCAAGAATGAGACGTACAAGCAGAACCTAGCCACTCTGGAGAAATTCGTTATGTATATGTTTGCAGAAGATGAGACCGTTATTCCGAAAGAATCGCAATGGTTTTCGGAAGTTAATGGTACGGAAGTTACTTCGTTGAGAAACAGGACCATATATACCGAGGACTGGATAGGTCTGAAGGCCTTGGATGAGAAAGGTGCCTTGGAATTGAAGACCACCGGTGGTGGGCACATGAAATTGACTAGTGATCTATTGAAAAGTGTGTTTGCAGAATATTATGGCCCGATTAAAGTTTCAGAAGAGGGGAAGCAGGAAGCGTGGCAGGACGAGTTATGATGACCTCGTAGCTCTGCCGAATTTCGTGTCTGATATTATTAGCAAGCGTTTATACTATTGGCGTCCTGTAGGGCCATGATGTTATTTGTACAGAAAGGGTTATCTATTCATTTGGCGATTCAATAGATCAGTCACGTTATTATCATAAAATGCACAAATGCGAGCACAAAGGTAACGGCGATCCTAGCGCGTCGTGGGTGCCACATTGTCGAGACGTTCCGCAACGGCCGGTTGGTTACGGTCCGAACGTGCCCAATCCAGGGAAATGTTCGAGCGGGGTCTGTGAAGGAATGACGGATTTCCTGAATATCACACCGCTTTGGAGCTCCTCAGCAGCAAGAGTTGGAATTGTAACGTAACCAATTTGAACACTGCTTACAGGGAAGTGGACCAGTAGCAAATAAGACCGAGGTTCGGAAGGAGCCTCGTACCTTACGACAGGATATCCGTGTCTAAGGCGCGTAAAAAATTGCAAATTGGCTGAGCTATGCCCAGGTTTAGCGTGTGGAAGAAGCGTGACAGAGGAGGCTGGGGGGCGACGTGTATCGAGTTGGGATCGCGTCTAAGCCGAGACCCATGCACTTTAATGGAGTTGTGAAGAGCATGCATTAGTGCGCGATTATGAACGAAAAGAACCCTTAAGAACCGCAAAAGCCGGAATAGAAATTACATATATATCTCACCGCAGTTTGGAAGCTGGTCAATTAGAATTAAATCGAGAGCGCTGCCATCGCCATAAGCAGGTCGTAGTGTACGCGGGCACATGTGTGGTGTAGATTCTCTGGCGTCATACTGGCTTGTGCAAGCCCGGCAAAGTAATACTGGACGTCGCGGTCCCAGGCGCTTTAGGCGAAGGGTCTTGGGCTTAGTAGTAGCAACGCGCTGCAGGGTGGGCTCGCGTCTATGGGGCTCCTGCTCGAGAGACCTCTGACCTCCTCAAAACCCACCGCGGCCATGTTCGCGACCATTTAAGCTTTTCTTCTTCCTTCACTGTTCTCCTTTCCTTACGTCTGTATCTCGTGCGTGAATTTCTTCCTCGGGATCGTCCCCAGTAACCCTCAAGGGTGCAATATCAATTCACACGTCGGCTTCTGGTCAAAGTCGCGTCGGGTACTTGTGGCACGCGCCGTTGATTGATTTTGGATCCTCGACCTCTCAATCTCTTCGACCACACGACCAATTCTGCTGAATTAGTAGCCATGATCGATTCGTCGCCAAGCAAAGCGAACATGCTGCCGGCCTTGTCTCCCAGTTTGCCCAAAACTGCGGGTGTCAAGCGTCCAGCACCTTCATTACTCCCGGCATTTGAGCCGCTCTCGTCGTCACCAAGCCTACCGCGTCCTTCGAAGAGACTGGCAAGGTCCTCTTCCTCAGAGCGCGGTGTGCCTTATGCCAAATATCCCACGCCTATCCCTACATCTACAACCGGGATTTTATCGTCCTCTCCTCCCCGCCTACATACGAGACCTGGCGGACTGCAACGATCAGACTCCATTGTGTCCGAACGAGCACCTCTCTCCGCCGTCCCTACTATTGCCCTACCAGAGAACGGTGAGGAGCTGCTCATGGGAAGATCGAGTAACTCGTCGCACTACCAGTTATCTGCAAACCGTCTTATTTCGCGTGTGCATGTCAAGGCTAGGTATATCGCGGCGCCTACCCCTTTTGAACCAAACAAGATCGAGATAGTATGTACTGGTTGGAATGGAATAAAGCTACACTGCCAAGGACGGACTTGGGAATTAGCAAAAGGAGATAGCTTCACGTCGGAGACTGAGAATGCCGAGATCATGCTGGATGTGCAGGATGCGCGTGTATTGATTGCTTGGCCATCGAAGAATCATAAGGCTTCTCTCTCTGATCTTTCCTGGGATGACGAGGGCTCCCCATCTGGCCGCAACTCTGCCATAAATAGTCGTGGCCAACTCATTGAATCGAGCCCCTTACGTCGTGGTCAGCGCCTTCAGTCCCCCGTCTCGCCTACGCCTGCAGGAGGTCCGTCAATTGCCTCCGCCAGCTTTACCAGTTTGTTTTCCAACAGTGCTACTGTCGTTCAGGTCTATGAAGACCCTGAAAATGACAAAGATGAGACTGAAGAAAAAGAGAAACCCAAATTATCCAGTCAGAATGGTGATTTTGGAAGTAGCCAGTCCAGTGAGCTTAGCGATCCCGAGGATGAAGATCCAGATGAGGAAAATGACCCCATAGTACACTCTTTTGGTCCATTTGGCGCAAACATATCCTCTAGGATGGCTTCTTTCACTGCTGGAGATTCTCCGGAACGTCCTCGAGGCCGCGTACGTGATATTAAAGTGTCACCCGAGAAGAGCCGATCCAGCTCAGAGGCAACGAATGCAGCAGAACCAACCCCAATTATGAACCATGTCATCAACCAGCTTGCCTTTTCACGTTTATCGTCAACACCATTCTCAATGATTATGAATCAACTTCCATCTGAGCTCAAAAATCCCAATAGATCAGGAGTAGAGAACAAGGGCTTTCAACAAGACGACCTCAAAAAACTCCTTGATGCTGCAAAATGTATTGGGGAGATCCACCGAGAGGGCAAGGATGCCGCTGGAAAACCGTTGGAGAGCGAATATTACTACATCCCAGACGAAGATCAAGATGAGCAGCGCAAGGCTGCTGTTGGAGGGTTGCGGAGACCAACTTTAAGAAATTGCAGGAAGCAACATAAGGTACGATAACCATGCGTGCTTGCATGTTATAAGACAATTCCTAACATCCGACAGCAATACTACTGGAAGAGACCTAAAACCCCATGAGGCATCGGTCTCGAAGAGTATGCGAAAGTATTGTCTCGTCAGGTCACGAGACTGGAAGGTGGATGGTACCGACAGGGACTATACTACCAAAGTTGCCCAGCTTATTCTCTCCGAAGTTAGCTCTAATACCCAGGTGCATAGCGCGGCGCATTGGCTTTTGTTTTGTTCCGGTTGTCTGCTGCGTATCCTGTCGTTTGATTATTGATTACGTGCATGGTCGGTCGGCTGTATCCGTGTCTGATTCAAAAGTTCTAGGGGGATATTGTATTAGAAAGCAGATTTAATTGCAGGAAATTCTCCAATATTATTTCACTTCCGTGCTCACCTTTCCTCTGCGTATGAGAGGTACCATTTTAGAATGCATATATACACCATGGTAGATTGATTCGCTATCGGACGTTGTTATCGACCCCGCTTCTGGTCTTCCCCGCACTAAATTTAGCGCCTCTAGCCACTGTGGCACATGCGCACGGCGAATGGCTTGTGCTCAATTATGGGACTGAATTTACCCTTCCACCAAACCCATTCCCTGCTCTTACTCTTGACCGGTCGCATGATAGCTCCATTCTTTGTCCGTTTGGAATGTTCTCAGTTGGCCATTATCACAGAAGGATCGTTTTGTGAATGTAAAGCATCTTCTTCATTATTCGTTCGCCTTCTAGGATTCTGTTCCATTATCTAATCAGCGCCACTGGGACCTGTCATCACACGTCATAGAGTCCCGGCTACCCACCTCTTTTGACATTCACCACCACATCCCCATTGCCTCAGTTTCAAGTTTCAAACTATCCACTGCCTAAGCCTTTTAGAAGAGCACAGATACAGAGAATAAACGACACACATATTCAACAATGTCGTCTATCCCAGACCGAACCGCTACTTCCCAATACTCTGCTTCGTCTGCTGATGGGGCTTCCGACGCTTACGCCTCGACAAAGCCGTCAAGGACTGTAGAGATCCCAGATGATCGTAGAACAGCCGAGGGTGAGAAAGTCACATCACCCACGGAGACGTGGCGACCAAACTTCACCCGCAAGCAGAGCTGGAACCAGCAGGATCAGAAGAGGGAGCTGCTCATGAGCCACATGACGGATTCGACCCCTCACCCACAGTCGGGCATGGCAGGGTTTAGTGAAAGGAGCTCATGAAGCCAAAGAGGAAATTGGCTTGGTCGGAGACGGTGTGTCTCCAATACGAATCGAAAAGCTGAAATCTCCGACGGTGAGCTTTTACTGCCTCTGCCGATATGAAACATTGGCTAGGAGCTGTTATGAGGATTATGATACAACGTATGATTTTTGAGGTTTTCGGATTTTGTTTAGCGTTGAACCTGGCAACATGTTGTGTGTGAAGTTGATCTCTCCATCCTCTGGACACCTTGCAATGCTTCTATTCTTGAAAGTTGAAATGGGAAAAACAAAACTTGTCACACAATCGTCAATCATGAACCAAACCTGTTTATTGAGTAGAATAACATTGATCTCTAGGTTCTAAGTCGTAGAGTGGATTCAATAATGCTACCCTAACTTAAAAAAATGACCCGAAGCTCCAGAAAAAGTAGTGGAAATAATCGATCAAGCGAATGAATATAACGCCAGAGTGGTTCTAACTTGGTGCAAATGCCCTCCATATGTCCTATGCAACCGGAGTACTGGTGAATGCCCCTAAGCTGTGCCAAATGCCCAAACACTGACCTCCAGCGCCTTCCGGGTATAAAAACATATCCCACTACGCCAATAAATCTGACCAATATTTAAAATCCGACCGCTCCCTTCCCATCAGCACCGCCCGTCTTGAAAAATTCTGCTACCACGCCTACAGCATAGGTACATCCTGCGACCCATGTCGCCCCTATCAAGACCTTCCTGACTCTCCTCTTTCCGCCTTTTGAGGACTTAGATCCTTCCGCGTCATCTTTCCATGACGATTTACCGCTAAAAACCGGCNTCCTCGCGGCGGACATCAATGTTAGATTTAAAAGGTGGCTCGTATTCGGCGGGATCAATAGGGAGATCATGGTTAACGAAACCAGTGGGGCTTGCAAAGTTGCCCGTTGCAGGGATAGCGCGGGTTGTTGTACCATCAATTGGGTTGGTCACTCTC
Source organism: Scytalidium sp. 3C (assembly GCA_000743665.3). Classification (NCBI taxonomy): domain Eukaryota; kingdom Fungi; phylum Ascomycota; class Leotiomycetes; genus Scytalidium; species Scytalidium sp. 3C. The sequence goes on along the minus strand of JMRO03000013.1, from coordinate 459,125 downwards.
ATCTTTGCCCTCTTGATTTCACTGGTAATAGTCACGTCCCGTAGAGCATCTCGGACTTTGCGAAAAACTAGAACATCCCCGCTGCCTGAAACAATTTCAAACCCTTCTTGTTTCAGAGCCGCAAAATGTGGGAAGAACTTCGTGGGATTAGATAATCTAAGAAGAACCTCTGCTGGCGTCAATGGTGATGACAGGTCCGGGACGATAGATGTGGTTTCCGCAGAGCTAATAGATTGCATAGTGGGGTCGTATGCTAAGATTCTGTAAACTGTAGGTTCTTCATATGTCGTTGTCACTTCTTCTCTAACGCCATCTGTATCCTTCGGTGATTTTCCCTTATTCTCGACGCTTGTTTCAACAGGTGTAGCCACAGAGGCCAGTTCCCCCTGTCGATGGTTTATATCAATTTTACCATATGATTCTTCGTATATATCGCGCAATTCACGCATAAGTGCCTTATCAAGTCTTTTTTGTTTGTTCCTAGACTCAGTAACTGGCAAAACATGAGTTGATGAGGGTTGTTGCTTCGAGGCGCCAGCATCCGAAGCCGAAGACTCGTAAGTCGACATATATACTGGCTGTCCATTACCGCATTCTTCATCATACGCAGTTTCAAGTCCTTGCGGTTCTTTTGAGTATGGATCCATAGAGAGTTTAGTCTTATCTATGGCACTCCTAGATGTTTCCTGAACATCGCTTGTGTAGCGGTCAAGTGATGTTTCAAGTCGAGGAGTATTTGGGTCCGTTGAGAATGGATTCTGTGAGGCTTCTCCTTCAGAATAAGCCCTCTCCGTATTTTGTATAGCGCTCTCCATTTTATCAATGTGTAGTCGTTCCAACTGCTCTGGAGTTTGGTTGTTGATGGCCGTAGGATCCTTTGGCGTCAGACTTCCACCGGAACCTTTCGCTGTCCAGGAAGCTTTGAAATCTTCTGGAAAATCATGAACGAAATTTCCAGTTAGTTTTTTCTTGCTAGAACCATTAGCCGGGCTTCCTTCTATTTCAGCAATCTTTGCGTCAATCCTACTTCTTGTCGCGGCTGCGAGATCTTCCAATCCACCTACTTCTGATTTGAGGTCCTGTGTGAGCTTCTTTGTATTTTTGACACTTTCGGCGGCAGCAACTTCATCCGCATCACTTGTTCGAGTCATCAAATAGTCGTTTTCTAATTTCTGTCTCCTTGCTGATGTTTCATCGTTTGCTTTTTGAGTGGTTTGCGAAGATGAATAATCAAAGGAGTTGAATTGAGGGTCCATGGAGGAATCGAAGGGCGTATACAATCGTGTCGGAAAAGCTGTCGCACTGTATGAACGTGCATAACTGGGAGAGGTTGACTTGTTCAGATTAGCAAGGTCCTTCTCCACGATGTCTGGGTGTATAAATGGACGTCCATCAGGTTCGTTATATTTGAAAGGCTTATAGCCTTCCGAGAAACTTTCGTAGTCTTTGAGACTCTCCTCTAGGGGATCCGATATCTTAGGTGGCTTCCCATCAGGTTCGTTATATCTGAAAGGTTTGTACCCCTCCGAGAAGCTCTCGTAGACCTTCAAACTTCCTTTTAGAGAATCCGGCATCTCGGCTGGCTTTCCGTCAGGCTCATTGTACCTGAAGGGTTTATAGCCTTCCGAAAAGCTGTCGTAGTCTTTCAGATACCCTTTTAGGGAATCTGGCATTTCCGCTGGTTTCCCATCAGGTTCGTTATACTGGAAAGGTTTGTAGGTATTTTCGACATCGTAATCATTCAGACTTTTGGCTGTATGATCGTCTTTCGTAAGAGGTTTTCCATCTGGCTCATTATATCGAAAAGGCCTATAAGCACCTTCCGCGCCAGTGTCATATTCATTCAAACCTTGTGACACAGGCTGGTTCTTTGAAGGAGGCTTTCCATCAGGCTCATTATATCGGAAAGGTTTGTAAGCATCTTTGGCTTGGATGTCATATTCATTCAGACCATTGGATATAAGATCCTCTTTCGAAGGAGGCTTTCCATCAGGTTCATTATACTGGAAGGGCCTATAGGCGTCTTTAGCCAAGAAGTCATATTCATTCAGGCTCTTTGCGATAGGATCATCTTTGGTGGGAGGTTTTCCATCAGGTTCGTTGTACCGAAAAGGTTTGTAGGCGTCTTCAGCTAGGACATCATATTCATTCAAGCTCTTTGCCGTAGAGCCCTGATTTGTAAGAGGCTGTCCATCAGGTTCATTATATCGGAAAGGCTCATAGGCACCTTTAGCAAGACTTTCATAGTCCTTGAGACTCTCTGCTAAAGGATCAACTTCTGTGGGTGGCTTTCCATCAGGCTCATTATATCGAAAAGGCTTGTATGGATCGTTGGCAAGGTGTTCATATTCCTTTAGGCTCTCCTTCAGCGGATCAACATCTGCCGGGGGTTTCCCGTCTGGTTCATTGTATCGAAACGCCTTGTAACCCTCTGAAGCTGCTTCGTACTCCCTAAGAGACTCCTTTACTGGACATGGTTGCTCTGGAGTCTTACCGTCAGGTTCATTGTAGCGAAAGGGTCCATACGCATTTGGAAACAGACGCTCATAATCCTTCAAACCTTCTCGTATCGGATCGGCACTCTGCAGTTCTTCAGGACTTTTTCCATCGGGCTCATTATAGCGGAATGCTCTATACTGGTTCGGAGCGAGACGTTCATAATCCTTCAAACTTTCTTGAACCGGATCGACGCTCTTCAGTTCTTCGGGAGATTTTCCGTCCGGTTCATTGAAGCGGAATGCGTCATACTCATTTGGAGTGAGGGTTTCATAGTCCTTCAGACTTTCTCGCACCGGGTCGACACGATTCAGTTCTTCGGGAAACTTTCCATCGGGCTCATTGAAGCGGAATGCATTGTACTCATTTGGGGTGAAACGTTCATACTCTTTCAAACTTTCTTGCACTGGATCGGTGCTTTCTAGCTCTTCTGGAGATTTTCCATCCGGTTCATTGAAGCGGAATGATTCATACTCATTTGGAGTGCGACGTTCATACTCTCTCAAACTTTCTTGCACTGGATCGGTACTTTTCAGCTCCTCGGGAGATTTTCCATCAGGTTCATTGAAGCGGAATGGTTCATACTCATCGGGTACAGCAGGGTTGTACTCCTCAAAGACTGGTTCTCGACGGCTTGAGAGATCGAAGATCGTTTGACCGACAGGCACTGCACCTGAGGAATCCCGTGAATTATGTTTCAAAACCTTCCGGTTCGTGATTGGATCAATCTCATATTCGAGAATATGGGCCTGGTTAGCGATCGATGTGTGTTCTAAGGAACCTTTAGAAGTTTGCCGCTGGCCGCTGCGAGACAGAGTGGCCTGCGATAAGTCTTGAAGATTGTTGTATGATTTGCTCTTAGACGTGAAGAGGTTATTCCAACCACGGGCAAACAGTGGCGATGGTGTATGAACGTAGCCATTGACACCATCTTGCTGATCGAAGAGATTACCAGGAGCCCCTTGTCCTAGCCCAACACCTGAGGAAGGATCTGGTTGGGATTGGTACGAAGCCTTGCCCAAGCCATCAACATTCACCCATCGTCCACCTGGCCTTGGGTCATGTCCCCGCCATGTGCTTGACATGAATCCCTTGAGATCAGACTGCTTCAAATAGCCGTCTCGCGGGGCATCCCATCCTAGCTTTCTGTTGACGGCTTGGAGATATTTGCGCTGCAGGGTCCGACGGCGCCGTTGAAATTCCTTCTGAAATATGGGATCAAGATACGATGACCATAATCCGAGTCGGAATGCACGGGATTGCTGATGACCTCCTGCCGATCTTGCCAAGATGGCGCCTGAAGGCCGCACGACGTTGTGAGCAATACGCCCGCTAGCGAAGCTGGAAGTAGTGTTCGTCCGAGAGACGATGGTCATCTGTGAGGATAGCATCTTTCAACGTGGAGTCTGTGATCTCATTACTCCGCACCTGTGACGTGGATTAGAATCGGTCCCAAGCGCTTGAATCACATGCAAGCATGAAGGCATACCTACAAGCGCCAAGTTTGATCACGGTCGGGAAAACTGAAGAAGAAAGGCTGAGCATAAGACTGTTGCTCGGCGGGAAGGAGCAGTTGAACAGGTACAGGATGTAAAATGTAGGATAGAGAGGAGATGTTGTAAAGGTGTTTACTTGGGGTGTGTCCTTGGAATGGAAGTAGGTGATCGTCCCTAGAACAGCCGGTCCAACCCGAGCGAGCAGCCAAAGTGCGGGGTAGATAAGCCCGGTGGCTGCCTGGTGCCTGGGGAAGCAATCCATTGCGCTAGACCGCATCGGACTGCATCTTGCCGAGTGCGTCACTTGCTTGCATGGTGGGGGATAATTTATTTGCATCACCTTCTTCTCGATCCCTCTCCTCAGGGACTTGCACGCCATCTTCCTTTGCGCACTGCTGCGGCTGCGACGCCAAATTTAGACGCGGTTGAACAAGCTCGCGCTTGCATTAATTTGTTACGCCCCTCAATGATGGTAATCTAACTAACGCGCGGGCAATCAAGATAAGTGAGGGGTACCGTAGTTTCCAGTTCGCTGCACTCACGGAGCTTCAATTCGCGACAGGAAAAGCCATCCCGATGAGCAAACGCCAGTTCAAATCCCAGGCGTCTAGCAGCCGTGCCGCGCCGGGCACCGGCTTCGGAGGCTTTGGCTTTACATCGGCAGCCGGTTCTCTATCCTATCTTACCCCTCCACCGGACCTCACAAATATTAGTGACGCCAACGTCGTTGTAGCCTTCAAGAACCTATTGAAAAAGGATAGTACAACCAAGGCGAAGGCACTGGAGGATTTGAGGGCCTATGTGCAGTTGCATCCATTTGAACAAGGTGGAGGGGTAGAGGAAGCCATTCTGGAAGCCTGGGTTGGTCTTACACTGCTGGAAACGTATGATCTAAAGAGCTGTAGTAATAAGAATATTAGGTCCAAGTGTATGCCCGTACATCAATAGACAACTCGCGTCGAGTCCGAGAGCTCTCTCATAATGTACAATATGAACTCCTCAAATCTGCTCGGAAACGAATGGAGAAACACATCCCCAAGGTTGTTGGAAGTTGGCTAGCTGGGACATATGACAGGGATCGCGGCGTAGCCAGGGCAGCAATGGATGGCATCTCATCATTTTTGGATACAAATGAAAAGCTGATGCTCTTTTGGAAACGCTGCCAGCCACAGATCCTGCAGTATGCACAAGAAGCCATACAAGAGACACCCGAAACTCTCAGCGATGAGCGTACTGTGAGTCCAGACGATGCACAAGCTAAGTACCACCGGGTCCTCGGCGCAAGTCTCTCTCTTGTGATCAACCTTTTAGTCAAACTGGAACCTGCCGACATAGCGAAATCCCAGGACAAGTATGAAGACTTTCTATCAAATAACAAGAAACTATGGGCCCTCGTCTCGGTCGAAGACTCGTTTGTGAGGAGAGCAGCAGATCAATTGCTTGTGGTTTGCTTGGATATTCAACCTCAAATTGTTGAGCAAGATCTCGAAGCAGTGAGCCATGCTTTTATTGGTGAAGGCTTACGGTCTTCGCAGATCTCATCTGCTTGGCAGCTTGTGCAGGCATTGGAAAAGTTAACATCACGCTTCCCCCATGCGTGGACCTCAGCGTACAAGTCAAAGAAACCACCATTGTCGAGGCTACGACGCTTCATTGAAAAGGGTTCTCAAGGGGGTCCAATGCAATTTTGGAGCACCGTACAAGAATTAATCAAGAGGTTACCTCAGGAGATTCTCCCATCGGGTTTAGAAGAGTCTCAAGAATTCCTGGAGTCTTTCCGGGCTGGCATTGCCAACAGAGAGGAACCTAGGAGTAATGCCACGGGAGGCTGGTCCAGCTACTTTGAAACGGCCAAGCTACTGATTCACAACTTGTCCGATCCATTGCAGCAAGGCAAACTTTGCCAGGAGTCTGTATATCCCATATTCGAGCAATACCTCAACCCCAGCACCGATAACAATAAGTGGTCCTCCGCGACTTCTATTTCTGTTGTGGCGAAAGCATATCTCTTGTGTTTCTCGATCAAGGAAGCCACTGCGCAACAGTCATTCAACAATGAATGGAGACGATTGGCAGACGTTCTTATAACTGACATTCGCACTTCTCTTCCTGAGCAGTCGAAAGATTACCACAAATCGCAGACCTCAGTCGCTTCAGAGAGCCGCCGTTGGTTTGGATTAGTCTCCGAAATTCTCAAGATCACGCAATCAGGAGATTCCAGGACCAAGCCCGATCTAGCGGTGGCAATGCTTATAGAGCATTCTTCCGCAATAGTCACTAATGCTATTGAGGCACTTATCTCCAGGAAAGGCAAACCATATTCTGCGGCCGCTGCTTTGGATGCTGCATTCCAATTGTCTACCTCTTTAGACAGCCTTCAAGAGACCAGGAAAACAATCATGGACTTTTTAAGGGATCACCTACCGGACCTGATTATCTCTCCTTCCGCAGGATATCTCATATCTTCACTAAATTCGTGTCATTCTTTCCCCGGCGGTAATGCATTTTTTGAGCATATATGGGAGTCTACTATTGCTGAACTGTTGGGGATGCCCGATGACAAGGCTAAGATCCAATCGATCACAGCACTCATCTCAGATGATGCTACTTCAAAACATGCACAGAAAAACTCGGCACTTCAGGATTTTCTTTATGATGCAGTAGTCAAATCCGTGCAAGAAGGCGGCGACTTAACGATACTTGAGGTCGCTCTTTCATTTGACTCATTTACGGAATCAGTATCTGAACGGCTTATCAATCAGCTGGTCCAGTTTTTGGAAGTTAACGAGCCTTACGTTAGCAATAGTTTAAACGCTCTTGAAATTATTTCCAAGAGAAAACCTCTGTTACTGCAGCAGCAAGAAGATATTCACATAGCCTTGCTCTCAAAACTTCTGGCTTTGACAGAGCTCTCGGATGCAGCTTTCACTTCCCGTGCCAACAGTCTCCGGTCTGTACTAGAAAATGGGGGGAGTACCACTGACCAGCCAGGCCAAACTACAGAATCTCCTATTTTGCACGTTATACGGCAAAATCTAGAGATCGTGGGCCCACAGTCTCTAAGGTAGGCATATCCTTTCGAGTTAAGTCATCAATCTGTTGATTGTTAACATTATTCAGCATCGAGACACTCCTACAACAAGCAATGCCGGTAATTCAAAATAAGCAGGCAACTACAGATGTTATTTCACTCTTTCCGAGCCCAAAAAGGTGGCTAGAGCTTTTAAGCCCTCTATTAAATCAGGCGCCAAATTCAGCATTGTCGGTAACTAACCCCTTACATGGTGCAATTGGCCTTGTTCAAGTACCGGATATGCAGCTAGTTGCTCAAATTCCACGAGATCTGAAGGGCTATTCTGCTGCCTTCCGGATGGCTCTATATAGCTCCAGATTAGTGCTTGAGGAGCGCTTCTCTGAAATTCCCGTAGATACCCAGGTTGATATATTCTATTTACTGAGGATTGTTGCTGAGATCGCCAGTGATCAGATAGGATTAGCAGAGGAGAACAAGTTGTGGGACTCACTCTTGGATCCCGATGTGGCAGCAGAAGTTCAAGACTTTATGTCCAATATCCAAAACTGCTTCGGCCCTGCGATTAAGAGGTCAAAATCCTGGCGTGACGATGATAGTGGAGGATCGTCTGCACCTGTTAATGCCTTAATCTCAAAACTGGTCAGAGTATCAAATTCGTCCTCTCCCACCAGTTTCTACGCCGCAAGATCGCTAAGTGGTCTCTTGTCCGAGTTAGTCGAAAATCATGGCTGGCAACAGAAAGGAGGTGATGAATGGCTCACCAAGCTTGATATTTTGAAGACTTCAACATCAAATATCTTCGGAGCTGTTGCTATTCTCACCGGTCTTCGTGAAGCCCTGGGTTTAAGTAAAGTCGTCAACAACTTTTGCAATAGGTTGATCAGCGATGTGGCGGGCATCAACATAAATGATAATGAAAAGGCACTCAGGTTATTGGTGTTATTGAACGCTACATTGTCTGTTTATGATGGGGAAGAACTGCCAGCGGCAAAAAATCGACTCATGTTTGCTGTGAAGCAAATCCTCTCGCGAAATGAGCCTTTACCTCGAACAGAGGAATCTTCAAAATCATATGAAGTACTAGCTGAAATTTGCCGTGCTCTTCAAAAGTTGTTGCCAGGGATCAATGGAATGTATGGACCCCACTGGTTAAAGGCATTGAATTTATGCCAAAATATATGGTCAAGTAGTGGAGGTGGACTCACAGACGAGATACTCTCCTCTGTTGAATCCTCTTTAAGACTCATATCCGTGCTTCGGCACATTGCAGTTGCCGGTGACGACTCTGCGGACAACGAAGAAGATGATGCCGATGATGATGATGCTCTTACAGGTGCACTACATGCCTCTGAAGAGGGCATACATCACGGCATGCAAGATCTACTACAGCTTCGACGTATAAATGACACGCAGCCGTTGAGAATTATTGATGAAATCATTTACAGAGAGGTCTTGAAAATCCCTCTAACTCATATCAAATATGAGGAGGGTGATTTATCGTGGCTCTATCCCTTGTTAGCATCGGATTTCCGCTTTGTTCAATCGGCAGCTTATCATCTATTGCGTTTAACCTTGCAAGATGCTCAGGAACAGATATCTATCGATGTCATCCTTGAGAAGACTGGTAAGTAATTCTCAGAATAAACTTCGACGAATTTTGACACTAATACTTTCTACGTAGATGCAAGATTGCCAGAGGAGCTTCTGTCTCTTCTTCTCGAGAGCCCATCAATAGATGAATACCCTGATGAAGTCTTGGTGACTTTTCCAACCGCTATTCGTAGCTATCTTCTTTCCTGGCACCTAGTCTTTGATTGCTATGTCAACGCCTCTTTCAAAGTCCGTAACGATTACACGGATAATCTCAAATCAGGGAACTATATGTCTGGACTTCTGAGTTTCCTTACAGACGTTCTAGGTCACTCGTTAGGGCGTCCATTGAATTTAGATAAAGAACAGTTTGAGGCGTCAATGATATGCTCATACGATCTTGAGCTGGCCGGTGCTGAAACTGATGAGCGCAACATGCAGTGGCTTCTCATAAACCTCTACTACCTATGCTTAAAATACACGCCGAACCTTGTGAAGAGTTGGTGGATTGAATGTAAGCAGAAGCAGACCCGAATCGCTGTGGAAGGATGGACGGCAAAGTTCTTCTCTCCGCTAGTTATCGGGGATGCTCTAGATGAAGTTGTAAGATGGGCTTCAGAGCAAGAGACACCGTCAGAAGATGATAAGGAGCTACAAGTCAAAGTGGCAAAGAAATCGAGAGAAATCTACGCTGGCTATGAGGTCGATGATACAGAGATGAAAATTGTCATTCGACTGCCGGAAATATACCCACTCGAAGGTGTAAAGGTGGATGGTGTTAACCGAGTCGCTGTTTCAGAGAAAAAATGGACAAGCTGGCTCATGATAACTCAAGGCGTGGTTACGTTCTCGGTACGTTCTATTACCATTTCTCCTTCCATTCAGAATACTAACGGGCAAATTAGAATGGCTCCATCACGGACGGTCTAAACATATTCCGTAAGAACGTCACCGGTGCCTTGAAAGGGCAGACCGAATGTGCAATCTGTTATTCCATTATTTCCTCTGATAAGAAAATCCCGGACAAGAGGTGTCAGACTTGCAAAAATATGTTCCATTCTAGCTGTCTCTTCAAGTGGTTCGCAACAAGCAACCAGAGCACCTGTCCTCTTTGTCGAAATACTTTCAATTATGGTGTGGATGCTTCAAAGGCAAAAAGAGCCGCTGGTGCTGCATAGATCTCGCATCCTGTTGGCTATCAGAAGTTGGAAACACAGATGTATGTTAAAAGAAGGCTTAGAGCTAAGAAGTTGCTTTTTAGCTGCAATACAGTAATAGACTTAGATTAGTATTACATCTTTAACTTTTATTCCCCTATGCTCAAGACCAGAAAACCAGACCCTTGCCAACATATGCTGCAAACTAGAAAGACTGTCGTGACAGAAAGAAAGGGTGCTTCAAAGCCTGATAATAAAGAGCGTCAGTGAGTGATTTGAATAATATTGTGCATTTACTTCGTCATACCTGTTCTGCGGTAAGTCTCTCCCTACTTTCATAACGTAATAACTTTGATATCAAATCTTTAGATGCCTCATCAAAGCCAGGTAAGAGCTCATCCCATGGCTTGCCTGGGAATTCTTGATACCACTCAAACGGAGGTGTGCTGAAATTCAAAGCTTCTGGCCAGGACTCCTTTGTCGGTGTACCAATTGTCCTGAAGATACTCAAAATTAACCCTAGCTGGTTGCCATCTTCAGCTGAACCGCGAGACTCAAATAACGGAGACGGTGGCTTTTGAAGACATTCAGCAAGCATAGCGCCAGATGACCACATATCAAGACTGGACCCATAAGACCTGTTGCCAAAAAGAGTTTCCGGGGCTCTGTAACAAGTTGTCCCGACCTCTAAGACCTTGTGATGTGGCGGCTCGTCTGCTGCCGAAAGCTCCGCGTCCCATGCTGTTCCAAAGTCTGAAAGATATGCCGGTCCAGTTGATGAAGCAAGTAGTACGTTTGAAGGTTTGACATCTCGATGGATGGTTCCTTGATGGTGGAGATACTGCAGAGCAGAAAACACGTTTCGGAAAATATCTTTCACCACTTCCTTCGGTACTCCTTTAGGAGCTACATCGGAGGATAGCAATGCCTCTAGAGTTAGAGGCATGAAAGGAAAGACCAATACAAGCCTCCCTTCATTATCTCTACAGTAACTAATGAATTTGATAATAGAGGAATGGGAGAGACGGGTTAGGAGCTTTACTTCTCGATGGGGATTGTGCGGCTCAACATTTCTGGTTTCCGTTATGACCTTCAGAGCGACATCTCCGGACCTGTAGATCTCAGAGATCAGACCACTCTGGATATGGTGACAGTTTGGATATGGTCCAATAGTGATCCCTGGGCTCTCTGGGCGCGTCAGAACTTGGGTATCATTTGAGATACCTTTGGTATGGACGGCGCAAGCAGCGTGATATGCCTCCTTTGAAGAATTAGTCTACCCACCAGATGCCAAAAAGGACGGGTGACTCGAAATGAAAGGTCGAACACAAAAGAGCAGAGGGAAAAATAGCAAAGAATAAAAAGGTGGCAAATAGCAAGATATCATGATGTCTGCGGCAGTTTGAATAAGTAGTGCGACGCAGGGTAATGCCGTATTAAGTACCATATTAACCAGGGGCTAGACAGGAAAGCTTACCTTGGATTGAGAGCAATTATACGCCTCGGTTTCCCTAGCATATGCTTCTCTCCGGGCATCACTTCCTGAGGTTCCATTAGTTTGAATAGCTTTTGTTCTAGTCGAACGTTATTATATGAGGGGTGGTGGATTCTGTATAGGACTCGAGTCCGAGATTAACCACTTACAACTTCTCGAGTGTATCGTACCGATCAGACAAGCTCAGCGTGGACCTCCAGTCATTCATGGAAGCCATATTTTACGCTGATTGCCCACATGCCAATGATATGGGATTCTGCCAGATCCTCAGCTTTTGGTCTTGTGGTATTGAAGGCAGAGTATGAAGAGTTTTGCAATGCACAATACTTGTGCGCTGGAAATATGGGAATCCGCCACCTGCGGAGTATGCTTCTCACCAACTCCACACTTTGGGCGGTGGGCAAGTGATCCAGCTAACCAAGCTACCCGCCCAGTAGTCCTACCATTGGATGCCGACGAGATCGACAGACAGAGCTAGTTCATAGAGAACGCCTCAATGATAAATTCCGTACCATAATCATGCCCACTTCAGCAGGTCCCTGCACATACCTAGTCAACTTGGTGGATGTGCTTACATACTGTGTTCGAGTTATGCGACTCGTTAAGTTGTGCAGGGATTGTGAAAGTTATGGATGCGGACCCCCCCGGTCAACGTGCGAATGTAAGATGGCTGGATGGGAATAGCCGTCTGCTGGGGATCCGGAAGGAGAGCTCGGCGACGTATGCCAGTTCTTTCCAATTCACTGCATCAGCATCGCATGACCTTGTAATTGTTCTTTAGTATGCCAACATCGCCGGCTTCATCGTGATCGCCGCGGTCTAATATACTTAATATGGAGGCGCTATCGAGGCAGGNAGTATCCTGCGATTCTGGTAAGCCTGCCGTCGCAATGGTCCAACCCGCCAGTCCCGCGCGCATTGTGCTAACTGGCATTGAAGGAACACTTGCAACCAGCTGGAGCAGTATCGAAGTTTACCGAGCGTGTAAATAGGATTGGTAAGGTGAACTTGGAGATCGCAAACTGGTTACAGGTACACAGCAACGAATTACCCGGATTCCATTCCGAGGCACTGACTGACGGTTGTTCAGGAGCGCCGGAAAGTGGAAGAAGCATATGTGCAAGGTCTGAAGAAGCTCAGCCGTAGACCGCTGCAAGATATTGGTACTGATCTGGGGTATGGCTCCCATAGACGATCTCGGATTACCTGCTAACTGTTACCAAAGAGTGTTCGAGGTGCCATGGAGGAGAATACTTGAAGCTACGGATTCTATCGCAAACTCACATCAACAACTCTCTTCGGGGATCGAGAAAGATGTTGAGCAGCCGCTTCGGTCGTTTGCCTCCACAAATCGAGATATGCAGGCCATCGCCACGATCCAGGGCAATCTGATCTCAATGGCCAAGGATCTGGAAGATGCACAAGATAAGTCGGACAAGCTCACCAAGAAAGGAGGCAAAGCGAGCGCGCAAAAAGTAGATACGGCTACGTCGAGACTACAAAGTGCAAACCAACAATGGGCATCCCAAGCACCTTTCATCTTCGAGACGCTCCAGGCCCTGGACGAGACTCGTTTGAACCACCTGCGTGACGTCTTAACCCAGTACGAGACGAATGAGGCAGACCAGATTGAGCGAAGCAGGGTCACGGTAGAACAGACATTGAGTTCCTTGCTGGAAATTGACACCGCGCAGGAGATCAAAAACTGGGCCAGGAGTAGCGTTGTAGGGAAGCCCAAGGTGGAACGTACTGGAACTCAGCTGTCCAGTGGCGCTTCAAGCACAAACGTACAACCTCCACCCCCTACTCCGCCAGCACCCAGGTCACGGACAGGAGATAATGCTAGTCAACACTCTGGAAAAGAGCATGCGTCAGGTTAGAAGGCCTTTACCACTATCTTCCGTATGCAGGTTTGTCGGGCTGCGTGCTAATGTTTACTTTCTAGATTCCAAGTTAAAGAGTCGGTTTGGAACTATGCTTGGTCGAAGACGGCAGAGCATCCATGGGGGCTTCACACGAGCTACTTCACCAAAACCATTTCCAGCGTTCAGTCGAAACTCTTCCAGCAGGGAAGGCCGCCCAATCCCATCGCCCAGAGGTTCTTCAAATAACCTGCGTGAGTCCCCTAGTCGTGAACATAATAGGTTGTCATCTCTAGCCGAGTCGCCTGTTGCTGTCACCCACGTCAACGGTACTGCCCGTGACACCCCAGTAACTGAGGAAACTGAGGCACAATCATCCTCGAATGCTACTAATGGGGTTCGAAATACGGCATTACCTGATCTGTCAGATGTCCAACCTCCACCAGGGCCACCACCGTCTCATCTAAAAGCCATCAATGAGACGCGTACGGACTCTGAAGGATTTTCTATTCCGGCCGCAAAGAATGATCCTATTTCACAGGCAGAGAGTGAAGCTGCCTCTGCCTCGCAGGAGAATGAGCAGCCCGCATTCAAGCTTGACATCAAAAATGAGCCTATTCCGGAACATGACGATGATGCAAGAGCAGCTTTGTCAAATGTCGCCAACACATTACGCTCGTCAACAATTGTACCTCCAAATCGTAAGACGGGGACTGTGAGAGGACGGAGAGATGTTAGAAATACGATATTTGTCCCTCCACCAGCAACCAACCTCGATGTTGCGGCACCGGAAACTCCTCTTCCTGTATCACCAGGTCCAGCTCGAGCGGCGGCCTTGGCAGCTTTATCGTCTGGTGATCGACAGAATTCGGCTGCATCTGACACGACATCAATCCGCTCTGGTCATTCGCTCTCTGCCCACCCTATGGCCAAGCATCCGGAAATGCATAATCCTGGGCTCAATGCATCTATCGTCGAAACCATTAGTGCGAGCTTTGAAAATGGAGTAGTCAAGTCGGCGCGAGTCAATGGAGAGGTTGCCTTAACTTATAATATAGTCGAAGATGGAGAAAACGCAGTTTCTAGTAAGTCTCACCGCTATGGCAGTTGTAATACCATAATAACATATATTACAGATGATCTAACTATCCGTATAAATGATTTCCCAACTCTTGAAGCAATTGGTCCAAATCGCACATTTATTCACCCAGTGTCACCTGACAAACCAGATGAATTTACTGTTGATATATCGCCATCTTCGAGACCCAAATCATCAGTAGCATTTACCTACAAAGTCCATGTCGACGATTCGAATATGACATCCTTGGTGCCTCTTCTTATTAAACCCTCGTGGAAAGCGCAAGGAGATAAGCTTGGCTTGGTCATCGAATATTGCTTAAATCCTGCAATGCAAATTGATAATGGTGCATTGATATTCAACAATCTTGTCTTGGTAGCTTTTTACGAGGGTGCTAGAGCATCTGGATGTCAGACAAAGCCGACAGGTACTCATTTGAAGGAGAAATCACTTGTTTATTGGCGCTTAGGAGACCTCACCCTTGATAAAGAATGGCACAAAATAATCTGCAGATTCATCGGCTCTGAAGGTGCTGAGGTAAAGCCAGGACATATTGAGGCTCGATGGGAAGTTCATGGCTCTCAAAACCATCCATCAACAAGGGGAATTACCATCTCAAGACTGGAAGTTGGAAAAGGCAAGGAAAAGGAGGATGCGTCTGATCCATTTGCGGATGATTCAGCTCCATCAACCGGTGCTGGGTCTTCGTCTGAGATTGCAAAGTGGGTTGAAATTGAGACTGTGAAGAAGTATATTAGCGGAAAGTATGAAGCCAAGCAGGTTCTATAGAGGTGAACTAGATAGGGAAAGAAGAGGGAATCTGTGACTAGCGAAATCGAAGCATTATTCTGTAGAATTACGGACATATATCCTATTGTCCTGCTGCTTCTCTCATCTGTTGTATGCTGTGTGCTATTTTGTTATATATCAGACTTAGGGAGTTGGAGAGCATTTAGCAATCCCCAGAAAATATGTAACATTGAATAGTATATTTTTATCTATTCGACTGTTCCTTGTATTTAACCAACGAATATACTGCAGAGGCATTTAATGTGACAATTGTTTGGGCTCTACCACAGTATATACCCTGGAGCTAGCGAAAGCGGTCGTGGGGTATTTGGAGCTAACCATACACGCCATATTCATTGGCGGTGAGACGCGGCAGGTCCAGCATCGTAAACAATAGCATCCTCTCATCGCGAACACTCTAAACTACAGGGAAGATGCAGATGATATCAGCAGCATTGGTGTCTTAATACGCGCCATTTTACTTTGAATATTGCTAAATTATTGCATCAATTTAGCTATCTTACTACACGACTACAATAATTCCAATTTCCTGGTGACCTTTCTTTTCGCGCGCTGTCGAAGTCGCTTCGAACATATCAAAACAAACCTCCGAACTCCTCTTTACCTCTCATTGGCATCCGAACCACTCGGATACAAGTCAAGATGGAGATTTCGGATGTTGCAGAACAGTATTTTACATACACAGATCGTCTCGCATCCTTTGAGACCGCGCACCCGTTGCCAAAACGGAGAGCGTCAAATGCGAATTCCAAAGCTCCAAAATCGTTGAAATGGCCACACAAATTCTTATCGGCAGATGCGGTATGTACTGAGAGAAGCATCGCTAGGAGGTGATGTTACTAATATGTCAAAAGCTTGCTAAGGCCGGGTTTTTCTATTACCCTCTCGAAACAAGCCCGGATAATGTTGCCTGCTTCCTGTGTCATAAGTTTCTCGATGGGTGGGTGAAAGGCGACGATCCTCTGGTAGAACATTTAAAGCTCTCCCCAGACTGCGGATGGGCCATTGTTGCGACAATTTCTGGCCAGGATGAGGAGCTAAGCCAACAGAATCCTATGGCCCCGGAGATGATTGCGGCTAGGAAAGCTACGTTTGCGGATAAGTGGCCATACGAGAGTAAGAAGGGCTGGAAGTGCAAAACAAAACAGGTATTTTATTTACTTTTGCTTTAAAGGCACATCTGACACTTCGTAAAGTTGGTTGATTCTGGTTGGATGTACACGCCCACACCAGAATCGGGTGACATGGCGACTTGTGTATACTGCCAGTTAGCTCTCGATGGATGGGAGCAGTCCGACAAGCCATGGTAAGTTCAATGCGTCGTGATTACCTTTTTGGAAATATTGCTAATAATCGCAGGGACGAACATTACTCGCGTTCGCCTACTTGCCCCTTCTTCTTGCTTTTAGAAGAACATAAACAAAATGGAACTGCGAAAAATTCCAAATCAAAAAAGGGCAGATCCTCAAAATTATCACGCCTCTCAACCCAGTCGTCTTTCACAGTGACATCAGAAGCGCCTTCCTTTGCGGATGTAACTATGGACGAGCAGGATAGTGTCCTCACAACTGTCACAACGGCCTCAACCGCTCAAGGCGGCAAGAAAACGGCCAAAGGAAAGAGAGCCACAGCTACAAAGGGCCGCAAGACTAGGTCTAAGAAGACCGATCCTGTTGATACTGCATCACCAGAGCCAGAATCTGTCGATGTTGATGCTGAAGTCGAAAAAGAAAACAAAAAAACTAAGAATGGACGAAAGAGAAAGAGCGATGAAGCTACTGAATTGAACGTATCTGTTATGGGGGAGGAAGGCCCTGCGCTAAAACGTCGGGCTACTCGAACGAGAGGAAGCCTCGCTGTCAATAATAATGCATCCAATATCCAACCTGAAGACCATGCAGAGGAACAAACAGGGACAGCTAGTAGGAGAGGACGTTCTTCGACCACAAAACTATCACGAAAAGCTTCTACCAAAAAAGCCTCCATTAACTCAGCCATCCCGAAGGATGAAGAGATTGATCAAGCTCTGGAGGCGGATCTTGAGCGACAATTGACAGACAATGAGGACGCCACAGCTGCATCGTTGAAGAAGTCAACTCGGTCTACCAAGGCCACCAAGTCGGATTATGAGATGTTCAATCCTGAACCCGTAGAAGTCGATGAGGCAGCAATCGACGCCGAGCTGGAAGCCATTGAACCTGAATCTAAACCACTACCGAAAACAAGGGGGGGTAAGGCTAAGACAACGCGGAAGGCATCAGCCAAGCAACAGGCAATAGCTGCCAAAAAAGCTGCGGAGGCCGAACCCGAAACAGCTGCTGAGAACGTTGACCAGAATCCGCAAAATCTTCCTGAGCCGGAGACGGATCAAAAACAACCAAAAGGGCGGAGAACCGCGTCTCAGAAGCTTCAACAACAAGCCACAGGCAAAAATACAAAGAAGTCCGTTTTATCAGCTCCTGACCAGACCGAGTCCCCTGATGATGGTGATGGTAATGATGTGGAGATGAATGATGCACCTGGGCCTGAAAGCGATACCAGCATCCTAAGTCAAGNCNGACTGTTATCAAAGGTGTCCCTTCTCATCATGAAAGCCCATTGGAATGGGATCCGATTTCACAAGTGGATGAAGGATTACAGACTGATGAGCCAGCTAAGATGCCAGAGGAACCCTCAGCGTCGGCTGATACTCATTCTTTACAAGCTTATCCGGAGGAGGGTGCTCCTTTAACTGACAGTGACCATGGCCCTGAGCTTGAAAAAGAAGGTGCTTTAAACATTCCGGCTAGCAATGCGACGAAATCGCCGAAACCTCGAGGACGCTCATCAAAATCAGTTGAGGCTGCTGCTAGTCCAGTAAGTAGGGCTACAGTCGAGGCACTACGATCTCCTTCCCCCACCCCTAAAGAAACAACGCCCTCTCAGTCACCACAATCTTCTGATGCCGAAAACCGACCTCCATCATCAAGGCCATCAATGGCGAAAAAGCTCACGCCTCCTCCAGTTGCCAGGACACCACTTGGAGCGAAGACTCCCACAATGTCACCTTCAAAGCGTAATATAATCTCTGGCTTGCAAACCACTCAGCCTTGGAGTGCTGTCGACCTTGATACGTTTTTAAGATCCCCCGAGAAAAAAGGCCTAGGCATTTTTGATAACCAAGTAGAGAGCCTCAAGAAGGGGGAGCTCACAAGCCCTGAGAAAAGAATGACGGTTGAGGAATGGATCTACCACAATGCTGAATTGGCGGAAGAGAAGTTAAGGAATGACTGCGAAAGGATGGTTGGGGATTTCGAGCGTGAGGGAGGCAGGGCAATGAGAGCGTTAGAAGGCATAATTTGCCGTGAGTAATATTGGCATGCCCCTGCCGCTATGGAAAGTAATGATTTGATGCTTTGTTGGATTGGTTGTACACGGATAGTAGGCGTTTAGTGATATGGGCCCACTAGTCACAAGTTTTGGGTTTGAACATTGATACTGATGGGCGCTGTCGCCCCTGGTTACAATACAAAATATTTCCAAGAGACCTATTAATTCCCAGTAAGAGTCCTTTAGACGCCTTAACCCCAGTCGTGATATCCTTTAGACCATAGGCAAGATGACATAACAGATACATTACACATTTACACCTCAACTCTTAAAGTTCCGTCCCCTCTTGCTTCTTCATAAAATTCCAGCGTTAGCGCCGCCAGGAAACATGGAATGCTCCCTCGCTCATTGACCCAAAACCGGATCTGACTCATTATTTTCTTCGCAAAAGCACTTTCAGGTCCCCCACTGACCTTCATCGTGCCCTTTTCGCCATCAAATACGATAGAATTCTCATCGTCACCCTTGGAAGGATAGAAGTAACTGGTAACACGCATCTTGCCATTCGGCATGAAGACTACGTCCCATCCCAGCAAGCTCACTACCAGTTCTCGGAACTCCTGAGATTTTGCTAGCCAGACCTTCTTGAGTCGGTCATTGCGCTTCTTCTCCGACTTTAACGCCTCTTCTGCATCTGCTACGTCACGTTGACTGGCCTCGAGCGTGGAAAGAGGGACGGAATCGATCTTTGAGCTACGTTTGCCACCATTTTGAAGTTGAGCTAGAAGATCGGAGTTTTCCTTGCGTAGGGAATTGAGTGTCGAGAGTTTTATGGCTTCAAAATCGGCTGTTGGATTGGATCGAAGAGAGAGAATGCGGGTTTTGGACTCTTTAGTCGCCGCTTTGAGCCGTTCTTTTGTCACAGAAAGCTCTTTCTCAAGTAGTTTGCTAGCGGACTGAATCTTACTGAGCTCATCTTGTAGTTTGCGATTTTTTCGCAGCAATTGGCCCAGCTGTTCACTGTCTGCTGATTCCTCATGCGCACGCTTCGTACCGATAGCTTCTTGTGCTGGCTTGGCGGTTTCCGTGGAGGCCATATCTTCATGAAGAGTTTGGATCTCTTGTCGATATTGATCTACCAGATCCTCTAGTTGTTGCACTCTGTCAATCTTTGCTTGGTCAACATTTTCAGGTTGAAATGTCGTGTCCTCGGTATCGAAAGTTTTGAGTTGTGCACGAAGATACTCTACCTCCTTAATAGCCAAAGCTCTCTGACGTTCTAAACGTAGTTTAGCTTTGCTATCTCCTCCTTCACTCGCCGATGATTTTAATTGTTGCATATGTTCAGACAGCTTCACCTTTTCTGCTTCAAGATTTTGTATGATGTTGTCCTTCTCCGAAAGTTCGGGCTCGAGGCTACCAAGCTTCTCAACGAGTGTCGCTGTTCGTAACCTCTCCTCAACCAAGGCTCTAGCCACAGCCTCCGGAGAGTCAAATTCAACTTGCCCGTCGCTGCCCTCTTGGCTCCGCAGGTAAGCAGTCCAGGCAAGACGCTCATCTTCTAATCGTTGCCGTTGAATTCTTGCCTCCTCGAGTTCATTTTCAAGCCCTTCCTTAGCCTCCAATCTTCTTTGTAGTGACCTCTTCTCCTCTTCTACGACTTCAACGCTCTTGTGAATAGCGGTATAGTGCTTTAATTGAGCAGCTTGTTCTCGGTTCGTCGCCTCCAGTTTTCGGATATGTGTGACCTGTTCACTGAGTTCTCGTTTGATAACGTCAAGAGTGTCGACATCTCCTGCTTGAGCCTTCAATCGTAGGATATCGCCTTCTAGATTTCCATAAGCAACATTTTTGTCTGCCAGTTCCTGCTGTGCATGCTGTAGAGCCTGCTCTTTCTGATCGGACTCTTGTTGTAGCTCTTCCAGCGTCCGCTGTAGAGTTTCGTTTCTCGTTTCTAGTTCCCCAGCTTTTCTCTCCAGGATCCGCACGCTCTCTTCCTTTTCAATCTTGATGTCATCAAGTTCATCTTGGAGTTGCCGCTTACTCTCTTCAAATTCTCTGAGCCGCTTTTCCAGTGCCGCCTTCTCATTCGTAGCCGCGTCTCTAACTTGGGATATCTCTTTGAGCAATGATTCGTTTTGCCTCACAGCTCTTGACTTCTCAGCCTCTGCTGCTTGCATCTTCTTGAAGTCTTCCTCCGCCTTCCTCCTCACTTCGCGAATCTCGCTTTCATGTCTTAACCTCGCCAATTCTTCCTCTTGTTTATGTGAATCTATTGTATAGCGCAGTGTCTTGATCTCGGCTTTAAGTTCATCCAATTCTCGACGACGGTTTTCCTGATCTGGGTCGGGCTCTGCACTGGCTCTATCTCGTCCAAATGGTGCAGATGGGATTCGGGAGACAGACATACGGCGCGCCTCTCTTGATGGCGGACGAGAAGGGGGCCGCGCATTCGTTTCTGCACCGGTCATGAAATCGAAGCTTGGCTGTGTGTTTGCAGCGCGCACCATCGATATCCTGGACTGGGCCCTGGGTATGCTGCTGCTGACGCTGGTGCGGCGGCCGGTACCGATTGACGACCTGCCCCGCGATCCATCATCGCGCTGCTGTGGAGTGTGTGCTCTCATATCTGCGGCCTGTTGCTTGTTGATTCGCCGCTGAGAATATTATTTACTGGTGTGAGTAGATTCGCGGTCGATGTGCGTTGTCACGTGATACCCAAACAAACTACCTCAGTCTGTTGTTGGCGGGGTGAACGGACATGGAGTGCAACAATTGATGAGGACAGCAAGCAAGAGTTTCACCCAAAAAGTAGTACAAGATTCAATAGATGACTCGGGAATAATTGACTCCGATTCTGGAGGTATAATGAAGGAGGGGCTTAGAATTAAATTATAATGCCGCTTTGGCGCTTTGGTGGTCTGTCTACGCTTCAAAGCTGCTTCAACAGTCAGAAGATCTGGTTTGCTGAAGAGGGCTAGCTAGCTAGCTGGAGCAACGGCCCGTCCAGCAGGATTAGGCAGTCCTAGATCATTGCTCAGGAGATACATGCTTGCTTGTTTCTAAAGTTGGGAAGACCTGATTAGATCTTAGTATCCATCGTGTCCCTGAATACCTCCCCACTAGTAACCTGAGCGCGTCATATTACTAAGGTAGCTCCGTGTCTCTCGAATCGCAATAGATTATCTCGCGGCTTACCAGCAAAGTTACCCACCTCAACTCTCCACACATCTGCCGTGTTCATGGCTCTCCACAACCGGTGACCCCTCTGCAGCACTTGCTGCTCGATAGCGAACTTTCTAAAGAGCTCAATCGGCGAGAGCTTCTCTTACAATGGCCGCTAGTTTTGTTTCCGTAAGCTATCAACTGAAGGAGAAACTCAATCGAACACCTGGTCGCTAATGTCGATGCATGTTAGGTTACGAGGTCACTTGGACTCCATCCAGAGCGCTTACTAGTATCGAGCCGTTATGCAGCACGAAGTGGATATTATCCAATACAGACTGCTCCGTCGACGCGGCGTACATGGGCATCTTCAGCTCCAAAACCGCCAGCATCAGACAAGCAGACAAAGGCTGAAAATGGATCTGAGAGCGCCTCCACCAAATCATCTGCGGCATCGTCCAGTAGTAGCTCTTCTTCGAACCCTTCACCTTTAACCAACAGTATCCCTGCCGATTGGGAAGAGAACCCCGATTTCAGCATTTCTCGCTTCTCAGAACTGCCCCATTCAAACTTCGGGGTCAATCAGCACATGGTCATAAACGATGAATTCAAAGAAGCTTTACGTCAGATCCTGTGGCAGTTCAAAGCTCCCATACGCTATGCATTTGCATACGGATCTGGAGTATTTCCACAATCGAAATCGAAACCAGCAACGGCATCATCAATTGCATCCATCCATCCACATGCACCAGAAGCCGTCGTGAAGGCACAAGGAGGGACACCCAAGATGATAGATTTTATATTTGGAGTCTCATACACTCAACACTGGCATTCTCTCAACTTACAACAACATCGGGATCATTACTCTGCACTCGGATCTCTCGGCTCCGGTGCTGTGTCCTGGGTTCAGGACAGATTGGGTGCCGGCGTTTACTTCAACCCTTATGTTGTGGTTAACGGGACACTTATCAAATACGGTGTTGTAAATCTGGACACGCTCTGCACAGATCTTTCCGAATGGAATACCCTCTACCTAGCTGGTCGCCTTCAGAAGCCGGTCAAGATCCTTCGAGATGATCCCCGAGTCCGTCTTGCAAATCAGGTTAACCTCATTTCAGCAGTCCGCACTGCTCTTCTACTGCTCCCTCCAACTTTTACAGAACAACAATTCTACGGCACTATTGCGAATATCAGCTATTTAGGCGATCCGCGAATGTCTTTACCGACGGAAGATCCCCAAAAGGTAGCAAATATAGTGGGCCACAACCTTCCACACTTCCGACGACTTTATGGCCCCCTAATTGAGAATCTTCCCAACGTAAGCTTCTCGGATCCAAAGTGCTCTGACCCATCCTGGTCGCAAGATCCCGCCGCCAACGTCCGTCTACAGCAAGACATGGACCCCATAAAGCGCGGCAATATGGTCCGCCGCCTCCCGAAAGCCTTCCGTGAAAAGCTCTATTTCAGATATCAAGAGAAGTTCCAGATCCCCCGATCAGAATTCAACAAGATGCTTCAAGCCTCAAGCGACGAGGACTCAAGTGGCATCAAACGACGACAAGGAGGAGGATTTGAACGGAGAATTGCCAACGAGCCGCCAGAGGATCTCGGCGCGGAGGTGAGAAACGTGATCAAGAAGACCATAGGATGGCCTAGCACGAGCCAGAGTCTCAAATCAGGTCTCACGGCAGGAGTGGGCCGAACTTTAAGATACCTCGGTGAGAAGATGGAAAAGCATCGGCAAGGGAAAAAGAAGGCTGCCGTTGAGGACAAGGCCAAACCCGAAAAGGACACCAAAACCCCGGAGAGCACCTCTGCGCCTAAGAAGGAAAAAGAGAAGCAGGCGTGATCAGGCCCGCTTCACGTAATGATCCGTTCTTTACGACGAGGAAAAATCACAGGGTGGGGGAAGGCGTATAGTGATTTGGACTAAATTCTTTCTTGACCTGTATGTTTATATGTATATAGATGGATGGGTGGGATTTGAAGCTCGCTCCTTCTTATTTGTTCTTATTCCTCTGCCTCCGACGAAAATAGCAGAGGCTAGACCTTCGTCATGTCGACGATATATTTTCTTTTGTCTAAGGAGCCATTACCGGGTAGGTTGTTGGTATTGCATAGATGCATGGGTCGTTGTACAGCAGGATATGGGCGTTTTCATCCGCCGCCTGGACCTCATAGCCAAAAAAGGAACATGTTAACAAGAGGAATGGAGAAAATTAGTGCAGTTTAAGTAATATTGATGCTTTAATCTACATCTACTCACTCTATTCTCTATATTCTTAAGAGCGAGTCTAGGTAAACTCGAAAGGAAATCTCTCGCCTTGATGGCATGTACGCCTCTTTCAGCCCTAGCATCTAACCAGAGCCTATCTTGATATCTCATATATGCAATGCAGTCCCATACCCAAGTCTATATGCTCCAACGCCAAAAATGAAAAAATCACAAAAGAAACGGCGTAATGAACATTGGTAGCCCTCCTCTCAAGCTACCTCCTTCGTCAAACAGATCTGTTTATCGCCACTGACACAAGAATCTGCTTTCTCTAAACTCTCCTCAATCTCTGCTTTCCGGTTCAAATAACTTAGATAGGTCTGCCACCCAATAGCAATGACGCCCGAGAAAATGCTTCGATGCTCTGGGGGAATAAAGGCAAAGCTAAACGCCGTTACAGCGGGCCAGAGCTTGATGCTGTTTATCCAGGAGGTCGGCACCGTCCGCACGATGCGATCCCATACTTGTGGCAGGGAATCGCCGGACAGGAGAGACTGCATGCCGAAGAAGTAGGTGTTAAATATCGGAGCAAAGACGATTTGGTTGACGGTAACTTTCGTGAATATGGACAAAGTTTTAGAAGCGTAATTGAAGTGACGGTTCAGGAACATGAACCTGTGGAACAGAGCGCAGTGGTGTTAGCTATATTAATAATGTCTCTCGTGGCAGGAGGGTAGCGGAGGGAGGGAAAGAGAGGTATCTCTCACCAGTTATAACCTGGAATCGACGAGCCTGCGCTGATAAGGAGAGCGCGCAGAGTCCTCTTCGGATCATAATCAGTCCCGCTCATTCTTTGTGCGGACAAGTCTCCCAGGAAATAGATCACTAGTGAACTGCAGAACTGAGTCACATACGGCCGTTCCCTTTGCGCCCTTCCATACGCCTGAAACCCTCTTGTGAGCGGTCCTAACCTCTGCCAGAGGGGTACAGCCGGGACGACATTGTGGACCGGGACGGGCGTCGAGTTGGCCGCCGCCTGGCCATCATCAGGTCTTCCGCGATCTGTGTGAGCCTGGCGTCGTTGATGTTTACTGAGGTTCGGCGACCGACTAGGGACATGCGACCGTCGCAAGGTGACTCGAGTCGCTGAAGCCGCCTTGGTTGCAAAAACAGTCATTTTCGAAAGCGAATAAGTCACTATTTCAGACTCATTCTAAGAGGGGTCGGAGAAGGCGTGTGGTAGGGTGGGATTGCAAATATTCGGAGAACATTGGAACATTGAGATTTTATTATCGCCGGCAGACAATCTATTGCCGAACAAGTCAGCCGTCCGAGCCGATAAGGCAGGGGCAATCTTGCTGACTAATAATTGAATAGACAAAAGGTGGTTTTCGTTGAACTGCCTTTCTGCTGTTGTTCCTATATTGGATGGCAGGGTGATATCCGTCTCATTGAATCACAAAATATCCGAGGCTAGAAAATAAGAGTTCACTCCGTAGTATCTGTCGCGCAAAGGAAAAGGGAGTGGAGAGGGATTTCTGCTTCTCAGGCACGAGACCACAGGAGATAACTTAAGTGAAAATCTAGGGAAGCAGATGTTGAGGTAGAAAGGTAAAACAAAATAATGAAAAATGAGATGGCTTAGTTTAAACAGTTTCAAGCATCACCAAGCAGAAGAAACGATGAGAGGATTGAAAGGAGAGAAGTAGGTGGCTTCTCTGGCTACAGATGAATAGGTAGAACTATGAAGCTGTAACCATCGGAGATAACCAAGCGACCGTGTAAAGGTTTAACATAGGATGAATAGCGCACCCAGGAATTCAATAACTCCAGTTATTTTTCCTTCCCACTTTTCGTTTATTGAGCTTTGAAATTATAGCCAGTGCATGAGCTGACTCGCCAACAGTGGTATTATGTCAGTTAATACCAGTTGATGCCTCAAACAGAACTCTCAACCAAGTCCTATGCTGGATCTTAAATAATGAATACCCCGCTGCAACCGTACTCAGGTACGACAAGCTCCAGGGCAGCACAGGGAGGGGCTCATGAGATATGGAGCTGCTTTGCAATTCTATACTAAGAAAGGCCCGGGTTTTGAATAAGACACTACTGTCACTGAGTTTCGTACTGACGCAAATGCCCATCAGCCTTTGGTTTCGGTCGGTTGTTGGAAGTCCTGTCACCAACCGGTCCTCATTGGGTGTTTCAAGGCGGACTGTCACTGGCAGTTCCATAGTCGAGGCCGCGTCGCTCGCTGGCTCGTAAAACACGATCTGCCACGCAGGAGATCAACCAGCTTACCATGCACGTACCATACAAATTTTCAAGCTGTTGCGCACCTTTTGTGGGCTCTGAAACTCGCGTTCTTCGGGTTGGCTGTGCACGAACACGAGAACGGTGTTTAAGGCTGAGAACAGTCATTCCCGCGGCCTCAGCCAGCTGAGTCTTCGTTTATACTCAACCCGCCCCTCTTCTCGCGGTGGCTTATGTGGGAAAGCCATCTATGCATAAAAGAAGCAGCAAGGCTCTCCAACAAACGCCTCGTAATCCTCTCAGCGTTGCCTACAGAAATCGATAGTGCGATGCAGCGTACGACTTATTAAGTTTTGGCAGAGCTCAGGGCTGGCGTTCTTAACACCAGTCCCAAGATGGCCTATTTTAAGAGCAGAAGGATCTAAACACGATCTGCTCCACATGTGCGTTGCTTTTGGCGGGTCCCTACATACAGGGCACGTGATGGGGTGTACCAGGCAGTACAACCGTGAGAAGAAGACTCTGCAGGAAAACATCCTGCCCTCCCTGCCTCCCTGCCTCCGTCGCCATGCAGGAGGATGGCTCTGTGCACAAATATAGGTTGCGCCTGCACGCATGGCATCACGTCACAGGGCCAGTACTGTACCAGGGCAGTTTCAGCAGTGTGAACAGAAGACCCTTCGGCGCCTCGACGCAACGATCCAGTCGTGCCCGTCGACGTGACGGCCCTGTGTTGCACTGTGCCGGTAGCATCTGGGGATCTTCGGCGGGCAATCCCATCGTCAGAGGCGCTGGTGGTGACGCCAGATTCGGGGTGTCGCTTGCTGGCCAAACCACGAAGAACCCTTTCATCTCGTATGTAGGGATTGTGATGGGTGCATTTACCCGAACTTCAGAGAACCAATTTGCCGTCTCTGTCATCGCGAGTCTGTCTTTTGGACACGGTAGATTCGCAAGTACATCTCGGAAAGGGCAGGCGGTCAGGAGCTGTCCAGGCACGAGGTTTCAGGTAAATCAAGGAACGCGCTCAAACCCACAGTACATACAGAATACCTATTTACACACGTAAATTCCCTACTGTGGCAAGGTACCATCTCAGTATCAGCGCCTCTGGTGGGATGACGACCGGGGTGCCAAGGCTGCACAGCCTCGCTGTTTGAGCGGAAAAGCCAAAACCGGGTCGACTGCACCATCGCGGACATGTCCCCTTGTCATGGGCCCTCAGAGCCAATCATCTGGCGATGGCTACTCGCGTTGCCCCGCTCCCAGCCACTGCAAGCCACGCCAGCCAGCGCCCACCAGCACCCATGCACCATCTCAGGCCCCCAGGCCGTCAACCCTGGCCTCTCTGCCTCTGTACTTGTGTGGGTTCTCGTACTGTGCGGTACGTACTGGTGTTCGCCCAGCCCAGGCCCCTCGGCCCCTAGTCCTCCACACGCCTGTGATAGCGCCCCCAGGGCCAGAACTGCGACGCTATCGCCCATCTCCAACTCACTCCTTCTCCCAGTCCACTCGTTCTCTATCTCTCTCACACTTGTTCGCCCAACAGTCTTCACGACTATATCTCAATCGCTACTTCACTTGTCTACCAAAAAAAAAACCCCGTTCAGATTTCACGTTCCTGCCGGCACCGTCGGCGCTGGCTGTCAGCATCGCGTACTGTTGTTGCCCGCCTCATCGGTCTACCAGCCACCCCGGCAACGATCACACCCGCCATCTCGTCTCCCACAACTCTCGTCTCACAATCTCCCTGACCTGACACCCTTTCTCTCCGGCAATTCTCCTTTGCAATCGAAACCAGTCCGACTCTTCGCTTCATACATAGCCTCTTCGATTTCAAGGAAACGCGCGGCTTCTCCAAGCTCTGTTTTCTTTGTTTCACGAAACCATTTCCTGGGGCTCGTTTCTTGCGCACCATCCAGTCCAAATACCCACATTGCAACCGACCTCTTCGCCCTGGACTTCTCCTGCCAAAAAATCTCAGCAAGACTACTCACGACAGAACGGAAAGAATCGAGCTGGGGAGTGATGCTATCTTAGGCTGAGCTAAGATACAGATAACCTGCCGGCTGAGGCTGAGGCAGAGCTGGATAGATATCCTCCATACGATAGCTGCAAGAACAACGACAATAGAACGAACCTCACCGGTTTGAGTTCGGAAAGTAATTGAATAACGCAAATTGGACCAAAGCTGCTCATCCGCGCGTCTTCTCCTTCTGATCAAGGATAGCGGCGACAACTAACTCTTCCTCTCCGGCGGCTTGCCGCCTCACCTTTACCTTTCTCACCTCTCGCCATCCACCATGGATCACACAGCGCATGCCCTCGCGGCTGCGCATATTCTCTATGCCCGTGCAAATGCTACGAGCAATTCAACCGCTGCCTCGGGCAATCCTATGACCGAATCTCGTCCCCCTATCTACAAGGCTATTGGTATATGCTTGGCGATCGCATCCGGGTTGTTCATCGGTGTTTCCTTCGTGTTGAAGAAGGTGGGCCTACTCAAGGCCAACGAGAAGTACAATGAAGTTGCCGGCGAGGGTTACGGTTACCTCAAGAATGCGTACTGGTGGACGGGCATGACTCTCATGATTCTCGGCGAAATCTGCAACTTTGTGGCCTATGCTTTTGTCGATGCCATCCTGGTCACTCCTCTGGGTGCGCTCTCCGTGGTCATTACCACCATCCTCTCGGCCATCTTTCTCAAGGAACGCCTGAGTCTGGTGGGTAAGGTGGGCTGTTTCCTGTGCATTGTGGGCTCGGTCGTCATCGTGATGAACGCACCCTCCGAGTCATCCGCAGCGACGATCCAGCAGATGCAGCATTTCGTGATTGCCCCTGGTTTCCTATCCTATGCCGGAGTCATCATTGTGGGCTGCGTCTTCGTGGCGCTCTGGGTTGCGCCGCGGTACGGGAAGAAGACCATGTTGGTGTATCTCTCGATATGCAGTCTCATAGGTGGTCTCAGTGTGGTTGCCACGCAGGGCCTTGGAGCTGCCATAGTAACACAGATTGGAGGCACTCCCCAGTTCAACCAGTGGTTCTTGTATGTTCTTTTTGTCTTTGTTATATGTACGCTCCTCACAGAGATCATTTATCTCAACGTAAGTCTCCATTCTCCGTCGCGACACGGACACGTACACATACACATTCGCTGGCACGTAGAAAGCTGACAACCACATAGAAAGCCCTGAACTTGTTCAATGCTGCGCTCGTAACGCCAACATACTACGTCTATTTCACCAGCTCCACCATTGTCGCCTCGGCGATCCTGTTCAGAGGTTTCAAGGGTACCCCGACCTCAATCATCACCGTCGTCATGGGATTCTTCGTCATCTGTTCAGGAGTTGTCCTGCTCCAGCTCTCGAAATCAGCTAAGGATGTTCCGGACACTGCCGTTTTCAAGGGCGATCTCGATCAAGTGCGTACGATCGCCGAACAGGAACAGCCAGAATATGAACCTAAAGCGGATTCCATTCGAGGTGCTGCGGCGATCGTCCGTCGCATATCCACTGTGAGGCAAAAGACAGAGCTAGACGAGGCACGTCGGCTTCATGAGGAGCACCTGGCAGCTCTTGAGCCCATCGGCGAGAACGAGCAATTTGAGTGGGACGGTCTCCGGAGACGGAGAACCACAGTTGGCACGCGCTCAACCATGCGTTCCAGAGGGAGCTCCACCGTTCACCCATTCCCGGACTTCAGCCCAGCGACCCCTACACCCCACCCACCCCTGGGTATGTCTCGTTTCCCTGAAGACGATGAGTCGGATCATGACGAGGAAAGCCGCCCCGGTTCTGCATCCCTCTTCAGCACGATTCGTCGTAGTATCGTCGGCGGCCGCAACCGTGGCACTAACAATTCCAACTACCAACCTAGTGTACAAAGCCCGTTGCATCCCGTGCCGCTCACCGAAATTGCTGTTCCCGGTATAAAGCACGAAGATGACAGTGAGTACAGCCGCAGCCACCCCCATACTTTTGGCCTTCCGCCTTCGCTCCGTGATCAGAAGACGGAATACCTCGGTGCAGGAGAGCGCCATATCCATTACGCAGATGAAATGAACAGAGAGCGAAGCGCCAGTCGGAATAGTAGTCTACACCCTCCGCCGACGCCGCCGCCACACACTACGAAACGCCAATTCTCATTTCAGAACATTCTTAGGAAGAGCCAGCAACCGCAGGTCGAAAGCCCCGGTGAAGGATCCTCGCATTCGCATCACAGACTGGGATTAGGCAGAAGTTCAAGGAAGAGCAGCCATAATTCTACTAGCACTCGTGACGTGACCGAGGAGGAGAGACTAGGGTTGGTGAAGGGAGATACCAGTACTGGAAGGGAGCCCAACGACGAGGATCCGTACGAGCGAGGTGATGAGGATGACTATGACAGCAGTGGCGAGGAAGATTGGACAAGTGAGAGTAAGCCGCGCTATCACAGTCCACCTCGGGAACCAGGAAGCAGGGGGCTGACGCCTCCAAAGCAGAGGTCTCCGGGATCAGAGGAAGAAGAGAAGAACAGGGAGAATGGTCAGCATGAGCAGGATGGATGGAATGGTAGTGGTAGGGGTGGCCGGGGGCCACCAACTCCATTCGGCGGTGGAAGACGCGGAGCATTCATTTAATATATATTAGCGAAGCATTGGAGTTTGGGCAGGCTTTAGTGTGCGGCGTTATCCCTTTATAACATTCCACCCTTTCTCACTGGCTGAGTTGGGGATTGAAGTCACGGAACGTCGTGTCTTTGAATAGGGCACCAGTTCTTTCCTGTGAGCTGGTATGACGCGCCTACAGAGGCGCAAATAACTAAGAAGACCATAACCATGACGATTCCACGCACGCACGGTCTCACGCATCTACGATGCGATGTTTTCCTATCACAAACATTATGAGCTTGAAATGGAGTAGGGAAGGATAACCGATGGGCAGGGGGCCAGATCCTTTTTGCCAAAGAAGGGCGCAAATGGAAGCGTCCTTTCATTGCTATGTCGACACATACCATGACCTGCGTTGCCGCTGCAGCACTTTGGAGCATGTTTTTTTGCATATACCGACCGAACTTTCGGTTGTCCATGTACAGTACAGATATCATAGAGGATAGGAGTAATGATTATGAAGAACATGAATATAAACCATATACCAATCTATATATGTCCACTTGATCAACTGCATCATCTAGTGAAGCGTGTGGTCTTTATTTCAATTTATCATTCATAGATATTATCATCGATATAACCTTATATATCACATATGAGATGGGGCAGGCGCTCCCACCTTTATAAGTCTTAAAGAGAGCCTTGCCCTTCCAAAAAGTTCATGAAATTCGTTCTTCCATCCTGGAAAGATTCATAAAAAGGAGAAAACACGCGCAAGGGCATAACATAGCACAGCACATACACTAACTCTAGTAAGGATACTGTCTGGCCTCTTCCTCCTTCGACAAGTCCAGCCCCGCTTCGACCTGCTCCTGATGCTTCTGATCCAAATACTCCAGCAACACGTCACCGTACGTCGCCTTGCCCTTGTACTTGCTCACATCATCCCCCCAGCTGCGTACCGCGCTCGCAAGTCTCCCTGGCACGTAGGGCTCCTCGCAGATCTCCGTGATCGGATGGAAGTAAGTTCGGATGGTGAAGACAACACCGCCAGAGCGAGGGAGACGCCGCAGGGTCTGGCGCTCAGAGCGGAAGTAGTGGTAATTGATAGGCTTGTTCTTCTCGGAAGTGAACCAGCCGACTGTGCCAGGTTCGCCGTCCTCGGAGCCGATACTGTGAGACCAAGGGAGCGAATCATCGACCTGGATGAAGTAGTTGTTCTGTGAGGGAGATAGGTAGTTAGCAACCTTATGTACCTTGCTACGAACCAACTTTGGTATGCCCTCTGGCCGAAAAACTGATGCAGGATCTAAAAAGGAGGGAAAGGCATACTCTGCAAACCGGTGAGTTCGGTTGTACTCTTCGGAAGAAATTCATCATGCCCTTCTCGAGCTTCGTCTTAAACCCAGGCACGTCGCCTGATGTGTGGATCTCACTTAGAGGCATACCCCATTTGTCCTCCAGTCTCCAGAAGCCGGCGAGCAGGATCGCTCCCGCGAGCAGGTAATACTGTCCGTCTTCCTTTTCGAACATGATTGCCAGGTCATCTTGCACCATTCGCGCCGCCATCTGCATGGGGTCTTCCTTGAGCGGGCGCTCTACGATGTTGAAGCTCTCTCCGGTCACAAGGTTGTCCATGCCTACGGGAGTGGCCTTGTATAACGAAGGATATCGCTGAGGGAGGTAGGAGCAGAATTCCTCGAGGAGTTCAACGGCGCCGTCAAAGGCTGAAGGGTCAGTTCTGCAGCACTTCGGCCCCCGTTCGATGATGCGCTTGGCTTTATCGTCGTGGAATTTGAGATAGTGGTTGTCAAGTTCTGATAGGGGATTAGATCGAGTAATATGACTTGGACCATCGGACTTATGTGAAATATTTCAACAGAAGTATGAGAGCTATGGAAGGGGCATTTACCAATCCACTCGTTCCAGTCCATGCTCCGGATTCCCATGGTGATATTGTAAGGCCCCCATCTGAAAGGGCGATAGGGATTGGGCTTGGTCTTATGGATGTCCCAGTTCGGTGCAGGTTCGGCTGGAGGCCGTTTGAAATCTACTGGTATCCATTCTATATAGGCACCTCTCAGTATTAGATCATATAGGTTGAGCTCCAGTCTCACCTCCAGGTTTCCGTGAGGGAGCTTTAAAGTTCCTCGCGGCGGGCTTCTCTAGATCAGGGGTACTTGGTCTAGTTGGTGTCTGCTTCTTGAATAACTGGAAGAAGCGAGTCAAGAGCAGGATAGCGAGAGAGAAAGCTGCTGCTGCATACAGCAGGATCTTTGGATCACTGGTAATTGCTTGGAATGTGGGATGTGTAGCAGCATATTTGTTCACCTGGTCCATCCATGCACGGCAATGTGCCGCCACTTTACCCTGCATGATGAAGGGGAAGGCTCGCTCTTATCGCCTTGTACTAGAGATAACAAAAGATGCAGAGAAAAGGTGTATATGGTACTACAACGGAAGGAAAGAGGGCATACTTATTCTCGAACACGCTAGACAAGTTTCTACAAATGGAGATTATATGTATCCCAAGTGCGGTTCCATGACAAGAGCCAGATCCGCCCAAGGCTGGATGTGTACTGCGGCCGTCACCAGAAGTGAGGGGTGCGGAGGGCTGGCTCTTATCGCCCTGGATTTGCTTGCCGCATCGGGTAAAGGATGGGCGTTATCAACTACAGCAGCAACTCCTCTTCTGTCATCCGCGACGGCGAACGGAGTCTAGATATGTATGCGTAATCCGCGGGCTGTTCCTGTGGGAAGTCCATTGAAGGTGGTTCGGTGCATGCTTTCATCCTCGCGCCCAGTTGCAGGTCTTATTCGGGCCATCAAAACCCTCGTACCAGTGATTCTCTTCTGTCATCCCTTTGTCAGGGACAAGTCAGACCAGGTGTATGAGAAATCCCCATATATGTTCGAGACATATAGGAGCGCATCCAATGCTGGATGCTGTAGATGGGGAGTCCCCATAAGTTACCCATCCCCATTCTAAAGGGTGGAAGTGATGATGAAGGTATGGGTGGCGGCACAAGATACCGAACCTCGGCCTGAGGCATTAACGGCACCAATCTCCTTCGTACTGTACATCCAAATCCCCATGCAGAGTCAAAAGTCTTCATTTCACATTGCTCTCGTACATATATGCCGTTAAGTCTATTTGTACATTAGTACGTGCACAGTAACTAGCCAAACGCCTGTTGCTCCAAAATTATGTCATTACATCTTCCCTCCTGGTTGTCCTGGCTGATTCCACTGGTTTGGACTGTTTGATTGCTGGCTCCCGGGAAAGAAAGCTGGATTAATGAACGCTCCGCCTGGTAGAGGCATAGGCGGCGGCGCATTGGGCCAGCCCTGCTGCGAACTCTGGTGAGGAGGCTGGTATCCTTGTTGTGGTTGCTGCTGGAACGAAGTTTGTGGAGGGTATTGCTGCCATAACTGCGGCTGTTGGGGAGAGTATTGGTTTTGTGGCGGTGGATAAAAGTTGGGAGGAGGTACAGGCACACCCTGAGGAGGTAATGAATATCCTCGACCTTGGGGTGAAGGTGGTATAAAGTTTCCAGGAGGGAGCTGTGGCTGCTGCGTATATGGAGATCCTTGAGGCTGGGAATACCCGGTGCCTTCGCTACGGCGGTCCTGGTACTGACTATTGCCTCCAGGTCCACGGAACCGGTTTCCTCTATCCCTTCCCCTATCTCCACGTCCTCGGCCACTGTTGAATTCTCTATTTCTTCCTCCACGACTCGAGTTTTCGCTTCTGTTACGGTATGCGCTTTCTTGAGGTGCCTCTGTTCTTCCAACTGACTCAGCAAATCCAGCTGGTCTTGATAGAGTCTTGTATGGCCCATCTTCCTCCCCATCATCGTAGCTCAAACCAGCACCCGCACCTGGAGGCCCATGGCTTTGCTGTAGTGGGTGAGGGCCTCGACCACCACCTTGTTGTGCCTTTCCACCTCTTTTCTCTTGCTTCTTTTGCTTCAGCTTGCGCTTATGCTCCATTTCTGCCTCATCATCAGAGAATTCCATCTCTTCATCTGCAACTTCTTCATCATGCAAGTTTGATGCATCTGATCCCTTGAATGCCTTTAATGCTTGGGTGAAGACGAATGTTGAGTGCTGCTCCGAATAGAAGATTGTCTTGCCAACTGTAATCCCAGCTTCCGCAATCTCAGTCTCGTTTGCAAACCTCAGACAGTATAGCGGTTCCTCAACCCGTCCCAAAGTCTCTGATACCGCTCCAATTACGGTCCTGTCTTCTAAGCACAACACCGATCCACTCTCAAGAACTCTATACTCGCCAGTAGTTTTAGCCTTGATAAGAACATAGCCCTCGACTACCGCCTCAACGTTGCCCAGCTCAACAATAGGCATTTCAGGGGTAATCGTCACATCGGGTTTCGGAATGACTTCTTCCGCTATTTCATTCTTCGTCCTCAATTGCGAGCCGGTACCTTTAGCTCCTTTTGATCCTCCTTCATCATCTGAGCCCAGATCCCCTTCCATCAATATCCTCGCTTGTTCTTCTGGAGTGAGAAGCTGGTAAGTGTTACCCTCTTCATCACTATCCTCCGAAGAGCTGTCATCAGATGACGAGTCGTCAGAAGATGATTCGTATGGAGATGAGTCGATTTCCCATTCAGGATGCTCTGCTTCAGCTCCCTCATCTCCTTCATCCCCTTCTGCAAGCTGAGCTGCTGCGGCTGCCTGTTCGGCTGCTGCGGTTGCCACATGTCTCTCTAGCAAGGATTCCAGAGCATGGGTCAGCGGAAGGGGGCTTGGTGCCCTGTCCATCATCTCAGTGTCTCGTGTTGACGGTTCCGTGGGTGCTACATCATTAGAAGCTGTTATTTCCTGAGTCTCTTGGTCTTTCCGCTTCTCCACATCTTGCATTCCATTTGGTGCGCTGTTATCGTTACCCGGAGCTTGAGAACTTGCGTCGACATCTGCAGTATTCGTCTGGTTGGAGCTAATTGCTACCTCCGATGCATCGAGACTAGATCCTAAGTTCTCAGTCACGGTGCCTTCTTTAGCGGCGGTCTCTGAAGCATCTATATCCATGGAACTCCCATTTATATTTGGCTGTGGCTGCTGGGGCACAGTTGTCCCTTTCTGATCGCCTTCACTTCCAAGTTCCGTTCCAGATTGTGCAAGAGCATCTTGGGAGGCCGAGGTAATCCCTACAGTTGCGCTGCTCTCTGCTTCCTTGGGAGCATTCCCCAGGAGACCCAGCCCAGGTATTCCAGAGTATGTAGCGGAGGTATTATTAGATGGTCCACCTTCGGTGTGGGTTAGCTGCACAGGCTCGGTAGCTGGAACGTCGCCAGTGGTGTTGGCCATATCGGCAGGAATGGGTATCTCGAAATCGTTATCGTCGGCGGCGTCTAGACGTGCACGCTTGGTTGGAGGAGCTTGTAAAACTAGATCGTCTCTGTCTGCAGTATCCATGTACCAATATATACAAGTCCTAAAGGCTTCAAGCTATATCCATACTTAAAAAATGATTTACCAGAGAAGAAGTTTTTGTGTGAGTCTGGGAAGAAAAAAAATTCTGGTGAAATTCTGCAGATAAAGTTTCGCGACCCAGAATTTCTTACGGTAAGCTCCCGAGGTTCTAGCGCCACTATCCAGCCGCATCGATGTCATAGCGCCAGAGCTTAATTCCAGACGTGTTCAACTTGCAGAAACACAGACATTACGAGGGGTATTTGCTCACAATGCCTCCTAAGACACCAAAGTCAGTAAAGAATAATGTATCTCCTAGAGATACTCAGCATTCATCATCGGAATCTAAGAAGAGGTTAGTATACTTCCCGCTTTTAGTCTGCCAGAGTGCCGTGCCCCTCAGCTCTGACGTCGTTGTAGGCCACCAGCGACTCCCTTCGCAGTGAAGCCATTGGGTGCCTTCTACGTCTTCCTCGCTGTTAATATACTTGCCGCAATATATGCGCCGATACAGGACTGCGATGAAACCTATAATTACTGGGAGCCGACCCATTTCATTGCTCATGGCTACGGCCTGGAGACCTGGGAGTACTCGCCAGAGTACCAAATTCGTAGCTGGGCATATATCATGTTCCACGCTCTAATAGCAAGTATCCGGCGTTTGCTCCCATTTCCAACTAAGGTAGGTCGATATCGGGCTTGAAAAGCCCCCATGCAATTGAGAATAAGAACCACTGACAGAATTTAAGGCTGGCGAATTTTACTTTGTGCGCTATGCCCTTGCGTTTGGGTGTGCAATGTGCCAAACAGTTTTATTCCGAGCTATAAATAATATATTGAATCCTCGCATTGCATTGTTCTTTTTGATGGCAAACGTCTTCTCGCCGGGCATGTTCCATGCATCTTCTGCGTTCCTCCCTTCCAGCTTTGCAATGTACTGTACCATGCTTGGTATGGCAGCATTCATAAATTGGAGGAATGGATTGAAGACGACCCAGGGCATATTCTGGTTTGCCCTGGGTGGCATCCTGGGTTGGCCATTCGCAATGGCACTTTCCCTCCCATTCCTAGTTGAAGAAGTGTTCTTTGCCTTCCTGAGCGATAGAGATGCTCTCATCGAAGCCGTATTGCGCTTTCTAAGAGGCATTGTCGCTGGTCTTTTGGTCCTTGTAAGTGCAGTGATTATAGTGCGCATACCTCAACTGAACATGATTGCAGTTCTTTGAATTCATCATCACTTCTTTCTTGTACAAGAAGCCAACAGTAGTTCCTTTCAATATTGTTCTCTACAATGTTTTCAGTGGTCCGGGCCGCGGCCCAGACATTTTTGGAACAGAGCCATGGCATTTCTATATTCGAAACCTGTTGCTTAATTTCAATATCTGGTTCGTGCTAGCCGTTCTTGCTTTGCCGCTTTTCCTGCTACAAAAGATATTTTCCCGAAGTGTGGAAAGATCGACTACGAGTGGATTGCGAACGATTGTGTTCATGACACCTTTCTATATGTGGTTGGCTATATTTACGTTGCAGCCACACAAGGAAGAACGGTTCATGTACCCAGCATACCCTTGTCTTGCTTTCAATGCTGCCATGGGGCTCCATATCATTCTCGCGGCCTTTGGAAACTCGGACCCAAAGACGCTAGTTGGAAAGATACCAGCTCAGTTGAAGCTGCTCCTGGTCAGCACGCTCGTGATTGCATCAATAGATATTGGAGTAGCTCGAATCTACGGTGGTTATTCAGCATACTCGGCCCCGTTGAAGATCTACGAACCTCTGGCCGAGGTTGGACGCTCCAATGATCGAGTCTGCTTCGGCAAAGAGTGGTATCGCTTCCCAAGCTCATTCCACCTCCCAAAGAACATGAGAGCAAAGTTCATCAAGAGTGAGTTCGACGGTCTGCTTCCTGGAGAGTTCTCGGAATCGCAGGCCGGGTTCTGGGCGGGGGCGCACATGATGCCATCAGGCATGAATGACCAGAATATCGAAGATATGGGTAAATATGTAAGTTTTTAAGATCCCTTTTTGTACCGCAATTGTAAATTTCCGGTGTGCAATGTTGTGACTGACTCGTTTCAGACCGATATCAGAGCGTGTGACTTCCTAGTAGATACCTACTACAACGGCTCGGAAGCGACATTCTATGAGCCACATTACATCCTGGATACCGAAAACTGGGAGCATGTCAAGTGTGAACCGTTCCTTGATGCTGCAAAGACCCATATCCTAGCAAGGACAATCTGGATTCCAGACCTGGCGTTTGTACCGCAGAAGTTCCGCCGCGTTTGGGGACAGCATTGCTTGTTAAAACGCAAGACGAAGTCATGAAGTCCGGTTGTTACTTCACAGCAGCCTTAAAATAATGATAGATACTGGTAGCAATAAAGTAATAAAATCATTCCGTTTTTCTTCAGATTTGACATCTTTTATTTACAGTGTCTGCGTGATATGTATAAGAGAAATCTATTTGGTACTAGCTAAGATACGCAGAGCTTTTTTGGTAGCCCTCCTTCAGAACTTCTCGCGAACCTCAATCAACAGCCGTAGCACCATTGTAGTAATGGATCTAAAATAGAGCAAGCATTAGCCTAGCCCCACATCTAGGGCCACCCTATGGTATGGGACTATCAGTTCCAATGGGGAGAGCTTACAGTTTCATCCGCACATCCAGAAGGCGTCATGTAATCATAATTTCCTAGATTAATAAATAGCTGTTGCCCCTGGCACACATACCAAGCAGCTGTGTTGGGCCGAGTGATGTCTGGGACAGACCAGGTGACGGCGTCACCCTGCCAGGCGAATGTACCATATGTATTCTGCGTCGTCTCGAATGTCACGGCGAGCTGCATTACCGTAGAATTTGGCTGAACCTCCACGTTGGCGTAAAGGAGACCCCCCGTGGTCAATTCCACGAGCTGGCCATTGACGATGTTGAACTGGCCTGCGGTCGTGTAGCTGTCCATAATAGCTATTCCAGTTGTATACTCTGGCTTAGTCTGCAGGTACATGTGGAAATTAGGACTTTCGACAGAGCGAATCCAGTAGTAGCCCGATTGCAAGGTTGTTCCAGGTCCGGAACCGGGGGTTCCTGTGCCACCGGCTATAGTGGTTGATGGCGATTGAGAGAGTGTTGGTGTGCCGGTTGTGGTGGTGGTTGTCCGTAGCGTGGTCCCGACGGATGAACTTATGGACTTGGTTGTCGTTGTGGACCCGGATCCTTGGAGACACTGAGAGTACCCTTACGAGGTGTTCAGCTGGAAACAAGCTGGGAATAACGACTTGGCCTAGATACATACATTCACTATGGTTTCTCTTAGTTGCTGCCCGAGATGTCACTGACGGCATTGGACTTACTTTGAATACGTGCAAACCCATCCTGCAATGCATGTCGTCGGGCCTGTCCAACCCTGGCCACCACCTTGGGATCTAATATCAGCCCCAATCCCATCATTTGCAAGGAACAGCACACCAACATACATTGACCCCAAGCAGTTTGCTGACTGTATACAGCCGTAGCACACAGCAAGATGAAAAATCCCCTGATGGAGACCATCATGGGCTAGTTTTTCCCAGATAGAGAAGACAGAAGACAAGGGCTGAAGATGATCGAATATGTACAAGGGGACAAGCAAACGAGACCCGGAAGAAGAGAGCAGATGGGAAGCTCTCAAAAATACACAAAGAAAAGAAAGTGGCCAATACCTGTTATATATAATCCTTGATTAATCTACCCCATACTTACCTGGCTTCAACCATGGTATCGCTCATGCGGGGGAGCTTGGACTATACTCGTCCCTGAACAAGGGAGTAGGTTAAAGA
The DNA here is from genome assembly GCA_000743665.3 of Scytalidium sp. 3C. Lineage (NCBI taxonomy): Eukaryota > Fungi > Ascomycota > Leotiomycetes > Scytalidium > Scytalidium sp. 3C. The sequence continues at coordinate 419,322 of JMRO03000013.1, read as the reverse complement.
TGAGGGACGGACCGAGATCACCGAAGAGCAATCTACGCGGGCTCGCCATTTATTCCTCCTCAGATGATCAGTGCCGTTTTCAGGCTGATTGTGAGAGCGCTGCCCTGGATGCTATTCGCCCGGGAATCGAGACAGTAAATCGAGGGGCTTAATTAAGGTGTTGACGGAGGTGCGGGTGTCAGGTGCCGATGAGCTCGACCGGCTAATTGATGATTGGCTGGGCGCTGGGTTTTGTTGCACGTCTGTGTCGAGAAAGAACCAGCTCGACGCATAAAGAGGAACAGCATTTACTTTGTGCACACCCCAATGTTGTGTTGCACTACCTACCTACCGTACGTACGGCAGCGCATGCAGGCCGGATCAGTCTGCTACGCCTGGTGACTGAAACCTAGAGGTGCCTGCTACATACAGTCCATTTCACCGTAGCACTGAATGGATATGTTACTGCTTCCCTTTGTCAATGGCCCAGGTAAGGAGTACGTCACACACCATCCATTGAATGAGAGTGGAAGAGTTCATACCAAGTCTCACAATCAGTATGTAAGATGGACACCACAAAATTACTGGTTGAACATAACTCTATTCGATTCTCAAGTTCTACTTCTACAGCAGTTACATGCCTTTACCATCGCCATACACACAACCACCGTTCTCGGATTCCTCATCTCTTTCTTGCCCTGTCCTCCCCTCTCATCCCCAGAAGCTGGCATCAAGCTTTCAGCATAATAGAAAGACCTTCAACAAAAGGGACCAAGAGCCCAAATAATAAATCCGTCCATCCTCATTAGAACTACATTAGGTAGTAGCGCTATGTAGACAACGTACAAGAAATGAATAAGGCGAGGGCCGAAAAGGAATGTGTGACAAAATGCGGAGAACGTGAAATCCACTTCCGGTCACAAGAATGAAAAATTCCAGCAACTTCTACTTCGTCGTGACCTCCAGCAACACGAAAGAAGATAGGTTAGCAATCACATCGATGGACAGTAATGGCAATTGATTCCATTAATCCCGCGATGTGGAAAGCTGTAACAAAGGGGACACTGATGTAAAAGTAACAAACTCCAAGTAACGCCCAGTTCCGTGGATAACGCTTGGAAATAAGAACCAGATGACGTATGGGAATACCCTTCATAGCCTGCGAGGAGTCGCATATCCTAGCACTTTTTAGACTGCAAAAAATAATCCTGCACAGAGCAACAATCATATCATGGCATCAACAGTTTTACATTGCCTGGCCAGGAACGGGCTTTCGGCCGACAGGAGTTCGTTGCTCAGCTGGAGGAGAAGCACTAGGGGCTTGCTGAGATGGGTTCATGGGTGATTGTCCAGGAGGTGTTAGCCTGCGTGCCTGCTGCTGAGCTGGAGACGCAGGTCTTCCTTCACCGTTGGGAGTCATAGGTCGGTTCTGGGCTGGTGACATTGGGCGCGGTTGAGCCGGCGACATCGGTCGAGGAGCTTGCTTCATAGCAGGTGACATTGGGCGCGGACCTTGGTTCATCGCGGGCGACATTGGACGTCCCTGAGCCGGTGACATCGGACGGGGACCTTGGCTCATTGCGGGTGACATTGGACGTCCTTGAGCTGGGGACATGGGACGGGGACCTGGCTTCATGCCTGGAGGCCCTGGGCGGCCTTGAGCTGGAGACATAGGACGAGGGCCTTGGTTTACACCTGGAGGCGTCGGGCGAGCTTGGGGACCTGGGCCTCGCATACCTGGTTGAGGTGGTCCACGAGGGCCGTTTTGTGGAGGGCGCGGCTTGACAGGGCGGACAGACAGACAAGTTCGAGGGACAACACCTTGTTGGGAGCGGTCAAGGCGAATGCAGAGGGCCTAAACGTGGCGGTTAGGACGAAGCAAAATGTTACGTTGATATCACTTACCCATCCATCATCATACTCGTGCAGAAGTCTGATAAGCTGACCAGCTTGCAGCTCGAGTTCGTCCTCCAAAGACGGCTTGAAATCAAGTTGAACACGGTGAACTGCGCTGTTGGCTGGTCCTCCTGCGGCGGCAATTGCAGCACCAGTTTTATCTTGGGCTTGAGGAGCATTACTGGCAACCTCGGAGACGCTGTAATCAGTCATTGCTGGGCTTGGAGGACCCCTGAAGGGGTCTTTCTTGGTGAGATCCATCGGCTTGGCATTTTCACGCTTCGACTGAGCGCGTGCTAGGCCTACAACAGCGCCGGCTGCCGCAGCTCCAGCAAGTACCTCCCCTCCTGGTCCAACGGCTTGGACAATTGCCGGACCCTTGGCGTTAGTCGCGTCAATCGTTTCTGCATGGTTGCCGAATGGATTTTCCTTGCTGTCTTGCGGAGAGATCTGGGAATTGGGGAAATTGGCAGGAGCTTGTGACTTAGGAGCGGCAGCTGCTCCGGCGGCAGCGCCAGTGGCAGCCCCAGCAGCGGCACCAGAGAAGAACTGACCAAACTGGGTGACAGGGCGGAGAGACAGACGAGCAGGAGCTGGAGTGGGCTGGGTGGTAGTTTGAGATCGAGGCGCTCCTGCGGCTGCAAATGCAGTGGCGGCCTTCTCGTCGTCGAGGCGTTCGGCATTCTGTGCATCCTTCCTCTTCTTGACGAAGAAAAATACCAGNTCCNTATCACCACACCAACAATACAGATAATACCGATAGCCAATCCCGCCTTTCCTCCCGCACTCATTCCTCCGCTCGATGCGGCGGGGGTAGCTGAATTGGATGTTGCTTCTGATCGAGATGCGGTAGGCGAGGCAGTATCGATCAGTAGTGGAGTCGTCGAAGATGCCACAACGAGGGGGCCTCCAAGTCCAAGAGTCGATGAAGGTGGTACAATGGAAGAGGGCAGACCGGTAGACTTGGAAGACGAAGTTGCGTGCTTAGTGGTAGCCGCGTCAGCGGGTTTCGAGGTGGTTGGCGCATGAGTTTCCACTGGTGACGATGTTGTATGATGAACCTCGGGTGCGGTCGTTTCATGCTTTGTTTGGGTCGAGTATCCGCCAATTGGGCCATCGAAGGTGGGAGATGCGGTATGATAAACGATGCTTGTGACTGTCTTCATTTGCGGACTCGTGGCTGGTGCACTGGTGGTTGTCGATTCCTTTTTATGGTTACCGAAAGTATCTCGAAAGGCACTGGCAGCTGCATCCGCCATGGAGAGCGGATCAAAACCGCGGGCGACATTGCGGCGATGAAGGTGCTGATGGCTGGGCATCTTGAGAGGGTGAGTCTAAGCTCAACAAGAATCGTGGTTTAACCGGAGATATATAGGCTCTCAGATGCTTGGGACGCTGTTCGATCGTCGAGATGTGAGTATCGTCGGGCAGGATACGGTAGGCTAACTCTAATCGCGAAAAAGAACGTGGAGACTCGGAATGGAGAGAGCGTGATCACAGCCGTGGTGACACGTCGATAAGAGAAGGACGAACGTGATCAACACAGACTGATAACTGAACAAAAATGAAGGTGATGAGCCGTACTCCACGCTCGAGAGAATGACGACGGTGAAGAGAGAGAGTAAGAGAGAGTAAGAGAGAGTGAGAGAGAGAAGCAAAGCGAAAGCGTTCGCCGAGGGGGTAGAGCCACCACAGTCAGATGAGTTTGGGGCCAACAGCGGGTTCCGTGGGCGCAAGCAAACAGCGCCGGGTCCTTAGGCACTCATCACATGGTACGTGCGCTGTGCACCACCTAATTTAGCTCCAACGCGGCCCAGTCAAAGTCTTTCCTGGGGTCCTGCGTGCTGCGGCCTCGTTCCCCTTCTTTGTCTGTGCCGCGAGCGCCCAGCAAACACTCGCATCTCACTCGCCCGTTCCTGGGAGCGTATGCAAGGGGAGCCGAGCCCCTGAACCAGCCGCTTGCCCTCAAACGGCCTAACTCAGGCACCTCCCTAATCCCAATGGCCGTATCATTGGCCCACTCATGACGCTGTCACCCGCGCTGATCCACCCCAGCGAAATTGCGATCATCACTCAGCCTGGGGATTGGTGTGGAAGCGCCAGCGCCTGGTGCTTGGGGCAACGGCATCGATGCAACAATCGATCACGGCCCCATCGTCCACCCAGCGATCAGAGGATGCACGATGATGAGAGATGGGGCAAATCCTCTGGCAGAGCACCGTAGCATCCATTCTTGGTGCACAGGTACCGTACATACTACAATCGTGATCACGGCTTCCTTTTCCAAGACCGTGGGTATCGTCATCCATGAGGGCCACGAAGGCCACGAGGACCGCGGTCCCAGCGGGCAAAGCAGACTGGCTTGGCCACTGTTGCACCTCGTGGCGCACGACTCCATGCCCAGGCCAAGACTGCTAACACATTCACCGTACGACTGTGTCTGCCGCAGGTGCCGGCTTCTGACCAGGTTAAACAATGGCAACACGAGGTCTCACAAAATCAATGATTCTGGAGCGAGGACAATGCGCGAAAAAGGAAAGCTGTGGGACGTATGCAGAAGAACGATGACATTTTATGAAGGCAATTTCACTGTATCCATCCATGGCTGGTCGCTACTAGGGAAACGGAGTCTCAAACCCAGATCCTCCAGTTCGTTTCCTTCTCGCGTGCCGTTTTCTGCCTTCTGGCGCCCACAGAGCACCAAGGCCGCCATCGCGTCACGGCGCACATCGCCCGTCCCATCTTTCATACGGGTTCTGGGGCTTTCGGCCACACTGGCGGCCTGATCACGGGACGCTAAGTGATGGCTGAAACGCGATGTGCAACCAGGATGCCGGCTGACCTTGGGCTCCCAGAAACACGGCTCTCCACGTTTTCTCGCCTCACTTTAGGGAGGCCTTTCGCTAATAAAAATGCGCCTCCCCTGGGTGAAAGATCAGCATGTCGAAAACGCCTAGCACTGGAAGTACTGTATGCCGTAGCAGAAGCATGGACTCAAAGGAGGCAGTGTATTTTTAGATATGAATTCCAATTTAAGTCTAAAACATGCAATTAGAGGGGCAACGACCACTTAGAATATTGGGTTTCAAACGCGGTCGTGGGTCATAGCGGGAGGGGGCGTTAGACGGACCTGCGCAAAAAGATTTCTAATTTCGTTCGAGAAGCCTCCTGGGCACCACACTTCTGTACACCAACCGATTAAGGTCAGGTCATTTATTTCGTGGCCACCTCATTTAGAAGTATCCGATAAGTATTTGCTAGTGACGGTAGGCCTACACGTTCTTGGAAAGAAGTCCAAGGGAATGGTTTCGAAACAGAAACGGTAGCCAAATGCCACGGCGTCCAGAATATTCCTAGCAGACGCCAGCATTCAAACTTTTAATATTGTAAGGGACTTTGCCAAGCAGACTAAGATGCAACCTAACCAACTCAACATACTTGTTCCGTCTGTCACTCTCATCTACCCTCAGCACCTGTTAACAAGCGTGACAGGTACGGTAGCAACTCTTCTAGAACTTCCAATTATTCCGTCTCTCCTTGAATGCTGCGTATTTTCTACTTCTACATGTACTCGTAATTGCTCGAAGGTAGGTCCCTCTGTGACAAAGGACTTAATAATCGTGATTACTCACGTCGTGATTAAACAATGTGGTGGGTCGCCCGCAACTGTCGTTGGCCGCTCTGCAGCGGCGAATTGCCGAAGTCGTACTCTGTACGGCAGCACTTCCTCTATCCAACGCATAGGAGACACCACGTAGTAGGGCGAATACTCTCTACTCACCTACTGAGATTCCTTGCTATGGAATGATCAATTATTCATTTCACAAAGGGTGATATATTTGGAAAAAGAGATCCGGAAGATATTCGTTGCGAGCGAAAAAGAATATCCCAGAGTCTGAACATCATCATCTATTCAGGGCCACCAATTCAAAGATTGAACTCTCTGACAAGGAGTCGAACCTCGGTCTCCCGCGCCTTGCAAGTTGACAAGCGGAAATCATGACCACTAGACCATCAGAGATTGCTGTTTGCTATATGTTTCTCGAGTATATTTAAATAGGAGTGTTCAGAGTTTATATTTCCGTTCTTTCGTCCATCTTTGGCTCCAATTTTCGATGGTACGGCCATTAGCATTCTCTCCCGTGGAGATCTTGAAAATCGCTGCATGCTCCTACCATGAATACTCTCCAAAGGTATAATTACAATGTCATACTTGATTCAATTGATCCTTTGCTACTGGCACAGAAACTGTGAATGGGAAATGTAACGATTACGACTGTCATAGGGCCAGGGATGTTTGGCCAAGAAGATACAGAGTATTGCCAAATCAGAGAATGTGGCGACTGATTTATAAGCACACCACTACGCATTCGACCAGTTCCGTTGAAGCTTTCTACCACGTTATAGTATCACACTATCTAGGATGGACTATTGGTTCCAATGCCCTTGAGAAACAGACAGAGATCAAAGAAAGCGTATGAAATTATCAGTTGAGGTCGGTATCAGCTTACTTCCAATTTTATAAGCTGTTAGAGGAGCTTTTCTACCTATAGGAAGCGATGCAAAAGAATATTTTGGACAGCAATCTAGCATTTCTCTAGAGCTCTATTAATAACAAAATATAGGGGAGGACAGCTATGCCACTTCAACCGTCCTTTGATCCGTGATTTTCACTAAAGCAGCGCCTCGAAGGCTTTTGCTGTCTCGATAACACTCTGCGGGAAACCAATATACTTCTGACCTATGGCTTGCTCTGCTTTACTTCCGTCAACCTGGACGCCACCCTTCGCCCAGCTGACATACTCAACTTTCCCAGTCTCTTTGTTGAAGCCCTGATACCCATTTCCAGGCTCTCCTTTGGTGACTTTCTCACCAATTTTGGTGCCAGCGTACTCTTGTCTTATGATATCGGCGAGAGCTTGTGTTGGGCCGAAACCCTGGCAGCCAATATATCTCTCACCGTCAGCAACATCTGGGTGCTCGTACGCCCATAGGTGGATTCTGGCAACATCGCGGACGTCGACGTAACCACCACTACCGATATTAGGGGGCATAGTCGAGGCGGTCCCCGCAAATATGGAAAAGATGGGCTGAAGAGTTTCATTCAGACCAGCAGAGGAAGCTGGTAAGACAAGAGGAGGGCCAATGACAACTGCTGGATTGACTGCTGATATGGCAAAGAAAGGCTATAAGACTTGTTAATCGATTTTTGAGGTTCTAATGGAGCGGCATGGAAGAGGCCAACCTTATATTCATCTCTAAACTTCCACACGGCCTTCTCAGCAGCAGTCTTACTTGCAGTATATAAGAGACCAGGGGGAGACTTCTTGCCCTCGGCCTTATCTTTCTCCACTGCGTTTAATGCATTGGACGCAAAGTCTGACTCGTTGAAAACATATCCTGGTGCCGGTGGAGGGAAGTTTGTGACGGCGGCGACCGATGAAGTGATCACAACGGATGAGAGCTGAGATCCCGCTTTCAATGCGGAATGGAGGACTGTCTCCGTACCTTTTACGGCGGGAATGACCATGCCCTCGTAAGTGTCTATGGAAAAGTCTATGGGCGAGGCAGTGTGGAAAATTCCGTGAACATCTGTCACATGATTAACAAGGAACCATTTATTAGATAGATGCGTCCAAATTTTTGTTGATATCATTCGCTCCGCGTAAACCGGATGCAATTATCCTCGATCCAAAATGTGGGAGAATCTCGTACCTTTTACGGCGTCATCAAATGCTCCACTCACTGTCATATCGGGGACTTCATAGATCTTGACCCGATCTTTGTAGGCAGCAAAGGGGCCTGAGAGGAGGGGCTGGGCACTAGCTGCTCGTCGTGTTGTTCCTCGAAGATGGTATCCTTGTGTGAGAAGAAGATGGCCTAGGACACTTGCAATGTATCCGTTTATTCCCGTCACCAGAACGGTTTTGCCATTGCTTGCAACTATCGACATAGCTAGAGTGGAGTTATTCGTTTATTTTGTTGGAAGATAAGAGTACCAGGAAGATGCGAGGATGTATTAAAAGGACTGGTATATAAAGGTAGGATGCTGATTACCAGTGGGTATCACAAGGGAAAAAATAGAACCAGTAATCACTAATCGATCGAAGATAAATCATGTTGCTTGGTCTTATATACATTTAGCTCTCGGGGTTTATTTTGATAGCTCCGCAACATGTAAAACGCTAGCCTCCACGGTTGATAAGCAAGCAGACTAAAGACCGCTCTAGGAGCTTGACGTTGCATTCGTCAAGGACGTTGAGTAGAAGTGTTGCACCACTCGCGATGGCGGCATATGGTTCGTGGCGTCCAAATAAACCGCGGGTCAATCGACGGATGCTGCAAAACGGCGGGGAGTTTAACGTGATTAGTAACCCGTTCTCACTCCCCAGGATTGGCTTGACAAAACGCCACGGAATAACCATTTCGCCGTGTATGGAAAATGGTGCCGCTACAGAACTCCGCCAGTCCGCTTATTCGCATGTCGGCGTCAACGGGGAAGCTGCGTTTCTCCTGTTCGTGCATTTAGACCACCCAGCCCGGGACAGATGGGCGTTCTGGTGCAAAGATGGTGCTCTCCTTCATCTTGATACAGAACCGGCAGTACGTCATCCCCATAATCAATGCTCTAGCTTCGTCACAGCCAACTCCCCCTTGTCATCCGCGAGCGAGGGAGGGGAGGCCCAGAGCTACAGGATCACTAACTGCTGGTGCGCAAACAGAGGCAAGACCCGTCTGGCGAAGTGGTACGCACCCTACAATGATGAAGAAAAGATTAAGCTGAAGGGCGAGGTATGCGCAATGTCTACATATGCTACGCATTCCAATTTCACACAATCCCCCATTCCCCTTAAACTCTCGGTTTCCGGACTCAGTTATGCTTATATTATAATAGGTCCATCGGTTGGTCGCTCCGCGAGACCAGAAATACCAATCCAACTTCGTTGAGTTCCGTAATAATAAGATAGTCTATCGACGGTATGCCGGATTATTTTTCTGCGCGTGCGTGGATGCGAACGACAATGAGCTGGCCTACCTCGAGGCCATACACTTCTTCGTCGAAGTATTGGACAGCTTCTTTGGAAATGTGTGCGAGTTGGATCTAGTTTTCAACTTCTACAAAGTGAGTAGTGACTTGTCTGGCGAAGAGTGACGTCCAATCATCCCGGATTGCTGAGGGACGAGCGAATGGTCGAAAAATATGGTTTGGCCCATGTATTGGTGCTGATTATTTTTTATAGGTGTACGCCATTTTGGATGAAGTCTTCTTAGCTGGCGAGATCGAAGAGACAAGCAAGCAAGTTGTCTTGACGCGGTTGGAACACTTGGATAAACTGGAATAAATCCATTTTTAAGTTGTCTTTTTCACAGATCAGCACTTGCATGTATGGAGTTCGGTGTAATCTTAATAGGATAAAGGGGGAATTTGAAATGTTATGACTCCTAGTAATTCTCATAATCATTATCGGGCCGTTCGTCGCTGTCAACATCAATTGTGTGATCTTCCACCCTACCACCAGTGGCCCGATAAATACCAGTGCACGCAGCGACACGATTGCTTCCATTATATGCTTCCCACATGGTCATGGCCGTTCCATCAATAGCAAGGAAGGGGTGGTCCTCGCGAGAACGGTGCCTCCGGGGTTTCGCACCTCGCACGAAGACCGCTTCAGTCCCGTCAATATCGGCGGACTCCTCCACCATTGTCTGGTTTTCACTCTCCAGACCCGGGCTGTTTGTTCATCAGGCCCTGGAGGAGAGAGCTCCAACATTCTCCGGGCGGTAAAATTGCTATCGTCGAACTTTCTAGGTCTTGTAGAAATAACGTGGAATTTAGCAGGAATTGGTTCATCCATACTCGATGATGACATAGAAGACGAGACAACTGATAAAAAAAATGATCGATATTTACTAAACAAGAAAAATGTGCAAGCATAATATGTTAAAACAATATAGTTCGTTTCGATGACAGCGATTCCCAGATGCCTATTTCATTTTGTGTATAATGAAAATTAATGAAGCATAGAAGTCTGGTAACTCTTCTATAGATAATAGATTTATAATTTAAACAACATTTCAGAATCTTTCTCTGATGAAGATAAAAGATAGCCGGATAATATATGGAAAATGTCGAAGTTACTAGGATCTTATCTTGACTAAAATAACGGCCAATGAAAAATCCTAAGGGTTTTATCGTAGTTTGTTTAATAGAATATCAATCGAATTGCAAAAGCTCACAAGCTATATTTTTCTGCCACACAAAAGTGAAACTTGGATATCATCTTAGATATCGCCTAATAATGCAAAGAAAATTACAAAGTGGAAGTTGGATATTATGTTAAATAATATCCAATAGTATGAAGAAAATGAAATGAAGTTTAGACATTGTCTAATTGTTAATACTTACAGTATATTATTAGCTGCAATATAATTTTGCAATCTATTAAGCCACAATACTCGATTGTATTGTGACGACGGAGCTCCTCGCGAATCTGACAGCTGATGAACTCTTTTTTTGGAGGGAGATTCTATCATTAAACAATGTATTTCTCATAGAAGTAATACTGGTCGACCCAGCATTATAATATTTCTTCGCCACAAGCTGCTCGAGAACTTGGGTTCTCGGCCATTTTTGCTGATGAGCTGTTTGCACGTCTGATGAAGAAGTTGACAGGCAATGCAGGTGGTACCAGCAGGAAAATTGGCTTGTCAAGGACTTTTCATCTGCCCCTTGCTCACCGTATTGTAGACTGTGGAAAAATGCTTCCAACGGGCATTGTACCGGCTCCCTCAATCCCACGTTCGTCCGCAAGGATGCACTCATGTGTCCGTAGATAGTTCAGCTTTGCACCCCCCTCTCGGATACGTTTAGCACGGTGGTTGTCTATTTCTTCTGACAGCAGCTCTAGGCATCATGCCATGGAAACATACAAAAAGATTGCCCTTTGGGATGGTTTGGGACCTGGTACAACCAGTAAAGAGTATATGTGGATATGTGGGAAGGAATAAGGAAGGGAAGACAGGAAGCGGGAGAAAGTTCGTTCCTTATATAACCGCAACCAGACGAAGTGAATAACCCCTCAGATCTCCTGTGAATTACTCTGTGACCCCGCCAAGGCAGTTCACCATAACATTCACTTGAACAGTGTGAATCAGTTATCACCGCGAATGCTTCACTATTTCGAAACCCAGGGAGAATAATCCGATATCTGGGAACATATTCAATTCAGTTCTATACCATGAGCGCCGATCGTGCCTCTGCTCTCTTAATAACCCCTGTGATATTAGTTTATGCTTCTTCAGTATGTACATTACCAATGACCGCCTCAATCTCCTCCAAAAATCTTGACACCTCTTGCTCTGTGCCAACTGTGATCCTCAGACACCCTAGGCACCCGTGCTCCTTCCCTCTAAACCTGACGACGACCCCTTTATTCTCTGCCAAGTTTTCATATACCTTCAGCGCTGTTTTGTTGTCAGGCTCACCTTTGCTGTTTAGTATCTCAACCAACATAAAGTTGCTCGCTGTGCCACCTCTAAACCGCCCTACTCCTTTAACTTTTGGTAACTCTGACAGCAATCTATCTCTCTGTTGTAATATCTTATCCCTGTTTTCTCTCATGACTCGAAGTCCTCCTTCCTGTAGAGCCTGACAAGCAATAGCGCTGGTGGGACTGCTGATATTGTATGGAGCTTTGAGATTGTTCAGCAGAGCGGCGATGGGCGGCGATGTGAATGCAGCCCCTAGTCTGATACCTGCTAATCCAAAAGCCTTACTTAACGTCTGCATGACCACCAAGTTGGGCCATTCCAAGACCCATTCTGCTAAAGAGGATCCCTCAGGTGCAAAATCGATATAGGCTTCATCAAGAATAACAACACCATTCCATGTAGGATGTTCAAGAACTTCTTTTAAATCCGACTTTGAGATCAAAGACGCAGTAGGGTTTCCAGGCGAGCAAATATATACGAGTTTTATATTTGCTGCTTCTGAAGAGGATAGAGTAGATTTGATCGCAGCCACATCAAGGCCAAATTCAGGAGCCGGGAGCAGCGGGACTTTCACCAAGCCGACGTCGTTTACTTGGGCTGAAACCGAGTACATGCCGTATGTAGGAGGACAAACAAGGATCTTGTCTTGACCTGGAACGCAGAAACATCGCAGTAAAGCGTCAATAGCTTCATCACTGCCAACGCCAACGAATAAGTTGGCCGGTTCGAGAGTCTTTGAGGTGTGGTGGTGGGTATTGCGAAGCTTGCACAGAAGCTTCTTTAGGTCAGGCTGGTGAGGATCGGGATAGCGATTGAGACCCAGGAAATTGATGGCCTCGTCCGCAGCTGATTTGGATACACCATTTAAATCTAAAGAGGGCCCGTATGCATTCTCATTGGCATCGAGTAGGATATTGGTGCCATCGTCTTTGTAGTCACTACAGCGCGGGGTATGAGTCAGTGTGCAAAAATCCGTGATGGACGAGGAAAGCAAACTTACTCTCGGGCGCAGCGATATGGCTCCAATGCCAGAATATTTGGTCGAGCGCATTTCTCCAAATTGAAAGGAGAAGTCCTGGTGGACATGATTGCTTCAACAATTCGTAGTGTTTTACAGGTGATGGAGGGGCAAGAGAGTTCCGGGTTCGGCCTCGAAATATATCAGCGAACGGACCAATCAACTGTGCGCAAAAATAATTTTCCTGCGAGGCTACGATCTAGAATCAACAGCCTTGCGGGTCTTATCAACTATGTCAATCACTCAATAGTAGCAATTTCTTAATCATATAGACATTAACTGGTCTCAAAATCTGATTTGATATACCTTTGTTCCTTCCAACATGTCACAGTCTTATTTTGTATATGCCCCCTTTCGTGCTTTTCTGTATGCATTTTGGATCGCTGGACCATTCGTTGGTCAATTTGGATATCCAGCGACGACCTTTATCGCACTGATAGTTCCCCATACCCTCGGTTCCAGCAGCATCTAAAGATAGTACTTCGGATCGGAGTTGTGGGGATGCGTATACCCATCTTTAAACATGAAGACGGCACGACCCTCAGAATCCCAAGTAGCTCCGTGAACTCGATCTACCCATGAGAGTTATGGCTTGGCCCGGTCCAGGTTATCTGTAAGCTTAAGCCGCTGTGGTTACTGCAGATAATCCAAAGAGGATGCCGATGATTCACTTCTTCGAGGATCCAAAGCCTGTAATTCCCATAGCGGCCATCATATCGTCCTCATCATGCTCGCCCTCAATTCGCACGTCATCGCCGTACTCCGTTTTAACCTTGGCTTCCTCTTCCTTGACAGCTCTTTTCTTCTCCAACAGCTCCTTCCTCTTCTTCCTTCTTTCCTCCCTCTCTTTCTCTTCCTCTTCTTTTCTCAATTCCAACCTCTCGTTCAAAGTCTTAACCTCTTCTTTCTTCTCCGCCATCAATCTCTCCCAGACCCTTGTAATCCGGTCATGTACATCCTCTGCTGTAGCCTTCCTTACTTCTCCAGTCTGCCCAATGGCCCTCAGATGTTGCATGCTATTTTCATGCTAATAAACCCTTTAGCATCGTCCTTTTCTGACAGGGTAGATTTGGGCTTATCCTCTTACCTCTACGAGTTGAAGAGAATCTTTGAAAGTAAGGTCGCAGGCCTGGCAGTAGAAACCTGCTCCACGTCCTCTCTTCCCTGTTGACGCCCCGGCGGGGACAAGCATGATCTTCCCAACGTTGGCAGAAACATCGAGACGAGAAGCGCGAGCCTGCGTGAGCTCCTCATCTCCTGTTAAGGGCGCATAATATTTCTTGCCTGCAAGCTTGGCTTCATATCGAGCCTTGCGCTCCTCCTTTTCTTTAGCTTCTCGTTCAGCGGCTTTCTGTGCATATTCGGCGCGGTCGTACTTTTTGCGAAAGTCGGTATCTGAGGCAGTATTTTCGCCATAGGCACCCTTTTTGGAAGACATTGTGCAAGGTGCCTTATCCTAACTTGATCAGCCGTAACGGAAATTAAATTCGTGTAATGCTCCGTGAAGAGATAAGTAGTGTGAAATAAGCTCTCTGCTGTGGGTGCAGGCAAATCGAAGAGATGTTTGCTCTAAAGCTATCGAAATAATGACGAGGTGACCTGCATGTATGTGATTGTGTTTGAGCTGTTTGCACCACCACTTGGACGAGGGGCAGAGGGGCCGAGGGGTAGCAACAAAATAAATTTCATAAACTTTTTGACCTCGCTGTCGCACAACCTCGCGCTTCGCTGCTCAAGATGCTCTATCTAATTGGATTAGGTCTCTCTGATGAGACTGATATTACAGTTAGAGGCCTAGAAATAGTACGGAAAGCGTCGAGGGTTTATCTAGAAGCTTATACTAGTATTCTTCTCGTGGACAAAACTGTGCTCGTATGTTAAAATGAAATCCAATCGCCAATCGTAAATTTCAACGAGCTGACGCTGATATATAGTAGGAGAAATACTATGGCCGAGAAGTCATTGTTGCGGATCGGGAAATGGTAGAGAGCGCCAGTGATGATATTCTAAACGATGCGCAGAACGTAGATGTTGCCTTCCTGGTAGTGGGTGATCCATTTGGGTATGCTACTGGTTTTCATGCAGATTATTATTGAATCATTTTGTTGGAATATAAAGACATGCTAATGTGGAATGCATGCTCAGAGCAACGACCCATACCGATCTTGTTCTTCGCGCTCGCGAACTCTCAATCCCAGTGTCTACTGTTCCCAATGCTTCCATCATGTCTGCTATTGGTGCTACAGGTCTTCAGCTGTACAACTTTGGACAGACTGTGTCCATGGTATTCTTCACCGACACCTGGAAACCCGCCTCTTTCTATGACCGCATCCGAGAGAACCGAAATATTGGTCTCCATACATTAGTACTTCTAGATATTAAAGTTAAGGAGCAGAGTCTAGAAAATATGGCGAGAGGCAGGAAGATTTATGAGCCACCGCGGTATATGACTGTGGGTCAATGCGCAAGCCAAATGCTTGAGATTGAGGAGATCAAGAAAGAGGAAGGGGAGGGCAAGCATGGTGCGTACGGTGAAGAGAGCTTGGCGATTGGTGCCGCCAGGGTTGGTGGAAAGACGGAGAAGTTTGTCAGCGGGACTTTGAAGCAACTGTGTGATGCAGACGAGGTTCTGGGAGGACCGCTCCATAGTCTTGTGCTTCTGGGAAGCAGAACGCATGAGCTGGAGAGCGACTACGTGAGAGAATATGCACTGGATAAAGAACTTTGGGACAAGATTTGGAAGAGGGACTATGCAGGAAAGCAATGAGAAAGATAGTAGTTCAAAACTTATAAAATGTGCCTTGACTCCGTCCGTAGAAAGTCGCCTATGAACGCCTGTGGTGATTATGCTAGCATCCCGTAAAGCTCTCCATTTGTGCATCCAGCTTCCCTTGGTATCACGTACTCCTTGCTACCCAAAACGCAAATTGACCAAAAAAAGAGATAAAAAACCTGCATCAATACCCTTGAAGATTCCGTAGGATGCTCTTTCGCCTGACCAGAAAGTCCTTTATAACTCCAGAGCCATGCTTCCGAGGCTTCGACTCCACGACATCCGAATCATCGTCCTCATTAAACCCGCGATCTTCATCTTCGCAAACAACCACATGCCATCCAACCTCCTCGGTCTTCTGTAGAGAATCTCTCAGCTTCTCAAACCATCCTACCCATTTGCTCTTTCTTCTTGATCCACGAGCATTAGCTCCAAGACCGTGGACGTCACCAAACGTGCTGGTCCTGCTAGCCGCGGGGCTGGTGACTGGTGTTTCTGTCGCGGCGGTCGTTGAGGGCGAGCCTTCCATTGCCGTCTTCAATTCCTCGTACCTCGCCATCTCCTCCGTCAGAGAGACCCCGAGCTTGACTTCAACCACATAGTCAGCTACATACGCCCAGGGCTGGCTTGACACCAGCTGATCAGTACTGTACTGTTCGATAAACTTGACAACGCTCCAATCGTTGAATCTTGATTCGGGTTCCTCTGGACTTCCGCCACGGCTAGACTCGCCGCTATGATTCAAGGCATGGGAAGTGATCTCTCCATTGCCATTGCCGTTGCTGGAGTGTGCGAGTCTGTCAAGTCCACCAGGCTGAACATCCGAACCAGGATTGAGCATCCGTGACATGGGCCTCGCCAGCAGTCCTAAGCTTCCAATAGATCTTTTCTTGCGAAGCACATTCGGAGCCGATCCATGCCCTGCGCTACCACCAGCCTCGGCCGTAGCTTGCTCGCTCGCAGAAGTTACCGGCGGTCGAGCATCCTCGGCCATGTCCCTTCGCTCCTGCATGTCCCTTTTGGTCTTGGTCATAGGGAAAGCAGCAACACCAGTTGAAGGCGGATGACTAGGTGGGAGGAAATCAAAGAGCGTATAAAAGGAATTGAGCAGGGTAATAGAAGTCGCTGGAGCAATGATCCATTCCGGCGCGGCGTCGTCCAAATTGTTTAGAATTATGTGGTAGCGAATAGACCTCCTATGCCAACGGAAGCCGTGCAAAAGGTAGGTCGGCATGCTGTCTAGGATTTGGGCGGGGAAAGGGTGTAGAGTTGAGCGAAAATTGGGCCTCACGATAACGGAAGTGCGAGCCAGATAACAGAGGAGCCAGGAAGGGCCGTCACTCCTGCGGGTTATCTTTCTGCTCTCGGGGAAGGAGCAAAAGGGGGGAAAGAAAAGGAAAGGAAAGGGAGGAGTGCCAGTAATTGGGATATTGGCCTCCTGCAGCACTGACTGTTCCTATTTTTTTCTGCTCAGCTCTGCCAGCCTTCCCTAGAACGGCGGAACTGGTGTGGAGGGTCGTCGATCAGAATCGATAAAATGGGTCCCAATGCTTTTCCCCGCTCCGCCTTACGAGCCCGTTTGTTGAGAGCTAATAAATGATTATAACATTCCGTTGACGAGACTCTAAATGACTTCGAACTCGGACTAGTTTTCGTCATGCATCTCACTGCACAGCGCACATACATACAAGACGGCCGTATGCATGAGCAACGGCTTATATGATGGGATCCGACGAGAATAAGGGTCTCAGCATCGCCTAAGTGTGTGACAGGAGAGAATCCCAATTTGGTCGTGGCGCGGCCCGCCCAGAAGTTAGAGGGGAGTCCGAGCGCGGTGCGTCTGAGAGTCAAAAGGGGACTGACCATGCACGCGCGGAATACGGTTCGGCAAGCTTGAAAACGGCTTCCGGCAAACTTTATGTTGAGCACCTGCAATGTTTCAATTGTGAAAGTACAAAGTCAGCATCCGGATGGCAACCCAAAATGCATCCTCATCCACGAATGAACACATGGCATAGATGTCCTCAAAAAGATTAAAGGTTGCTAAAGCTTTTGCATTTGACCCCTTTTTCCGTTAACTACACCCATCCGGCTATCCTAATCCATTGATCATCAAGTCAGGTAATAATCTTCCTCCGTATAACTGCTATATCAACAAGAATATCAAAGAATGGTCACAAGAATCATCACTTCTCCAAGTCGCAAAACGTAAGCACCAAACGCTAAATCCACCAAGACCGCTTGAAAGGGTATATGCGCGAAACCGTAAATGGTAAATATGTCCTTGAAGAAGATAAAAGCAAAGCTCGATATCCAGCTCTGCGATTCGCTGTGTGGGAGCAGGATACTCCAATTAGGTGATTTTCACTGAAGATCGTCCGCCAGCGATGAAAAAAGGAGAATGGAAATTATGTCGCAGGAAATCCTGAGATCACAGGAAGAGTTGCCCAGCCGGGGCAGGGCGTGTAATTACGTGATCCAGACGTATTAGAGTAGGTTAAGCTGAAAAGAATATGCGGATATCGTCACATATGTAGATGGTGTGGGACTGGTAGATTCAACCTCCCCATTGAAAAATATGACGCAAACCGAATGGTAGAATGCAAAATGATGAATGATGAATGTGCTTCCCGAATTGATCGAGAAAGTAGCGCCGACAATGCTAGATATTATCGATCCAAACTTATAAGGGGGACTATAGCAGATATTCTGCGGCCACAGCTATAACTAGGCCTGCAGTCGCCAAACCGCTGGAAATGAGCATGTTGGAAGCAGCTCCTTTCTGGGAGGATGAAGGTGAAGCACCTTCTGAAGTGCTGGAGCCAGTCGAGCTACCGGAATCCGCGCCAGAACCAGAGCCAGAGCCGGAACCGGAGCTAGAATTGTCGCTGCCGGTGGTAGTACCGTTCTGAAAGAAGATGTGGGCCGAAGGTGAGGCCCCGTATGAGGCACTCGAACTGGCTCCTGTGATAGACGACTTTACAGAGCCTGTAGTGGTAGAGGATCCAGTGCTAGATTTAGTTGAAGATGCCGCAGTTGTAGTACTGCTGGTGGAGGTGGTAGTGGCCGCTGAGGAGGCTGAGGTTGTGGTCGTTGGAGCGGCGGAAGATGTTGTACTTGTGGTTGTAGGAGCAGCAGAACTGGATGCCTGCACGGCCTCCTTTGCCCCTGATCCTGCGCTGGCATTGGAATCACCAGCTTCAAACAAAACGATAGTGGCAGAGCCTCCCTTTGGCACAGTAGCAACACAGAAGTTCGCACCGCCTGCACCGGTTGATTGATCAGAGCTGGTCACTCCTCCAACATCATTAGTGCTGGGATCAATGGAGCAAGGAAGGCCATTGCATCCGGGACCATCACATGTGATCTTGAGGCCGAAGGTCGGAGCGGTGGAAGCTAGGTTCGAACTGAGCCAGATAGGGTTCCATCCGATCTTGACATAGGTGTTTCCGGTGTCATCTTGATTGGCACCCGCAACGTAGGGAGCCCNAGTTGCCAATTGGCTTCGAGCCGTCACCCCAGATGCAGGCCTCTGCGATGTCATATCCCGGAGGGTTGATATAGAAGCTAGAGCAATGTCAGCGTCAAGAACACGGTCGGCGAGACACGAACATACTGTGCTGCGGTACTACACCAGTAGTCAGGGCCTGGTACGGCCAATGTTGCAAAGCTGTCGACGGCAGTCGGGATCAGCATGGCTTCATTGCCCGGCAGGACGGTTTGGCAGAAGGCGATCGTCCCGTCACAGTCATTTTGAGCACCGACGTTGCCAACACCATCCACACACCAAGGCTTGTCCGGGAAAGGCTTTTCGATTTCACCATTCTCGTTACAGAAAGCACCACCTTGCTAGATTGGGGGTTAGATTGCTTTAAAAGACTCCCCACTGGGTACAGAGATACATACCATCGAGAGTGGGTAAGTATAGGAAGTTGCTAAGGGATTCCACTGCATAGACACTTGACCAGATGGGCATGCGACGGGACAGTACGAGTTGGGAGTGCATTCTTGGTCAGGGCTCATAGCCCATCCGCCATTCTGAGAGCCGGGGGTGACGGCGACCAAGCCCGCGTCGGTTGGGAACTGGCATTGAGAACGCTTCTTCAATTCGGGCTTCTCCTCGCTGTTCAGAAGAGAAGATGCATGCAGCACCTTGTGCTCATGCTTCCTTCCCAGTCTTTCGAGATGGTGGTGAGCGTGGCCGTGTTTCGCCTCGCACTCCAAGGCCAGGAGCAGCACCAGGGCGCTCACTGCCGTCTTCACATCGGAGAACTTCATCGTGTTGTTCGTTCGTATGCGATCTATTACCTGCCGAAACTGGATCCAGAAGATCCGCACGCGCGTGCCCGTCTGTTCAACCAGCCGAGGGAGCTCAATTGCTCAATGGACGACGGTCTTCCGATATTGGATTTGGGTGGTCAAGGGGGAGCCGGCAAACGTGATGCCGTACAACGATTGCTAAGAAAAGGATATGTATTTTTCGTGTTCAAAGGAGAAACGAATGAATGACTCGAGTGAGTGACTGCGCAAAGACTCGTGAAAAGAACGTGGCGGCGACAAAGCGACCGGAGAAAGAGCGACGATGCTGGCAGCAAAAAAAACAAGACAGCAGTGCAGACGACAAAGATGGAGAGCAAAGCAACGCGAGGTGGAGGAGAAGCTAAAATGAAAGCCCATACTGTACCATCCTGAAATGAACGCCCCCCTTGCTGCCGTTGGTGACGCCGTGACCTGGCGGCTCTTGTTTGGGGACAAGTGCTGATTCCCCCATCTGCCCGTTCCTGCGTCGGACGGGGGACAGTGAGGGTCGTGATAGGCCCGGCGCGGCATAGGCGAGGGGAAATTGGGAGGCATCCGATGGCAGGTCGAGACCCTTCACGCCCCTGCGCTGCTGCAACGCCTGTTCACCTCCCCAGCGTGCCCAGCAGGCCATTTCCCCTGCCCGCCAGACCGCTTCAGGGCATCGCGCCCCCAGAGACAGGCCTCCGGGCGGCCGCTAGAACCACCAGGGCGTTCTCCGTGCCTGGCCGAGTGAGCCTAACCTGGAGTGCCTGGCTCGCGGCCAATGGCAGCGGCTGGTCTGGCGATGCGTAATTTCCGCTCGCGCCCCGTAAATTGTTTCGTTCCCTCTCTCCTCCTCGGTCCTGGGACGAGAGAAGCTTGGCGAGCTTGATCCTCCGTACGGCACGTTTCCAAACCAGATCGTTGTTTCGCGGTTTATACTACGGTGTGATCTTAACTCCAAGATCCCAAATCGCAAGAGCTCAGCTGCCTGAATCCCCTTTAGGAGAGTCCAGCATCTGGGCTCTTGAAGAGAGCATCGACGCTTTGATCTTTTAAGCTTAGCCGGGTAGTTCACGGATCATCAATCATCGTATGGAGGATTGACAAGATTTTCAATTAAGCAAACAGCAAGATCGTGCCAACAGGGACTAAACCCGATCAGCACTGGCGGCAATGCCATCAATCTGCCTCCTACACCAATCATTCTCGCCATCGCCAACCTAATTTACAGTAGAGCCCCTATACCCCATCCCACGCATCTGTCGATCGAATGGTCTACGGAAAGACGAGATCCGGAGGTGCGCCCTCGACTCCTCGCGGCAAACCAACAGGAGCCAATCTCCTATCAATTGACCACCCATGAGATTTTGCGCCAACTCCTATCTATACAGCCAGAGCTAAGAGTCTTGCTGCCCAAAGATGTAAAGGGCATCTGCTCCTCGCTGAAACTGATTCTGCAACAACTCCTGTGCGGATGGTGGAGATCCTATAGGTTGTCGGCATAGTGTTAGGCCGGAATAGGCACGTCCTACCTTCGCGTAAAAAAACTGACCATATGCTTCCTTCTTGGCTGTACGTGCTTTTTCCAACGCACAGATGGAAACCTTGTTCCGTTGACACGGACCCTGCCCACAGCATCTTCAACCACCCAATTCGGCTTGCGAATATCTTCTTGTAAGGCAACCGACGATTCCCAAGCTCATCGTACTAGTACCGGGTATATATTTCTTGACAGCAACTTTCAATTGGGTAGAATCGTCGTTATTTGCAGCATCACAAATGTTGAACGTTTTGATTATTACCGAGTCTAATAACACCCCGCGACCAAATCGGGTATCGACGTCATCCGACCTCTGGTAGCCTTGCAGCCTCGCACCCCTCCAGCAAACCCGAGCACATCTTGCCCACGAACTTTAGGCGGATTTTCCGCAATGAAATGTCAGCACCACAAATTCCAAACTTGCTCTCTTTAAGAGGTGCCAGGGGCCGTGGGAGAGGGAGAGGGAGAGGTGGACGGACACCTCAAGCAGGATCAGCAGCAAAGAGCGATGAGACCATTCAAGCCACAGACACTGATGCTGCAGTCTCTCGCCTCAGCGCGGTGACACTTGGATATATTGATGATCGATACGCAGAATATTTCGTCAACGGCCCCAGGACACGGAGACTGCCAATTATAAATCGAGGTGCGTCCCAGGGCTTTACTTAAACTTCATGGTCCCTTCGTCCAAGCTCAAGCACATTTCGGCTTACCATCGACGTCCTGTTCAGGAACTTACACTCGTACTTCTGCCCTTGATGCCCTGATAAGTGCATTTCTGTCATCATCCGGCTCGAGAACGCCAACAGATGGGGCTCCTTCATCTCAAGTAAAACAGATCATATCGCTGGGAGCTGGCACAGACACCCGTTACTTTCGACTCCGGGACCGGAACCTGCACCACAATGTAATCTATCACGAATTCGACTTCCCTCGAGTTACAGAAGCAAAATTTAGAATTGTGCAGAACAGCCCTGCTCTACGCAACCAAGAACACCTTTTTCAAAGATTCGGTGAGCCAGGTGAGGAGAATGAGGCTACAGAGTGGGGATTTATAAATACTGTGGACGGAGAAGATCAATCGGGATATGTTTGTCATCCGCTGGATCTCAGAAACCTTCCCTCTATTTCTTCACGTCAAGCTTTACGGCATCTTAAGGATGACCTCCCGACACTGATTATCTCCGAATGCTGTTTATGTTATTTTGAAGTGGAGGCGGCAAGAGACATCGTAAATTGGTTCCGAGAGAAGATACCGTCTTTAGGAATTATCCTATACGAGCCCATCGGGCCAGACGATTCCTTCGGTCAGATGATGGTCTCGAACCTTGCGGCAAGGAACATCGTCATGCCTACTGTTCAGAGATATAAGACTCTGGATGATCAGAAGGAGCGATTGATCGAGCTGGGTTTTGCAGCTCCAAATGGCGGTCAAAAGGCTCAAACGGTTGAGGATATTTGGAAGAAGTGGATTCCGGAAGAGGAAAGACAGAGGCTTGATCGACTTGAAGGCCTCGATGAGGTCGAGGAATGGGAACTGCTTGCCCGCCATTATGGTGTGGTCTGGGGTTGGACAGGTGGGACGGAGTGGGATGTCTGGAGCCAACCTCCGTTAGCCTAGTTGACTTATTTATGCTTTTCCAATAAACTAGTCATCCTTCTGGAGATCACACAGAAGCTTTTTACCATTGGTATAAATCAAGTTCCCACCTTCCAGGCTTAGGTTTCTAGCATTATTCCAAAGATTATCAATTACATTGTCTGTTCCTTGACATGTGAGATTGGCTATATGGTCTTGATTCAGGCCTTCTGTAGCCATCTATTCGAACTTGAGAATAAGCTTGCGTTCTCCCCGCTTTTGCCTCCAATAATTTGTACTACTTAGTAAATCATCACAACCAACAAATAGCCGCTTCCACTTCCTCGCGAATGCCTCCTCGACTTCCCAGCTTGAAGTAAGGGACGGGTCACTCCATACAATCAGACCCGTTCTGCCGCCCATCAGCCCCTCAGCGAACCTACACTCATCAACCCCAGTTGCTTTTGAGTTCCGTAATATCGCATCACGAGTCAAATCAAGATCAACCCCATAGATCATATCGAGACAGAGCTCTACATCATCGAACTTATCTTGCAAGGATATTACGTTGTCTCTGAATCTGGGACACGGTAAGATATCGTATTCTGGATGATGAGGCACGGTCCTTTGCAGTTGGGTCGGGTGGAACAAAGGCGGAAGCGAAGAAGGATATTTCTCGGAATGTAAATCCAACCGTGGATTCAGGCGGGATCTGGCATCAAAGCTCACGAATGGAGAGGGAATATCCTCTGCCATGTAGTCAGGGTTTATACCCAGCCTCAGGACTGTTTGCGTCATGGCTCGGACGAGGTTGAAATGTAGCAAGGTGAGAAGGTAGTGGTCTGGGGAAAGAGGTGTTCCATTTGATGAAACAAAGGATGAGAATGAAGGAGCGTCGGTGACGTGGTGGCGGCTCCTGGGATGAATGCAGGATACCGTCATGGGAAGCTGTGAGAGATCTCCGGTTTCCAAATCCAACCGGGCTTGAAGCGGTACTCCAGACACTCCATGTTGTCTATGTTGTATGATTAGCCTCTTCCTATCTCTTGGTACTGGTTCAGGATAAATAGGTAACATCAACAGTCTTGCGCTTACCGTATAATGCCAGCATTTGCCACAGAGAAAGGGCTGTTGAATATGTTTTGCTGACGTCTTCCTAATTAAACAAACAAAAGTCGCTATTAGGACCTGTTCATGTATCACATGTTTCTGCGTATGGTATATGCTTACTGCGCGCTCTCTGGTTTAGACGATTTTGTAACTTACGCCTCAGCACCTTGTCTGATTTGCCAGTCCAATCTTCGTGTGTGTTTCGGATCTCGTATTGTTGAGGCAGAGGGAGGCTGGGCTGGACTTCTATGACAGAGAGGTTTTCTAGATCTTCTTCACTCATTATATAAATAAGTTGCGTCTAATAATTCTAGACGGTAACTAAAAGGTAATGGAGACTAAGAATATAATGTTCTCTGGATTTCTCAATGAAGCAATCAAGGCACTAAAAAGTTTGCATCAACGAGATTCTTTGGTACGGCTGTGAAAGACTGGGCGAATCGCACGGATCGGACGAATCGGCTACAACACCACATTTAACTCCGTCTACTTATGTTTCAAAGGACCAATACACACCAAGATGGTAAACCTTTGGATCCCTCTTTGCAATAAACGCAAACAAATTACATATTTACACCTCTTAAAAATTATTAATTTATAAAAGCGGGGACTTACAATCCAATTCGGCTCTATCCAACTGATAAAAGCAAGTACTGTGCAAGCCAAATTGTCGTGCTCGTATCTTATTTTGTAGAATGCGATCTAGGTCACAGAAGCTCATGTATTAACATCCTCTCTATTTTTTGGACATGTTAAAATCCGCTTGCATATAGTTCCAATTTTCTAAATTAGACAGTTTTCCATTTCAATTCAAATCCCTCCAAGGAATCATGGAATATCTCATCACACCTTTTTTTGGAGACAGAGGTAGTTTTCATCAATTCATCCGCATGTTGCACTACGTTCCAAAAAATGTACATTTCCACTCCTTTTCTCAGGGATCTTAAAAGTGGTCTACAGCTTTTGATCTCTGTGTATCCGCTGTCTCGCAAGAAGTATGCTTGCGACTATGAAGAGTTCTAATGACTCTTCGAACTTCATAGCATCTTCGCTGTTTGTCTGGCGTCTAAATGTAGAAAGACAACATGCTTTGCCACCTACAAGATTTCAACCATGATTCGTTAAAAGTCCTTCTGACTCTTGAATGCCAGCATCCTGTTCGCCTCTACCAGTAACCCCTTCCGGAAAGTGCCCCAGAGTACCAGCCATACGACGTGCATCCTCCTTCCCCTTATCGACATTCACCGTCCAGAGTAGCGGTGCTGTAATAGCAACCAAGACAGCCAGGAATCCAAACGCCGGCCTAATCTTCCCTGTAGCGTCGATGATTATCCCTACAATTGTTGGGCCAATCGCCGAGGAGCCCTTATCTGTGATGGCGTAGAGAGCATAGAACGCTGCTTCACTTCCAGGGGGGATGAGAAGACCATAGAATGACCGTGAAAAGGAATTTATCCCTCCCATGACAAATCCGTAGATAATAGCGAGGGGGAAGATCTCCCATGCCTGCTGTAAGCCCCCAACGCCCCATGCTTGAATGAACGGCAGATATCCCATTAACCCATAAAGAGGGATGAATTCTAAAACGACCACACAGAGCACAATTGTCTGCCGTGACTGCAAGGAAAACCTCCTAGCGATGATTGGCCAAATGAAGGCACCAGAAAATCCAGAGGCGGTGGTTGTAATCGAAAGACACGCCACAGCAACGGTGCTCATTTTGAGTTCTGTGCGAGCGAACAAAATGGCAGTGGCGTTGACAGTGGATATCGCATCGGACAGAAGGAACCAAGCAATCAGATACACTGCTATTTGCCTAAGTCTCACGGCAATTTTGATAGTCTTCCACAATGAGACCCAAGCAAAAGTGAAGTATGCCCAAAATGCACGCCAGCTGCTTTTGCTGCCTGGCAAAACCGTATCAAGTGGTGGACCAGGTCGATCTCGAAGCCACATTTTCGTAGGTATTGTAAATACGAACCACCATAAACCAACAACAAACAAGACAATACGAAGCGCCAAAGTGGACGAAGAAGAGATGAACTTGATCTTGGACATGACAAACAGCATAATGATACAAATGCATTGGACGAATACCGCTGCAGCATAGCCAACTCCGGTACCTTTAGACGAGATCGTCGTAGATAACTGAAGTTCTGCTGAATCAGCTTTGGTGTTTGGGTTCTTTGGGGTTATATTGACATAATCTTCTTGTTCGAGGTCAACTGATAAGGAACGCCGGTCATCTGGAGAAAGATCTTCCAGGGCAACGGATTCATGGTTTTCAGATGGTTCACTTCGATTTTTGACAACCGAAGGATGGTTCGCTACAAGAACAGGCAGAAAGGAATTGAACAGAACAAATGATGAGCCAACAGAAGCTACACCTATGATAGTCAAGAGAGACCCAACAAAAAATATTTTGGGTACAACAAAGAGGAACAGCATTGCGGCAGTGGATCCAATAAATGCGAACCCAAGAAGGAGTTTCTTTCTGTTGTTCCCTAAAGAATTTGCGTTAATTTAATGAACTTTAAGGTCCATTCATCACAATACACTTACCATGATCAGCTAACGAGCTAAATGAAATCAGAGCAAGAGTTTGTATGAAAACTGCCAATGAGAATGTGTACATAGCGAAGCTCGACGTGGTAATTTGTGACCCAAATATGTTGACAACACATTGGTCAGCAGGCCTTTCAGATTCTCTTACAAGGAGCTTTGCCAGAGCTCGGCCTGGATTGTTTGGCTCGGCCGGTACCTTTGCGGTGCACGGGGTGCTCTTATCTGAAAAGAAGACCCCTCGGTCCCGAGCCAACTGCTCCAACGTCACGGGAAGGAATGATCCTAGACGAAGTGGTTAATTGCTACTGCACTTTGGTAGAAATAGCTAGCGTGTGTATATACCAACTCCGCAAACAGCAAATACTTCACCAGCAATGCTATAAGCGTACCATCCCCACAGCTCCCTGTTGCTGGTAACAGAGGTATCCTCCCCTTCATATCGTGGAGCGCGCCGGGGTCGCAACTCCGCCGTTACAGCCATCTTCAATTGGCTATTGGGAAACCAGGTTCAAATGCCAGCAAATTGTTTCTAATTCATGGCCATAGAAATGTAAATATCACGAACCAAATCTACACTTAGAAAAACGTGTTTTTTGGTTGTTAACATTGGCGCTTACTATTCGGAGGTACCGGAAACTACTGAAACATAATTCACGCATATCGGATCACGTGTGCACAACTGATAATCTTTACCCATCAAGTAGATAGACACAACACTAGAAAACCGAGACTCAGAATACATTCAGATGAAAGGACGATGATATCGCTGCATTTACATCCGACGAATTGATTCTGAAGCTGCTGTAGGATCCCATGTCAAAACACCTACTGCTTAACAGGGTAACAACAGCTAGTTTATTGTTCTTGCAAAGCCTCCACTGACGCACAGATAGTCTCCTCGCGCCATTTCAGCAATGTTACACCGTACTCTTTAGATATCCAAACATCAATAAGAATATAATTGTATAGTATTAGACAACCGATGATGAGCTTCTATATGGTGCATATTATTTACCAGAAAATCCCAATGTTAGTATACGGAATATAACTAGCATATATCTCCATCGGTTCTAGGCAGATAAGGAGGCCCATATTTATTGATAATGATATGTAGCTTTCTTGTATATGCATACCCTAAAGCTTTCCTCTACTCATCCTATGGCATTATGGCGCAGATACTGCATCCCGTGCGGAATGGGCAAATTTAGTTTTTGCTTCTTTTGCCTTAGTTGCCCGCCAGTCACATTCATCAGCAAATTCGCAAATCTGGCATTTGAATGCTTCCTGGACTATGACACCCTCGGGTTCCCGATCCCCCTTCCACCATTCCAATTCATGTTGCACATATTTGCGCAAGGCGGCATCATCCATCGTGAAAGCCTTGTTACCAATAATCCTTCCATCAACACTGGATCTATATTCTGCGTTTAGGATAGGGCTAACTGCTCCAGCATCACGGCCGAGAGTCAGCTGAAACTGGGTGATCATAAACGTCCAAAGCTTATAGAGAGAATTATGCGCCAAAACAGTGGAGAGCGCATCCTGTTCTGTCTCTTCACAGGGGCTCCCAAATTGATCCGATCCTGATTCACAGAAAGCATCATTACTGATACTTCCAATGTTTGCAATGAAAGAATCTGAAAACGGTTTGTGAATCTCGAGATTATAACGAGATGATATTATAGCAAAATCAACTCTGTTACTTGTGAGATTCTTGAGAAGGCTGTGGTACAGCATAAGTTGCATTTTCGTAGGGCGAAAGGAAGATCCAGTCGGTAAAGTATTAGCAGATCTGGTTTTAACATCCGTAATATATACCGTTCTCAGTGGTATATTATCCACGGCCACACCGGGACCATCGCTCGGAAGTTTGAAGTAATGATTGATAGTTCTTTGGTTCTGAGGGAGCTCATTCTTCTCATTTGTCTCGAGACTCTCTTCCAAACTCTCGTCAGGGCAAATGTAAGAGAGTTCGTCGATGACACCGTTGACTACAAGCCCGTCTACTGTTCCCCATATTTCTAGCTCTCTTGTTTGGCCAGTTATTTGCAAGGTCCGAAGGCCTTCGATGATATTCCAGATTCGGAGACCCCAGGCGTCCTCCTTTGTTTCAATATCCACTGTGACGGTTGTATGAACTTGTGCTTCGAGCTCCTGGTGCACGGCACTGCCACGTTTCATAGCTTTGGTGGGTATCTTTTTGCCATGCGGTGTTCGAGTTAGGGTGTACCAATATTGTAACTCGCACCAAGCTGGTGATACAAGATCTGTTACTGATAGAGGTTTCTTTGGTGGTAGTCGAAATTGTTCCAGGGGCGAACGAGGATCTCGGTGAATTAGTTGAGAGGGAGTCCCTTCTAGCGATATTTCCCTTTCATGCGCCTGAGTCAAAGCCGGAAGTTGGCCAACTAGATGTAACTTGAGTGTCAGTCAGATCAAGTTACGAAATTGATGAAAACGATTCTTTCCCGCGGTGAGTTTCCCGTATTCATGAAAGACTTACTGATCTCCTCAGCAATCCTGTCCGCGCCGAGTCTTGCTTGGTGCAGAGGCGATACTTGCTCCCTGCCAAGCGCATGAGGCACACGGGAAAGGCTTGTTGGCTCATGATAGCCAACCTCTGTGACAAACGAGATGTCCTCAATATCCTTCGCAATGGGAGAACTTGTCGCAGCCGTTGAGGCAATCAACTGCAGAACAATTTCTTCTTGCTCCGGGGAAAGCTCTGAACCATACACACTCTCATCATCACTCATCGGCTCTCCAAATGTTAGATTAGCGGCAGGACTTGCCATGCAAGGAGGTTCTCACCCTGTCCATAAGGGGAGACGAAGTTGACAACATCTCTCGAAGGATGAGTTTTATCGATCGATAAGGATAAGGAAGCGAGCACGCGTCTCAAGTCGCGTGTGCACGTGATAATAAACTGTTCTTTAAGATAGTTTTTCCGACGACCCTAGCCATCATACCTATTTGAAGACTCAGATCTTTTGAAAAGTATAAAGGATGTAAAACGACAAAAACTAAGATAAATTCACAGGAAGAATTTATAAAGAGTCCACATCCACTCATAATGCAGGTTACATCTGATAACCACCAAGAGGAGATATTATAGAACCGCCAAAAAACTTTAAGTGTCTCTATTTAGAGCCAGTTCGGGAGATTATTATTCAAAATTGATGTTCTATACAGATAGAACATCCAGTATTCGGCCGTTAGGCCGCAAGTGTCTGTCCATCCTTTTACGTTGAAGACGACGAAAGGTGGGTCACGTGGCCTTAGCCTGCTGCCTGTTTCAGTTACTTGTGGCGGAATGCACAGGCTGGGCGTTCCTCGTGAGGAACAGGTAACCACGAAAAATAGGCAGTAACAATCTATATCATCGCTACGAAGTACATTGTATCTTGGCGTATATGCCGCATCTTTGAAAATCAACTCAGGCGGTATTACCGCGTATCACGTGATACAGAAACACCTCCTCACTCGATGATGGCCGTAACCAAGAGGTTCCCCTGGACTCCTTCGCCAATATTAGACCCAAAACTTAGGGTGTTGGAGACACGGGAAATTGACGATGTGAGGGCATCGCCCTCGCAATTCATGTCTCTTCCGACTGAGTTGCATCTCCAAATCTCACAGTATCTCTCTTATCCCGATGCCTTGGCACTCAAACATACGAATCAGCATTTCTACGCAATAGTATATACAGGAGTGCACCTGAAAGTTGAATGGTTAATTGAGCGACGACTTTTGCACCTTGATTGGCCTCATGATAAGAGTTGCGAGTTAGGTAGTGACACAAGGTTTTGCAAGAGCAGCGTTCGGTAAGTGATACTTATGGACAAGCCAAGCTTGTATTTATGAATTTGTATAGCTTTTACTAACATGGACGCAGCTTACTTATGAAGAGGAGAAGAGAGCACTTTGAATGTGACTCTAAACCGGGTGGAAGAGGCTGTTTGATCTTTGGAACGAACGTGTGTACACTAAAGAGGAAGCGGGCTCCTGCCCTCATGAGGATTGGAGAACGAGCCTTCTCAACCATCCAAGAGCCCGAGATTTCATGGATATTTCTAAGCCTAGTAGGCCTGGTTTTTGCGTGGATTTGGCTTCAAGGCTTTTATGCTTGCTCCGTGCTTCCACGATAACATGACATCGTTAGGAAGTCGTCAGAAGGCGCGAGGAGTTACTGCTTTTACTAATATCCTGAATATAGGTCTAGACGCTGAATTATAATGCATAGACTTGCTTTAGTCTTTCCGAGGGGAACCGGTTTTGAGTTTATCTGATAGGCAGCTCCAGCGATGTAGAATATCTTATACCACTGGCTCGAATCTGGGCCGAATAATCTAATGTATGTTACAGAGTGCATCCTTGCACGTAAAATCACTTACGAAACTTCCCTGCGTCTTTAGTACTTTTTGCAACTTTGTAAACTCAGCTATCGAAAGGTGCCTAGATATCAAGGATTCAAAAATTACTCAATCTTACTCGGCATTACGAGGAATGCCCTCTTAAGTGGCACCATTCGGTATGAAGCAAGTGAGCGGCAGCTGGTAACTACCAGTATCATGTTGATGATGCACGGGGTATGTTAGTTCCGTCCAACACACGATTCATGGATCTATGAACTCAGGTCAAAAAAGTCAAAAAGTTTCGACAGAACTGGGATTCGAACCCAGGCTCCCGAAGGAACAGGCTTAGCCAACTTAGCAGGCCTGCGTGTTAACCACTCCACCATCCTGTCTTATTGGCTGGTTGAGCTTAAAAGTTAATAGGTTATTGTGCTCGTTTCGCCTCTTTTTCGCTTACCAACTGGTCTTTGGTGACAAAAGTACAATAAATATTTCAACTTCGAGTAATACACACGAAACTTATTGGACATTGTTACAAAACACCATTTTAGAATTTGGCCAGTGACAAAAAGTTAAGAAAAATTTGTTCAAAATGTTAATTATCGACAGTGATCTCAAATTATTCTGGTTTATTTTGATGTCACGTAGTTATTTAAAGATAATAATATTTTTTTCTATTTCCCCAATTTTATGTTTTATTGTATTGGTGATTAAATCTCAGCTTTGGTCAATCTGCGACCAAATTTTGGCTTTAGCGTGCCGTGTTGCGACAAAATTGTATCCTCAAGCAAATCAACTATTATCAACGTCTGCACAAGACATTAAACATTTCATAAAAAAAAACTGTTTAAAGAAAGTCAAAAAAACGACAGAACTGGGATTCGAACCCAGGCTCCCGAAGGAACAGGCTTAGCCAACAGTAGCAGGCCTGCGTGTTAACCACTCCACCATCCTGTCTTGTCCCGACATGCCTTGTTAAAAAGCTTATATGCTACTCTCCTAAGACCCACTTCAGGAGACCCCACACCCCCTAACTTTTCCACCCGTTCCGCCAGCCACTTAAATATAGTACTTCTACATTACTATATTCCGTACAATTACATGGCTAACTACACAAGGAACGTTTTGTAATTCGCTGGTTTGGGCAATGGATTAATGTTCTCGCAGACATCATTACTGTCAACCAACCTAAGAAGCAATGACTTGTTGTCCACTGATGTATATACGGATAATCGTAATAGAAGCTATTGAGAACTTGGCGTTCCTAGTACGTCTACAAGCTTGCATTCGACAACTATTTGACATTCGAATTCATGAGCGATCTGTGAGTTAGAAATCTCAGTGCAATCACTTTACGCTGACACTCAGACATTTCTGCATCAGCCTCCAGTCCCTAAGTCCTAGGATGCTTCAGGAATGCGAGATACCACTATAACAGTATTAACTGAACTGCTCGCGATAAATGGCCGCGCATCCCATGAAATCATCTCAGCCTGGACAACGGGAATGGGCTGGATATTGTCAAGAGGAACCAAACAAGTTAGTCCATATCCGGATCCTGGGCAGCGATGGCAAACTCCCCCCGTGTTGAAGATAGATGCCGGAACCAATCACCCACGGTTCGCAATCTGGACGTGAAATTATGCCACAAAGGTCGCAATTCAGTTCAAAAAGCCGATCTATTTGAAGGTAATGCCAAAGGCGAGAACTGAAATCGTTTTGGGGATGCTCGGCGGTGGGTTGTTGTATTCTGTGATCTCATTAGTCAAAGTATAAAGGTTGCGTTACTGAAGTCAAATCCACAGTCCGTTTAGCCTCTATATAAATAATGTAGGCGCTCATGACAAACCTTGCGACTGGTCCTTTCGAGCTATCAATGGAACCTCTGCCACTGATTCATATCGAGGCTCCTGAGTTAAAGTTTCTGGTGTCCTTGTAACCACACCTCTAGCGTCTTCTGGAACGTAAAGGTGGTCGCTAATGAAAGTGATACTGTGAATATCAACTTGGCTTAGCAGGGCTAATGATAAATTTCCCAAAATCTCTTCGCCTTTATTTTCTACCAATACCTCGTGAATGACAAAGTCTGGACCGCGAAGGAAGGAATCATCAGAAGGTATGTATCAACTCTAAAAATATGCAGGTAGCAGCATATTTAATCATCACCTTCGAACTTAAGAAGAGAGAAAGCTTCATTAATGCTATCTCCTTCTATGATTAGAGTATCGAATACAGATCTGTTGCTGATTCACCAGCCCAGGGACATACTTTGTGCGACATAACCGCGAAAGCTTGTACGTACTATTTTCAACGCTTCATCTCACTTTTTACGTTAAAAATGAATGCGAAAGCATAGCTTTTAATTTGACTGATGAAACGTAGAGCTTACCATCACCATGGATGACACGGAGCCCCCCCAAGGCAAGTTGGTAAAATGGACTGAAGCTGAGAAGGTATACAACAACACTCTTACCCTCTCTTATCAAGAAAGGAGACTGCAATGCTAAATATCATGGACTTAGTACGCTTTGCTTCTCCAGATTATCAAGCAACTCGGCGGGGAGAGAGCCCCGATTAAGTTCAACGAGATCTCATTGCCTGGCCGTACACCAAAGGCATTGTCTCATGAATGGCAGAAGATCAAGGCGGAGGTCGCTGCATCTGGTTCTGGTGGAGATGGCACTCCCGCCGTTACTACTCCACGTAAGAGGACCCCCAAAAAGGGTAACTCAACCAATGCAGTCTTGTCTACGAATAAACAGTGGCTGACACTAGAAAAGCAGCTGAAGGTGAAACCCCGAAGAAAAAGAGAAACACCCCTAAGAAGAAAGC
The DNA here is from genome assembly GCA_000743665.3 of Scytalidium sp. 3C. NCBI lineage: Eukaryota > Fungi > Ascomycota > Leotiomycetes > Scytalidium > Scytalidium sp. 3C. The sequence goes on along the minus strand of JMRO03000013.1, from coordinate 385,899 downwards.
CAAGAGAGAGGAGTCGTCAGAGGATGAGATGCCCGATTCGCCTGGCTTCTTGGGAGCTAAAAGCGAGTCCCCTTAAATGTGGGAGCAGCGCCGGGATAAGTCGAGATAAGACTCGCAGCAAGGGCACGGCACTTAGTTCTACTGGAGTTATGGATGACGGAGGATTGGCTTTTTGCATGGGAGAACGTTGACTGGCAGGGGGTTTTCGGGCGGAGTTGGAACGGCGGTTGACGGGGAAGCAGCATCCCGTACTTAGTGCAGTCCAAGCCTCTTCCCCTGCAGGGTTCTGCATTTGTAAAAGGCAACTTTTAAACATCTTTCTTCCAAGCTATCCCAGAGTCGCGTTTGATATCGTTGCTCTACTATATGTGCACTGGGTCATCGTCCTGATATTTCCCTTCATTCAGTCGCTCTTTCTCTCCGTTGATCTCTCGCAACGGTGTCTTTTGTGTGTTATACTGAATGACTAAGCTCTTGCCCTCGCACTTGAGGCAGAGCTCGTCGACCTATTTCTGTAGATCCGTCTTAAATAGCTACGCTGGGACATCGCTTCCTACTCGAGGTGCTGTATCAAGGCGTATAACTGCGCCTTGGCCGTGTATAGTTACTTCAAAATTCGCCTTTGCAGCACCTGCGGCTCTCGCTCGGCACATATCCTCAGCCTCGCGGTTGAGCTTTCAGAATACCATCATGAACGGCACAAATGGCGTCCAGCGCACAAAAAGAAAGCAGTATCCGACCTCTTCCGATGATCGCCCATCAAAACAACATCGCCCTATCAATGGGAAAGAATCTGTAGGAGAGAACACGCCGGAGATCAGTATGTATGAGGATGACTTAGAAGAAGGCACCAGACTCCAAACCGTGATCGGAGCCCCAGGCGATACAGCAGAATGGCAGGCGGCGATCGAAAAGGTGGTCCGAAACGTGGTGTCGATACGTTTCTGCCAGACCTGTTCGTTCGATACAGACCCTGCACTGACCAGCGAAGCAACTGGCTTCGTTGTTGACGCAGAAAAAGGGTAGGGCATAAATCTTTGATTGATTATTGAGACCTACTGACATTTTTGTAGGTATATAATGACCAACCGTCACGTAGTTGGATCAGGTCCATTCTGGGGTTACTGTATTTTCGACAACCACGAAGAGGTCGATTGCCATCCAGTTTACCGTGATCCCGTCCACGACTTTGGTATCCTCCGGTTCGATCCGAAAGCTATAAAATATATGCCTGTAACAGCATTAGTTCTGCGACCAGATCTGGCGAGGGTAGGAGCTGAAATTAGAGTTGTGGGAAACGATGCCGGCGAAAAATTGAGCATCTTGTCTGGTGTTATCAGTAGGCTGGATAGAAATGCGCCTGAATATGGCGAGGGTTATAGCGATTTCAATACCAACTATATCCAAGCTGCCGCTGCTGCTAGTGGTGGAAGCTCTGGGAGTCCAGTAGTTAATATTGATGGCTACGCTGTGGCTATACAAGCTGGTGGAAGAACTGATGGCGCTGCGACGGACTATTTTCTTCCCCTAGATCGACCTCTTCGTGCGCTGCAGTGTTTACAGGAGGGGAAACCGATCACTCGTGGGACAATACAGTGTCAGTGGATGATCAAACCCTTTGACGAATGCCGCAGGCTGGGCTTGACACCAGAATGGGAGAGCGAAATACGTACCAACTTCCCCAAGGAGACTGGTATGCTCGTAGCGGAAATAGTGCTCCCCGAAGGTCCTTCTGATAATAAGATTGAAGAGGGTGATGTCCTGATCAAGGTCAATGGTGAATTATTGACACGTTTCGTCCGGTTGGATGATATTCTTGATTCTAATGTGGATGAAAAAATTACTTTACTGTTACAGCGTGGCGGTGAAGATATCGAAGTCGAAGTCGAAGTTGGTGATCTACATAAGATCACTCCTGATCGCTTCGTCTCTGTGGCAGGCGCGAGCTTCCACAATCTATCTTATCAACAAGCAAGATTGTATGCGGTTGCCTGCAAAGGTGTCTATGTATGCGAGGCTACGGGATCTTTTAGATTTGAGAGCACGGATAATGGCTGGATTATCCAAACAGTTGATCATAAAAAGACTCCTGATCTGGATGCATTCATTGAAGTTATGAAAGGCATACCAGATAAAGCTCGAGTCGTGGTTACATATAGACATCTCCGAGATTTGCACACTCTGAACACGAGCATTCTGCATATTGACCGCCACTGGTCCAGCAAGATGCGCTTGGCTGTTAGGAACGATGTTACGGGTCTCTGGGACTTCACTGATCTGGCTGATCCTCTGCCAGAGGTTCCGCCCGTTCGAAGATCCGCCAGCTTTATCCAGTTGGAGAATACTCAACATCCAGCGGCAGCCGATATCGTAAGAAGCTTTGTCCGTGTATTGTGTCACATGCCTGTCAAGCTTGATGGATTCCCTCGAAATCGCAAATGGGGGATGGGCTTGGTCATTGATGCCGAAAAAGGCTTGGTTATTATATCTCGAGCTATTGTTCCGTATGATCTTTGTGATATCGCAATCACAATCGCTGATTCTATCATTGTGGAGGGCAAGGTTGTGTTCCTACATCCTTTACAGAATTATGCTATTATCAAATACGATCCGTCCCTTGTGGATGCCCCGGTTCAAAGTGCCAAACTAAGCACGACCCATATTACGCAAGGTGCATCAACTTACTTTGTTGGTTTCAACCAAAATATGCGTATCGTTATTGCACAAACAACCATCACGGATATTACTGCTGTTGCAATCCCGGCGAACGGTGGAGCACCACGTTACCGGGCTATCAATGTTGATGCTATTACAGTTGATACTAGCCTCAGTGGTCAATGTGGAAGTGGTGTGCTTGTTGGTGAAGACGGTACTGTCCAAGCGTTGTGGTTGACATACCTGGGAGAGCGATCACCTTCGACATCGAAGGATACTGATTACCATCTCGGCCTTGCTACACCTACCCTACTTCCAATTATCAAGCAAATTCAGGACGGTATCGAACCAAGACTACGTATGCTAAGTGTTGAATTCAATGCTATTCAGATGAGCCAGGCCCGCATTATGGGAGTATCAGAGGAGTGGATAAAGAAAGTGGCGGAAGATAACTCGTCTCGTCACCAGCTCTTCATGGTCCGGAAACGAACATTTGAACGTGGCGAAGATGCCGGAGCGCTTTTGGAAGGAGACGTTATCTTGACTCTTAACGGCAAGATAATCACGCGGGTAAATGAGCTCGATGTCATGTATGACCACGAAGTCCTTGACGCAGTTATTGTTCGTGATTGCGTCGAAATGCATATTCAACTTCCAACAGTGTCGGCAGACGATCTCGAGACTACAAGAGCCATCTCTTTCTGCGGCGCTATCCTTCACCGCCCTCACCACGCTGTAAGGCAACAGATTAGTAAATTACATAGCGAAGTATATGTATCAGCACGAACTAGAGGATCTCCTGCCTACCAGTATGGTTTAGCTCCTACAAATTTCATCACCCACGTCAATGGCAAGCCTACGCCGGACCTTGAATCCTTCCTCAAGGAGGTTGTTGGTATTCCTGATAATACCTGTAAGTCTCCCTACTTTATGCTTCTCCCTCTTTCATTTCCCTGACCATCTCCTGACCTGTCACAGATTTCCGCCTAAAAGCCATGACTTTCGATAATGTCCCGTGGGTCGTGACAATGAAGAAGAATGACCATTATTTCCCGACGATGGAGTGGATCAAGGATACTTCTCAGCCATCACGCTGGAAAAGAATTACTTACGAACAAGGGAAGCCAGTAGCAGGAGAAGGACATGATGGGATTAATATAGCACCCATCGATACATCCGAGGCTGATGATGAGGCTGGGGTTGTGTAATAATTTTTTTTGGCTAAGAGTGGAGTTCTAGCTCCCGTGTAGCACTATGCGTTTATATGTGTAGTATATAGAGCAGGACAATTGATGTTATAATGGCGGTGGTGCATTGGCATGGTGGGAACTAGGCATTGGAGTATAAAAACACATTCGGAGTTTAGTTCTGTATATTACATATACATTCAAATGTAACCTGCTAAGAGCATTAACTTAGCTGTATTACTGATTGTTTTCCTGATTCAATCCTGCAGTCAGTCCAAATCCTTACGCGCTTTTTCTACTTTCCTTAGTCCTGGTCGAAACAGAGATCAATTATTATTCTGGGTCTACCTCTCAACGGTACTTCAGTACACGCGATATTGAAACAATGGATCAGATAAAGGTGAACTTAGAGAGCTGAAATTATAGTGCGGTTATCTCTTTTTGTTCATTCAGTGCCGCCTAAGCTTGCGCCCCTCTAGCTATCTATAACCGGAGAAGTAAAAGGAGGGGGGGAACCGCTCGCTCCGGTGGAGTATAGGTATCATAACAAAACAAATACAAAAACGGGTTTCCGACACAAAGTCTTTAGCATCATTTCCGAGCCCATAGGGCAACCAGAGCCCGCTCCCTAACCCGTGCAAACCCACGCAGAACAGATCAATCAAATCCGAAAATGCGCTAAATCCCAATCCATTCTTCCGTCCCTGTAACAAATCGCTTTATGTACATTGCGCTATGTTTTCTGTGAGCGTGGGTGAATGAGAATTCCCAATCCGTCCGCCTGTCCGCCGTCCCAGCCTGTATCTATGAGCGGTACAACTTAAAGAGGCAAAAGAGAAAACATAATAGCATAAGAGGTATACTGGAAATAAGGCAGGGGGTATGATTGATATTAAACAAATCGTACTCGTCCGCTGATGAATGCCACTGCAGTTAAACGTAGAGAAAAGATTTTCGTTCAACCCAACATCCACCCGTTCTAGTATTATTTTTTGAAAGCCCGCTCGAAAGCGTCTGTAACAACAGCATGCTGAGATTGGGATCCCGGGAGTATGCAGATACAAATGCAAAGAGGTACACAAGAAGAAGAGAGCAGAACACAGACTGCCGGGAATAGTTAGGAGCATCTCAGTTTGCAGCTTTTCCAAGCCCATGGCTCCTCGCCCTGACTTGGAGTCCTTGGAAATCTTTCAACGCAGCTTCATGAAGCTGTGTCGCCTCAAACCACTTAGTCCTCAAGTTTTGGTCTTCATGCAGACCGCGTAGATAAGAATCTAACATTGTATCCGTGGTATGGTTGACGAAATCATTGCCAAAATTCACGGTCTGCTTTTTTCTGGCGACAAAATGCAATACTAGGCGGGAATTAAAGAGATCCCATTGAGTCAGATAAGTTTTGAATTCGGCAACGTAGTCAGCATATGTCGCTTGGGTAAGAGTGGAGGGTGTCTGTGGTGCCATCGGAATAAACGACTCCGTGGTCGGGAGCATGAGAGATGCTCGAGATTCAAACGGCAAGGAGTTGAATAGATCATCAAATGAGTTGAGGCCACTTGCAGTAGGTGGTTTTATTGGCTCGGTTTCTTTGAGAGAATCGAGGTTTATATTAGGTCCCTCGCCATTCGAGCTCCTCGGTACCGAGGCTCGTTTTGCGCGCTTGGATTCTTCAGAGAGAGGCGGAACAGTTGGAGCAGGAGTTGGCGATGGTGGAGGGTGCGAAGCCCCCTTACTGGCCGCTGGAGTTACAGGTACACCAGCAACGTCGTGAACCGGTGTCTTGACCGCTGGTGGAGAATCAATATCCATAGCGTCTGGACTGCCTGCATTAGGTGGGACACCACTTTTGTTTCCATTGCTCGTGACGGGTGTAGACTTATTCGAATTCCGTCCCATGAACAGAGGAGGGCCATCAGAACTATCCTCATCATCGTCATCAACAACAGCTGTATTTGGCCTGGGTGGTCTTGACTTTTTTCCCGCACTGCGTGTGGATCTCGATGAAGGAGGTGGCTGCGCGAAGGTTGGAGGTTTGAAATGTCGCGCCCAGTCTTCGGCTGTGGTTTGCTCGGAAGAAGAAGGGTTGACAGAAATGTCTGGCATCTCCTTTGGCGCCTGAAACTTTGCTTCTCCCGGCCGAGGCTTTGGAGGTGACCGGCCTCTGGATTTGGAACCTGCTCGACCTTTGGCGAAGTCAGTTCGTTGTTCCGGGGTAAAGAAATTGTCGCCCTCGAATTTTCCCTCCCATGCCTCAGGAGAGAACTTAGTGTTGATGTTCTCTGCGCTTGCACTCGTAAACTTCTTATCTTTCGGCCGGGTAGTTGAGAATACGTCATCATCAACTTTGAAAGTAAATCTAGAATCACGCACGTTAGCATCTAGACACGAATAGAGTTGTGATTGCGAAGGATGGAGCTTAGAATTTGCCCAGTGTGAAAACCTTTCACTCGATTGATTTTCAGTGTCTTGTTTTTTCATGGAACTTTCCATCGGAATATGTGTTTTCAGGATGTGCGGGGCGAAGTCTTGACCATGTGAGACGCTCGGTTCTTGTCTATTGCTCTGATGGTGGTGCGAGCGTCCCATGGAGGTCACTTCTGAAGAGGGGTTTATATCCTGCTGAGCATGCATGGGGGAATCTGATCTGGATTTCGAGATGATGTGATCAACAATTGAGCGCTGAACAGCTTCAAAAGCATTGAGAGAGTAACCTGTCTCTCCGCTAGGAGGCGTGACAGGCAGCCTATGGTCTTGGAACATAAGCGGCTCTACCCATCCAGTGGACGGTTCCCTCTTCTCCAAACATTGGCTGAATGAAAATTTTCTTGATGTGAAGAGATTATCTTTGGCAGACATAGCTTCCAATACTGTGGAGAGCTTGGGAGAACTTGCTCGCCGCCTACTCCTGAATCTCCCTTCCTTCTGATTGTTCAAAATAGTATATATGTCAGGTTGGAGATTTTGAAATTCTGCATACATTCTAGAGCCGTCATCCTCTTTCGGAGTTGAGGATGCTGTTTCTGTGAGTAAACAATTAGCATTTGTACACATGCAGAAGCACTGAGTCCCATCTGGAAAGACTACAGTGTCAACATAGGGTTACTTACTAGGTGTCTCTGACGAAGGCTTGCTGGGCATAGTCTGATCCGACTTCGAGGTTGCCGCTGCCGCTGCAGCGTTGGCTGCCTGAGCAAAAATATTCTTCTTGAAATCTTCATCCGAGGTACGACTCTTATAGCCTGATTTAGTAGACGGCGTATAATCTGAATCAGAGCTGTCAATATCAACGGCGACTCCCTGTCTTGGTCTCTGCTTTTGTTGCTTTGCTGCGGGTGAACGACGAGTGGTACCATTGCGATTTTTGGACGTCAGATTGGGGTCTGACGAAGTTCTGGGCATATCATCTGATGGTGACTGTTTTGTCGTCCTGAACGGAGAGGGAGAATCGCGGGTGCTCTTTGATCTGGAAAGGTTGGGAGCATCGAAGGGATTCGTCTTCTCTCCCCCATGCGTTGCATAGGGTGTACTGATCCGAGGCTCGAAAGGGCCTTCACCCTGTTGCTCTCTGAACTGCTTCAAGGGGTCAGCCATCGGTGTTGATGCCCGTGAGCTTCTCGAAGAGGAGAAGTCATCTGGCATGGCGCCGTTGTTCTTGGCCGTTGCTGTTGAATTGTATCGACGGGTGAAGTATGCTGATGTATTGGTTGCAGGGGGTTCATCTCCGTCAGGATCACTCGGCATGAAGCCGGTCTTCTTAGGGGCACCTGTACTCCGACTTCTCCTAGGAGCAGCCCCTCGCGGACTTGAGGGCTCCCCATAATAATCAGAGGAATCCCGGTCCCGCGGAGGTACGGAATACTTCCTGTACCCTGCTTCATCCGGTCTGTACTTGGCATCGTAGTCCCGAGATTGTTGCTGCCGAGCACCACGATCTGCTCGCCGTGTGCCAAATGCCTGTGCTGCTGTTGGGCCTGAATTCGGCGCACCGTGTGAGTTCTGAGATGTGCTTGGCTTCTGCGACGGCTTCATACTCTCCCAAGCTGTATACATATTTGTCCGAGCTTGCGCGCCTTCCTGCGACGGATTATATGCCGACGACTTGGGGGTCTCAAAGTTCTTGTATCTCTGCGCACCGTGTGACGGTGGAGGGGCTCCTGGCTTGCGAGCTGTTGGGGGCTTGGGAGGTGGTGGCCATTGTGAACCAGCATTGGCATAGGGGTTGCCTCGCGCGTGGGAAGTAAATGTCGAGGATGCAAAGGACTTGGATCTCGACCGTGCAGCATCGTACCTAGCCCGCTCCTGGGGATCGGTGAGGACTTCGTGTGCGGATTGGATGCGTTGAAATCTGGTGGTGACTTCAGCCTCGCGCCCTGGATTCCGATCAGGATGCCATATGAGAGCTGGCAGAATTCATTAGCACTAAATATTTCTGGGCGGCCTCTAGCTTGGCCCTCCATGCTTGCGACTTACCCAGTTTCTTGAACTGTCTCTTGATCTCATTTACATCTGCCGTAGGTGGTAATTCGAGATCACCGTAGTAATCTCGAGTCAGATCCGCCTTGACCATGGTGCTGATCGACCACTACGGTCCCAATACTGCACAGCAAGGTCGTCGAAGATGTCTCAAGTATCGTGGAGGACATGAAAGCGTGAATCGGTGAGGAATGTCGAGGAACGGCGATGTGGAGGGGCCTGGATGCGGCTGAGCAAAAAAGTGAAGGTTTCGTGGGGGAGAACGTAGACAAGCTTAAGGTGCAAGCTCTCCGCGACGGTGGACCTTCTCAGTAGCAGCCAGTTCAGCAAGTGCCGCCGTAGCCCTGACCTTTCTTCCAAGGAGAATCTAGTATTTTCGATAGCAACTCCCGCAACAAATTCTCTTTGTTTTTCTTATACTTGGGTCGGTAGGTAGAAGCCTCGTCGTGATGAGCTGAGCAGGCTGCGTTGGCTGGGTGCGCGCACCTACGCGAAACGGCTCAGTACACGGCGAGGGTGGCTGCAGGACAACAGACACAAGCAGCCTCACAGCCCACCACGCACACGGCAGCAAACGCAAACTCCAAGTGAATTAAGCTCTAGGATGGCGCCCCTCGAAAATGACGTCAAGCTTCCCTGTGCAGCAGCAACCTAGGAGATGGGTGCGATGTGCTTGCAGAACGGATGAACAGCGGTGATCACGGCAATGGTCGTGGGAGCAGGAATCATGGAGCAGCACTGCCTGGATTGCCTTGCTGGCACATGAGCAATTCCTCGTGAGGAGCCCCGTGAGTTGGCATCGCCTGGCGCTGTTCCCAATCAGTGGGCGTCAGGTGCAGGTGTTAACCCGGCACCGTCATGGGTACTGACTAGATACATTCACCACCACCGACGAAGGTGTTGCTACGGTACAGAGACAGAGCACGAGCAGGTTACGTCCAAATGCGTCCGTTATTAATCTATGATTCAGCTCTGGCCGTTCCATCCCGAAACTATATCCAGGGAATATGTATACTCTCAATATCCAGATATGATGCGCCCGATCTCTCCTGATCGCCCTGATGCGCAATGTCCCACAGAGCCCAAAATTTTGCGTCAAATTCATGTCATGTCAAAAACACCCTCTGATCCTGTTATTAAGAACCAAATTCACTGCTTCTCCCCATCTACACCCAACTGGGAGATCCGCATGAGTGTCTATGCCCTCCTTCCCAAAACTATAAGTCCCAGATTGGAAAAAAAAAATGAGAAAACAATACTCAAGCACTCAAATCATGGTATCATACGTCCATCCACCCTGTCTCCGCAGCCGGTCACGCGCCTCCAGATCTCTCTTCACCTCTTCCTCCGTCAGCTTGTCTTGTCCGCCCCAGTTCGCGCTCGACGTGCGCGCCCGGAACTTGTGCCAACGATCTTTGCTCTTGTTGAACACTTCCTCCAGGTTCAGCGGTCCTGGCCGTCCAAATACCTCCGTTGGATCAATGCTCTCCTGCTTGACCAGCTGCTTGCGAAGATCTGGAGAGTTGGTCCATCCCAAGGCCACGAAGTCGTTGCCCGCTTCATCGTCTTCGTCCTCCGAATCCGTACAGATCTCGGGCAACTCAATGCTGTCGCCGTTCTGGTAACGTGGCGAGGATTTGCTCGTGGACTTGGTCGTTGACTTCCCTCCACTTGGCATTCCAACAGGACGCGCTGGTGTCTTGTGCGACGCGTTACCCCCTTGGCTCGAGCTGGACGCGAAGGGTATCGGGGCCTTCGAGACCTGGGCCATGTCCATCGGATGGGTCGGTTTGGACTGGTGAACATTGTGTTGAGATATTAGCGTAGCTCTCTGTAAGTTCGTCTGCGGAGCATTAACATAACCAGTCGAGAAGAGAGACTTGGTTGGTACATCCTGTACAATGTTAGAATTGCGCGAATTCACGGTGGATTTCGACGTTGGGCTCTGTACCTTTGGACGTATCCCGGACTGACGAATAGGCGGCGCCATCATCTTCGGTTGTGAGTTGGACATTCCTACATCTTCTTCGATGTCATCAGTCTTGCGGCGCTTCGTATGAGCTTCATTGTGCTGGTATGAGGGCCCGGAACGCTGGAGCGTAGGACGAGGATGTTCCTCAACTGAATCATGCTGGAGAGGACGTTTAGGCGGGGCTTTGGTTGTATTTTGCAGCCCGCCATTCACAGACCTTCCTTGATCTTCTTGAATCCGCTGGACACCTGAAGTCATGGAAGTGACCTTTGGTTGGTTCACATCCCCGTGCTGCGTCGCTCCAGAAGCTGCAGCTTTTTCCTGAGATTCAACACCTAGTTGATGTCTTACTGCTGGTGGAGGTGCACCAGTCTGCTTTGCCTTCTCCATTTCAAGTCGTCTCTTTTCGATCGCCTGGCGAGCAGCAGTCTCTTTTGCCTTAGACATTCCAGCCGCATTGGCACCTTGCTCTCGTTCTCGCTGGCGTTCGAGCTCCCGGCGACGTTGCTGCTCCTGCTGGCGTCGCTCTTCCTCTTTCAGGGCCGCACGCTGGCGTTCAACTTCTTGCTTAGCCTCCCGCTTCCGCTGAGCAGCCATTTCATCCTAAAAATGTGTTAGCAAATATGGTATGGAGCAACGGGATGCGGTAAATACCTGTTCCTTCTTCCTTGCCGCAGCCTCTAAAGCTTTAGTGGCAGAGGACTTGAAGCTACTAGTCGATGCCTTACTCTGGATCGAGCTCGTACTTGCCTTGCCTTTTAGAGTTCCTTGAGTTTGGGCGCCTGTGGATGGAGCCGACAATGTATCTTGCAAAGAAGCTGCAAGCGTTGTAGTAGACGGGTGGTATTGATGGCCACGTTGAGAACCAGTGTCCACTCGGATGACCGTAGGAGGTTTAGCTTTGGTTGACTGCTCTTTTGCTGGTCTTAATGGTCGTTTGGCTCCGGGTCTACTAACTTGCGAGGCGGGCTTCGATCGCGGGACAGCTGGAGGAGGCATAGATGACGAATCAGCCATCTCCGTGTCTTTATCTAACGGCTCCTGAGAGTTGGTCAACGCCGCCGTATTTTCTTCCTCCTCTTGTTGAGCCTTAGCTTTTCGAGGGCTACTTCGAGTTGCTCTTTGGGTTTCCGGCTGAGTTTCTTTTACTTGCTTCTCCTGCTTCTCCTGCTCCTTCCGAGCAAGAATCTGTTTTTGCATCGTCGCGACACGTTCCTGCTCGAGGTGATGTATCCGGGCCTCCTCTCTTACTCGTTGGCGAGCCTTTTCTAACTGATCCTCTATCTTTTGTGCTTCCTTCGCTTCTTCCTCCCTCCGCCGTTCCTCTTTTTCTGCAGAGGCACGTGTCTTTCGAGTATTTGTTCTCTCCAGGCCATCTGCATCCTGCTGATGTTGTGTTTTCAACTTTGCATCCAGATCAGGATACAGAGATTCACCAGATGACTTTGTTTCCAGTTGGAGAACTTCTTCTAGAGACGGCCCTGCCTTTGCGTTGAATATCGTGGATGGCGTAGAGAGTGCGGCACTTTTGGCGTCTGCACTGATTGCAGCACTACTGGCGAATAGACCCCTCGAAGTCTTTAGAATGGATGAAAATTTATCCTTCGCCGCTTTGAGTGGACTTCCCTTATAAGTTCGTGAAGGTGATTTAGGGGGTGTGGTAGAGGTCGCGGTTTCAGAAGCAGTCGGAGGTTGAGGATTGGAAACGGATACAGCCTTTTTATGACCTAAATCAGCAGCATCATCAATTTTCGATGGAGATCGGAGAACCGATGTTGATGCTGATTTGATATGCCCGAGTGTGCTTGGTATCTGCCCGGTAGCCACAGTAGCACGGAGCGGAGAGTTTTGCCTGGCTTCTCCGTTGCGTTTAGGAAGGTTGAATTCAGCGCCTTCAGCGTTCGTTTTACCACGCATATCTCCTATGCTATCAGCCGTATGTGTTTTCAACAACTGAGGACGTGGGCTAAATAAGGATCTTTCAGCTGGCGCTACTGTGGCAGGTCCGATCCAGCTATCTTCATCTTCTGGAAAAGCTCCCGGTGCTAGCGGAGTTTGGCCCCTATCCTTGCGTTGAGGGGATGCACCGTATCGAACCTCCCATGCAAGAGCAGCATGGTTAGGTTGGCTGACGGAGGAAGCCGCAACTCCTACCGCTGTGAGGTTCTTTGGGATCGGCCGAGTAGCTGCTTGAGATTGGCCAAGCATGCTGATTTGATCTTGTAAACGCTGTGTGGAAGTCTTGTTGTGCAACTGTGTAATTTTTGAATCCGCTCCATCCCTGATATGGCCTTCGTTATCTATGTCCATGTCGTCATGCTCGTTTTCCGCATCCGTTTTGGCATTTCCAAGACTCTTTCCACCAGTTTGTCTAGGATAATAACTGGTCCTCGGTTGATCTAGGTGGCTGGTCCGTGAAGCTCTGTTTCCAATGCTCTTTTTTGTGGTAAGTGGTTCTCTTGCAGGTAGAGACGCAAAGTTTAAGCTGCTCTTCCGTACAATAGGTCTAACAGGGCTGGATCCATCTGATGGAGAATGTACTTCATCTATCTGTTCCTCATCCAACTCCATAGCTCCATCCGCAATGGTCTGATCCGCATTTTCAGATGGTTCGGTAGCAGCTGGAGCAGATGGGGGGCTTCTCGGCTGTTCTTCGCCCGCGGTCTCAAGGTGCATCGAAGATTCGGCGACAGGTTCCACGGTTGGGTCAGGTTGAACGGGCTCTTCCAAGCGTTCCTCTGTCACTTGTTCTTGCGTTGTCCTTCTTATCTGTTCTTCTTTGGCAGATTGGAATGACCCTTCCGTGGTGCGACGCTCCTCCGAATCCCGACTAGAAGGTTCTTCTGTCGGTTTTGGCGCTGGTTCTTCTAAAGGAATCTCAATTTGTGTCTCTGATCCGTGTTCATTCTGCTCAATTAACTGGGTTGTATCATCTACTGCCTGGCTACCGTGGTATCCGGAATCGACTATGCTCACAACAGATTTACTTTGCGTTTGCGCATTTGTTGCCGATACAACTCCCTCTTCTTCTGTCGCAACTGGCTTGTCTTCGGCTACTGTAAACGTGGGAGCAGGTCGCTCGAAATTCAACTGACGAAATGGACTTTGACGCGCTCTAGGTGTTGCTGAGAATACATCTGATAGTGGCTTCACAATGTCAACACACGTCACCTCAACGGACGGTTTTGGCCAACTTACAGCGCGAACTTCCAAAGCATTCGGTTTTCTAGCAGTCCGAGGCGTCTTCCCCTTCCATTTACCTGGCGTCTTAAAGATCTGGGCGACATCACTGATTCGTCAATATTAGCTCAATTCTGGTGCGGTAGAGATATACCTACACTTGATTCTCGTTGAATATCTCAGCCATATGCTCATTCAGCCAGTCCAGCTCATTTCGAACAGAAAACGTGAATTCCTCGGCTTCTGAATCCGCAATCTGTAATGCGGATGAACGCTCTTCAGATATCCATCCTGATGACCCAACTTGTGCACGCGGGTTTGCACGCACTGAAGCCATGATCGATGTATCAAAACAATGCGCGTCACGCTACAATAAAGAGCTTGACGTAGCTTAAATTGATAACTGTTGGCTATAAAATCATTTCTCGCATTCAGGATCGTGTATGGATACAATGCAAAATTATTCAACTTGTTGGTGGTCGTTGACGGATCCAGGTGCTTTAGACTTTAGTTGCACTGGGTACCTCGATTGTTTATCCTCCCTCCGTTCGCGGGACGCAACTGGTCAACTCACGTTAGCGTGGAATCTCCACGTGATTCGCTGATTATGCACTGCCATATCAGGCTTGGCATTTCTTTGAAAGTAAAGATGCTCATTATTACATCTCATCATTTTCTAAATTCAGATGACTTATGCTTCACGTAAGGTAGGAAAAGCTGTTTAAATAATTCCACACGTCATCACATATACCATAATCATATAGATGGATTCACAAGTTTTGCTGGTTGTATACTTCAATTTATTACGCGTAGATGAATATATTTAACGCCGAATTCTTTTGCACCTTCCAACATCGTGAATCGTATCGCGTAACCAGAGCCAGAACGCGGATGCTGGCAGGAACCAAACAACATGATAATGGTATATATAATGATTATCTATCTCACCATAACCTATCAGCTAGGAAAGAGATAGCTGCTTCGGACCAGTCTTTCAATTAGTTAACATTGCCTCTCGTGGAGAAGCTCTCAACCTAAAACGTGACGCCACGGACAGCAACCACGTCAGGGAATGGGATTTATTTAGTCTGCTAAAGTGTTTCTAGCAAATATTTCTACTGTACACCCATATGTTATTGGAGACCGTGAGGCCATGTTATATTCTGCAGGATTAATTGTTTCGTGATTACTCTTGAGATGAAAACCACTAGATCGTTCACCGTTGAAGTTCCGTCTGTATTATGCAGTCCAACTTCTTACAGAATCGTAGAGGGTATGTGCAGCATTTTGGGGTAGCGACATACACAGAAAGATGTTTGTATCGTGCATCGATCTAGTTGCAAGCGAGTCGATGAATGGACGGCTGAATAGATAATACCCTTTGCAGGCTTGGAAGCTATTGACGCTCCGCTGTGATGACATTATGCGATTACTGGTCATCATGATCCACCAATAAATGGATTAAAGCATAACAATGCTGTCCGTGGCTCCAACAACCGACTCCTAAACTCCGGTTTGGTATCTACTTCTTCAGTGCTGCAAATCTCCTCGCAAGTTCGTCAATATCAGGAATTGTCCCTCCTACAGGTCCTTTACTTTCGACTCCTTTCTTAGCAGTTGCTTCCTCCATTTTCTTACTAGGTTTCAAGTCCAGTGTCCCACGTACTCGTGGCTGAGGATTATCAGTTCGAGGACTAGGCGGGTTCACTCTCAGAGGGCTGGTAGGACCAAAAGACCTTGGTGGTGTTGCTCGACTCAACTCTTCTGTCTCATCAGCCTTCTTTCCGTCAACTGCAATAGGAGCCTCCAGGTTCTTTTCTTTCTGGCCACCACTAGGATTATCATCGTCATCCTCGGGAGGCACGTCAACTTCCTCGACAGGTTTTTTTGGCCAATCTACTCCATACGTCCTGGCAATCTCCTCTAAATATCCTTGCACCAACTCTTGTGATGGCGGTGTGACGGCCAGTCTTTTCAAGACCTTCTCCGCTACCTTCTCATCGCTATTCTCCATTGCCTGCATTGCGAAGTCCTTACCGTATTTATCAACGAGAATTGCCCTGACTGTCTGTAGCTCTTTGACATCTGTTCTGGGAGCAGCATAGATAAGAGTCTTAACGGCTTCCTCCAAACCGGGATCGCATGTTGGCCCTTCCATGAGACCTGTGCGGGCAAGTAATAGCTCACAATACAGCTCGAGAATCTCATGTACCTCTGTCGTGATGTCCGATCGGATAATATTCTCAACACGGATACGTGCGGACTCGATTTTACCTGCTTCTAAGAGTTGTGCCATTGCCCGACGTTGTTGCTTGGATACTGCCTCATCCTTCTGCTGGACCATGCGCAGCCGCGCAATCGATAACTTAAGTTGAACCTTGAGTTTTGACTATATGTTGAGTCAATAAGGATAGTATTGATAACCTAAGCTATGCACTCACTATTAATGTAGATGATGGCGCCATTTTCACCGTCCTTGCATATAAAACTACAACACGGAATATGATAATGATCACTGATGATTGATGCCTTCCAGAGCCCGCCATGAGCTCGCAGTGGGGAAGTGCTGATATGTACGGCAGACCGGATGGTTGCTTAGTGCATTAATCATCGACGTACTTCGCGCTGCGTCATTTCCGTTAAGCTAACTAGTTGACCTATTTTATAGCTATATGGATACGGAGGACGCGGTAAAATGTCATGAGACTCATGCCAAGACGCTAATTGATTAGCGTCGCACTAGTAATTTTAGTGTATAAATTGCCCACACACCATGAGATTTTTGCTAGAATTCGAATAAAATCATGGCTGAATCTCCTCCTGAGTCCTCACATTTGAGGCAAACCCATAATGATTTGGGAACTCGAATTCAAACTTTGACTTTGCTCCAATTAGAGGTGCTTATAACTAAAATAACTGAGCTTACTGGTGTCTCCAAAGCAAGGGTTTATTCATATCGCAAAACCGCTATTCAAAGAAGTTATAATCCTACAATTGACAGTAGGATTTTGCTGAAATATATAGAAGATATTCCTAAATCAAGAAAGCCAATCAAAACAACAGATGAGATAAAAAACCAAGTAGTAAACGTACTCAAAAAGAACTCTATAACTAAGCAATCTTCTACTTTAGCTATCAGTCAGCAAATAGCTAAAATAAGTACAGTGATATCAGTTAAAATTGTTTGGAATATATTATATTCCTTAAGTTATTTACCATACAAACCAACGACCAAATCTAGCCTTACAGCTGAAGCTAAAACTGTAAAATTAAAATAGTATTTAAATTATACCTATTGGATATTTGAGGACTGGAAGAATGTAATATAGTCTGACGAAACTTCTGTGACTATAGGTAGTCAACGAGGACGAATAAGGGTATAGAGACTGTCTTCTGAAATTTATCAATACTACTGTGTTTGTCAGAAATAGAAAAGTTTCAAGGAATTTATGTTTTGAAACTGTTTTAGCTATAACAAAAAAGGCCCTTGTCATATATAGGAACCGGAGACCAAAAAAGAAAAGAAGGAAACTCAAGCATAACTTGATACTAAGAATAAGGAACTAGAACCCCTCAAAAAGCTTGAATAGGAACTTACCACTGGAATGCGTCGATTGAGAACTACACGAAATAATCCTAGTAGGAAACCTACATAAAGATAGAATAAAGATAATAGCAAATTAGAAAAGAATTCAAAAAGAAGGATAGACTGGTATCGATATCATAAAATCATACTTGAGCAAAAGCTTTTGCCATTTGCAAAAGAATACAAAAAAGATTATCCTAATACAATTATCCAAGATAACAACGTTTTACCACATCGTCACTGGTACCACGAGTATATATTTGATATATAGGAGATCCAAAGGCTTTTATAACCTCCAAATTCACCTGATTTGAGTGCAATTAAGCTTCTATAGTTCGTTATGAAAAGAGATATTACAAAACATAGAAAAGCCATGTCACAAACTAAGCTAAAGGAGGATTGGATTGATTGCTGGGAAACTATAGAACAGAAGAAAATTCAAGCTTGGATTGAGCGTATACCACATCATATTCAGGAAGTTATAGCCTTAGAAGGAGGAAATGAATATAGGAAAAGTAGAACAGGTGGTAAAAGACGCAAAAAGAATCCTGATCGAGTGAGATTGTAGAAATACCTCTGATACAATACAAATTTATATGGAGTGGAAGTCACTTCCTAATTAGGAATGCCCCTGGCTCACATCCATGTCTAGCGTTGTTTTGTGGCTTGGAGTGAGTCTCATGACATTTTACCGCGTCCTCCGTACTGAAAAGTGAATGGTATTATGAACATGTTATCATACGATATCAATTGACTGAAGTCATTCTACAACTATGCCATTTGCAGGAATAGAAGATGATACGAAGCTTGTAATTTTTCATTACATGTTGGCTTACATAGGCCTGGCTTTTACCACGCCATAGCGTGGATGACCTTGATGGCAAAACTCCAAGCACTGCTGATGCAATGGGGAGAATGGGGAGAGAGGCGAGTCGAAGCAATCGGGGAGAATTTGCAGAAGAATCATCTCTGGCAACGGATGCTCAAAAATACAATTGCCACTACAATAACCATTATCATCGCTATGACACCAGCCGTTGTCAATGCATTTGGCAAAGCAACTTATTTAGCGGCTATCACGACCGTATTTGGTCACCCTGGAAGGCGGTTTGGAATGATGGCTGAAGCCTTGGTCCTGGCTCTTTCCGGCACAATTCTTGGTACTGCATGGTCGACGTTGGGGTTGTACCTCTCAAGTCTTGTCTATGATGGTAACCGTCCTGCCGCCTATACCATTCGTGGCATCTTTCTAGCCGTTGCAGTGGTATTCCATGGTCTCCTTCGATCTCACACTCCTCGTCTTTTCATTTTTGTCCTCCTCCTTGTCATCGTTTCTGTCGTCACGTTGACAGGGACAAGTACATCGGTGACTAGGATCGGAGTGACCCAGCTCCTCTATCCGATTTTCACAGCATCTGGAATTCTTCTACTTGTGAATACGCTTATATTTCCTGAGTTCTCCAGCGGGTTTCTTGGTACTACTACTATCGAAACTCTCAATGAAACGGTGGGGACGTTACGGGATGCTGCCCAGTATTTCATAGATACTTATGATGCAAATGATGCAACTAAGTCGGAACAAACCAATGCGAATAATAACGATAACAGTGAGAGCAACGCTGCGGCATCCGAAAAATCAGAATTCAATTCTTCCCCCGTAGGCTCAAACCATTCAATCCTCTATCGATTATTAGCACCATTCCATCTGAAAAAGGATGTAGGTTCAGCTGAAAGTCCGAAAGAACAAGACCTTTCAGCGGAGAAAGTTACTCTCAAATCATTGACTGATGCCAAGGCAAAGCTACGAAGCAAGCTAGCTAATTGTAAAGCTGCTCAGCAAGAATGCAATTTCGAGCTAGCATGGGCAGTATTACCACCTAGAGATATCAAACCAATCAGTAACACTCATATGAGCTCTCTGGTGGCAAATACGATAGCATTAATTGGAGCTTGCGAGAGCAAATATGCTTTAATTGGAGATCTGGAAAATAGAAGCGCAAAAGAGCCGGGACAGGAAGGGAACCAGGAGAACAGCGCACTGCAAACGGATACCGAACCTGAGGAGGCTTCTTCAAGCTCTGATACAGACACGGATAGCTCAGAGGAAGAATCAGAAAGCGAAAGCGAAGATCACAAGAAAGGAAAGAAATCAGAGCGAAAACAGAAAAGGAAGCTCTGGAGGAGCTCTAAGAAGAGTGCTTTGCGGGAGAAAGAAGATCTAGAACTAATAAAACCAAGGAAAGAGATAGAATACGGAGATGCTGAATTGCTCAAGCATCTTGTCCTGAAGATAGGAAAGCCTCTCGTGGATCTTCAAAACAATATTGATGCTAGTGTTAATGCAGTGACAGCATGCTTAGCATATTGCTATGATGTTCCAAAATTACCTTCAGGAAATCGGCGGCCAAAGGGCATTCACATTCAGGAGGTGGATATCCGTGTGGATATTCTTTCGGAAGCCATATCCCAATTTGATAAAGCATCGTCTATTGCACTGGAGAAGGCTGCTGCGATAGACAAACTGGATGCTCCGCACCTTGATATTGCGCCTCGCATGGAGACATTCTTGATCTCCTCATTTCTACTAAACTTGCGGCAGGCTGCACTACAAACTCTTGAAATGCTTAAACATTCCAGAACCCTAGTCGAAAAGCGTCAGGCACGCCACGGCCGTAAGAGAATATATCTTCCGAGGATAAAGTGGCGTAAATGGCTCAAGTCAGGAGGTGAAGAGGACATGCTGGCGCTACCAGGAAATGCAAGGAAAGATGCTCGTACTGGCGGCGGAAGGGAGGAAGAGGACGAAGAAGAACCGTCCGCTCACGAAAATACAACTCTGTTGGCTACGGGAGATATCGAGTCCAACACTGAACCTCTTTCTTCAGCAAAAAGTCCTCGAAAGGAATGCGAAACTAAAAGGGAATCTAGAGACAGTGAAAGCTCAAACTTCACTAGCCGATTCAGAAACGCCCTAGCTGACTTCGTAGAATACTTGACTGGGAGTGAACATGTACAATATGCTCTCAAACTCACAATAGCCGTATTTCTTGTCACTTGGCCGGCGTTATTACCTCAATGGAATACTTGGTATTCCCTAAATAGAGGACTATGGGCAGCTCTGCAGCTTGTGCTGATCACAGAAGTTGCTATTGGAACCTCTATCATGACATTTCTATTGCGAGCGGTGGGAACAACTATTGGGTGCATATGGGGCTTCGCTGCATATGAAGCCCGAAATGGGAACAAGGTTGTCTGTGTGGTGATGCTAGTTATTGGCATCATCCCCTCCACGTATATACAGTTAGGGACCAGATATGTCAAAGCTGGAATAGTTTTGATAGTTTCCATGTGTATCGTGGCGTTGGGTAAGTGCTTTGCAGTGTAGCAAAATAAAGAAGCTTACTGAGAGAGACTAGCAACCGAAGACCATACTGTACCTGGTTCAGCCACCGAGAACTTCCTAAAACGACTTCTGGCATTCCTTATTGGCGGAGTCGTTGCTCTGTTTGTTGAAGTAGTCTTATTTCCCGTTAGAGCAAGAGATAGTCTCGTGGAGTCTCTTGCAGCTTCAATCCGTCAAATTAGTGAGATGCAAAGTTGCCTCGCCTATGGCATCGAGTCCGAAGCCAATGTAGATGTGCAGTCTAAGGCTCTATCAGAGCGATTTGAGCGAGCAACAAGAAAGGCAAAGGGGGCTTTAGCAGCAGCAGAAACATTTTTGCCTTTCTGCTCAAACGAACCAAGGCTGAAAGGATCGTTTAAGGGGCTCGCACTTATATATACCGAAGTCCTCTACGTTCTACATGCGATTGTGGATAGATACGAAAATATGTTACATATTCGTCAAGAGTACGGCTCTGGAGTTTTGGAAGAACTGAATACTTACGTCTACCCGTATCGACGCAATGTTGCAGGAAGTATCGCTCTAATCCTATTTGCTGTCCACGAAGCTCTTACCACCAAATTAGCGTTGCCTCAGTTTCTCCCGTCGGCTCGATTAGCTCACCTTCGGATGGTCAATCGAGTGAGAGAGGTCATGAGGGAGAAGTCAGCTGAGCTTCATGAATCTCAGCGATCATCGGATATATCAAGGTCCCGGATGGAGAAAATGATGATAAAACGCATTGTGCGTCAGAAATATCTTTCGTGGAATGCAGCAACATCCGGTCAAACTGAGGTCATTGAATACTTAGAGGAACTGGCTGATTTAGCGAAACTACTGGTAGGAGTGAACGAGTTTCGCAGTGGTATGCTCACGAGACCCCCTTATAAGGAATCTCTCGAGAATCTTCATTCGGGGGACATCACGGTAATGCAGATGCATCAGAGCACAGATGCGCCCAGCAGTCAGGGCCAGGCAAAGACGGGCAAAGAAGAACTAGCCAATACAGCCCCAGATATAGAGGAAGCAGTGAGATCAGATCTCACAAGGAGAAGGACGCCTCCGAGAACGGAAACCGCACCTGAGAAGAAACGCACTCGCGAACAAGATCCTGGGGAAGGAAGAGGAGCACTCGAGGAAGACGACGTGCCGATATCATTACAGCGAGTTCGGACGCGTAGGTTTGAAGAGCGGCGGATGAGTATTCATACAAGCCAAAGAGGCAGAGAGTCAGAGACAGAACGGGAGAAAAAGCGAAACTGAACTAATACCAGCAGAGGCACGTCCGCAAAGAATTTAGAAAATTTTGTATACTGAGGTCAAATATGTACATATCTAGTGTCAATAACAAATTCAATAATGCAAACTCTACAGCTTGGACTGGTACTGGTCTCGCGCGGATAACTCAGTGATTTTTCTTGCACAGGACAACACAATGATCCCACCACTGGCGAACAAGAGCATATTTACAGGTTGTTTGGGGGCATTAGGAATTACCTGCGCCAGCTGAGACTCTATAAGTGCCGGTTGGAACCTACGTACGCTCGAACCTTGGCAGTCAACGCTGCGCAGAGCTGCCCCACCCTCTGCCAATTTGGGAGATTCCCGAGCTCAGCAGCTCCCCATTATGGGGACTCCACATCTTCATTCAGCCTGAAAATCACCTTCAGCGCTGGCCATCTCGGTGCTCCCTTCCCACGTTCCAGATGGATCGCAATTTGCAAACCGGCAGCCCCCAAGAACGCCCCAGGGTCTGATCTAGGGTCATAATGCTTAAGTATATCTCCTTATCTTCTTTCCTTTTTCTCAGGATAACACCATTGCCCCTCATCATCGGAAAGGTGGAGAGTCAGAAGCTCTCATGATCATTCTGATGCACTTTACTCCATTCCCCGCTTCTGGAGATCCTTGCTTGTCGCATGGACCACAAAAGCTTCTTTCGGATCATCCTCTTTCTACCGGAGCTTTCTCATTCGTTTGTTCTGCACCACCTCCACAGCGTCGCGGCGTTATTTCTAAGAGATGAAATCCCGAGCCGTTGGAGGCGTCGAAAAAGTTCCTCTCATCCGTGTGGCTAATCAGGAAATGTCACTGTCAAGACAAGGACAATCAAGGCCGAGAAAGCTGTGGAGCTTGCTGGATGCTCTATATAATGAACAGCTGTCATTGCAGTTCCCCCTCTCTGCGGGGAACATTTTCTTCTTTTGCTCACATCTTTCTGAACCCCGCTGTCTCTTGGTCCTTTCGCTGTGACTCAATCGCAATTGAGACGACACCCCAGAGAATACGCTAAGCTCTTGTACTTGGAGGTCAATTGCCGTCATAATGCAACTCTTGTGGCTTTCCCTGCTTGCTGCAGGCGCGGCTGCCTCGAGCACCAAACCGTGGGTGAAGTATTTTGACAACTTTGTCACATTTGGTGACAGGTAAGTGCCATATTCGAGATCTTGCGCGGAGACTGATCTTGCTCACATCATCTTCTTCACAGCTACACGGATGAAAATAGATTGGGATACTTCATCAGCCACAATGGACAAGCTCCTCCCCCAGGCACTCTACTTCCCGAGAGCACATCCACCCCTGGAGGAGGTATCACTTGGGATCGTTGGGTGTCCAACTATACTGGCGCTATGCTTTACAACTATGCCGTCTCTGGAGCAGTCTGTTCCAATGAGATCACTCCACGATGGTTATCCTCAATCAATGAGAATTTCCCGGATGTGATATACGAAGTAAACGCATTTGTTGCAGATATTAACTGGGTCAATTCCAGCACTCATACCAATACTCTTTACCCACAACGAAGATCAGACAACACGGTCTACGCTATGTGGATTGGCACGAATGACTTGGGCAATGATGCATTCCTGACTGATGTAATTGGACTTGTTTATATTGTGACGTGAGAATTCTTGTATTAACGGGTGAATCTAGAGTCAAGTAGCAGGGAAAACGATCCCTGATTATGTCGACTGTATCTTTGACCGCTTCGACACTCTATATCAAAACGGTGCTCGCTACCTGGTCGTTATGAATACCGCTCCGCTCCAATTAGCACCCCAGTACGCACTTCCAGGGGCTGGTGGTGTTAAAGCTAGCCACTATTTCCCAGACAAGGTAAGACTCCTGGACGTGCTCAAATTAGTAGTCTCAGTGTGGCTAACTTGGGATTACCTGTAGCCAGCAAATATCACGGAGGTCAGCTTCAAAATGAAGGAGTACACCCAGCTGGTCAACCATTACCTCAGTTATCGCGTCCCCTTCGAGCTCCAAATCAAGGATCGCTACCCAGGAGCGCAAATGGCCATCTTCGATACCAACAGCCTCTTGACCTACATCTACAACAACCCTGATGAATTCTTCACATCCCCTGCCAATGTCACCGGGTTCTACTACCACTGTGATGTTGCCACTGGAAGCATCTGCGCCCCAGAGCCAGAGAGCTTGGACCACTTTATGTGGTATGATGAGTTGCATCCCTCGCAGACGACCGACGAGGCTATTGCACATGAGTTTGTCAAGCTGATTGAGGGTACATCCACGTATGCGACGTACTGGCACTCGGAACGATTTGGGGACGCGAACCCATCGTTGCCATGAGCACTAAGGGGCAGCAAATGCAGTAGTTACGGGAAACTAGCTGATAGATGCAATAATGAAATGTAGTGATGAACTCTGACTGCACCTACCTATAATTTCATTCTTAACACAAAAAGGTTCCCAACTTTATTGATCTGCTCAACCGAGTCATAAATAGCCCATCTTTCGACATGAATATATCTGATATTTGGGCCTCAGGCTGCGACAAATCATGACGTATGTGTTACTTTTTGTGTACACAGCGGGGATCGCGAGGTATGAACCCTGAACAAAATTTGTGCTTTTTATGCATCTCTTTGCATTAATATTTATGCCTCAGGACTCAACGGCAAGATACTACGCAAGCGCCCACGGATTCGGATCAATTATGCGAGCGGAGCGCAAGTGACTTTTCACCGGGTGCCAGAAACGTGATAGCGCCGGGCGAATACGACGCGCTGGATGGAGCTGAGCATCGATCCGCGTTCTCCATCCTCCAATCCATTTGACCCTCCGCTGCCCTCTCGACCTTTGGCCCTGGCGACCAAACGACTCGACACCACCTGTCAGCCTTGGATTCCAATGGTGCACCTCCATCACCGCCGCTGACCCAGAGCCCCCACCAGGTCCTTCTCTCTCAGCACATGATGTTCCATCCACAGCAGAACCAGCAGAACCCGGCGAGCCAGCAGCCGTTTGCCAACGCGCCCAGCAATAATGGCGGTCACCAGTCGCCCTACGGCACCGCGGCCGGCGCCATGGGTGGAGGGCCTGGCAACAATGCAGGTGCCGTGGGCATGATGCCGCAGAGCAACGGGTTGGCGCAGATGCCCGCCGGACATGGTATGTTACACACCAGCCTCATCCACCTTTCTCCTCCATCTGCTACCTGTTATTCGTCCTTGCCGGGCTTGCGCCTCCTCTCCAGGATGACCCTTCCTAGTTCTGCATAGGATAAGGCCTGTCCGCGCTGGAGCTGGATCGCCCTGTCTTGTCTTGACCCGCTTGTTCACGTACACATATATCTTGTTAGACGTCGCTCTTCAGCTAACGAGATCTTCTCCCCTCTCAGGATCTCAGTATCAAACTCCCTATAACAATTCGCCTTATGGATCTGGCATGCCGACGGTGCCTAATCCCTCGATGCAGCAGAATTTCTTACCCCAGACTTCCAATCCACCGAACTTCGCCATGAATGCTCCCACAATGACCCCTCAGCATCAAATGCAGAACCAGCGGATGCAGCCTCCAGGATCGAACGTCACGCCCTCAGCCCAGCGCACGTCTCCATACGGAGGTATATCGCAACAGGGCACTCCGCCCAATGCGGCGATGCAGCAATCGCAGTTCTCGACTCCCCAGAATCCAGCCCAGAACATGGGAGCAATGCAAAATGCCAACCAGCCGGGACAAGGGGGAGGCACCGTCGTCACTCCCCAAACACCGACCTTTCCCCAAGGCCAAGGGAGCTCAGCGACGGCTGGACCGACTCCAACCACTCCTCTCAGTCCTGGCTCAGAAGCTCGCGAGAAGGAACGCGTGACATTGTTGCTCGAGATCAACCGAGAGTTGCTGTTGGAGTCCATGCAGTTGCAGGCCCTCATAGCAGAAGGAAAGAAGGAGGCGGCTGCGGCAAGCGCTGAATCGCAGCCGGAGAAAGACAAAACTGAGAAGGACAAGGCGCAGGCTGCGATTGGGAAGGAATACCTAGAGTGCGTTTCTGGTCTTCTTCAATCCATCTCTTCCAGTCTCCTTAGGAGACTCACACGCTAACAAAATGGCTCTAGATGTATGCGTAGACTTCAGTCCAACTTGGCCTATCTCGCCTCGATAGCTGATCGTTCCCACAAACCGTCCAATCAAATCCCACCACATCCAGCCATAATGAGTGCGCCAAACTTATCCCAGAAACCAGCGAAAGCGCCAAAGGCAACAGATTCGGCAACAGCAACGCCCACTAAAGACGAATCAGGCGAGGAAAAGAAATTCGTGATACCAAATGAGGACCGAGATAAGATCCTGAAGGAGCAGTACAAGCGACTGCAGGCCCTCTTTCCAGGAGTAGATCCGACGAAAGAACCACCGCTGCAACCGGCGAATGCAGCTGCAAGGGCTGCCCAAATGCAGGCCCAGCAGCAAGCGAAACAGCAGCAACAGCAGCAACAGTCCGTTGGAGGGGGAGCAGGACCAACCGGAGATGCAGCTCAATTGCAACAGCAACAGAAGTTACAGCAACATAACCAAGAAATGCTGCGGCAGAGGATGCTGCTTGAACAAGCTGCAAAGCAACAACAGATCGGACTTTCTGGACCGATGGGACCGCCTTCGCAGCCTCAGCCACAAAACCAACAGCCTCGGTAGTCACATAGGTCAACCTATTCCGTTTTCTCAAAAATCCGTATCAGCTCTCCGGCTGGCTGCTCAGGAATAGACATGAAGAGGACTAAGCTGTGTTATTATTAGACGGGGACGGGTGACCTAAATATTGTGAGGGCCAAGGCTTTCATTCTGCGCCCAGATTGGATCTTGCAACGCTTTCACCCCCGTTTCAGTTTCAGGGCCTTGACAGTGTAAAAATGATGCGTTCCCAAGGTGTTTCTATTTGGATTAAACGGGGGCCTGGCGTTCGAAGGGGGAATTGTGCGTGTTGGTGATGAAATACCCTGTACAGGAAATACAGCAAGAAAGAAGAAGAGAGTCAAAAAGAAGAGGAAAGGTATGTTCCTGGGAAAAAGACACCTCAAATTTTGGGCATTTTTGTGGGAGTTTGTGCATGGACCTGGGAAAAAGAATTTCATCCTCTCCCCTTCTTTTCATGGGAGTTTTGACAAATGTGGAGAGTCCAAAAAGATAAGATGGATCAAGATGTACGGGAGGTCATTTTTGTTTAATGAACATGTACGATGCACGGATGATCTAATGCTGAAAAGAAAAATCTCAAACATCTTCTCTCGCGACCCAGTTACTTGGGAGCTTTCAACTAGAAAGTAGTTCATATAGCGAACGAGTTTGCTTCTCCTGGGCGATTGCCTTGTAGGTATACTATGAGAGTGCTTGTATGTGTGTATATGTGTGTATATGAATTACAAAATGGAATAGTCACACCGGCGCAGATACAAACTAATAGGACCGAACAAGCAATTTTGAAAACCGTTTCGTATTCAGCAGATATACTTTCATAGTGGCAACATATGAGCTGGTAGTGCGGTATGAGAAATGCCAATACCTAAACGTAGAATACACAAAGCGATTAAACTAACTTGCAGGCCTGTTTCTGCGTGTCCATAGCCCCCCTAAGCTACAAAGCATCGTGCGATATAACCAGGAAACTTAGCAAATGTAAAAAGTAAAACAAAAAGGAGTTACCCATACGCCCCGTATTGCTCATCTCCATCACCAGAGGTTTGTATTCCGAAAACTGAAAAGATAAAAAGCTCCTTCATATCGTACTCGTGACTTCATCGATTAGTAGTGCAGATGACCATAGGCCTTTTTCTCTCCTTCTTCCCCCTGTTCATCCAATCTAAATTTTCCCCAGCTTCGATCCAAGATCTGCAGTTTCCGCCATGATACCCATTTCCTAGAGCCTGAATTCCTGAGATCTTAAGTCTATCTCAGCACGGAATTCGAGATAGCTCAAAGAGTAATTGGTGGCTCCTCCTCAACCTTAGATGGGTTCTCAGATAGCTCAGATGTGGTAATATTCTTGAAGTCGGTAGTCGGTGCAAGCGGGAAGTCTTCAGACTTAATGGGTGGGATGACTGGTGCACCTGATGAAGCTACCTTAGGCCCAGCAATCTCCTCTTGCACCTTGGCGGTTGCACCATTGGTCTCCGGAGCTGAAACATGCACAGAAGGAACAGCGGCTTCATTCTTGGTAGCTGGGGCTTTAGAGACTGCAATTGGCGAAACGCTGCGCCCACGTGCAATCATCTCCTGGGCCTTGGCTGAGTATTCACCGACAGCGCTCTTAGTGACATCAGTGGCACGGGCAACATGATGAGCGGCCACTTGCTTGACGTTCTCAGTATGCTGGTTGAGAGTCTTAGAGGCTTGGTGAAGGTGGTGGTCAATGAGCTCTTGGTTGGTCGTGTAGATCAAAGGTGCGAAGAACAGGACAGTAGTACCAATAAGGGCTAGACCCCAGTATGGGACCACCTTAACGAGATAGTACGAGATGAATGCAGAAAGGAAAGCCTACATAGAGACGAAAGTTAGCGAGCGTCCATGGATTATGCATTGTGACGTAGAAGGGGAGGAGCACGTACAGCACCAGAAACGAAGACGTTCTCAGCGAAGACAATGCGTTGAGACTCGATAACGAAGAAGTTGATGAGCTCATGGACGTCACCAACAACGGCATCCAGGGTCTCCTTTGGAATCGTATAGTACCTCCTGGGACGGAACTGAGAACTTAGTCCTTGGCCGAGGAAGGACTGGCCGATGATCTCAGCCACGACCGTAACACCTAGTGTCATCCAAGTGAGCTTGAAGGCATATCGCAAGATGTCGAGGTATCGGGCAGCGAGGATAAAGACGACAATGGATGCGTAGGCAATGCCTGAAGCACGAGGATCCCTCCAGCTAAGCAAGCTGGTGAAGAATGAGTGGTAATGGGTGAGCTGCTCCGGCGTAGCTTGGGAGGACGAATTGCGGACTAGAGCAGGATTAGCGAATTTCCCTGATTTCTTTGAGAACTCCAATTTCTTTATTCAGCATTGATCCTTTTGTTACTAAGGCAGATGTCCCATTAACAAATGGATCAATTAAGATCCAAGGAAAAGCCCCCAGAAATTCGAAATGTAACTAAGGAATACCTTTTGGAAGAGTTCCGTTCAGACTATCTGAAGTATTGGAATTTTGTATGGTTGCCATGACTGCGGCGAAGTCTAGCAACGAGTATTAGTTTCGAGCCGAGCAGAGAGGATAATTGACGAAGAGTGTATGCGTGGGCGTATTTTAAGTGTGTTGTGTGTGCGAGAAGGAGAAGACAAGAGGTGAACTGTTTCAGACCAAACGAGTTAGTAGAAGTTCCTAGAACCTGGATGGAAGCTTGGATCAAGTGATCCAGAAAGTGCGTACCTCACTGTTATATGGATCAGGTGGAATGGAGGAATGAGCCTCACGAGGATGATTGGAATGAGGAGGAGTGCTATTGGTAGTGGAATGTAAGTCAGGCATTGTGCTGGTTGAGCTTGGATCGATGACGAACGGGAAAAGCAAGCAAAGATAGGGTGATAAGTCGAGGGCAGATCAACCACTAACGCAGAAAAACAGTTGGTGAGGGGATACCGTACTTGTGTGCACCTGTGAATTAATATTCTGGGGCGGGGTGAGTGAATGAGGATGAGAATGAGGAGATGCTCAGGAGACACCGAAGGGTCGCAAATGAGCAGAAAGTGAAGTTGTGTGGGATGGAGCGTTCTGGGTGGTGCAAAGAACCCGGGCTTCCCTTATAACGTCAAGGGGGGGAAGCTCGGCCCTGCCCAAACAGCAACGAACCTGCTCCGCTTGTGCTGTTCGCACGCGACAGAAGGGCATCTGGCCTGTGGCTGGTGGGCATGACGTCGAGAGCCACACACCCACAGAATACAAAATACAAAATGCAACAGAGATAACACAAGTTCTCCCTCTGCTTGCGTCATGTGCCCCGTATGAATGCGGTGTTTTCTATTCATCCTCTGTTATGAGTCTATCTCTGGTTACCATCACGCGCGCTTCCTTCGTCCAGTCTAGTTGCAGGTCTGGTCATGCTGCTTTTTGATCTCGTTACTCCGAAACGGCAGCCCTCTTAAACTTTTATGACCCCCAATTTGCTTATTCCACATGATAGCACAAGAAAAGGACACTTCATCACTATATCACCTTCTCCTCTTAGACCTACGCGTCTTTTAAGCACGTACACGAGGGGGAAAACCCTCACGGCTAAGGCCACCCCTCCCCTCTTTTCCCATACACCTAACCCCTCAGCCGTTTAGCGGGCGGATTGACGTTATGCTTCGCGACTCTTGGGTTTCATCACTTGCTTGGCAACCCAAGAGACATCATGCAAGTAAATACACGCTGGCCTAATACATGCGAATTGTGCTGTAGTGTATTCTCTTGAGAAATAATTCTAGCTCCGGGCAAAGTGTTCGTCTGAAATGCTGCAAACACCTCGAATTCTCTTTTTAAGCCTTTGCATGTGATTTGCTTGGCAACGGGGGTCCAAGAAATGATAACTACACAATAGGGCGTGTCCAGATTAAATCTTCGCAGCATGCCATGAAGCAAGATAAGGCAGACGTATCGAATGCACTCGCGGCCATGCCCTCAGTAAAGCATCTCAACGGAGCAGACTATGACACATTGTGAGTTGTTCGATGGTTGCCTGTTATATGGAGAACCGATCCGCAAAGGTGTCCTTTCGTTCATGTCCTACATTCACTCTGGCCCCCTGACAGACATAATTTAAGAAGACGCATATGAATGCACCAGATGTATGTAGATAGATATTCCTATTCATCCCTGGTATTCCTTCATCCCTTGTTAAAAAATATTAAAATCCAAAATCTACAACCGTAAAATGTATGCCTCTAGAGACAAGATAATCATCGTCCCAGTAAAATGCCCAAGCCTATTCAAACACCAAATGCTTCCATTAGATACAGTCCTCAATTAGATTCATGATTTACAACGCCCAACAAGATCGTCCATCATCATCATCCATCTGTCCGCTATTTTCAACTAGAGCCTTGCGTCGGGACCTTTTCTGAGCTTCCCGTCCTCTTTCCCCATCCCCAGAACCCTCCTCCAGCAGCCGGTGCTGGGGCGGCTGGGGGAGAAGCTTTCCCAACTTCGGTGTTCGAGCGAGTCAGATAGCCAACAAACCCTTTGTCAACCGCGGGCTGACTGGGAGTAGGCTTGTGACCCTGAGGGCTGCCAGTGTTTCCGACATCCAGCATGCTCATGCTCACCCCGAGCATCTTCCTCAAACTCTCTAGCTTGGCTTTGGCTTCCTCAGCCTCTTGCCTGGCTACCGCCTCCGCCGTTTTCGCCTGTACAAGTTCCAGAACAAGGGCGTCCGCGTCAATGTTGTCCTTGACAGGCGAAGCAGTTCCCGACGAGTGGTTGGAGCCCTCGGTATCTTTAGCGGCTGCTGCCATTAAGGCTGGCGCGCCGAGACTTGACGTCCGTTTATTGAACGCGACAGGAGCTGCTTGGGACCGGTTCGAATTGGACCGTCCTAATCTTAATTCTCTCAAACCATTTGTTGTCGTGTTCGATTTCCTCGACGGCCACTCGCTCTCAGCGTCCTTGGTAGTGTCTTGAATAGCTGCTGTGCCTCTTGCTCTCAATTCTTGAATTGTCTTTTCCAGACGCTGCTTTTCACTATGAGCATTTCTGATATGAGCATGGGTTTCTTTCAGCTGGTCCTGCAGGTTCGAAATCTCCTGATCTTGATCAGCAATCCGCTTGGAAAATTCCTGGCTTCTTGAAACTTCAATTATCAATTGTTCATTACGGCGTGCAAGCTCTTCGCGGAGTTGAGACTTCGACTGCATCATACTCGATCGCCTGTTACTCAGAGAGGTGCTCGAAAAGCGCTCCTCCACCACGTCCAGTAATTCTGACAGATCCCTTTCGGATGGAGCTTGCTGTTCAGGAGTATCGGCACTAATTTCGGCTGGAGCGTCTGATGTTTCCGCCTTGGTATTATTTGCCTCCTCCTCGTCATTTGGCGATGATGCTTCCTCTTCATCATCCAAATCTTGACTGGTAGGCTTTACCGTAGCAAGGCTATCGTCAGTAGAAGAACTCATTATAGTCTCGGTGCTAATTTTTTTTCTAAGGCCGTCTAGCAGTGCCCTAACAGCTAGACGGTCTTCCTCCCGCTCCTCCCTCTCCCGTTGAAGATGATTCGTAAGGATGGCATGATCCCGCTGCATCTCGCTGAGTGCGGTCAGAAGATCCTCAATCTGCCCATGCAGATTTCTATCCTTATTACCCGACATCTTCTGTGGAAACGCGACTGATTGCGTTCGAAGAGAGGAGTTATCCGCATTGGAAGACTCTCGAGAAACAGTCGTGGCGTCAGTAGCAACGGAGCTCACGGCGCTATCTGAACCACTACCTTCCACGGAATTTAAAGTCGATGCAATGCTCTGTTTCGAAGGCGTTCGCCTCAAGAAACTTACAGGTCGTGAAGGGGCAGCAAGACCGGGGCTAAGCGTAGTTGTTTTGCTCGCCGTAGTGGAGCCTGCCCATAATCTCCCTAGGAAGCGCCCCGCTGCAGATGCTATTTCGGATGGGCTTAGTGAATCAGACCGTGAGTCCTTGTAGCTTTGTTCCAGTGTTTTCAAGGTTTCGCCAGTCACAATACCAGTTAGGCTGACGAAATCATTCACAAACTCGTCCGCGTTATAGTGGTAGCAATCCCATAGACCTCTCGAGAGAAGCAACTGCATCACATCCTCAAATTCTGTGCACGCCAATATCTTCTCTTCGTTTTTCCGCATCAATGACAGAGCCACTCTCATCATGGTTTCCGAAGCTCCCTCAGCGAATATGACGTCGTATATACGGAACAGCATCGGTAATGGGCACGTTACAGCGAAGAATGAGAGGAACCACTGTGAAACGTAGCCTGGCTCGATCTGCAGGTCATCCAAGTGTTGAGACAGCGCTGGAAGGTGTTGTTTGAGCAATTCGCGGAACTGATAAATTCGCAAATGAAGCCCTGAAAGATCCGGGAGGAAACAGCCCCTCAAGTCGTACCTCTCCATGAGGCTATAACCTGGTTAGTAAGAAACATTCATCTTCGCGTCTTCCCAAGGCGAGACTCACCGAACAAGGACACAGAAAGCTTGTTTGTCTCCCATATGCATGAGCAATGGGCCAACCAAGAAGCCCAGACCCTGACAATAACCGATCTTTGTGTCATACAAGGAGAAACACTTGAGGACTCTGCCAAGCATTCGTTGTCCATCACCATCCGGGTCGCGGAACATCTCCACACCAGGAAAGCTCCTCCCCAGATCTTTCCCAATAATGCCCTCGTATGGGCTTGATTCTCCACACAACCTATCGAATTGATCTTCCAGAACTGCATCTCTGGCGCCCGACATACTCTGCCACACAACACCTCTCAAGGGCGGAGGTATACCACTTCGGATCTTCTTGGATAGTAATGTTGGGAGGTATTGAGCAGTCCTGGCGTAGTCCTGTACAAGCGCGGCATAGAACTCTAGGTCGGTCAGTGGAGGAGGAGGTATCATGGAGTACCTCAGAGCAGGTGGTGTTGGGCCATTGACAAGCCGCTTCAAGTGCTGTATGGAGGGTGGCCGAGATTGGCCCCGGGGTCGCTGGTTCCCCGTTGGCTTTGCGGTTGCAAGTCCAGATTTCGGATTTGTTGCCAGAAGGTTATTTTCCTGTTCTAATCGTGCGAGTAGTAAAGCAGTAGACTGTTATGTTAGCATAATGGATCCGCTAAGAAGGTTCCGAGGATCATCGCTCACATCATCCGAATCTTGGGTTTTTGGCTCTTCCTCCTCGTTCTTCTCCAGCTGCTCCCAGTTAACTTCATCTTCTGCTCCTTCCGAGTCCTCGCTCGCTCTTCTCGGCTCCGTATCCCCAGCTCTAGGTGGTTCTGAACCAGCAGCAGTACCTAGCCCCTCCCCGTCTGAATCTCTCTTCTGGGTGTCCGGCTGATGATTGTCCTCAACTTCCTCCGATATCGAGCCATTTCTGTGCATGCCCTGCTCCTGATTGTTCAATTTGGTGTCGACAGTTAAGGCCGGTGGTTCTGACAATCGCACGGTAACAAGAGAGTCATGCTGCATTACCTGATCTGAAACTCTCCTTGCAGAATCGTCCTCAACGCTGTGTTCTGTCTCCGTGCGAGATGATCGCGGGGAATTGACGTCCGACATGGTGGCCGCACCTGCTAGCGAGCTACAATCGACCGCTTTTTGCACCCTTCAGTCTCTTCCTAGCTGAGGCTGCATAGGCAAGTGCGTATTCGGACGGGTGCTGAAGTAGGAATGCAAGAGGGTTCGTTTCCTGTGCCGTTCTGCAGGAATTGGTCTTGCGTGAGGGTGACCCTTAGATCTCTGACGGGGGATCTGTTTCAAAAGGAGGGCGGAAGAAATCTGGAGCTAAGGCACACCGCAATCGAGTAACGAAAGATAGTGATATGCCCCCGATGTGCAAGAGGAGGAGGAATTAGGAGCTGCTAGAGCAGCAAAAGAGTGGGCCAGTGGTGATCATAAGGAGGGAGGCAGATAAATGAATGAGCGACGGCCAGAAGATCGAAATGTTTCATTGCGGAGAGGGACGGTAGTGACTGACTACTGAGGAGGCTGGCCCAAGGTTCCAGGGCTCGAGCCAGATGCCGATTCAGGGGGCGACGGGGATGTAGCGCGCGCCTGATTGGCCCTGGGATATCCAGAGCAACAAACGCGTCTGTGGGCGCTCGACCAGTAATTTCCGCGCTTCTCAGCGGGCGCCGTTTTCTTGCCACCGCTCGACATTTGGGCGACGCTTCCCAGGATTCGCGCGACATCACGAGATCGTGCATAATCCAGATATCATGGGCGCCAGTCAGTGCAATCAATAGCGGCTTGACTACTACGGTACCGCCAAAAATAAGGGTGCTACAGTCATTATAGTTGATGCAAGGGACCGCCGAAGCAGAGCTTCTTCGAGAGCTGCAGTTCACAAGTGTGGATATATATGTTTAAATAAGAGTATAATTTGTGTCTCTGGCGGGTATAGAAAGTTACTGCTGCATTACGCTTGCAAGTTGCAATCCGAAAGCGCCCACCACATGCTACACGCAAGTAGGATCCCAATTATTATTGCATAACAATACCAAGCCAACATATCATAATGAAGCAAGAAAGAAATACGCCTCCGTAACCGCTTTGGTATCCGATACCGCGTTCACCAGTGTCCCTCGCCAACCCAAGGAATAAAACGATTCAAGGAAAGAAAAGACAGTCCTGTCTAGAACTCATCACTATCATCTTCTATCACGGCCGATTCATCAAGATCATCAACACTCATTTCATCTTCGTCTTCGTCGTCAGAGTCGATATAGATAGGCTTCTTAGGCTTTGCTGCTGCTGCACGCGCAGGACGCCGAGCGGCAGGCTTAGCTGGAGGCGCGTCATCCATGAGCAGATCGTCATCCTCCTCCTCCTCCTCCTCGTCTTGCTTTGCCTTCGCCTTTGCCTTGCTTTGCTTGGCTGCGTAGACCTTGGCCGCTGGTGATAATGTCTGTGCCTTGGGTTTCGGAGCTGCGGCCTTCTTTGCTACCAATGGCTTCTTCGGCTTCGGTGCTGCCTTCTGGCCTGTCTTTGCAGCAGGGGCCTTCTTGGTGAGGACGGGCAGGTCGTCATCGTCAGAGAGGAAGCTATCAAGCGTGTCCTTTGCGGCTGGCGCAGGAGCAGGTTTATGTGGAGACGGCATTGCCAACATTTCGTAGTTCGTCTCATCGTTGTCCGAAATATCAATAGCTCGACTGGGTCTTGACTTCGCTTTCGGGAGGCCGGAGCTACTGCTAGGCCGGCTATTGTTGCTCTCTGGTCTTGTCATGGCGAAGAGTGATAGCTTCCTATTTGCGCCATTGGTGTCGTCGGCCGAGCCACTCCCGATGCCTTTGACCATGTCGCCTACATCACCAAGGAACTTGTCATCGTCACTCTCGGAATCTTCGTCGTCAACAACCCAGTTCTTTGGTGCCGCAGCAGCAGCACTCCTATTCCGCCCGTTCGCCGGTGCAGGATCTTCGGTCTTGGTGGCTGCCAAAGCCGCAAAGTCGTTGTCTGAGATACCCGAGGAGTCGTCTACCCCATCTCCAGNCAGCGATTGCGCCGGCCTTTTGCTTCGGAGAAAACATATCAAGGAAACGTTGATGTGGCTTGTTCTCAACTTTAACAACAGCCTTCTTCGTGTTGGCCTTCTTTGCTCCCGGGTTATAGTCATCATCTGCCTGGCGTCTCTTGCCGATATTCTTGCCAGCCCCAATCTTGCGGGATGCACGGCGATTGGTGTTGCGAATGGCTTTTTCATACTCTTGGTCCTCCTTGAGTTGAGTTTCCCATTCTGCAACGAACGCATCAAGATCCTCACACCATAGKTCTTTTTCAGTCTTGTTCTTCAGCGTATCATGCTCCTCCTTCTTGTTTCGCATCTGGGCCTGCAGTTTGTCTAAGCGTTCTTGGGTGAGTGACCAGATGGGCATCTAGAACAGGTTAGTTTGAGTCTTATTTTTGGGAAGAAGGAGCGTACCCCCAGAAGATAGTCGTAATCTCGTGCGCCAGTGCTGTCATCTTCTTCAGTTTCTTCATTTTCTACTACGGTTTCCTCTTCCCCTGCCTTCTGCGCTTCCGAAACCTTAGGGAATGCCTCGAAGCCCATTTTCCGAAGCTCTGCAACCAAGACGGGCTTCTTCTTCTTGGATACCACCAGTTCCCCGTCAATGATAGCAATGACAAATCTGGCTTGATTGCTGAGCTTGCGGAACTCTGCATCAATTTTCTTAAGCCAGTATGCCTAGTATATTGTTAGTCGTGTCTAGATTGCCCGGCTCCTGAAAACCTACCTTTCTTGACGTATACATGCTCATACGGAAGTGATAGTATTCCTCCAAAATATCCTCGACCTTTTCGTATTTCCGGATACGACCTTGAAGATCAAATGCAACCAAATTAGTCGTACCGATCGTCTTGAAAAGTTTGAACTTTTCGGCCAGTTCTTCCACGGTTCCCTTTGCGTGCTTCTCATCCAGTTGGATTACGAAATGCACACTTTTATGGTCATTGAATTCTTTGTAATCTTTGATGAAAGAAGGAACTTTCTCNGCCTTTAATAATCTCCTCAAGCCTGGCCTTAAAGTCGTCCGTCCAAACCCGAATAGGAAGTTCTGTGATCTCGACTTCGTTGTTTCCGCTCTCTCTAATGACGCCATTAAACTTAAATCTATCTGGGCCAGCTTCTTCAGGGGTGCCTTTCCACCCTCGAAACCATGGCATCATCGGTTGGAAAGGCTGCTCTTCCTCAATCCCATTTAAGCGGCCCATTCTACGCTTCAAATTGTTTACCACATCAACTGGATGGTAATTTGGTATTTGCGTGCTCCAACCGGTGCCAATACCATCTGCACCATTAATTAGTACCATTGGCACGACTGGACAATATATTGTCGGCTCGATTTGACGTCCATCATCTGTGTTGTACTCCAGGTTTGGTTCATCAAGAGCTGAGAACACACGTCTAGCAAATGGTGACAGTCTCGTGAAAATGTAACGAGGACTAGCAGCATCGCTGCCGCCTGCTAGCCGACTGCCGAAATTCCCACTGGGCTCAAGACAGTTTATATTGTTAGAACCAATGAAATTCTGCGCCAGACCAATGATAGTTTGATTCATTGAAGCATCACCATGATGGTATGCCGTGTTTTCACTGACGTAACCTGCCAACTCAACCACTTTGGTGTCTCGAATAAGATTTCTCTTGAAACAAGCATACAT
Organism: Scytalidium sp. 3C; assembly: GCA_000743665.3. Classification (NCBI taxonomy): domain Eukaryota; kingdom Fungi; phylum Ascomycota; class Leotiomycetes; genus Scytalidium; species Scytalidium sp. 3C. The sequence continues at coordinate 348,374 of JMRO03000013.1, read as the reverse complement.
CACCTTGCGCTGACCAGGCTTAAGCCCATCTATGACAGAAGGAATTGACCGCAGATTGTCAGCCATGCTGAACAAAATGAGCTCCTTGTTTATGAAGTCATCATAAGTCAAGGTTTTGGTTGAGTGGTCGAGATAAGTGCCTGGGACGAAGTTTCCTAGCCATTGTTTACGGGCATCAGCCTTTTTCTTGGAAAACGCTAGATCAATCATTTCCTCTTCCTCTGCCTTGATCACTTCGAATTCTCTCAGGTGGTCATCGAGATTGCTGAAATATACCTGTGCTTCCTCAGGGGCACTGGTACCCAGACCCTTGTAGTACTTATGCTTCCAGCTCTTGTCATGCTTGTGCGCTTCTTTCCATTCTTCGTATTGAGGCATGGTGAAAAAAGATTTCGTGCTGATAGGCTTTTTGGGATTGGACCCCTTCCATACTTTGACAATGGGAGTGATAAATTCTCTGAAGAAGTCAGGCAACTTTAACAGACTCGGAAACTGAACTTGGAGGAAGTTGATCAGCAGTCCCTTTATGTGACTTCCATCATGATCCTGATCCGCCATAATCATGAGATGTCCGTATCGTAGACCTGTGGTGTCATTATAGACCTGTTTGTGCTTCAGACCTAGAAATTGCTTGATGTTTTGAATCTCCACATTCTTGGAGATTTGGTCAATAGAAGCGTCTCGTACATTGAGAAGTTTTCCTCGTAAGGGGAAAACGCCAATACGATCAGGATCTAGAACAGCTCGGCCGGCCACAGCCAGACCCTTTGCAGAATCTCCCTCAGTAAGAATCAGAGTGCACTCATGGCCCCTTCTAGTACCAGCAAGATTGGCGTCGACAAGTTTGGGATTACTGACACGGGATCGTCTGCTTCCATCGCTCTTGGCTAGCACCTGGTCCGCTCGAGCTTGAGCAAAACTGATGATATTCTCCACCGCAGCGGTCTTGCCAATCTTCTTTAAGAATTCATCCGACAACGTACACTTGCTTCCGAACTGCTTGGCCTTGGTCGTTAATTGCTCCTTGGTCTGGGATGTAAATGCGGGGTTGGTGATCAAGCAGTTGACGAAGAGAAAGATATGGTTGCGGATTTGGTTCGACTTTAGTGCAGCACCTTTAGGGTTCTTCTTCTTAACAACTTCTAGAAGCTTGTCGCAGATCTGATCCGCAATGTAGTTGACATGTGTTCCACCTGAAGTTGTGGCAATGGAGTTCACAAAGGAGACTTGCTGGAAGGAACCATCGGAAACAGCAAAGCCAATTTCCCACTTCGCATGATGTTTTTCATCATCAACAATGACAGAAGTAGATGGTGCTTCGGCACCATCCTCTAGGCCACGCTCTCTGTTAATAGCCTTTGCATACATCTCAATGTATTTTTTGAAATCCAATTTGATCAAGGATCCGTTCAAATGGACTTTGACACCTTTGACTGTGCCAGCCATATCATAAACTCTGCGTTTGACGAGGGCCTCAAAATCGTCGTCGATCCCGTCCATTTTGAACTTCTTGAAATCTGGCGTGAAGGTAATGCGCGTGAAGTCTGCGGATTTGCTGGAAGATATCTTGGCTTTACCCATCTTGCCCATGTTGTCTGTCCACGTCTGTTTGTACCTCTTGCCCGTTGACGAGTCTTGAGTTTCTATTGTGAATTCAGTACTGAAAATGTTACAAAGCTTAGCACCATAACCATTCCGTCCTCCAGTGGTTTTCTCCTCGTCATCATCATAGTTGGAGCCAGTAAGAAGGTGGCCAAAGATCATCTCAGGAATGTAGATCTTCTCTTTCTACGAACTTATTAGTGATTTTCATTTCACGAATTCAGATCTCACTTACATCGTGAATCTCAACTGGAATACCAGCACCATTGTTCTCTACACTTATCTCACCCTTCTCACGGTTTATCGTTACTTTGATATAGCTCATAGAAGGATCGCGTTGCTTGTTATCTGCAGCATTGACCAAGATCTCATCAAAAATCTTATAGAGACCAGGAACAAAAGATACTTGTCGAAGTTCCATCTGATCATTCTCGGAGTTGAAAACCCACATCTGCTGTTCCAGGCGTTCTACAGAACCGATATATGTGTCAGGACGTTTGATGATATGCTCCAGTTGTGTTAACTTCTGGTACTGCTCAGTTGCGGTCTTCTTTTTGGCATGCGGCTTCGAAGTCCCGTTCACGTTTGTGCTTTCGTTGTCGACCTCCTGGAGAGGAGCCCCTCCGGCCTTCTCCAGGGTGCTATCAGTCTTCTGTTTTTTTGCATTAGGCGGCGTGGTCGAAAGTATGGAAGCATCATGGAAAGAGGCAACATCTGAGTCGCCATCTTCATTTTCATCTCCGCTGCCTGCTTTTGCTCGCTTCTTGGGAACTGTCTTGCTCTTCAGAGTAGTCTGCACCAATTTCTTTGTAGTTGGCTTGGTCTTCGTGGATGCAGCTTTCGCGCCTGCCTTAGATTTCGCTGGCGCTTTTGCTTTAGGCTTCTGCATTGTGTCAGTAGAAACGATGAGGAATTTTCACACCTTTTTGCGATCAAACTAGGTGGCACACAGGAAGAAAAGGGGTTTAAGAGAAAATTGAGAGCGAGCAGGTAAGTATGAAAAAGAAACGTACTGCGACGACAGGTGAATAGTTGTCTGAGTCGCCATAGTCGTCGAACACCGAATCATCCATCGAGTCATCCATCTTCTAAACGCGTCGGACTTTGATTCTTTGATGTAAATTTGAAAGAGTGTGGCTGTGGGCGCTAGATCGCGACAAAATTAATGGAAATTCCACCGTTCATCAGTGGATTCTGGCCCTTTGACAGAATGCGACCAGACAGAAGTTGTGCGCGATGTGGGATGTTGTGGTGGTCGAGGGATTTGTACCACTTCAAGAGCCTTTGTTGCTCAGGAACCTGGAGATGTAAACAAAGACTTGCCTAACACGGCAGCGGGAGCCTTGAATGAGACAGGGGGTAGTCTCGCATTTTGTGCCTGATATACAAGGCATGGAGGCAATGGATTGCACCACTACCGCATCTAGTCTCGCTGGCGAACTGTTATCATTGGCTGGCGAGGTACGCGAGAGCATCTGTGTTTATTTGTATTTTTTGTGGGCCCGACGAGGTGGCCAGTGAACCTAGGCAACTCGCTCAATATTACAGAGCTATGAAAAAAAGGGGAACTAGAATTAGCCAACACAAATACGAGATCTGGTAGAGCAAGATAATTATAAGATATTTCCGGTGCTTGCGTGATTCGTTCTAAATTTTTACCATTTTTTCATACTTTTGTTTAGATTTTTAGCTGAACAGCTCAAAGAAGACGCCCCACCGTCACCGTCACCTATTGCTAATGTCACAGTAGCATCTGGCTGACCCCTAATCACAGAGAGCAGGCAGCCTATACTCTATTTTGATATGATACTAATGACATATTGATCTAGTTCAATATTAAAAATGACGATAGTAGTGGCATTGCATATCTAGCTTTAAATTATATGCTAGATTAACCTGTCTACTTGTCGATTCTTTGCACTGAATTTGCATCCTACTTGAAAACTCGTTACCGCTACGACTTTTGAATGTAGATAGAGTACAACCTGGTAATACATATAAAATGAATCTGCAGCCGTGCTGATTATTAGAGCGAACAACTGCTGTAGTTCCGTACAGCCGCTATAACTAGCGGTCCTTGAATCCGCATATAATGCACAGCACATCAACACAAAAGATAAGTGCTCTGTAAACCATTGAGCTCCCGGATTAGCGAAATCGCTAACCCAAGTTTCTGTCTGACATCCCGCAACTGCCATTCTATATGGTTTTCGACAGCTTCGGGGGTAGTCTTCGATGCCTCCGGGCCAAATAATGCAAGATTGCGTACCACAAGCTTTGCCGAGTGCTATCCAAGCGTTGCAGGGTAATCGCCTATCTTCTCTCCTGCACCACCTTTTCATCTCAGATGAAACGCCAGCGGCTGCTGGAGCCCTAAGGATAATGGGGAATTCTGTGTTAGCACAGCAAACACCTAATGAGAATCTCTTTTTCTGGCTCTTGGTGCGGGCTACTTGAGGAACACAGAGTCGCGACGCTGTGGAAGTGAAAAAGGCCACTTTGCCAATCATGGAAAGAACTCCTCTCTCGGCATCTTCTCCGAGGCATCTAACCAACCCATTATTATGGACATAGCAGTGGTACATGGGACTTGCCGATCTCCCCTTCAGGCCCTTGAAGCTGGGTTTGCGTTTGCCTTGCCCCTGTCTATTGGCTACATCTAGCCCGGTTTTGCACTTTCCTGCAGCGGCCTAGAACTCCTGATCTGTACCAAATCTGGTCCAGTGTTATTTGAGAGCTGACTGGCCTTCGATGGCTTTGATCTACAGTATCGATGCTGAAAGTTACGGTTTCAGCCTTCAGCTGGTAGAATCGGTTAATTAATTTAACGTCTCTAATCACTCACATATTTCTTTACCCTCTTCCCTAAATTTCAACTTTGCTATTCGAGGTACTGCTTGCGACTCCAATCGTTAGAGCTTTTATTTCATGGCGGCGTATTGCGAGCAATGTAGAGGGCTGAGGACTAGAGAAATGTGGATCTTTCTCATGGTCGTCCTACACTCTATACTCATCCAATTTCATTGCATTTGATTCATCGTTCACTTGCAATATTAATTTCTGCATTTGCTATCAATAGGAGGTAACTAAAGTCAAAGGAAAGCCTTTGACGGGATTCTAGGAGAATCTCTAGTCAATGTCAAGCCAAGTGTGGTGATATTGACCATACAGCTGCTAAGCTCAAATTATAGGAATATCGTAACTGCATGTTCTGGCAGGGCTTGTGCGAAGTCACACAACGCGGTTCTCCATCTGCTGAGCATCACTGGGTCCAGAAGCTCATATTGACATATCCCAGCACCGAATCTGAAGTATTTTGCTGAGATCTTCTATACTCTCATTCTCCCTTATTCGAGTTTGTGAAATGGTAGACAGCGAGCCTTGTTCACCCGGCAACTTCTGCATGCACCCGTTAATGGCCTGCCGTTAGTGGACCATCCTCATAATCATATCTCTTTTTCAAACAAGCTGGTCCGTATTGGGTATCATAGCCGCAATCATTGGATCAATTTACCTAGTACCTAGCAAAGTCTCGTATGGTGGCCCCTTGGCTCTGTTCTTGGTCTAGTTACGCAGCGCATTTGTACTAAGTGAAACATCTCGCCTCGAGATCCCTCTCAAACCAAGTGGATTGATGAACAGCTACTCTGTGGCTGCTACCTATGCGGACAAGGGAAATCTAAATGCATTAATTACATGGCAGATACCTTTACAAAAGCTTGCTTCCAAAGCCTTGACCATTGTGAAGAAAATATTCCTCCTACAACAAGCAAGGTCTTCTGTAATGTTTGTATATTACGCTGAATGGCTGGCCATTCTTAATGTTAACATACAGAGCGTGCAAACACAAACGCACAACTGCATTCAGAGAGATCAGTTCTTAGAGTGGGCACAACAAAGGAGTCGTTTTCTGAGTCAGGTTGCTGTTACTTACAAAACAGCACTTCGGTATACAGACTGCATGAGGCAGTGAAAGCCTACATATCAATTTCTTGAATCCGATTTTCCTGCTCGGCATTTTTCCTGAAGACAGAGAGATAATCGACTTTGCCATTCCGTTATAAGGCCGCTTCAACCCGACTGGCACCTATAGCTCAGCAAGCTTTTCCGCAGCAGGCTAGTTAGCCATTGAAGTACCAACGTTGAGCTGCAGCACTTGAAGACGAACGGTTATCCGAAATTCTGAACTCACCGCCATGCTATCCGTAGCATCGCTCCTCAACCCGGTCAACAGTGATGAAGGAGGCTCTTCATTATTGCCAAATACCAATACATCAGCTTATTGCCCATCTTCAACGCATAGCAGTCCGAAATTAGCTTTTCTATCTCCGAGCAAGAAACAGAAAATGACTAAAGATGGTGCTGTATTTGCAAAGGGTAAGGTGAAGGGAGAAGTGAACTTCCCTCCCTTTCAGCGTTTGGACCCTGCGACAATCGGTGAGGTCCAGAAGTATTATGTTTATCCACTTGGAAAAATTGATGAATTCTGCCGTCACATTCCATACAACAGCGAGAAAAAGAGCTTCTTGGAGAAAACTGGGCGTGAAAGTTTCGAAGGTAAGGTGATAGTTTGTTTGTGAGTTGAGTACACCGAACTTACGCTGCCACATCAGTGTTTCAATACACTTTCAGGCTCCCGGGTGAGGACAAGGTATACACTGTAATGTGGGACTATAATGTCGGACTTGTCCGCATCACACCGTTCTTCAAATGTTGCAAATATTCGAAGGTGAGAAATTTCCAGTTAACCTCGCGTTTGAGCTGGTAGTAATCCTTTTTAGACAACTCCAGCAAAGATGTTAAATCTGAATCCCGGACTTAAAGAGATTACACATAGTATCACAGGGGGTGCTTTAGCAGCACAAGGTAAGAGCTTCAATTTATCAACATATAGCAATATTGACTTTGCAGGATACTGGATGCCCTATTCATGCGCGCTCGCAGTTTGCACCACTTTCTGCTTTCGTATAGCGGCGGCACTCATTCCTATCTTTGGTCCAGATTTCCCTGAGAAATGCATTCCTCCCGAATCTCCTGAGTACGGCCGGATGATAATTGATCCTGCTATCATCGAAACAGCTACTGCCGAGGCTGAATTATTTCGACTTCGATATGGCTGCCCAAAGTCGTATCCGGGTGGCTATTCGCCAGAGCAGTCGGCCAAATCAGAACCATATCAGGATATCCAAGGTCTTAGCTCCCCTCAGAGTCTTGGAAGGCGGACGAGGCTTAGACGGGCATTAACTAGTGGTATCTCGCTCGCGACTTGCACGGGCACTGACTTCAACGGAACCGATAGCATAGCCAGTAGTCCTGGTGGATCCTTTAATTCACACGACTCAGCAAGTAATGTCGGGTTTTCAAGAGAGCAAACCTGGAAGCAACACAATGTGATATCACATAGTGCCAACTCTTCGGTTAGCATTGGTCCATTATGTACCACCTTCTCAAGTCCAAGCCCTTGGCTCAGCGCGATACCTCGTTCAACTTATCCTGAAGACTTTGGAATGGAGAGATCATGGACTACAAAGAGACAACTGGAAGATGAACGAGAAGATGACGCGTATGAAGGCGAGGAGAGTGGCAGCATCACTGATGACAGGGGGAGTGTATGTGAGAAAGAGAGTGAGAATGGTATCGAGATTGCAGAATTCACCAGCCAAGGCGGAGCAGCTAGAAAAGAGGCTGCATGGCTGTTAATGCAACTCAGCATTCATCCTCGCCAGGATCAAAAGAGTGGCACGAGCGGGATTGTGCAGGAATCTTGCTCTACAAGTGGCCCTCGAGTCAAAAGAAGAAGGGCTGTTTCACTCTGACCAAATCTACGGAGCCAGATAGTAAATCTCTTTAAATAAATCATGCGTTCGCGAAGAGAGACTGTAGGAGGGGTGTTTATATCTTTTGCTACTTATTGTTAACAGGTACTACCTATGCATACAACTAGCTGAAGACCTATTGTCATCTCTTAACTTTTGCTGATACCAAGGTACTTTTTTTGTCCGATTATTATAATATATGGCCTTGGTTATGTTTGTTTTCTACATCGGGTAAATTACTAGAAAGAATGCACCCGAAGTTTTACACAAGGAGCCATCTACGGTAGAATACAAATTCCACTTACACCATAACTTCGGCTTGTCACGAAAGCCATCGTTTGACTTATCGTTCATGAGATCGGAGCGTCTAGTAGGCAAGCTCTATAGCACAAGGTAATACAATAACTTTTTCAAGCCTCCTTATGTCTCTGTTCGAATCCGAATTCATTTTTTCGCTGTTTTCTTCTTAAAATCTGCGACCCACTCTTCACTTCGTATCTTTGGAACAACAAAAAGCTTCACAATTTCGTCCACAACTTCTATATTTGCCTGCCCCAATACCTTCAATAGAGGCACCTTTTTACCTACTTTTATTAAACCACCTGACATTGTCTCCATATAACACTCTACGCCATTTGGGGTATACACACCCTGCTTATCCCATGGTAAGGGCAAGATATATTCTAAATGTTGGGAGACAGAATCGGTCTCATTGAATGACTTGATGAAATCTGACTCGAGATGGAGCGGGTATAGCAAAACTGTAGGGAAAGAAAGACTGGATTCAGGCGAGAGCGGATCAGGGACCAGTGAGATACACGCATCCTCCATCTCGGGAGGTTGTGCTGTTTTCCTAGTTTTGATACCGCGAGCTGCGAGCGCAGCTTTTAAGAGATCTCTTTCTTTCCGTTTCCGTAGAGTCTGCTCCTGTTCTTTCTTCTTCCTGGCGGCGTCTTGTTCACTTTTCTTGATAATCTCCTGGGCAACTGCCTTCAATGATGCATTCTCCGGGTCAAGTTCTAAGCCTCGTGCGCAAGCATCGTCTGCCTCTTGGATCCTGTTCAAGGCTAACAGTGCTCGAGATGAGCGATAGAGTGCCTTAATATTGGAAGGGTTGAGCTTTAGAGCGTTTGCACAGTCGAGAGATGCAGAGCGGTAGTTTTGAAGAGAGAGGTGGCAGGCGGCGCGGTTCACCAGTGTAGTTTCCATAATAGTGAGCTCATTTTTGATCTCTTTGGGGTCCATAGTCGGGGGCTCATATTCTCGACTGCCGGCTGGCACAGAAGCCGCGTCCGGTGGTGGTTGCGCAACTCCATTCTGACGTTTTCTCATCTCCAACAGCAGTACCTGAACACCCTTTGTGTAAAACTCCTTGGCATCTTTCCACCTCTTCTCGACAAAACACTCGTTCCCACGCTCTTTGAATCCAGCCGCTACCTCAGCTGGTGTGCCTTCGTACGCAAGAGCGCGGAGAGCTTCAAGGTCGTCATTCTCCTCAAGCTCGGTCATGAAGAGCGGGGATTTGTTTAAATCCGCGATAAGTTCAGCCCCCGTCTTATTGCGCATGGAAGCAATGCCAGGCGGAAGGGAGGGAGCTGGTGTGCCATCTGGGCCGGATTCAGTGGTGGATTGAGAGGCATAGGCATTCAGGGCCTGTGTGAGAAGATCCGGAGTGATCTGTGGTTCGGAGTGCGATTGGGCCCCGGAATTGCCATCCTCGGATACCTTGACTGAGGCGTCAAAATCCTCAGATAGCTCCTCAATTTTCATCCTGGTGGGCAGTTGTTTTGTGCCGCAGTCAAAGCCTCTTATTCTGCTTCGGTGGTTGAAGTGAGGGGCATGGAATAATTTTTGACCGGGGTCCTTATCGAACTCGCGATAAGGAAAACGGGTGGGATCGCTGACAAATATTGGCTGACAAATACGTGACGGGTGTGTGAGCAGCGGAGGGGCAGAAGACAGAGGAGGGGTAGCAGACAAGTGCGGGGCGGCAGAGGAAAGTCGATTCCTGGAGCATAGGGAGGTGCAGGTGTGGACATCTCTCTGCCGAATGGCATCATTTGGAGCATCCAATTATCGACACGCACCTTACTCCTTTGTATCTTCGCGTGGATCGGGCGGCAAGTTATAAAACGCTTGATGCTTCCGTACTCCCTTTCCTCTCCTTATTCCGTATAAAAGCTCTCTGCCATCTAGAATAGCCAAAGTAATTTACAGAGCATTATATCAAAATGGGCTCCAACGCTACCCCTGAAATCATTCTCTACACCAAGTATGCTTCAGCTGAATCATCTTGAGCTCTACCCAATTGAAGCTAACGTCCCTTCCAGTCATGGCTGCCCATGGGCTCATCGTGCTCACATTGCGCTTTCAGAACTAGGCCTCGAATATAAGGAGGAGATCATCGACCTTGATACTCCCCGTACAAAGGAATACCTGGCCATCAATCCTCGTGGTCTGGTACCCTCTATCAAATATAACGGCGAAATTATCACGGAATCTGCTATTGTAGCTCAATTCCTGTCCGATGCCCACCCATCCCACCTTCAAAAGACTAGCACTGAAGAAGGAGGTGCATTGCAGAGAGCTAGAATCAACTTCTTCGTAGACACCTATTTCACCAAAGTCAACAGCAACTTTTACCCAATCCTCTTGGCTGAAGGCTCTGCGCAGGAGGAAATAATTGAGAAGTTTGTAGCCGCAATTGAGAAGGAAATTGAACCGCTCTTGAAGGACGCCAATCCTTTCTTTGGTGGATCTAGCAGACTTACTCTGGCTGAGGTATGTGCATCCCGGAATCTTCGATTTACTTTTCACCAGTTGTTTATGGCTATATTCTCTTTCCATTGGCAGCGATAAGGGTCTACATTATTCAGGACTTCAAACATCATCCTTTCATACAGAACTAATTATTATCTACCCAAATAGGTCCAGACGGGCTCCTTCCTCCTTCGAGTACTTTCACTTCCCAAGACAGGCCTCGTCCCGACTAGCTTCGTAAGCGCCCTTGAGAAACGTACTCCAGCGTACTTCAAGTGGGCAAATGCAGTTGTGAAGGAGAAGAGTGTTAACTACATCTGGAATGAGGAGGCTGTCAGCACTAGGACCAGGAAGAGGATCGAAAAAATGAAGGCTTCAAAGGTCTGAGTGAGATCGAATGCTCGATTTCTGTTATAACCTAGCAAGCTCCTTTGGGGTTAGAAATGATAGTACATATCTCGGTGTGAACTTGACCATCTGTAAGAGACACTTTTGAATATTAAAGAGGATCTCGTATATGTTAATGAACCGCTACTTGAGACAATATGATAAGTCTGACAATTCTCTGTGTGCCACTACCGCTTCTCTCTGCTGCGAGTCTGAATCGCCATTCGATATGGACAACCCTTTTCCCAAAATGTGGCTTGCTTTCCATGATATGACTCTGCTAGAGTATTTGTCTTTCTGATGCAGATAATACATTAATTTAGACTTCCTCTGGTTTGGTTTTATTATATGCTTTTTTATCTTCGCTCTGATTAATGTACTGTAGATTTCCAATATGTGCATTATTCTTTCCACCAGGGCTAAGAGTGAAATGAGCAATCTTTTCAATGACCAAAACAACAGCGTAAAAGCACTTGATTAAGACGTACGGTGCTGAAAGAGCAGTTCCAATTTCCACGTTGCATGCGGTCAAGTTCTCGCAAAAGCTATTCCCGAATCCGAACTACAGAATCCACAGGTGAAGAGAAGAGTAAATAGCATGAATTATGTATCCAATTTGTCTGAAGAACTTCATATGGCTGTTAATCTCAGGACTTGAAGTCGTTTCACAATTCACCCTGACATCTACAGGATTATGTATTGAATTCCTGTTAATCAATCCTTGTTAAGGCTACCTTGCAGCTTCTTCTCAACATATAACCAACATATCCCCACTATACAGTGAAATTCTTTTCCCTGACTCTTTCACGTTTCGATATCACGGGATATCACATCATCTTTGCCATCTTTACTGCTGATCAGCCTATGCCAAGTAATACGATCTTTGAGGGCAACGTGGACATCAGATGAAGTGACAAATTTTAAAGTGATTAGATATAGAAGTTATGACCTGTAGTTGAATCTAATCATCATCTTCATCAAAGGTTTCCAGCTCGAACACTTTAGGTTCTTCCCTCCTGCCCTCGCCGGTTGGGATTTGTCTATCAGAGGCCCTCCTCTCCATCTCTAACCGTCTAGCTTCTTCTACTGCTCTGGCCTTTTCTTCTCTTTGCTTTTCCTCTTCCTCTGCAGCACGTCTTCTTTCCTCCCCCTGTTCCGCTATCTTCGCAGGGTCATACGAAGCCGGATCAATACCCCGATCCTGTAAATCTTGCAAGACAGCCAATGCGCCACGACGAATAGATTCCTCGTTCGGCCACGGAATGAACGGCAGATCCGCTGTTGGATTTAGCCACTGCGAGATCTCATTTGGGAGTGAGGTTGTGGTCGCTTGTGATGCTTGAGCATTGGCCGGTGTGCCTCCATCAATAGTCATGGCCGAAGTAGACTGCTCCAGGCCATTTGCCGCAAGCATCGGTGTTCCAGTGCCGTTTGTGTTCATCTCTATCTTCGCTTCTTTCGGCGTGTTTCCAGTCGCGGCCGTTGCTGGATCTGAGCCGTCTCCCGCTGCAGGTTCCAAGTCCCGGTACGTGCTAGGAAGAGTGAACTTGCTTATCATACGCGCATAGGAGAGTAATTCGGCATAGGAGACTGGGTTGGTAGCTTCTGGAAACGTTGTGGAGGGAGTGGATATTAAGGTACTGCGCGTCTCGGTCAAGAGAGTCAGCGTCTCGCGGATCTGGTTATCGAGGGCATTGGATGCCGCACGGAGGGATTGGATTTTGGCATAATTGTGCTGGTGGATTGCTACTACACTTGGCCGTCAGTTCGAATATTCCACTTCGTTGTTATGCACAACCTGAGGTTCAATTGGGAAGGTCGACCAACATTGTTCGAGTCCTTGGCTGAGTTCTGCGTCAGCAGCCACAAGGTCGTTTGCGAGTGCTGGTGAAGGGTTGTAGGTGGAAATGGAGCTGATCAGAGTCGCCAATGCCTTTTCCACACGATCGAAGCGGCTGTCGATGAACTGCTCCATGGTGGTTATGTTGAACCACGGGGATGGAGAGCGCGTTAGCTGACAACGATTGCAATGCTAGCTATTCACTAAAAGTAAGCAATCGCCAATGACTTTTAGGCTGAGGAATCGCTGCGACAGGGGATTTAAGGTTGCGGTGGGCAAGGCTGTCTAGCGTGCTGAACCGCGTCACAACTCACCACCACAGGGCCGTAACAACATTCGCTTCCGCTTCCGCTTCCGCTGTCTCTCGGCCCAAACTAACGGTGAATAAGGTGGCCTAGATTTAACTATCGCTCACAAGACATTACCCAATCTCAGCCTCTCACGCCACAGGAGGGCCCCACGGTCAGCTTCGTTTCAATGAGCCTGCATGGCTGTTGCCCAGGATTGGGGAGTACATTGCAATATTCCAACTGTTGAACGAGAGCTCCCCATGAGTGGTTCAGCGTTGGGTCAGAAACACAACCTGAAGGACTCCGTATCCACGCACGCCACAGTGGTTGTCCCAGTGCTACCCAGTCTTTGTCAGCTCTAGACGCAAACGCCCAGGCGTAGCTCCGCTCAATCCCACTGCCCTGGACTACAGAAGAACACTTTGTTTATTCCTATTGATCCTATACTCTGGGGCGCTCTGGCGAGTTGCTCAGACTTAAGTCTTGAAATCTTGAACTGGATCAGAATGATTGTATACGGCCCTGTCTTGATTCGTAAGTTCGTAAAGTAGCTTCGATGCTACGGTATGGACCCTCTGTAAGCACTAGAAGCTCTACACCAGGATAAGCACTCCGCGGCAGAACCGTGCTGTTATTACTGGATGCTGCTATCTAGATCTGACTGTGCAGCGCTAAATAAATAGATAACTTAAGTACTCAAAGGCTTCCTACAACTGTGATCGTTCATTGTTTCTCTTGAATTGCAATCTCTGTTATTCGAGAGTCTGCATGCTGCTAAATTGCTTCGCGGGCGAGAAAGCAAGATGACGAAACCTTGGGCAGACGGGCCTTTCAAGCTCATTGAAACACCCAATAAAGCGAGAAAACTGGTCAGCTGATTTCATTCAACCGCAAACTGTAAAATGAATTGACCGACTGTGGCAGAAAGGTCTCAAGCAAACCAATGCATCAGAAGCGGCAACCCAAATGGCGTTGGTCCATAATTCATTCATTCGGGCACTGAACTCGATCTATCTCCAAGCGGAAAATATCGACGTCAATAACAAGCAGGACATCGAAGATTTCTTGGGCTACATCAGCTCCTGGTCATACGCCATCCACGCTCACCACGAATCCGAGGAGGAGGTCGCCTTCCCCCTTTTGGACGAAGAGATCGGGATTGAGAACTACATGGAGCCTAACAAAGAGCAACACGAGGCATTTGGCCCAGGGTTTAAGGAGTTTGATGCATATATCCAAGACATCAAGGATGGGAAAGAACCGTACGATGGAGCTAAGATTAAGGAGGTCCTGGACAAATTCGCTTCAATCCTTGTTAACCATTTAGTGGAGGAAGTCGTCTTTATGGAGGGATTGGAAAGGTACGAGGACAAAGTCAACTGGGTGAAATACAGGAAGGCCGTTGGGGACCATGCAGTGAAATCTGCCAATACAGTAAGGAAACCGCGTCCCTTGAATTTTTCCTACCCAAGTGCTGAAATCTGCTTTCTCAGGAATTTGAGGTACCTCTCATGATGACAAATATGGACCTTACGTTTGAAAAAGGCGTGCATGAGAAATACTGGCCGCCATGGCCCTGGGTCGGCGGCCTCATCTTTCGTTGGTTCTATATCCCGAAGCATCAAGGCTACTGGAGGTTTGCCAGTTGTGATCCAAAGTCGCAGCCCCAGGAACTGCCATTTGCCTAGAAGAGTGGCGTCTACCATTATCTAAGTTCTTGTGCGGGAATCTATTGCACCGCGTGTTTTAGGATACCAGCCTTGATTGAGCGTCTCAAATTAGAGTTATTGATAGAATTGACAAGACTCTATGCGTAAGAATCAGCTCAGGCTTTGAAGGTGGATATGAGGGCTATTTTCTCCAGTGTTTGATTGCATCCTACTTTCTACGATAGCAATATGTCTCTGCTGCAGGAAGTCCCCAGGACGACTTCTCCCTGTCCGTAGGCGGAAATGGAAGAATATTGGGCCGTGTACCTGCCGTGTACGGGATCTGGAGAGCAGCAGCACTCAGGGAGAGAACACGTGACTTGAGAAGCAGCGGGATATTCACACGACCGCATACCTAATGAAGCCAATGGTAGATCGAGAGGTCCTCTAGGCTTCTGGGCTCTGGGCAACGGTGAGCGTTGGAGGCGCCGCTACCGGGTTCTTCGACGGAGGGAGCACTAGGACCAGCAAGAACGTGATCAGCTCTTTGCGGCTCTGTTTCCCTGCCCCTGAAGTCGCGCGCGAGGAGCCGCTACGAGCGCACAGCCCCATTACGGTGGCCTAGATCTCCGCTGCCCCGCCAAGCCTGGGATTGCAAAGACGACGGGTAATGGTGATTAATGGATGGCCCTCTCTATGTGAACCTCGCCTCGCTCTTAGATATCTCCACACTGCCTCACAGCCCACCCCGATCTCTTCTGCACGTCTTCTCCTTCGACCCCGAGAGTACATAGCCTCACAAGGCTGACTATCCACCGGTTCTCTTCCCTGCTGCACCTAGCTCTCTATTGCCACCCAGCCAGACACCGTGCTTCATCGGGTCAGCGTTGGTGCGCCTCAGCCCTTACGACATCGCTTTCGGTGTACCTGCATAGCCCCTCTATCGACCGTGCGTGTGCTGGGAACACTGCAACAGCTTCACCTGCACCTCTCTTTGTACAAAAAGCGATATCGTAGGTGACTCTGGCCTCGGTCTCTTCCGGCATCCTCTCTCTTCGGTTTTCTAATGGCTTTGGAAAGATATAGGGACCCCGCCTGCCCCGCGGCTATTCGCGTGCCATCGTGCATCCGTATCGCATACCTGATATTATAGTTGTGGATCGCTAGAGTGACGAAAAGAGGAGCAAGATGGGAAAACCGTGAGTTAGAGGACATCTTCATTTGTGCAAATGTTGTTTTTCAGCCGCTACCTCCTGGGCGCTTGGCCGCAGGGCCGCCGTGCAGCTGTGCTTACTATAAGGAAATGTTTGAGGTTGTGGACTCACACAAGGTACATCTGGTTGCATGTTGAAAGCAGAACAGAACATTCTCAGATTCCCAATTGTTATGACCTCGCCAGAACACAGCGCCAGATGTATTGATGGTATCGCAGCCGTCAAAGGCCTGGGCAGCTTTCAGACCCGTATAGCTGCTTGCCAAGTGACAGGCTATTGTGGTTGCTTTGGTGGCACTGTACCTTGGTGATCGGTTCAAATGACCCAGAGATGTGCTAACAGAGGCTTGTTTAAGGCAGTCAAAACTCTCGCAAGAGCAGCTCAATGAGCTCCAGAGGTCGACACATTTTGATAAGAAGGAGCTCCAACAATGGTATAAGGGTCGGTGCAACTAGAGCTCCCTCAGCTAGCTCATGGCTGATTTGAGTTTTAGGTTTTCTGAAGGACTGCCCCAGCGGCATGCTTACCAAGGAAGAATTCCAAAAGATCTATCGACAGTTCTTCCCCTTTGGAGACCCATCATCGTTTGCAGATTACGTATTCAATGTATTCGACAGCGATAAATCTGGTTCGATTGATTTCAAAGAATTCATTTGCGCTTTGAGCGTCACAAGTAGAGGCAAGATGGAAGATAAGCTCGATTGGGCTTTCCAACTTTATGACATTGATGGTGATGGCAAGATCAGCTATGACGAGATGTTGGCTATTGTTGAAGCAATTTATAAAATGGTAAGTTGTTGCTATTGCCTCTGTAGAGGTATTGCCCTTGAATCGGCTTATGACATACTCCCTCACCGCATGGTCTCCGTGGCGCTAGCCGCAGCCCTTGTTCGCTGGGCTGCGGAAGTTGCATCGCTCCACGACACAGCCTCAAATCACATTCCCCGCAGATGATAACTAACACGCCCTTCTCTTCCTATAGGTTGGATCAATGGTGAAGCTTCCTGCAGATGAAGATACCCCTGAGAAGCGCGTCAAGAAGATTTTCCGGATGATGGACAAGGATGAAAATGGCAGCCTAGACATGGAAGAATTCAAGGAGGGCAGCAAACGGGATGAGACCATCGTATCAGCGCTTTCGCTCTATGACGGTCTAGTCTGAGCAGAGTAGCTCTTTCGCGTATTTCTTGTTCCCTTTGAAAGCTTTAGGTCTGCAAGACCTGATTGATATCTGGTGCTGGATGGGGTTTCACCCTTCTTTTTCCCTTTGTTATATTCTCCACTTCCACGTTTCCTGCGATGTTGGCGATTTGAGTATTTTCATGAAAGAGGTCAAATCGAATTGGTATGGCAGGCTGAAGAAGCAGAATCATCAAACAGTTTGTGTGATCCGTTACTTGTTTTTCCTCCTGTCTTCCTATTTCCTTTTGACTCTCTTCCTCCGGGCTCCGGCGGTATGAATGACGCATCTGGTATGAGATGGATATGAAATCTAGGGTGATGTATCGACTGAGCAACACAAAAGAAGGCTGATATGAGATATGGAATGGGAATTCGACAGTACTGAAATGAGATAGAATACTTGTGAATGTAAAGCGGACAAATTTTACACCAATTCTTCTACTTTTCCGCCACCAATAAGTTGGGATCGAAATCTCCACTTCCGTCATGGAATTATTCGTCGCATACTAGGGACAGAGCAATTCCATCCGCACCTGGAACACTTCACGTCGGCAACTTCGTGTGATATAAATCGTGATTTTGATTATGGAAGCTACTTAATATTATTCCTTCCTTTACCCACGCTCCGAGACATACCCAAGGAAAGAAAAGACCTCTAAAACTTTGCAGCCAAGATTTGTGCCGGTGGTGTTACATCATTCATCTCTTCAACCCAACATTACCATTGTACAGAAACATCGCCTGTCCTAGCTCCTCCTTCTATCCTCTCTTGCTTAGTCAATCTTGATAGAGCGGTAGATCTGGTGCACGAACATCCAGCTAGCAAAGTATCCAATTGAACCTAGGGAGGACATTAGTTAATATCCTGGATGTGATGGTGCAAAAGGGGGAGAAAGAAGCAAGGGTGACATACCAGTGAGGATGAAGAACAGGAAAGAGATCAGAGCGCTGTATCCGATGTATAATACACTGCCAGCAAAGCTGCTGAACTGGATTTTGCTGATCCAGTAAATAATGGCGTTCAAGAAAACATAGAAGGCAGACGCACCAGCAGTGAGGAATGCCCTCCACTGCCAGTGGTAGTTCTCGCTGCAAAGGAGGAAATATATCATAAGGACCGTAACGGCTGCACAAGTCATAATCATGAGGCCGTAGCAGAGGAAGAGGAAGCCGAACATGTAGTACACCCTGCTAAACCAGATAGAAGACATGATGAAATAGAGTTCGACGAAGATGGCGCCGAAGGGAAGAAGGCCACAAAGGAGCATCGAAGGAATTGGTCTCATATATGTTGTGCTTGGTGGAATCTGCCGGGGGATTTGGTTGGTTCGTACAGGCGGCGTGATAGCGGTCTGGCGGAAACCGACCCAGCTGCCGGCAAATGATAGTGGGACAGAGATTAGGAACCATATTCCGACGAGGACTAGCATGGTGGTGAAAGGGACAGCACCAGAGGATTGTTTAGCCCATAAGAACAGATTGAGGAAGAAGAATGTGCCGAAAACAATGGCTGGAACCATAACCGGAGTAAGTAAGATATTGAGCTTCCATTTTTCACCGCCAAATGACTTGTAGACGCGCGCAGATACATATCCACCAATAAATCCCAAGATCGTGTAGAGTAGAATACTGATCGTCCCAAGGGAACCACGGTTCGAGGGTGATAAGAAACCGAGGAGAGCCAATACAATGGTGCATCCAGTCATAACAAATAGCTGCGCGCCATTGCCCAGGAACACGCTCAGAACGAGAGAATGATGTGGGCTGCGGAAGACATCGCCATGCACCAGTTTCCATCCGGAATCCTCCTGGACACCATCTTCTATAGCTGCAGATGTCCCCGAGAGGTCGTCCAGGTTAATCGAGTCCAATCGGTTGTAGCGAGCAATATCCTTTTTCAATGCGCGCAAAAGGATTGAGACCACAGTGACAGTTAGGAAGACAACAATGACGGCGGAGTTAATCAGGGAGAACCACTGGATCTTTGGGTCATAGACGTGAAGGTATTTATCCCATCTAGTCGCCCATACTGTATCCGACTCTATCCAGAATGCGCTGTAAGTCCATGTGACCGCAGTTTCTCCATCCGTGGAGAGAACTAAAGGGGGTCCTCCTGCCCCACAGTTATCGGATTCATCGTGCGAGTTCGCTCGGGAATAGGGTTGGACTGTGACGCCCACTACACGCATTTGGTCGGATGCCAGTTTATGGTATTCAATGTAAATATCATAATGGTTGTTCAAACGCAATTCACCATCAACGTTATCTCCCAAGGCAAATCCCTGGCTAGTAAAGTTCGTCTTCGTGATCTCGTCCTCGACTAGCTGTCCCGCGGGAAGACCATCGACCAGCCAATTCAGATTGTATCCCTGTCGTATGATTCTATTGATGAAACGCGCCGAAGACTGGTCAATCTTTATTTCGTCGCAAACTTTTTGGCAGGTCTCTTGTACGGCCATCTTAAGCTCGAATGGCGAAGACATGATTCGATCGCCGAATATGATGCTGCCTAAACTCTCTGATTGATCTTCCGGTTTTGTTTTAGGCCTGCAGAAGTGAAATGGTGGATAATAATAGTCGTAGGAGAAAGCAGATCTGAGTTGGCCATCTTTCATCGAGCCTGCTGGCGTGAGGCGATTGACATTCAGAGGTACTCTAGCTCCAGGTGTATATGTTGTTGGCGTAACCCCCGGGAGGTAGAACGCTGCAGAGAGCTCAGGGACTGCGAGAAAAGTAGCGAGTAAGGCCACCGAGGGCGAAAAATCTCGTGCACGCATTTTGAAATGATAGCTGCAGCAACCAGAGTTCAGATCAGCGATTGAATTTACGCTGGTGGTCAAAAAGAAGGTTAGGACAGATGGAGCTTACGAATTGGAACACGAGGCTGCAACCCCCTACAGACCGCACATCGATTTCGGCAAGCGACAGAAGCGAGTTTTGCGCAGCTTGACTGGGTTCGTATAAAGGACGCGACGGTTGGTTTAAAAATACTTAACAGCGGCTACTTGTTATGATGAAAGAAAGACTACCCAGTTCTGTCCCCTGATCGTGAATAGATGTGGATCCAAAGAGTTGACGGGTAGCGGAGAAATGTTTCGCCGATGTAAATATCTCCAAAAAAGTTCGGCCCAAGAATTTTCTAGGAAAGCTTAACCTGCAGTTGAGGGATAGCACTTATACACAATCGCCGAAAAAATGGCGGTTGAAACTTCCTTGCCAGCGCTATTAAATACTCTCACGCAGTCACTGTCATCTGCTGCGGACTCGGTCCCCGATTCCTCGACCACAATTCCTCCTGCAGATGGGATTTCCCTTCTAGACGTCAAAAACGAACTTCTCCTCAGCTATCTCCAAAACCTAGCCTTTCTCATACTTTTAAAGCTCCGCCACCGAAATGGAAGCGACGGTGCAGAAAGTTCAGAATCGGATCTGGACGAACAGGTTGTGAAGAAACTAGTCGAACTGCGAGTATACATTGAGAAAGGGGTCCGACCTTTAGAGAACCGTCTCAAATACCAAATTGACAAGGTCCTCCGAGCTGCGGATGATGCAGCCCGTGCAGTGGAACAACAAAAAGCAGCAGAGAAAAAGAAGGCAGCGGCTGAACGATCCAGCGACGAGGAAGATGAATCCGAGGATTCAGAAGCAGAGAGCGACGAGGATGCTGGGGTCTCTTTGAAGACCATGGAGGAGATCAGTGATCTGCAATATCGACCTAATCCTTCATCACTGGTTCGACCAGAGGCAGATGGTTACGCAGAAGATGATTCGAAAGATACTAGCGGCGTGTATAGGCCACCCCGTATCGCAGCTACAGCAATGCCGACTACCGAGCGCACGACGCGCGGTGAGCGGAAGCCTCAGAAGTCAGCTACATTGGATGAGTTTGTTGCTACGGAGCTTTCCTCAGCTCCTATCGCCGAGCCCAGTATCGGAAGCACGATCGTAGCTGGTGGACGGCGTGGAATGACCGAGAAGGAGCGTGCGGAGCTGAGAGAGCGGAGAGAGTACGAAGAAACGAATTACGTGAGACTGCCCAAGGAGAGCAAAAAGGAACGTGCGAAGAAGGCAAGAGGAAACCGACAAGATGCGCTCGGATTTGGCGGAGAGGAATGGAGATCACTAGGTGCTGGGGCTGATAGAATTGAGCGGCTGACTGCGAGGAAGAACGAAGGCAGAAGCGTCCTTGAGAAGAGTCGGAAGCGAGCTGTTGAGGATGGCCCAAGGAGCAGTGGTGCTGCGGATATTGGCGAAGGTTTCCGGAAGAGAGTGAAGACTTTGGATGCCGGCAGAAGGGATAGAGGAAGAAGGAAATAGTCGCGCCATTCTTACATGTGCGAGAGCTAAAGCTAAAGCAGATATATAAATGGTATACTGCAGTTCACATCATAAGAAGCTAGAGAAGACTTGGGTGTGTATCATCTTAACATGAGACCCTTCATCGCCATACAAAAAAGAAATCCGAAACAAGGGGTATCCGAAACACAACGTCTGCTAAAAGGAGAATTCGCCTACGGAATCAGTTAACTGCTACCCCTCCACGCCTAATTCGCGGAATCTGCTCTCTACAGCAGTAGACAACTCTTGAAGCCCATCTACTAACTGGGCGCCATATCTGTCACAGACCACCTGGACGTTCCCTCGCTTCCAGTAACCCTTGGGACACACCACTACAACATCCTTGCCGGCGTGTTGCTCCCCACGTCTGCCCAAGGCCAACCCCAACTCGAGCAAACTCACGGGCGCCTTGGTCTCAGGATCGAACCAGAATGCGATCAAGCTAGCTTTTTCCTGCATCTCGAGCTCCCATTGCGTCTGGGTGCGGAAGGGCTCAAAGGAGATGTCTTCGACCCAGCTGGAGTCCCAATCGGGACGGTAAGGATCTAAGATGGTGATTGGAAGAGGAGACAGATGCTGGATGAGAGAGACTCGCCACTCCTTGATGGCACCAACAGATGCGGTGGTGCTGCCAGCTAGGAAGATGGTTTTACTCTCTGGGGTATGAGTGTACGGAGTTGGAGCGCGGATGAGGGTGCACCTGGTGTTTGGAGGAAGGATGTCCTTAGTGTTTTGCGACATGAGTATATTGCGGGGCTGTTTTAAGTGGTTATGTACAATTGAATAGAAGCGAGCTCTGGTGATGCTCATCTGTTATACAACAAGATATTGAAGACCTTTGAGAGACTCCAGTACTCAGCCTTGTTCCAATCTGATGCAAAGCATCGACCTCCGAAGAACTCCCGCGGCAGCCTTGTCGTTACTTCTGCCTGAGTCAACGTGCAGCCGATATAGGGCAGTCTAACCAGGATGAACGCGATACGGATGTACGGGGCCGCGATGATTACCCCAAACGCGTGCCCCCCGTTACAGAACGTCGCATGATGCGGAGGTGAGTTGGGGTTCTGCACAAATCTGTGACTGCTGACATTTATCTGGAGTGGCGACACTCTCATCTCGAGCACTGTCGCCATCTTTTGCCTGAGGAGCAACGTTAGGGACCGTTTTACTGTACAGCCCCTCGGTCGCCGGATCATGGAGTGGCCGGGGGGGCTGCACACTGACCTCATCAGGCTCCGTGCGCGGCAGCGTTTCCTCTCGGCCACGACGCAACCTCGGTCCAGCGCAATTCCATACGAGGCTGGTCTTGTGTCGTCCCGGAAGCCGAAACTGGGAAGCACGATAACCAAAAAACAGTCGTGCCCTAAAAAGAAGCCCGAACTCTCAATTCCTCGCTTCTTTCCTTTTGCTACGTCTCGTTGTCCAGTTCTTGTCCTTACCGTCCAGCTTCTGTTCCGCCCTCCTATCTGTCTCTCCTGTTCTCATATACCCTCAATAGGACAGAATGTCTTCCTCATCCTCCTCGCCCGCTGCGGCAACGCCTCTCACGGACAAGCTCTCCAAGCTGCCACATCTCCCTGAGAACCGAGAGCAGCTTAAGGAGGAATTGAAGGCGGAGGCCCAAGAAGGCGCGCAGAAGTCGCTGTCAGGCTTGAGGAGTCTGGTGGCTGGTGGCTTTGGTGGTGTGTGTGCGGTGCTGGTGGGACACCCTTTTGATCTCGTCAAGGTCCGTTTGCAGACTGCTGAGAGAGGGGTCTACTCGGGCGCGTTGGACGTTGTCAGGAAGAGCGTGGCCAAGGATGGCCTGGGTCGCGGATTGTATGCCGGCGTGAGTGCGCCGCTGGTTGGTGTTACTCCTATGTGTACGTTGTCTCTTTTTCCTTTCGTTCTTATCCTCTCTGCATGTCCCTGCTCGAAGACGAGAGATCTAGCTACTAACTTTACGGCCTACCTCCAGTTGCTGTTTCTTTCTGGGGTTATGATGTTGGAAAGAGCTTGGTCCGCAGATTCTCAACCGTCGAGAACGATACCCTCTCCGTTGCGCAGGTCTCTGCCGCAGGATTCTTCTCTGCGATCCCCATGACTCTGATAACTGCTCCTTTCGAGCGCGTGAAGGTTCTCCTTCAAATCCAAGGCCAAAAGCAACTTGCTCCAGGCGAGAAACCGAAATACAGCGGCGGTATCGATGTGGTTCGCCAACTCTACAAGGAGGGTGGTATTCGCTCGGTTTATCGTGGATCCTTCGCGACTCTTGCCCGCGACGGACCCGGTTCCGCCGCCTACTTTGCAACTTACGAAATCATCAAGAGGAAATTGACACCGGTTGATCCCGTTACAGGCAAGCCCAGCGGCGACCTGAGTCTCATGGCCATCACCACCGCGGGCGCGGCTGCCGGTGTCGCCATGTGGATTCCTGTGTTCCCCGTGGATACCGTGAAGAGCAGATTACAGACAATGGAGGGCAACCCGACGATTGGTGGTGTGATCAGTGGCCTCTACAGAGCTGGCGGCCTCAAGGCATTCTTCCCAGGAATCGGCCCCGCGCTCGCGAGAGCGGTGCCCGCGAACGCTGCCACCTTCCTGGGCGTGGAACTGGCTCACAAGGCTATGAACAAAGTATTTGATTGAGCATGATCTGGAGCGGGGCGGAAGCGGCATTGGAAGTCACAATAACACTGGGCACATAGAGCAGCAACGCGGCGCTCAACCACCGAGTACCTGCTGTACTTTTATGTAGATAGGGTCTTTTTTTCTTTAGTTTTGGGATGATCTAGCTTTGAGATGGGCACTCTGCGAAGAGGAGTAAGGCGCATATAGATACACCATATACAACGCAAAAGCAATCGCGATTGAAAAAGAAAAATCGAAATGCGATCTACAATTGCTATCATTTTCTTCTCTCCTGTGTGCGTGATTGAGCAAAATTTCGACCGTGCAGCATGACCCAACAGCCCACGGAAATTTCGCCAACCCACCCTGCATAATCACATGTCGGTGTGGGAAAATCTTACGTCACTGGAGTTGACGAGTTAACTGCCTTACAGTTCCCTAGTACTTTGAACCCGCCTGAACGTCAGCCCATACACACCAATGGGAAATATACCTGGACTGAAAACATTATTAGCGGCGACACGGAACTTTTTCTAACCTTGTCATTATAGTACCACACAGCGATCACCTTCATACGTATTCTGTATCGCCAGATTCGCGCGCGGGGGTACCTTTAGGGGTCCATCGATCCGCGCCAACCACACAGATCTCGGTCGAAATGATACGTCTCTTTCTTCGGAACAGTGGAGAGTTTCCTATTCTGGCATGGCCACGCTTTTCCCCCCATGTGTCTGAATACAGTACCGGTACAGCCCAGCTGTGGTCTTTCCATCTCCAAAGCGTTACATTAGCGCATTGGTACCTTTGTACATCGGTACATGAGCACTGCAGAGATGACATACATTACATGCCTCTCATAGGCTCAAGTTCTCTGATAGTTACATGGTCCTGTGTTAAGTTTCTAATGCTGAGATTATATCTGCCTTTTTGTTCGAAGTGCAGGTTATTAACATGCTAGACTGGGAGATGCTTGTGGAAAATGCTCTGCGCCAAACATGCCGTTGTTTATGAGGCTCCGGGCTGGAAAGTGGCTGGCATGAAACCCATCAAGGTGTCTTCGGGACTACTTGGAGATATATTGCCCCTCACATCGCCAGTTTTGGACTTTTGCCCAGTTCCAAGTTCAAGTACTTTACCTGCTTAACATTAACAATTCCCCTAAAACCGTACATTAATAGACTTCTGGTGTGGCGTTATACTGAACATCGTATTTTCCGAGAGGGTTCTCTGATGCGAGGACGCCTTGAACCCATGACTCTGGAGAATGCTCTGCGCGAGGGAGATTGTAATTCTGAATATCCGTGGTATCATTGCCAAAATAATGCATGCAAGCTAATCTATGTAACATGCTGAAGTTTAAATCCTTCTTTCCTCCGCCCGCTATTCTCCTCCAATGCGAAAAAAAACACCAAACACCCAAACAGAACGCAAGAGATGCTATGAGTACACGTACCAGGGTGGTACTACCTAATGACGCCAGGGGCCCTATATATGCATGTCGAAGAGAAGAGAAAAACCCCACGAACCAGGTATTCCACCCACCTGCTTCCGTCTTTCTAGGCACAGCAGCAGACCTGCCTGCTTCCATCTCAACTGTACCGTCTGGCACCTCCACCGTTTCTTGCACACCAGCAGTTCCCCTCTCCCTCCCTCTCCACCTGCACGACGACGTCCATTCCTTTATCCAAGAGCAAGTTCCGGGTGCGTTGTCTCACGTCTTCCAAATCGGCGCCTCGAACAGCTGTGACGTGCATAATGCCCAGAACCTTCTCGCCGTCTTTGCCGCCTTGCTCAGCAGCCTTATCGGTGCTAGCTCCCTCGCCCATCCAGAACCGGCAAGCGGTATAGCTTGCTACGCCCCGAATACCACTAACATTCCCCAGCGTATCACGCAGGTTATACTCGACGTCATCAGGCACAGTCAAGAGAAGCTTCTTGGCTGAAGACGCAACAAGAGGCAGAGACGAGAGAAAGATAAGAACCGCAATAACGACGGATGCGAGAGGATCCCAGCCTGGCCAGCCAACGAAATGGATTAGGAGCGTCGAGACGATGACGGCGGCCGAGCCCATCGTATCGGCTAGCACGTGAAGAAAGATGCCACGCATATTCTCGTTTTGGTGGTCATGAGAATGCCCGTGAGAATGGGCATGGTCGTGACCATGGCTATGTCCATGATCGTGCCCGTGTCCATGGTCATGGCCGTGGTGATGGTGTCCAAAACAAGCCATGCCTACTAGGTTTACAGCCAGGCCGAGGGAGCTGACAACGAAGAGCTCAGTAAGATGTTTGGTCTCCCGGCCTTCGGCGAGGCGCTCAATGGCCTCCATTATGATTTCCACGCTGATCAGTCTAAAGCAAAACAAGGGTTAGTATTTTTGGCACTTCAGGATGGTTCACTCTTCACCAAGAGTAGCATTGTTGGAAATTCTGACATACATCAAAAACACTCCGTTTCCAAATCCCGAGAGACTCTCGATCTTGCCGAAACCGTACGGGAACCGATTGCTGGGCGGCCATCGACTTGCCACAGAGGCAAACAGGCCCACTGCAAGCGCCAGACAGTCGAAGAACATGTGGATACTGTCGCTGAGGAGTCCCAGAGAGTCCGTTATGATGCCATAGACCGCCTGGACAATCATGAATGCGAAATTAAGACTGGACAAAAGTCAGATTAGCTAGCCATTCCATATGGACGGGGTGGATAGATAAGCTCGTACGTCATGAAGTAGAATATGCGGCGAGAATCTTTGTTGGTCATGATTACGTGGAGGACAGGCGAGTGCTGGACATAGGGCAGGAGGAAGTTTGTAAATCGAGAGCGAGTCTCCACGAGGGAGCCGGAGTGATCGTGGTGGTGGGCATGTGCATGGTCGCAATGGTCGTGGCCGTGATCGTGGTCGTGGTGGTGGTCATGGTCATGGTCGTGATGGTCGTGGCCGTGGTCATGATCGTGGTGATCAAGCTTCTCGCTGATCACTCCGAACGAGGGGATCCCACCGTTGATATTGGTCGGCCTGTACTCCTGCGCGCTCTCGTAACCCCCCAGCTCGGAATGTGAGGGCAGATGCAAGCTGCCGTTCGATCTCTCCGACCTCAATGTTCGGTGGCCATGACGGTTCGGTGACGATGAGGGCGAGTGGGAGTGCGAGTGAGAGTGGGAATGCGGATGAAGGTGGCCGTGGCCGAGGTGACTGTGGGTGATGGCCGAGGCTGGCAGGGCGTAGGAGGACGCCATGATGGTGGTGAGGAGAGGAGATCGAGGTCAATCACAGCGAGCTATACCGCCCGCAGAGGAGACTTCAGAGCCAGCATGGAGGTGGGAACCCGAGGAAGTGGTGATGTTCGAGGAAGAATTGTGCGAGTGCAGCCGGAGTGTCGATTGGCGTTCTGGTGGAGATAGAAGGATAGTAGCACGGCCGGGGGCCGAGTGATTGGTCGGCTGGGGGCCAAGCTGGGAGGCAGAGTTCCAAGAAACACCGCGAGCAAACGCGGGAGTGAATCAAACAGAAACAATCAAACACACAGCCCGTTTCTGGTGGGACGATCCTGGACGACTGAGGCAGAAACCGTGATCTTTACAGCTCTCCTGGTAAAAATGTGCAGTGTGTCGAAGTCGAGTGAGTGTCTGCTTGTGGCCCAACTCCAATGCTCTGTGTCTGTCTCCGTACGGGGTAAAGGTGCGGTCGTCTGCTGGGCGGGTGTCGTGCCCCCGATGTAGATTAGGGATCCGTCGATGCTCCCCCTGACTCTCGCTGGGTGGAGGCGTGCGTGCGCTCTGCCGGGCGGTCATTGGCCGGCGCGTGCCAAGCGCGAAACATCGGAGCTGCACCGTCATGGATGGCTGCCCGCCTGGCCCGTGCACCGCCCTGACCGCTTTGGGCCCGCCGTTGCACGCTCACCGCCTTTGCTGACGACCGGACACCGCACTGTATTGTACTGCTGTACCTGTAATTACAGCACCACAGGGGCCTGTCACACAGCATAGGACACTGGAGACGCACTGTGCTGCGCTGTTCCTGCGCTGTATCCGTGCTGTACAGCATCTTCTCTGCGTGCTGCCACTGCTGCTGCTCCTCCTACAGTAGCTGCCCGTCATACCCCGATTGCCGGAATCTGAATTACGTTGCGCCTGTGCATCGTCTCCCGCCCCAGCAATCGCTCGCCTGCGGTTCATCCCAACTTATTAATAACCCGCGTGGATTCGATAGCCCGATCTCTGGCCTGCCTATGGCCTGGCTGCGTCTGTGTCCGTGTCGTGAGCATCCCGTTACGGCATTGAGCTGCTGACCACGGGCTACCCTGCCATCCCTGATAACAGCTTTCGCCAGCTCCCACGTCGAGGGGCAATTTGCAAGGAGCCCCGCTGTCGTCTCTCCCTCAACGCAGCGAAGATGCTGGACTACCTCCTGCCACTCGCCGTGGCCGTCTCGACGACCTTCACCATTATCCTCCTGATGCTCCCCTCGCGTTATATTCGACACTCTCCACCGCAAGAGACCAAGACAGCTCCCGACCATGGCTCGAGTACCCCGCGCACGGAACCCAAAATCTCCGTCCAGGTACTCGTTCTCGGAGACATTGGGCGCAGTCCACGAATGACGTACCATGCGATGAGCATTGCCAAACACGGTGGAAGGGTAGATATTATAGGGTATCAAGGTAGCTACTCTACTTCTTCCGCTGAAATCTGGACCATGGGAGAACGAGGCTGTGGCTGACACTGAAATCTGATTTCTAGACTCAACGCTGCCTCCTGGCTTGAACAACCCGCTAATTACGGTTGTACCTTTGCCGCTCCCGCCGCCCGTCCTTAGCAAGTCCCTTCCATTCATCATCGCTGGACCACTCAAGGTCCTCTGGCAGATCTATACCCTCTTCCACGCCCTGGGCTATCGCACCCAACCTTCACGGTGGATGATCGTCCAGAACCCGCCCTCAATCCCCACGCTCCTGATCGCTCTCATCATCTGCTTCCTCCGCAACACCCACCTCATAATTGATTGGCACAACTATGGCTGGAGCATTCTGGCAGGCACAAAAGGCCCAGCACATCCCTTCGTGCGTATTTCCAAGATCTACGAGGCGTGGTTGGGTCAATGGGCGCCGACGGCATCATTTACAGTAACCGATGCTATGGCTAAGCAGTTGCGTCGTGAGCCGTACAATGTACACAGTCCCATATTCACGCTTCATGACCGCCCAGCTTCCATTTTCCAACCGATTCAGAGCCCACAAGCTCGAGCCAAGTTTCTCGACCGCATTCCTGAGACGAAGGAGTTTGCTAAGGATATCATGAGCGGTAAGACGAAGCTGCTCGTGAGCAGCACGTCGTGGACGCCAGACGAAGACTTCAGCATCCTCCTCTCAGCGCTGGTGTCTTACTCCGCTTCTAAGTCCGCCGCGCTCCCACCCATCCTCGCCATCATTACCGGCAAGGGCCCCCAAAAGGAGCACTACCTTGCTCAAATATCCGAGTTGAAACGCACGGGCAAGCTCGAGCACGTCACCATCTCCACCGCCTGGCTCTCCATCGAGGATTATGCCACGCTACTGGCCTCTGCGGATCTAGGCGTCTGTCTCCACATGAGCTCCTCCGGCGTGGACCTGCCCATGAAGGTCGTGGATATGTTTGGTGCCGGCCTCCCTGTCGTTGGATATAACGGCTACGAGAGCTGGAGTGAGCTAGTCCATGAAGGAGAGAATGGAGAAGGGTTCAAAGACGCAGAAGAGCTGGCTGCTGTTTTGAAGAAGCTATTTAGCGCCCAGGATGGAGGCAAGACGCTCAAGCGCCTGAGAGAAGGAGCCGTGCGAGAGGGAAGTAGAAGGTGGGATGAGGAGTGGGACGGAGTCGCCGGGAAGCTGTTGGGATTTTGTGATTGAACGTGAAATGGCTCACCCTTAGGGTTGGATATCGTCATGTTCGCAGAGTTATTATATATAGAGAGAGAGTCATGTATGCATTTTCGCTAGGAGGGTAAAAAAGGAGAAATCACAAGGGGGAGCTGATGTCATAAAAAGAAAGCTTATGTTAGAAAAGAAACCAAGATACCCCTGGCGCCGTTTGTGCCGACTATAGGAACTTCTCATAAAAAAAGAAATAAAAGAGATTTAAGAAGGGATGAAAAACTAAATGGCGTCCTGCTTTCATCTGTTATAGTTATGCAAGACATTTCATGAATAAGATGCAATTTCGTACGCCAAAGTGTGTCCTTAATCCCGGATGTGCTGTGGCCCCCAATTTGGTGATCCCCGTGTATAGTATCCATTTCCCTCCCCCGCGCCCTTTGGTTCCGCGCCTATATCAGAACGCCTAGCTCGAACTCCTGATCTTTCTGTGCTGCTATATCATGATATCGTCCCTTTCGAAGAAAATACCTCTTTCTCCTTAATCTTCTCCCAAGCTCTCCCTGACGATCTTCCGACATCGCTTCCGGAACTCGCGGTTGCCCTCCTTCTCCTCCCTCCACAGCTTCGCGGCCTCGATGTTAGCGGGACTCTCGTCGTTGGGGCTATGCAGTAAGCTAATGATGCTGAGCAGAATCGTCTCGGGCGTTTGCACCGGTGACCAGCGTTCAGCAGCGCTCTCGTAGCCGTAGGCATCTTCCTCGGGTGGGTGAAGGATGGAGATGCAGAGGAGGCCGTTCGGGTAGATATTGGGGTGAAAGGGGATGGGTGATAGGAAAGTGCAACTAGGTGGAAGAAGGGGGTAGGTTTGGGGGAAGGAAAGGCGGCAGCGGAAGTTTCCTCCTGGTTGGAATTCGTTAGTTTTACTTTCTCTGAAAAATTTCGGGTGTAGTCAAGAGCGAGCCCTTTTTCCTTCTAGAGTGAAGATCTGAGGGAAGCAATATGGAGAAAATGTTTAAGCAGGAGCCTTACCTCCATAATATTTACAGTCATCGCTGATCATGAGCATGCACTCCCACTCAAAAACGTTGTCGTTCACCAGCCCACAGGAGATCCCAGGGAGGTCCTTATCCGCCTGCATGGCCTTCAACTGCCGGCGAAGGAGCGTTGCTGCACCTGATGTCGCCATCTTCAGTCACTGTTGGAGCTAAGTTTATTGTTGTGAAATATGAGTGAGCTCTGCTGGCTAAAATCTTTGGAAAGTTAGGTCGACGTTGTAG
Organism: Scytalidium sp. 3C; assembly: GCA_000743665.3. NCBI lineage: Eukaryota > Fungi > Ascomycota > Leotiomycetes > Scytalidium > Scytalidium sp. 3C. The sequence goes on along the minus strand of JMRO03000013.1, from coordinate 317,559 downwards.
CGACGAAGGAGCGGTCCCAGGAACTTTGCGCGAGCTGTGTAGGTTCTGTGGTCAATGAAGACCAGCGAATTGGCAATTGTTGGAGACAATATAATCAGGAAGTCCTGAGTGGATTTCCTTACCAGGCTGTTTCAAAGATCCTAAGAGAATCGAGAGTGGTAAAGGGGAAGGGCCAAGTCGAATTTGTAGCAGTCGCCTGTTCCGATGCTAACTCCGAAGTTCTGGGTGCTTCTGTACACCGATGATGCCGCCGTTTCCCGCTTGCTGGCCGAATAGGAGTTGTAACCAAGTGAATTTTCTCGACTGATCTCTTCACCTGTATCCCCAGCTTCCTGTGCTACTGTTTAAGCGGACGGAGTCTCTGCTTGTGTACGGGAAAAGTTGAAGTGCTCCGTTCGGCAGGATGCGGTTGGAGGGGCCGGCGAGGCTGTTGAACCGTGGGGTCCTCCTGCCACAAGCGGAATAGCGTTTTACACCCCGCTCTGCTGGTCAGCCTTTCCATCCTCAAATCTCGATTCCCTGATTAGCTATTCTACGATCTCTCTTTTACTCTCCCTCATACATGTCACTTAGGCTCTTGGTCTGACATATGTTACTTATTTTGCTGTGAGCCTAAAAGGCCCATTTTGAGCTTGTGGAACAATCTGCATAAATGTTGATTCCTTTCATCAACAAGGACAAGATGTTCGGCATATTCACGAATCACCCATGTGTTTTGACTATTATACGAGGGATAAGCCGTCTAAATCTTGCACAGAAAATGATGTAATAAAAGTATACCGTTGACGTGGAATGAAGCTCACAGCTTTCAAGATATAATGCTAAAGCTACATAATTCAGAGCTCCACCTGTTAAATATCCATCCTAATCATATCCGAAGTATAAGATGATCTGTCAAGAAGAATCTATCTATAAGATCTCAGACCACTATCAGGCATCTTCACAGTATACTAACCTTCCAAAGCCCAATGGCCTGCCTCGAACCCAGTAAACGCGCCGCAAACCCCAAACTCCACAGCCTAAATGTACATTTATGATGACTCCAAACGTGATGCCGCTACCCATGCTAAGGTACAGCCTGCTAAGGCTCCCAGACCGACAAGCTTCTTTCCCCACCATGAAGAATCAACCTCGACCTTTGCAGCTTTGATTCTGTGGGTCGTCTCCTTCCCTACCAGCTGGGATGGTGGGTGAAAGCCACTGGCGTTATTAATGGTCGAATCCACGGCCTGATCACGCTCCCTTAATTCAGTAATCTTCTTTCCAAGTGCAATAAGATCTTCTCTCCAATCCGTGTCGTTCAGCACATTATCTACCTCCACATTTTGGACGTTGCCGAAGAAATCCATCAAGAGTCTGTTCCGTCCAGCAGCCTCGCCTCCAGGGAAGAGGTCCCAGCGCAACCCAGGATGAGAATGGATCTCTCCATAATCGTAGCTATCGAAGAGATCACCCAATGTTTTCTTACTGCTTGGATCCCTAACCTGAGTCTCAAGGAAGTCGAGATTGTAATACGTGTAGCGATCAATGACTGCAACTCCAACGTCATTGTCTGCGTGGTGGGAGTAGGAGGATTCATCAATCTCCGAGGAGCCAGTTGCTATAATATTTGGCGAATAGAATTTGCTGTACATAGTATTGGCCTGACAGGTGTCGATCATGAAGAGAATTTCGTGATATCTATTCGCACTTAGCCTTGGGCTCCCATGCGAATTTGAGAACAATACGAGGGGCCACCTACCTCTTCTTCTCCCACATCTGCTCGAAGGCATCGGCCAGATCAAAGGCACTAATTTCCTCTGCATCCTGGAACTTCAGAAACTCATTGCCTCCATGCCCGGTCATGTATACTAGAATGTTGCTTCGGTCATCCGTCAACAATCGTTTGCTTCTCGGCATCTCGTCTCCCACTCTATCAGTCAACAGTCGAATGAAGTTCTCAACGGTAACTTCGTAGCCTCGATAATCAACCTCGATGTTGTCTCCATATAAATCTACCGCTCTGTCGGCATTACTATAAACCGTACCGGGAAAGGCGTTTCTCGGATTGCATGCCATATCATCTGGCAACATGAGTATGATCTGGGAGTCGGGGATTCCGAGCCTTTTAACCGTTCGATATAGGGAGAGGACATTGGCAAGATGCCTATAGTTAAACCAGAACCGTGAAGTTGATACAAGGACCGCCCAATTGCTTGTGTGCTCTGCCGCCACTGGTTGGCCTACCAGCAGCGGCGCAAGAAGCATGGGTAGCTGAAGCAGGCTGGAGAGCTTCATCCTTGGGATGTAAAACGAAGCAGCGGCAGTTCTGAGAAGGATAATGCGTCGTTGAACTCTCCACGACGGCTCTAGACTTCACTCGCCCTCCCCTGACGGGTCTAGTCAACGCGATGCGGCTGACAAATGCGCGTCCATAGGTAACCCCGGGGTGGCAGCAGCGGGTTTCACAAACCAGGCCACAAGGCATCAAAGCTAGTAATCACATGCAAGTTATTCCCTGTTGCCCCACTCGCACCCTTGCAGCGAACGCGGTAAAATGCATCAAAGTCCCCTCCCGTTACGTTTTCCATGTCCCTTAGTTCCTTGGTCTTTCAAACCGTCTTCAGATGACGAGACAACACCCGTCATATTAGAGAATGGGTTCGCCTCCAGCTGTAGTGATTGTCGTCAGGTGTGTCTAAGTTCTTTGGTCTCCGGCTTCTCCCTCACAACCGGATCTTTGCGCTATGTTACACGCTTTCCCTGTTTTGTCCTCCGCTGCAGCTTATTGAAGCTGCCACATATATTGACTTCCAAGGCTCATATCTAATGTCCTTGTTATAGACACGGTGCTCGACTGGATGCTGCTGATAAGCAATGGCATCTGTCCTCGCCCACTCCCTATGACCCGCCTCTCACCTATGGCGGGTGGACGCAATCAAAAGCCCTTGGCGCGAGGATTGCCAGCATCTTGCGAAGCCGAGAAACGGACGACGATGTTGCTACTGGTGATGAAGGGCCGGTAAAACATAGTAGCGGAGACCGACGGAGGCGGCGACACAAAGTTATAATACACAGCTCACCTTTCCAGCGATGTGTCCAGACATCCGTCGCCATAAGTGCGGGGTTAGCTTCAAAGCCTGAGCATGCCACGCCCTCTTCAGTGAGCCCCCTTCCAAGCAGATCTGGGCAGTCGCATCCTTCACCAAAGATACTGCCCAAACTAGACACCGACTCTCCAGAGTTAACTGCAAGCGCCGATGACACGAATGGGAAATCGCGGGAATCGAAGAAAACTATACGAAAATCAATTGTCCGGGTAGATGCTTTTCTGGGTGAATGGCTGACTCCGGATTATTTTGAGCTTATTACCCCACCGCCCAGTTCTGTAATGATGGTAGCTGGAGCAAAAGCAGAATTGTTGCGACGTGAAGACTATAGCAACTTAATACAAATACGACAGAATATAAATATCAATCAAGGCTTCCCGGGAGGATGGCAAAGTCCTGTCGCTTCTCCTCAGTTCGAGAAGCAGGAAGCCCCGCTTCCTTCTTTATCAAGTCTTGGGCAAGCACTGCAGGGCCGGGAGCGAACAAATAGTCTCAACAGCATCGGTGGACTAGCAAATCGTTTCAATAACACACGACCATCACTTGCCATTGTTACGGAACAAGGCGTATACCAAGCCCCAGTTCCAAGCTATGCTCTTTCGACATCCGATCCAATACCAGCAGGTTATGTAGCACATGCGAGAGATGCCTGTGTTGACGTGGACTATCAATGGGATAGCATGAGAGAACCTCAGCATTGGGGAAATGGTGGAGAATATGGCGAAGAATGGAGTGCGATGCATAAACGATTTCGAAATGGACTACAGCAAATGATCCAATGGTATAGCACTAGCGAGCACCCAGCGCGCCTTGTCACGAAGACTCCTCGTTCTGCAACCGAAAACCAACCTGATGAGGAGGTCGATGAAGACACAGATCTTGTCCTGATACTAGTCACTCATGGCGCTGGTTGCAATGCTCTTATTGGAGCTCTGACGAACCAACCTGTCTTGATAGATGTCGGAATGTCATCACTCACAATGGCTGTACGGAAGAGTTTTCCAAAAACTGAAAGTCCATCAAGCCCAGCCCGGTCAAGATCTTCATCTAGGTCATTCAACTTGCCTGACGAATACGACGTGAAGCTTATTGCAAATACTGAGCACTTGAGATCTTCAAGTACACATTCTACGCCCCCTTCCTCCAGGACACCCTCGACCACAGGAAGCAGCATGTTTAGAGAACGTCCTACTCCAACGGGAGGTATAGATGCATTATCATTCCACAAGACAACGCGATCATTAAGCTCGTCAAGTAACTTTGGAAGTATTCGACGTCCATTCAATATTCAGAACACCTCATCTCGTTCATATGCGCCAATTCGACAAACTTCTTTGGGCCTTTGGAGTGCCAAGAGACCCGGCGAGGAGGAACAAGAGGAAGATGCTGTTGATGACATGGTTTTAAATTTTGGTGACACTAGCCCAGCGCAATCGGACACGACTGGACAAGTGAAGGACACAAAAGTTCTCTCAGAACCGAATGATACCAAGGAGGCCAAGGATGCGAAAGAAGTAAAGGACACGGATGCTGCGACAGCTCCGGAGACGGATACTGGCGATCCGGACCAAGTACCACCATTGGGTCTCTGGGGATCTCCAAAGCTAGGGGCCAAGTTGTCTGGAGAAATCCCCAGAGAATTTGCACCTAAACGGCGTTGGACCATCACTGAGTCAAACCATAACTGAGTTAAACTGATATCTGTGAATGTTGCTCCTAATACTGCGGAGCTTCTACGGAGGCGGAGGGAGCCGGACCTGCTGCATTCTCTTAAAGCTAGGTTCATTAAGCATTTATGGTGTCGTGTACTAGCATTCTTTCATTAGCATTCCTTTCTAGATCAGTTCATTGTGTAGTGGAGCGTTGGCGTTTGGCAATAGTATTGCGCAGTCAGATTGCGCAGAGAAGAATGTAATAGGATGATCTTAGCGAATCGACTTTAGTTTAGGGAACAGCAAACCTAACTCAGTGCCATCCATATTCTTTTGCAACAGTATCAAGGCCTATCAGAGCCCGCACGGAGAATTATTGTTTCTGGTGTGCCAAAAACTACTTTTAGGAATGATCAGCACTGCGCATGCTTAGGACTGAGAAGGGATGTCGTTGCGCGAATCTCTTTTGTCCGGTCCCCTAGTTATGCTCAAATCGTACGTAAGGTGTCGCAGCCTTGTTGGCATTGGAACAGCCGTGCGCTAAATCCACACAATACAACACCGCGAAACAGAGCTTCGGAGGCTCTACCGGCACACCCGCCACTTGGCCACAGCACTGCAATGTTACTTGTTATTCAAGGACTTGAGTGCGATATGTGATATATCTGCTCATTGTGCGAACATCTTGTGTAGCTCATGTTGTGCGTGGAGCTGTTGTTTGTTCCGTTTTAACGCGAAATGGCTATCATCGAGGAATTTCTCGCCTCAATCCTAGGCTTCCTACGGAGCAAGAATGCCTCAAAATTACAAGATTGGTTACGAGTAGAACCGCCTGTGCCAGATCAATACTACCAGCTGGGACAAGAACTCAAGGCTTCGTACAGCGATGGCAGCGCGCTCGACAAATACATCAACAAGTTACTCCCAGAAAGCGACAGTGTGAGTGCGGATGAGGGAAATGTGTGGCCCGGTTTCGTTGCTTTCGTGAAAGAGTACCTTGAATTCTGGAGAGATGTCAACTTCGAGGATTTACTGGAGACCCATGCCCAGTTGACTGGAGTTACGAAGTAAGTGTATCCGCGTTATGTCCAGCTCTAGCTTTCCGTATTGACATTGATTTAGCGCATGTATTACAGCCATGTCTAATCAATCCTACGGTATCATTATTCTACCGACTGCCATTCAGCTATCTTCTGCTCTTGCGAAGTTGGCTATGACACTGGACAAGAGACCGGACTTGACCCAGCGATTGCGCAAGGTCATGAATGTTGATCAGGGCGAGTCGAGAAAGAGCTTAGTAGAGGGAACTGCCGAATGTATCCAGAGAGCTTTTACAATGTGCCTTACGGAAAGAAGCTCAAATCTTAATGGTATTGGGAAGGATGGGAAGCCTGAGAACAAAAAGGTCGGAATATACTCCTTCGCGAATCTGGTGTTGAAGTTGCTCTTCCAGGTAAGTGGCAGATACGATAATGGATAGCTTGATAATAGCTTCTAATCACGGCCAATAGTCGCGAAAAACAAGGCTTGCAAACCAACTATTTACGAACATCTCGCAGCACTCCCCGCCTCTCTCACTCTACCCTGCGAGCCAGCGCGTCACTTACCTCTACTACCTCGGACGCTTCCATTTCTCCAATAATCACTTCTATCGTGCACAGTTATGTCTTCAATCCGCCTACGACCAATGCCACGCGCAATGCTATAGCCAGCGCCGTCTCATCCTTATATATCTCTTGTCTTCTAACCTCATTCTTGGCCGCTTTGCATCTAAAGCTTTCGTGTCTCGCCCCGAGTCCGCGGGACTGCTGGAAAAGTTCGTTCCCATAGCAAAGGCAATTCGACGGGGGGATCTGGTAGCATTTAAACGTGCTCTCGGCCCGGAATCTGGAAACGAACAATGGTTCTTTCGGAAAGGAGTGTTATTGGCACTGTTATATCGCTGCGAGATACTGGTGTGGCGGTCATTAGCTCGCAGAGTATTCCTGCTTACTTATCAATTTCCCGCCGACCCAAATTCGAGGAAAGCTGCGACTTTAGATCTCCAAGATTTAGTGGGCGCAGCACAATATTGCCAGAAGGTGCTTGAAGGGTGGCACAAACCGCCAAATATCACTAACGCGCACATTAACAGCCTCTTTATGAAAGCACCTGACCTGCTCCCTCCTGCGACTCCCAGGAAGCTCTCCGCAAGCCAAGGCACAGTTTTTGGAAGCCGTATGCCAGATCTGATCGAAATTGAAGCCATCGTGGCGAGCCTGGTCCAGCAGGGATTTCTACACGGATTTGTTAGTCACGGTCAGGGCAAGTTTGCCATTTTGGGAGCAAAGCAGAGGGGTGGTCCGCTTAACGCGGGATTTCCGGCCATATGGGAAGTGGTTAAGACCAAGGCAGAGAGGGAAGGCAGAGATACGGACGTCCCGGGATGGGTCACGCAGGAGAGGAAAGCACACCTCGGCGGCGTGGTTAATTTAAGCGGCATTGCTCGACCTGTAGGCAGCGGGGGTTGATGGACTACAACATAAATGCTGCACCATCCTTGGCCCAGAACCAGGAGGTATCAATACGAGATGGCCGCTAACGTGCGATTGGTTGGCTAACTAGCGGGCTGCTAGGTTTTCATAGAATGTAGGAAGAGACTCCAACAGCATCTGATGCAACTTTGGCAGCGGATGATATATCCAGTGTCGTCTCTTCCGCGGTTTGAGAATGGAATCAGGTCGACTCACAGGATTACAGTCTGTCTATCAGGTGGTACAGAGAGGAACTAGAAGGACAATTTCGAACCTGGCTGTATGCGGGGCAAGAAGGATAATATAATGGCTTAGAGCCTTTGAGAACTTGAAGACCTCCCATGGTGGATGGTATTCATATGTACTGCTAGCAACCCTGTGGACGCTTCAGTCTCAGTAAAATATGCAACCATGTATATCAGATGTTGACTATATTATTCCTGCATCGAATTCTGGCGTCTAAAACTCGAAAGTGACTTTAAGCTACGTCAATCGTGGTAAAAGAAGAGCCGTATTCGTGGAATCCTCTGCTATGAAGCTTATTACTAAATGTGGTTGAGGGCGACCCTACTAGACCATCTGGGCCAATAAAAATATACCAACACGTGCTAGTCCTATGCGGGATTAGAGTGCGGCTGAGTACGTTGTTGCCTTGAGTCCATGTTGCGTTCCCCGGTGCCCAGGCACTGCAGAGCCCCTACCAACAGACGGACTGACGTTGCGCCGCTCTGTGCCACCATGCAGTCCCTATATCCGCCTCCGCCCTCCATCCCCTCGTATCGCTCCATCTTTGTCTTCATTTCCTTCAATAAATATCGCAACCTTTTATTCCGTTTTCATCACACCTTTTATTCGTCCATATCGCACTAGTCAACTTCAGTCTCTCCTTTCTATTTCATATCGTCTTTTAAAGCTCGGAATTGTTTTGCGGATCGAGCGGTAACCATGTTTCCCACCATGGACGTCCTCGTGCGACGAGGCTCTGAATTCGTTCAGAAGGATCAGGAGATCGATTTTCCAACTTGGGGTATCGTTGTACTGGTACTCCTCGCTGTTGTCTACACGGTCGCATCCACACTGGTATGATTGCTCTTGTCCTGGGTCTCCATTCAGAGTCAGCTAACGGAATTATCATCAGGTTGAGTACACTTACGCGCATATGATCCCGACCCTCATCATGGTGGAGTCCCCTCAGGCTACTCTTTACGATCCTATCGCGTCCACGGATCCCCTGGTCGACCTGGATGACACCAAGAAGCAGCCTCTCGAACCTGAGCTGCTTCTCGTGCAGCACAAGCCTATCACCTCAAGCTTCCGTAGCACCCTCGCTCATCTCCGTGCCCGTGCAGGCCGTGGCTCCCGTGTCCGTGGTTTCATGATTTACATACTCTCGGCTTTTGTTGTGGGCTATATCTCACGTCTTATCGGCCTTTTCCACCTGATCCCTTTCCGTACTGTTGTCGCCCCGGTCCTCGCTGAAACAGTCGCAGCACACTTTTTCCTTTTGTGGACGCATGTCGTGATCAGCGCACCCACTGCAACTCGCTGGTATAAGCGCTTTGCACCACTCCGGACATGGAAGAAGATTGCTGGCCCAACCGCTCTCGCTGCACTCACGAAACAGACTGCTATCATGGTTCCAGTGATGCTGTTCATCAAACTCAACCAGCAGCTTCCCACCACCCCGGCGGAATGGTCTGGACTCTCCTGCCATGAGCGATCCAAGATCATTCTCCAGGGATTTGGTGTTGCGGCATTGTCGTTCGTCTTCTGGATCTTGCTGGTCATCCCGGCCAAGGTGACTTTGACTCGCGTGCAAGCCTCTCTCCTCGCCGAGAGAGAGGAGCCTATTGTTCCCTTTGACCGTACGTTTGGCGGCAAGACTGAGCCAAATGGCGTCTTGGGTATGCTGGACGCCTGGAGATCCTTCGATGGGGCGTCAAGAATCCGGCTCCTCAAGGCATATTTCAAGGCCGCTGCTATCCAGATTGCTCTGACGATGTTTTTTGGTGCTCTTATCGTACTGACAGCCGTTACCGCACTTGGATCTGGACTTCAGACACTTCTGGATGCTGCGATAAAGGCAGAACAGGAGAATTCCAAGATGACCCCTGCTTAAGTTTGTCGGTCAATGCACGAAGAAAAGAGTCTTCCTCATCAACAGAGGACTTAAATTGTAAAAGTACGAATGAGGAAGAAATGATGGGCAAGAGGACAGTTGCAATTACGTTTAGCTAAGTGAAATGGACTGCGTTCGGGATCCTTTATAGTAGCAAGTCTGGTGGTGCAGGTTTCTAATCGCAATACAATTTATGAAATAAGAAACATGAAGTATATTGTCGTAGACGATCCCAGTGCATAATTTATATACAATATTACAGCAATTCGTTTCTCCATTTAGACATTTCATACACTTTCAATTCTTTGCACGACGACTGCAGTAGCGGCCCCTCCTCCGTTGCAGATAGCTGCTACACCGTACTCTCCAACTTTCAGTTGATGAAGCAATGTCGTTAGGATTCTGGAACCAGAGCTGCCCAGAGCATGACCAAGTGAAATGGCACCTCCCAGTGGGTTAACCTTGGCACCTTCGAGACCCAGGATCTTCTCGTTGGCCTTGATGACAGCCGCGAACGCCTCATTGAATTCCCAGACCGCTACATCCTCCTTCGTGATTCCCGCTCTCTCCAGCGCAATTGGCACAGCCTTTGCAGGAGCTACAGGGAAATCAACGGGATCCAATGCCGCATCGGCTGAGCCACAAATTCTGGCGAGGACTCTCGAGCCAGCGCCATATTGCTGAGCAATAGCCTTGTTTCCGAGAACTAGAGCACTCGCACCGTCGTTGAAGGTGGACGCGTTGGCAGCAGTGACTGTTCCAGTTCCATCACGGACGAAAGCTGGCTTCAGAGTAGGGACCTTCTCAAGCTTAATGTCCAAGTATCCCTCATCAGTATCAATGATGGTCTCTCCTTTCCTGCCCTTAACCGTTACTGGAGCAATCTCCTCCTTGAAAGCACCGGTTTCCCAAGCCTTTTGAGCACGAGTGTAGGATTGTATCGCGTATTCATCCTGCATCTCACGAGTGATGCCGAACTTCTTAGCTGTTTCCTCGGCGCAGACTCCCATGTGGAATTGGTTGTACACATCCCACAGTCCATCTTTGATCAATCCATCTTCCATTTGGATGTTTCCAAAGGCAGGCAATCCGCTAGCTCGAGGAGTATAATATGGAACCCGGGACATATTTTCCATGCCTCCAGCAACCTGAGCCTCGGCTAGTCCAAGCTGGATGTTCTGCGCCGCGAATACAACAGCTTTCAGACCGGAAGCGCACACTTTGTTGATGGTGATAGCTTCAACACTTGGTGACAATCCTGCAAATATCGTCGCTTGTCGAGCTGGAGCTTGGCCAACGGAGCCTTGGAGGACATTGCCCATATAGACGTCTGTTATTTTCTCGGCTGGGACTTTGGATTTCTCGAGCGCTGCCTTGATCGCCACAGCACCCAGTTGAGGAGCTGGGACACTGACAAAGGAGCCATTGAACTAATATACGTCAGGACATACAGTCGGCATAAAATTGGCAATACATACTTTTGCTGTCGGCGTTCTGGCTGCGCTCAAGATGTAGGCATCTTGAACTTGCTGTCTAGCCGAGGAAGTTGAGCCGAACTGTCTGGACAGCTGCGCCACCCGCTGGGTGGCAACCACGGAAGGTTGTCTGAGGGAAGAAGACATCGCTGATCGTAGAAGATGAGACATTCTGGGTATTAAATACAAGAAAATCGAAAGGACGCTACAGAGGGGGTTTAAGGAAGTGGGAATGGGAGGAGGGACAGTCAGCCGCGGGCGATTTGCATCAGATATAATTGCTCCAACCGCATAAGCTCGGCTTTGGATCCCAAAGGCGGCGATTTGCGGCGAGTCGTGTACAGCACGATAACGTCCGGTGCTAATCTCCACGTGACTCCCCGCCCGTGGAAGCCACCGCATTTCTAAGAGCCTCCTCGTATCGGAATCGGAAGCCTGTGACTGAATATTAATCGAAATCCTGGTCGATTCTGCTTCCTCCTTCCGACAGCATCACGGATCTTTTTCCGCGCGAGCAACTACTGTAATTACTGAACAGCAGCTTGGAGTTTGGCAACGGGAAGATACTTTATCACCGCATAACCCCTTCCCCGCACCGGAAAACACGTTTGGCTAGCATTCGCTTTCCTGCCCCGCCAGTGACTCCCGACGTCTCTTGCGTAATTTTGCACTCTGCAGACACTCAGGTTTTCCTCTGCTCCTGTTAGAAGCTAGCATCTAAATCCTTGATCGTCAGCAGCGCGCTATACAATGTCTACTGCAGCTCGTCGTCGTCTAATGCGAGACTTCAAGGTGCGTGGCGAGACGGCCCTTAACAGCACACGACCTTGACCAGACAATGCTAACTTTTTATCCCCAGCGCATGCAAACCGATCCTCCTGCAGGTGTATCAGCTTCTCCAGTTCCCGACAATGTTATGACTTGGTAGGAACGACCTGGGATATCTTTTTAGTTTATCATGTGTTGACTGTTCTTGCTCATTCTAGGAATGCCGTTATTATTGGACCAGCAGACACGCCGTTTGAGGATGGCACATTTCGCCTTGTAATGCATTTCGAAGAGCAATATCCAAACAAGCCACCGGCGGTCAAGTTTATCAGCCAGATGTTCCACCCCAACGTCTACGCTACTGGGGAGTTGTGCCTGGATATTCTACAGAATCGGTGGAGTCCAACATATGACGTGGCTGCCGTGTTGACCAGTATCCAAAGGTATGTATCTTACGAGCGTGAAAAAAAAATTCCGAGAGGACATAGGCGTTCTAATACTCCTTGGCAGCTTGCTCAACGACCCAAACACTGGGTCCCCCGCCAACGTCGAAGCCTCTAATTTGTACAAAGACAACAAGAGAGAGTATACCAAGCGTGTAAGGGAGACTGTTGAGAAGAGCTGGGAGGATTAGAGCATATCAAACTAAATCTAATTGTAAGATGGAAGAGTACTCTGCTTTATGAGACCACGATAGGACAAGGGTTTAGGCGTTTCGGAGCGAGGATCAGTGTGTTTACGGGTAGGAGTCATGAGTACGGCCTGAGCACATCTGCATAGCAAATCCTTCATAGCATTGCCAATTCAAATACCTTACAGAACAAAAATTCCCAAAACAGTGACATTTTCTTTGTTTTCCTGTTGAGTCGATCGTCGCCAAATAATATCAGGACTATTATTACATGGGGTGGTCAGTTGTATTATTACCTATTATTATGCGACATTGAGACAACACCCCTACGCGAAATATTTAGCGCGGATCGGACTTGTTGACAACCTCCTTATCGAAAGCACTGCGAGGCACGACGACGCAGTCCTCGGCTCTCATTTATGCACATGTGTTGATTTTCAAGCTGGGCGGCATATATTCATCATGTCGAACAGTATCAAGGTGGTCGCGCGGTTTAGGCCGCAGAACCGCACTGAAATCGAGCTGGGCGGCCAGCCAATTGTCGCCTTTGACTCTGAAGATACTTGCACTTTGGATGTGAGTGACTCCTCTGGTTCGCAGTGAGGTATGTTGTGGCTGCTAATGGATATCTACAGTCCAAGGAAGCTACGGGATCTTTTACCTTTGACCGCGTGTTTGATATGAGCTCGCGCCAAAAAGATGTCTTCGACTTTTCGATTAAACCAACGGTGGACGATATACTGAATGGGTACAATGGAACGGTCTTTGCATACGGTCAGACGGGTGCTGGTAAATCTTATACGATGATGGGAACGGATATCGACAATGAAGATGGTAAAGGAGTCATCCCTCGAATTGTGGAGCAGATTTTCGCCAGCATTCTTGCCAGTCCTGGGAGCATGGAATATACGGTTCGAGTCAGCTATATGGAGATTTATATGGAGCGGATCCGTGACTTGCTGGCGCCTCATAACGATAACTTGCCAGTACATGAAGAGAAGAACCGAGGTGTCTATGTGAAGGGACTCCTGGAAATATACGTCTCCAGCGTGCAGGAGGTGTTTGAGGTCATGCGCAGAGGAGGGAGTGCCAGAGCCGTCGCTGCCACTAATATGAATCAGGAGTCATCCCGTTCGCACTCCATCTTCGTCATCACTGTAACCCAAAAGAATGTGGAGACTGGGTCATCGAAGAGTGGTCAGTTGTTCTTGGTGGATCTTGCGGGTAGTGAGAAAGTTGGTAAGACTGGTGCCAGTGGTCAAACCCTCGAGGAAGCGAAGAAGATCAACAAGAGTTTGAGCGCCCTGGGAATGGTCATCAACAGTCTTACGGACGGCAAATCATCACACGTCCCCTACCGTGACTCGAAACTCACTCGAATTCTGCAGGAGAGTTTAGGTGGTAACAGTAGGACTACGCTGATCATCAACTGTTCTCCCAGTAGCTATAACGATGCCGAGACTCTCAGTACTCTGAGATTTGGTATGAGAGCTAAGTCCATCAAGAACAAAGCCAAGATCAACGCAGAGATCAGTCCTGCCGAACTTAAAGCATTGCTTAAGAAGGCACAATCTCAGATTACTACATTCGAGAATTACGTGCAGTCTCTGGAGGGTGAAGTAGAACAGTGGCGTGCTGGAGAGTCAGTTCCCAAAGAGAAATGGGCACCTCCTCTCGCGGCGGCTGCTGGCTTAGGCCGTGCAAAGGCTGAAGCCCAACCTCCGAGACCATCCACACCCTCCAGGCTTATGGAGAGTCGTTCGGAGACACCAGCAATTTCAGAACGATCTGGTACACCAAGCTTACCACTAGATAAGGACGAGAGGGAGGACTTCTTGCGCCGTGAAAATGAGTTACAGGACCAAATCTCCGAGAAAGAAACCCAGATTGCAGCTGTTGAGAAGCAACTTAGGGAGACCAAGGAAGAACTCGCCTACCTCAAGGAACACGATGCCAAGGTTGGCCGTGATAACGAGCGGCTTACTACTGAGACAAACGAATTCAAAATGCAACTGGAACGGTTGACATTTGAGAGTAAGGAAGCTCAGATTACCATGGATGGTCTCAAGGAGGCAAACTCTGAATTGACCGCCGAGCTTGATGAGGTCAAGCAGCAATTACTGGATGTGAAGATGAGTGCGAAAGAGACAAGTGCACTCTTAGATGAGAAAGAAAAGAAGAAGGCGGAGAAGATGGCTAAAATGTTAGCTGGATTTGACTTGGGTGGCGAAGTATTCAGTGATAATGAGAGAGGCATCAAGAACGCCATCGCGCAAGTGGAGGCATTGCATGCACAGAGTGCAGCCGGAAATGTCATCGCACCTGATTCGCTGGAGGAGCTCAAGGCACGCTTAGTGGAGACCCAGGGCATTGTTCGACAAGCAGAGCTGTCAATTCATGAAGCGTCTGCAGACGAGGCGGGTGCTAGGCGCAGGGAGGAGCTTGAAGTGCGTCTCGAGGCTGTTGAACGAGACTACGAAGAGTTACTCGAGCGCAACCTTAGTGAATCCGACGTCGCAGAGGTGAAGGCACGCTTGGAGAGTGCTTATTCCAATAAGCAAAATATGCAGACGGAGATGGTTAAGGATCTCAAACAGGAAATCGCTCAGAAGTCAGCTGAGATCCAGAAACTCAAGGAAGTGAATGAGGACCTGCAACAGCGTGTAAAGAGTGGCGCAATTGCTAACGGCGCTGGAGGAGCCGTCAACGGCAAGACTGTGCAGCAGCAAATTGCTGAGTTCGATGTGATGAAGAAGAGTCTCATGCGCGACTTGCAAAACCGCTGTGAGCGTGTTGTCGAGCTGGAGATCTCGTTGGATGAAACTAGAGAACAATACAATAATGTTCTCAGATCGTCAAACAACCGAGCACAGCAGAAGAAGATGGCGTTCCTCGAGCGAAATCTTGAGCAACTTACCCATGTGCAGAGACAGTTGGTTGAGCAGAATGGAAGCTTGAAGAAGGAAGTGGCTATTGCTGAGAGAAAGCTCATTGCAAGGAACGAGCGGATCCAGAGCTTAGAGAGCTTATTACAGGAATCTCAGGAGAAGTTGACTGCGGCGAATCACAGGTCTGTCCCCTGCGCACGATTTTTTAGGGCCTGACATGTACTGACATAATCGACAGATTCGAAACTCAGCTTACTGCCGTCAAGGAACGTCTCGAAGCTGCCAAGTCCGGTAGCACGAGAGGCCTTGGCTCTCCCACCGGACCGGGTGGATTTAATTTCGCCGGAGCCGGCAGCAGGATCGCGAAGCCGCTGCGAGGAGGTGGAGGTGGAAGTGATGGCCCAGCTCCTTTGATCCCTCAGAGTGATATTGGTTCAAATAAGAGGAGTTCTTGGTTCTTTTCAGGGCAGAAATGATAGTCTCTGATAAGGCTGTTTTTTTGAAAGAGAATAGATTTATCTGTACGGAAGATTAGATGAGTTATGTATACCCACGTCTTTCAGCTTCAAAAGAGTGTCTAACCGGGGCGGTTTGGTTTGCTCTCTTGGATTGGCATGATTGTTAATGCTACTCTCTTTTTTATACCTTTTTTGGCTGGATTTTGATCTTTAGGCATAGATTGGAGTGAGTGATCAAGAGTTTATTCGATTGGCCGGGTTGGGTAGTAGTCCTAGGGAGTATGGTAAATTAGCGATTCCTCAACTCTTATAAAGTCCAATCAACTGTACAGATTTCTATTACTATTTTTCTGAGTCATTGATCCTAGAGCCACATAATTAATTTTTGGAAAAAGTGAGCCGGCGTCATGCCATAGGAGACCTCATATATCACTCTTTATAGACTCCAGTACATCATACTAATCGTACACTAGTAAGAAATGACAGTGATTGAAATAAGAATCCAGTGGGACTTTTCAACTTTGGCATATCATTGCTTGGAGATTTGTATCTTTATGTATTTTGCATATATCTATCTATCTACCGGTCACAAGTCTCTCCAGGGGCGGTGGCATTTCTCAATGCGGTGCAGACGCCCCTGTAAGCTGGGTGAATCGTGAAGTTCGCAAACCAGAGATCGGCGGAGCCGTAGCCAGTGAAAACGCCTGGAACCCAGGAGTACTGTGAGAAGCATTGTTATTAGTATGTGCATTCTATACGATACGATAGGAAACGTGTGATGTGACATACTGGATCATAAAAATCCCAAACAGTAATACCGACACATCGGTCGACTTGCATGCAAGCACCAACGGTGGACTTGTAATCCTCACTCTGCTGTGCCAAGTTCTCTGGGGTCTCGGGCTCCTCGAGTCTGACATCAAGCTCCGTGATAGCGACATCGAGACCAAGAGCTGCGAAGTTCTGCATGTTGATGATCTGCGTGTCCATGCTTGGAGTTTCGCCGACGATGAAATGGCTCTGGAGACCAACACCATCAATACGGATACCAGCTTCCTGAAGAGGCTTGATGATGTTTTCAATGGCTCCGGTGGACTTTGGACCAGGATATTCAATGTTGTAGTCGTTGTAGTAGAGCTTGGCATTGGGGTCAGCCTTAGCCGCCGCTTCGAAAGCGATCTTAATGTAGTCGGGTCCGATGACCTGGAGGAAGACGTCGTCACGTAGAGTACCGTCTTCATTCAGAGCTTCATTGACAACATCCCAGGCATAGCACTGCTTAGCCCAGTGAGAGGCCTCGTTTGTAACGTGGTCGATCAATGCTGCAGTCAAGGATTCCTTGGTCCAGTTGGTAGCCGTCACCCATGGTGCAAGCTGGGAGTGCCAGACAAGGTTGTGGCAGCGTAGGAGTTGATGGTTACCAGTGGCCAGGTCAGCAACTACAGATCCATCAGTGTAATTGTAGACGCCTTGCTCTGGCTCGACGTATTGCCACTGCAGGTTGTATATCAGCTCCACCTTCTTATTCCTTGTAGGTGGAGAATTATTTACCTTCATTCCATTGGCCGGAGTGAGCTGTCCAAACTCTCTTCTGTTGGTCACCAAACTGTAGTACTGTTCACTGTAAAAGAGAAGACAATTGGTTAGTAACTAACTCAACAAACTCAACCAATTGGTATCTAGTGATCTTACTTGCTCAACTCGCCATTGTCTGTGGCAGTACCAAAATACTCCTTTCCCGCGCTCTTAGCAAAGTGGTTCAACTGCGCAGAGGCGAGTGGCAGAGCAAGCAATGCCGCGGAAACGCTGTTTTGCACACGCATTGTGTCTTCTGACTGTTAGAGAGGACTTCAGGAATGCAGCAGAGAGGAAATAAAGAGCAGCAGATGCGGAGAGATCTTGCAATTGACCGGAGAGTGACTTGAAGGAAAAGCACAGAGGAAAAGGAAGAAATATATATACGATTCGCGGCTTCTCGAATTCATCCGTCTTGCCGCCATGGTAAAAACAATGGCAAGGATAGCAAAGCTATATTGCTCACACTATCTATCTGCGCCCCCCTCTCGAGAGTTCGACGTTGCAGATAACACGGTTGCTAGCTACAGTAGTCCCTTATTTTCATGGCTAGATCGATCATGTCTCTAGGGACCCCTCTTCTGAACCTTTCTTCCGACGATGCACTAATCATCGTCCTGATGTCATGCCCATGCCCTGTTTTATTTTCCCGCGTGCCTTCATCCACGCACGTGTAGGGTAAGGTACTGGGAGACTACAACCGGGTGAACCCCATGAAGCTCCACTAGCCTTGTGGAGTTACGCAGGAAGGACGGATATAAAAGCTGACTGACGGAATATACTCAGAGCATTAAGGTACCGGATAAACAGAAGCAGCACTGCCAAGNCATCCTCAGAGCTGCGGAGAGCCAGACCATGTCGGGATGCATTTGCCAGTTTATCACAAAAAGGTGGACCAAAATAGCCTTCGTCCCATGTATTGGTCAATGCATATTGTGGCTTCCTTCTCCATGTGCTTGACCATCGCTGACAAAAAAGCTCTCTCGAGGGGAGCGAATCAGACCTAGAGCTCCTTGTGTGGAGAGAATCCTCCTTCTTCTATAGTCAGGAGACTAAAATCTGGAAGGAAACATCCCGATAAATCTCCTTTAGACTAGCTAGACTAGCAGCCGGTAGAAAGGAAGTCACCCGCTTGCAAACCGTTGTGGCGGAGGGTGCTTCTAGAACCACAATGTACTGTATGAAGCGCGATTGTTCAATTCCACCAAATGGAGATATAATGAAACAATGCATCTTTTTGGCCAGGTGTTGGACAAAGCTTGCTACATCAAGGAATCAGAATTTATTACTGGGACGCAAATTGCGAAAATGTCACGTATAACTTAGGACTTGCCTTCTCTCCCTCTCACCCGTCTCCCTTCTTGTCTCTCCACATTTCTCCAGCTGCCAAGCAGAATGGATAATGTGACGGAAGTGGGGAAGACGCGGAATGGATAAAACCACAAGGACAAAAAGAAAATGATACGTAAGACCGACCAGTCTTCTGTGCGACGCATCTCGTCTCTCGGGTGGCTCATCGAGAGTCCAATATTTGAGGTTCTTGGCTGCTTCGCGGGTCTAGACCAAGGCGGGAAGGACAGGGCCATTTCCACGTTCCAAAACGGCTGTCGAAGCTGTTGCCAGGTAATGCGAGCACTCGAGCACAATTCGTCCACACTGCTGGCCTCTTAAGGCAGGGGAAGATTGGTCCTTGCGTCTGTTGTGAATGTCGTCTATATCTAAATCCAGGGGGGACCCGTCCGGCGAGTGTGCCCAAATGCCGGGCCGCTGGAACGAGCCACCGGGCCCAGACCGATGAATGATAAGCAAGACCAAAATTTAAGATGATTGATGCGTGGATAATCAACAAATGTATATAATACGACCAAGAACATAGATATTTATTAGACAAGAGTAGAATTATTCCGCGTCTTCTAAGACCCTTCCCTTTTTTTATACAAACTACAGAGTGCATGCCCCCCCTTTGATACTCTGCGAAGCAGACAAATCTACTATACATACATATATGCTCAATGGATATATCTCGAGAGGGCCTGCCAAAGGAGATAAGCATGTCGAGGAAACGCCTGTTCTAACCGTAAAACTCCAAAGTTTCATCCCTGTTCGCGCGCGCGTATCCATATACACAGACAGATATCTCTCTTTGCCCAACCAAAAATTTTCAAAGTTTCTGATGTAGTAATACACCCTCCTGAAAAAATCAAGGGGGAAAATTATATGATGCCGTCACAACAGCACTGGATTCGTACGAACGCCGTGGTAACGGAAAAATAATCCATCCCTGCATGCTCTGCTTCTCGTGAGCACATTACGCAGGTGAAATGTGAGTGTGGCCAAAGAAAGCTCCGTCAGCATCTAGAAGCTGGCAGAGAATGTCTCACGTCTGGAATCGCCTCTGTCGCTGCCACCCCGATTGTAACGATCTCCATATCCGCCGCGGGAGCTGCGGTCCCGCGATCTATTGAAACTTCTGTCTCTGTTGCCGAAACTTCTGTTGCCAAAGCCTCCGCGACGGTCAGAGTCTCTGTCACGGTAGCTTGACTCTCCAAAGTCATTCTCTCTATCGTTGTCCCTGGAACGGAAACCGCCCCGCCCCCTTCTTGCAACCCTGTCATCGTCCTGGTCCCGAGACGCGGGAAAGTCGTCCTCGGGATCCCTGACATCGAAGTTCATGCCAGGCACCCTGGAAATCCCGAGCGTCTGGGCCAATCTGCGTGAGATCATGGGAGGTCGCTCCCATCCGAACCCATATCGAACCCACTGGTTCACCGCCTCGGCGTTAGCTCTAGCATCTGCAGTGCTTCCCAGAGCAGCTAAGTATGCCTTCGTCTTGGTGTCTCGATCCACCATCTTGGTTGCATCGGCAACCTGGTTGAGAACTTGCGCGGTTGCCGCAGGAAGTTGCGCATCGCGGGTCATATCGACTGTGCCGGCATCCAGAGTGTTATCTGTCGTGATGGGCAGGTTTCGAAGTCGCTTGCGTGCTTCCCGGAGATCGTTTTCGTGGATGAAGATCCATGCCTCACCTTGCTTTCCTGCTCGGCCAGTCCTTCCCACACGGTGGATATACTGATCACGATTCGAGGGCAAGCCGATCTGGATCACGTGGGTAACGTTGGGAAAGTCCATGCCACGGGCAGTAACATCGGTGGAGAAGAGAATGGCAGACTTGGCGCGGCGGAAGGCCTCGGAGTTCCGTGTTCGTCGCTCCTGCGTGAGCTGACCGTGCATCTGGTAGAGCTGAACGGGGAAGAGTGGATGTTGGCTGAATAGAGAACCTGAACCGCCGCCGGGAGTTCTCAGATTATTGAAGACCTGAGCAGCCAGCTGGACGTTGGCGGTCGATTGGAAGTATACGATCGCTTTGAACGGCATGCGCTCTCCAGCCGCGGCTCCATCTTCACCTTCTGCTAGAGGTTCTCCCACCTTGGCAATCTCGCGTTGACAAAGCTCGAGCAGCGAGGGCATATAGTTTTCAATCCCAGGGACTCGCACAATCTTCTGGGGCACCCGGTCATGCGTAGCTTGTTCGCCGGGCTGGACGGTCTGGATAAACTCGAATCCGGGTTTCAAGGTCTGTCGAACCAGATGCATGACTTCCTGGGGGACGGTGGCGGAGAAAAGGAGGGTCTGACGATCGACTTGGCTCCTGTCCGGAAGCAGCTTGATGATCTCCTCAATATCCTGCGAAAAGCCCTCGTCCAGTAATCGGTCGGCCTCATCGAGGACGAGCGTGCCCAGATTGGGCGCCGCGATCCTGCTGTAGGGATCGGTGAGAAGATCACTCAAGCGGCCCGGAGTGGCGACCAGCAGATGGCATCCCTCTCTCTGTGTCTTCTGAAGCATGGATCGCTTGCTGTTTCCTCCCGTAGCCACCTGCACGATCACATTGGTGTTGTAGCAAATCTTCTTCGCCTCGACCGCAATCTGTTCAGCCAATTCACGGGTTGGGGATATGATGATGGCCTGAATGTCGTCTGGGCGGGCCCGGGAGGTCCTCCGTCTCTCAGCCAGATGAGGGCTTCTTTGGAGAATCTGCTGGATGGTTGGCAGCAGGAAACCAATCGTCTTGCCCGTGCCGGTCTTTGCCTGTGCGATACTATGAAAGCTCTGTTAGCGTGCGACTCAATGACCCAGGAATGAGTCAAATCTTACATATCAGTACCCTGGAGAGCCTTGTTGATGGTCTTACTCTGGACGGGTGTCATCGTGTGGAGGGCCATTCCCTTGACCAGCTGGTTCACCAGAATCGGGTGGACCAGCTGCCTCGTCCGAAGTTCCTCGAATTTGGTGGCTATGGGTTCCTCCACGTCGAAAGCATCGGCGCCGTCATCTTCTTCCCTCGCTCTTTCGCTGACCTGCGCTCTCGGTTGACCATGCTCTTCTTGTCTGTTTCTCCAGGACAAAGATAGGGACAGACATCTTGCCTGTACGGGCGGTCGGACGGTGAGGCGGGAAGCAAAGGGGAGCGCAGGTGATCTGATGGATATGGAGGAAGGGGCAGTGGCCGTACGGACGACTCTGGCTATCGAGGCCGGGCCTCTCCGGCAGATATTGAACATGGTGCAAGCAGCGGCGAAAGGGATGTGACCCGGAAAAACCACAGAATTAGTATAGATAAGTCAACAAATACAGCAAAACAGAAGATGAATGCACGAAGGAATGGACGTCGGCTGGGGCGTGGTCGTCAATCGTTGCACGCAGGGAGCAGACGATGCAGAATGGATATGGCCCTTTTTCGCAGTCCCTTTCCCTCAGAACTTTTTTTGGCGCTAGACCAGGGAGCAGCTAAGTGAAGCCTTATCCGTTGCGCTAGCCAATATCATCACGTGATAGGGTCTGATTGTTCTCGAAAGCCAGTCACTAACGTGTTTGGGCTTAGCGACACTAGCTGACAGAAACCGTTGCCTCAGGCCAAATGTGTCACTTCATCTCTCGATCGCACCATGTTCCTTAGTTGCCCTCTTCCGTGTTCTTTTCTTCCTGGACCATGCTTCCTCGATATTTTCGTTGCCCAATCGCAGGATGAGGTCAGAGTTGGAGAGTCTGTGTCAGAGCGCCGTGGTTATTCTACGTATCTATCGGAATCACGTTCTTTTAAGACTTTTTGGCTCGTGGAGAGAGTGTGCTCGTGAGGCGAGACCTGGAATCGATCGTAGACATGCATCCAGAGACCTCCTTGCCCGAGACACCCACATTATATGGAAAGGGGGTAGGATCTGAATAGGGATGAGAATGTGAATGTGAATGTGAATGTGAATGCAGCATCATTACACTGTACATACAGTTGCAGCAAGATGGCAGCGAGGCTGGTGTACTCATTCAGTGAGGCTTGCCCGTGCACAGAAACCCGAGCGCCTGGGTGGCGCAGAATCCGCTCGCAAGAGGCCCGCTTTCACATGCTGCACCGTCCAGCGCAGGACATCACCGGCCAACCTCGCAGTGATTGGCCCGTGG
The DNA here is from genome assembly GCA_000743665.3 of Scytalidium sp. 3C. Taxonomy (NCBI): domain Eukaryota; kingdom Fungi; phylum Ascomycota; class Leotiomycetes; genus Scytalidium; species Scytalidium sp. 3C. Next base: position 294,934 of record JMRO03000013.1, on the reverse strand, counting down.
CAAAGACCGGGGCCGCGCATGTGCCAAACGGTTTGCTGCTGCTGCTCCTTATCGTGGTGGGAGAATTAAGTGTCTCAACATCTTCAAGCCCCTCTCTTTTTCCCTCGCTATTTATCCCCCTCCGTCCGCCCCCAATCGCTGCTCCCCTTCCCTCCTCCTGCCATTCACTCCTCCATTGAGCCTCATCGATCTCATTGGCCATTCGTCCATCGACATGCTATAGAAGAGCATCTCCGTGACCATGCCTTTCCGTGTTCTGTGAGCTCTCTTCTTCTCTTCGACATCAGTTTGGCCGGACCACTTCGGTACTCTTGCCTCTTCCCGGATTGCTTTGATACAATTTCACTTTGCCTTCGATTGGACCCATTAGTGGACCCATTATCAGTTCATCCGTTATATAGCTTCATACATACAAACGACATGAGTCAGCCCCCGTCGCCAAAGCCTCGTTCTCGCACCGCACGACCAGTCTCCATCGACTTCTCCCAGGACTTGAGCGAGTCTCGATTGTACAACATGCTTCCGTCCGTCGTTCAATCTCGCCTCCCGCGCCTTCCTTCGCTGCGCAAGTCGGTGAGCACGTACACCTTGCGCAGCTCACCCCCATCTCCTCGCTCTCGTTCGGGCACCAGCTCTCCAGAGACGGCCTACTATGGAACCGTCGTCGTTCGAGATTCCAGGAACGATGATATGGATGACACGACTAGCCTTTCTCTAGATACGGCCACGACGGTCTCCGTCTCAGAAGATGACGATCTTGCGCCGCCAAAGAAGCAGCTGAGGCGACCCAACGAGCCGACGGAGGCAAAGACAGGCATAGCCTGGAGAATAGCATATCAAGGTACGGTGATCCCTTCTTCTCATCTCCACGTCTCCTGGAGCATGATGCTGACGTATATTTGGCGCTAGGACTCTCTCTTCTCGGCCTCGCCATGGAAGAATCATCTATGATTTCGGAGGATGGACAGATGGGCAACGCCTCCTTTGCGCGGCAGCTCTACCTCCATTCTGTAACTTACCTTCTCCGGGCTCTCCCGGCTGATTTGACCACGGAGGAGCAGCTCAGTATCCGGAGCGCTTTACCACAGACCGTCACCGCGCCTCTGCACGTCCAAGTTAACCCGCCTTGCTCGGGTCAAGATGCTTTCCAGGGTGGCTTCCGACCTAATCATCCACCCTCTCTCCTTCACCGCACTGTCGCCTCCATGATTCTCAACTTGTTCATCCTCATCCACTTCCTTTTGCCTTACCTGAAAGCTTTCCTTGCGCAGGCGTACGCTTACGAGCGCAAGCACAGGATCTCTGAGCGTATCCTGAGCCAGAGCCGGGAGATGACCGACTCCTGGGGGAAGAGAAGTGCCAGCGTTGCTGAAGTGGTCTCTGGGATGGCTGAAGGAAGAGTTGGGAAGGTGCTTGGAGAGACGGGGGCATGGATTGTCGACGAGATTGTCGGAGGTGTGAACGAGGGTATTGGCGGTGGCGTCGCTGTGTTTGGCCCAGCGAGGAAGGAGCTTGCAGCACAGTATCAGATGTGATGAGCTTCACGCTGGCAGTGCCACGGATGCACCTAGAGATATAGATTATGAGATAATGACTATGATACCCGCTTGTTTTTCGGCGTTTACTCGGTTTGGTTGGGTTTTGGAGGGAGTTTATTTTGGGTTTATGATCTAGAGAATAGAGGGCAACATAAAAGGGTTTTGATGTTCCAATTCTCTGAGCCGGAAGATGTGCTCCCTAAGTGATATCTCGCCTTATTCTCTCGACTTGCCTAATTCCTCAGCAGTTTAGAAAATCTAACTTGATTTGGCCATATTAATATATAGATATATTATGCTGCAATAAATATCCTTTCATGGGTTGCGTGTGGGTCCGCCCAGTACCTTTGCATTTTCATATCTCATCCGAGAGTGTTGTGGTGAGTTTTGAGCAGCCCCGAGTCTTTCGATGCTCTGATAAAGGTATCTAATTTATATTTTCTCTCCTAGCGCTAATCTAGTATATCCTACGTATACTTGTCTTGACTTGAGTCTATACTTCATGACCTGGCTCTCACGCACTGGTAACATTGTAAAAGTGATCAATCACAAAACGGCAAAAACAGCCATACTGAATCGCATATCCTTTCATCACCCACTCTCCAAATTACACGCTGTTCCCTTTTTCACTCTTCTCACACACATTTACACATTCACTAAGGCCCCTTCACTCACACGTTCTCTTTCTCCTTAAAGATCTTACCCAACTCGGCCCACCTGTCCTGCAACTCCTTCACTTTCCCCTGCTCCTCCCAGCTTCCCAGGAGCGCAGCGCTCAAGGGAGTTCCAGCCTCCGCAGCCATGACTCCGTTGACTCGGGTCGGCAACTCGACGTTGCCCTCCAACTCCTGGATCTTCAACGCCTTGAGAATCTCCTTCAGATGCTCCGCGGCCTTCCCGCCGCCTCGGCCGCCGTAACTCACAATCAGCCCCGGCTTTCCCACCCACTCATGGTAGATGTTGTCCAGCGCGATCTTGAGCGATGCCGGGATGGACCAGTTATACTGCGGCGTCAGGAAGATGAAGCCGTCGAGGCTGGCCACCACTTTGGACCATGCGTTCACCTCCGCGCTGGGGTAGGCGTCTGCGGCCAACGGCGTGGGTAAGTGGATGGGGACCAGTACCGGCGATACTGGCAGGGTGATTTCCGCGAGATCGACTACCGCGAATCTGATGCCTGGGTTCAGAGGAGTGAGGGTCTTGACCAGCCAAACGGCTATGGAAGGTCCCAGACGCGGGGTACGAGTAGAGGCGATGATGAGACCTATTCTTTTGACCATTGTTCCTGTAATTTCCTGGGTTGAGCTCTTGGTCTTTTCTTTCTTGTTTTCCACTCTTTAATTAGTTAAGCTTTCTCGCCTTGGTGGTTGATGTGAGATAAGAGAGCGAGTGTTATGTGAGAGTGTATGAGAGTATATGAGAGTACCGAGAGATCGTTTATATACTTCTACGGCTCAAATTATGTTTATGTTCTATTTGAGACGTTGCTGCCTTCTGGCCCGACCTTGATGCAGCATTTTTCATGTATTAAAGCCACGACATGGGCGATGCGCGGAGTTTAGATTGTCGTGATTGAATGGATTCAGAGATACTGGCAACGTGATTGGCGGTCGGATTACGTCCCTTGAGTTATATCCGTAGAAATCCGGATCCGAACCAAACCTTTTGGCACGAGCTGTAATATTATGGTGTCCGTCCAGAAAGTCCAGATGAGTCATGAAATCAAACATGCCAAAATATGTGCCCGCAATTCAATGTGTCTGGGCCTTGAGTGTTTCAAGTTTGGTTGAATTTCAAGGCTCACTTTGCGCAATAGCCAGACTCACTACTACGGTTTAGCCGTATAATTAATTGTAAGAGTACGAGTATTGACGGATTTCTCAAGATTCGCGAGAGTTTGAGTACTGTAGTTATAATGAAAATTGAACTTTCTCCCTTGCTCTTATAAAGGCGTCAGTACTATATTAGGACGTATAAGTTAAGACGTCTTGGAAGGTCTGTGTTCCTAATTATCAACAAGCCAAAGCTACACTCTCTCCTCCTGAGACCCACGGGAGCCAGATATTGAGAACGTCCCTGATTCTCTTCAACCTGGAAATTGCTAAGGAACCCTCCTCTCGTATAAATCACGCATAAAAATATGCCTCTAAATTATCATCATTCGTTTAAGTTCTCTTTAAATCCCTCATTAAGGTGAAATCATGAAACATGCATACATGGCTCTGCTCCTATTTATTCGAGAAGCTCAAGCTCGAAATTCTTGAAACTAGCAACCAGATTCTCCGTCCGATCCTCAGTTGGCGTCGCAGAATAAACACCCACCCAGCACTCGCCGTCTCCTTCCAGCTGCGCCAGAGGCCAGGTAACCTCTCTCAGAGGCTCTCTCGCTCCTCCTTCTCCAACAAGATACACCCACAAGGTCTCGTCTTTCTCACGTCTCTCAAACTCAATTGTCACCTGGTCCGCTGCCCCTTCCAGCTTTGCCAGACTCCAATCAGCCCACCGGTCCGCGGCTACAGTGCTGACAAAGGGTTTCCCCTCGACAAACTCAACGCCCGACTTGACCCATTTGCGCTGGTTTTCTCCAGCAGAATTCGCGGGCAAGACAAAGACCAGGCCGCCTTGGTCGTACAGCGTCTTCCACTTCGCGGAGACGGTGGCACGGACGCGCTTGAATTTGCTGACGGGGACGGACTTGTAGATGATGGGTGCATTGAAGACGTCCAGGGATGGAGGTTTCCTCCAGATATCTGATGGAACGTGTGGTGCGAGGGTGAACTCCGTTGCGCTTGGTTCAGGTGTTGAAGCGTCACTTGGGAGGCTGAAGGTTTGGAAGCGGATGTGCGAAGCCATTTTCCTTTTTTCTTTATTTTTTATGATTTTCTTTTCAATTCCTGGGATTCTCGTCTACTTCTTGTTGTGTCTTTTATAGTTCTCAAGTTTTGACTTGGATATCTATGAGGAAGTTGAAATGAGTCTTCGCGGTGAATTGTGGCGTTTTTGATGAGTGGGATGCGGGGATTGAGATGAACTTTTGAAATGGGAGATTGAAAGCCAACTGTTGCAGCTGAATCTCAAAATTTATATATCTATAACTTGTTCAAATAAGTGGCACCTGATGCCAAAAGAGGACACGGTATTTCGGGACTGTATTCCGACGACTGTGACCTCTGAGCGCAAGCTTCAATGATTCAGGGACTCAGCGATTGCCGCACTAATGAAGACTTAAGATCGATAAGACGTCAGAAGATGGGGCATTGAGACTAGAGGCGCTTTTCGCTGAAAAGTTCGCCGCAATTATTAACATTAAGTCCATCTAGGTGCCAAGAAGCGGGGGACTATAACGTCTATTTCCCGAGAAAAAGCCTGTATACTTCCACTTTAAGCACTCCAAATTTACGCACGTTTCGATACTCCTCATGGGTTTTGCATGAGTTGTGTGATCTGTAACCACTTCTAATACCTCTAATGAACCATCCTAGTTAGTTTGAAATAACCGCGCACAAGTTGTATAATACTTGACAGCAATGTTTACGTTAACTTGTCCTGGCTGTGGAGTACATTAGATACACATGTATGCTGCATTTTTGAATCAAATCGGGTGAATGATGTATCCAACTTCTCCAGGATAATCTAGGGACTGAATAAAAAAAGGCGTATTAGTTGTGGGTTTAGGAGTTTTGATCTCTTGTTAGGTGCAATCCGCTGCTAAATTGACTCCAATGATTCTAACAGATAAACGCTCTCTAAATAGCAATACCCTTGAGATTATGGCAAAACTTCATACAAGGAACCTACGAGTTTTATCACCTTATCCAGAAGTCCTCATATTCTCGTTCTCCAGCTGCTTGAACAGCCTCGCCATGCATAAGCAGAGGTGCATGTGCTTCTCCGAGGATTATGTACTGGTCCTGTACTTGTCGAAGCACAACAGGAACTGGACATCCTCGAAGCACACAAAGCTTGTCTCCGGGCTCAACATCTTCTGGACCTATTCCACTCTCTCCATGAATATGTCCTTGAATTTGCCGTACTATGGGATCAGGACTTGGGTTCAGCGTCGCTGGCATGAAATAGAACATACGGCGGCGGAAGTGGATAGACATCAAGCTGTCAACAAGGTGAGGTGTATATTCCGCCTGGCTGGCTTCCAAACTCCCGCTACCATCAGTTCCTAGCCAGCTTGCCAGTTCCGAAAGTATTGGACTGCTTGGTCCTAGCCAGAACGCGCTGATGAATCCAAGCGTACTCGGAAACTCTGGTAACAAGTTGAATGACTGCCATGCCAATCTGAAATGTTCTATCAAAACCTTGAAGTCTAGATCCGTCAAGGTCCTATCCAAGAAGAAGAGATCATCGCCAGTGCTTCGAGGAGGGGAAGAGAATGGTGGTGCCGTGGCTTCAATGGTCGCGACCAACTTTCCTCTGACATGAAGCATCCTACCATCTTCAGAAAAGTCAATGACACTTGAAAGAGTTCCTCCAGCGCACCAATCCCCTGGATCTTTGTCCAGTATGTTGCTAATAACACCTATATCTCTGCTGGAAACAGTCGCAGGTTCCATCAACGACCAAACCCACGAAGGTATCTCGTACATGGGGTCATAACTCATCCGGGGGCCGAAGAGCATGTTCAATCCTTCTTCTTGTAATAATAGGCGCATCATGAGAGTCATAACTTCAGGTAGCGTCTTTGAGTAGTCCACTTGGATTTGCTTTTGGATTGATGGATGGAAACAGCCGTAGTAGCCAAAAACCTTGTCTCTTCGATCCATAGATCTCTTCAGTTGTGCCGTTCTCCATTCTCGCAAGCTCAGGTATTTACCATGCCTTGCAGCTCCACAAGCTGGTATGAATTCAGAAATCATCAGATTAATTGATTGCGCTAGAGCTACCAGTGAGAAGGCTTCTGGAAATAAAGATCCCGGTGGTAAAGCTTCCAAGTCAAGAAAATTTGCGAGGACAGAGCATATTTCTCTCGTACAAGCGAAGAACTCGTCGTAGGCAAGAGCATTTTGACCATAGATCAGGAATACTTTATCAGAGAAGAGGATCTCCTGGACGACCCAGATTCTCTTCCAGTATTCTAGCTTAAATATACGATTCATCATGCTCACAGTCCCGATCTTCTCATCTGTGGTGAGTTCTGTTTGCCACATACGCCGGTCCGTCTCCGTAAGCTTAGAATATAACTTCAAGAGCTCGAATGTGCCGATGAGCAACTCGTCCGTTGCCTCACCCAACCAGACTAGCGTTGATGTTGCGGTTGCATATATGGCATACATCTTCTTGACTTGCTCATTGCGCTCTTGTAAGTCAGTCTGATTGATTGCCAGAGCATCGATCCAAATAACGCGATCGCGATCCGAGAAGCGGAGGTGCAAAAGAGCGTTATACAAGTTTGGAGTGACATGCCAAGTGACGCCGTCAAGAAGAATGGTTTTAGGATCATCTTGACTGCCCCCTAAGTTTTAATTAGCCTCTATATATGACAGTTTTAGAGCTGCAGGTACCTACACACATACGACAAAGCTTCATAGTCTGGTATGTCTCCATCTTGAACGCTGAAGGTCGAGCATTGAATTGCACTTGGCTCGCCTCCAGCGTGAATCTTGATCAAACGGATCTCATTGCTCGTAAGCTGTTCTGTATACACTTTCTCCGCAGCATCTGAGTTTAGTTCTTCAAGTGTCGCTACAACCTTTGGTCCTGGTCCTGGCTGTTTTTGGGTCGCAACGGAGGCTGGCAAAACAGAATCATGTCCCCACTCCATGATACTGATGATGTTTGTTGAGGAGTGCTGTATGTAAGCACGGCAAATCCTTATGGAGGCTTGACATTTCTGCGTGTTATGCGGATGGGCTCGGCATATACAGGTACCCTTGCGATATATTTCTTCAAAGCTTGGAATTACAGGAGAAGGCGAATTGAGCGTCGCTAGTGTTTTAGACAGTTACTCTTTAGCAGAGTTCCGTTTGCAGACATTTGTGGCTCTGCCACGCTGCCCATTTCAACTGGTTCCCTTAACATCCGTCCTGGGGTTCGATAAGCCCCGCGGCCGAACAGGACGAGGGGTACCTCAGCTTTGAGCAACATAACATCTAAACAAGCGTTGGTTTTTGACGATAATGCTAATACGATAATTACTCGCAAACAGCTAAAACTCCATTTATCTCAGAAATACATTCACATTTTCATTTTCATGCCTAATTTTCTAACTATTATTTTTCAGCGCGGCAATGTTAGTTTCAAAGCGGCACAATTCCAAAGATACTACTCATGATAATCACAAATTGACATTATTCGAGCAACGATACCAGTTACAATAGCCGTGGGTGCGCAATAGCTTACAGTATGCTACCTCTATTTAACAGGCTAGATTCTAGTTGTTCATTCATAACCATATCAATGAATCTCCTTGCAAAGTATTATTGATTTATGAACAATAGCATCCTGACAAAGTTGTTTCATGCTTGCTCAATATCTATACCAATGTGATAACTCTCTCTTCACAGTCATTGAACCAGCCAATCTTAACAATGTCTCCTGCGCCATAACGCTCAAACTCATTATCAGAACGACCAGTAGGCACCAATAATAACACGAAACACGTTCCTTTGTCACTATCTGGCCAGGATTTGTCACACATGTATAAACAATATAGTGGCTCACTCCCATGTTAGCGCAACTGGAGTGTTTATACGTGCTTTCAGCCTGGAGTCGCAGGTATTTCAGCAAAACGTTGTCTCTTACGTGAGGTGGTGTGGGCCGCGCTAGAACTGATCCCGCTTCATATATGATAGCGATTCTAAACCGGTGATATTATAATTATTAATTCTTTTATTGAGCGGAAATGGACAGCCATTTTTTATTTTAAAAGTTTATATTATATATGATCCCCTGAACTGCATGCTCCCCAATCAGCGTAAATAACATCAACCCAGCACTGCATCACCGAATTCCCGGAAGCATCCCAAACTAAAACAATAAATATGGAACGAAAGAACCAGCCGTGACATCATAAGAGAAATGAAAGCCTGGTAAAGTTGAATACCAGCCATATCATATGAATGATAGATCGGCGTTCTGTGATGAAACTCCTCAAATTCGCCGTATTTCACCCACAAGCATCATGCACCTCTTTTATCGGACAGCCCTGTCATTGGATATGCTAGAGTTCCTCCGTGGCATGCCCATAACACCTGTAACCCGTTTCTTCCCATGACCACCTTCCCTACCCCAGTCGTAGAAATATGTAATCCAGCCCGATCTCTGGCTCTTCTAGGATTATTTTCTAAAATGTTGATGCGTCCGGAAATGTCAGATCGAATCCCAAATCCATATTAGCTATAGTGTCCATATCCATACTAGACAACTGCGTATCGAACTGTCCGAACAAAATATCATCCATCGAGGCAGATTCGTCCAATTTCTGTTCAGGTGATGGTTTCTGATTTTCAGGGGTAGTGTATTGAATGCTCGGTATTCCATGGAGCCCCTTGAATTTGTCGAGGAGCTGTTGGTCATCCGCAGATGTCTGCTCAAGTTTGAGAATTCTTCTGCCTTCAGCCCGCAGATCCTCATCGCTTGGCATAACTCCCTTCGCCTTCTGATTGGCCACAAATTCATTCAATCCTGTCTCTAACTCTCTGCTACAGAAGATCTTTCCTGGAGCTTCATATCGCTGTGTCATGCTCTTCAACATTGCATTGGCCGTGTCCGCCTTGACCATACATGGTTTGTTCCCTGGTCCCATATTGACCTGGATGTCATTATGGTATGGTGCAGTAGGAGGTTGTAGAGGGAATGTATATGGAGGAGAGAAACCTGAGCCTCCAGAAGAGATATCCCATGATACACTTGAAATAGGTAATCCGGGGCCCGAGTCAGCCGGAAGAAGTCCTATACTACGTTTGAACCGTATGAGCCACTCCGCATTGTCAGCAGCGGTCTGATTCCATGGGTCGTCATCATCATATATCACCCAGCGAGCCTGGTTTTGTATTTCACCGTCGGTTGGGATGCTAGACTCCAATTAGCATAATCATAATCAACCAAATTTTGGATTGAAATTAGAAATTGCATACTGTTGATTGGGGTTGTTCGGTGAGAGACAGCTCTGCACATATCGGGTCAACTCTCGAACAAGTCGGCGATAACAGTTGGCATCGTTAAGGAAGTACTGTAGAGGCACTGTGGGATTCGAATTTGCCGATGGCTGATTTTGAGCTGTTGCATACAATGGTTGCTCAACGGTTGGAGATGCTTGACCACTAGAATTTTGGAATAAATGCGAGAGATCCCAATGTAGAGACGAGGTATCGTTAGAAGGTGGGGAGTTGTCAGATGAAGCTTTCGCCGAGTCAACACCGGGAGACGAGGACTCCAAACCCCGCGGTGTAAGTCCATATTGTCGTTTGAAAATCTCTATGTATTCCGGGTTATCTGCTACGGTTTGGTTCCAGGGATCATCGTTGCCATAGATAATCATGCGCGCCTGCCTTTGAATATCGCTGTCCGATGGAGTGTGTCCCAAAGATCTGCGAGACATGACGAAGTTGATAAGTTCTCTCTCGAGGCGCCGGTGGTTGTGGACAGTAGAGTCGATGCTCTTATCATTTGTTGATCTCATGTGCTCGCAGACCAACTCGTCGCTTCGAGGAAGGCTGGCCCGCTTCCTGAACTCAGCGAGCCACTTCGTCGAGCTGTTAATCACGTACTTGAACCACAAAAATGCCGGCTGGCATTTGAAATTAGAGATCTTCTCTGCCCGTTCCAAGATGCGACAACATTCTGCCTGCAACTCTCCGTCCGTAGGAGTTAATCCAAGCGCAAGTCTCTTGTCCACAAAGTCCATCAGCTCCCTCTCTAGATTCCTCTTTTCTATGACATCTACGGAGATCGGCATATCATCTACCTTTGAAATATCCTTTGCTGGCGAGATCTTCAACTCAGCGCGATTTGGAGGAGCAGATGTCAGGATGAGATCACCAAACCAGCCTAGGTGGGACACACTTTCGTGCAGGGCGATATCCAGCTGTGCAATAGTCTGAGCAGCTTGAACAAGCAGATGCTCATCAGTCGGGATCCGTCCCTTGACTATATTGTCATTTAGGAAATTCACAATCGCCATCTTAACGACGTCATACGCGCATCTCCTCTTCTCGGGGGTAATCTCAGCAACATAGGGCTTCATAGTTTTACGCTCGTCATGAATCAAATCTGTTGCAATATCAGTATCTGGCATGGTGAAAACAAATTTTCTTGCTCGGGAGAAAAAACGCAAGCATATCTGAAAATACTTACAAGGAGGCATTCCGTTCTCAACCAGGTCATGCACTGTCTGATCAAAACCCCAGTCACCTTTCCAATCCGCCATGCTTTTACCACCCTTGAAATGTTCAGCTAGATGATCAACTCGAAATCCCCAGGAATCCATAATGAGACCACAGAATCCACAGCGCGACCGGATCTCGGGTGTGGCCACTTTCCAGCCGTCCATGGACCAGCTCTGAAACTTAACATCGTGCACCAGATTAAGATGCTGGCGCAGGTGATCCTTACGATAAAAGGTTCTTTCTTCCTCCGACCGCTCAGCACAGCTGGAGTGGTTATGTTCCTCGAAATGTTCTTTTGTGAGGTTTGGCAGTCCACAGTAGACGCACGCTTGCTGGCCATACTCGGCACAAAAAGCTGTTGGTCCATTGGGTGCACATACCCAGCGTTCCAGTGACAGATGCAGCGACTTCTCATGTCTCTGCCAATCGTGCTTGGTCTTGAAACTTTCCGTGCAGAATGTACATTGGAAGGTTTTCGGCGGTGCGGCAACCATGCTCCCAGGCTGCGCTGGCTTTGTTGCCTGCCGACGACGCCGTCTCCTTCCCCTATTACCAAAAGAGCCGAACGAACCAAATGAACCTCGAGATTTGTGGGAGAAGGCGGACGCGAAAGAACCAGTACTTGAGTGGGAGGTACCCAAACTGGATGTGGAGGAGAGATTGGCGACAGACCGGCCAGAGCCATCATCCGTGAAGCCAAAACTGTGAGGGCTCGCGCGACCTGAGGAAAATGTCGAAGAGGTAACGGCTTTGGCAATGGCTGAGACCGAAGCAGGTTCNGNTGTNTCCGGGGGAGAGTGCTGCCATCGCTCCATGGGGTTCATGGCTTCCAAAGCAGGGGTAGCTCTTCGCGGGATGTCGATTCCTGCCGCATGCTGATTCACGCTTGGAGACGTAGATCGAGGAGGCCGCACCTTGCCCCGTCGGCGGGCATTTGCTAACCAGTTCGTGATCTGGGTTTTGTTAAGGCCTGTTTGCCGCTTGAGGATGTCTTTCTCCTCGTCAGTGGGATATGGATGACGGTGATGGGTCGATAGCCAGTTCCTCAGAATGCGAACAGATTCGCGGGAGAATCTGGCTCCCACCTTGCCGCTACCTTCGTTCGAGTCGGCATTGAGGTTGTCCTCGGATTTGTTCAGGGCTTGTAAATCTGGAGCCGATAAACTGTGTGAGACCTGGTCTGCGTCTTGGGCCGCACTAGAGGCCGTCCATTGAGCTGAGGCCTGAAGAGATTGGTCGTCACCAGCATCGCTGCTGATAAAACTGCAAGGTCGGGAACGTGCCACGCAGTTCCAGCATGAGCCCTTCAAGACTTCATCTGGGACCAGCTTGCATTCCAGGCCACTGATGAGACAGTAGTCACAAGTGTGGAGACGAGGCGATTTTACCATCGTCTGCCACTCCGCAGCAGCATCCGCGCCATGGTGGTCCTCGGACATCATGGTGTTAAGGTCGCGGGCATTGTCCAGCCTCCACTCTTCATGATCCTTGACGGTCAAACTACAGGAGCGAGCCAGCGCAACGCAACTTGTGCATGAGCCCTTACGGATACCTTCTCGGATAACCTTGCAATGAATGCGCATGCGGCGACAATAGGAGCAGGGCTCGGCCGGGATATCGAAGCCGTCGATCCACCTGGGGAAGTCGGCAAAGTCTCCTGGCACCATCATGGCCGTATCTGTAGGGGCCATAGACTGGAGGAAGTCCTGGGGTTCAGAGCCCGCAAAGTGCTGGAGGCACGTGAACGAGTCCTCATCGAACTCGAGTTGCGCAAAGGCCAGATCCACGTTATAGGGACCCGTAGTCAGGTCTGGACCAGCAGTGGAGGGAGCCAATGGCAGTTGGGCGGCATCTTCAAAGTTGAAGAACTCATCCATGTTGGGAGTCTCACTCATCTCGTCCAGCTCCTCAATGGTTGTCATTTAAAAGGCGTTGTTTGTTGTAGCACGAGCCCTAGATCGAAAGGGCGTGCTCACCCCAGGACTGACAAGAAGCCCTTTGCTTGACTGCAGGAACCAGGCCTGTCAGATGCAAAGGCAAAGGCGCGCTCCACTCAGCCTTGACAATTATGGAGCAACTCTTGTAAAAAAATAGGGAATAAAAGAAACTGATATCCTGAGGTGAAACGGATTTGGAATTAAAGGAAAACGGGAAAGGGAAAGGGAAATGGAAGACGGTACAGTCATGGAGGCTTCCGTTCGATGGGGCGGTGGATGGCTGAGGCAGCCAGATCTTGGGGCATGTCAATTGACGAGCGCGCCCTTCGCCATCCGCTTGTGTGAATAGTCTCGCTGGTCCCCCCCAGGACGCCCCTCTCCCCATCCAGGCAGGCGCTTGCCCACCCCGAGCACATTTTCTCCATTCACGACGCTCCATCTCCGACTGGGCTGGTTATCTTTCTCAGATCGCGCTCGCAGACGGTACCACCGAGCATTACTAAGACTCGGGCCACTAACCGACACCAGCAGTCCCTGGATCGTGTCCTCTCACACAAGGCTGCTGCTTGGGTGCACTCGAGGCTGGAAGATCATGGTCGCTGTCACTTACCTACTGACGTACGCGACGCTGGCGACCAAGAGGTCAAATCGGCCGATAGCCAGTGACGGAGGTTCCGCGGACAACTTGCTGCTGATGTTCGAGCCTCCCCCGTCCATTCAAATTTGAGAGCAAGATTCCGAAGGATGCTCTCATGTTCCAGTGTGCAGCAAAGAGATCCAGCCTCGATCAAGACGGGCGCAAGGCATCCATATCACGCTGATGATCGATTCGATCCTTCAACCCTCAACGGACCGGTGTGCGGGTGGATGGCTTGTGTGCTGAGCAAATCTGGTACAGCAGCCTTTCTCGGATACGCAAGTTGCATTTGTGTCTGGTGAAAACCAGTGACTAGACCGGTGCCACGCCCGCTCCGTGGCAGAGAGACCCCAAAAAGCATTTGCTCGGCAGCACAGACTGCTGAGTGCTGACCGCCACACCCTCCAGACCAGCACATCCACGGACCTTGGCGGCCACTTACAGGCATCGGTCCCAGCTCCAGTGCACGCCATCCCCCCTTCTAGAAGCCCTAAGCAGGCCTGAGCAGCCGACATCGCAGCGCCCCCTACCTCATGTCGCAGTGGTTGGAGGGATGTGGTAAGGTCGGCCCGCGAGAGGATTAGATAAAATCGTCCCTCCCACACGCACCCCCTCCGCGGCGATCTTGGTGCGCTCGTGATGGAGAGATGGATGGGGTCCCAGCAAGTTGCAGGCAGAGACGGTGGAGGTGGTGGAGATCATGAGAGCATCCACACAAGCATAATCTGTCGCGGATAGTTTACCTTCCCGGATCTTGGGCCGCGACTACACGCTTCCAGTCGGAGTTGGTTCCACTGACGAGCATCGCAAGAAGCTTAATGCCTACGAAGTTACCACGGACACGCTCATCGAATATTTTTTTAGGTTTGATCCAGGTATTCCTAGCTTGGAATCGCCCAGCCAATCTCCAGAGACATGTCAGCGCTATCGACCATCCAGAATCCTCCTTTAGCCCATACGCACTGGCCAATTCTAACGGAAGTCGTCTAACGCAAAAGGACATACGAGTGCGGAAGATGCTTCTTTTCTCTTCTAACGCGAGGCTACAATCGGATCCTCAAGTCTCATCGTCAAACACGATCCAGAAAGGTTAATACTCCGCTTGGCTTAAAGACACGACAACGATTAGTAGTTACGATATGATTCATGATAAGATAAAAAGGTTGCTACAGCTCTAATCCAAGATTAGCATCCGACTAGGAGTTGTTTCTCGGAAACAAAACTGCTATTCTCGAAGCTCACAAGAGTCCAACGTAGCTCTCAAGTGTTCCTAAACCGACTTTACCCGCGGAGAACACTCAGCAATTCCTAAGAGATGGAACAGCAACTGAAAGCTTCCCCTTTCCTCGGTTCCTCGGGGCCACGGGGAAGTTGGATAGCCACGGATAAATTGCCCTGAAAATGATTCGTCTGCAACTCCTTTCAACCATCTCTGCTACGACAGATGCTGTGGCGCATGCAGACATCATCACCTGCGCAATGCAATGTTGAGATGTCCAAAGTGACTATTGACTTCCATGACTCACGGCCTTTATGAAACTACGGTAGCCAACAGCCCCATCGCGCCGGGTTCGGAACCAAATTGATGTGGGGTTTGTTGGAATTGGGTTTTACGAGGAGTCTCTGCCAAATGCTAGTTTCATAAATTCACGTAAGCATCTTTTAGACCGGAGTTAAGTAATAAGTCGTAGGAAAATATAAAGTTATTATCGCATATACATTCCTAATTAGTCGAGGCCGCAATTAACAGCCCGCCCGTCTAAGCCACCCTTTTTTATCCACTCTAGTACAAAGCACCTCCTGTACTGATATGCCATAATCTTTTTAAGCCTGGTTGAACATGGGCGGTATTAACACAGAAAAAAGAGAATGGTAGGATTGAAAACGGAAATCATAGTACGATCTCATCGATTTCATCTCACATTGCCTATGGGATTATTTGTCTTATTGGTTGCCCGCTCACTTTTGCTTTTCTTTTGGAGTGAAGATCCCACAACATAAACGCTTTTGACAGGAGTGAGTGATATTCCCACTTGAGACCTCATTTTTCAAAAACCACACTAGTATTACCCGCATATATACATGTACCAAGTGATCTAGAGAACATTGCTAAGAGAACAACTCTCCTTTCCATTATTCGAAACTAGGCACATCCTGAATGTATGTGTTCGCCAGCCATATCCAAGTGTGTTTGTCAAATGATCGCGTGCATCAGATGACCACAATAGCCCAAACCCCGCTCTCTCCTACTTCCATATTCGCCCTCCTATTTTTTTCTTCCCTTCCAGAATAAAAGCAAAATGCGTTCGGATTAAACCTTCACAAATCAGTTTTATAACTAGCTCTATAATCTCGAAGCATCACCACCACCAAATCATATTGTGCACCAAAAAGTTTCAGATGATACTGGATTTTTATTCACTCATTCTTCTCTAACATACATATAATCCTGCATAAAATATGCCAGCACAGGAACTTGCAACTGCGGTATCTCTAAAAGAAAATGAGCAACTCAGATAAACCCAGGTTCCCTCCCTTCTCCTCGTCCCAAAGAACCCATTCGATCGAAACGCCGTAAAACAAGATGCCACCGAAGTAACGGTCAAAAAATTCCGGCGATTTACCGTGCTCGCATCCCATCTTCCTGCTACTGCTGCTATTGCTGTTGAGGACTCTCTCCTCTCTCTCTCGTTCCGACATAAACGGAGCCAGTTGCGACTGGTATCCCTTCCGTGTGCATCCTCTGAGCACGCTTCCATTCGAAGTCGCTCTGCATCTGTCTGACCTGATAAATACCGGCGAAAACAACCTCCCAATAAGATGGGATGCGAAAAAAGAACAAGGCTTGTCAATTAACAATCAAACCTATGGCTTCAAGCTGATGTGAGAATCCTAGACCAGCAACGGTCTTTGTTGGACTTCAAAGGATCAATTTTATCTCCGGCTGCCACCAATAACTCCTCCGTAGGATGACGGATCTACCGTCCGAAACCCGCTGTCCCGCCGGCTGCTACTCTTCTTCTTGCTCTTTCTGGGCGGGCTTTGCTCCTCGATCACAACGACCTCATCGCTCCCGCTCAGACTGGCGGATGCACTTCTGCTCCGCCTTATGTGCTCCTCCACCACGACTCTCTCGGCCACTGGCCGGCTTTCCCGTCTGATCTCCACCTTTTCGGATCGTCGACTGCGCGGCCGACGGCGGTGATCTCTGCGGACGATGACTTCGGACTCGGTGTCCCTACTCCAGGTATTTCCCGAAAGGCAGGTATAGAAGAGCCAGAGCAGCAGGATAAATCCCGCTACGGAGCCAAGGACTATCCCAACTACTGTGCCAGGTTGGGGGCCGCTGTTGATATTGCCGTACGATGCGGCGATTATCGCGGTGTTGGATTGCTGTCGACGAAGGAGGCTGGCGAGTGACTGAGGAATGAAATCAAGAGCGGAGGATCGAGGTAAAGGTTGCAACGGGGATGATATAGCTTCGAGAGCTGCCTCTCGTGGCAGCAAGACTGGTGGCATGGCGGGCGGAGATGTGGAGCTAGATGCCCAATCAACGGTTCCTTGGCAGACTCTGGCAAAGAGAATGCGAAATTTTATTTGTTGGATTTCTTCAAATGATCGGCTAACTCGAGGTTTCTGATAGATCCCGTATGACGTCGATGGTCATGCGCGGCGACGTGAGAGGTTTGTTGTTGATGTTTGATGTGGGTGTGTTGTGGAGTGTACCGATGTACCTCTGAAGGTCGAGGACCGGGTGGATTACGACGCCAGCAGTGCGACGCGCAACGCACAACTCAGACCCGAGAGCTCCCAAATTTCAAAAACGAGGGCCGGCGCTGATTCGGACGAGCGCACGTAAAGAGGGATTCAAGGAGTGCGAATGCGGCGAGCGAGTGACGATCGAGGGTGGTATGAGGACAGAGGTCGAGGTCCGGAAGGCATGGAATGGAATGCGATGGTCGCTCAATCGACGTCAATGGGCGGGCAGCGCAGCCTTGTTTTGGCCCCGGTGTTGACAGCGCCCGGCTGACTAAGGGCGCTGGGACCAAGTGGTTCGAGGATGCGCCGCGCAGGCACAGGACTCTGGAGAAGAACTGATGGCAGACAAAGAAGGTTTGATGCCGTCGCATCAGAGACCCAAGATTTTGCAACGAGAGAAAACAAAAAAAGGAGAAAAAGAATAATCAAATGCAAAGAAAGGGCCCTGCGTACGGAAGCGCTGGCTTCTGCGTCACCTGCAGAGGCGTTTCGAGGACCTGGAAGAATGGAGGGGGCTGGGACGCTGACGGGTGTCGTTGCTGTGGCCGGCGCCCCGCACGTGTGAGAGCCAGTGGCCTGAAGGTCGACTTACCTATGAATAGCTAAGGGCTTACCTCACGTATAGCATCTGGATAATAATAAGAACACACTGGAAGCGACCACTGTGTAAAAGTGGTGGGCTGGCTGCGATCCCGCGTGAATGATGGGGTAGCATATATGAGAGAAAGGTCCTGGGCAGCGTGTGAAGAGCGTAATTTACCAGCACATCAACGGACGCAGCTCCGTCCGGCAGCGACCTGCGCAGAACCAGGAGTTAAATCACGTGATCAGTGTATATTACCACGTGATTGAATTATGACTAATCATAAGAGGTATGTACGAAGTAAGTTAAAGTACTGTTATATCACGTGATAACATTCCACCCATCCCGTGGCTGCAGCGTCTCCACCTTTGAGGTTTGCTGAGCCACAGGGACCGCGCACGCTCCAACGGCCCGCAAGGGTCACTGACTGCAGCCGTGATTCCGTGATTCCTCACCATTTGCTCCGCCTTCTTTGCCTCCGCGCCTCAGTCCTCGGTCTTGAAACCCGCCAGTGCTTCCATCTAGTCAGACATGTCCTAAACCCCGAGACGCTTGGTTTCTGTGTGCCATCTTGCCGTGGCTCTGGTGCAATTGCTTATATCTGCGTCACTCTCCCCAATTGTTCCGTTCCTCAGTTTTTTCTGCGACGTCCAATATACCCACGTGCAATCCGCCTACATAAGCATCGCGCGTTCAGTTACTCCTCTAGCTTGCCACAGCCTCTGGTATCTCTCGTACTCGCGTGTTTTCGGAAAGGTCGGGAGAATCTATTTGATATCTACCTCCCAGCGTCTTTGCTTCTGAAAACAGACTGCACATAACCGCTTTCCAACTGAGGCTGAGCCAATATCCGAGCTGTTCTTGGCGACCTCTCAGCCGAACGACAGCTTGAAAAGGCTTCCTTACCCACACTGATACCTCATCGCATCGCATTTTTCCATCTTCCTCGACCAGCTTCATCGTTTCTCGGCCTTCCTCTATCTTCCAACCATGTCGGATCCAAAGTACGACGCTCCTGCTGGCCCGCCACCATCCTATGGCCAATCCTCCAGCAAGCCCAACGACCCAGCCGAAAATCTACCAACCCCAGTCAGCAGCCCTCCACCAGCGCATCTTCAATCGCCTTCCCCTTACGACGCGAATAATAACGTATATACCAACGGCCGTCCCGGTCCTGACGGCCCCAGTGGCGGCGGTGTCGTACCCTATAACGGTTTCCCCCAGAATGAGGCCGGCTACTTCGCTCCAGGGCAGCCCGTATACCAACAGCAGCAAGGCCCATACGGCCCTCAGCAAGGGTACTACGGTCCTCAACCCGGACCCTACGGTCCCGGTCCTGGCTACGGTCCTGGCTATGGACCTGGGCCAGGCTATGGTCCCGGGTACGGCCAGCCTGGATACGGACCCTCTGGCGGTTATTATGGACAGCAACGCGGGCCTCAGGATGACTGCTGTGCTGCGTTGGCGGGTATATTTGCCTGCACTTTGTGCTTCGACTTGTGCCTTATCTTCTAAGTTCCAAGCGAACGAACTAAGATAGTTGGATTAAGAGGGGGCCAGTTGGAGTTTAGCTTGCTTCTCCTCCGTTGTCGGGAGTTGTTTGCATACATGATACAGACGAAACGTTATTATTGTTGTCAGATTCGGAAGCGAGTATACATATGTTGTTGACGGAACTGTGCTGGGCACAATAGGCAGGTTGCTACCTCCTCGACGAAAGCCAAAATTTGGAGAGCGGGAGGACACGACCGACTACCACACGAGAGTGCCTTTGGAATCGCAAGAGGTGGTCACATGGTTGGTCAAAAGAAATAAGACAAGATGCAGAATGCGTGGATTTCTTTTGTTTTAAAATTCTATGTATGATGTTTGATGAACAGAGACAAACCAGTTATACCACAATGTCGAGTGTTAAGGGAGGGAGGGCAATACTCCCCAAATGATTTTTTGGCGTTTATACAAGGGCAATCCTTTACTCGTTCTTCCTTTAGCACCAAAAGATAGCTAGCTAATAATAATATCCATGGCTGCTGCCACCATATATATCAAAACTTACGAATCAAGATCTCATGTGATTTCAGCAGATTTTCATCTCTCTCTACTAGCCATGTCAAACTCTATCTCGGAACTCTTAGCTCATGCGCGGCCAATGTTTTGCTATTTGCTTCGCCTCTATCGCCCAGGAATCCCAATTCTACAACAGCTCAAGAAGGAAACCTTTAAAAACACCTCTACTCCCACACATTCTTCCCGCCTCTCCCAACCATACTCCCTCTCCAATGCCCAATACCTCCATCTCCAGGCACCTTACCTTCTTCCTCTCCCTTCTTGAGCACATCCCACTCGACTCCATCCAGCACCCGCAGATTGATCGGCACCTGATTGTCCCACCGGTACTGCCTCTCCGGGGGCCACGCGTCAAAGACCTCCTGGGGAACCATGCCCTTCCGCAGTCTCTGGATGTAGATGGGTACACCACAGTGCTTGCAGAACCGGTGCTCCGAGAACTTGGGCCCGAAGCTGTATCCTGCCATGGCGGACGTGGGGTCAGATACCGAGTACTGCATGCGAAGGGGGTAGCATCTGGTGGAGCCGTTCTAGACAGATAGAATACGGTGTTAGCCAAGTAAAGAGTTTAAAGATGTCTTTTGGATCCATCCAAAATTCTGATTTCTACATTCTATGCCATAGATAGCTTGATAGATGGATAGGCAGATTTCACGTACCCGTACGCATATGCTGCAATCGCACTCAATCACGCGCTCTTTGCTCGTAGGAAGCGGTCCGTCGGTCTTGAGCGCCACCGTGATGGCTCCGCAGTGGCATCCTCCCGTGTAAAGCTTCGTGTTCTCGCCGAAATCATGCGTCGGTAACTCGCCCGTGAACTTGTGCGGGACGAACGGTGGTGGAATGGCAGCGCCGTCGTATTCCTGTTTCTTCAGGGGCCAGATGTCCAGATCATGAATGGTACGCGCCTACAATTTGATTTAAGTATACATAGCGGCTTGATAGTCCTATCTTTTGTCTTTTCATTCTTCTTCAAATGACTTCCCCTAAAATGAAATAGGATGGGCGAATTAGAGAGTCTGGTGTATTACTTACATTTAAAGCGACCCCCTCACCCCCTGGTGTTGCATGGTTGATGGCTAGCACTGCAATCCCGCAGGTCGGGCAAAACTGTATCTTCAATTAGTGTACTATTCCTGTTTACTTTCTTCCCAGCCACAGCAGGAGCATTGTTTTGAGAAAAGGAGCAAACGGAGAGACAGCGGTCTACGCATCTCTTTCTCAATTTGCCATCTCGCCGTCAAACTATTAGATCGAGACCAAAGAAAGAGAAGGAGAGAGAAGACAAATTAGAAGAGACAAAGCTATGAGTTGAAGAGAGAGCCAATTCATACCTTATGAGACATCTTTCCTGCGCCAAACTTGTATTCGACCAACTTGCCTTCTCCTTCATCCACCACGAAGTTCCCAGGCTGAGGGAACAACCAGACATAGTTCTTGCGGAAACATATGCTGCAGTTGCACACTACCACGCCGGTCTCAGAGATATCCGGCACTTTCACATGGTACTTGTAGGCACCGCAGTGGCAGGAGCCCTCATAAGTTTTGAGCTCAGTAGAGGGGGTCTCGGAAGTCATGATTTGGGATGAATTGAATTTAGTTTATTTATTCGAAGCTTACCAAACTTACGAAATTGGTGCTGGTGCTTCCACGACTGTTTAAGTAGTGAATGCAGAAGCAGAGGGAGGCCAATTGAACGTGTTCAAGGAACGGCAGTTGAGGTAGTAGTGGGGCAGTGACACGGTTCACGAGAGGTTTATATGACTGGGTATTTCCCACGGTAGGACCGCCAGCTCTCCAGGACGCCCCAAGGATACCTAGTTCTGGAACCAGAAAACCGTACCAGGTTAAACAAAACTACCCCGAGCTTTCTAGGGTGCCCGTTGTCTTCGTTGAGGTACTACTTTCCATAGAAGCTGACTCAGCGGTAAGACTACTTCCCATTCTCACTATCGATATCAGCATGGTGCTATCTCAATATGCGGGGCCGGCAACCCCACATAATAAGCTGCGCGGTTCTCGATTGTGTATATTCTTTCCCTGTCAACCTTTAAAACTCCTCTGGTATAAATTATTATTATAAGCTGGATTAAAATAATTTTCTTCACTGCAATGGTTATGATGTCTGTTTAGGCTGTCCGTCTATTGACCAATATTTGGTGGTCACGATACAAGAGTGAAGACATTCATGTTGAACCACAGCGAGCTCTGCGACTAAAACGCGGCATCATGTGACAGCGCGTCTCCCGCCAAACCATTCTCAAGTACTTCCCAGGAGAACGATTGTCAGCATAAAGAGTAGGAGACTTATTTGATTGTATGCTTCTACGGATCTTTCCGTGCTGCAAGCCGGACTCAACTTCTAGAAAGGCGTGTAAAATAACACAACGATCGAGTACTCTCAACAGCACCGATTATTAGACCCTAGCATAACAGGAGTGGGAAAGCTGAGCTTATAAAACAGTCGTTAAAAATACCATTTCTGATAGAATTCAAATTCAAGCTAAGTATAAAGTCGCAATACAACTAGTCAGGTAGCAATGACAGTCATCGTTTTGGATCTTCACCACCAAGGCATCCCCAAGCCCCATATCTTCCCAGAAGAAATACCTATGCCAAGACCTAGCCCACCGAGTCCTTTCTTGCCATTGGAATGTGGCACTACACTGGGAGCGATACTTTTCAGCGTATCTGCTCCAATGCTCCGTTTGTTCCTGAGTGCCACTTGCTTGATTTTATCACGCTCTTGCTGGATGTCTAGTGTCACAGGAAACTGGTTTTCTCGGCTGTACATCTTTTCAAGACCTTCTACATCTTCTACAAATGGAGATACTGAGCCGGCCGGAGAAGGGTATCCGGCGTCTCGGTCTAAGTTGAACAGGTTTCGTTGATAAGAACTACTGGTGATCCGGGAACTCTTCCTCATCTCAGCCCAGATCTTGCGAGCAGGGTCTTGGAAATCACCGTGGGACGACATACTCGTTGGCGAGGTATCGGCTTTTGTGTCAGCAGAAGACGTTGACGAACCATACCGATTATTAATGAATGATCTGCCATAGCCGGCATTTGTAGGTTTCGCGAGCTCAGCTGCGAAAACGCTGGGACTCTGCACACTGTTTCTATAGTGCGATTCATGTGAACTCAGTCTATGAATTGCTTCCACCGCATCTTCATTAGGCAGATAGTTTTCAACCATCTTAATGAGGGGGTTATCTGCAGGATCTCGGTCGAAAGAGCGAGACGATTGAGGAATCCATGTGGACATCGGATCATGGCGGTGAACGATAGCAGTAGTGGTTGTCCGCAGGCTAGTAAGCTGTGACAATATACCCGTTTTCATCCCATCCATATATTTGTTCTGAGGCGTAAATGCAGAGTGCTTGTAAGTGAGCCGGACGGTAAGGTAGGGTGTAACTATATTTCCCAGGTGGCTCTCCAATTGGGCTATCAGAGCAACTGGAGACGACTTCGCGGGTTGGAATAAGCTGCTCACATTGCCAAGGCGAACTTTGACCAATATAAGACGAGTTTGGCCAAGTGCAAGAGACACTCTATCATATAGACTTCCAACTAGTTCTTCGATTAGGCAACCCTCCCCGGGCGTCAGATCAATGAGCATTGAATACAAGCAACCATAACTCTGAACCATTTCGGAAGTAAGCGTCAGCCCCGCCATATTCGGGTCGGTGGTCCCATCTGGGCTCTGAAGGACGCCTGATATTTCCACACCCACCCAGATACTGCAGCAAAAGTTCTCAGCGCTCTCAATTTCTGGTGTTACAGTAACACTGGGGGAGAGTACAAATGGGTAGGAGTGTGGAATTGGCGTCGGAAAATGAGCAGGGCTTGAAGGGAGATGTCCATCTGACAAATAGCTGTCTGATCCAACATCCCGTTTTCCTCGTGGTAAGTTTTGCATCTCAAAAGAGTCCGTAGTGCCCGTTGTATCCATCGAGCCTTGGGAAGAACCTATTCGTTTGCGTCTGTGGTGTGATAATCGCCGAAAAAAGTTCCTTGTATGAAACGAAGTTTCAGTACCAGAATTCAAACCGCCTACAGATCCACCAGCCACATTCTTGGAGACGAAATTCTTCTTTGCTAATGAGAATCGCCTTGCGCGTGGTTTACAGGGCGTTTCATCGATGCTGAAAGAGGAGATACGTGAAGACCCCTTTGATTCGGCATAAAGTTCTTGCTCTCTAATTGTCACTGACGGCTTTCTTGCTTTCGGAGTGGTGTCCACATCAATACAGCCTATAACTATTAGTTCTCAAGCATAAATAAACGGGTGACAGCCACTCACTTGATTCAATTTGATTAGAACGAGGAATCGGATGTTGAGAATACGCGTTCATTTGGTGTACTTCAAAGAGCGAATCGGTAAGTGCGCCGCGGTTCCTCCTTGTCTTCCGTATATTCAATCGACCGTCGTCAGAAAAGGGTGCTTTAGTTCTCCTATTCAGACCCGCTTGATCTAGAGATCCGTGCTCTGCTCTAGTACTCTCGTATTCCCAGGAAATTGGGCAACTGCTGATGGTATTTCCATGTTTGAGGATCCGTAATGGTTCAGGTTTTGCTGCTGAGGCTTCAAAGAGTTCCATGTCACCTGGCTGATATGAGTCGGATACCATACTTGTTGTGGTTTCTCACTGAGATCCGATCTATTAAATGATTTATTGGAGGAAGCTTCGTCCGCTCCAATATATGAGCCTATGAAAGCGCTGCGATGGTATTCGATGTCGCACTTCTCAAGGTCAACCCAAGTATTGGAGTGTGCTTTTGCAGATGAGGGACCAGAATGGCGATACTTGCGCCGAACTTGACGTGGATTTGTTCCACGTCGCTGTCGTGAACTGTGCTGCTGTCTGTAATATGTGACGGTCGAGTTATAAAAAGCAACCACTTTCAGTGCAACGAATGCAACAGAGACTGAGATCACTATTGTCACAAGGAGAAGTACTCCGATAGTAGGGTTATTGCTGCTCATAGCCAAAAGCGGAGTTATGAATCATGCTGGCGAGTAGAAAGTTGGAATGGAGTTTTAGGGTGCGACGAAGTATGTGTAAGTTATAGCCTTCTTGGGAAGGCACGTATTGCGTGCATCCAATCTCTCTAATAGGCGAAATATGGAAACATCGTATTGAAATTTCATTTTGAATGAAATTACTTGCTGCTCCACGTCTCCTGATAACTATATATGGATTATGGGTATCATTACTTGTTCATTATCTCCCTGTATTATACCACTCCTCTGTAGAGTGGCTCCGGGTTCTCGACAGTACGCTTCAAACTCTCCTTAGCAGACTCCAGCTGCTCATTCTCCATGCGCAAAAAATGAATCTTTTATCATGTAAGTAATCTCGTGCCAAGAAATTGACGTAGAACTACTTACCAAATCATCACCTATTGAGGTGTTTCCATAAAGTACGGGATCAGATGAACTAGCTGCAATTCCCTTTGCCACTCTAACTTCCCACACACCGTCCCAGTTCCATTCCCCAGGTCTTCTTGTCGCATTGGGGCTGGATGTGCCTCCAGCAAGTCTCTGGTACCCCTCAGGTACGGCATCATCGCCATCTTCATTTTCACCGGCGCTAGCATTCTCTCCCTTCTCCTCTTTTGCAGGAGAAGGGAATACCACACCATTCCTTAGCCTATGCGCTCGCCAAGCATGCCATGCGCCTGGATTACCAGCGGCATCCAAAGGAACCATATCCAAGACTTCAGGCTCATCGAAAGTGCTCCGTATATATCGTAAAACCTCGTATATAGGAACCCGGGCGATGTTTTTACCATCGCTGGTCAGCGTCGACATCGGGCTAATGCTTGCCACTGAATTTGGCACATCAACGTCGCTGCCTGTCACACTGCCACCTCCCGTCGTCCGTGCTGGTGTCTGTGGTATTTGCTGCTGCTGGTTCTGCCGTCTACGGCTCGCACGTCCGAACCATGCCGGAAATCCGTGTCGAAGGGAGAAGCCACCCGGGGGCAAACGCTCTTCATCGGTGGCAGACACTGTCCCGCTATCCTGTATATCTGTTGTGTACATATAAGTGGTAAGGGGTGTTATGAGAGGGTGAAAGATATCTGTGTTGAATATGACGAGGGGTGGTAAGGTAGGATACGTTGGTGGAAACGAGATCTGGAATCGCAGGACAGCCGGGGAGTATGGTCCTGCTTGCTTCATTAGATATGCGAATTCATCTAACAACAAGAAGGAGGGAATATATACCACTGCGAACAAACAGAACACCTGTCCATAGTGTAGGGTCACCTGGGGTCAAGGTCATATACACTCCTTGAGGAGAGGCATATTTAAGACTCGAGCTGCAACGCGATATCAGTTCAAATCCCGGCTAGTTAATGTACACGTTCCTTACTACTCAACAATCAGATTCTGCTTCCGCACAGCGGAAAGAGTAGAGAGCGATTGCTCAACCATAGCTATTGTTGCGCGAGCAAGACAATCTACCTGTGGATCGCTCATGCAAGTTACCGTGTCGCAGGCGGTGAGTTTCTGCCCCTGGACCCCTGGATTGCGCTACCGCCATGCCTACGTCAGGTCCGAAAACAAACTCGCAGAATTGTATGTATATCTTTAGTTGGCACTCTTATAAGTTCATACGGCAATCATAAATTTAACCAAACTGAAAAATGCTTTTCTCAGTCCATCTCCTTTTTTCATTGACGCCTTTACATTAACTCCCTGTCGAACTTTGGGATTATTTTTTATTTGTTCGATATAATTTGGACGAATTATTAAATACGGAGTCAAGCCGTGAGGAATACACTCCTCTATCCGAGTAGCTATGGGTCTATAATTTAAGAGACAACCTGTAAGGCTGTAACTGTTGCCTGCACAATTGATGTTTACGCGATAATGATTTTTGTAATCCTTTGATCGAAACTGGGTCTCTCAAAATTTATATCTATCCTGGTGAACATATTCACTCCCTCTTCCATTGTCAACAATCTCCATACTGTCTATCAATAACCAACGGATGCCGTAAATCTAGCCTCCCAGGTAATCCGGCCCAAAGCAAATCTATAGCCATCACCAAAGGCGGGGCAAAGGACTTTGCGGGTATACACGACGCAACGATTCCTCAACATAGGAGGAATTGCTAAATACTAAGCCTAAAAATAAAGAGCATCCAAATTTAATAATTCTCTAACCACAAGAGAATCGCCGCCCTCCCGGGAACCCGTCCGTATAGAGAGCCCTTTTTAATCATTTCATCGTCGCAAATTGTCGTTATCATTTTATTTCCCTCCGAGTCTCGCCTCAATCTTAGCCTTCTCCCTCTCTCTGATCTCTCGAAGCTCCTCCTTGGAAGCATCGAATCTAGCGCTGACCTGATTGAACGGGTTCTCCTCGCTCTTCTCAAACTCCTTCTTGATCTTCTCCTTCTTCTGGTTCAGCCGCAGTCCGTCTCCGCTACCGTCGCTTTCCATCTCCCGTAGGCGCCGTTCCTCGAACACAGTGTAGGCTGCTTTGAATCGTCGCTCGGGATGTCGATCGATCTTGGCTGCGCCCTGGTCTCCCGCGGTGAGGGACAGTGCGTCCAGAGCATTGTCTATGCCAGTCGCGCTCAGAGCCGCGAGCTTCTGATCTCNCGGGGTCGTCAAGCTGTGACAGGTCCAGGCCGCGAGACGGGGCAGCTGAGGTCTTCTTCGCCGCGGACTTGGAGTTCTTGGGCGCCGCACGCGCATCTTTCTCTTCTGCTGCTAGCAAGGCGTCTCGTTCAGCTTTCTTTCGTGCAGCTTCGGCTTTCTTCGCAGCATCGGCCTCCCTGGGGTACGAACATTAGCTTGGTGGTGATAGTGATGGAGATATCCAGGGCTAGCGAGTATCTTAAAGAGCAAGCCAACTAGCTCCAACGAGTTATGACGGTGGAACGTTTTCTACTTACTTTTTAGCATTGCTTTTGGCACCTTTACCCCACTCGGCATCTTCTGCAGCAGCTTTCTTTGCGTCTTCGGCAGCTTGCTTCTGCGCAGCTGCTTCAGCCTTCCGGGCATTTCCCGCGGCCTTCTTGCTATTTTCAACACCTTTCTTGCCCGCCATGGCCGCTCGCTTTTCCTCTGCCTATAAGCTTGTACGCAGTAGGGGCTTTACAGATATTAGAAGGGTAATGGTTTATTCAAACGTAGAGGTATTTGACTGCTGTCCAACTCAAAATTATAGAGGAAAAGTTGTCATGAGGTTGTTGACTTTGCCCCGCCACATCACCCCTCTTCGAGCGGAACCGGCGACACTATTTCCCATTTTATGCCTTAGGCATGAATATCATGTAGAACATCTAGCTGGAAAAGGGGGAAGCAAGTCAGGTATTCTCTGACCTGGAGGCTATCTGGCAACAATAAAACCATAGATACGGTAGTAGATATAAAATGAGAATAAATACGGTTATTATCGGTAAAGAGTTTAGTGTAATACGTATAATATTTGCTCATAAATTTCCACTGAAGATAAAGCGGCGAGAGGGGGAAGAGGAGTGAGGATGCTCACCGAAAATACTCTTGATGCAGCAACCGTCGAGGCTATGTCAGAGAATTCAAACAATTGGCCATCATGTCGCATTTGTACACGGCAGCTGTACATCCCCCATAACTAGCGGCGTAGCTTTCCTGTCCCTCAGAAGTCTTCGATGCTACTGCCGTCGCAGCCGGTGAACCAATGTGGAACAGGACGCATACCTGGCCTGTCCTTGTTTATCCGCTGTGATATTTGGAAGGGTTGGTACGTGGAAGAAGAAAGTAACGTCGACTCCACGAATGGACAACAGAGTAATACCAATGGATCAGGCAGAAACAGAAAACAGACACATGTTTTCATGCATGATACTGCATTGGTGTGGCGAGAGGAAGAGAAAAGCCATAGAGAAAAGGAAACATGAAGCATGAGATGCTGCAGTCCAACATACCAGGATACATCTGACCATAATACTGTCTTACGCAATATTTCCGTATGCACGACAGTGAGCAAGGTTAAAAATGATGTCAGGCGACCCCTAAACAATGCTCTTATTCATGTATTATCAGAATCCCCTTGGTGACGTATCATTTCCACCCCATGTTAGCCGCTTCAAAATCAGCAGGTGTCAGGTGTCTCCGTGTGGGAGGTAGCCAATATTGTCACCATCTAGATCTTCCGACGTGGCATGTGGAATGCTTCTTGACCGGGGAAAACTACAACTCAAGGTTAACTTTGTGGAGGGGAAGGGGTTTCAGCAATGACCAGGGCCTCCACAGCTATCATGGGACTGCTTGATCTAGCTGCGCCTCCCGTCAGCCTTGCTTTTCGGAGTGGGGGCCCAGCAATGATCTGGCAATCGGATCAAGAGGAGAAGGAAACAAATATGGTTTTCATATCATACGGCTGACTGAAAACTGGGGCGAATGAGCTTCGTATTGGCCTACACCGCTCGTAAATGATATTCTCTTTTCAAGTGGAGATGATGATGATGGGAGAGAGGCAAATGCACTGGAAGAGGGTACATAGTAAGAAATATGACTAGTTTCTGCTGAGAGTTTCGGCCATCTCCGCCGCGCTCGTGTTGCCAACACCTGTATGACAAGCTTTGAGACATAAGACTACGGCGACCCGGAGAAGGAGACAGAGCAAGAGGCAGTATGCAGCAAGGGAGAGGAGCGGAGCCAGAGCTATCCCTCATTGAGAGAGACCTGCACCGCCGCTGCTCCCGAATACCTTGCACACTCCGCACTGGAATCACTCCCGTAGCGCTTCCGGAGGGAGAGTGAAGGCAACGCTGCCGCCTCCCGCTGTTCGCCGAGCCGCCCGCTGTCTTCCCGTTGGTTTGCAGCTGTTGGGCGCAGGATGGGGACAAATGCGAGGGAGCGAATGGCCCAGCAGAGCAGGGCGCGAGGATGATCATCCGTCGGCCCCATCACCCGGCAAGGAAACGGTAAATTTGCATCATATGTGACGGCTGACTATAAGACGCCTCATTATTCTCGTGCAACAGACACGCAATGACAAGCTGAAGGAGGCAAAGCAGAGACGCCCCAACGTAGAAGCTCCTTCACCGACTTTTTCAGGGAGTGACTGCATCTGAGGTGGTACAAAGCAGGCGTGCTGTGCAAGGCAGCCAAGCCGGGCGTTGAATCCCACGAAACAGAATATGAGAGCTTTCAGTAGCCTCAGAAGGGAATGTGACGAGAACAGTGGCCGCAGTGATGTGTAACTTTTCAAACGCGCACGAAAACAGCAACTGGCGAAAGAGCAAACAAAAGCCACAGCAACATCCCGCGTAATCAAAACAAATATATTGGATCGGACGATCCATCCACTCGGATCAGTTCCCTGAAGGACGAAATGTACCACATGATGGGATTGTTGTCAGCAAATATTGAAACGAAAGACGGCCACTCAAGATTCAGCTTGTGGAATCATGACTCTGCTTTCAACCAGCCCGCAACGAACGAGAACTGACACCCGAGAACGAGGCAACTACGAGGCAAACAAGAATCGAAGCGAGGACAAACGAGGACAGGGTGACAAAAAGGGTAATACCAGAGGGAATTAAAAAAGAAAAGAAAAAAATTGGGAAAATAACTAACGAAGCAAGAAACAGGGCTGACGAGATACAACCTTATCAGCCGTCTCGAGACCTATGAAAACGCAAGACCATCTTAACGAATGTAACCAAAGCAGCAACAGACGCGCAAACAAACAGTTTTACTAGTAGACGTTTTATTACTCTGTCAGTCACCGAAGGAAAATACCGCAAAAGCCTGATGTTGCAATGCAGCATGGGAGTTGAAGAAAACGACACTGACAGCATCACTCTAGCCCTTGCGGCCCAGGACATGCCTACGACGGGGGGTTGCAAAATCGCGGAGAACATCTTCCAGGCGGCTGCAACCATACGTACGTCCGTACATACATACATACATACATACATACATACATACAGACAGACAGCCAGGCTGGAAGCCAGCAAGGCTTGGTGCGGACATGCTATGCAAGCTGCAAGGCATTTGAAACCTTTGGGGAAGGTGGGTGCAGGTGATGTTGTGCGGGAAACGGGTGCTATAATTAACACATGCGTAATGCATGAACCGCGCGGTCTTCAAAAATAAAATAAAAAATTAAAAATCTACGCGCGGTATTGAGAACCTTCTCTCGGCGATTCGTACTACGTATTCTTGCTAGGCCGGACTGTACTGCTGTATTTTGTATCATTGTGTCCTGGAGCCAAGGGGCGAGCCAGTCAGCAGATAGATTGAATTATCGCACGCTTCAAAAGCACTTGTGGTTGTAACCACAGCACTGGGATAGCTCAAAAGCCACGACTGAGCAAAGCAGGTTGCGGCCTCATGGGGTGAGGATGACGACTTTGAGCAAATGTAATATGGTGATGGTAATCTCTCCAGCTCCGAGCCAATGAATCGGTTTTCGTCACGGATAGAATCCGCATCTCCTGATTTCAAACGATAATGAATGTGTCAACTAATGGCTGCCAAGGTTTGAAGAGCCACAGCAGCAAAAAAAGCCCTCGGATTCTGTTAGTGCGCATAACGGCGGTATTTCCCCCGGCCGGAATACTTCCACGCTGTGCTGTGCAACAACACAATTATCGTATCATACGGAGGTAAAAGAGAACGGGGGTTAATTGCTCAAACAGAAACAAGCCAAAGCTTGGAGACATGCATGTCTTCCCGCGCGGGACAGATGACCCTGGAGGTGTGGTTGACCAGGGCCCTCGGACGGTGGCCGAGCGAACGTCAATGGCAAGAAGCCCAATAGCATTTTGTCTGGGCGGTACGAGCATTGTTCTGATAAGTGATAAGGTGATGATTTGTGCCGCGGTTTGTGCAGCTTCTTTGCATGGGCAGCCAATAATGGCCTGGAAACGGCCCAGATCGGGGTCACGTCTTTGCTGCCCCCTTAACAGCCAGGTCTGGCGGAGTTCCAGACATCCGGCTCACCCATCTGGATTGTATCGCTTCGTACCTGTCGCCTGGGTCTCGATCGCGAACCGTTAGCTATGCCCTGTTGTAGCGTAGCGCGGAGGGCCCGCGGAAGCTCATCCGCCAGCTAGGATATGGAATTCCAGCCTCCGGACTCCTGAGGCAACGGACGGATGGCGAGAGGCAAAGAGGAGCTGACCAAACGGAACGAGCTGCTGCAAATCTGCTAGATGGGACGTGAGGCGCTCGGGCGATGGCGTCGCGAACCATGACCAACCATGTGGCCAGACCAGGGGCCGCGCAAGGCTGTTAAGGGCGGCGGCGGTTTCAGCACTCTTCCCCCCCTCGCCTGCTTCCTGGTCGATGGTGGCGGGGAGCTTCATCCAGGGGAGCGGCGACGAAGCCTGTTGGCTGGAGCTCTGGGCTCGGGGAATCAACTGCCAGGTGCCGCGGGCGCGCTGGTGCCTCGTAGAGGAAAGAGGGCGATTGAGAGATTACGATAGTCCGGTACTCGAGGCGCGCCGTACCACGGCAAATCTGCAATCTGCCGTACGGAGTACTCACGAGTATTCGGGGGTCTTCGTTTGTTCGGAGGCCTGGCGAGCTGAGGATGGTGTGATCTCGGGCCCTTTTTTGGCTTCCATCAGTGGGAAAAGCAAACAAAAAGATCCAGCGCATGCCGTGGTTGTTTCGTGCCTCAGCCATTGTGTCTGGAGTGACGTATGCCGCTGAAATTTGCGCGTCTCCATCTTCCCTCCTTACTCTCCTCAGGTTCATATTTTGATGCACGTTTCAAAGGACACCTCCGCGCGATCATTGGGCTTTCGCGGAGATGCCTGCGACCGATCGCTTTCGAGCATGACGGTGGCTGTCGATGAACAATCTCCTGGAAATTGATGCACTTCGCTTAGGCCGTCCCACTAACCCGGTGAAGGCATTTTGGGGCCCAAGCTTGGAGACCAGACAGCGCCGCGAGCACGTATCGCAATCAGCATTAATTAAGAACTCTAAATCTGGCTGCTTCCATCGTTCCACGCCACGTTTCTAGAGGGGAGTGATTGCTCCGAATTGCAACGTCGCTGTAAAAATAATCTCCTTGGCAGGGCTGCTGAGCTCCGGTACATGGAGACGAGGCAGATGCCGAGGTGGGGTCCGAAGTATCGATGCACTTCCATTTGCGAACATTATTTCCCCCTTTAATGATCCAGCCGCTCTCCGTCAATGATGGAAGCCTTGAGAAGTGGTATGATGATAATCTCAGTGCCGCGGCTGGATCCGTACGGAGGTGGTGTCGCTCCTTTCTGCTCAACAATACGAGACGGCAACTCACCCCGGTACTGAGCGGCAGGATCAATTGCGCCGGCAAACTGAGCGTATTCTTGAATTTGCAATTGCTTCGAGCCTGCCCCAAATCCGTAACCCGTAATGCGTAACCCGCACCCCATCTCCCCAAAGCCCCAGCTTTCAAGTCATCTGATCGACGTAATCCGTAATCAAGTGTCGTAGCTCGGCCTGGGTTGTTATTCACCGCCAATTCTCCTCTCCACAGCGTAGCGGCGAGGTTTGAGGGACGTTCGCGTGTAACACAAGCGGGACATCTCCGGCAATGCGACTCCCGAGTTACACAAGAAAGCATCAGGCCTTCCACTCCTGGGATGGCCCCTGAGTGATCGAACCCTCCCTGCTCTCTAGGGGCCGGGGGCCGCGGCCATGGCTGGTCGGATTGCCAGTAGACCTCAGCCCATGCCCATTTCTGGGGGGTTTGGCTACAGTTCCGGCCCAATCAGCAGCAGGAGCTGCCATCTCCAACCTGACTTTCAGATGTGAAGCGACCGGGTTGCCACGCTTTTTCAATGATGATCTGACTGCCACGCCCCTCCAAGCGCTCGCTTGGGGGGAGATTCCCCTGACCTTTCAGAGATCTGGTAGCTTTGACTCAAACGAACTTCCGTTTGGTGTCACGAAATGCCCAGCAGGACAGGCACTGGTGCTATTCGACAGCTGGCCGTCCTCCCGAACTTGGCGTGCGGTGAACTGCTGGATGTCACTAACTTTGAAGGCACGAGCGCGGTTCCCTGTCTTTCTTGACTGCCGCTCTTCGCCGCCTTGGGCTTGCTCCAAAGCAGTATTGACGCATCGTCTTGTAGGGGTCGACGTCAGCTTGTCGCCATTATTGAGTTGTGCGCTTGGATATTAGGACGGAGAGGACGGGCATGCGCTCCTTCTCCGCGTGCCGTGTTGGTCCTGGGGCAAGCGAGAGCGAAGGATTGCTGCCCCTATCGGCTTGCTCGCGGATGATTCGGGCCAAATATTTCCCTCATGCTTGATTTTATATGGTCGCATCCATTGGGGATGTGTCCGAAATCACACCTCATCAGCTGTTCGGTCAAGATGCCGTGTCGCTGATCTTCGGTGATCCTCGATTGAAGCCCGCCAGAGCAGATTCAGTTCATTCTTGCGAGGTGTGCTGTTGCTGCTTATTCAATTCCATCACCGTGTACAAGAGTTCTTTCCGAGTCACCACTACTGGTATATCTCGAGACGAAGACCAGGTGACTGGCTGATTAATTTCGCCGGTGAGAATATAGCTCGCCGGCCGTAATGAAGCGTCTGACAACTGCATCCCGAGAATTGGGAAACCCGCTCCAGCGTCTAACAGCAACATGTACCGTACTTCATGCCACATTTGATGGATGTAAGCCCGGAGAAACCCTTATTGCGGCCGCCTCTGCCGTCCCCTACCCAAAATATTAGGTTACACAAAATATTTGAAATGGAAGAAGCTTTGATCTCTCGACACCCCTCACTCCCCTCCCCGCCATACCACGTGATATGCATGTAGATTATGTATCTCGGGGTAGGACATTCCTGGGCTGTATCTTTCCGACGGCGCGATGTAGCGTTGACGAAGCTGAAACACGAGAACCCTTCGTACTGGCGCACCAACTGGAGTACCGGTGACCGCGCCGTGCAGGAGGATACATCGCTGGTACAGCAGGGCGCCTGTTGTCTCAAGACACAGCCTGTCAACCACCTGGGCCACGCTCTAGTGGTTGGTTTGGGGGCGATAATGGGGGTGAAGACGCCTGGGTTGTGCACAATTCACATCATGCACAAGCCTAGAGACCGACGGATCCCCCGGGGAGCAACAGAGAGCCAGCCGTGGTATCCGTCGCGTTTCCAACTCACCAACAGGAAGCGTGCCGTGAGCTCTTGGGCGGGTTGGTTGTGCCGGTCAAGTGACCTCGATGGCAACCACTCACCATCCAAACGGCCATGAGCCTACGGAGCAGGCCCAGTCGGGGATCATTCAGCGAACCCACTTGGCTGCGATACGCTCCAGTCAGTGGCAGCAGCGCTGGCGTACCAGGTCGCCGGTCCCTGGGATGCCCGTGCAGGCCCATCCATGTGCCTGTCAAAACGCGGTGGGCGATCGTGCAAGCCACTTTTCGCGGTTTTCTGGATGGCCGACCTATGGAACTGATGGGGCTCATGCAGAGGCATGACTGTCGCCGAAGGTACAGTGTCCTCCGTGCACCAGCGTTGGGTTGTCATCATCATCGACACCGACAACACCTCTGACTATTGCCAGATCCGCCTCTGACGGAGCCTCTGCTTCCGGGAGACGCCTGGCCCTGATTTTTTGGGCCCCCGCTATCCTTGGGCTCAACATATCAGGTTCGATTTGGGCTTGTCACTACATTGCAGCATGGGCGCGCGTAATCTGTAATTTTCGTCCGATGCTCGGGCATACGGGGTACAGCAGTGTGGCAGCACGCTACTGTGTCGGTTCTGTGACTACGTGATCGGTGCGCGCCTGGGGGCTTCCCAGCGCTTCCATACATGCTTCTACGCCTTTGTGTCACCAAAACGAAATGAATGCCTGACGACCGAATTGTAACAAGTCCTTCATCCTCGCCCGATCGATCAAGAGAAGGATCGAAAAGTGTCTCGCAGAGGCTCGTCACATTATGTCCGAATGGCCCAGTGTCGGCTCCAGCCGATGCTTATTTCCCAGACGCAGCATCGTAAATTGGTCGTGGATGGGGCCAAGATATCTCCGCTGTTCAAATCCGGGCGGTCCTGGCATTGTCACGATGCGACCTGGATCGAGGCCAGCGTAGAGCCCTGTCGACAACGTGGTCAAGACCAGCCTCGCAGCCCACACGCGAAGTGATTTTCCTGCAAAACTTCCGAAACCACGAGCAATGACGTTTTAGGGGGCATGGGATCTCGCCAAAAAAAAATTACTGACAGAGAAAAGGGGAAAAGTGACAGATCTGTGTCGCTGCCAGCGCCTCGGTGCGTCTCAGGTTGCGCCCCTCCGTCAGGAACCACTCAAGGATCGTGGAACCTCAGCATGTTCAGCTGAGGCTTGCAATGCTGAGCAGATCGAGGCGATCTGAATTGGCTCGGTCGAAGGATCCGCCCGGCCACCTTCCGCGGGACTTCTATTGCCGAATGGGTAGTTGTGTCTCTGGGCTCGCCGTGCTGCTGCTGTTCCGGGTGGCGATGAGGTTGCAGTCACCCAAAAACTAAAATGACCATCGTTAGGCTTGCTGGGCCAAATTTGCCAGGTCCCACCTTCGACGCGAAGATCTATCTCTGATCGCATCTGCGCTTGGCCCTTTTTATGACAGGTATGAGCTTCAGGGCGCGCTTTTGGACGATCATTCGGGGACCATAGGGCTCGATGCCCGGTGTCTAGTCTTCCGTGATTACATACTCAGGCAGCGGTCGGGTCGCTCGCGAAGGGAAGCAGAGAGGGAATCGCGTGCTACGCGGCAGTCCGAGAGGGCGCCACGGCCCTGACGGCCCTCACGGCCCTGACGGCCCTCACGGCCATTCCGCCTGGCAGCGTCACCGCAACATCGCCGACCAGCGTCAGCCAAGCTACCGAACGGGGTACCGGATACTTTCGCAGCCCCATCAGCCCTGTCACCGCCCTTGTGCGCCCCCAAATCTTGGGCAGCCCCTTGTCCTGGGACTTCAACATGGAAGGCAGCACGAGGCGAGAGAAAGGCCGGTGGAAGACGATGGTTTGATGCAGGTGGAATCCGAGCATCGAAGATCACGATTGGGTTGGCTGGTGGTTTGGTTTCAAGATTCGAGGTACCGAAGAGCCACCGCGGTAACCCGGAAGTGCGGGCTAGGCCATGATTCAGAATGTCGTGGACAAGTCGACTCCCGCATCACCTAGAAGCTCACCAATCATCACTTAGAGTCTAGGCAAGAAGCAAGCACGGTATTTCAAAGGCTGCACGGGTGGCTATCCGGGACAGTCTGGGGAAGTAAGACCCAAGATGCTTGATAGAAGCGGATTCGCACTCAGGAATTACAGTACATCAATAATCAGTTGATACGAGGCCAGCTTTCCTTGGCGAGAGGCCTCATTGCTCTTCGGCCTGCTTCCAGGGGCATGAGGTAATAACAGCACGGTACGAATTAGAGCGGGCACGACCCACGTCCCTGGTACGGGTAGGCTCAAGCTCACCTCACCGCCCTCTCTCGCCAACGAGCAGTGTACAGCTGATTACAAGTTACATCCGCGAAACAGCTGCCTGACTGGGCGTCGCGGAGAGCTTCTTTAGGCGTCATTCGTAGTTGGCCAAGTATTTTCGAACCGATTTGCTGCGCCTGACTATCGTGGACGGCGATCATTGGGGCGCATCGCAACCTTGGAGTTTGACTTGGATGAGCAGGCGAAGAGGAACATCTTGGAAGCATGATGTTTTCTTGCGACGACGAGGCTATAGGGCCGCAGCACCAAGCAGCATGACGGAGGTAAAGGAACGGCGTAGAACAGCGACATGCTCGCACGAACACCGAAGCCATGGGAATCTGGAGAGGCATGTACATTTGGATGCTGCACGCTGCATCAGCCACCGCATAATGCATGGCTGGATCAGTAGTGGCATTCTGGACCTGTTTGAGGATTTCTGTTTGCTTGTTTGCTGCTTGCTTGCTGCAGCGCGCGTCGTGATACAGGAGCAGGGAAACACGACAGAAATCACAGCCTCTCTTTCGTTTCTTTTCCTCGAGCCCTAGGAATTTCCCACATCGTACAGCTTCGCATGCACTGTTCAGCCTGCATCAAGCTTGCATCGTGATATTTCCGGCATTGACGGCGCAGCGTTGCCTTGTGCCCCCACAAACTGCAATGGAACGGTATCTCACAGCTTGCCCGGGGCAGAGATGCGACCCCCAAAATCTCATCATATGATGCGCAATCGGATTCTCCGCCTTATTGTCCACGAGACTTACGCCGGAAGAAACACGGTCGTGGTCGTCTTGGGCAGGTCTCGGACCCAGCGTGCCCATCTCCACCGATCCATTTCGCTTCATGAGCGAGGTACATGGGTACCTAGGAGAGGTAAGCAGGACATGCATGGCCCCTCTGAGATGAAGGGGCGCCCAGCAAAAAGAATAGCAGGTAACCATTGCAGACCGCGAGGTGTCATCCATCGCATCGCTGCACCGTGCCCTCGACCGCTTCGAGAACCGCCCAGCTTCCAAGGGCCCTGGTCCGGCTTTTGACTGCTGCAGACCCTCATCATCTCGCAGATCAGGCGGCAGATGGAAGAGGGGACCTATGGTGGACTGCTGCGTTGCATTTTGCGATGGACCGGGACGTGCTGATTGGGAATGATGAGCGCATAAATCATTATACGGCATTCCCATCGTGACCTGATGACTACTGCGTTGTCAAACTGGCGGTGCGACTGCGATAACTGTCATCCGGACCAAATCTTCCCAGTAACTATTGCCCGACGGGTGGTTGTTGTGAGTGTCGCATTTGCGACGAGCTTCTCGTGCTGGTCGCGATTGGTTGGCTGCGAGTGCATGTCGTGTACACAACAACGAGATCCCAAAAGATAACCCCCGTGGTAGTGTAAGGCTTGTTTGTCTGTATCTTCTCACATTCGACGCCGTGGTCGCGCAGTCACGTCGTACCAAGCTTCGCTTCCTTCATGCTCAATGCTCGAATAACCATGGGCCCAGCAGCTGAAGGAAGAGCGGGAGGCATGCTGGCAAAAGGAAGCATCGTACATACAACAACCACCACCAACACCGCGCAACACAACATCAACACAGGGCAACACAGCATCCGTACCATGCTGCACATCACATCACATCGCATCGTGTTAATCACATGGCATCTCTCGGTCTGTATGTACAATGTCAGGTGCGGTCATCTCTCCTCTCCGATACCGTACTGGGAAACGTGACGATATCAAGCTCGCCAGCTCGCAAGCTTGGACTGTAACTACTGTAAAGCTAGGCATCCAGCAAGACGGACCACGGTGGCCCTCACCACATCAGACGCTCCAGCAGCCATGAGGCCAAGCATGTCATTGCCCCCCCTTTTTGCTTTTTTGGGCCTTACCGTAACTTCCCCGGCTCCACGGCCATGTTTTTTGTTGCGCTCTGGTTTGGCCCCCTTCGGCCCCCGATGGGTCCCTCGCACCCAACTGGCCGTTTCGATCCATCGGTGGGATGAGCAGCGTGGCCGCTGGGGACCCCCCCTGACCAAGCGAGTCCGGGCACCCCTGACGTGTTGCACCTCACCAAAGTTGGCAGTGGTTCCAGTTGGTCCGGTCGTCAGTTGACAGGCGCACAGTGCTGACCAGCTAGACTGCGACGGGCGTAGGAGGCTGGAATGGCCCTGGCCGGCCCATGGATGCGGTAACTGAGCAGGCCTCGCTCCACCGCCTCAGCCCCAAAACCCGTTCGCTGCGAAACCCGCCTCAGCGACCTTAGTCAGTGCCCGGCTCCGCGCCGTCCAGCAAGCCTTTCCCCTAGCACGCGAGCCCCAGCGTGCAACACCGCCCTCGCTGCTACGCGGTTTGCGGTACGAGAGTACAGGACTTTCCAGTGCTTGCTGGAGCGCTGCCCCTCTGCTGCTCTCGCTAATGGATCCCTGGAGCAGCAGCGATCATTAGCGTCCGGAATTTTATGACAACCCCCCCGGGGCTCCGGCTGTGCGCCCGCCCTGAGAGTACACGACGCCGCCCCAAAGGCCCCCCTGGCTGCCTCAGCAAAAGGAGGAATGGAAAGAAAAAATAATTAATAAATCATAATAAATCACAAAAATGGGCCAGAGGAAGAGCAAAAGGAAAGCTCGAGAAAAGAAAAAGGAAGAGGCTGAAGAGGATTCCTCGCTTGCAGCGTCTCGCACAGCGCTCACAGTGCACTCTGTACACGACGTACGGTCCTGCTCCGTGACTCGACTTGACCGTCACTTTGCACCTGCCAGCGAGCAGCATGAGGCCTTCTCTCGGACTGTGACCGTACGAGGCGATAGACTGGAACTGGAACTGGGTGCTGCTCGCCGTTACACCGAAACATCCACGAAGGGCAATTCCTCGCTGCCCTGGCCCCCCTCCTCGCCGCCCCGGCACATCCTCATCATCGTCTCGGATTCCTCTCTGCCCAGGCCTGGCGCTGGTGGGACCTGGGCGCCAGCTAGGGCGGTTGTCAATCTCACTTGTATAGCGCGGTACAGCGCCGTAGCACCATGTCCCTTCGCCCTAGTGCTGGACTGCCGGCAGCGTCACTGACTGTGCTGCCCGAGGGTGCTGGGCCCCCCCTGGGCTGGGGCGTTGCTGGGCTGCTGGGGGGCTTGTCTCGCGTTCCTGTACCGCGCTGCCGACCGACCTCGAGCGCTTTCCTTCTTCCCCGTATGGACGGCACCCAGCTGGCGACGCACCCACCAAACCCCACCGCCTCGGTGCTGCTCTCCCTAGGGAAGTCGTCTAGAAATCGCTCGACCAGGATCAGCCTTCCGGGGGAGGGGTGTGAGATGTGCTAAGGTGTGAGAGAGTGTGTGTGCGCGCGCGTGCGCTCAGCGCCGTTGTGGCCCTGACTTAATTTTTTTCCTGCTGGCCCTGTCCGGGCTGGTCAAATTGGCATTAGGGGAAAATGGGCCAGAGAGCAAAAGGAACCCCGGGGATCGGGATAGGCATGATTTCCAAGTGGGCTCTCTTTCTTGTGACACAAGAGCGGCAATACAATTTTTCTTTTGGAGATCTGCTCGTCATATATACACGGCTTCGTACCGCTACTTTCCCCTTCCCTTCGCCCCCCCTTCCTTCCTCTTAAGAGACCTTGCCTTTCCCACGACTACTTTACTACCTGACCTCCCCCCTCACACACACCTAGAAGGGCTGTGCTTTGCTTTGCTTTGCCAATCAGTCAACTCCAACAAAGTCTTGGGCTGCCATCTTCCCAAGTCACCCATCGTCAGGTTTCGTACCCAACATCCAGCAACCCAAAGGAGAAACGTCTACTACTCACGTCCCGCTGGCCTGCCGGTCTCCACACCACCGCCCAGCAACACCGCATAAATTCTTAAAGGCTCCTGTCCCGTCTTGAGTTAATCAGACAACCGACTTGCACTTGGAATCATCACTTCAAGGAACTTCAATATATCCGGCGTTTTCCGTCTATCCCTCTGTCCGGTGTACCGCGGTACCTCTGCTCGTCTATTTACTAACGACGCCTTCGGGGATCTCCTTCTCTTAAAGGAAAAAGAAAAGACAAAAAGGTACGTACTCATGATTCGGTTCAACTCTTCATATTCGGTGGCTCCACCCGAGGCAGCACTCAAATCAAAAGTCGAAACCCAAAAAGAAAAGAAGCTGTAAAAAAAGATATATGACTTGCGCCTATTTTCTATCATTCGCTTTCCGCTCGCTCACGCTAAAACGCAATTTCCACACCTCTCTCTTAAAAAGACTCCCTTGCGCTCTCAAACCTCTCTTGTCACTTGTTCTGTTCATTGTTTTCTTTATCACTCTTTTAGACCGCGCAGATAATTCCAAGGCGCGGAGAGGAGAGGCCAGTCCAGCTAATACCACCTCAGTTCCTTTTCTGGCTTTGCCAAACTCTCTGATTCGAGGCCGCCAAGCTTTCAACGGCCTGGAGCACGGAAAGAGAGAGAATCTCGATTAATCAGCAGATTTTTGAACGAATTGACGAATTGTTTTTGGGACTTTTGATGACCTAGCCGCTACCAGCACCACCGAGGAAGGGCAGTGCAAGCTATCTTGAGCCGTTTTCAGACGCACAGAGATACGCTAAGGACGGTTCGGATCACCAAGAGGCAAAAAGGCCCACGACCAGTCAACGATTCCCCAATTTCGCCACTACCCAGCTTTATGAGAACCGATTCGGATCTGGAGACTATCAGTTTCTTTTCTTCTCTTATCTAAAGACGTTTTTCTCACTTGGAACCAGAGCGCTCGAGAGTTTTTAGCGCTTCAGTAACGTCCTCGCATTCTTAATACACACAACACTCCAAGATGGATGCCTCAAAGCGATCGGGGTCTGGAAGACAGACTCCACCATTCCCTGTTCGACAGATGGTGATTCTAGGTAAGAAAACGCCTGATTGACGGGGCTCTTCAAACAGTGAAGCAGATCCCCCGTGCGCTCTTGTCGAGAGAGCCTTGCTGACTTGGTGTTCTCTCCACACAGCCATCTGCAGGATATGCGAACCCATTGCCTTCATGTCCATCTTTCCCTATGTCTACTTCATGATCCAGGACTTCGGTGTCGCAAAGCGCGAGAGTGAAATCAGCGTGTACGCCGGCATGGTGACGTCAGCGTTTGCCTTTGCTGAGTTCTCTTCTGGCGTCGCCTGGGGTCGATTGAGTGACCGCATTGGCAGGAAGCCAGTGCTCCTCACGGGTCTCATTGGCACCGCCATCAGCATGTTGATCTTTGGTTTCGCACCGAGCCTGCCGGTGGCATTGCTGGCTCGAGCGCTGGGTGGATTGTTGAATGGGTAAGTCGCCATGTCATCCAAATTCTGA
Organism: Scytalidium sp. 3C; assembly: GCA_000743665.3. NCBI lineage: Eukaryota > Fungi > Ascomycota > Leotiomycetes > Scytalidium > Scytalidium sp. 3C. The sequence goes on along the minus strand of JMRO03000013.1, from coordinate 252,321 downwards.
GGCCCTGTATCTGCAGGTTCATGACGGTTTTGGAAGCCGCCACTTCCATTCTGGGGAAATGCAGTTGCTAATTCGCTTCCGACATTTTAGAAATATCGGTGTGCTACAAACTACCGTTGCCGAGATGGTCACGGTGAAGGAACATCAACGTATGATCTGTCATTTTCTCATCTCTCTCTTCCCCACACAACAATTATCATGAGTATTATTGTGGTAGAGCTTTTTTTCTGACATGTTCCCTGCAGCGCGTGCATACACGATCATGCCCTTCGTCTGGTGCATTGGGTAAGTTCCAGCCCTTTCCAGGCAGCTGTATCCCCTCGCTTTGCGCAAGATGGCTGACTTTCTTTTCTTTTTCCCCTGGTGCAGATCCATCCTTGGCCCGTGTCTTGGAGGAGCCTTAGCCCGCCCAGTCCTCAACTATCCCAGCATCTTTCAGCCCGGAACCATTTGGGAGCGATTTCCGTATTTGCTTCCCAACCTGATTTGCACCGTGATTGTGGCTTGCTCGGTCCTGTGCGGCATCCTCTTCTTGGAGGAGACCCATGCGGAAAAGAAATACCGTCGGGATGCCGGTCTCGAGGCTGGAAAATGGATTCTCGCCCGACTCTCGCGACGCGCCGAACACCCGTCCTGGAAGAATGAGAAGTTGGTCGATTACGATGAGTCCATGGCGCTGTTGGATGACGACCTGCCCCCGGTGTACCGCAGCATCGAGTCTTCGCCCAAGACCCGCCCATCGACTCCCTTGCCTGGACCTGACGAGCCACTCGACCTTAATGATTGCAAGGATGTCGAGAGCGCAGCTCCCTTGAGGGAATCCGTAAAGCCGGCCGCGAAGAAGGCATTCACAAGACAGGTCGTCCTCAACATCATTGGCTATGGCATCCTAGCTTAGTAAGTTGTTCCCTATTCGCCTGTTCCTTGCATCGTCACTGCTTCGTGATTGGTTTCTGACTTTATCTCAGCCACACCATGACTTTTGATGCCATGCTGCCAACACTCCTCAGCACTCGAGCTCCAGAGCACCCTCAGCCATGGAAGCTTCCATTCAAGTTTGTGAGCGGGTACGGCCTCAACACCAAGGAAATTGGTGTCATCATCTCGGTTCAGGGTGCATACTCCATGTTCGCGACCGTCGTCCTCTTCCCAGTCATTGTCAAGCGTCTCGGAGCTCTCAACCTTTTCCGTCTTATCACGCTATCTTATCCAATCCTCTACATCGCCACTCCCTACTTTGTTCTCCTCCCAGATTCGCTTCGTATGATTGGTGTCTACATCATCGTGATTTGGAAGTGCACTTTCGCAACAATGGCATACCCATCCAACGCTATCCTGCTCACCAACTCGGCACCATCTCTTCTGATGCTTGGAACCATCAACGGCGTCGCTGCATCCACAGCTAGCTTGTCGCGCTCCTTTGGCCCAACCGTTTCCGGATTCCTGTTTTCTGCTGGATTGCGATTGGGATACTCTGGTCTCGCATGGTGGTGCAGCGCGGTCATTGCTGTTGCCGGAGCCGTGCTCAGTCTGAGCATGACCGACAAAGGCGGAAGGATGGATAACCAGGACGATGAGAAGAAGGCTGAGGAGCAGGAACAAGATCCAGTGCATATGATGCCTGCTGCGGATTCCATCGTTGGCCAGTAAGGAATGGACTGAGCGTGAGCATTGATTCATCGACAAAACGAGCAACATATTTTATCTCTCTCGGCATTCTCCTATCGGCGCAAGAATTTCTCGGGACCCGGCTCTATGGATTAGATGTAGTTATAGATACCCCGTGTCGATTTGTTTTCCCCCGCTATTTTTGGGGGTTTTGGTTTTCGTTAGGATTTTGAGGGTCGCATTTGATCTTTTATTCTTGTCTCTTTCTTGCATTGGGTCTCTCATGGTTTTTGGCTGCATAGACTTTCGGCGCGACTTTTCATCACGTTTTTTATACCTGCGTTTTGGACCTTTTGCTTTCCCCTTCCTCTTTGGATTCCAAGGCGGAAGAGGCGAAAAGAGAGGAATCGAACAAGCAGGAAAGCTGGAATACAAAACACGGATATACGTTTAATATCGTGGATCGGAGTCTAATTAGAAAGGGAAAAAAGGGTTTACACATTATACACAAGGATTATCAGCAACACTGCTGCTGGATTGGAATGGCAGGCACATGGGAAAGGAAACTACACAAATGGAATGGCGAAAAACAGAAAAAAAGACAAGGATTTTTGGGACTGATTTTGGGTTTTTCTTGGATCTTGACATTATAGAGAGATAGAGGAAGGTGGGAGAAGAGACGATGCAGATGGAGAAATCTCACGAGGTTTGAGAGAGGAAGGAAGCGTGTGTCCCTAGCCTTGAGCTTATGGATCTGAATTTTTCACTTCTCTTTTGGGAATCTTTGGAACGTTAGACAACCTTTTAATGTGAACGAGATATCGATCTGGAAGTTATCTTCTCCCGTCCGTGCTGCTACTATCGTGCTTTCTTCGCTGGGAAATCGATCATAATGAGTGGATGAGAGGGATGGAACCTGAACGGCAGACGGCGCTCTTGCCTTTGTGATTTGCATTTCTGAGGGAGCTTACTGAGTTTTCGGCGTCAGGAGGAATATGATGATTTTTCTTTGCTTTTCTCCAGATAGACATATTATATCCTTCCGTAAGAGCCGAACAGCGCAAATCCAATACCTGATTATTATGGTTTATGATTTACATATGAGCTCTTTCTTCTTTTGGCCCTTTTGAGTGACAAGGATGATGGTGATGATGGTGATGATTCTGAAATGTATGCGTCTCCCAACGCGGTGGGTGAAGATTGAAAGATGGGGAAACGTTACTCGATCAGTTCGACAAAGACCTAATCTCTGGCTCGGCGCTGATTGGCTGAAGCTCTTATCATCCTTCTCTATTATCAGCTGCGCCCAAAGGGAAAACAAATCTCCGAGATCCGGCTGCGTGTTCCGGAAGGGAGGAAGAAGACTTCGATCATTCGGAGAGAAGAAAGAGAGACAAGGGGACCTTTAGGCCCGCCCCCATCCATCGTTTTCCTTTGAGACAGTCCCTTGGGATCCTCCCGCTGTCTTCCCGTAGTTATGTACACTACACCTGTGTACACAATCTTTTTTCCCTTCTGCAGTAGTTGCCAATACGGTACATACGCTGTGCCGATTGACTGAAGTGGAACTTTGCACTTTAGCTCTTTTTTTTGCGATTCGGATGCCATCCCCCACATAATTAGCTATACGTACGGGCGTCCAGTACTAGCGCACACACACAGAGCTCACATTCGCTCGCGGCACCGCAGACGGCTATCGTCGCGCAGAAAGGACCCTACAACAACCACCACGAAACGCTTGCTTCTCTTTGCTTTTTCAGCTTGACTCGCTGCGCGCACAGTTCTCTGCTAACCTTTGTGGTTCACTACCTCTTTCATCGCTTGTTGTCTTCCAGCAATCGAAAACCATTATCGAGTACGGAGAATCGATATCGGAGCTTGGTGCGGTGTCGAGGAAATCGAATTGCAAGGCTGGGAAGGAAGCATACGGAGACACAACCCTGCATGTCAAAAGGCTTCTGGCTCGCGCAAAACGAATCGCCCCGTTGGAAGACGGATACAGACGGATACTAGGTTCATCATCGGTCGAGACCAAGGAGCTAGAGAGCTGAGCTGCGAATCCTTCGACTGGACGAAGAGAGCCCGCCTGCGTTGTTGGAGCCTTGGCCGCCGCGTCCGATCCATACATACCGATACGTTTCGCCGATAAATCTCAAGCCTCGCTGGACTGGAATTGCGAGCGAAGGACGAAGGGAGAGAATAAGAGGTGGCATTGTGGAGAAAGGTGAATGCAAATATGGTCAAGGATATGGAAACAGCACTTTCGACGATAGCTCGATAAAGACGTTCACCAGCTCTTTGTCTGCGAATTTGCTAAATTCGCACATCAGTGATAAGCTGGAACTGGGTTGCGTGCTCTAGTGGACGGAAGAGGTCTTGGAGAGTCCGGCTGTGAAGATTCGGGATATACAGTTTCTTGGTGAATTGGGTATTCATAAACGTGGCCCAGCAGCCTTACCTGAGTCGGAGATCTGTATATCCATTCATTCCTTCTTCTGAATTACTCCTTCGCAGGATGAAACCGGCTATGGAGCTTGACTCTCCTCCGAGCGGGTACCCCAATAAACGTGCTCGACGTGAGAGCTCTCCCAATGCGGCTGGGGAAAGAGGGAAAGGATCCGCAGGAAATACTGATGGTGCTCCCGCTACCGCTACTGCCGGGGAGTTTGGTAGTCCGGGCAGTGTGAAAGAGGAAGGAGAGGCGGCGCAGGCTGCACCAATGGTTGATGCTGGTGGTGGAGGAAAAGCGGGCAAGGCAGGCCAGAGCAGTAATTTTCGCAACGTGAGCGCTTGCAACCGGTGTCGTCTTAGGAAGAACAGGTGTGACCAGCAGTTACCTTCGTGTGCGAGCTGCGAGAAAGCCAATGTGAAGTGTGTAGGCTATGATCCGATCACGAAGAGGGAGATTCCCAGGAGGTAAGTGAGGAACCTGATTCCAATTATTTTGCGAGAGAGAATCATTCTGCTTGAAGCTTTGATGATTTAAAGTGGAAACCAAGCTGACTCTACTCCTCGTTCTAGTTATGTATTCTACCTGGAGAGTAGAGTTGCTTATCTGGAAAAGCTCCTTCAGACACACAAGATACCCTTCGCTGCTGCTGAGGAGCTCGATCTGAATGCACGCACTGCTCCAGAATTGAGCCCCGCCCAAGTCGCGAGTGATGATACCCGGCCACCGCAGACTGCTGAGGCTGTAGCTGTTCCAGATAAGCCGTCCAAACAAGACGACTCAGCGAGCAAAAGACAGGATGACGCAGACAAAGTGGAAAAATTGGTCTCAAACGTCGAAAGCATTTCAGTACAAGGTGCTTCGGATTCTAGGTACCTGGGTTCTACCGCCGGCATCTCTTTTGCTCGGGTGGTATTCGCCGCTGTCAAATCATCCATCTCCACTTCTAATAGTGAGAGAAGTGGCGTCCGGCCTTCTACTAAACCACAAGGAACTTTAAAATCTGGCCCACCAACGAATATGCGAGATTCATTCTTTGGACTACAGACGAAACCAACTATCAAACAGGCACCGTTTCCGGACCTCGACGTTGGCAGACGACTTGTCGATTTCTACTTTGAACATGCTAATCCGCAAATTCCAATATTACATAGAGGAGAGTTTATGAAGATGTTTGAGCAAGCGTATGCGGATGGTGATCGAAGGGTTAGGACTCCAAGAGAATTATATATGCTGAACATCGTGTTTGCTATTGGGGGTGGTATCTTCCTTGGCGATTCTGGCGAGACTCAGCAAGAGAACGGCCGGAGACCAGGAGAAAAAGAGGACAAGACGGATCCATCTCCTGGAAGACAATGCCAACCTGAAGAGTACCATGCTTCAGCCATTGTGCATTTAGAAGCATGCTTAAGTGCCCCGAGTGCCGATAAAGGCGATGGCTTGGGAGCTCTGGCTGAATTACAAGCTGTACTACTGTTGGCTGGATTTGCCTTGCTCAGGCCGGTTGCACCTGGATTGTGGTATATTGTTGGTGTTGCCGTGCGACTGGCTGTTGATCTAGGCCTTCACTATGAAGATGGAAAAGACATTGACATAGGACTTGCGGCTGGGAAAGCTAAAGAAGCTGATACTGAGACTACCAGAGCACAGCTGGAACGTAGTGAGCGTGAACGAGGTCGTCGGGAATGGATCCGAGACTTCAGGCGGAGGCTGTGGTGGTGCACCTACTCGTTTGATCGTCTCGTGTCAACATGTGTTGGTCGTCCATTCGGAATCACGGATCAAGTCATTACTACAGAATTTCCTTCCATGCTTGATGACAAGTATATCACCCCGTCCGGCTTTCTAAAACCTCCAGGAGGTTCCGCAGAGCCTTCTTATAAGCACGCATCATACCATTACTTCAGGCTACGACTGCTGCAATCCGAGATCCTGCAGGTCTTGCAGCACCAGCAGGCTCAACTCGCTAGAGCTGGAGGGATCAATCAGAGAAATCCTTGGATGCACACCAGGTTGCCTTCTCCATTCCTGTCGAAGTTCGACTCTTTCCGGTCTTGGCGAATCGATATTGATAGGCGTCTATATGAGTGGAAGACCTCAGCCCCTACAAAGAAGGATACTGGCGTGGGATTCTCAATCGAATTCTTGGAACTGAATTACTGGCAGTGTGTCATCTTGCTGTACAGGCAGAGCATAGCCACGCCGCCGATGTTCGAAGGGGAATATAACACGAGTGACGAGGTTGAAAGCCCCAGTATCAAGAGCGTCGAATTGAGAGAGGATGTGGAACGGGTGTTTTTGAAAGTTGCGGAGGCTGGACAGAAAGTGTTGAGGCTTTATCGACAGCTGCATCGTGTCCATCTCGTCAACTACACATTCCTGGCTACCCACCATTTATTCATGGCTGGCATCTCCTTCCTTTATGCCATTTGGTATTCACCAATTGTGAGGAGCCGCCTGGTAAGTTACCGGTTTTCAATGACGCTGCATCGAGCTTTGCTAATTATAATTCTTTAGACCTTGGATGAGGTAGACTTTACTATTCTCGCCGCCACCTCCGTTCTGAATGATCTCATCGAAAAGTGTCCTCCTGCAGAGGCCTGCCGTGATGCATTCGAGCGCATGTCGAAAGCAACTGTTCAGATGTGCTTATCAACCACCGGATTTGGATCATCCGCATTAGGATTAAATTCTCATCAGGAATCCAACACGAAATCAAATGAAGGTGACTATTTTGGGAGTAATGCAACCAGCCGGCAGCCACATCACAGTTCGCGCAGACATAATTCCAACCGACAGAGACAAGTCGCATCATCTCGACCAAAACATCAATTTGATATGGGATTGAATGATCTATATGCACTCTCGCCTCAACCTCAACGATCACCACAAGAAGTCTACCGCCCCAACAACCAAGCCTCCCCCTCTGACGGCGTCAAAGCTGAATATGAATCTTACACCTCCAACCAATCCATTCCTTCGCCACAACCGCACGGGACCGCGCAAACCCATCAATCACCGTCCGACTACGCCATGTCACCACCGCTTTCCGCGCTCGACCCGAACAAAATTGACCCTTCCCTTCTCGGATCTCCAAGGCAGTATCTCCACAATCAATCCCAACCAGCTACATTCGATGCCTCATCGTACATGGCCGAACTAAACTTCCCACTCCAGGGCATGGACTTCCTGCAGGGAAGCGGATTTGGCCCTGGCACTCCCTCGGGCGGTAATGGATATAACACTACTGCCAGCGGCGCGTCGGGGCTGGATTTTGAATTTGGGCTTGGATGGGAGGGCGCAGATCATGACTTTAGTGAAGGAGCACAAGGCGGTGGATTATTTGAGGGGTATTTTTTCGGTAATACTTAGGAGTGAATGCAAGGTAATAAATATCCTGCACGTATCTTTACGTAGGTTGGCTTTCATGTGAGAGGATTAAAACAGGGGTCGCAATTCGTCTTTTTCGGGACTTGATGGATTTAACTAGCGAGCAAGGAGTTGAACTGGCGCTTTGGGGCTTGTAAATGACGTTTATGAGTGAAATGCTTACTTTATGAGATGCTTGACGGTCTGTTACATGCAAATTAAGGTTGTGAATGTCGCTTACGAGATCTGAAGTAGTTGTCATGAAGCTTTGCAAGGCACCTTCACTGCCGCATAAACTAGGGAAATTTTGGTATGCGCACCTTGATGTCTTAACGCAATAGTATTTTAAGAACAAGTGGTTTTGAATCTCCTCATCATTTTGAGATGTTTGAAAGCCTTGTATTGACACCATAGGTCAAAACTTGCTCACCTAACAAAAAATGTCTCCGAGCTGTTCCGCATGGGTTAAGGTCTCGGAGACTTTATGTCTAGAACCTCAAAATTGAGCTAACCAAATTCCGAACTACTCTTTTGTTTTTGCAGACTATATATTAGGTGGTATGGCATTTGAAGATATCTGTAATGTATAGAGAGCAGTGAATCAAATTGTTTGGTTGTTCCCTCTCAGAACAGCGGTCCATCCACAAGCGCACCAAATCACAGCCTGAACTCTGCTGTGCTGTGAGCAAGATATTGTGAAATAACACCACAAAGACAAACTTATATACCTTATTTAGCATTGCAAAAATGTCTTCAGCATCATTTCATACCCTTCACGCCAAATTATATGACCGCATGGCCAATGCATCCACACCTACCATCGCGAGGCACATTTTAAAATCCTTGAATGCCTCCACATCCACAACGCCCTTCCCCATTCACTCGTCTTCGCGTGTCCTGGATTTGGCATGTGGGACGGGTATCGTGACCAAGCTCGTCAAGGAATCTTGTCCGTCAACTCGTGTTACGGCGCTTGATCTAGCACCGGGAATGGTGTCCTGCATGCGAGAGCTGATCAAGGAAAATCACTGGGAAGAAACAGTTACGGCCGGTGAAGCCGACATCAGAGACCTGAGCGGGGTGCCTAGTGATTCGTTTTCTCATGCTATCTGCAACTTTGGATTGGCGTCCAGTGTCGCGGATTTGACTGGTCCCGCGAGGACAGTCAAGGAGATGTGGCGGGTTCTTGACAAGGGCGGTGTGGCTGTTGTTAGTACCTGGGCTGGTGAGTATTTATATATTATCTATCTATCTATTTATCAAATTTTATTTCTACATAACGTCTTTTACTATTTATTTTGGTATTCGGTTCTGATTTGCTCTGTTACATGGCTAAATATCCTGAATAAACTAGAGAGAAATTGGGACGCAGCTCTAGAAGCAGTGGCCCGAAAGATCAGACCACACGACGAAGCTTATAGCTGGAATATCCATGCAGACTGGACTAAAGGGTGGTTCTTAATGCGTCTATTCGAAGAAGCCGGGTTTGGATATAATGTTGAGGTCAGGAACGAGCCTACATATGTTGAAGCTCGGGATTTGGATGAGATGGTTGAGAACATGATGCTGTTTAAGGATATGTTCTTCAAGGAATACAGTGAGGAAGAGGTAGCTAAAATTCCAGCTTTGTTGAAGGATGAGCTTCCGAAGTTAAAGGCTTTCAAGCAGAATGAAGAAGGTGTGAAGGTTGAGATGATGGCTTGGGTTGGGTTTGCTTCAAAGGAGTAGACGGCAGTTAATTTTTAGCTTTGTAGACTAATCCTAAAGCTAGTTCTTCTTTAAGGGACTCTAATAGAAAAACACGGCACGAACGGACATTTATCGCTAGCATCTTGCATGTACGTTATTATTAGACTTAGAATGCTGGTCGTTATGTGCGGGGGAGGAGCAGGATCTCAGATTACTAAACAATTGTTGGCAAACCCTCGCCGAGGTTATGTGCGGAATCTGATGCTGGCATCGTGCGGACTTCGAAGATCACGCATGTATGTATTTGTATCATAGCTGCTGTCATACATCCAGATTCTCTAAACTCTCATTAAAGAAGCCTAGAGTTTTACTTATTTTGAATAAAAATGATTCCGTCTCCAACCCCAATCGCTATACCAACGTCTTACGAGATTGTGCCGACCACGAATATTAAAGTATCTCACCATCCAGCTGGAGCCAATACTGCAACACCAGTGATTATAGTTACCTTGAATAGGCCGGACAAGCAAAATGCATTCACTCTCGATATGATGGATGACTTTGAAAAACTTTACCCAATGTTTGATGTGGATGAGCGTGTAAAGGTAATTGTGCTTACCGGAGCCGGGAAGTCTTTCTGTGCTGGCGCAGATCTTGAAATTGGGTTCAAGTCTGCAGAGAGGGAGAGAACAATGGACCACCGAGACAGGTGAGCGCCCCAATTTGGAATAATAGCACGTTTCCAGCCATTTCTACGTGGATACTAATGTGTATTACTTTTTTCTGGTTAAAGTGGTGGTCGATTGGCTCTGGCGATTTATAGATGTAGGAAGCCTACTATTGCCGCTATGCAGGGTTCAGCTGTAGGTCTAGGAATGACAATGACCCTCCCTGCCGCTATTAGGTATGTAGTATATTTGATATCTGTCGTAGACTTATGGTTTTATCTTCTCTTAATATACTAACCGGGACTAGAATTGCGTATGAAGGCGGGAAATACGGTTTCGTCTTTGCAAGGCGTGGAATCACCATGGAGTCAAGCTCATCCTTTTTCCTCCCACGGTTGATTGGATACTCAAGGGCAATGTATCTACTCACTACTGGTGGTGTCTTTCCTCCAAATTCTAAGCATTTTGGACCCTTATTTGCTGAGACCTTGCCGGATGCCAAACAAGTTCTCCCTACAGCTTTAAAACTCGCGTCGGACATAGCGCAAAATGTCAGTCCATTGGCGTTATACCTAAACCACTCCATGATGTGGCGTGGCCCTGATTCAGCAGAGGCTTCGCATCTATTGGATTCCTCTGTGCTGTACCATATGTTTTATGGCAAGTATGTGCCACAATTCTCTCTTACGTTCAAAGTACGACTTGAAAACTGACATAAGTTTGCAGAGATCAAGATGAGGGGGTGGGAGCCTTTTTTGAGAAACGGAAACCAAACTTCAAAGCTACCGTGGAGGATGATGCGCCTCCTAATTTTCCTTGGTGGACGGAAGTAGACACTGGGAGAAGACCTAGAGCTGCGAAGAATTCGTCCAAATTGTAGACATGATTATGTTCTAACGAGAGGCACACTCATGGTAAGAAGGGGAAATGGCGAGTAGGGACTAGGATGGCTGAAAAATTTAGTCAACGATGACTCCTGTTATTTAGCTCTCTTTACTCGTGGGAATGCTTTTAGTTATCCCTGACCTGACCATACTTTGACTACGTCTACTATACGATTTATGTGACAGCTTGAACCAAGTCTGAGAATCAACTGGATCTCCTCTGTTATGAAAAGCACAATCGATTGATTCTAAGACTTCGGATAAAGGCTCTTCATGTATTACCCTGAACCAGCCCGGTTACCTATATCGAGTCATCAAGCAAAGTCCGTAACGGCTCTGGCAGGCTGGACAAAAACTTAATAGCAATTTTTCCAATACACATCATTGATATTGGGTTTTAGCCGAAAGGGGCCGCATAGAGTACTTTGGTTTATGGGAAGAGTCTGAGTCGTTGGTGTACTTCCGGAATTGACACGGTTGTCATCTGGTTGAGCATACCACCTGAAGTACAGCTTAGCTGGCGGGCGAACCGCAAAGGCTGGATCTTGTCTATAGCGGTTCAATTCCGTGGATTGCAAAATCTCAGATTTGAAATGCGGCGTAAATTTCTTTATTTTAATAATTTTTTTTTTAAAAAACCTTCGGACCCTAGCCACCAAGGTGCAGCCATTTAAATTCTCATCCCTTAGCCTCTCCACTCTGTGTATATAAAGCCCTAACAATAGGTAGCCAGTACAGCCCCCCGAAAATGAATGATTGGAAGAAATATTATCTAGTGTTCTTTGATAAGAAATTCTAAATTCTACAACCTTAAAACATGTTTTAACGCCATCTATTTAACTTGAACTATAAGCCTTGTATCTTTTGGTACTCCACCCTTAGCAAAAGTCTGGATCTGCTTCGCATAGTATAGGGACTCTGCGCCCCCGCCTAGGGATTTTATTGGCAACAAGTTCATCGGAAATGGTACTCCAATAAGTGGGACTTCCAAGTTTGCCTTTTCATCTGATACCTCTTTGGTGTTGAGAATGATTTCTTTGGGTAGCTTGGGTAGTATGGCAGCGGGACGCGCGATGCCAATCATGTCACATACACCGGACTGAAGTGCGGCCTCCATACCAGACCGTGTTCGGAAACCGCCTGTCACCAACAAAGGGAGAGATGGAAAGCGCGTTCGAACTTCCTGTGCAAAATCAAGGAAGAATGCTTCTCGCCGTTTGGTGCTCTCTTTTTTCTCAGGCTGCTCTCTACCCAGCATCATAGTTGGTGACTCATATGTTCCGCCGGAAATCTCAATAAAGTCTACGCCGGCATCGGCAAGTAACTTGATCTGCTCTAAGGCTTGAGAGACAGAACCAGCAGCTGACACATCTGCACTGTTGAGTTTGACACCGATTTGAAAGTCGTCACCTGTTACTGCTCTCGTTCCCTTGATGATTCTAACGAGAATTTCGGCTCTCTTTGCTGCAGAGCCTCCGAATTCATCCGTTCTATGGTTAGTCTTGGTTGAGAGGAATATTGAAAGTAGGTATCCGTGGCTAGACGACAGTTAGCATTTGTACGACTTAACGGACCTGGGATGTTCATACGCAGCGTGTAACTCTGCACCTTTGAAACCGGCCTTGTACGCTTCCCTGCCACCTTCGATGAACTGCTCGATGATACCACCCTTCCCAGAAATTTCCTCGGTCGTGAGTTCCCGCGGTGTTCCAAACATCACCGCTGATGCCGCACAAGCAATGAATGAAGATCCTAGATTCAATGGTACCGGCGACGGAGCCACATTCTTCTCAAAGATAGACTTCTTTCCGGATGCAAGAGGCGATTGACGACCCGGATGAACAAGCTGGACCACTGCTGGGGTTCCAGACCTCTGAGTAGTAGCAGCCCAAGTCTTCCAGGCTTGCCGTGCAGTTTCTTGTTTTTCCAGTGGCAATTGCGAAGGGACGATCACGTTCGTAGGGGACCCGTTATACTTGGCCGATACCTCGACATTGCCTGAAAAGGTGTGAGTTCACATAATCTTAGGTGAGCTCGCTACGATGTCTACCTGTCATTATCATTCCCCAACCACCATCCGCCCATGTACCATAGGCCTTGAAATATGATTCCTCTGGATAATGTTTTGGAGCCATTACCTCAGCCATAGCGGCCTGCGCAGGAGAATTAGATGGAGGCTGCCCCAACGGAGAGTATCAGAACTTACCTTGACAAGGCGGTTTGGCAACTCAGGGCCATGAGGTAATTTGAGAGGCTCACTTAGCTTCATCTTCTTTGAAATGTGTAAGTTTTTTTTGCTTTTTTTAACGTTGGCCAAGTCGTCTAACGTGAAATAGGAGGATAAATTGTTCACTAGCTCCCGCCGAGATGACCACAAATTTAAATATCAATATCTTTTAGGTCTAAATATATCAACGATTCATGACTCGTAGCATCGTTGTGCTGAGCTTAATAGATTCACCCGTCGCCGATTGCTGACTAAACTGTCGCGGAGTCGGGACGGAGGATCTATTGGCCCGCTTGAGGAGATGGCGATGGCTTATGAAAATTGCCGAGGTCCAGACTGAGAGCTCAGGGGATTTCGCCACGGAATAACAGTTCCTTGTGCTGAAATCGGGAAGATCTCCGCCACAGAAGCATGTGCTAATGAGCTCTCACCTCTGGCAGTGGGCTATCTTCGAGCGATTCCTCCTTGGTTGACAGTGTGATATCACCGAACTCTTCCTCCAATTCACTACTATCCCAAGCCGTGATGGGCATCGATTGTTCAAGAATATTCGCAACGACAGCCGCCTGTTTTACGCCCATCGTGTCTGCGATGAACTTTAGTCTGCCAATGATCCAGCTCCTCAACTTCGCACTAGTATGTTCGAGTTCGCCCACCACAAACATCTGCCAAACAGCATAGTAGCCTGTCATCCCTCGTAGATGAGCGGTGGGCCGACTGTTTCTACTAAATCCCGAAATTGGAGACTGCGTCTCGAGGGCAAAGTTCAAACTTAGTTGTTGGGGGATGCTGGCAAGGAGATCATCCCGTAGTTTCGCCGTGGCACTCCACAAGTCTGCCATCCGGATTTCGTATTCTTCCTCGGAGAAGATCTGTGGAGTAGAGTGTCGTCCTGATTTGAGCGCAGCTCGAATGAGCTCATGGAGCATTATTCGACAAGTGCGCATGGAATTCCACAGTTGACAGGTCCAGATATCCTGATACACGTGGTAGTAACCATCCCATATCAGATCTGGGTTTGCGCGACTGTAGCGAGTTTTATATGTCCATCTCTCAGGGAGATCGCTCATGAGATTGATGAATCGTTCCTCAAACTCCATTCCCTTGGTGAAAATAGTCTTCACATCAACAATCTCTCGATTCCTGATAGCTGCTCGAAAGTTCGCAAAATCAATGGTCAGATTAGAGGCTGCCCAGCCAACCGTGCCTGTGGTCATATATTTGGGCATTTCCTTCTTCCGCATCTCAGCGATATACGAAGGGAAGCGCACTGTCCTCTGCAAACAGCTAATGAATAGATTCGCGACAACATGGAAAAAAAGGCGTCTTCCAGTTGCCGTTGCAAACTGTTCAGGACCTCTGAGTTTGATTAGAAGGGCGGCCCCTTCGATGTGTTTGGTCCATGCACTTAGAGAATCTTGGCTCGATCCAGCCAGAGTCTCGAATATGCTTAATATGAGGACCGAAAATAAAGTACTATCGGTTGTGGCGGTGCTGGGGTCCGACAGCGCCTTATTTGTAAGCCGCAGGGCTTTCACATAGTCTTTTCGGGCGTCGTTTAAGAGGTGAGGTGCCTGGATAGAGTTCGAGAACATGGCAAGTCCCACTGCTTTGATACTGACAAACAGATGCTCATTGGTCGCGGCCTGTGCTAATAACTTCTCCATGCTGTCGCAATTATAATAGTCCTGTGTAACCTGAGCTTGCAACACATAGTTCGTATTAAAAAAGCTTGTTGACCGCTCCTCTAGTGTAGATGATAGGAAGTTAGGATTTGGCATTGCTAGGTTATCGATAACCTTATGCAACTGGGCACGTTCCAGCTCGAAGGATGTGGAGCTTTGGCCAGTGGGAGGCTTGAGCTGACTGGAAGATGCGTCATCTAAATCTGGAGCTGGAGGGCTTCTGGAAACCCGCGTTTTTCGTTTGGCCTTGTTAATGACCGAACTGCTCTGGTCACGAAACTTTAAGTCGAGAGGGTTCCTGTAACCTGGGCATTCCCGTTGCCCTCTAATGCATTGGCCGCACGAAGGCGTCGCCCGATCGCACTAATATTGGTTAGAGAGCGGTTCATCGCGGCGTACAGGTTGCCAAATCTGGATCGAAACTTCGTGTATACCCATTATGGAATCGAGAATGCGAGAGTCGACCTACCCTAGTTTTCCTTTTCCTACAGGCTTCACACCCCTTCGATGGCGTCCCGCAATATACCATTGTGGCAACAGTAGCAGCTCACGAATATAGATAGAAGATTTGCAACTTGGTCCTCTTTTTCAAGGTGCAAGTCTGACTTAGATAGTGGTGTCAGCACCATATGCTTTTAGACCTCAGGCCAAGCCACGGTCCTTAGTATGGACTTGCTGTTGAAAATTTCCGACTCGATCAACCTATTCATATCAAGTTAACTAGGGAAGATACCAAAAATCTTTACGCCTTGTATACGGAAGACACAGGGGCTGAGCAACACTATCGTAATCCGGTCGTTGCCGCTACGTCGCCGCAGCTTGAACAGTGGGGCCGATGCTTACTGAATCGGGCATGCACGATGTAGTGATTATATCATGTGACTGAAACGGTGAAGATAACAGCGTTATTATTGGTTGATGTGTCTTGAATAAGCTTTTAACGGGGCGATCAACTAACTATGCAACAAGCCGCAGTGGTGATATTCAGAAATTATCAGTTACAAGTCAGCCAGGGCAAATAAGCAATAAGGTGCTTAGAATTCTCCCTCGGGATTAATTGAACCAGAAGCTGACACTGAAACTGACACTAAGACTTCTCACATAGTGCCACCACCCGAGGGGAATATAAAGACACTCTCCTTCTTCGAGTATGCAGTCGACGAACTTTGCCTCAGAAAACAATGGGAACTTCTCATGTGCGACAGACCGTTCCTCGTCCGAACCATCCCAGCCTTCCAGAAGGCCAACATCCACCTCGCTAGTATTTTGCATATCGACACCTCCTTCCTCTATGCCTCTTGGATAGACCTTGAAACTTTCTACTGGGGGATATAATCTCACATACTTCCTACCTACGACTTGCGCAAGGATATTATGATAAGGATCGGTATGAAGAGGGCTAATGGTTCCTCCAGGCCCGAACCAGGCGTTTAGCAAAGGCTCATCAAGCTTTGGGAGCTTCGAATGTTGCTCAGCAAGCGGAGAAGAGAAATGTGGAGGCGGAGCATCCACCCAGCAGTAGTCGGGTATGCAGATGTCGTTACGCAAAGCAGGTAACTGTGCAAATAGGTTATGCTGCGCCAGGTAACCCATTGTTGCGTTTGGTGATTTGGGGTCGACTAATACGTAGTCTTCCATGAATTCTTTAAAAGCGACAATCCTCTGGCCCCAGCCCTCATCAACATAGGTCCTTCCGGTCTCGATAGGAACCAAACGATTCCCCCCGATAGTTTGCTCCATGAGATATGCAGGACTTTTCCAGGGCCGTTCATCCAATGCTGGCCAGTTGTTCAACGCACCGCTGATAATGACTGGTTCGGGACCTGTTTCTGGTGATTGCGGCTGCCACATGTATCTCTCGAATTCTTCGAATGATAATGATGAGACACGTCGTACAGAATGGAAAACCGGAGGGATGTAGACAGAGTGCTCGGGAAACGCAGACATCTGAGTGTTAGCATGACCAAGGTATCTCCCTGTTTGAACCAGTGCCTTATGGAAAGATTTCAGTAGATCGGTGGCTGCATCTATGGCACACTTTTCGACTGCTGTGAGAGTTTCTGGCACACCTGCCAGGATCAGGCCCATATCCAGTATCTTAACCATCTCGGCTACATCTTTTGTTGATAGGAGCTGAGCCTCATCCTGTAGATCTGAGTTGACATTGTTGCCACCCCATCTATGCCCGAAGGCCACAGCAGAAAATTTTAGTAAACTTGCACCAAGATAGAGCTCTCTCCAGCATAATGGCACATCTTTGTATGGATATGCGTAAAACCTCTCGTTAGCTAGAGTAATCAAGTCATCGGTTCTCTCAATGACCAGGTCGTGACTGCCGGACTGCGTGGAGAT
This sequence comes from Scytalidium sp. 3C, assembly GCA_000743665.3. Classification (NCBI taxonomy): domain Eukaryota; kingdom Fungi; phylum Ascomycota; class Leotiomycetes; genus Scytalidium; species Scytalidium sp. 3C. Next base: position 235,390 of record JMRO03000013.1, on the reverse strand, counting down.
AGATTTGCTCAGGTGTAACAGCAGCTTGAGCACCGGCTTTCCGCACTGGTGTAACTGGCGCCTAACTCCGGACTTTATTGACACCTCGCTCTCTAACGGTGGATACACGAACTTTGATGAATCGCAGAAATGTTCCAGACATAACCGCAGCAGTTTGTTTTGCAGTTCTTGGGTGCTCAGCGTTGACATTTCGGTTATTGCAGGGTACAAAGAAAGCCTACATCTGCGAAAGGCATAAGATCTCGGACTCAATAGAGCGAGCTACCATGATATGAATGTTTACTCCTGGCCAGTCATTGACTTCCTATAAAATGATTCTCGTACCGCAATAGCCACACGGTAATCGTGCTAAATGTGATGTATTAGTCTCGGCCACGTGATGTCCGTTTGAAAAATAGGTGCGCTAACTGCCTCCTGGCTCTGCATGCTTGACAGGTACGGGTACCCGTACTCCATATGGGTACTGCAAATACCACTCATCCACTCATGTACGACCGAATCCGTGCTGACCAAACCGTAACTTACTGCGCCTCGGCAATTTGATCAATCTGCCTACAGAAAAGGTAATAGGCCGTCTTTTGTCCGGTCCTCTCGAATTCACACGGCTAGTTTCCCAAATCGTCCAAGTGTCGGCGTCCAAGCGGAAGACACACCACAGTAGGGCTTTACATGGTCAGATATACTGGCACCGAAGACAGATCGAAATTTAGAGTAGGAGAAGTGCTTCTAAGTAGTTGCTTTGCTGCTCTTAGCATGAAATAATCCAAACACTCGGTAGTCATGGCAAGCTAAATGCACCAGCATGAAAGGGAATTTGTAGCATCGCATTTCACGCATGAATAAAATAGGCTTTCCTACAGTAGTTTTGATTATGCAAAAGTTCCATCCATATATTTATTTTGCATTCAGGGTCAATTCTATCAGGAGATTTGACGCTCTCGTATAGACAATGGCACACGCACAACTTTCTTCTATTTCGCTGTGTAAAAATTCATCAGTTCTGACCGTATCTTATGTCGGCCCTAGTGGAAAGGAAGCCGAAATTAGAAGTCGGTAAGCTCAGTAAAGAAGCAGTCGTGGCAGTGAAGACGTTAATGATGTGAGAGAAGTTCTCCGAGAACTCCATGACTTCGGGTCTTTCTAAACCGGCCTCCGCAGCGGGTTCGGGGTTCCAATACGGAATACTGCTCCCTCTCACAACATGCAGTTATAAGAGTCACCGTACTTGATTTCCAATTATGTATTCCGACAGTTTGGCAGTGTATAAATTTGCACTTCTTAGCTGCTTGCCTTGAGAATACTAAATTTCCAAAAATGGCCCTCAGAAATTCTGAGCACTGGTTTCTCCCCTATTTTTCTCACCCAGAGACCTTCAAGCAGGTTATCCTCCAGGTGACTCAGATTTCGTTTTACATACTGCCATGGATATTTTGCTCGGTCATCATCTCCTTGCTGGGCTTCACTTCAATATCTTATGTTCGTATGCTCTTTCAGCGGAGGACATTGCCACCCGGCCCTTTTCCATTCCCAATTGTGGGAAATTGCCTTCAGCTGTCACGATCGAAGCCATGGTTACAGTTTAAGGAGTGGAGCAGGACATACAATAGTGGATTAATTACCATATGGATTGGGCGAACGCCGACTGTCATCTGCAACGATGCTTGGTGCGCTTCTGACTTACTTGATAAAAGATCGAATACCTACTCTTCGCGCCCTCGTTATGTGGTGTTTGGTGAAGTCACTGGTCAGTCCAAGACCAACCAGGTTCTTCTACCGTACAACGATCATTGGAGACTCCAGCGTAAGGTGATGGTGAGTACCGCAGGACGGAGGACTATTCCACTGCTACAGTTAACCAATTGTTTTAGCACTCAGCTCTTGGCTCTCAAGCACTGCAACCCTACAAAACATTCCAAGCAGATGAGGGACGAATTCTTATGCGGGATTTGTTAACTGATCCTGCAAATTTTGCACATCATTTTGAACGTTACGCGGCATCATTGGTTTCTATTCTAGGATGGGGTCGTCGCATTAAGGACACGGACGATTATATTTTGAAATTTGCCCTCAAAATGATGGACGATATTACTATGATGCAAGTACCAGGAAATTATTGGATGGAAGCAATCCCTGAACTGCAATATCTTCCCGCCTGGATCTATCCATTGCCAAGTAAGCTAAAAATGTTTGGCCAAATCCTTCGAAGATTCTGGTGGGCGTTAGATTGCGAAGCAGCCGCTAGAGAAGTGTTGAATTTTTCAAAAACGCTGGTCAGCTCTAAAGAAGGAGGCCTTACCCCAGATGATATTGGGGAGATGACTGCAAATCTAATAGGTGGAGGCCTGGATACGACATCTAGTACTTTGCACACACTTGTGCTTGGCTTGTGTCTGTTCCCCAGGGTTTTGAAGAAGGCACATGAAGAACTTGATGTTATCGTGGGAAGAGATAGAAGCCCAGATTGGACAGATTTAGCCAATCTGCCATATTGCCTCGCTATACTCAAAGAAGCAATGAGATGGCGCAGTGTCACAGCTCTGGGTGGTTTTGCACATGCTCCTATCAAAGACGATACCTATAATGGATACCTTCTTCCAGCTGGGATACACGTATATGGGAATTTATGGGCTATTCATTCGAACCCGGAAGACTATCCGGAGCCCGACGAGTTCAGACCGGAGAGGTTTTTGGAAGAGCGCCTGCCTTATCCGACTAAGCAAGGGCATCATGCATTCGGATGGGGCCGGAGGACTTGCAGTGGCCAATTCTTTGCGGAACAGGGACTCTCAATGACCGTTGCTCGTCTCTTATGGGCCTTTGACATTCTGCCCGGTCTCAATGACAAGGTAAGCTTTATCCTGAGGTTCTTCATCTGATACTCTCTGTTGGCAAATGCTATGCCGCAGGATGTACTAATCTTGTGCCAGGGTCAAGAGGTGGAACTAGACATGTGGGCTTACACAGACAACGAGAACACGCAGCCACTTCCATTCAGAGCGAGATTCGTTCCCCGTGACGAGAATATCAGAGGCCTTGTCAACGAAGAGGCTGACTTGGCCCGGGGTAGATTAAAGGATTGGGACAATGACTCTAAAGTTACCCTTGAGCAACTCATGTGATCTGTAATCGGAGAGATATTATAATTTGCAAAACTCAGAGTCACGCCGGCGTTTAGAGCACAACTCGGATGATCAGGTGCCTGAGTTCAGAAGTAGATAGCCCGTTTGAAAATACACAATTTCGTGTCGAAGATAGATTAGCCGCGGTTCGTAGTTCATCTTCTGTCAGGCCCCCCAAATCACGAGTTTCAAATACCAGAATTTCGGACCAAGTAAGCAGAGTCCAGACCAACAAATCCGGAGCAACAGAGCTCAAGTAAACAACCCTACATGTGGGCTTTAAAGCCATTCGAGTAAGTTGTGCGAAATCCTGCTTGGCCGTAAACCTCATATACGAAGAGGTTGCGGAGAACAGCCCATACTGCAAGTAGACAAAGAGAAACCCCGGATCTAGTCTCGCAATGAGCCAAACCCCGCTTGCCACCCCGCAGTTTCCCTTCCCTGAAGAAGCATATTCCCGCCTATGGGCCCAAGCCGAGTTAGTAATGTACAGCAGCGGAATTGCTAATCCCTTCGTGAGTCGCAACTCCTTGCAAACTTCCTGCTGGCCAGCTGCGCTATATTGACAACACAACATATCTCTATCCGAGGGCGAGACACATAAAATGAACTCCGACATGCTCAATCCAGATGTCCTAAGTGCCTTTTCTGTCTTTGAACCGTCGCAAATGAAGCCATTCTTGCATCGAGCATGTCAGGAGTGCAGAAGGTGAGCTTTGGACCTTGACATACTTTCTAAACATCATATACTAAAAGCCGCAGGAAGAAGACACGATGTTTGATTATTTGCACCTTTTATTGCTAGAACTAGCTGACCAATATATATTCTACAGGTGACATGCGGCGCCCCTGTTGTTCCCTGTGCGATCGTATCGGGTCCGCTTGCGTCTACCTTGCCAGACGGAGAGCAGGTAGACGGCCGCGGAACAGCAACCCGTCTCAGAAACAGCAAAGTTCATCGACCCAGACAGAAGAATATGCACCTACCCATTCTTTGGAAGGCTGCTTGGATGTTCAGCCTTCTCCTAACATGAATCGTAATGCCACCATGCGAGGGTTGGAGCAGTTACCGAACTCTCATATAACCGAGAGGAATGATGGTGGAGCTTCTCCCACTTCAGGCAGTGGAGCAGTCGAGAGTTCCAACTTTGCTGAATGTAGTGATCCAGAATCCCCTCCAAGAAACAGAGATAATCTCGGATCGACTTGTTCTAGTGCCAACTTTGGACAGGGCCATGACGCACTACTTGATAATTTCTTCGCCCATACAACGATACCTGTGCCACAGGAATCAGAGTTTCCTGACTTCATGGAGTTGTTCGACGAGAGACGCAGAGGCTCTCATATTAGCGAATTTGATTCCTTGAATATACCACCCACTGACACAGAACCAATAGAAATAAATACTCCCAGAAATCTCTCAATCCAATCTCCCAAAGACACAGGGTCACCTTGCCTTTTGGCCCAGCAGAAATGTCCTCTGTTGTCACTTTCAGTCTCACCTGCTATTGCTGATGAATTGTAGGTACTGCGAGAGATTGTAATAATGTGTCGTTAATAAAAGACGCAGAGTTGTGCTTTTCTTTGAGCGAGTTCAGTGCTTTTTGCCTCTTCTGCATCGTCCAAACTTCAATGCGGAATTTTTTGACCCAAATATACCAGCGTTACAACGTTACGAGAATCTTAACTATGAGATGGCATTTCTCTTGAATGGCATATTTTCACTATCGTCTCGCTTTTCCAATGATGGGCCATTATGGGGTTCTGAACCACGGAAGAGAGGATGTCAATTCGCTGACAGATCAAGGGCCATTTTTGACCACTTGATGAGGTCAGAATGGAAGCCAACTCTACGGTTCCTGCAGGGATTTATCCTTCTTACCTACTATGATCTTACATCTAAGCCGTCATTTCAAGCTTGGCTCAGCACCGGAATGTGTTACCGTATTGCTTATAGCTTATCGCTTCACCAAATCGATAGATATCACACTGCTGAGGGAACCCCATCCAAAGAGTGTTGGTCTATGAAAGAAGAGAAACGAAGAGCCTGGTGGGCCGTTTATCAGATGGATAATTTTGCATCAATAATTTCTGGCCGGCCATTCAACATCGACTCCAATTGCGTGGATGTATTCCTTCCGGTCTCTGATTCTGCTTGGTTTGAGAACTCTTACACACCGTCAGCCCCGCTCTCTAAATGGAGAATGCTTTGGAGAAGCTTGGTTGACTGTGAAAATAAAGACCCCTACGCTTGGTTTCTTGTATGCAACGGACTTATACGTGCGGCACACAATCAATTCCATAAGCAAAATTTTTCAGTCTCTGATATCGAAATATTGCGGTCCAACCTTCATTGCTTTGGCCTAAGTTTACCTCCGATATTCCACAACTTGCATGGGAGCTTTATAGTCAGAGATCAAAGTCTCGTCGACAAGAATTGGGTAATATGTACCCTCATCTTGTTGCAAAGGTAAGTAAGAAGAACTCAAGAGCTACATCCACTCGAACTGATTGGTATACCATCTCTATAGCGCTCATGTCTTAGCTGCTCTTACCTTGGAAATCGCAGCCACCTCTTCCCCGAAACGACTTGTACAATATCCTACGGTTGTCTCAACCAGCGGACGGGATGAAGGGCCATCTAATAATAACAAATTCTCCCCCACAAGACTAACCGACATTTGCAGCCAATACGTCGACGAACATCTCCGAGCAGTGAGACTGTGGTCTCCAGGTTCTGTGTTTCTGGCATGCCCGTTTGTAACTGGGGCCCTTATCGGACCAGCTGCAGTGCATACAACTATACTATGTGACAAAGCTTCAGCTGGTACAACACTACAATCACTCGAATGGGAAATGCTTCGTCTCTCATTATGTAGTTTCGCAGAATATTGGGGCCTTGGTAAAGACATGCGAGGTATTTTCAACTTTAGTTTATTTACGATTCAAGTCTAATGCTCTTACTCCAGAACTTGTTCAGCACTTACCTATGATTTCTGGACAAAATACAGAAGTGGGAGCACAGAATTATGATTACACTTGGTTGGTTGGTTTGACACCACAGATTCTCCACATTGTATGAAAGGTGAGCATACCATGTAAATATTCATGCATTTTCCTTCAAAATAAAAGGAATCAGTTCTTTGTGGCGTGGCTGCTTGATTTCTGGCTCTTTCTATACCGTGACATGTATGTGTTTTATATTCTTTGCTCAATCACTTCCCGATGCTTCAGAACCGTCACATGATCTGGAAATCCAAGAGCATCCTAGTAAAGATGAGCGAAGAGGTGGTTCGCACTAGACAACACCCAAGCCCTCCTTTAATTTCTTTACATCATCTTTGTTCCCTTTCACCCAGTTAACTCCCTTCCCAACGCCTCTAACGACGAAAAGCGTGTCGACCACTTGATTTCTTACTCTTGGAAACGGATGAAGCAACAAAGCGCTCAACCGCTTCAAGGCCTCTTCAGGATAAACCTCCACAAGCCCACCATACATTTTGATACATGCTTCTAACTTACGCACATTACCTGTTTTATAATGGGACTTCTGGACTAGCAGTGTCAGGGAGCGCCAGCTATGACGGAACAGATTAGTTTAAAGGTGCCCACTATCAATTATCACAAAGAATATGTGGTGAGGGAGACTTACTTGAGCGAACTCTTCGGCATAATGCCGATATCGAAGAGAAATCCCATGACCTCCAGAGTAGGAACCAGTATTCTATCATTTGCCATATTCGCCTTGAGAACCTCAAGAAGCGTTTCACATACGAGGTTACTATTTGCCTCCTCCTTGTCACAGAAGTCTGCGAGGGCAGCTCTACTCACACGAACTAATTCCTCAGATCCGGTATCCGCTGAAGTGACATAGCCCTCAAACATTTCGGCACGCCACTCAGGGATATACGGACCTGGTTCTAGCCAGTCGTGAGTTTCCATATCAAGTAAGAACTGGAAATATGCGTAAGAGGACGTAGACGTGGTTGTGAAAGCGGTAGATTCCGAACTGTGAGCACTACCCGTGAGCAGGGCTTAAAATCCGTAGATGAGTACTCAAACCACTTACCTTTGCCGACAGACGCTTTCTACAGCTTGCTGAGCTTCAATGCGGACCTTGTCTAATTTCTCAGTGGCAAGTTTCAGTATCTTGCCAAATATCTTGTCAAAAAAGAGTTTCCTTGCGTCGTCCATCTCTTTGACTGGTTGCAGGAGTTGAGAAGCTGCCTTGATCGCTTCAATGCGTACGATGGAGCCCACATCTCCACGTGAGTCCGTGGTGTAGTCGTCAAGTCCAGATATGAGCATGTCCGAAACGTAGTCAAGCTGCACTTCAGCAACCTTACCACGGACAATACAGGAAAGAATCGCCGCATGAGTCTCAATGTCTTGACTTGCTGCCCATCTGCGATTTATCGCAGAGTATATCTCCTTCTTATCTCCTGAGAAAGGAAGGATATTCCATGTGGCGTAAAGATACCCTCTATCTTGACCAGGCCTGCTGCTTGAGTTTTCAGAAATAATTTCCGTCCATTCGCGAATTAATTCTTCCCGCTTGGAAGCACCTGATAGAATGTAGAGACAAACGGAAGCCGTTGACGCAATGTCGATAACTTCCTTTTCATTTCGATGAAGCCAAGCGGATAGAAGGTCCTTGACCAAATCTAAGATCTTGGCGTTTGGTGGAAAGCCCTGCTTATACGCATCGCCAATGGCATTCATGGTAGAGACATGATGTTCAAATGGGGCGTTAGCATAGGTATCTAGGGGAAGCCCTCCGAACACAGTATCTGCTATTAATATGGGGTACAATGCTAGAATGAAATGGCTCATAGCTTCTGCTAGTAATTCAGGACGTCTATACGCCGATGTGTTTGCATCATGAAGTAAGAGTTCTGAAATACGTAGCGTATTTGATACGACAGCCTTCATTCCGGTTGTCTTCTCCAGTTCAGCTTGCATAACAGTCGGATTGAATAGTGGTTTGAGTGTGTCGACGACAGAGGCCAGGCACAGGATGAGGCCGTGTCGGATATCCACTTCACGAGCCTTCAATTCTTTAGTATGCTCATAAATATTTGTGATAAGCGCTAAGTAGGAATCCCAAGGGAATTCAGGATTCTGTAGACGGGTGCTCCATATTAGATTCCCAAGCGCACGAGCAGAATTTCGCCGGGAGGCTGCATCTGCATCACCCACACCTCGCCAGCCAAATATACCATCTATCAGACTATACCTGTAGAGAGGCGATAGTTGCGCTGCGTCATATGATACTTCCTGGACCGCTCGGGAACGCAGTGCAACGGCGTGGTAATCCACAACCTGGACTACTCTAATTCCCTCTGCTACTGTATCAGGATGGCGCCCAATAAGTTCCTGGAGCGCAGCGGATGCACCGCGACGGATATTACCTGCTGGATCTAAGCATGCGCAGACTACCAGTTCGGATGCTAGGACCTGGATCACGGGCTGATGAGCATCTCGAACCTTGCGTGAAATCTCCCGCGTCGAGATTGCTTGTAGTTCCGCCGTGGTGTATCTTCGAGCGAGCGCCCAGATTCCAAAACAGGCAGCGTCTCTGACGTTGGTCCCTAATGAGCTCCCTGATGTGGATCGCTGCTCGAAGGAGAGACCTAGCAGCAACGCGGGGATTATCTCAGGAAGGCTTTGCGGGGGTGGAGATCGTCGGTACAGAAGATGGGAAAGTGTCAAGATGAGGCCGTGCCACTCCAGAGGATTGACACTGGAGAGATTACGTCGTCGCTCTACAAGTGGATGATCCACCCACAAGACATTTTGGTTTAGGGATTCCAAAACAGCATCCACCACTTGGGCGGCCATATCCTCCGGAAGTTTCAAGGTGATCACACTGAGTGCTTTGCTGGCAGCTAGCCTGACTGGCGTAGCTTGGTCTGCTAAGAATTCTAACATTTGCCCTATAGTGCTTTCCACGATCTCCGAAGAGCTCATGCTTTCAGGCTTTTGCAAGACAAGAACAGAAATACTGCGATAAACTTTGATGAGGGTCTTGCGTGCAACAGCCGATGAGCGAATCGATTCGTAGACAGCATTATCCTGAGTAGATATGTCTTGAACAACGTGAAAGATGTCCAGCAAATAAGGATCCATATCAGAAGTATTAATTGAAGAAACAAGAATGCCAGCAACAAACGAAAGAACACCAATATAATGATAGATAGACTGAGCTACCTCAGAAGAAGGTCGAAGACAAGAGATTGCCCACTTGACGAGTGCATTGAGGACGCCAAGCTCTTGCATATCTCGACGCATAGCGATACGAACGAGCAGTACCTTTGCAGCATCCCTTTCCTTACCTGAGGATGCGAGATATGTGATGGCCAGCGAGACGACGCGAATCGTGACGCCCGGAAGGTGATGAGGCCATGTTAAGCCCGGAACAACAGTTTCCTCGACATCATCTGATGACGAGATGGAGCTCAAATCGAATGGGGCCAGCAGAAGATGTGAAAGCCAAAGTAATGCAACGTATCTCTCTTCCCAGCCCCAGACAGCGGCTCCACCTGCGTTTCCCTGTGGTCCCTCCTCGCCATCAGCTGCATTATCTTTCCAGGATTCTACAGCTGACAACAATAATTCCAAGTGCCTGGTCTCGGTACTCAAGAACCTGACAATGATCTTCTCACCTCTGATCTTGCAGAACGTATATAGCAACCTACATATCGCCTTTGAGAGTGGCATTAACAGCTGTTGGTGGGCATTTTCCTTCCCAGCGGGCTGCGATGTCGCAGATCTCGGATTCGGCTTCGCGCGCAAGAACGCGAGTAGCGCATCGGAAAGGGTGGGAACGAATGAGTTCAGATGCGGATCGAGGAGCTGGGGGAGTTCTTGGAAGGGTTCGAGCTATGTGCCGCCGTCCTTGAGGTCAGCCGCTGAAAAGAGGTACTATGAAACAGAGGTGCTGGCAACGTACCAAAGCTACCAACCGGTCGGTCTCGCGCGACCGCACGCGGCGACGAATGTGGAGCTTACCGTCTGCAGTGGTCTTCCAGAGGAATGGCTGGAGGGAGCGGTGGAAGTCAGCTATGAGCTCGGCAGATGCGCGCTGAAGCTTGATGTCCTGCTCCTCCTCGGCAGCGTCCATGGTCGGAGACAGGCAGGGCCTCAAAACCCAATTATTACCCCCCAGTTGTATTTGCAGACAGCAGGCCTGGACGCTCACTGGATGATTCGTACTTTGTCTTAGTCGAGACGCAGGTACAGGACTTCAAGCAGAATAGAGCTGATATCCTAGTAAGTAAGATCGGGCAAGAGGTGGGGGATATCCTTCACGTAAAAAATTGCAAGCACAGGCACTCGCGTTGCAGCACAGGGCCAGCTTTGGGTGCCAATTGCACCTTGCCAAGTGCGGGTGCGGCGTGTAAGACCGAAACCTAATTCCAGCGTCAGATCAGCAGCAGCAGAAGGCTGACGACACGGCCGCAAGGCTTCGAGCACATCCATCACAGCCTTGTGTGATTTGAGGCCTTTCGCCCTGAGATCGCGCCTTCAAGTCACTCGAAGGACGGAGATTAGGTTAAGCCGCAGACAATGTCCGGGCAGGTGACCAATGTGGCTCGCACCGAAGCAGTAGCAGCGCCCGGCTGAGGGAGGCGTCTGTATCCTCCCGCGCACGTGCATGGCTCCAACAGTATGCACCGTTTCCCACGCTCTCTCTACTGTTCTTGTTATTTTATCTCTTCCGTTCAAAATACCGTGCACTTGTCCTTAACAGAATCATACATTTGTCCCATACAAATTATTAATATTGAAGCGCCACCATGGGAAACACATGGAGCCAGATTGTCCCGCCCAAGCCCGGTTTCACCGAGAACGAGCTTCCAGAGCTCGCGGGTAAGGTTGGTGACGCCATCTCTATAGCTTCGTTGTCCTGAGCTTTGGCATTGAGCAACCGGTGTAGCAGCGCAGTCCACCCAGAGATGGATGGGATATGCTGAGCTGCGCACCGCGCACAAGGCTCTCAGTGATGATCAATTCCCACCTCTGAGCTTCTAGCTAATTCTTAAATCCAATAATTAAAGGTCTATATCGTGACAGGCTCCACCAGCGGGGTGGGCAGAGAGCTAGCTGGGCTCCTGTATTCGCACAACGCCAAGGTCTATCTAGCAGCCCGCTCGGTGGAAAAGGGCAGTGCCGCAATTGAGAGCATTAAATCCGAGTACCCAAGCTCCACAGGCGAGCTGGCCTTCCTTCACCTCGACCTGGATGACCTGACCACCATCAAGGCATCAGCTGAGGAGTTCCTGAAAAAGGAACAGAGACTTGATGTCCTCATCAACAATGCGGGTGTGATGATACCCCCTAGCGGTACCAAGACCAAGCAAGGATATGAGTTGCAGCTGGGCACCAATTGCGTCGCTCCGCATCTCTTTTCCAAGCTTCTGCTGCCAGTGATGATCAAGACTGCTAAGACCTCACCGCCCGGGAGTGTTAGGTTGGTGGATGTCTCGTCTTCCGCTGCCGAAGGATTTGCTCCCACCGGAGGAATTGATATGAATAACTTGGACTACAAAGTAGATAAGTCGGCATGGTTCAAGTATGGAATCAGCAAAACCGGAAACATCTACCACAGCAAGGAGATTGCCAGACGATATGGAAGCGAAGGAATTATCAGCGTCGTACGTTAAGGCTCTTCAAGCGAATCTAACTGGGAAGCATCATTGCTAACGTAGCTGCTAGTCACTGAATCCCGGAAACTTGAAGACCGACCTCCAGCGCCATGTTCCAGGCTGGCAAAAAGTCCTTATTGACCGAGTCTTGTATGAGCCTGTCTACGGAGCGTATACAGAGCTCTTTGCGGCCCTGTCTCCGGACGTTACACCAGAGAAGAACGGTGCATGGAGTAAGTCTTATGTTCCACCATTGTTTTGAACTTTGCTAACCAAGCAAACCCTCTAGTCGCTCCCTGGGGACGATTTGTACCTCTTCGGGCGGATCTCGAGAAAAGTGCATTACCCGAGTCCGAAGGTGGTTCAGGAATTGCGCAGAAGTTCTGGGACTGGTGTGAAGAGCAGGTCAAGCCGTATGAGTGAAATGGCGGCACCTACCTTCTCCTGTAATGTTTTCTGCTATACCCTGGGCTCAAGTTATATCTACTCTCATTTATTGGTACCTAGTCAAAATAGTGGTCGTGTATGTTTTGATATTGTATTACCAGGAAACAGATAAGTTATACATAGGGTGCACCAACGAAGACATTCAACGGCAAGCTGCAAGCCACGGCATAGTGCGGCATATCCACTGCCTCCGCGATCTTCAAATCCGCGGCTACGCTACAAAGCATATATGCCTCGCTCCTCTCCAACCCCTTTTCTGCCACAAGCCACCCAATCAGTGCTCTCACAGCTTTTCTGCTAGCTTCCCTCAAATCGGCGTCTATGCCTAGTACAGCATACTCTCCTTTGTTCTCTACCTTGACGCCCTCCACCTCTTTCCCGCTGGTAAGGTAATGTGGTGTCTGGACATACTTCTTATTTTTCTCCACTGTCAGCCTGACTGAGGCCTTCATCGGGGTCTCAATTGCCGTGCCGCAGACCTCTCCATCTCCCTGTGCAGCATGTCCATCACCACAGCTGAACAGCGCACCTGGGACTCGTACTGGTAAATATAGGCTTGATCCCACCGTGATGTGTCTGCAGTCTATGTTCCCACCGGTCTCATATGGCGGGATGGTGCTGAATTCGCCCTTCTCTGCATGCGCCAAGCCCACGACACCTAGGAACGGCCGAACAGGCACATGGATCCCTTCCTTGAACACCGCGTATCCACGTTCCTGCGCACCTTTCAGGTCCCAGATCTTCAGCTCGTGCTCGGGGAACTCGTCGCTGAGCAGTCCAAATCCAGGCATGATAGCTGTCCATCCGTAGTCGGCTGTCTTCAGGTCAAGGAAATCGATACGGAGCACGTCGCCTGGCTCCGCGCCCTTGACGTACACGGGGCCAATGGCTGGGTCAGCGAGCGCGAGGTCGAACTTGGGAACATCAGCCTTGGTGCTAGTTTCGGTGAATTGGTTGTGACCGCCATCCACGAGATCGAACGAGATGGTCTCTCCGCTCTCGACCGTCATGACAGGAGGGATCGCGTTGGACCATTTTAAGTGTATGTGCTCGCGGCCGATGTGGAAGCTGTGAACCATCTTTTCTCTTCTTCCTTTTTTTGTCTTGCAATGGATCTTTAGAAAATGTAGAAGAGAAGGAGATTTTGTATAGAGATTAAGAGATTATGATTAATATATGTGTCATATTATAGTTATAGATAAAGCAGAAGGTGGGATAGAACTTTTGCTATGGCGGGGTCCTGCGCATTGAGCTTCCTTATCTGCTGTAGTGAGGGGCCACAGGGCTGATATCACTAGGCTGGGCCAGAGAGCTTGGCATTTCTGCCTCAGAGCCTTACAGCTACGACTTTGCCGTGTTTCTTGTACTGGAAAACCAATATATACAAATCAAGGCTTTGCTCGTTGACGATAATTGATGAGACTCTATTCTTTCACTGGTGCATCGGACTGCAAGGAACAGGTTAGCCTGTTGGAAGAAACTCATTAAATGGGTACAAAAATCACGATACGAACCTCGGCAGCAATTATGGACTTTGTGACCGAAGGGAGCTCGTTGGCTTAGCGCTAGTTCGGAATTTCGGTATTAGAAGATCATAAACATGCTTAGTTAAAGCGATAGCAGTTGCTCACTATTACTAGAAGAACATACGTATGAGGGTGTTGTTCGCTGCCTAATATACCCTAGCACGGTCACAAAAGCCGACATCGTTTTAATTACCGAGATCGCTTTCTGCCTGGTTTGGTTAAAAGCAGATGCTCTGTCAAGGCAGGATTCCCAACAATAATCCCATCAGTCTCTGTGCTTCCAAACAGATTATTTAAAGCTACCAATATTTGGATGACTGCGAATGTTAAAATGCAAGAGCATCTTCTGTCACTGACGTCCCTTACGCCTTCGGGCTTTGTCTTGACGCTTGGCTCAGTAATAATTATAGTTCTACTACTTCGCGCGTTATACACAACAATACTATACCCTGAAATATTCACGCCATTGAAGAAGATCCCAACTCCTCCTGGACGGTCTTTGCTCAAAGGTACAAAGGGTCCTCCTTCGGCACAGGGACAGGCGGACACTCTTCGCTACTGGAGTACGACCGTTCCAAATGTCGGCCTCATTAGATACTACGGACCCGGTAACGAGGAGAGACTGCTGGTGACCAGTCCCAAAGCACTGAGCGAAATTCTGGTCGCCAATGTAAACACCTTCGTGAAGCCCGAGATTACCAAGAAACGTCTTGTGCAGATCACTGGAAATGGCATGCTCTTGGCAGAAGGCGAGGAGCACAGGGTTCGCGACCTGACTCCTTGATTTTAACCTTCCGGACGTTAACAGCTTCCTAGGTACAACGCAAAGGTTTCATGCCAGCATTCTCATACAGACATATTAAAGATCTGTATCCTGTCTTCTGGTCAAAGGCGAGAGAATTGATAGAATGCCTTGAAAAAGAGATCAGTTCTGACAAGGAGGAGGAGCAGCCTAAAATCATAGTCGTACGAGGCTGGGCAGTGAGAACCACACTCGACATTATTGGGGTCGCAGGTATGGATCATGATTTTGGGGCTCTCCAAAATCCCAACAACTCTCTTGGTCGACATTACAGGAAAATGCGGTGGGATCCATCCCGGTGGCAGATGCTTCTTGGGTTCATATTATCTCTATTCACACGAAGAGCCCCAATAATTGTGTTGGAAATACCAACCAAAAAGAAGAAAGAGGCCAAAGAAGCATCTCAGTATATTCGAGATGTCAGCCGCAAGATCATTCAGGAAAAGCAAGCCAAATTGAAGACAGAAGATGCTGATGGTAACGTTGACATCATCTCTGTGGCCCTCAAGAGCAGTGTCTTTCCTGACGAGAATCTCGTTGATCAGATGATGACCTTCATCGCTGCAGGCCATGGTACAACATCGCATGCTCTTCAGTGGGCAGTGTTTACTCTCTGTAAGCATCAGGACATTCAGGAACGCTTGCGCCAAGAGGTTCGAAGCAAGTTACCGTCGATCACGGACTCGGAAACTACTATTTCAGCTGAGGAGGTTGACAATCTTGCTTACCTCCAAGCATTTTGCAATGAGATTCTTCGCTTCCGTCCTCCAGTTGCCGTTACTGTGCGTGAGGCTATCCAGGACACGACAGTGGCTGGCTATCACATACCCAAGGGAACAATATTCAGTCTCGCTCCTGGTGTGACGAATGTGGACAAAGAGCTTTGGGGTCCGGATGCGGATACGTTCAACCCAGAGCGGTGGATGAAAGAGGGATGCACTAATTCGGGAGGCGTGCAGAACAACTATGGGTTCTTGACCTTTTTACATGGTCCTCGCAACTGCATCGGTGCACAATTCGCAAAATCAGAATTGGCGTGTTTGGTCGCTGCGCTTGTAGGTCGATTCCGCATGGAGCTCGAAGACCCCAATAAGAAGATTGAATTAATTCAACGTGGCATTGGAACTGCGATGGTCGATGGTGTCCGGGCGAAGTTTGAGGTAGTGGAAGGTTGGTAACAATCAGACATCTGCTCTCCCTGGAGTCAGTCTATGGTCGCATATCGAGTTTATTGAAGGGTAATTAAATATGCCATAAAATATAGAAACGCACAGAATATGGGTAAATAAGGACATAGGAACTATAGCGAGACACTATAACTCTTTCTTGTAGTAACGCTGTAGGGTCACTGATAATAGTCAAGTTAACGTTATTTAAAGCCAGAGTGGAAGTAAAGTGGTCGAAGTTAGATACCAGTATAAATGGCGTATTGGAAGGTTGAAAGAAGTTAGAATTTGAAACCACAATATTGTTTAAGGATGCTCTCGATGAATCAGACAATAACCCTAATAATTTTGCCATGTTATACCCTGAACCAGGAGATAATAGGGCTTGCATATATCTCATTCGATCCGAATGGAACCCCTCAGAAAACTGCGGTCCAAACTCTGATGACTGGTGTTATTTTTGGATTTTCCGGTCATATAGCGTTTCAATGGCCAGCTTTAACTCAAGTATACCAGAGCATGAGCACCGTTTCTGCTATCTCTACTTATGCGAGATATTTCTGTAGCTGCTTAGGTATTAGCTTACCATCTTTCCTCCCAGCTTGATGGGTCTTGTCTATGGAGTATCCTTAATTAGGTATTCCACTCGCTGTCCCAGGAAAGAACATTTACAATGGTCCGCATCGGTCGCAGTATTGCGAGGCACTTTTAAAGCCATGCCAGTTTCTTGAAGACCTATTAGAACGAGGTTAAATGCCTTGCAGCATTTGTAGTAAGGAATCATTATTACATGCCTGATCACATGGTCGTGTTCCAAGTTTCTCTTTTACCACCGACCTTGCATTATGCCGACCAATCGTACGAAGTGTTCCACCATCGTGATGTGAGGCAAGCCCTTAATTACGGCTGTTAAATCGCCACGTCTCATTTAGGTGGCGCAACGCTGTAGCACTCCGGCGCTGATTAGCTGATACACAGCACAGATGGATGCCTTTGCCCGCCTCGTCAGGAACATCAACACTCGACTAAGAGGAGTCAGATCCGCGAGACTATTACTTAATAACGCTAGGTTGCCATGAGAAAAGCACCGCTTGTTGAGTGGGAGAATAAAGCTTTGTGAATGTCGGAAAATCAGAGTCGATACAATTGCAGGAATTGATCCAGTAATTGTTAAGCCCTGTGCTGCAATGGCACCCTTACCTCCTACTATTCGCGCTTCATCATTAGCAACGAGTTTTAGAGAACAGTGGATCAATCCAGGTAACATCTTCAATGTACTGCTCCTTCTTGGTGGCGACATTGTTGGCAAAGCACTCGCCCAGCTTGCCGGCAGTGGTTTAGCACCTGTAGCTTTCTCCTTCGGTAAGTTGGACCCGCCTCTGCCCGTGCCGCGTAAATCTTATTGAAACTAATTGAAATCACTTTGTGTACAGGTTGGGTTAGCTATTCTCTCTCAGCTCTGGTGTCTGCACTTGGTGAAAATAGCCTTATGCCAAACCATGCTGACTGTCGATGCAAGGTAATCAACGGCACCACGGGCCACACCATTGACAACTCGAGCTGGATCATTAGCAGAATTGTAAGAGACTTTCACAATTGGAATGACCCTGAGACCGTCAAGAAGACAGCAGAGGTCCTGGACGCAAGGTGGAAAGAGCTCCAAGTCAAAAATCCAAATGTCAATCGACCACAACGAGCTGGTCTAGTCGTCACTGTATATGAGCCAAGTATGGAACATTCAGCTGGAGTACCAAGGCGCGATTTCATGTATTGGAGTGGTATACTCACTGTCTTCTTACAATTCGGGATAGCGACTATTCCGTGTGGTTTATTTGGCGACTGGTCTATTCTCATGATCACTGCATGCGGTACATGCATTTCGTTTGCTACCGGCTTTCTTCCGCAATGGAAGATGGAGAAGTGGGCATGTCGAACGCAGTCAAATGATACCTACGTGCTAACAAAGGGCAATGGTGCACAGCATGCCATTGTTATCTTGGGAAACGGATATGGCTTGAACCTTGAGGATTTAGCAGCCGGGCAGACCAATATAAACTTATCCGCAAATAGATTAACGCAAATAGCCATCTTTGGGCTCTGTTTCCTTTGGTTACTCCTGCTCATCGCGGCTAGCGGGTTGACGACAAACACGTGGTTTTTGCTTGCCGTTGGTGGGCTTGGTATTCTGCAGAATATATTCGTTGTTGGTGGCGTCCGACAACCGGAGAGCTTCGGCATACACCTTAGTTACATTACCGTCTTTGGGCGTACCAAGGTCATGAAGACTTTGCTGGATGTTGAGATGGAATACCCTCGGCTAGGGAGGAGTATGCGGAACGAATATTTTCCAGGGGGACTCTACGAGGACGAAATGAAAGTGTGGAATCAACTTGGAGTAGGAGCTAAAATGGATTCAAACGATAAAAAGTCTATGTTTAGACTGTCAGGCTCTTCGACATGGCCACTCAAGCGGGATCGCAGGATTGGGTAGACAGCTGTAACAATAATTGATCCGAAAAAGAATATCGAAGTAAAAATGAGTGAAGAGTTCTACCCTTAATGAATCATGACCACTTGCTCCTCACCACATACAAGCGTTGGAATATCGCACACTCTGTCAGGAGAGGACTCCTAATCGATAAGTTCCACAAATTATTCTGCTGGTAGTTGCTCTATGACCACTCTTTCAAAGGCATATTTGTTCTCCAGAGGCCGCTTTTCTTACCAGCCCCGCCAGCAGGCCATTATAGTTTATTTATACAACTTATTAGAGCTCAAATAGGCATCGGTCCAAATAATATTTTAGTAGTTATAAAAGTCTTAATTGTCGTCGATAAGAGAGCGGTTCCTTGGAATTCAAGCTAGAACATCTAATCATGGAAAATTATCTGCCAGATATATGCTTACTAACCTCCATCCAGTGTGGAGGTCAGAACGCACTGGTGGGCTACTACGCGTGTAAGATATATGGCACAGAGACTCAATTGGCTATACGCTTGTTAATGTACAGTACAAGACGATGTGATCGTAAAACCTTTTACTTATTATACGGTCCCACAACGAGCATAACCTAGCCATTATATAAGCACCCAAGCACAAATTTATGACAACCAGAATAATTCCCAGTATACTCGTCTTCCAGGTTTAACCGTCACCCCAAAATTACCGCAAAATCGATCGAAATCAATCCCATGCAAACTCAAGAACTCTTCAGTTATACATAGCCAAATTTTATATTTTAGCTATTTAATTATCATATGTTTTGGTAGGTTTTGATGTGAGTATCATAGATCGACGTCTCGCCCTCGCGCAAGATTCTGAAACTGCATTTTGCTCTTCTCGTAGACTGAATAACCAACCCCTCACTAGGCATACTGCTAGGCTGCATGCTTTACGTTAAGGCCTGCTGGGAAACTATGTAAGCACACTACTGTTTTTCACCGTCAAGCTGATGACCTTTGTTTTTCAAAGAAAAGAGACTTGTCCGAAGTACAAACCATATTAATACTGAATCATATAGTTAAATATATTGTATATATATCCACTTCAACAGTTGCCAAAAGAAGAGCAATATCCAAGATCATTGTTTTCATGGTTGTTTGAAGTTTATATGCTTGGACGCTAGAGTGTTTTAGATTTTAACTTTTCATATATTTTGTTGATACAGTATTTAATTTATCTTAACTTTTTGGCAAAGCTTAGCAAACAATATCGTATAAGAAATAGATTCCATAATATACTAGAAGTATAGCTTCATCCGTGGCATCAAAAGTGTCCAATTACTTACTGAGTTATACGTTTACTGATGTTTATGGAAAGTGTAAAACAAATTATAAGTTCGAGTACGATGATCGTCTCGGTTTCCAAAATCTAATACAGCAAACGAATATTGCCGCAAGAAAAGAAAGAAATTTATTCCTAGGCCTATCGTTAATCATTCTGGAGTCTGGTCCGCCGATGCAATCAAGGAGGCTGCCTGTTTGCAGTAGAAGGAACCAATCAGCGCTCTCTGCAGGAAAATAAAAGTAGGTGAATAAATACGTGTTTATTAATCATTGGCGGGTTTGCTTCTAGGAACACACCAACCATCACGGGGGCCTGAAGCTCGAACCAGTATATAGTTGACTTTTTGCAACTAGGATCTCAGTCCTAGATTTGTAGCGGAACATCATGATGAATAAGTTTGTTGGGTGCGGGGCGATCTTTTACAACCGCAAATCTCAATTTCGATTTCTCACTTATTAAGATGCGTCATCTGAATTTCAGGAACTGAGAGCCCTTTAGACTGCTTGTCTCTTGAATATCCTGCAACAGCCCTACCCAGCCGGGGCGATTACAGTACGGTGGTCTGACGTGGCTCTGCATACAGAACCTGGCGGTGGGACATTGGTTGCCTTGCCCTGCCCACTTGGAGGATTGTGACGATACTCAGATGTTTCTTATTCTAATGAGCACTTAAAGCTAGATACCTAATAGAAACGATGTATTAGCCCTTACTATCTTGGCAGCGGTTAGAAATATAAGAACTTATAAACATTTCTGTAAAACACCCTCAGATAATGCCTTCTCTGTCTGCTGTTTTTGTTATATTGGACGGCCGTCCTATTGATCACCTGCCTTTGCCGATAGAGCCGACACATGAGCTTCCATCATGGCAATTTCTTTGCGCAAAGGAAGAATATGATGGAGGGCCGTTCTTGACTTACCCTTCCCGCCAAGGTTGGACAGATGAAGAGATTTGCGACCCCAAGAACTCCAACAAATCTCCTGAAGAAGTTACATCCTTCTTCCAAAACTGGTTCTTCTTTGGACTTTTGACAAATGTCATGCGAATGCCCATTCGCACATCGGATTTTGTCAGAAATGACAAACTTGGCCGGCCAGTCATAACTACTAAACGATTGTCCGATCTAGTCAAAATTTGGTATATCCGTGACCGCCGCCTTTCGCTCAGAGCACAGGAAAAATATGCGATAAAAGTGGACCAAAACCTCTGGTGCCTCTGTAATATATTGAGTGACTGGAACTTGCGTGGAAGCTCTCCATTCGATGAATGGGTATCTGTCTACATATGCATGTTGGGCGAATATCTCCAGACAATATACAAGATCATATATCAAAGAGCCATGGGTAATTGGCAGCAGATCATGAGACAGAAATTCATTTCATCAGTCCCTGATTGGTGTAGCCTCAATCGCCGCTGGCCCTTCGTAGGGATAAATGTTCTTGATAGTCAAATGGCTATAGATGGATGGTGTCGAAGTGACATACAACGATTGAGATCTACCCTTCAATCTTATGGGTTTTTCTATGCAAGCTTAATCAAACCTCCCCTCTATGGACCAGCCGATCAAATGTCGGTTAGCGAAGTCTTTCCAAAGAGCATGGTGGAACGGCGAATGATGAAAACGGCTGAGAATCAAAACAGCGGTCACCACCGATGCTCACAGTTTGTTTGTCAAGCATACCAATGGAGTAAACAAAATTACAAGACAAGACACGTCTCCATGAGTTGCTCATGTCTGGATATGAAAGTAGACTTGTGGAATGTCATCACAATTCTTGCGGAAAGTGAAATTCCTGTTGTCCATATCGATAATGGCATTTCTGTTTCTCCAGCTATACTTCGTAAACCATACGTTGCTATATCCCATGTATGGGCAGATGGTCTTGGGAATCCTAGCCTCAATACTTTACCCTCTTGTCAACTAAAGCGTATCTCTTCTATGGTCAACAGTCTTTATCCTGACATGGACAAGGCTATACCTTTTTGGATAGATACTATCTGCTGTCCAGTAGAGCCAGATTACGCGCGTGCTGCAGCTATCATGTTGATGGGAAAAACATACAAAGAAGCAGATAAGGTACTAGTGCTCGACTCATATCTCCAGTCCCGTGCAGTTGCAGCCATTCCAGANTATGGAAATACTATTGATGATTCATTGCTCGAGGTGGAATAGAAGGCTTTGGACTCTTCAGGAGCGCATTCTTGCTAAAGACAGAATTTACTTTAAGTTCAAGGATCATATTTTATGTCTTCGCGAAATCCTCAGATATATGCCACTTAGAGTGTATCCAGAAATACTGTACTCAAAAGGAGAAGATTTTGAGCGCCTGTTTTTCTTATCATGTATACCTCTCTGCACCTCGGGGCTTGAGAGAGGTATAATTGACGATCAGAGTTTTGCAGAACTCATCAATGTAGCTCCGAGTCAAACAATGGCCCGGCTCCAAAGGCTTCTTCCATTCAGGGCTACGTCCAGGGCATCAGACGAAGCAATATGTGTAGGAAGCATGCTAAACTTGAACATGTCAAAAATTCTATCCGCTCCAGGTGACAAGAAAATGGAAATCTTGTGGTCCGTGATGCCACATATACCACCAGACGTGATATTCTGGATTGGACCTAAACTAGAAACGAGAGGTTTCCGATGGGCTCCTTCAACCTTTCTCATTGGGCGGGATTTATTAATGAATGAGGTCACCAATCAGTATACAGCGACTCTGACTGAGAGAGGATTGTTGGTACGCTATCCAGGCTGGATGCTTGGTTGTCAGCGCGGTTCCAAAGTAAAGGCACAATTCCACATATTAGATGTTTCTGGCACTATTTACATGATCTCATGCCTCAGTAACGCATCACGTCAGTATCTTCCACCGGATGAATCATTCAATCCCTGGACTTTAGAACCGGATTATATAAGTCAGGCGGCTCTATATGTTCTCTCACAATATGATCTAGATGATGCCGGAAATTATGGACCTAGGATAAGCCATGATGCTCTATTAGTTTTAGCTTGTACAGTTGAAGAGGATATCATTTTCGGACGCTCTTTATGCCCTGTTACAATTAGAAAACTCGAGGCACAAAGTGAATACGCTCAGAGTTTGCGAGAAAGTTTAGATGATATTCTGGTGAGTATAGAGCCTAGTAAACGAGAACTGGGTATTTGGAGCTCTTCACTTAAAGACGGAATCAACGACAATGTAATAGATGTAATGGGATGTTCTGCATTTACTAAACATCACCCTTTCTGCATTGACTGATAGCTAGAGATAACTCTGAGTCTAATCTGACGGAGGTTGTGGAGGAATAAAATAAGGTGAAGATATGGATTTATTTGAATCGTAATTTAAGTTGAGCACAAAGATCGTATAGAACCCTGGAATCCGCGGAGTCGGGGAGGTTTCTGACTCTGCCGTGTGATCGTGTGCCGCTTCTCGGATAGCTTGTTCAAGAGCGCTCAAGTCCTGTGATAAATAACTATCTCCAGGCGCAAGAAGTCAGAGCGGCAAGGCTGGGCTGCCACACATATAAATTGTACGGCGCAGAGACTCAACCAGTTGCTAACTTGCACTGATGGTTCAGTGCATTTCACGACCATTTCTAACCCGGCAGAAGTACCAATACGGTTCATTGCTAGTACAGGGACTGATACATAAGCATGGAATTGTCCAAGAGATATTCCGTAATCAGAAGGGGATCATCAAGTGTTTGTTTAACGCTCTCGAAACCCTTTCTTCTTAGACGGTATGGCTTTGGCTTTTTGTACTGCCTACTTTATATCTAATTAAACTCGGGTATGGCCAGTGTAGGATTGGCAAGACAGCTATATGTAAAACGTACCCAAAGCTGAAGGTAAAATAGAAATAATATATATTATATAAAACAAGTTAATTACCCCTAGGATAGTCCAGCGAAGGATGTTAGAGTCTATGAGTCCGAAGATCTATCATGTTGTGACTTGCCAACTTAGCTTATGCGGGTTAACGTAATTTGCTAATTACTGTGGTACAGGGCATAAGTAAAGTAAAAACCACTAGACAGGGATGTGGTTTAAGGCACATGACACGTTCTTAGAATAGCCAAATCTCTATACTACTTTAAAAAGTTCTTATACAAATTAATACTTGGTATATCTATTATCTATATCAATTATAATTTAACAGCGATTGTGTATAAAATCCAGCAAATTCTCTAGGTCTAAGATTACAACTTTTTCTTATATTTCTTTCACAATTACTTTTAATCTATTATAACTTATATTTTCAAGATAATTTTCTTTTAAATAATCTTTTATAAAGTTTTATATAACTTCGATTAAATTTAAATTAAAGGAGAATAATAATTATTTGATTAGATAAATCTTTCGTTTGTATAGTTTAGTTAAAGTAGTTTTAATTTTATATCTAAAAATTTTATCTTATATTAAAATCAAACTTGAATTTAATTTGAATTATCTATGGATTATAAGAATTATATAAATATAATAAGTTTTAAAATTAATTTTTTCTTAATTTTTCTTTTAAAACACAATTAAGTTTTTTGTAATACTTGCAAAATTCTTTTAAAACATTTATTTAATTTTTTGTTAATAATATTCAATAATATAATCAAAATAATTTTTTTCTTTAGTTTTTTTTGTTATATATATTTTTTGATAACTATTACTTATAATCTATATTTCGTTAATTCAAAAAACTTGTTTCTATTGTTTTTTTATTTAATTCAAGTGTTTTTAAGCTTATATTAATTGTTTGATTTATGTAATTTTTGTACAAAGTAATTTTTGTAAAGTAATTCGATAATAATATTTTACTCTAGCAAAAACTCGATTTAAAATTTAAAAAATTACTTCAAAATTTAAATTAGAATAAACTTTTATATAAAGTTTTCTTTTATTTTACTTTGACATACAAATATATTTAATAATTTTTTCAAATTAAACTTTAATTAAAATAAAAGATCAACTATTTTTTTTTGAGGAATAATATATTTAGTATATGTTTTATAAATTTGCTGTATAATATAATTAGTTCTTTTAATAATTTAACAATATAAGAGACTTAATTTACAATAATAAATACAACGAAAGCGATTATCTCTTAATAAGAACTATAAAATACGTTTTTAATTAATCTCAAGTATAGTTACTAATTTATTATAAAGATTTTGAATCTCGTTTTATAGTATAAGTAACTTTCCCAAAACCTTTTTGTGATTCATTGTTTTGCTAGTAAAAATGTATAGAAATCAATGTTGACACGTCTTTAAAATAGCAACAATACTTTTGTGTTATCTTACTCTAAATCAGGAATGGTGGAGTTTCAGTACCTTTGCACACCAACGCCACTTTTTACCTTACTTATGCCCTGTACCACAGTAACGTAATTCCCGGTCCACTCGTCATCCCGGTCCACCCGTCACTCAAAATTTACCGCAAAATCAAGCAACAATCACGTCTCAATAAATTGATATATACAACACCAAATAAAATAAAAATTTGGAAATAAGTCAATTATACTAAGATAATATTGAATATTAAATTTAAACCCTATTAAAATGTTTTAATTTATTATAAATTTAAATATTTTGTTTTCAGACAACAAAATTCAGTTTATATCCTTTAATATTTAAAATATGAATTACAATAGTACTAAAATTTATATACATATTTAAAAATATTATATAAATATCATTTTCAAGTTTTAAGCTGGAATTCAATATAATGGTCGAGCTATCAGAAAGGAATTTTGCTTGATTTTGCGGTAAATTTTGAGTGACGGGTGGACCGGGATGACGAGTGGACCGGGAATTACGTTAGGTCGATTTNTGAGAAGTTACTTACATAAGCGAAATTAATCGGAGACATCTTCTCGCTTCGGACTTTGTTAGCTTCAAGTTTCATCCCTTCAATACATCACGATGCGAGGCCGAAAGCCCAACTTCATCGCCTGTGTGCATTGTCGTCAGATGAAAGTGAGTTTAGCTCACGTAAATATATTCTTCATGGCACTAAGTTTAAACAGCTTGCATGTGATAGATCTCAGAAGTTCCCTGCTGCTTGCTCCAGATGTACCAAAACCGGAAGGATATGTTCCGTTGACCCATCCTTCAAACGGACTAAACAAAGAGAGTATGTTGAGATATACTATGATAATTGTTCAAAGTACCATCTGATCAGTTGGAAGACGATTCACAGCTGTTGAGAGGGAACTCCGAGATATCAAGGAGAGCCTGAAAACCCATGACGATCCGGAAAGCACTGATCTCAAACTCGGTGATGGTTCTCCTACTCATCCTCTCCCATATATTCATAACCCCATAAGTACTTCGGATGCACCTCTAGATGCTGAGATATTCGAAGTGGATTTACCACCTTCAGCTCTATCAATTCAAGGAGTCCAGCTTCCTTCGGAATTAGTTAAAGAACTCTTACAGGAGTAAGCCTCTGTGGGTGAGAGCTAAGTATAAGCGGCAAGCTTCTAATACCACCAAGATTTTTCATAAGATACCATCCATTTTGGCCAATTCTCCCCGGACCGTCTAAGTTTATAAAATATTCAGAGCCATGTCCCCTTCTCTTTTCAACAGTGCTTGTCATTGCACTAAGAGGGAAGACTCAACATAGAGACCTATTTGCGAAAATGGCTGATGTCGTTATCGATATGGCGTACGACGTAGCGCGGCCAGAGCATAATAAATCTTTGCACTCCATGCAGGCTCTTTTGTTGCTTTGCCATTGGCCACTCCCATTCCAAAGGGACGGTGACAATTCACTAACATTCATCTCCCTAGCTACAAATATAGGCTTGCGACTGGGGTTGCATCGCCCACGTTATTCGACTGAATTTGTTAACGAGTCTTCTATCGACGCAGAGACGGAGGTAATACGGCAGACAGCATGGGTTGGTTGCTTTATTACAAATATGAGGTAGGAGCCCGTGTATCTTCAGAGAACGAGGTTACTTATAACTTTCAGTGTAAATATTCGACAGGGCCTTCCACCTACAATACGGCTTGATAAGTGCCTGCTGGATATACTCGCTAATAAGCCGGCCTGGCTACCAGATCTACTTTACAACCAGTTTCATATATCGAGGCAAGCTTTTAATATCTGCTCCACACTAGGATCCTGCGAATCATCCAGTACCGGCTTACTCCCTGAACCAAAACCGGTCATTCGGATCTTTGACACTGAGCTAAGGGCACTAGAATCTCGATTCTCTTCAGCATGGTCTCCAGCCGATTATATTATGTTTCTCGGATGTCGGATGGTGCTATACACTTTTGCACTCACGTCGGACAGTCTAGAGAATAAGTCTTCTGGGATTGAGTTCTCTTCGCATTGGTTAATCCAGTGCTATATGATATGCATTGCGGCGATAAAGACGGCGTCATCTATTAGAAAGTATCTGTCTTTTGCGCCAACACGATTTCAGAAGGTGATAGTCAACAGTGTCTGCTTTCTTCTCTTGCTGAAATGCTCTCGTTCAAACGAGCTGGTCGAATATAGCGAGCTCTGTGATGGTATAAGCAAGGGATGGGAAAGCATACGGCATTGGACCATCACAAGTGATGATTTCATGTCTCGAGCAAGCCGTTTTATTGAGCGGTTGAGCAAGTGTAGCGACACTATGGACCCACAAGCTAAGGCGGAAAAATTATTGCTAGTCAAGTCAAGAATGGGGGCCAACGTGTCATTAACCACGGTCTTACGAGCGAAAGAGTATTTATCGAAGTCCCGAGATCAGAGTGTGCCGCAGGATAGGGAGGAAGCTACAGAGTCCTTAGATGCAGGTGATGCGAATTTCTTTCCTGACATCGACTGGGATCTTCTGTTCTCGGATAGAGGCATTTAGTAATTAGTCAACGCAACAACACATGATCGATACTTAATACTGANATCAANAATAGTTCAACTTTTTTTTCATTTTACTCATTTTACTTTATTTCCATACTAGTTTGTCCACCGTAACTACGGCACTATACTATTTTGATATATATGTTTTGTGCATAGCTAGTGTTAAACAGCTATATGCAATGTTCGTGTTACACCGTCCCTTTGACCCAACATATAAACCCATCATGTTAAATAATCGTGTTACACCATCCCTCGTCTCGCCATTGTTGAAAATTATATGGCATGTTGAACGCCGTTTGTTACATTAGATATTCTTCTTTTTTTCCCACTTATGGCTGGCCCCAGATCTCATCCGCAACTTGTCGGACTAGTGATAGCTTCTTCTTCTCGTCCTCCACAGTCAACGGGTAACCACTCTCGTGAGTGCTGAATCCACACTGCGGACTAACGCAGATTCGCTTGAGCGCTTCCTCGCGGGTCTCACCGCTGCCCTCGGCAACGAACTCGGCAGCCTTGTAGATGCGCTGCTTTGTCGCCTCTTTGTCCTCCAACTCGCGGAGCTTCGTGCTGATAACACCAACAACAACATTCTTATTCTTTGGCAAGAATTTGAGAGGCTCAAATCCGCCACTTCTACTTGTGTCGTATTCAAGATAAAAAGTGTTGACATTGAGGTTTTGGAACAGCTTCTTGGCAATGATATCGTAAGAGCCCTCTGCAAAGTGACGACCACCGATGAAGTTACCTCTGCACAAGTGGATTCCGGTGTGGAGATCCTCAGGCAGACCGGCGAGAGAATCATTGTAGAGCTTAATGTAGGCATCAAGGAGGTCCTCGACGGTACCAATGTTGTCCTTATCCTCCTCCCAACCCTGGCGGAACGCCTTTGAGCAGAAGTAAGCCATTCCTGGGTCATCGAATTGGACATTTCTGAGGCCAGCCTTGTACAGAGAAGTCAATTCGGCGTTGTAAACCTTGGCAACATCTTTGAAGTATTCGGCATCGTTGGAATATGCCTCTGGGGTATAAGCCTTTCCTTGCTTGTAACGCATGTGGAACCAGGCGGGGGTGATCATGGTCAGCTTGATGTTGCGCCATTCGCTCTCAGGGAGCGCTTGCTGGACCAGCTTCAACTCGTGCAAGTTTGCCTGCGACTTGGCTGGGTTGTGCGATAGCTTGCTGCCAGCAATAACTGAGTCTCCTGGCATGACCTTCCGGTCCTTCTCGATCAGACTGACAACATCTGGGTGGTACAGTCTGAACATCGAGGCCTCGGCATCTTGTAGACGGACGGTGCCTTCAAATTCATCCCAGGTAAGACCCCAGAAGCGTGTGCGGTTGTATTCACCGGAGTTGACGGCCTTAAAGCCAAGATCGCGCTGCAGCTTGACAACCTCCTCAACGGACTTCTTCTCGAGAGCGGGGAGGCCAGCCTCCTCCTCGGACACACCAGTCTCACGGATCTTTTCGCGAACCTCGAGCAAAGCTTCGGGACGCAACAGGGAACCCATGTGCTCAGCCCTGAAGGGCGGTGCGCTGTGAAGCTTGGTGGCCATTTTTGTCTTGCTGGAGTTGCTTTACTGTCGACTTGACATGAGCCCCGCACCAGAAAAAGGGAAAAAATTTTGCCAAGACTGTACTTACACCAAAATGTGATCGGAGGTTTTGCATAAAAAAGTACGGCACCAGATACAAACAGGAGAGGAATGATCCGGAATATGATTTGACGAATCGAGAGGGGGAAAGAGCACGTCAATAGAAGATGAAGAGGGAGAAGGGTAGTTTTATATGGCAGGGTTTGTGGTAATTAACTGCGGGGCACGGCACCGATGTCGGAAAATAGTCGTTCCGATAGTATCTCCCCGCTCCCCTCTGGTTGTCAACAGAGGGTGGCGGCATTATATTACCGGCAGCTTTTGCCAATTGCCTGTCGTTCCTTTGCAGATACATGTGATCAGCATCCAGCCAACTAAACCAAGAACAGGGGGCATGTTTGAAATGCCATGCCACGATCATTTCACCGACAAGACTGACTCCCACCTGAAGGAACGAGACGGACCTCAACTCATACAAAGTATGTGGGTATCCGTTGAGCTGCCCCACATACGAGAACCCTGAAGAGGCAGGTGCCTGAGCCAGCTAAGCCCCTCTTCTACTCAGTGATATTTGCAAGTAGTAACGCTGTCTATGCATGTGTATTTTCTCAATATAAGCTACAAAACATCTCTACGCTATATTATTGTCTATATTCCCTCTTCAAATTATTCAAATATCACGAAGCCTAAACGAGTGAAAAACCCTACCCGTGATAACACCAGCTGTATTCAGGAGCCTGGGGTTATGGAAATTCGCCAGCTCTTTACGGGTCTCTGCTGTCCCTATTCGAAGTTGTTCGAGAACCTCCACTACTACTGAATAGAGCATTCCAATATTGCCATCCTCAATCTTGACGGAAATCCCTATAGCTCCATCTGCACCGAGGAGTTTAGTCTGCTCTGATGCCCGTATACCGACTCCATAACACCCATCTGCTCCCACCTTGCCGACGAGCTCTCCTTGGAAGCACTTCATGAGTACCGTGCAAAATCGGCCATCGCCCCCCACTAGTTCAGGATGCTGGGCCATTGCGTGAAAGATACGGCTCAGGGCTTGTGATCGAGTCGTGACAACAGTCCCAGTTTCGAGCCCATCTGCTGCCTCCGCAACCGTGGCATAAATTTGCCCCAGGGAATGGAGAGGAAGAGCTGGTGCGGGAAGGTTGCAGCCATCGATCCCCCATCTTAACATACTCGCATGACGGCCACACAGCTCCTCGGTCACACATTTGACACGCAATTGCATGGGATGAGTTATCAAGTGATAATCATCCAATTGGGCACCAATTGTAGTGGCACCAGCCAGCATGCCAGAGTGCTTGCCTGAGCAGTTATTATCTACAGCTGTTGGGATATAGCCTCTTCTGATCCAGCTATGATTAACGGTCTCGGACAAAGCTGAATGGCCGCCACAACGGAGGGCATCTTCTCCCACACCGATCTTAGCCAACATGGTACGTGCTCTCGAAATGTGTCTCTCTTCACTGTTATGCGATGCACACATTAGAGCTAGGTCGGCATCATCAAATCCATACCGGTCGAAACAGCCGGTTTCCAATATAGCTAATGCTTGGACTGGTTTTGCCGCAGACCGTGCTAATGTTAGTCTCGATGGATCACCAACAGTATACAAGAGTTTGCCTTTGGAGTCGATAACAGCAACATGAACTTTATGTCGGTTTTCGACGATGCCGCCCCTCTCTGTGATAACACAATCTTTATTCCGAATACCGGATTCCACAACTCTTGGAAGTTCTGACATATCATCCATGTTTATCAGCATATTTGCATAACGTATTTGCAGTTTGTTCACTCAATGCAACGGATGGATTAGTTTGACTTAGTTTAAAAATCGTAAATAAAGTAATTGATCACTCGCTGTGTGAGTATGGTTAGAGATGGTACGTCAGGCAAAATCTAGCCTTTATATGAGAAATCTACGCTACTCTAAGTTTTGAAATAAAATATGGATTGACTCACATCTGGTGTGGTAGTCCGTCTCGCGGACAACATATGTAGCTCAGCACGGCAGCTGCAGGTGAGCATAAATTGGAGAGGTATAACTGCCTTAATGCAGTTAGTGGATTACCCTTTCCGGTGTGCAAGAACGATAGAATCAAACAACCAATCAGACTTGCATTTGAGCATCAAACTAGTTTAGCAAGATCACCATTTTCGGTGTACAGATGCGATCTTCTTGGCCTAATCTACTCTTTGCATATACAGAAGCAAGTGGAATCTCGTTGTCGGACCCCTTTTTCTCCATCTTTCACTCCCTCAGTGCAGTGATACAGCTTGGTTAAGAGAATAGTAGACAAGCGTTACAAGAGTCGATGTATGCGCCGGTTCGCCCTCGACCTAAGAAAACCAATATTACGCGCTCAAAGGATGGATGTGTAGGATGTCGGCAAAGAAGAACGAAGGTTGGTGTATCTTCATCAATTCAGAGACGCTGTAAAACTAACATTCTAGGTCAAATCAGTGTGATCAAAAGGAGCCGTCATGTGGAACCTGTTTACGGCTGGGACGAGTGTGCGAGCGCTCCAGACCAACATTTCAATTCCGCTCTGGTTTACCACAGTTGGAGGCGAAGCCAAAACGCAAGCATATCAAGGTGGATATTCCCGAGAAGGCCATGCCGTCCCAGTTAGGCAGGTCTGAGCAGAGTATTGATGACCTTCATTCCCATACTCTTTCCCGATCCGGGAGTCATATGTCTCATCCCCCAGGAACTTTTCCATCTGTGCATAAAGATGCTAGCGCCCCGGTTTATAACTTCAGGGTGCCAAAATCCGTTCAGGCTTTTGAAATAGGTCTGTTCTACTTCACATACTGGGAACATTCCTGTTTACCTGCACTCCATCCTATCTTCCACGAAGTTACTCGCCTATCAACGGATTTAGGAATGTTGAAAGAGGCAGTTTTAGGACTCTCAGCATGTAACTATAGCCGACGAAACCCTGAATCAAAGACCTGGGTATCTCTTCCAACCTACAAAACGGTTAACAAAAGACCTGACCTAGAGCATCAAACTCGATGTCTGCTATATTACACCTCAGCTCTGCAGAAGTTTTCCCGATTGACCGAAAGGGAATTGACTGCAAGATCTTCCTCAATATTGGCTGTCCTAGTCATCTTCAGCTACATAGAGTCTTCCATGGGGAACTACCGAGGTTTCAATTCTCATCTCCAGGGCATATCATCATATATCGAGCATGATTTAGATAGACTTGCTGGGACCCAAACAGGAAGACAAGTGCTTATCGCTTGGATGCAATCGAGGTACCTGGTATGGTGGTTGAGGATATACTTCAGCACGCTGGAGTTCCAGCGGAGCCAGATCCGTTTATCATCGTTCTTTGATTTACGACTTAGCAGCGGAACGATGTATGACCGACGGATCTCTGTTTTATCGATACTCTGCGAGTCTCACCGGTTGACTTTCTTGGACCTGCTCCGTCATTGGGACACTGATAGCGAGCCGGAGATTTGTATTGGTCCAACTATGTTTGGAAGCATTCAACAACATTTGCACTATTTACTTACGATTGAAGTAAATAAACTAAATGAGTGGCATACCCAACTACCTCAGTGTGAACAACCTATACACTCATTTTCTCCAACGACATCGCCTGGAGCCAACGAAAATGGAACTTTCGTCGTTCAACCTCTCTATTTTAACTCATATGATGCAGCACTAAACTATGCTTACTATGTAGTTGCAAGAATCATGCAATGTACGGATCTTCTCTTTACAGTCGATAAGACTTCCCCGCATATTCTAGGGAATGAGTGTAATGACGCTCTTCCGTGGATTATGATTCTCCTCCGAATCGTCACTGCGATCGATAAGAAGAAAGCAATAACACAAAATGCATATACTATCGGGTTCTCGAATCTACTTCTCGCTGCCTCTCTACGCTGCCAGAACCTAGCTTTAGGAATGTGGATCGAGAACTGGCTAGAGTGCTTAGATACACTTCACTCTATAGAGGAAGGGAGTTTCCCACTTTTTCAAACTATTAATGTCGTGAAAGCCATTAATAACCAGAGGAAAGTGAACATTGAGACCTTTGGGATGTCACAGCTTGCTGAGGATGATGGTGGGGTACCTAAGTATGATGCCTATAATAGTCAGGCAATCAATATGTTGTTATTTCATGGCAAATGTAGAGATACAGGGCTTTTATCAACCACTTGTATATCTGTGGATGGATGATAATAAGCTATCAGATTGTTGTATATATATAATACACCCTTGAATTTTTAGGCTCTCAGACTCGCCAGGTGCGCCGTTTGGCCAACAGAATCTCCTCTGCACGCGTATGATACCACCAAGCTATTGTAATATTGCGGCAGACAGACATCATGCTCGCCTGTTCAGGTAAAATAGCCAGATTGTCCACTAGTTCTTCTCGCATCAGATTCTCATCATGATCGAAAGTCTCATCAGCCGAAACATGGTTCAAGTTTCCACCGGACAACTGCTTATGAACACGTTATGTGGTTCCGAACTCTTTGAGTCGTACCAGATAGATGCCGCATAAATGCGTAGGGCGTTAGTTTGTGAGTATCTTGCTACACGCGAGATTGAGGTTTCCACCTCCTCTCCAATGCACCCAAAGAATAAGGCCTAGGATGTAGAGCCTGTAGATATACCGGGCAGTATTTAATGATATATATAGTACTCAATCCAGGCTGACTGAAAAACCGAATTGAGTGTGAATCTCTTCATCACATTTGTGACTGCATTTGGGGTTCAATTGGCCACTGTGGCTGATATAGAAATTGTAAGCTCATATCATCGAAGATGGACCATGACAAGTCATCTGAGATACTGGGTTGACGCTGTCCAGGACTTATTGCTGGCGGTGTACGAATATTTTGAAATGTACCCTCTAATTTGCTCGCAAGTTGATTTCTGAGTCCATTAGGAGGGTCATGAGACATCCTCAGAGTATTTAGGAGGTCTTGGACCATTGCAAGGTCTAAGTTATGAGTTAGGACGGGAAATGTTGTGACACACACTGACATACCATCATCTTCACCAACACCACCTTCAATGCCCTGTAGTACTAGCAATGCTGCCCAGGTGATCATCTATATTCCTTCAGTTGTCTTTCGAAGGGAGAAAGAATAGACATATGAACTCACCACAAAGTCCCAGTTTGCCCAGATACTCTTGTCGTCCATTTGCATCTTTAGGGCTGCTCGCGCGGACACCAGTAATTCACGTCTTTCCCTAGACGTTGTCGATGTAGAAAATAAGTTGAATCCGCGAGCCGGATGATAGATCGAGAGCACTAAGAGCCGATGCAATATGTACTGGCGAAATATAAGCTTAGGGTCTGCCTCTGATCTCCCTGTCATCATGGTGAGCCTTGTACTAAAACTGTGGAGCAAAGGGAAATTCACGGGATCTTGTGTTGAACCTAGCCAGCCATCGGTCCAGTTGGGTAGCCCAATCTCTGATCACGGCGGCATCAACTGGTGTAAACGAGGACGATAAGACCGGTGCTTCAGCGCCGGAGGAGAAGCATGACCAGATCGTTGGCAGCCCTCTACCGGTAAAATGTGTTAACCCGGTATGCATCATTTCGCTGAGGCCAAAAATATCATCCTCTGGTGATGTGTGTAAGCGTGCCAGCGGGGGGTGGAGAGGAAGGATCGGACAAGACATGTGTAGCGAGGCGTGCTCAAGATCAATGATCTATCAATATTAGACAGACGATCACATCTGTAGCTTATTATGAAATAGACCTACTTGTAAGCCCGCAAAGAGCCCTTGCCATTGCCTTGAACGTTCATCCATCCCTTTAGGGCAAGACTCCAGCATGAGACGATATGCGATTGAGATCCAAATCCCTGTCGTTGTTGTCGAAGCCTCACAGGTTAAACCAGCAAGGATTATTCCGAGAACGTTTTGAAAAGCATTTTCTTCTGCAGCAGCAGCAGAGGGCTTGGGGTTTTCCAAAGTCACCGGTTCAGGAAAAGCAAGTTCAGCAATAGAAGCGCACATAACAGTGAAGTAATCCGGTGATAGTGCCACAAACTCCGGATTTTCATGATGAAGAGAGGAAAGGTAGAGCATAGAAGCTAACAAGAGAGGTGTTGGGACGGAAAAGTTTTGTTTCTGAGGAAGAAAATGAAGTCCTAGCACATAGATCAGTTTCCAATTCATGCTATTGGCGGGCTATTCGTCCTACCCGGCATGCTTTTATGAAAGCTGAAAAGTCAGTCTCAGCATCCCTATTGCTCGCATCCAGATATGTACTTACTCTAGGAAAAGCTGTTTCACTATTTCCTGGGACCAGATCCTGTTATTCTGAACCTGCCGAGGGGTTTTCCGTAGTTGAGCTAGAGCTTTCCATATACCCAGAAGTGATGGATCTTGGATATTTTCATTATACCTGATATTAATATCATGTGTAATTTCAGGGCTCGGTGGGACGTTAAAAGCCAGGAACGACTCAATAGCATCTAAGCGGCTTAAAACTGCCTGGAAGGAGCGATTCTGGTGAATCCAATCCCCATTGACAAAACTAGGCGAGGATGTATCTCTGGGAACCGCCGCCTAATGAGTAAATCAATATGGTGGCAGTGAATACCGCGGGCTTGCCCAGCTCACATTTGCGCGTGGCTTAAATATGCATTCGATACCTGCACGCAGACACCGACGACAAGCTGGGCCCTCATCAACCCTGCATTTCATCTACAGCACGAAGAATCTAAGCATATGACACGTGACATGCCGTGTAATTCTTACCTTCAATCGACGGCATTTTACTATTGTGCCAGAAACGTTAGTTTAGCTTGACTCCCGGCAAGGGTGGGGATAACTCACGGCAAGCCTTGCTGGCTTTCACGGTCTCTTCACGCTGGTCCATGGGAGGCTTATTCTGTGATTGAGACTACAGTTCCCCACAAATTACCGGTATCTTGGATTGTTAAAGACGTTGAGCCGGGGAGATATGGCGAGGTTTTGAGCGGAGCGTGAACGATGACCGGTGGTTGTTGCACGCAGCTCCGCACATCGGCAAATCCGGAGGGTTTAGCCGGAGGCGCCTGCAACGTTCCCCCTGTTCCTCCGTCAGCCTTCTAGTTCTCGATGGAGTTACCCGGCAATCTCGAGCATCTCATTGTCTAGAAGTGCTTCGAGAAATGAGGGAATCGGACAAGTGGGGACAGCAAGATGACGACAAATACGAAAGCAGATTACGGTGCCTTCAGACCAGGAGCGAAAACGCTACTAGCATTCTGGTTCTTCTTTAGCTCGGCATTGACCATGAACAGCAAGCTCCCAGAGATTTAACGTGCTACTATATTTCTAGTCGTATTACATTCCATTACCATGAGTTGCGTTGACTGGGCCAATCTGGTGGCTAAAGAATTCGAGTATGGCCAGGAAGATGTACGGAAAGCCACTAAGCATTTCGTACGACAGCTGGGTAAGTACATCGACGCTTTGAACAAACATGAGTTGGTTCTGTCAAAGAATTGACATCTAAGCATTCAGTACGCTGACTTTGATCTCAGAGGAGGGCTTGAGAAGCCGAGACGCCACCATGAGTCAGATCCCCTCATATGTTACTGCAGTACCAGATGGAACGGAAACGGGCTTGTACCTTGCTGTGGACCTTGGGGGAACGAATCTGCGTGTGTGCTCGGTTGACTTGCATGGAGACACTACCTTTACAATTAAACAGAGCAAAATTGTCGTCCCCCCACGGCTCATGACCGCAGCTACCGCAGCCGAATTGTTCGCCTTCCTTGCTGAACAGCTAGATTTCTTTCTGCAACAGCATCATGAAGAAATGTTGCAAGAATATCGGGCCAAAAGATTGCTTCCATCTGTTTCAGATCAAGAGAGCGGTTTTGAGCATTCTCTACTCTTGGGTTTTACTTTCAGCTTTACGTTCGAGCAAGAAGCACTAGACAAGGGAACCATGTTGAGATGGACGAAAGGGTTCAACATCCCCGATGCAATGGGGCGGGATATATGTGAAATGTTCCAGACTGAGATTAATCATCTCAACCTTCCAGTAAAAGTTGTTGCTCTGATCAATGACACAGTTGGAACGCTCTTGGCTCGTTCATACACCGCTCCCGGGAACTCCAAAACTTTGCTCGGTGCCATATTTGGTACTGGTACTAATGGAGCATATGTAGAAAAGACGATAGATATCACTAAACTGAATACTGTGCATCGGAATCAAAGCAAAGAGATGATATTGAACACCGAATGGGGCTCCTTCGACAATGAGCTTCTAGTTCTTCCGAATACGTCGTACGATGAAGCCGTAGATCGCGAGTCAGTGCATCCTGGAATCCAACTATTCGAAAAGCGCACCTCTGGGATGTACCTAGGTGAAATCCTACGGCACGTTCTTCTCGATATGGCTTCCGTCGACTCACATATAGATGCCAACGGATTGTCAAGGCTTACCCACAAATCAGCTATCGACGCATCCTTTCTTTCGATGGCAGCTTCAGATGACTCTGATGACCTTGTAGTCTTACGGAAGAACCTGAAAGAATATTTGAATATTGAGGCTGGGGAGGAAACGGCTAAGGCTGTAAAGATTATTGCGCTTGCTATTGGGAGGAGAGCTGCGAGGTTAGCAGGCGTCGCTATAGCTGGGGTTGTTTTAAAATCTGGTCGCGTATCTACTGGAATGGTCTCGGAATCAGCCAAGGGAACGCCACAAATTGTTGTTTCAGACAGAGACCTCGAAAATGGTGTTCGAAAACAGCAAAATTTACTTGTCACAACCTCTAACCATATAACGCTCATTTACAGGTCCCTCATAGGTATCATAGGAAGCTGGATTAGCTGGATTCTAGGCAACCCCAAATATGCTCCCCATACAGAGCAGATTGATATCATAGATATTGGAGTAAATGGCTCTCTAATTGAATTCTACCCTAAATTCGAAAAAATAGCACGGAGTACGTTGAGGGATATCGAAGATATTGGAAACGCTGGCGAAAAGAGGATCAGAATTGGCATCGCGCGAGATGGCAGTGGCATTGGAGCGGCTTTGGCAGCAAGAATGGCCGAACAAGCGCACCAAGGAAAATATGGTATTTCAAAGTGAAATGATTGAATAGATCTTAGACTCTCTATATGTTAGTCTTTGCTCAAGGTAGCTTTTGGGTAACATTAGTGCATGATAGTAAAACAATTCATGGGATGACAGCTCTAAATGGCAGGTAGAGTACCATTTGACTTATTATCTCATATGTTGAATATTTCAGACCAGAATTAGGTCACACCATACAAGAATTGAACTCCTAGATTTACAGTTTGGCCTTCTGACGTACCCCGCCGTGAGTTATACATAGGTATAGAGCCTTGTTCGGGGATACCGTTTTGAAACTCGAGGAAGGAGAGAAGCTTAGTAATTTATCTACGGAAATAAGTACAAGAGCTGTCAAAGTGTTCAATTTATGTAGGCATGCCATTAAGGAGATTGGACCCTCTGAATTTAGTATTTGACATCTCAATGGACCGCGTCAACCTTTTCCTACTTCTACCTCAGTAATCATTTAATATTGGAATCGATCGGTTTTCCTGTTCTAGAGCCATAATTAACAGAGCTAGGAGGGACTCTCAATTAGATACGTTATGTGCATGTCAAGCTTTTCGGATGACAAACATAACGGTGTCGCTCTTCAAATTAACCGTCCTTCGTAGGGGGAATTAGGAACGAAAACCGTACATCGTCATGATATGGCTTACAATGGGAGATTTCTTGATCATCTCATCATTTCATCTATTAGACAAGGCATTTTATATGTCACATGATCGGCAATGTTCTCGTTAAACCGCTTCAAATCCCCCCGGGGCACATACCTCCAAGGCCTACGCTGTAGGCCCCCGCGACTTGGATCCGTAGGTATACGCCATCTGGCCGGAATGAACCAATCCAGGTAACGGCGACGCTCGGCAGGCCGGAGTTTACCATGTCTGATTGCCTTGGCAAAGACTGACTCCGGGGTATTGATAGAAGGGGTAGCCGCCCTGGGGGTTGCCTTTAAACTCCGCTTTCCCCGCAGTTCCGATTAAAGCAGCTCTCGCAATCCAGCGGATAGACAAAAGAAGTCCTCGAGTGTACGGAAACGACAACGGATAGTACATAATTACTGTTTAGTTGGATGCTCTCACAGCGTATATCAATAAATAATTAGAAGTTGAGGGTTGACCTCTTTGTAGCCTACGACGGGCATGGCTTGTGGCGTATGTCGACTGAAAAAGGTCAAATGTATGAGTCAAAGCCGCCCACATCTCAACTTCGGACTACTGTAGTGTGGAACTGATTAATAGTGATACTGAATTCAAGGGTTAACTTACGCTCCAACAGGCGATCTAGTTAAGCCCATGTGTGGTTATTGCAAAGTAAGTCTCTTGTCTCCTTGTTCCCTTCGCCTGTTTGCAACAAGTTGTTGCGACCTTACTTGTTGCATAATTTGCAAAGGAGGCTGCTGGGTCCGCGTTGCATTTAGTTAATGCGCAGGAGCTCAGAATCATAACAGAGGATCTAACAATCACTGTTTTACATCAAACTAGACTCACAGTACAGTCTGCACCTACTCTCCCAGGCGAAAGTCTTCCTCTCGTAGGGAGAAAAGACGTCCCAAAGAAGTGTACCGAGGGAATACAAGATCCGCATCACTTTCCGCGTCACTAACAAATAGTGAAACCAACGGATATCAAAATGGCATTCCTATTGCGAATAAAGGAAGGAAGGATAACGCCAAGAAGACCCATGGAAATCACAATTCACACCACTTAGACGACGAGGGACACAGTGTAGGAAACTTGGAGTCATTGTCCGAGAGATCTTTGGGATATGAAGACTTCCGTGGTTTACTTGATTTGGACGTTACTGCAATTGCCAGTATTGATCTCGGGAGAAGTAACGCCCCCCTGGAGGAACAGCAGTTGGAGCTGATCGATAGGATTTTGGATGGCAAAGAGAACCAAAGATTCTATGAGGATTATAGTACTCTTTCGGTAAGCCAACCTTTCCAAATATAAGTAATTTCAATATCCTTGAGGATATGTACTGAATTTACTGGTTCAAAGGCGGACTCGGAGTATGCTGGTATGACTTTCCTTGCCATATATTATCCGTCTCACTCTTTCTATTCCGACCGATATTCTCAATCCCTGAAATTCCTCGTTTTTTCTTCCTGGCTGCTTAACAGTACAACCCGTGGCAATTGCTAATCCTAATCCTCCAAAGGCTCTTCTTCCGAAATGGCAATTTTCTGTGAAAGCTCACTAAATTGGATCTTGGAATGCACCTCGGATTCCAAAGGCGTATCTGTACTTCACAAAATGGGCCAACGGATGGGTACTAAATTTGTTCTTAACGAAAAGTATCGAGGTGGATTCCAGGTTTGGCCGAGGAAAGATCTGTCGCCGTGGCCACTGCCGGAGAAGGAGTTAGCACTAACTTACATCAATGGTATGTTAATATGACGAAACGTTCAGGACATGCAAAAATCGCCTTGGCACATATTTGGCTAGCTAACAATGTTTATAATATATAGCGTACTTTGAAAAGGTCCAGTGGTAAGGCGCCTAGGGTTCTCCAGGTACAAGTCTAATCATGCATGCTCACTGTGTAGCATCCTTCCTCTCCTAGACCCTCCTGAATTTGTTCGTGGTCTTGAAGAATTCCTTCAAACAGATCAAATATCGGATATTTCGTGGTATGCGCTNCTATAATGCCGTCCTGGCTCTCGGGTGTCGCGCGATCCAAATGACGGAGAGCGTTGAGAGCCCGTCAAAGTTTCAGGATAGCGAGAACGCGGCATGGCAGTATTTTCACAATGCCTTTGGTGTCCAATCGGAATTGCTATATCACAAAAACTATCTTATCGCTATACAGGCGTGTCGCATGTTCTTATCCAATATTTGTTTCCTCAGTGGAATTAAATCAATGTTTTGGACTCTGAAGCTGACGTCCGGATCGCCTAGGCTTTAACAGCAATGGTAAATTGAGCAAGAGAACTCCTTTAGCTAATTCTACTCTTACTTATCAGTATTATCGCTAACTGAGGTAATTATGATATTGCAGATACTTTTTGTTCAAGGTATCGCCTCTCCCCAGGTAGAATATACACTTTGCTCCCTCGCTGTGCGACTTGCACAACAAAAAGGTCTTCATCGGCGACATCAACAGGGCTGGAACTTAGAAAGTGAGGAGATAAATGCCCGAAATAGAATGTTCTGGATTCTATACTGGCTCGATAAAACAATTTCCCTGCGTTCTGGCCGTGCTTCTGTGAGTGGTTTTCATTTCCCAATCCCCTGGTTGCTGCCAACTCCTGAATCGAATGCATACTCAATGTTGTTAATTTTTGATTTGCTTTATTTTGGAATCGGAAAAGGGATTGCTAATGTCATGAAAGGCCATCGATGATGCCGATGTCAGTTGTGACTTTCCTGATGCTCTACCTGAGTCTTTCTGTGGTTGCTTTGACCACACACGACGACGGGTTGGTGATGAAGATGGGACCTTTTGCTTTTTTCTGTGTACTATACGCTATGCACGAATCTGTTCGAAGGTCAGGCATAGCTTGTACTCTGCGTCAGCCTTCAGCTACCAACCTCACAATATCTCCAATATTGTCCAAGAGTTTCAACGTAGCGCTGAAAGGTGGTATGACCAAGTACCCTCATCACTCCGGCTCGAAGCTCCGGTGCCCATGGCCAAGTTACCTAGTGGGAGAATGTTTATACGTGCCATAGCCTTGCAAAGCTGTTATAAACATTTGCTGTGTGTTATTCATGCCCGGTTAGTCAGAGAGGTACTCTGGAATCGGCGAGATGGACAGAGGATGGGTGACAATATAGGAGGAAATGACTTGAAGAAAAGTCTAGATGTGGGGATGGAGGCAGCAAGAAGTATCATTCTGTTGACAAGATATGTGGATGTAGATAATTATACACCGAGTTGGTAAGTTCAATTTTAACTACCCGTCCCCTTGATTTAGTTTACTTAGTCAATATCAGGCTGCTATTTTACTATCCTTTCACGGCACTAACGATAATCTTCTCTCATGTTATCTGGAACCCACTTCTTCCCACAGCTCAAAAAGATATTGCCCTCATGGATGTGGTAACGGGTCTTTTTGGCCGCTTAGATTTTGTCTCCTCTGGCCTAATGGCATGCAATGAAGCTGGTGAATTCGCCAAACTCGCTCGCT
Organism: Scytalidium sp. 3C; assembly: GCA_000743665.3. Taxonomy (NCBI): domain Eukaryota; kingdom Fungi; phylum Ascomycota; class Leotiomycetes; genus Scytalidium; species Scytalidium sp. 3C. Next base: position 193,221 of record JMRO03000013.1, on the reverse strand, counting down.
CGACTGTCCAGCGATCAACAGAGCGTGCGAAACAGCATTCACGGTCTAGTCGTCATCCACGAACCACTGAGCAGCTCCCTTCCTCTACCCCAATGTCTTCTACATGTAACAGGGGGCTCGATATTGATCAGCTGGAGGTGAGCTTTTGGGAAGCTGACGAGCAAGCCTTCGGAATCGAACAATTCGATACTGTCGGATCCGTCATCTTTGATATTCCAGCGAGTAATATTAGTGCCATTGATCGGCTGGGCGTCGATATGGAGTTTGACGAGGTTTAACTTAAAAACATAAAATGTGTATTAGTAATCGGGATTCACCAGTGAGCTGCCGAGGAATGTGGTAACAACACTTAATATTGCTGTTAAGTGTTAGTATCATTACTTTCGAGTCTCTATCTCATAAATATTGTCAAAGGCACGTACAAAGATGCATACGTTGACCGCAGGGAACATTCAACGTTCCAACATAGGCTCGTAAGGGCGGAAGAAGTCTAAATGGAGTCCGAAGACAATGAAGTCTTATGCTAAATAACGTATAAATGATATCTATGATAGCATTACTTATATTCTCCATTTATTGTCTTCCTTTATTTTGTTGCATATTTCTAGCAAATAATTCCCCCCACGTTGGAAGTCTTCCAACGCCAAGTAAATCTGACCACATAATCTCGCCCACCAGGCGTCATAATGGAAGACAGTTGCAATGAAAGTTCTATGCGAATCCACAAGTTCTTTACTAATATGACTAACTACCATTCCCTTATGCTGCTCTCCAATATCTTTGCCTAGTGTTAAAGGTAACCGTACATTCACCATGCAGGTTTGGTTTGTTAGGCTGCCTTGTTCATTATCCAACACTTCCGTTCCTAGTATGTTAGCAACAATTCTTGCACCCTGCCATGCAACAGTAGTGCAGTAGTCCATAATGTTCTTTTCACCACCACAGACCTCGGCCCGGAATTTCAGAGCGGCAGGTATGCAGAAATAGGGACTGTAATCCACGGTTCCCACGTAGTCGAACATTTCGATAAAAGGAGGCTTGCCGGAGTTTGGGAGAGGATTTGGGATGGGTATACTACCTGGGTGAATGACTGGAGTGAAGCCATGAGAAGTTGGAAACGAAGTGCGGATATGTGCTTGGTTACGTTTGGGAACGTGAAGGACTGCACAACCACGAGGCACGTACAACCACCTAAGTAGACTATCAGCCTTATATTCATAAACATAATAAGGAAAGGTATTAGTGGCATACTTATGACAATTGCTTACAAAAAAGTCTGCATCTAGCTTCCCCAGATCAAGAGGCAAATGTCCGATGCCATGCGCCCCATCAATTAAACTTAAAATTCCATAGCTTTTACATTGCTCTACCAGTTGTTCAAATGGCATCCTCACCCCCGGCAGGCTCGTCACCGTGTCAATGATCGCAACCTTGATTTTTCCACTCTCCGTTTTCTTTACGGCTGTATTGAAATGTTCCAGCAGTGAGGCATCAGAGAGGGGATACTTGAGCTGCACTCTCACAGTATCAATATCCGGGCACGTTTCCACAATATGACTCACAGTCTTCTCACATGAGCCGTATATGGTACTGAAATACAAAATTCGATCGCCTGGTTCATATCTGAGGTTTCTAAGAACTGTATTTATTCCAGTTGTAGCATTTTGGACTAGAACAACCTCATCGGTGGGGACATTGACATAGGAAGCGATAGCTGCCCGGGAAATACTAAGAAGGCGCGGAAGGTCGTAGCGAAGAAAGGCATCAGGATTAGCCTCCATAAGATCCTGGTACTGCCGTAAAGCTTCACGAACCGGCCGAGGGAAGGCACCGAATGAGCCATGGTTGAGGTTAACGTTAGAGGGTTCAAAGAGCCAGTATTCTTGCCGCATGGAGCCGCCAAATGCTGCACAGGAAATGGGGTTTTCCTTGTCCATATTGTAGGTTCTAGGAAGATACATACGATCTCTAAGTAGCTATAATGCCTAATATCTTGACACCAGTCCTATAATTAACCTGTATAACCGTATAAGTTGTCTTTTGTGAATCCCGAGCTAGTAGTAATGTAACAGAGGAATATCTTCCTAAGACTCTTGGCTGAACTGAGAATGCCGATTCTGGACTTAACAATAATCCGAGTCTAGACTCACTTAAGGTGAAAGTCTAAATAGGACGAAAAATAGGTCCTAGTTTTTCTTGAGCCTGACCTTGGAAACCCCGGGCGAGCGAAAACCGGGGTAACTGCTCGGCCTTCGGAGATCATGTTGATCAAGAACTGCGGTTATCACCCGCTTCATTATCTTACGGTCAAATTCAAGTGTACAACTCTGCTTGAATTATGATAATAAATTCAGTACACGTTATTTACTTGTAAATGTTTGTACTTGTTTTATACGCTCAGCAGGAGAGAATATCAAGTTTAGTGCCACATTGTGGAGAAATTGTACTACTCAAAGAGCTATGGGTTCAATTAGGCCGGCGTCAATCAAACCCGCAAAGAGGATATCTGAAAACCGCTCAGATGTGTGGTGTGTACAGCTACAGTTCAATACCTTCTTCGCATATTTGCGCAAGAGTTTTACCTAAAGAACCGGATTAGGTCCATTATTAATGCTGCCATCTCCGATTCCCCAGTGCAACCAGTCATCAACATGGGCCAAGGGTCTTTGTATGTCCCTAGATCCTAAAGAATATAATATTCAATATGCGTTCATACATTGTGTATTATGTATACTGATTGAAAGAGGAACATTAGTGACTTTAACCCTCCAGATTTTGTGATTGATGCAGCACGAGAAGCGCTTTCGAAAATTGAGTGCAATCAATACGCACCCACAAAAGTACCGATACTAATCGTTATTTTTTATTATTCTAATCGGTGATACAGGGCCGACCACGGTTGCTGAAGGCCTTAGCAAAAATGTATTCACCCGAATTTGGTCGCCAGTTAAACCCCGAAACAGAAATTACTATAACTACAGGCGCAAATGAAGGTTGTATCATTTTCATAAGTGATAACAACTCCAACAGTTAGAGCAAAATTTACTAACCCGAGGAATTTGACCTATTAGGCATGCTTAGTGCATTTATGGGGCTTTTGGATCAAGGCGATGAGGTTATCGTATTCGAACCATTTTTTGATCAGTAAGTTGGAAACTCATACTAAAGCTCTTAATTTCTCTATGACTTCTTGGTCATCATCTCGCAAAATCTAGGAGATCGAAACTTCAATTTCTCAAGCCCACGGAGCTTAAACTCTTTTACACAGATACATCAGTAACATCGAAATGGCTGGCGGAAAACTTGTTTATGTCTCTTTACGACCCCCTAGAAACGCTTCACTAAATAAGATATCTGCATCAGAATGGGTTTTCGATGCTACTGAGCTTGAAAAAGCATTTACATCGAGAACAAAAATGATTGTCAGTATATTATATCTGTCCTGAATTGAAATTTAACTGAACTGACATATTGAGAACAGATCGTGAATACGCCGTAAGCCTCATTTTATCCCTATTCCGATAAGAATATGTATTCCTAACGCATACTTTGGTATTTATGATAGTAACAACCCCATTGGAAAGATTTTCTCGGGACATGAATTGAGGACTATAGGTGATTTATGCGTTAGACACAACGCTGTGATAATTTCCGACGAAGTAAACATGCGCTCTCATGGACTAAAGCAGGAATGCAGATTTCTAATAAATATCACCTAGGTGTACGACAAGTTAACTTACGCCCCCTTCACGCGAATGGCTTCCTTGTCACCTTCCATTGCTCATCTGACTCTAACAGTTGGGAGCGCGGGAAAGCATTTCTACGCTACCGGCTGGAGAGTAGGCTTCCTGATTGGACCTGACTACCTCATAGACTGCGTAAGGAAAGCTCATACACGTGTATGTTTCGTGAGTCCAAGTATACTGCAAGAGGCAGCGGCTGTTGGATATGAACTAGCGGAGCAGAATGGCTTCTGGAAGCGGGCAATTGAGGATATGGCGGCCAGAATGCAGAACTTTTGTGAGATCTGGGACGAATTGGGTATTCCGGTACACTCCCATCCCAGAGGATCTCTTACATAAGAAACCAGGCTAGAAAAGATACTAATTCTTCAATTCTTAAGTATTCCGTCCCAGATGGAGGATATTTCGTTGTTGCCAATATGTCCAAGGTCAAATTACCCGAGAATTATACATATCCACCACATATCTCAAATAGACCGAGAGATTTCAAACTAGCGTGGTTCTTGATCAATGAATTTGGAGTAGGAGCAATTCCACCATCAGGTATGTTATTTATTGGTGGCAATTTCTAGCCATTGGACATCCATTAATTGGCTTTAAGAGTTTTTCACCGACGCCAATGCACATATTATGGAGAATTGGCTGCGCTTCGCTGTATGCAGAACGGATGAAAGGTTGAAGATGGCCAAGGAAAGATTGAGAGAACTGAAGAAATATATACAAGTGTGAAAGATCTTCGAAGGTCAGAAGATAAGACGACTCCGTAGTACTTCCTCTTATCATACATCAATCTCGAAGTAGGCTTATAGGGGAATCAAAGGCAAAAATAGACAATCCATAACATTTCAATAAAACTATCATAAGACACTTAAGGCTGGAATCTATGAGAGTGTCCTCGTCCGGAAGAGCTGATACAATTCTAGGCTGGAATTAAGACAGAAATTGTTCCATATATAATATTCCATATCTTTGAAGAGCTTATAAAAATGACTAGAGATCTGCCTCTCGCGACTTAGGATTATACTAGCCTATCGGTTATGCCTGTTAAATTTCCAATTAATGAGTTGACCTTTACTAAAGTGGGCAGATCCAGATCCATCATTAACAGGGAAACACGGCTTACTGTCGTCGCCAACTATTTCACAGTGCATATTTCACAGTGCACTTGACATGTGACACATCAATAGCCTGAGGACCAGAGCCAGTACCTTGAGAATCAAGCTCTGTCGATTACTCGTACCCCGGATATCTGAACTCCACATTCAGATGATCCCCGGATTTCTCGGGCCCGAAACGTAAGTGGATGGGGCATTGTTCAGCTACTGAGTCGGTCTCCGAGGCGCCTAGATGGTAAGTTGCATCATACCTTCGTATTCCCCTTTACGCACGTAGCAGCATAAAATACAAGGTGGGCTCATAAATCTCGATGAGTATAAATACTTTTAAGTTGTCACAAGCAGCCGTACGATATATTTGAGATCAGAATATATCTTCAATTCAAAATACAGCTCTTCAACACAGTTTAGGCAATCTATATCTCAATAATTGAAAGATCTAAAAATTCCAGAATGGCAGCTGATGACTCTCTTGCGGCACCAAGTCCGGCCAAGCTGGCCCACATTGTGCTCCGCACGTCATCTGTCAACTATGCAAATATGGTTGACTTCTACACAGCTTATGTTGGTGGTATTGTCTCCGCCCATGACGAGATCTCGTTTATCCGCTATGACGATGAGCACCATCGTATAGGGATTTGCCGTCTGGATAACATTGAAGAAAGCAACGCCAGTTCAAAGGCTCCTGGGCTAGATCATGTCGCTTTTACATTCGCGAGTCTTAGAGACTTGGCTACCGCATACAGGTTCCGGAAATCTCGTGGCATATTACCTATATGGTGCACCAACCATGGTCCTGGAACGAGCCTGTATTATAGGGATCCGGATGGAAACTTGGTGGAGAGCCAGGTGGATAATTTTGATGATATGGATGATGCTATTAAGTTCATTCACGGATCAGATTTTAAAGAGAACCCGATTGGAGTTGACTTCGACCCCGAAGAGCTATTTGCCAAACTGGACGCTGGAATGGATGAGAAGTTGTTGAAAAAGAGGGGCTATATTGGACCGAGAAAACAGCTACCTGACATCTTCATCAAATGAGCTTCATCCGGAGGGCTGGTTTATCAGTTGTCATTTATGGATCTCATATACACATCGACCTTCTATTGTCTCAAGTAATATAAAACTAAATATAAATCATTTTGGAATATATGTATCCCCATTATTGAGATCTATTGCCAATATTTTGCATCGACCAAAATTAATCCATTGCATCTGGATGTGGTGATTCCCCACCTCTTTCGGTCTCCTTTCCAGGAAAGCAGTATGTGTAAGATCACTCAGAGCTTAAACTTTTGAATCCAAATACTACTGTACATATGCACCAATATTAGCATTACAAGAGTGAAACTCGACTCTATTGCATGTACTTTGATCTTTCACTTACGGTTGGGGAGCAACTTAGTAACAAGTTAATTCACTTAATATCTTCTGGCACCGAAAGTGGGGATTAATAAGGCAAATTTGAGAAGTATTTAGTCTATGTCACAGTCCTAGTTGACTCCAAAACTTGTGAATAGCATTGAGCGTTGGGTCAACAACATGCTGCAGGAATTTGTGAAATATGGATCATGCCATTATCTCATCACGTGCGGTAGTTGTAATAGAATAGTGATCTTGATAACCCCCCTAGCTGCGTTACAAAGTTAGAACAATGTTTTACCACGTAAATCTCCCCAGCTCATTAGAATTTGGCTGGTCAGGGGTTACGGACGGGGCGGCGGATGTGGGCGGATTTTAGCGGAATAATGACGTTGGGTAAAAGGAAATGCCGAGACCCCAACTTTTCGTATGTGAAAAGTCCGAGAGTTCGGAGCCCGAGTGAAGAATAACAGAGAGGCCAATAAGTCTGTCCTGTTGGCCTCTAACTCAAACTGTTCCGGAGCTCTGAGAACGGGGTGATTGGGCCTTTTTTTTGATTCACACTCCGAAAGAATGTTGAAACACGTGATGAATTTTGCTTGATTTAGGACCCAATGACAGAATGTCTCATATTACCGTTCAGAATTAGTAGTTAGAAGTACTTACGTACAAAGTCTCTTTTGCCATTATGTGCATCATTTAGCCGAATAGTTCTCATGGGCTTCGGATCTAGTAATCACTACTCGTTTACTGTAGTTGATGAAAGAGCAAAGTTCCATATAATCTATATCCGGCCGCTCGATTGGTTGCTACATTTGAATTATATATACAATATTCTTGATCCAATTACTACCCTAATTTCTTAAGCTAGCTTGCAAGTCCATGTAGCCAACTCCTTACATTGCATAGCTTTTTCATTGTGCAACCAAGCACAACAAGCAAGATAGTAATAAGTAAGAGAGCAGCTGGATGCGCTCAGTTTATTGTTGCACGCCCAGTAAAACTAGGCAGCGTCCATGGAAGCCGTTGCTAATATTTATACATATCGTTCAAGCATGCTCCATTGCCTCCTTCAAAGCAAGTGTGTCCTATATGAATATAAATTAGCCTCCAATGGTTGGACTATTACATCTTTATCAATCCCCTTTTCTATCGCAAAGTAATCCGTTACAATAATTTTCTATCCTTAAGAGTACTAAAGAACGGATACGGAAGATGAAACTCACAACCCAGACGTTAAAGTGCTTGACCCTGGGATTTGGGCTCCTAGCATCATCCACGACAACTCTCCCAATAAACTCCTCTTTAAACTCATAACCCTTACGTGTGCGCATCTGAGCGTTTCCGATGAAGAGAAAGTCGTTGTCGGTTTGGGCGTACACGCGTGCAATCTGGTGACTCCGATAATCTACTTTGTCCCAAGCAGTGCGGCGGGACTCTCGAATCTCTGTTCGCATTGAAAGCTATATTTCAGCAAAAAGAAGCCCTGTTGAATAGCAACATATGATTGCCAATCGAAGTAGAGAGGGTCAAGTCATTTATACCGTCATAACCCCTTGCAGCTTTGTGTGCTGCTCCCATAACCCCGTCTTTGGTAAAAACTTCGTCGGCAAGACGAGGCCCAGCATTGTCGCTCTTATCATCAAGCAGTTGTAGTAATAGACTTAAAACTCCCTTTACAGGCTCCGGGACACCGTTGGAGGGCCAAACAGTACTGGCAATATTTTCTTGAATTGTTTGAGTGGTGGTGCTCATTTTGACGATCGGTTGAATGTCTCGATTAATCAAGAATTGACTACTTGGTTGGACTTAGACCGTGCGATAACTAGTGTATTTATTGATACGATGCATCAAGGATGAGCGCGGAGTAAATCAGAATAACGCCGTTGTACCAAAAGTAAGCCGATCTAGCTAACTCGGCATCCGAATAAGATGAGTATCGGTGCTGGCGTACATTATTTACCCGGCCCGAAATGGATTCCCTCCCGAAAGCGATCGGGAGGCCCAAGTCAAACAGATGGATATCATGGACATATGGCTTGTATTTCATCAGAACTCCGAAGTTTATAATTGTGGTATATATTATCGTATTTCTCGAAAGGAAAGATCTTGTGTTGTGAACCGCACACTCCAAATAATACCTAGCAACATCCATTAACATGACAGCGTTCAAATATCTCATCCGATTCAAGGATGCCTCTGGAAGGGTCTTCTTTGGTGAGGCTGGTGGTCCTTCAAAGGCCGAAGAGCTTCTTGGAAAGACAGTTCCGACCTATTCGGGTACGTCACCCTGGGATCCAGAGCTGAAAGCCACCGGTGAGAAGGCGACGGTGAAAGAGCTTCTTAGCCCGATCGAGAACTCATCAGTTATCCACTGCGTTGGACTTAATTATAAAGCCCACCTTCAAGAATCTGGGGTCCGTATGAACGGGTCACTTGCAATCTGGATCCTCTTCCTAACAAGACATAGTTAGCGGTTCCGGAGCATCCGCTTGTCTTCACTAAGCTTCCCGATTGTCTCGCTGGTCCTCTTGAGGATATCACTATTGACACTGAGACCACTGAGCTCGACTACGAGGTAAGTGCTTATTATAAGCATAACTGTACTTGCTCACAGCATCAGGGCGAGCTTTGTGTAGTGATCGGCAGATCTTGCAAAAACCTCGATAAGAAACCCCACGAAAACCCGCTTGACTACGTTCTCGGCTACACAGTCGGGAACGATGTCTCGTCACGAAACTGGCAAAATCAGCGACTAGCCGGGATGCAACATGGCTACAGTAAATCGTTTGACAAATTCGCACCCATAGGGCCTTGCATCGTATCTGCTGATGTCATTTCCGATCCTACCAAGTTATACTTGAAGACATGGGTAAATGGGGACTTGAGGCAGCAGACGGGCATAGACGATCTACTCTTCGATATTCCTACAGTCATAAGGCATTTGACGAGGGGTAGAACGATGCGCCCTGGGTGCATAATCATGACGGGAACGCCAAGTGGGGTTGGATGGTTTATGAAACCATCCGGTTTGTTAAAGCATGGAGATGAGGTCACAATTGAGATCGATGGCATTGGTACGATTAAGAACAAGATGATTTTTGAGAACGCAGAGAAGAATTAGAGGGAGATCAAAACAACCTTTTTCCCCAACAAATAGCAGCTGGATCTACATACGCTGCAACATTGTCAGTTGACCTTCTGTTGGCACATTGTTAGAACATAAATGGAAAGGAGCTTCCTTAGGATCAAAATCTTTAACTATAGCCAGGATAATCGATTGATCATGGAATTCATACCTCTTAACCAAGTTTGCAAGATTGGATCCGAAGCTGTATCTAAAACGGATAATATGCGTTAATTTGAGATCCGCGATGCTCCTACTAGCAATATAGCGAAGTTAAACTTGAATTTAAAGATTGCGCTTTAAATTTGCGTCTCCAAATTCCCCAAACTTTCTATCTCTTTAGGGCAAGGGAATCATGGGCAATTCTGCTGCATGCGGGGACTCAGATGGGGTTCTCCACAATGTGGGGGAGAAGAGAGGACTTTCTAGACACCGCCCCACAACCAAAAGGTGGAGGAGGTAATAGTTCCAGCAAAGATACTGGTATAATATAAACTGACTATAATACAGTTAAACTTATAATTTGTGCGGTCTACACCCACTCACAGCTCCTAACTTCGCCATCAATCATGTCGCCAACTAGAGAGACATTGCTCCGGACAGCGAATCATCTTCTTGAGCTCATGAATTCGGGGGACTTGGATGACCAGTTGAGAATCAGAAGCCCTTCCTGCATACACCAAACGCTGCCACTATCGTTAGGTGTGCCTGCCTCTAATAACGAGCAATTCAGCGCGTTCCTCCGCAGCCTCCAACCTACATTTCACAATTTCAAAGTCTGGTTGGCAGACGGTGAACAGCCGATAATAGATGAAGTCTCTCGCAAAGTGGTAATGCATCTGAAGGGATCTGCGGACACAGACCGGGGGAAATATGAAAACGAATATATTTTCATTCTCCGGACGAACGAAGAGGGCACCCTGCTGGAACATTTTATAGAATTCGTCGATAGCGCATATTTGAAAGAGTATCAATCCCGAGAACCCAAATAACGGCGTCATTCGGCACACATACATACACGGCCAGCCAGATAGTTTGGGTGTTCCCGTTTCCTGCAATTCGTTGGTTATTGAGAAAACTCAGCTGTCACCGTAGAAAGTTGTGAAGCGTCAACCGCTACTCTCCTTGTTTGCTAGGATACAAAAATGATTCTTTATAAATAAACCGTCTCGATCTGGGTATATCGATCTTCGGAAATGCTCACATTGACAACAAATTTATGAGATCCCTTCTACTTCGGTAAAAATAACCGTAACGAATGTGTGTTCTTTCTTTTTGGTATGTACGTCTCATTGGGACGGGCTATAATTTTCTGAGCAGTCTCGTGTCATGTTGGCGCCTTGCAGCTGCATTACATGCTGATCCCATTCCCGTCACTATTCTACCACTCGGGGCATCTGAAATCTCTCTGGACCCGCAGGGCTGCTGAGCAAGGGCCAAAGTGGCAACAAGCTGCATCGAGAAAAGCTGTTTTCCGGATCAGCTGGAGAGAAGCAAAGGAAGCGGCAGCGGAGCATTTGGCATGTAAATGGAAAACAAGAAAGCAAATAGAAATCAATATATTGCATTGGAAAAAGAGACCGTGATGGGCTGATGTCTGTGACCTTGATAGAGTCCACAAGTGGCAAGCCCGGTGGGTTTCCAATAGATGGATCTACCTCGTGGCCTTTCTGCGGGTCCCCGTCCAGCTCCGGGGGAAAGGCTCTTGGTGAAGTGCTTTCCGATTGGCAAAATGTAGAAACATGCCTCTGCACCATGCAATGAATCATGATCGGCCGGTGTACGTGCGTGGGTTCAGGGCCATTCGATCACTCCGCAAGTGCGCCTAAGCCAAGGCGCATCGAATTCGCGCCGTTGGGACGAAATCTAGCCCATTTGCCCAGTCCTGGGAAACTCGAAACGGCACACGGAGGTACTGAGCAGCACGGTCTGGAGTTTGCGCTGCAAGCCCCCAGGCATAGCACTGCCGACTAGTTCCAGACGGACAGGTCCAATCGTGCAGAGCACAGCACAGAATATATGATGGAACACCTAGCATAGGTTGCATGGAATAGGAAGCACAGCAGCAACGGATTGCGTAGCAACTGAGTGACCCTTACATAGAATCAACCTGTACTGAACAGGTGAAAACGGCCTCGGAGTTAGCAACTACATCACGGCAGGTTGCTTGGGGAGGGGGCCTAGACCACACGGCCGGCCGCGAAAACGGGCATCTGTTAACCAACAGTCCGCCCTGGCATATGGCGTTGAGACATCGATAATGCGTTTGGCAACACCGGTGGGACTCGCAGGGTAGCCCTAAGCCTCAGCCTCTGATGACAAGGGCTCCTCCATGAGGCCACCCAGGACAAGATGAAGCCATCGATGACACAAGTGCGATCTCACTGGCCCGCCATCCGATCCTCCGATCCCTGCCCAGCACGCGGTGCCTGGCACTATCGAGCGGCACGGCACTAGCGAAGCCACACCAAGCAGGGTCATCTGAATTTTCATTGGCTGCGATGCCGAGCGCCCCAATTCGAGATCCGCCGACTATTGACGATCATAGACACTGGAGAATTCCTGTATCGAAATCAGCAACGCCCTCTTGCTGAATGCGGAACTCCCAAGCTCACCACTCGAACCATTCTACCGAAGCTGTACAGTACCCACTGCCAGTGCACGACCGAACGATTGGTTTTCTCCAGATGGCGTGTGTACGGGACTACCGTAGTCTACTCACCAGCTTGTACTGTACCACTGCATATGACTTGCGATGGGGAACATGCCTGGCATGGCATGTTCTGCTGCGCCTGGTTTCCAATGTCCGCTCAGCTGGGAGCGCTATCGCTCCCGGGTGCGCCGACGAGGCTTTTCACTGACTTGGGTGATTACGGTATCAATATCAAAATATTGATGTTTTCATTCAACTGCTCTACAAATGCCGTCTCAAGATCACATCTATAAAGCCAGCTGTTGTTCGCTCACTGAGTACCTTCATCACTCGCAATCACATCTCCAGCATCTCCAACCGGTCTCAATAAGTTCTCTCACGCTCTCATCAGCTCCTACAACACTCCAAAAATCATCATGAAGTCCTTCGTCATTCTCGCGAGCATTGCTCCTGCCGTCATGGGCTTCGCTCTGGAGCGCCGCGCTGTATGCAACGCCGACAACTGCGCCAGAGCCGTTACCGGTACCGCCTTTGGATCCGCCGTCTTGAGCACCCATATGGCTCAGTGCTCTTCCTACTTTTCCGCGACCGTCATTCCCCCCGTGACGTAAGTTTCCAGTGGCATGCCACCGCAACGGCAGAAGTTCCTGATTTTTCCGCAAAACGACATTCTAACATTTCACTTGTAGCACTGTCTGGAACCCGGTCGCCACCTCCTATGTCTTTTCCACCCTTGGAGCTGATCTTTCCGCGCCGATTGAGCGTGACGGCCCAGCTGGCACATCCACCACGGTGATTCCTACCAACATCCCCGACTTTGCCTCGGCTGCTTGCGATGGCAACACTACCCCCGTGCCAATCCGCTATTCCTCTGCCTGCTCCTGCGCTGGAATTACCAAGGCCACCGGTACTGCCGCCGCGCCTACCACCATCCAGGATATCACTGCTACCGTGACCGTCTCAACCTTCCTCATCCAGGCCACCGGAATCGCCATCGCTGAGCCGGAATACTTGTACTCTACGACGGATCCGTATGGCTCCGGCAGCATCGTGGTCGAGTTTACAACAGACATTACCCAAGCTTCCGGTTTTGTCCTAGCAGGCGATGAGCTGCAACTCCTTTCCAACGGTTTCATCGCGGATGAAAATTCCAAAGGAGCTGTTGAAGCGCTCTATTTCGACAACTCTACACAAGTTGGAAGCCATGGTTCTACCGCAGTCGCTATAACCATTGGCCAAGACCTGAGCATCTCGCTGTCCAATGCGCACTCCGAAAACTCTTTTACCGAGGATTGCAAGAACCTACTTTATGTGAACGCCGCGGACGATCTGTGCAGTGGTAAAGCTGTCTCCTTGAGTGCTGTGCCTCTATGAGCTCAATACATAGAATATGTTATTTTAGTCACGCTGTCTGTCTTTAGTTTATCACTATTATAGATTTATAGATTTGTAACGAAGTCTCCGCATTCTACTACTAGCATAAATTCAGTTCATCCTGTAAATGTTGCTTTTGCTGTCTAGCCTATCATCTATCCTGCTTGATTGTCCTCATTGCGAACCCTTTTTTTTCCATTTATAGACCCTGCTCGTCACAGCCAGTCAAGCCGACTCCTCTGCAGAAACTTGGAATCAGCTCTACTCTAACCATTCTTGTACTATGCAAGACCCCAATATGGATATGCCGACTCTAAGGTTTAGTTTGAAGAGCCTCAAAAGTGTGTTTGATTTCTGAACCGAACGTCAGACCAACAGCAAACCACGAGTGCTTATCTGTGACAGCTTCGGAACACAGGGCACCCTCGAAATCTTAGAGTTTCGTTTCCGAATTAAAACCACCCTGTATCGCCTCCCCTCTCACACCTCTCAGAAGACCCACTCTTAAGGTGTCGGACTCTTGGGCGCTTTAAAGGGCCGTCTAGCGCAACCAAGTTAACGACTGCATCGATGAGGTGCATGTACAGTCGGTAAAAAAAGGATTTCGGATATCTGTATTATCCTACAATAGAAAGAGTCTTTAAGAAAGGAAGATTACAACAGCGTGGGCTGCAAGTGGATCGTTCCTATTCAACCCTAAAAGTGTACCTAATGCTATAGCGAAGTCTTTGTTCCATTAACCGTTTCAAAAACCGACGAAACAGAGGTGGGTCCTTATCCGTAAAATAAAATATTATAAACACTAGTAACGCTTGTATCAGCGGAAAATTTTATACCGCTGCTTGGTCTAATTAAACAAGATACGGAGATATTTGATAGGACAAGTAGGTTACACTTGTAGAAGTATATAAACAAGCTTAGCAAAGTTACCGATAAGTCTTTTGGTCATATGTCGCTTCATCGAAAACCAACATTCATTAATGATCAAAACAAACACCGAAGCCAAATTGCGTGGATTGACCAATCAGTCGTCCTTGGGAAGGCGAAGGTCATGAGTTATGAGGACGTGGAGAGGCAGGAACGAAACCTACTGCGAAGAGGGCCATGAAAGGCAAAAGGAAAACGTGGGCGGAAGCGCAACAGTGCTGCGCTAGAGGCATTTGTGAACACAACACATTTGACACATGGAAAAAGTATAACAAGATCTAGAAGTTGTTCGAGTGCCGAAGAGCTTGATTCTCCTAAGAATGTCAAACTGGCTCTTGGAAATGGTTTAGCAGGGTGTGGAACGACTTGTGACGATAAAGCGTCCGATTCAGGCTATGAGACTGTGGAGCAAAATCCGAAAGACGAAATGAAATTATGATCTCGTTTTTGATTTTCGTTTTATTAGTTATTCCCTCTCTTTCTTCGGGTATCACACTAAGTTGTTCTCATTAGATAGGGAAAGAACATCTCCAATCCTAGTTCTAACCGATATTGTACGACATTTCAAAATGCAAAGAAATATCTCTTTACTAAAGCTCAAGTGAAACATTCGTTAGCTCAATATTATTGCCTTTGATGTGATGGGTGTTTCTCAGATTGCTTCCGTCCCCCACAAAAGGCCGTGCCCTGCCCACAGGCATGCGGGCTAGAACTCTCGTGGCTGTGTTGCTTATTATAGAAATCAAATTTGGGTCTAGGCAAGAATTCTAAACGATCAGAGCCTTCCTACAAGCTCGACATTGAATCCATCTATTACACCCATGGGTCAGTAAGGCGTCTGGTGTACGGGACCATTGTCAATATCGACCCTACTCTAACTAAGTCCCAGAATGCGACCAAGAGATAAGAGGAGGATTGCGCGGCGAGACACACGAAAAATAGGTGGCTGGGGATCAGCGGGAATATAACTGAAGGCAGTGCGTTAGCCGGAGCGGCCCGTGGCTTGCCCGATAAGGATGGCGCGATTATGAATTCGTGCAACAACACCAATCCCTCTTTTATGAAAGCTGGGGATAACTTCGGAGGCAGGCGACTGACCATCCGTAGATTTCCAGTCCGCAACTCCATTGAAGCCCAATCGAGATGGCACTCATGGGAGTTGAGAATGAGCATCGCTTTTTGGGTAGACAAAACTTTTCCTTGTGTCTTCCCCCATGGGTGCTACTTCCCGTCCCTTGTCTTGTATCTCTGTTTCCTCTTCTGTGCTCTCCCCCTCTCTCGCTTCTGCACTGCCTTATTCACGCATTGCCACGATCCATGATCCTGGTGCTCAGCTGACGACTTTGCCCTTGGACTTCTACTACTCCATCATAAACGTGACGACATGAGCAGCGGTAAGATCAGACGCCAAGGCGAGGCTGCGACTGGCCCTAGACATCGGCAAGGGAGAGCCTGGAAGAAAAGGCGTTGGTCTCAGCACAAGTTATTAGGAACCAACGCCCAGAGGTCCGTGACGCGTATACTTCTATGCGAGCGAGGCATTGTTCGTCACATAATCATGCACAGGACCTCGATTAGTTGTACGCCATGATCTGACTAGGAAGCTCCAAAGGGCAAAAGCCCGTCTCTCTATCTTTTATCCTTTTATCCTGCTTCGTATGGGACCTTGCTTGACAAGGTGGCTTGTCATGGAGTCAGGCGCAGCACCGGGGCTCAGCACGTGGGTTGCAAGTTAGAATTGAGCGGGTTATAAGTACTGTGTCTCGACCGGATATGATACCAAGTAACTAACAGTAAAATTTTAGGTCTTGCGACGACACGACGCCCATTATAACGACACAGCATGCCTCAAACCCGGAGCTCAAAGAATCAATCATTGTCTGAACAACAGCAACCGCCTGGAGACAATGTAGTAGCGGGAAAAGGGGTGCTACTGTCCGTAGAATACGTAACATCTGCGAACCGAATGGCACAGGAATCGCCAGTAACACCACCTACACGACCTACACGACCTATTGGCTCAAGGCGATCAACATCCAATACGGTCTCAACTGCTTCAGGTGGCACGATTTTCTCGCCAAGTTCGAGTCGAAGCAGCACCCCGTCGACACCTCCTAATGACTCAACAGTGGAAGAGAGTACGGAGGCTGAGATTAGTAAAGTTTCGGACAAGCCGAAAGAGTCTAATAAGGATGTTTTTACTGAGGGTGAGAGAGCAGAGTCTGGTACCGCTTCAGAGTCTTCAACACGACTTCCGTCATTCCGCCTCCCGCCAAAGGATGAAGCAGATGATGTACCTAACGCCGAGGATGACGAAGGTGTAGCTAAGGCAGATACATCAGATACATCAGAGTCTAGAAGCAACAAAATCATCGGGCTGGCTAGGTCCACATCCAGTCCAACAATGAAACGTGGCCGTAAGCCACGTGCAAGAATTGACGGACCCGCTTTAGCTACTAGAGGTAGAGACGAGTCTGAAGATGGGGCGAGGAGGAGTCGGTGCCCTTCCAAAAGCCCAATTCCAGCTCCTTTGCCCTCTATCCAGGCGCTTGAGGCCTCAAGCAGTCACTCAAGATCAAGATCATCCTCACCGAACCCTCGACAAAAACCTACCACCCGCTCACCAAGCCCTGACAATTTGAAACAGAAGGAGGGTAAGAGTGCATCTCGTCGATCTTCCAATGTCAATGACGTTGATGGGGACGGGGACTTAGAAGCAGGCGACAGCTTAAATGCACCGTCTCATGAATTGTCTCCTTCATCTGGCCAATTGTTCCCAGAAAGCCCTTCGCCAACCTCAAATGAACGTGATCAAGTCATACCACGAGTCTCTACAGCAAGCTCCAGTGCATCATTATCGCCGGCACCAGAAAATCCAAGAATTTCCACACAAGCTGGTGGAACTGTTGGAGTCATTAAAAGTGAGACTTATCCAGTATGGGAAAAGTATCATATTGGAGAAGATAGCAGTGATCCCACGATCAGTGAACTTATCTTTAGTTACATAGAGGAGAAGAAAAAGAAGCCAATTGAGATAGAAAGAGGACATGTCTACATTCTCTCCTCTGACATGACCCGTGGACATTATAAGATCGGGAAAACTATATATACTCCTGAAAAAAGAATGAAACAAATGAAAAGGTGCATCTTGGGACTCTTACAAGTCCCTGATGATCACGATGTGCCTTTCAGTCACCCATATATCGTAGAGCAGATTGTTCACAAACAGTTAGAAAACAAAAGGAAGAAATTCAAGTGCAAGACGTGCGGACAAGAGCACAGGGAGTGGTTCGCCCTTGAAAACGCCGAAGAAGGGTTGAAACTCATCAGGAGATGGAGAAGATGGGCGCAGAGCGAGCCATTTAAGCCCGATTTCTCCCTTGTTGACCACTGGAAATGGAAGCTCAATAGAGCAGAAAAGGCTATGGAAAAAGTTGATTGGGACCGTTGGGTTCAATTTACGAGCGTAGATTTCATTCTATACCAATATCAGCTCTGGGATAACCGGTTGGATTCTGCAGTGCAGGACATTGTGATCTTTTGCAGCAAATACGCAGTTCCTCTGGTTTTTGTGCTGTTTTGTGCAATCCCAAATTTTCTTATTGGAAGTCTTGGTTTCTTCCTGGGCATTGTAATCGGCGGCACTTTCTGTCATTTCTGGTCTCGACATATATGATCTTAGTCTCTTGTAGAACGTGGTGCTCGGATAAATTATTTTATTACATTATTCGATTGGATAGTGATTCTAAAGGACTGCATAATATCAAGCAACGTTTGTTCTTGGAACTCAAACTTGCGGTTAGATCAGTTGGCACCTTACACTTAGGGTCTGGTTGTTACCACCACAGTTGTATCAGCATTGACGCCCTATGGGTGTGAGTAATTTGGCGACGGCCAATGGCTACGAATGAGCGAGCGGTCAAGGACCAACGGCAGGTATTAACATACAACAGATACTCTTCACAGTCACAGCTGAGCAGTTTCAATACAAAGGGCGAGTAGCGGAATTGTCGCAATTATAATAGATACCACACTAACTCCTTCACCGTATCTATAGAATTAGAAACTAGTAAACTACTGGGGCTTTTGCTAAAATAATTGTGTACTGTTGACCAGTAGTGGCTATAGGAGCTTGACAGCCCGTAACCCGTCTGCGTCTAACGATCTTCCTTCAATACACGTTTAGTCCTGCCCAAAACACAGACATTATACAAATATAACATTCCTATAAATAGTTCGGCTGAATATTCACCGCATAATACCCGCTACAAGCCAGTACAAAGTAGATGGGCCATGCGGTCAATGGAATGGCCGGCGCTTATGTTGAGGCCATCCATTACCAGATATCGCGAAATTCGCCAGAAATAATCAGGCTGAGCATATGAGGCTTTGCATCGCTGAGTTGGCATGTCCGCTATCTTGTATAAATGGAGGGTTTATTTTCTTTTGCACATTTTTCTTCAGAACATCACAACCCCTTACAGCGCCCTACTTTACAGATCTTTTAGGACCATATAAACTACAGACCCACTACTGAACCTCAGTTTGGCACACAATGTCAACGACTCCAAGCCTCATTCGACCAGCACTTGGTGAAGCTGCTTCGCTTGGAGCTTTGTACGACGCTCGTACCGACACCTTTCTCCCACTCTCAGCCTGTCAAGCACAACCCCTTCGTTCGCACATTACTAAAACGGATATTCACGACAGTACCATTCAGTACAGTCTGAATGACACTCTTAAAGAAAAATTCGACAATTTGGATATTAAAGCACATCTCGGTGCAAGTTTCATGGCTGGCCTTGTCAAGGTCGAAGGATCCGGCAAATACTTGGCCACCAAAAGAGATAGCAATCTTGTTGTTTCTCAGTCTTTGCTATACAATTGTACTACGGCCAGTGAAAAGTTGGAATTACAAGGGATCGAAAATATCCTTTCTTGGCCTGCTTTAGAAAGTGGTGCTGCCACCCATATCGTGGTCGAGATTATTTGGGGTTCGAGGAGCGTTGTCATGGCGAAACAGATTGTCTCTCAAAGTAACAATGTCAAAGGTGGTGCTGACAGTCATTTAGTCGGTCAGCTTAAGCTGTGGGAGAAGTTTAATCTATCTGGTAATGCCGACGGTGATACCGCTAATCATGAACTTAGCCTTGATGGATCAGTGGAGGTTACCGTCTTTGGGGACGTCCTTGCGGACGATGGTCTCATTCCGACAGATCTTACCAGCGCATTCCGCTTTCTTTCCAATGTTCCAATGTATATCAAAAGCGCCAATGGTGGCAAAGGAAAGCCGCTAACTTACAAATTGATGCCGATATCGTTGCTTTCTAGTGTCATTAGTCGCAAGATTTCTGTTCCAGTTGCAATTAGCGATGTGGAATCTGGATGCTTCGAAAGTTTTGTCCGAATATTTGATGAAATTACAGCTACTCGTCAGGAGTTAAACGACTATCACTCGTTACTTCGACAGAATCGTGACTATGTTCCTCAGGATCATATTCGGAGTGTTGGAGATTGTATTGGAGAAGCCAGAAACTTCGAGGCCAGTCTACAGGCGCGGTATGCTACGGTTCTCAATGGAGTGAGAAGTGGAACAGAGGATAAGAGTGCTTTGTGGAGCCTACTGAGGGAAGATTCCAATTCGGACATCAAAATACGCCAGCTCTCGGGCATCATTAGCAGGAACTATAAAGAAAAAATCCAATTTTTGAATGGTCTGATCGCACAAGGAGCAAAGTACATCGGGTTTAATGGAGAATCGCTGGACCTTGAGCTGTGCAGTAGACCTGACACCAACATATACGTTCTCCACTTCAGCGAAACGGCAAAATCCCATTCCGAGTTGTGGAAGCAGAATTTAGCAATTCTATATCAGCTCTTCAATGAGACTACGCATCCCCTCATCATCTTGAAGGATCATGACGCAGTAGATGAGAAGCTTGACGCACCAAAAATTGTCCTCGTACGGAACGCCGAATGTGTCATTCCGGATATCCTCCAAGACCGTAAGATCGCTTCCAACAAGAGCTTTGCCCGATACAACGAATCTCATCTTGAAAGGGGCAATCCCAAACCAACTCGTCGAATATTAATGAGTCTTCCCTGTCCAAATATTGACTGCGGCGCGACTACAACACGCACATGGCACTGCACTAGATGCGGTGCAGAGGTCGAATATGGTCACATTGATGACTACCTATATTGCGATTGTGGGCGTTCCCTATACATCCATTGGGACTTTCGATGCTCCAATCCAAATCATGGGCTAAACTTCCGTATGTATGATGAAGACGACCTCCTTCGAGTGCTAAGGTCGCTAGAGCCATTCGAAGAATTGAATATCTTGATCCTGGGCCAGACTGGTGTAGGCAAATCGACGTGGATTAATGCTTTTGTCAATTACCTTTCGTTTCCATCGTTAGACGATGCAATGGACGCCGAGGAGCTTTGCTGGTTAATTCCGTTTGCATTCAGCACTTATAACACAAAGGAAAATGGCGAATTCGAGAAGATTAAAGTGAGCTTCGGCCTCCAGAATCAGCCCGCAAAAGGGCCGGTCCCGCAGCAGGTTAATATTAGCGAAACTGATGGCTGTACTGGAGAATCAGCGACTCAGATTGCGACTGTGCATCGTGTCCAAGTCGAAGGACGCCTCGTGAGACTTATTGATACTCCTGGCATCGGCGATACCCGAGGAGCTTCGCAAGATAGGACGAATATGGCAGACATCCTCGATGTTCTCCGTACATATGACAAACTTCATGGAATTCTTATTTTACTTAAGCCAAATGAGCAGAGGCTTGGTGTTATGTTGCGCTTTTGCATCCAGGAGCTTCTCAGCCATCTACATCGTGATGCTGCAAGGAATATAGCATTTGGATTCACCAACACAAGGGGGACGAGTTACACGCCTGGAGATACGTTTGATCCTTTACAAGCTCAATTGAATAAATTTAAGGATATTGACATTGGACTTCGATTACGGAATGTGTACTGTTTCGACTCTGAGAGCTTTCGATATCTCGCAGCCCAGAAACAGCACGGCAAGGCTCTTGGCCACCTCGAAGAAAACCAAAAGAGTTGGGAATACTCAGTAGCGGAGTCAAAACGCTTACTAGAGCACTTCAAAAGTATTCAACCCCACCAAGTCACCAGCACCGTAAATCTACATGAGACAAGATACAGGATTTCCCAGATGACCAATCCAATGGCTGATATTGTTGAGAGAATTAACTACACCATAATGGTAAATGAGGATCAAATCAAAGAACTGATGCAAAATGATCTCAAAAAGAAAGATCTAGAAGACAGGCTGAGAATACAAATTAAGACGCTCACTACTGTTGCTGTTGACAGCCCGCGAACCGCATGTGCTCACGCAGACTGTGTTAAATACTCACATACCGGGCTCATAGGTACGGATGGAGTTCCCCAGCTAGGAATTGTATACGAGACCATTTGTCACAGCCCCTGTCTTTTGACTAATATCGAAGTTGATCAGGTGGGTAGTGCTGGCTTGAAAAATTGTTGGGCTATGAACGGAACGGATAATTGTCGAGTGTGCGGCCATCCGTGGAATGTCCATCTACATATCAAGTATGCGTATACGGATGGGGCTATGGAGATAGATGATCCGATGGTTTCGGAAGCCCTTAAAAGAAACGCAAATGACCGTGAGATGAAAGAGGCTGCAATTGCAAGTAAAAAGAAAGCTATCAAGGAATTCGAGTTTGAGCTGAAGACAATCCGCGATGCAGTAGCTAAATTCAGTATCTTTCTTGAAAAAAACGCCATCGTGCCAATTAACGATGCGACTTTAGAATACCTAGACTTTCAGCTAGAACAGGAAAAGGGGAAAATTTTGAACGGAGGCAGCCGAGATAAATTTGAGAGTCTGTCAAACTACCGAAGACAATATGAACAAGAGGTTAAAAACCTTATAGAGCACATGAAGAACGGCGACAATAAATTTGTTTTGGATAACGACGGGGTTGAAAGTTTGATGGAGCAATTGGGCAACCGTAAACATTATGGAGGCAAGATTCGAGAGATGAGAGAAATTGTCGAGAGAACAGAGGTGAAAATTACTAGCAGAGAGAGGTCGCACGTAGTGCATGCGAAGGCGCACTTTACAGCGAAAGGAGAACGGAAGGTGAGAAAAGCCAAAAGCAAAAAGGAATCAACTTCAGCTAAGAAATTTGAAGAAAGTGGGGCTAGTTCTAGTAGTCTGCTAGGATGGGTGCAGAAACTTTCGTCGTTCCGGATTTGAGCCAGTATGTCTAGTTAATAATTAAAATCGCGAGGATGCGGACAGGTTATCTCGCACGGTGCACAACCAAAAATCTGAATATTAGCTGGAAGTCTGACCAGTCGCTCAGAAGCTTCTTGTAATCCAGCAATATTGCTATATCTTCAATGCTCCTTTGGCAAAATTAAGGCTATATGGGAACTGTTGCCATCCCTTTCGATAATAGCTCGCGTCATGTCCAGAGCTGTTTCCTAGCATGGACCTTTTCTTGCCCTTAAATTCAATATAGTGCTCCGTCCCCCGAAGAACACCGGAGACCGTTTCGTCTTCTGAGATCATAATCCTTCCACTTCCGGTTTTAGGAGTACCTTCCTCATTTTCTCTTCCGCGCCACTTTAGTTTCAGTAATTCTTCAGGTACGATATCTCCCAAGGGCCCCTTTAGATTGATATATCCCTCTACTATACCCACGTCGATATAACCCCAAAGCTTATTTTGCTGTTTATCGGCATGGAGTCGAAGAGTCAATCCCTCAGAAAAACCTGGCCATTCTTTTTCCACTGATTCACTGGAGATATCAAAGACCCCCGTGATACTCTTGAGCAATTTCTCTCGCTCCTCCTCATTCAATTTTCGAGCTTCAGGGTGACTTGAAAATCTGGCTGCTGTTTTCTTCTTCGCCTCATCATTCGGTCCCTCCACATCCGAGTCCGATTCTCGTGGCGCTTCCTCATCGCAAAATGGACCGAGCTCGTTCCATTCCTCAATAACATCTGAAATAGAGAGTGGGACTAACCGAGGCCCAGGCAGCCTCTGCCCGTGGAAGTAGCATCGGTCGTGCATATCCCGGATTAGATCAAAATGTCCCCAAATCTCATCCTCGCTAAACCTGATTTTTCCAATTGTTAATGTAGAGTAGAAGAGCACATTTGGCATTGCTCTGCTTGTTCCACGCCATTCCAGTGAGTAATCCCGCGCTCCTGCTGGGGGCGGCGGCTTCTTATCGATTTGAGTCTTGTCGTGGTAGTCATATTCACCCTGAGGGAAGTGGTCTTGACCCGGACCGGGGTCTATAAGCAAGACGCCCCTGAAAGATTCTATCTCAAACGCGCCCCAGATGCGGTCGTGATCCCAGATCAATCGGATCCGATACCTGTAGCCTAGATTTTGGTTGTGCTGGACCCTAACTTTATACGTTGTCTGGATGCTCCGCAGTAAGACTCTAAAATACTCAGGATCAGAACGAAATTTCAGGTTGTTGATGTGTTTATTATTATGCAACCTTGCTCGCGCAGCTTCGCGGGTGACAGCGTCTGGTTTGTATGGGAGATACTCCGCCAGGGGCGGCTCATTTCCCGATCCCGTGCCGTTCCCTCGCTTTCTTTTTGGCATAGTAAGAGCGATATTTTCGCTGTTTGATCAAGTGTGCTGCAAGATAATAATTCTCAGTTTATGAGGCTGTATTTCTGCAATGAGGTACAGGGTGCCGCAAAAGGTGAGGTTGCAAAGCTGCGTGCATTAGGCGGCGTTGGCCTGTATAACGAGCCACTTTCTAGCCTGAAAGTGGTTAGTCTATGGGGATTTCTTACCTCCTCGGCATCTCCCTCTCACTTGTCTCAGGCGGCTCTTCACGCTGTTTATTAAAGGATGGTCTGAATCCATTAGTCTAATCTTGCCGTTGGCTGAAAATATTGCTCACTTGTGAAAGCTGTTCTGCGATCAGCTATCACCTCCAACCGCGGACAGCACCATAGCAAACCTTCTAGAAGATTTAATTTTGAAATTGTTCAACACATCGATTGTAGGATGACATTAGCATATTTCTGTGGTGTGTCACAGATGTGTTATCGTTTCTACACACCATTACTATACCAAAAATATCTGGCTAGACCATTGTGGACCATTAACACTTAAATATGAGCTAGATGTAAAACATAAAATCGTGCAATTATCTTACAATCCTACCAGAGACTACCCTATAATTTGAGTTGCACGGTTGCACTCGTTACTAATATTACCCCATGATGTCTATTGGACTTGCATTATTCCACTAGTCTTGCGTACTACATCAGAGGTGGTCAAAGAGTGCCTCACGTCTGGAAATAGAGTGTGGATCAAAATACGGCTTCTCTCCTACGGAAGATACTCTATAAGCCGTCCTCTTACCGAAATAGTCACTAGATATTCTATTAGCAAACTTGCGTGACTCCAGTTATGATACTGTTCCGGTCACTTACTTGGTAGCAGTGTGAACCACCACACGACTTCAAAGTTAGGGATAGAGTTAGTTATACGCTTTGGATGATATTGTAATGGGTATCACATACTCATCCCAGATAGCGACATCGTCCTGCCCCCATCTGTTCCGCACCTGCAGGTCATGGTTCTCCAGGAATAATTGGTTTACTGGAATGAAATTATTAGTAAGTTCTTGCAACGTTCGCTCAAAAAGACCAAAAGAGTGAAAGATAAAACGAACAATAGGCCTTCAGTATTTCGTTTTCTCTATCGGTGACACCATTAATTCTGCCGTCTCTGAGAGAATGAAGCCCTGTGAAAAGACTTTTCCAACTGTAAGGCATTAGATAATCAATTCTCTCATTAGTGATAACTCATTTCATACCCTGTGACAGGATTTGTTCGAACGAGAGGACTGTCTATAGTTAGATACTTCACCAGGTCGATATCGAAGCAACGGTATATAATGACACTTACTGAACTGCTTCATAACCATTTGCGTCATCGGCTGTTATATTCTCTGGGTGGCCTCGTGGTCCTTGTACAAGTTTAAAATTTCCTCCGTTCGCCTGGTTATGGAAACCTATGTTACGATGTGTAGCTGTCAGGGCCTCCACGAATTTCTTCCATATCGGAGACAGGCGATCGTAAGCTTCATATCCTGAGGCCCAGATAGTATCACCACCAACATCTTCCGGAGATCCAACTACTTTGAATACTCCGTAATCTGTAGGATGTGGCTCGAAAGTAAAGCTGGAATATTTATGAGGTTAGCTTTATTCATTTGTTATTGCTAATCAAAATATACTCAGAATGCCAGCCTCCACTAGCAAGGACTTTAGGAGCTCCATATTTATCGGGATTCCAACCACGGCGCTGCTCTGAGGATATGAGAGAAATCTCGTCATCTTTTGCACCATGCTCATCAATAGCGTAGTTTTGCTTATAGTTACTTAACGGGTGGCGATACAACTGTCATGGAGCGTTAATAACTGAAACGTGAAAGCAACCCTGCGGCAACTGACCCCGGAGGTTTTAGGCTTCCCAGTTTGTTCTCCTAGCTTCTGCGCAAGAAGCTTTTGATCATGAGTTGTGAGGTCCTGGTTACGGAAAAATACAACTCCACGCTGAGATACTGGAAGTAGTTAGTATGGTAATGCACTACTATACCGGAATAGCTGTGCATCCGCACCTGTAATTGCTAGATCTCGAATCTTCTTATCATCCTTAAGGATTTCGCTAAGCTGTGCTTTTGGAAATTCCCGACCTATGACTGATGTCACATCAAATTGTTCATATTCATCCAGGCTACCTGAGTACTTAAGGGGATCGGGAAATGGTTTAATGTCTATGTACCCGTCCTGAGAATCCCCAGGGGCGGCAGTGCTCTCGGTATCAGCAGAAGGCGGCGCCATTGCGTGTCAATAGTTCAATCCTACAGAATGAGAAGTCGTAGTGCAAAAGATCTACCCGAAGTATATTTTTCACCAGATTTAAAGCATGGGCGTATCATATCTTAACTGCACTTGCTCCCGGTATTTTCTGCAAGTGTGAGGCGCAATGGGACATGCAAGACTTATATCAGGTTAGCGATGTATGGCATCATCCGGCCCGGACATTGTGATAACAACCTCTACAACCGTGTACCCCGGTACCCTTTTTCTACGGTAACTATTTGTTCTCAAATCGTTTCAAACTAAATCAGTGTGTCTTTTGCGGGGTAAAAATAAACAATATGTTGATGTCTGTACAGTTATTAAAACAACCAACACTCCAATACAGAGCTCATTGGTACAGTTTAATAAAATGTAAAACGAGCAGGGAAAATGTTTAAGAAGTATCTCCAATCTTGTACCACGTTCTTCTA
This sequence comes from Scytalidium sp. 3C, assembly GCA_000743665.3. Lineage (NCBI taxonomy): Eukaryota > Fungi > Ascomycota > Leotiomycetes > Scytalidium > Scytalidium sp. 3C. The sequence continues at coordinate 166,564 of JMRO03000013.1, read as the reverse complement.
ATTTTGACCAAATGAGATCGGGCTTTTACCAACACACTTATTCGATTATATCCAACGGCAAAGTTGCCGGTCGGAAGCATAAAAATGGCCCCCAAAACAATGTTAAATTCATTTTCGTATTGTGGATATCCTTTATTGGTCGATTTCCTCTAGAACCATGTCTTATCTTGATGGGTTGAACAGTTGTGGTTGGCTGGGAGAAGGTGCAATTCTCTCCTCATCACTCGTCATAAAGCTGCGAAATGATAAAAATCCTATAATGATTCGTCGCACCGATGGAGGAACACCTTGACTGCATCAGGCCAAAGAACCCAAGACAGGGTATTTGTTCCAATTAGAGTTAAAACACATCAACATATTATCAGTTGAAATGAGGGCAGATAATTTACGGTCTTGGCATACGGGGCATAGGTATATACCAATGGTGATTACTAGGGGCTGCATGCTATGGTCCAGTTCAGGTTCTTCATTCGTAGTATTCTAACGTAATAATGGTAGGATATACCGATATACCCTTATTACAGGTATATATTGCGGATAACGCAATCTTGCATAATGCACTAGGGGTTGAGGCCATCGGTACATGAATGCTTGGATGCCGTTAGCAAAAGTTGACCAGTTTCACCCCGTCACCAACATAATATACATCTTTCTACCTTTGAGTATTATCATACTTGGTAATGGCTAGGGATACGTTGAAAGATGTCACCGTAGAAGCGGTGCCGGTAGATATCGAGGAGGGGGCTCAGTCGAAGAAGAAAAGCTGGATCCAGCACTTTTGGGGAACCTCCGAGCTAGACATAAAGGAAAGAAAATATGTAAGAAAGGTGGATTTGTATCTATTGTATGCTCCTGAATTGTAACGAAACGTCATTTATCCTGACAATGGATAACAGCTCTTATATCATGTTGGGATACTTCATCAAATCGCTAGATCAAACGAATATCAGTAAGTAAAACCAAGATAAAAGACTGAACTAAAACTTACGCTGCCAGGTAATGCCTTCGTTAGCGGCATGCAAGAAGATGTGGATATACTTTCTGTAGAGATCTTATGCAAACCGATCACTGATGTTGACGCAGTTGGACCTATACGGCAATCAAAGAAATTACTTGACTACTTATTTCAACATCGGAATTATCATTGGCACAGTGCCCTGTCAAATGATACAGTTAAAATATATCCGACCGTCCATCTGGATACCATCTTGCGAGCTTGCTTGGTCCTTCCTTGTCATGGCTGAAGCTGGGGCTAAGAATGTAGAAACTGTATGTGGCTCTCCATTCATTGAAACTAACTGCTCTACTGAACATTCTCAAGCTATATGTTCTTCGTTTCTTTATTGGTTTGTTCGAATCCTGTTCCTTCCCAGGATATTCTGCGTTATTGGGTAGCTGGTACTCTCAGGGTCAGCTTGGCAAGAGGGTAGCGCTATTCGAGCAGGCGGGTGCTCTCTCTAGTATGTTCAGTGGATACTTGCAGGCTGCTTTGTATGCTGGTCTCAACGGTGTTGGCGGCCTGGCTGGTTGGAAATGGATGTTCATCTTCGATGCCATCATCTCCATCCCAATTGCTCTATGGGGATTTTGGGCTATTCCAGACCTGCCCCATACCACGAGAGCGTTTTACTTCTCGCAGGAGGTATGCGTAATACGTGTCACTTATTGGCCTCTGATTAATTAATAAATGAATGAATGCAGGAACGAGAGTACGGAGTTCAGAGAATGGCCCGAATAGGTCGTGCCGGGCCTAAGAAACTGACATTGAAATCTTTGAAAAGAATCTATACMACCTGGCACATCTGGGCATTCATTTTTCCATACCTGTGAGAATGGCACCTCTCCTAATCCATTACTATTTTGAAATTAACGGGGATCAGGATGGTTGCAAATGCGGGACTTGGACCTCAATTTTTCAATCTCTGGCTAAAAGCCGAGAAATACAGTGTCGTCCTCATCAACACCATCCCAACGGCTGGAAGTGCATTACAGGTCATTTTTGCCCTAACATTTGGTACGATAGCTGACATCACGGGAGAGCGTATGCATACCGCCAATGCTGCCTCCCTCCTCACCATGGTGACCAATATCATGTTGTCAATCTGGTACATCCCGAAGGCAGCACTGTGGTTCGCCTTCTTCGTCTCCTTTGCCGCCAATGCCGTGCAACCGGTTATCATTGTAAATCCCAATATTCACATCAGCAATATAGGTAATCATAGGCTAACTCGTGTTTACTAGGCATGGGGCCATGAAATAACCCAGCATGATGCGGAGCTACGGCAGATGCTAGTGGCTACAGGTAACATCTTTACTTACACATTCAGCGCATGGCTACCTGGTGAGTGATGTTTAATAGCAACCTGATCTCACCTTGGCAATATATATAACAAAAGGCTAATACTGATCTGAAAATGCAGTTGTCTTGTTCCCAACCTATGATGCGCCGCACTATAAATACGCATATCAAATGTCAGTCATGTTTGGCGGCCTTTCGATTGTTGGTACATATCTGCTTAACTATCTTCACAAGCGTGAACTGTAAGCCTCGAGTTCAAAATACTATCCTTGTGTGTAGGATCAGGACTGACAGCTCCAGGGTAACTGCAAAAACTCGAGTTACGGAGTCGGGTCATGTGGTTGTAGAGCGGGACGGGGACGAATCAGATGATGTTGCAGCTTTAACTTAAAACATAACAGCGAAGATGGTAGTCCCAAGTCTCTGTATTGGTTCATTCTTTTTATGAAATGGTACTACGCTGTAAGAAATACGTGAAGTTATGAGGTTATTTGTAACTCATTCTGGCACTCAACTAGGCAATATGCCATTAATTCGTTTCCAGTATTTTTGCTAGAAATTAGACTTAAAATATATGAACATCCTTTGATAATCTTAAATTACGACTTTTGTTTTACAAAACCAGATTGCATTCTCCCACCGCATATACTACAGAATTTATATAACAAACTTAACTATGAACACAATGTCTTTACATTGTTATTAAAGTTGAAAAGAACTGATTTTTCAGTCGTACACATGCGGTTGATCTTGCCATGAAGATGCATAGCACTAGTACCGATATAATTTGCGCAGCAGGTACGAAAATTGAAGTGTCTAGCGCTTATTAATCTAGCTTTTAATAGCTAAGTAAGTTAGTTATCTTTTGCTATGGGGTGTGGTAATTAGCATGCCAGTAGTGTCGAACTGTGGAGTGGGATAGATAAAGCTAATAAAAATGAGGAGATTACGGTGTCAGCATACATGTACCAGGAACAGCCACAAGAGGCGGGACGAGCACGGAAATTTACACGATGCCCTTTCGCAAACTTTTCCGTCAGGGGTTTTGTGCGGCAGGGAGAGGATTACGATGCTGTGGTACGGCAGATAAGCCGCGGGTGTCAGGTCGGTACTTCCTTGCCATAACCGTACCAGAGGTATGGTACGACAACGAAGATAAGCAGCTAGTGTGTTGTACTACCGTACCACTTCACCGAGGTACTTTGACATTGAACGGCCTGGGATTCCATCAGTTTGACCAGGGCCTAGCAGAGTGTCACATTAGCCGTGGGTGCTTGTGCACACTCTGCTTATCCTGCATCGGATCCCCCTGGAATAGAGTGGTGCAGATCACCATCGGGCTAGCGCCTGGGCAGGGACCAGGTGCGTTCGAAGCTCCAGAGTAAATCGACATGATATGATAGGCCGTTTATTGTACATATAGTGCTTCCCAAACCCTCGGTGCCTGTCTTGTAGAGCATTCGGTTTGGGTGCGGGTCTTTACTACGCTGCAGTCGCGCACGCAAATTTTAAAGTGTGCACAGTTAAGCCGCAAGTTTATGTAAATAAGACTTTATTTCCCGCTATCTGTCGGCCGAGCTTAAACCCAGTGGGAACTCCATGCCTCGACGGAAAGCTAACATGAGATCCTCCAATATATGCCTGCAAAATGAACTATAATCCTGATACTTCCGTGCTTGCTCCCTCCACTTTTGTCTGGTCAAAACAACCCAATAGCTAACAGGGGTTGCGTGTCCATTGATCAGGAAAGCACAAATTAGACAGTAGAATTTTGGGTAATCACACGCTCTTGGTTATGCAAAATGCTCCCCGGCCGAAGACTTGCGACTCGAGACTTAAAGGATGTTAATGGCACTGCAATCCAAAACGTTGACGGCGATGATGCCGCCGATGGGGGTCTGAGAGCAACAAGCATTCGCCTGGCCGCAATTCCCAATTCCGACTATAGACGAAGGTTAAGCTGAGTGAATCTGGACAAAGAACCCATAGGAAGAAACTTACGAACGCAATCTACTCCAAGGCCGAGGTTGAAACCCTTGCAGCATGCTTGCGTGGACGAGCTTGAGCACTGCGGCGAAGTGTTACGCTTCTCCACGGGATTGGCAATGGCTGCGCTGGCAAGGGCGAGGACGGCTAGGATGTTCTTGAAGAGCATTTTTGACTGTTATAATAGAGGCAGGACGTTCAATCCTTGAAACTTGATTGAAGATTTGATTTGATTTGAATTGGTAGAAGAATTGGATGTCTATGCAACTTGTTATGCTTGGACAGATCGTCTGAGGATGGGTTTCAGAGAGGATGAGGCGGCAATTTATAGACTTTCCGCATGATAGGAACGGAAGGACTACTCTCACATTTTTGCAGTGTGCCTTTTGGACCGTCCTTGTGAGATGCTGAATGACATCAATTCCGACATCTTGCTGCCGTCGTGCATCTTCCATCTATGTGAAATCCATAGACGACGACAAGATAACAAGGTTAAGCTGGCAGAAAACTTGATATCGTCTTTGATATTCCGCTGTTTGATACCGCAACGATGGCAAGAAACCAATTGGACCCTGGTATATTGTCTCTGCTTTCATCCTCCTCCCCCATCCTTGCAAAGCTTTAAGTCTAGAAGGGATTGTCCGCTTTCTTACCTATTTCAAGATCGTCGAATTCTTGGCATATGGAAAAGAAGTAAGGTATATGATCTCCTAGGATTTGAAGACCGATATGGCAAAACCAACCAAACTCAAAGAAATGAGTTAGCCTATCTGCAAGTACTTCCCAATTCATATATCTCAATATCTCAGTTGGTCTTTTCTCGGCCTATAATTCGCTGTGTTACCATGCGACCGCAGGAGGCTGCTATGGAGTGACGTCTGTGGTCTTTCCATTTCTGGGCTTTTGAGGTGCTTATTTTCATCCTTTCTGAAACCGCGTGGCCGGGAACTCCACTAAAACTATTAGAACGCTGCAGCGCGGCAACAGCCTCTGTCGATCATAACAACTCAGCAATATTGTCGATCACGGCAGCCTTACGTGGAGGGCGCAAGGGCCTTTCCGCTTCATGGGAAGTTCCATGCGGGGTAAAGCACAGTAATTCTGGGCTTCCGGCCCAGTCCCTTGTGCTCAAGGCTCTCTCTGGTTCTGAGTTCATAGGCAGGGGTGCCTGGATCTCAAGGAGAAAGCCGCAGGTAGGTCACTCGTAATTGTCCATTGGGCTCTGAATTAGGTTTAGATTAAAACTTTGAGAAATAATCGCCTAATTCAAATTCCCCTGGCATCATAACCATCAATTTTCAATTAGTCTAGATTAGCACGATGTCCCTTTTGTCTTTTGTTTTTGTCTTTCTTGTAGTAATTATCACAATTAGTATGTAACCAGCTGTAGTTTTAGGTTTTATTCTTTCAATTGCTTAATCGTCAACAAGGCCTAATCATGTCCGACACGATTCACCTGACTAACGTTTTCAGGTGCCAACTCTGCCACGACTCCGATAGCTTGCAGGAACAGGCGGTTGATCACTTGTGCCGTCTTTGTTTTTTCTTATAATAGTTATTAGAGTGTAACCTTAATTTATTTAAATTACTTAATCGTCAACCAATTATAATCATGCCCGATGCCCTACGCATGATCAGCCTTTTCGCGTTCCCAATCCTGCCACGACTCCGACACCTTACAGGCTTGGGTAGTTGATCACTTGTGCCGTAACATCCGTGGCATAGCAGGTTTCGTGCAAGAGCCTCATAAGCGGCATACGCAAAAACCTTGTGAGATGCGGTGTCTCTAAGCGTTGGATTGGGAAACCCATGAAGGAATAGAATTATGCGCTTCTCGGAACGAACTGAGATAAACACGTATCCATATGTCGTTGCAGACAATAGAGCCAAGGTCTCAGGTCGCCTGGAAATATTGCTTTCAAATCTTGGCAAAGTGTGTAACCATAATGTTCGTCAGGTCAGTCACCATGGCACAGTTAATCTGGGGTACTTCATCCTGGGTGAAACGGTGAATAATGTATAATGATTTACCTTTGATTTCTCAGGATAGTTGAATCAGGATGACAGTCTCCTATCGCATTATAAGCCCTTCTTCCGCTTCCTTGTGATGATAAGCCCGCAACACAGGCTGTAAAGACGTTCTTCGATATGCATCGACTGGATGACATCTGCAGGCTGTCCAACTAGGACATACCGTTTCAAACCTGAGCGATATATCTCACTCCCACCCTCTACTAAGTCAAGACCCAATATTTCCGGCGGTTACTCGGATAGCAGAGCGGCGAAGATGCTTAGCTTTGTTTGCTCAGTAGACAAATCCGATATCTTCTTCTGTGCCCACCTTTATCACTTATACTCATTAACTTTGTTCGCATATATCCGGTCCTTTTCTGTGGGAGGGAACCATGGATGTAGTGATGATTCGAATTCATATATAGCTGCAACGCTTGAAGGTGGCAGTTCTTTATCAGTCCTCTTCCAAAGCCTTCGAAAGGCTTGTAACAGTCAAGAGTGATATAATATCGACCATGGAAAGAAATCGCACCGACAACCGCGTGGCCGAAGGCATGGTTTCCCCTGCAATGTTTGGGTGACAATACGGACGTCTTGGTATCTTAGTTTTTTCCTCCCGATGGAAGGTATTAATCGTGCGGATGTGTAGCCTTTGGAGGTCGCGCAGTCCAGAACTTTTTCAGACAGTGTAAGATCAAGCTCGTCACTCCGAGTGGTTACTGGAGGCTATTCGCTCTCTTGACTTCAGACTTTGCTGGCAAAATATACAGAACCTGTTGTAGAGAGGTATGTGTGGTGGAGAAGGCATGCTATTGTGACTGGTGAAAAGATGTGTTTAGCTCAGTCAACCTAATGGCAACCAGGCACATCCAGCTCCGTGCAAGGCAATACATGTACTCCAACATCGATCGAGCCACGTAGGAGACGTGTCAGCGTAGTTCTTTATTCCTTGTAGCTGATATAATGTTGAGGGTATCTGGGATTCAGTAGAAAATTCAGAGCATTTGCTACTGCTTTTAATTTTGCGAAATACAGTTTTTGTTCTTCTCTTAAACCAGGTGTATAAGAAAAGATCGCGATTCTTTGTTTACTTTTTGCAGATATTTGTATTTCAATAGTACTTTCCATTCCCACTTCACCATTTTGCGACGAACTGCTCACTGCAATACGAATAACTAAGTCTCCTTTGATAAATTCTACTGCTGATTCTTCGACGGTAACTTGCATCCATTTCTCTCGCAGTATTAGTACAAAAGGGTTGATTATTTCAAGGCTTGCCATAGATATGTCTTTGAGCATATCTGTCTCTTTGATATATTGACGAACAGTGACACCTAAACTTCCTCATTTGCGATAAACTAAGTAACGGGGTTGTCTTAAGGATGTAAATTCCTGTCCGCAGCTTGATTGTCCTTCTTCAACATCCATCTTGGACAGCGGCAATATAAACTTCTGCTTTTGCTACACTTACTGCTACTATGACAAATGTTCCTATATCATTTATACTCCTATTTTCTGGATTCTGTTGATCGGTCTTGCGGGCTTTGTAGTTGAACTCGCACATCCATATATCAGAGGCATAATCCACTATTGGGGCAACCATGACTGTGAACAGCTGACATGATGTAAATAAAAATAGTTCGCACAACCTCTTCAATTCCATTATCGCTGCCAAGTCTTTAGAAGACGCTTTCGCCATATGTTCTTTGTAATTGAGCTTGGCATCTATAATAACTCCTAGGATTTTAACGCAATATTTAGGTCAGACTGCTTTTCCTTTAATAATGAAAGGTTCCAAGTCAGTTTTGTATGATCTACGGATGAAGTGAAAAATTGCTATCTTCTCTGTTTCAGACGTGGCACCACTTCTTCTTTCCTAATCTAAACATCATCGATGATTAACTCTACGCCTTCATGGTTACTTTGTATTGTTAGAACCACAATCCAAGCTGTAAAATCGTCAGTGAATGCTATTGCTTCTCCATGACAATCGATTCTTCGTCGCACCAAATCAATGTTGAAAAACAAAAACAAAATAGGGAATCCAGTCTACGGCAAACTTCCAATTTCCGAGAACCGTCTGCTAATCTGGATCNGTTGCTGTACGTTAGGAGTAGAATGCATCTACCTGTTGAATAAAGCAAGTTCTAGTATTTTACTGATCCTGGTCTTTATTTCCTTCCATGATGCATTCTTAAACAGCAATCGTTTTGGCAGTTTTAGAATCGCAACAGATATATCGAAAACTGTCTTGATTGCACAATGGTCTGATCTATGGTCTTTCTCATCCTATCGTGTATTCCGCAGTTAAATTTTCAAGTATAAATCTTAAATCGAATAAATCTTGAAATTATTTGTTTTTGGTTTTTGTCAAAATAAAAATAATATAACGTTATAATCTCAATCGATAACAAACAATATGACTATATTTGATTATATTGTACTAAAAAAGGAAAATCTACAATGTTGTTGTACAATTAGATATAATATGTGATTGTTTTTATCACATGATCGGATCAATATTCTTTCCTCGTCTAGTGCTCATCGCTTGTCAATCGTCCTGTTGAATAATCTAAAAGAGAAGCCGAATTTCTATGGGGAGCAATAAAGCTTGCAAGTCTCCTGAGTATCACAGTTCAGAATAAATGATTCCTATCGGTGCGTGCTTGGATCAGACAAAACCAAGCCCTTGAATTTCGCGAGGTCCTGGATCTCTCTTGCTATGCAGGGCAACTTGTCACGAGACAGACCCAACGAGGGGACCCCGTAAGATGCCGCGGTTGTGGGGCCATGCATGTCCAAACGGCTAAAATTAACACTGAAACCATCCAATTTGGACCCAGTACCCTTTGTTTGCGTGGCACTGCCGGGATTTCTTTCCTGGCGATGGAACAACTGGGTACAACGTTGCCCTTTTGCTCGTTCAAGGAATCGGATGAGGACGGAAAGCTGCTTCTGCTGGTGATTTTAATATGCTCTGCGAAAATCACCGACCGTTGAGAAAGCCCACCGGCCAAAACAGGCGACTCTCGCCTTACCAACCAATCACACCCTGCCGAATCTTTGTGAAGGAGCATGAGGATGCTCGATTATCCTTCGCAGGCGTCGTAATATTAACAACCCGGATTGGGCTATAAGACTGCTGCATTATTGGCTAGATGCGGTGAATTGCCAGCATACCTATCGGTCGCTTTGCATCATGCAGTTACTGTAGCTCCTTGCAGTTGCGGTGATCCCAGGTCGAAAACGAACGTACGGGGGAATCTATCCACCACAGGAACCAGTTGCATCGACCCCAAGAAAAAAGGAGGAGAGTTACCGAGAGACCGGAGAGGCCCGTCGCTGCGGTGGCGGCTGTGTGCGTTGCTGGAAAGGGAGCAACGCCAGCCGTCCAGCCAAGTCTTCTGATGTGGAAAGTGGGTGTGGAGTCAGTCCATTGGAGGAGCTGTGCCAGCTTGACGATACCATGGGAATAATCTATTGCCTCTCCGCATCATTAGGGCAGCAGGCCGTAGGGTCTCCTTTCCTTATCTCTGGGCGGCTTTTGTGGCTGATTTGTCTCCGAGGGTGCACGCAGCAGAGGAGAGGAGCAGGAGGAGCGGGAGATAACGCATCTTGGTACGATGAAACGACCTTGAGCCGTTGATGTGTTATGGATCCGCACAACGCGAACCTCGTTCGGGTTGTTTCCTGGACAGTACAGTAGTGTAATACTCCGTTACGGTATGAATTATTCCGCGCACCAAAACGGATGGAGAGAAGAATGAGGGTGTGGAGTTGCATCGATCGAGCCGAGAGCCTTCAGTGGCCGAGCCCCCATATCGAGCTGCTTGGCCTCGTCACCCAACTCGCCAATCTTCACCCGACCGAGAAAACCCCCAGTGCGCTGGTGGTCCCCATTGCGTAGGACATCCACTCCAGCGCCATCTCTGTGTGTTGCATCGAAGGGCAGAGTGTACCCAGTACAGCTGCAGCGCTGTAACTATTCACACCGGCAGGCTGGTAAACCGTCTAGAGAGAGTGTGTGCGACGTCGAGGATGGGGACTAGTACTGTCCCGACAACCACGCCCCGGGAGCGTGCCCATCGTTATCTGAGCATGGCCCGGCGGATCCATCAATCATCTATCGCCAGTATCATCCGTCCACAAATGTACGAGGCCATGAGACCGGCAACCATGGAAACCATCGGTCCATCAAGCTCCCATCCAACCATGTGTGCCTGTCCCTCCAGATGATAGATCGTCTAGCAAGCAACCGTCCTGCTACGGCTCCCGACCCCAATCGAGCTGCCGTCCCCACGCACGCGTGTATTCGCTGGTCCGTATCAAAAGATACGCTCTGAAGTCAGCAGCCATCCTGTAACAGATGACTGTACTGTACTGTACTGTACTGCGCTGTACTTGCCCCGCGGATAATATTGGATATACCGGCATGACAGGGTCATCTCCTTGCGTGAAATGCTGACGCAGCAGAGTCGGCTGCCGAACGCCAGCGCCAACACTGCCCCAAGCACACGCCAACACGCACCGGACAGAGTTCTATCAACACACCACCGAGGCCTTCACGTCCCAAGATGGTCCTGGCTGCGTCAGAGCCTATCAACCTCCCCTGGGATGTCGTTAGACTGGTGCCACCGCCTCCGCTCCCTTCTCGATCTCGTTTGTGCCCGTCCAAATCCAGCAGATAAGTAAAGCATCGAGTGCATGGTCAGCCAGCCTTTCGGCGAGCACTGATGTACATGATGGTGCGGCTCAGGACGGGTGCTGCATCTGCCAATCTGATCCAGCTCTGATCCGTACTGGTACAGTACAAGTACAGTGCAAGTACAGTACAGAACAGAAACCAACCCAGCAAGCCAACCCGCAAACCCTGCAGCCAAGCACCCAGCGCCCAGCACCCAGCGACCCTTTGTCGCGGTGGCACCAAAACCAGCGGCGACCAGCATCCAGCTCCTAGGCAGGGCCAGGGCAGGGCTTCCTTCCAGCGTAATCTGGCCAATAATCCCGCCCCCAGTTGCCAACTCCAACCTCAGATCCTCTACTGCCTTCTGTGGCGCTCGGCGCCGCGCCCGTCTCTCACTTATCTCGCTGCTCACTCTTCCAACCAAGCCGACGGGCCCAACCACCACCATTCCAGTATTTCGCCTCTTCCCGCCCGGCGGCGCTCCTGCCTCGAACCCTTCCTCCTTCTCTTCTTCCAGCGAGACTCCTCCTCCATAAAGACCATCGTGGGAGTCCTCGAGTGCGACGCCTCGAGGGTGTTTCTGGACGCTTCCGTGAGCGAACATCGACGACCCTGCAGCCCTATTTTTGCTGCTGTGTGCCTGACTCGGGTGCCCACAGCACCGTTCCGGACGTCATTCGTGACCCCCTCCCAGAAAACACTGTACCCACCACTCGCGAAGCCGGCTCAGAATCGTGGAATACGCACAACGAAGAAGAAAAGCCCAGCACGGCATCCCTGATACAGAGCAACTTGTCATGCGACAGCTTGATTGTCCTCGGTATACCCGGCAGAAAAGCAATCCACTGCGCCAAGGATCGAGAGACACGCGAACGAACATACAGATCGAACCGATAGAAAAGCACTCGAAAGATTGGTCGAGATAAAAAGAGAAAGGAACAAAGACAAGTAGCAGCGGCAGCGGTACCGGCACAATGATAGAGATTCCCTATAATTGACCTCGGCATTCTCTTCATTGGCAGCTGCGATTGTTTTGTGTGAGTGCGACTCTGTCCTGGTTGCGCCTCGTCCACCCTCCGTCTCTGGTCCTCGCCCGCGCCTCTCTCTGCGAGCTGGTCGGGCGTGGGTACTCGGCCTGATAGCGCTCGCAAAATGACACTTTACTCCTCTGCGCCGCCATTCCGATCCTTTCGAGATGACAAGGCCACGCTCCTGGTCTCCTGGTGGTGCACCATCTTCTCCGCCGTCATCATCCTCTTCCGCGTGTGCGGCCGCTATATCAGGAGCGAGAAGTTGTTTAGGGAGGACCGCATTGCATTGGCCACCATAGCGCCGCTATTCATTCGCATGGGACTGGTCCATGTCATCCTGCTCTTCGGAACCAACAATACGGTGACATTTGGGTTAAGCGACGAAGCGATCCATCGCCGGATCATTGGAAGCAAACTGGTGCTGGCGTCGAGGCTCTTCTACGCTGGAACGTACGTGAATACCCTTCCCTGAACATACAGAAAGATCCATGCAAGAAACTATAAAAATGAGAGAATCAAGCACAAGGCTTGCCCATAACCACTGTCTCCATATGCCACCGCGTGTGCGTCCTGTGATGAACCGTTGTGCTAACCAAAATCTCCAGGCTCTGGATGCTGAAATACACCATTACCGAATTCTTCAAGCGACTCACCCATAGCATCTGGAAAGAATCCTACGAACGCACACTCGTATTTATCCGATATTTTCTCCTGGTCAGCTTTGTTGCCGTCTTCATCGCCGATCTCGCCGAATGCCAACCCTTCAGCCATTACTACCAAGTTATCCCGGACCCGGGAGGAAAGTGTCGCCAAGGGTACGCGCAGTTAATTACCATGGCTACTGCCAACGTGCTGACCGATCTCCTTCTCGTCGTCTTCCCTGTGCCCATTATTATGTTCTCCCATATGCCCCTGAAGCGCCGAATCCAGCTCGTCCTACTCTTTGCAGGTTCCCTGATTCCTGTTGGAGTCACTCTCTATCGTGTCCCCAATATCATCGACCGCCATGGCCGTCAACAGTATCGTTCCCTCCTAGCATCGCTCGAGATCCTCTTCGCAACGGGTGTGGCCAACGCGCTCGTCCTAGGCTCCTTTGTTCGTGACCGTGGAGTCAAGAAACAGCGCTGGAAATTTGGTTCTCTCAGCGACAGCACTGAACGCACTGCCTCGCGCCGAGGCACGCTTGTGCGTCACTGGGGATCCGATGAGGACCTCGTTCGTGATATTGGGCTTGGTATCGACCCAGAACTCCGGGGCGCCATCGATGCAGCATCTGCGTCTGCAAGTGCTCGACCTGCGCCCATGGCTACGGCGGCCCACGTTCCAATCAAAGCCCAACGAATGGGAATGGGGGATGATCAAGGGGTAAATAGCAACTGGCAATTTCCCGGCAGCCGTTCCGAAAATAGTGAGGAGATCGAGCTCGTCAGGATGCCCGATTCATCCAGCTCCGCGGAAGACAGGCCATCTGTGACTCGCAAGGTCTCATTTTTCGATGTTGGCGGCCTGCTCGATGACGAACCGCCAAACAGGAGAGTTAGCTCCACCCGGACGATGGATACCGACACTGAGAGCTTGGGTACTCTACATGGCACAACTTCTCTGGACCAAAACAACGGGCTTTCTCCGCCCCCTGCACGACGCGGGTCTACTGCCTTCCTGCAAGACGTGGGGGGACTCCTGGGATCTAGGATCTCCCGGGACCGACCTGGACGAAGTGGTACCTATGAACTGCAGAACTTCCTCAGGGAGGGCCCAGCGCCCACGAGTCACCCTCGCCAGAGTCTTGCACCGCCTGCACCACTGGAACGGCAGGCGACGGTGAATTCGTTACAGGATGTTGGGGGCCTGCTCTCACAATAACAGGACCTTGCCAAAACAAGGGCTGGATGCAGGACGAGACGAGAATGAGGATCAGATATTATTCTGGATCCTTCTGTACTATATTGGCGTGCATCAATTTTGTCATGGTTAGCGATCGGTCATCAGGCAACATCACGAAAATGGCATATTCCATGGGATACCGGGCGGCAAACGGCTGGGATATCGGGGTCTGGAGTTCACATATACACTTTTTTTTTATATATTTTCTTGGCATATATTGCGGAGGCAGAAGTCAACATTCTGGGACATATTGAAATACGCATTCTACGGCGACTTGGGATCCAACTCGCTGGTTGCGGTGTGGCGGGCTGACTGGGGCCTGTCACATCTTGTTATCAGACTTGGGACGCTGGATCATATTTTACGGCTTGATGCGGATCTGGATATATACCATTGATGACGACGGGAGGCGAGCTGGACTTTGTTTGAGCTGGGCTAGCACAAGGACTGGAGTTGGTCGCAGCTCGAGGGAATAGCCACGGGGCTGTTGATCCCTTTTGAATCGCTCTGGCTCCTGTTGTCCCGTCTGGCATCGCGTGGTTTTGAGAGTATCCCCCACAACTTTCTGTTTTATACAAGCACCCTGCCCAGCATAGCTACCAACCATTGAGCGATGAGGCTTTGGATTGTGGTCTGGTTCACTCCTGCATGCCCCTTTTTCCATTGATGGGCTGCATGGCTAGGCTGTAGGGACATGCTTTTGATGAGTTTTATGATTGTTCGAAAAATTTTATTATATACCCCCGCCCGTGGATTAGGCGGAAGCACGCTAATCTAGGTAGATGAAATGGAGATAGTTAGTAGACAATACTTTTAAAGTCAGTGCTTGCGTAGAGTATGTTGATGATTTCTTACATGGGTCTACCTCGTGTGATCTTTTGCGCCTGATATTGATATTGAGCTCCATCCATGACAGCAGAGAGAAGAAGCAGAGGGAGAAGAGTTTGCATGAAAGATGCCAGAAAGAGACTGATTGCATGTGTTTATTGATGATTCACTTTGCTGTGCAGCAACATGGGGCAATATTGGATTCCACACGCTGCTATTATTAGACTTGTGCAGAAAGGCAGACCTCTCGCCCCAATGCGGATTAGCTTCAGTATTCTGCCGTGGGCTTTTGGCTTCCCCCCGCCCTCCGCAGCGGGCGGTGAAGCGCTTCGAGGTGCAGCGGCGCAGTTCACGGGCACAGCCTTGTTGACTTCGAAACATCCAATTTTTTGTTGTCCCATCCCCAAAACATATCTAGCATCGCTCGTTTTCGGATGGCATACAACTATTCCGCACCTCATACTCACCTCTAGTCTCTCCTTTTATCTTAATATTGTTACCATCCACGTGCCAGCAGTCGATCTACAATAACAGTGGCGAACTGTGAGTGCAGTTAGCTGATACGCCAGCCAAATCCCCCAAACCTCGGTCGAACGAGCGTGATTCAGCCGCACAGAGAGGAGTCTTAATCGCTATCTTCAGATCACAAGGACCCTTCCAACATGGCGGAAGTCGAAGAGCCCCAGTTTACTTCTCTCGCCCAGAGAATTGCTGCTTTGAACAAGTCGCAGGCTGAGCATCGCCCCGCTCCCTCGCCCACAGCGAAACCTCCAAGTTTGAACCGACCCACGATCGATTCGCGCAGTCGAACCGTAAACAATCCACCTGTCTCCTCGCAGATACCGCCGGCGGCGAAAATAGATGATGGCAATAGAGGGACAAATGGCGTGAGACAGAATGGCATTCTTCCACCTCCACCGGTTGATAGGGACCAGCTACACCCACCGCCACCACAGCCTCCCAGCAACAAACCCAAACCTCCTCCCTTACCTGCACGAAAGGCCACGCAGAATTCTCCTTCTCTGCCTCCTCGTCGGCCGTCTTCGCAGTTAAACAGAAAGGCTTCCAATTCGTCAATCCAATCCTACAGCTCGACCATATCTGGCATGTCACTGGGCCATACGGTATCCTCGAACACAAGCGTCTCCTCGAAAGATGGCCCGCGAAACCTGCCTCCGACCTTTGACCAGGCAAAACTTCCGCCCTTACCACCAACAAGAAGAGAGTTAGAGGAGAAGGCAAAACTAGAGAAGGCGTCGGCTAGGCCTACGGCCAAAGCACCATTGGAATCTACCAAGTCCGCACCAAATGTTCTCAGACCTCCAGTCATCGAGCGTGAAGCCAAACCCGCCCCACCAAAGTTGCCGTCGAGACCTAGCTTGCCACCCAGAACATCCACAGGACAGCAGACTGGGAATTCCAATGCGGCAGATGCGTCTGCGACTTCGCAGCAACAACCGTCGAGGAAACTTCCTCCTCCTGTCAGCGCCACCCAGGCTCGATCAGCTCTGACTATGGGGTTTGGTAGCGGTAAGGCCAAACCTGAGATTAAGGCTCCATCTCCGCGCCCGGCTCAAGCCCATGTGCCTGTCTCAGTATCTGTTCCCGTTCCAGTACCCGCCAAATTCCCTGTCAAGATTCCTGTCAAAGTTCCCGTGAACGTTCCTCTGCCAATTCCCGTTCCGGTTCCTGTTCCGGTTCCTGGTGCCGCTACCCATAAGGCCGGGGGGAATGTTATGGAGCTTGATGCGAGCAACTTTGATGCTGTTGTCATGTCAGGAAAACCCGCTCTAGTCGACTGCTACGCTCCTTTCTGCAAGTACTGCAAAGAACTAGATCCTATTTATGAAGAACTCGCGGACCACTTTGCACACGCTAAGGATCAAGTTACCATCACCAGAATAGATTCGTATACACACAAGGCGATTGGAGAGAGGTTTGATGTCCAAGGGTGGCCTACCATTTTCTTCTTCGATGGACATAGCGACACACCGGAACTGTATCAAAATTACAGAAACCTAGAATATTTCATCAAATTCATAGAGGAGAAGACTGGCGTTCAATCGAGAGCCCCGGAGACCTCGTCCTCGACCGCTTCAAATGGGGCAGTCCCACCGCCTATTCCTGTCAGTTCAAGGCCTACCATGTCACAAGTTGATAATGTCAAGTCTCGTCCTGCACCGGCTCCTGCTGCAGTAGAATCGGGATGTCTTCTATGTAGAGACTTCTCTGGCCCTGATAGTGTTGCGGCTCAGTATCCCCGGGAGTCTCTCCCGCGCGGCGACGCAACAGCATATCTTGCTGAAGTCCTCTGTGGACCATTCCCATCTGCGACTGACAAGGCAAGAGCCATTTTCACTTGGCTGCACCACAACATCGCTTATGACACGGGTGCGTTCTTTAGTGGAAATGTTCGCCATGTGGATCCCAGAGACACAATTGCATCTGGGCTCGCTGTTTGTGGTGGATATGCTGGACTATATGTCGACATTGCACAAAAGGCCGGATTGGAGTGCGTAATGGTGACTGGCCATGGAAAGGGCTATGGCTTCAATGCTCTCAAGCCCGGAGAGTCTCCCCCTCGCAGGGATCCTTCCGGCCACGCCTGGAATGCTGTCAGAATTGACAATGGCGAGTGGAAGCTCCTCGATAGCTGCTGGGGAGCTGGCCACGTCGCCAACCAAGTCTATCACAAGAAGTTCAATCCTTCCATGTTCACCATGTCGAATGATGACTTTGGCTTGAAGCATTACCCGCAGGACGACGCCTACTTCATGCGCAGCGATGGCTCGATCCCAACCTGGGAGCAGTACATTATCGGTCCTGCTGGCACCGAACCTCTTCAGCTCTTCTCCTGTATTCCCGACCATGGTCTCTCGGAGGCATCATTCCTTCCAGTCGCCAAGCGTATCCCAGTTACGTCGGCACCAGAGGAGATCATCCGCTTCCAGTTCAATAAAATCTGCGAGCATTGGGATCATGAGCGCAACGGCAGGGGCAAGCCGTACTGCTTCATTCTCAAGATCAATGGTGTCGATGGCCGCAAGGATGACTTTGTTCCTTTTGACAGGAATGACTATTACTGGTGGTGTGACGTCCGCGCGAGGGATCTGGGATGCCGTGGTCAGACGGTCAGCTTGTTTGCTGTGACTACTATCAACGGACAGGATGCCAGAGGTGTGGATAAGAAGGGATACTTGGAGAAGAAAGGAAGAGCCGGCATGGGCTTCGAAGGAATTGCTGCATGGGAAGTGGACTAGATTATATGCTAGAGTGGTGTGATTCGAGGATTGGTATTCTTTGGAAAGAAGAAATCGATGGGTTTTGGTTGAGAGCTTGAATAAAAAATTGGCGTTGGCTAGGGAGAGAGTTTCACGAGAGTAAATTTGGGCAAACAAGTGGGTGGGAAGCGGGTTAATGAGGCTTGACTGACGACTTAATTTTAATGAAGTAATTTTTGGGGGTTCTTGGGAAAGTGAATCATTATTGATACCATAGCAATGAAATACGGATGTATTGCAAATTATAAAACTCAAACTAGAATGAAATGTGAATATGGACTGGAGCAATAAATGCTTATAAGGGGATATAGCCTAGTACATTCAACAACGGAGCGTTTGGTAGTGACCATGGCCTAGTCCATCAGACCACCTCCCTAAGAACTGTAATATCCCCACCTTTTCATGAAGATTATTTGCAATTTCGTCTCCCTCGTTCCACCTAACCATTATTATAAGGTCTCGATTCCAGCTTTTATAGTTTTGCAATGCGTTAAAGCGAGATAAGGTGACGCCTTGCATGTAAATGGGAAGGAATATCATGGAGGGAACGTGCCTTTGATATAGACAACGAATTATGTGACTCCCTGTGCATGGAATTTGAAAGCTAGTAAGTAAAAGCAAAATTATAAACATAGGCAAACATAGCCGCACAGGTCACCATCATGCCGATGGGAGCAAGCTCGGGTGGCATCTCGCGAACGCATACCCAGGCCATCGAGAAAAATGCTAGAGCAAAGGCATAACACATCAAAACCACCCAGACTTTCTTCGCCGTCTCGCAATAAAACTCAACACGCTCCTTCCTGCTTCGGATGGTGATCGACTAGAGAGTATTAGCTTGGCTGAAGCAAGAGATTTATTCATTGCCATACTTTTTGCTTTTCCATCTCTAGAGCAATTTGAGAGGCTGAAGGCTTTACTGGAGGAGGTGCTGCGGCTGGTGGAGGACAGCTAACGAACGACGGAATTCTTTTATGTGGCATTGCTATGATGGCTTGTTAGATCTGCTCTTTATACATGCGAGCGTCGTGATATGTTATTATAAAATACCGACTTTGTTGTCGTTTTGTTTCTCCTGCTGCTTGCTATGGCTGTGGCAGTTGTGGTTGCTGCTGCGGACGATGCAACCCTCAGAGCAGATCTAATATATACGCTTGCGGCCCAGCCCATCCACCAATTCTGACCCTGTTGGCCAAATGAGCAAATTACAGAATGGTCTGGTCCATATGCAATACACTGTCTAAAGCTGCTAGATCCCTGCAGAATTAATAGACAGCTCTCAACGCCGCGTTCACTCTTTCTTAGATTTTTACGTGGGCCTCGTTCCGAGCAATATTGTTCCTTACTTTGAACGCAATAAATCACAGTGGTGGTTGATGAGACCTCCATTCACCTTGGAACCTGATTCTTTTGTTATTTTGAAATTGAGTTTACGTAATTCCCACCGCATATTCACTTCAATAAATCACCGTTCATTGAAGATGATTCGGAAGGTGCGTATTCCAACTTTTAATGAATAACAAATTGTCTATTGAATACAAGGCTCAAACCAAAACTTAAATTGAATACGGTCCTGAAGAAACGCGAAATGCAAGGAATAAATCAGTTGTTTCATTCAATATTGGCCTCTCCGTCTATATAAAGCTCGCCCCGCTCCACTTCCTCTCCCCCTCTTTCCCCTCCAGACTTCGACATCACTTCGAGGATGTGGGTAATTCCTATATTCTAGACCATTTTCGGTGTCTAATGAGTTATAGCAACAAATGATATCCAAGGACCACTCGAAGCACGAATCAAAATAAGAGGAAGAGAGCTTCTCGGCGTCTTCAACATCATGAATTGTGTCTGTGCGACAAAATTGGAAACAATTCTGCGGTCTTAGAAGAGATGGACTTATATTGCACAACCAATGCTGGAACTGAGGCGTACCCAGCACAGTTTCAGGTAATAATACACTTCTGAAAAATATGGTCACGACGGACGACATCTTCATGTAACGGACCTTCCAGGCTGCAATCACTTCATTCTCAACGAAAACGCCATCACAAAACAGGAAGCAGACAAAAGGGCCAGACATACTTCGAGTGTAATCCTAGATCCAGAATTTGCACTGCGCGGCGAAATATCATGCCTGATTGAATGCTTTGCGAAAACCAAAGATCTCACGCATTTCAGAGGATGTCCAGCTTCTCAGAGTATCTTCCTCAGCAATTGTAATATATAATATCTTTACGGGCAAGGGCAGCTGATGATCATAAGAACCCGATAACAGAACAGCTACAAGAATACGCATTCAACGTATTTGGCTGGGCAATGGAGATTCCCGACGATTTTGCCAGAGGCATGATTTACTTGAACGCATACGAGCCATCAAATACACCGTGAAAAAAGGCTATCAGCACAATTAAGAGGAGAGACTGAAATCCTTGAAGGCAGTCCATGGATCTGACAGGTTGCAAGTTAGTAAAAGCTCACGAGGCAGAAATCCATCTACATATTGTTATAAGATCGACATGGACAAAGCTCGATATGGACATTTTGAAACACCCATCTCAAAGAAAGCAGCAAGTTTGGAAACTCCCTCCACCGTCGTGATAGGACTGTAGCAGTGGAAGTTTCCTGGGCGGCTTATCATCTCTTCGATCGTGCCAGGACAAACCTCGCCCCAGATTTGGAAATCTCTGGGAAACCACTCTAGGAAACAAACCCGATGACTTTTGCATAAATATAACACTAAGGGCCGCCAAAGAGTTCATACATGGTGGCAGACATGGGAAAAGTGATAAGTAACGACGGATGGGGACCCGCTAAGTCTAGATATAGACAATATTATATGATGCACACATAAAACTCAGCTTCTTGCTACACTTTGTTGAACCAATCTCAGGACCTTTCCACTTTGGACGTAATACCTGGTGTGTGGTTGATATTCTAACACTTTCTCACTCATGTGCTGTATGTTAGGATTGTAGGAACCAATTATCACAAGCTTCGATATGTAATATTTACTTCTATTATCAGTGTTCTGATTCTATTCTTTCGGAATCTATCGGTAATGCAGAGTATAACTATCTACAATCTGGGCTGTCTAAGGGTTACAACGTTTTGCTTCTGTTCTATTTCTGGCTATTGCTGGCACTACCACTTTTCTTCTTGGCTTCCCATTGTTGATACATGCCATCAATGTAGCTTCTATACGCTGTCTCCACCTCTTTTCGCATAATAGTCATCTTTAGTGTTCTCTTAAACGGTAAAGCAGGATCTGACAGCATGACGGTTTCTCTTGGAATACTAATCTCGGCATTATCCTTTGCGTTAACATCGGAAATTATTGTATCGTATATCTCGTCAACGAATTGGTTTTTGTTGCTGATAGTGGACCAGTCCTTTGGTTCAATGATTATATATGGTACTTCGCGGCCTTCCCCTCCCACCAACACTGACCTCACGTTAGGATGTCTTGCAATCTCGGCTTCTATGTGGGAGGCGTGGAATTTGGCAAGCCACGACAGCTTGACGAGGTCGTCCTTCCGTCCTCGATAAATCCATCTTTGGTGTCCAGCACTATCAACCAGAGGTGAATACAGCTCTCCTGTACTCACTGTGTTCTTATCTGGAAACGTATAGAAGGCACCTTGGAAGATATCGGACTCCGGAGTACGATCAATATGTAACTCGTAAATGTCATCGGAAATCTGCTCGAACCGCGGACCCATCTCTGGAACAAACTCAAATGTATTCCACATGCTAATATCTTCAGATCCGAAAGAGATATGACCTCCACATTCCGTAGATCCAGTGATGGGAAATAGCTGGGTGTGTTGAGCAAGTGCGTCACCGACTTTCTCATCTAAGGGTGCTCCACACCAGCTCACATAGCTTAGAGTTTTCAGGAAGTTAAATGCTGTGTCATCATGGTAGCAAGCTTCGATCAGAGAAGGTGGTGTCAGAAGGCTTGTGGCACCCGTATGCTGCAAGATCTTAATGATAGAGTGGGGGTCCAAAGGGAACGTCATATCCGGAGGCAACATGACACTGGTAGTTCCAAAAAACGCGGCTGAATGCAGGCCGAGATTAAGCCCGGCAAGCCACTGTGGAGCAAGAGCCGACAATGTCAATGCCTTCCACATATTTCGATAGCTTAACTTGTGATCATGCCGGGAGAACACAAAGTTCCAGCTGTCCAAAGCAGAGATGAACCCTTGACGAAGATATATTGGCTTTGGAACACCTAGTAGGAATTGTCAACATATCCGAGGGTGCACACTTTTCAGCCTTTTCTTAGTTTGAATACATCTCTGTGGCTTACCTGTAGTGCCTGATGTATGAATAATATACATGATTTCATCCTTTGCCTGTTCCCAAGTTTCGGAATAAGGATACGAAGAAGTGGACGAAGATTGCTCTAGAAAATTTCCCAGCGGTGGAAAAATTAATGAATGCATGCCTTTGACTGGACAAGGGTGATCCTGTGGAGATACCCAGATGTCGCAACCAATTTCCGTAAGCATTGCAGATAGTCCATCCGGCGTAAGTCTCCCATCTGGTATGAATATCTGCATGCCAAGAAGACAGAATCAACGAAGTGCAGTGCCAATAAACTTGGCTCCGACACTTACCCTTCTCTTTGATTTAACAGCTGCAGCCACTATGATATAATATCCTGGGTCGTTAGGCCCCACATATGCGATTGTCTGAGGATCTGATTTGGTCTGAGGCAAATGCTGATCTAACCAGAACGCGGCTTTATTGATTGCGTCTCCAAATTGCTTCCAAGTTATAGATCGATACCCTCCTTCTTGTTCCCATGATGACGATTTCGCATATAGCAGATATTGACCATTTGGATTGCTCTTGACCTGACTATCGATGGCATTTATCAGCAGTCTCGGCTGCAAATTGGTTGCTGGAGGTGTCATTATACCGAGGAGTACTGTTTTCTAGCAGAAAGTACAAGCGTCTATAAGTGTTTCAAAAGTTTAAGCTAGATTTTGGTACGGCCAACTAATATATACGTGGTAGCGAGGGTACACGTAAATACCGAACATCCACGACACCCTAACCAGGGTTAAGTCTAAATCAGATATGGTGTACAGCAGCTAAACAGATATTGACAAATATATGCCGATCCTCTGAGGCTCACGGGCCTTATTGCAACGTGCCCGACAACTGTGCTAGAACTCAGTTGTCGGATCCCACCTATGGAGTGCGTTTACGTCAAAGTCATCCACTCGCCCCAATTTTATGGTTACAATATCCCCGTCCGAGAGAAACGGTTTGCTAACTTCTGTCCTTAGTCTGTCGTAGTATGCATCTGGCGCCTCCGTACCGGTCACTACGAGCCCTATTTTTGAATACAACAGTCCAAATCTCCAAGGAACCTATACTACCGAGAAGTCTCCCATGCGCCTCGCAGCCCAGCAATAACTTTTGCTACTTTTCAATCAGACGCAATATAAATCTAGATAGTTTTCTACAATTGACCGCGAAATCAATCACGCATGCTCTTATCGACTGCTTCATAACCACGATGTCTTGTCCCAAAATTTTCAATCAAACTTATTGACGGTCCCAATGGTCGGCTTGTTTATATTCTCCGGTTTGCTGCGACCTTCCGAAGCTGACCGGAGAGCTTGCTTAATCAACTACTGCAAACTTACATGAATAACCTTTAGCGGTAAATTAAATTATCATCCTAATGGACTGAAAGAATATAGAAGGCTCTGGGGGAAGAGTACTACTAATTGGGTGTATGCTGAGCACCTATTTGGAAGATACTCCGTCTTATATTCGCCGATTAACCAGACCGACGTCGTTCGGTTGCGGTTTGATCCGTAGTGCATACGTAGTATATTTAGCAAAATGTCCAGACTGAGTTAGTAGAACAATTTCTGCAGTACTTTTAATTGCTCACACTGACAAGCATGTCCTCAAGGTCATTGCCTCAAACGATAATATCAACCTTGGACACTTTCACATTATTCGTACAACTTTCTCTCTCCAACAGAACTCCTCTGTCCACCTGTCTTCACCGCGATTGGCCAAGCCCTAGTACTGAACAACGATCTAAGGTATATAGAAATTGGTCTTTGCAACGTCCTTGATACCTTATAACATTAACCTAGAGGCACTCTAGCGTTGCATATTGGCGGGAAATACACTATATACGTGGCTCTCCGAGATTGTGGGATCGGGATGTAACACTTCTGGCTGATATATCTTGCATTAGAGTCATCTCAGGGTCTGTAATGGATCTGTAACAATGTCACAATATTGCATGTATCACGTTCTCTTCGGGAATGAATCTGAAATCCTTGTATTGTGAAGAGGGGATATATGTCACAGGAAGTCAAATAATTGTCGATCACCACGCAACTCCCCCGTCTCTCCAATCCACTCTATTGAATACTGCACGCTTACTCCTGCTTTAATTGCATCTCCTACCAGCCGATCAGTCGCCACGCCTTTTAACGCTTATCCTGCGGGGTTTGTGCAGGTAAATGGCGTCAATGGTGTGGTTGCAAAAGTTTCGTGCATACCCGTGCCTGAAGCGTAGAGGCCTAATCCAGCAGTTGCCAGCGCCGCAAGACTGTAGAGCACGTCAAAAGTATTGAGGGCGAACTTCTTCTTGTAGCCTCTCATCCACCGCCTCCAGCCATTATCGACACGATTCGACTCACCCGTCCTAGGGTCAAATCCTTCCTCTGGGAGAATCGCATCTCTCTGACAGTTGTAACCAACCATGAGCATTGGGGGGAAAGTATATGAAAACTGCAGGATGCATGCCGCGCCGACAAAAGAGGTAAGATTGCTAATTTGTGGGATTGCAGCAGCGATGATCCATGCCAGGGCCCAATAAATCGGGACTGCGGTGAGAGTGGTGATTAGCCACAGGTGTACAAATAGGAGAAAGTTTCTGCTATGAATTGTGTTTCACTGGAACAGAAGGAAAGCAAACCTACCTAAGGCAACCCAGAGTAGCTTCCCGCGCTTTTTGTCTAGCGGTGGCAGGCGGAAGACATCCCGTAGAACAGCGGAGTAGAATACTTTGATGCCGATGTTACCATAGAGCAGTGCTGCAATGAGTGCAGAGATGAAAGAAACGGCATTTCCAAGTGTTTGAAAGCGATACGCTGAGTTAGGAATACCTGTAACCATGCAAATTAGAAGACCGTATTGAAGGTTATGGATGAGCATAACTGACCCTGATATGCAGGATTAAAGGTGAATTGACCCTGTGCGCTATAAACAACCATGCCGGTAATTATATAGGCACAGAAAATGAAGATTTCGGCACAGAGGAAGCCTTTCCAGAAGTCGTACCTTCACAACAGATATAGTGTTAGCGTAACTGGCATTCCGCACTTTGATGTGTCTCACATACGGTCGTCTCATCTCAGCCATAAGTTCATTGAACAATGTGGCTCCGCCGTAGGCAAAGACACAGTTCATTAATCCATTGATGCGGTCAAAAAGTGTTGTTCCTGCTGGGAAATTGGCGGAGGTGACAACCGGTCCTGGGGGTGTATTATATGTGGTCTGTGAGGCAGCGTAATTTGGGGGGTATTCATGTACTACTGCCATGCTACACCATTGAATCAGCAGCTGCACGCCGTCAAAAACGCTCATAGGACAAAACTCACGTCATAATAATGACAATGACATTCAGCCAGATTGCTAGGTTGGCCAGCCAGGAGAGGCGTTGGAGAGTGCGAATCTGCCCCAAAATGAAACCCAAGAGCATGAAAATCACCTCTGCAACCATGACTGTTGGCAGAAATTAGCTCGCGGTTGTGCACTCGCAGATCATAGTTCTATACTCACAGCAGAGGAAGCCATTGCCACTCACTCCCGCCGCCATCTGTGCAAGACCTTGACCACTGCTCTCGATAATCAAGACGACATTGAGGAAGAATTGGAAGCTTTGTAGGAAGTTCACGACAACACGAGCCCAGTTGCCATAAATACGAAACGCAACATCGCCATAATCTTATGCGAAGAGGTAGTGATTAGCTCACATCATTTACCATGACTCTCGTATATAAGCCGACTTACTACGCATGGGATATCGAGTTGAATCGAGGCCGATAAACATTTTCCAAAGTTGCATGCCGGAGCTATTGACAGCTTCTTAGTTGGGTCACTGGATCTGGGGGATAAATACACATACTAGTATGCCATAATACCAAAGGCAGTGTATAGAGCCTAATGGAGATTAGAACACATTAGGGCAAGGGGAAGCAGATACACATACAGCACCAGGCCCGTATCCCATTTGCTACATCCCGGTAATTAGCTCAGGTAAGGAGGTTTGACAAGCTTGATACGGAGCGGCAACTTACACTGATAGCCCATGGCACATTGTACGGGCCGAGAATATCGGTGGTGATGAGATAGAAGATTGAACCTGTCCCAGACGCTCAGAGAAAGCTTTGACTCACGCACCTCTACATTCCGCACTTACCCCAAGTTGCAGTACGAGTTGCTCTCTGAGCCTGTTCCCACTCTGCTTCGGTTACGGCGTGTGTCCATTTATTAGTCGAGACAGCGCGACTGTTGTCGCCATTCTTTTCATCGAAAGCACCATTCTTCTCGTCCGTGTGTACAGCCGCATCTTTACCAGCTGCGTCGTCCGAACTATCGATTACCGGCGGCTCATCTGCGATCTTTCTGCCGATGAGCACGCGACCTAGTTGCGAGAAACCGACGTTATCGGTGCGGATGTGCTTCTCGAACTCGCGGGATCGATCGGCCCAGTAGACATAGTTTTCAAATGAAATGCTGCTGTCGAGATAGATGGTATTGTGGCCGTGAGTATCTGGTGGAGCGATGTCGTGTGAAACCCCCCCGCGATGTTCGTCTGTGGTGCCAATGGCATCGGCTTCGTCCCCAAGGCGAGGATCAGCGATGCCACCCAGGTTGGCCGCAGAAACGGTGTCCATCGTGAGAGTTGGGTTGACTACAATGACTACGAAGCTTTCCAGTCATTAGCCGCTGAGAGGGCTGGTAGTATTTTCAAGGGTTCCAGCTCATTTTAAGCTGAGCTCCCCGCACAGGGGCACAATTGGGATGTGCACAGGCGGATATGAACGGCATACTCAGGATCATCGAGATCTGCGGCGTCACTCAAGGAAGGGCTACGGAGTCAGACCGATCGAATAGGATGGTATCAACGACAGATGATTTTCGAAAATCGCGCAACGCAGGACACCATACGAACGCAGAGGTCGCATCAGACCTTGGTTACGAGCCATATGCAGCTTCCTCTTCGGGGAAAGGGACGCTGATGATCACCGCGCCCTTCTGCGGGGGCACCCATCCTCCTGGAATTCTTGGATAGGCAGCAATAAATCCTATTACTCGGTGGCTTCGGAAGAAACATGCGAGATGTATTATTGTCCTTACCCGAGTCCGTCCTCCCCGCTGCCTCGCCGTTCTTGGCAGGTCGCTCTAAAAAGCTTATTGCCACTTCGGTGCGTTTACGTCAAACCGACATTTCCGCAGCCCGAGAGGAGTAAAGCACCGCTCCCAAGGTGTGTGTGTCATGGAACACACATTCAGTGTTGCAACATGCGCCCCTGATTGCTGTACGAAGGTGTGCTGTATGTTTGCGGCAACAAGTTGCCAATCAAACCAAAGGCAGCTCCCTGTCATGGGGAAGTCCAGAACCATCCGGTCTTTCGGTGCCAGTCTCCAGCATGCCTGTCCATGTTGC
Organism: Scytalidium sp. 3C; assembly: GCA_000743665.3. Lineage (NCBI taxonomy): Eukaryota > Fungi > Ascomycota > Leotiomycetes > Scytalidium > Scytalidium sp. 3C. The sequence goes on along the minus strand of JMRO03000013.1, from coordinate 138,843 downwards.
GTACTCTGGAGCGCCAAACCCGACTGGCAGCCGGGAAGCATGGGTTTACTGGTTGTAGCATGCAGCGATGATCCAAAATAGCAAAACACCTGTGAGGAATGGGTGCAGCCTAAATTGAAACTGGACGTCGGACCTCGAACCGATTTGAGATGGACCCTGCTTCGAGCTTCCATATCATTCCAGAATATACTGTCGTAAGCTGCGTAATATAATCTCCACAAATATCATTCGTTACTTGTACTTTGTATATAGTTACTTTGTTGTGGTCTCCATTGGTTGATGGTAGGTGTCCCACATAATATTTGGGGGACATGCACTGCAAGCCCACTCATACAGACACCATCCTACCAGCACTATTACCACAGTGACAACCAACAGTTAGCTTAGTGTCTCACAATTGCATTGAAAGTGGTAGGAAGACTTAGAACTAAGGCACAATGTTGAATTAAGTCGATTCCAACAATGGCAGGTGAAGATTCTGGCATGACCAAGGTGCGAACAAGATCCATATATGAATTGGAGTTTTAGGTCCAATTAATGTACTATTTTTAAGAGCCATTGTAACGTATAATCTTATACCTTCTCCTCAAGGCAACACATGGAACATGGTCGTGCAGACAGGACGGATAGCCGGAACCGTGCATAACTTTTCGTGGTGTGCTCAATAACCGATGTCTTTCTCTTTTCAATACGAGGATTAACTGATAAGGACACATGGTTCCAATCGAGTCTTAGGTGAACGGAAGCCAACTGAAAAGAACTGGAAGTGCATAAGCTTCATTACAGTCCACCTTCGTTATGCCAATTGGGTAGTTCCTATGTACATTATGCCCACCTGATCACGGCTTTATTGCTTTGCCGGTCTTGACGTCATAAACGCATCCAAGTGGTCCTACACATCATAGTATATAATCATTTCCTCCTGGCTAACAATCCAACTGCGTTTCATTCCGACACACGGGACGTCAGCAACTATAGCGGTGGGTAGATCTGATAGGAGATGCACACTAAATCCCTAGATTTTCCCCACGCGGGCTGATCGGGTGAGAGATGTAGTCGCTGACCTTCCGGTCGGTACCCCTGTAAGCTGAGCCTGAGTATCGAGAGAGAACGTTGTCTGCCAATCGGAACGATGTATTAATGAGGTCAATAACGATCATATTCAAATGTTCACTTGTCCAAGCCTCTAAGATTATCAAAGTATAACTTAAAAAAAAAATTAACCAGTATTAACATTCACTCAGTACAAGTTCTCATTTTCAAAAGGGTTGAGGTCTGAACGATAGCGAGCATGCTCCAAATACATAAATCAGACACGATCTAGTAGACCAATGTCTAAGCTAACCCTCCGTTGATGCAAGATTATGGGAAATTCGGTCTGCTGCAAGCATTAATACACCTACTGAACTTTTTGAGAATCTGTATCTGTCACCTAAAACTTCCGTAAGAGTACAACTACCAGGCCACGCTCAGAAATCCAACCCCGGTATAAGTTCCTCAAAATCCGCTATCTTTCTGATCATTTCTTCACTCATGAGCATGAAAAGGACTAATGAAAGATCCCCAGGGCTGTAGTTGGATTTTGCCTCGGCTATATACTATTATCGTGTGGTTTGATAGGTTGGGGAGGTGTGCTTTGACGTGAGTTAGCCTGTGTGCTACTTGGATCAGCGAGTTAGTTCAAGCTTGCGTGGCAGCGAAGATGTCATCTTCCTTAGTGGTCCGTTATTGGCCCTATCGTGCCTGTTAGAGTTCTTGTTGGGAAATACATTCTCGTTCATTGTGTTCATGTCACACAGTAAGCAGCTTTCAGTATGAACGCAGGATTGCTGGAATACACGGAACATATAGGCTGAACCTACCGTGGCCATTAGGTACATTTTACCTAGCCGTTTCCGCCCCTACTATTCTGTAGTTCAAATGCTGCTGGTGTCTACTCTTCAACAGGAACGGATATTTTTTGAAGGGCTAGAATCACCCTGCGTTCAACTCCAGTTTTGGATGATGCTTCAGGTTCCTATATCACACGATATCCCTAACTTAAGTGCAGCATATTTTGATCTTCATGATGGCCGCACTCAGCACTTTTTTTCTTGTTTGCCCGATCCAAACAAATATTGCCCTATTTTTCATATGTGTCTGCGCACTTCCGGGTTTTCCGCGCTGGGAGGAGCGCAATGGAATCTCGCAATCGACGAGGCTGAAGCCGCTGCACCATCTCACCGTCGTAAAGGCACCCTTCGTTCCGAAATTGTTACCGCCTAGTAACGAGTCACGGAAGGTAAGAGGTGCGCTCTTCTTTGTCTATGCCCTAGGAGGATGGTATATCCTGTGTGCACAGTTGATTGCAGTGATGGAGTTTCCAGTACAAATTCCCGTCGGAGAGTTGAGTACGGTGACGAAGAACGAAGGCAGCCGACAAATCGAGAATTTCTAAAACCAGAGCTAAACGAACGCCATGTCCATAATTCTCCTGTCCTGCAGGAAATACATGTTCTTGAGATAGTATCGTTCAAAGACAACACATAGCCAGATCATCCCCGTACGCCTTTGCTCATCCGCCGTATTTATGGTTTCCCATGCATTGCGGCCGCCACTTAGATTCAGATCGGTTCGGAGTTATTATGCGGCATGCATGGCGGCCGCCACTAAACGCTAAAAGCCTGATGATCTTATTGGATGTATGTATGGCGGCCGCCGCCAACCCAGTTTGAGCAAGATTGCTTCGTCGGTGTAAGTTATGAATGTGATTAACTATCCCAGGATCCTATACCCAAACCCTTGAAAGTATCATGAAATTCTGGACATTTGGATAGTTCTCGAGCTCACACACCTAGACTTCGGTCTAATTAACGATGGATTTATAAGCCCAAAATCAAAAGCACGTCATCTCTCGTCTGGAGTATTACCTGTTGCAATGGGTTACGGTAAAGGGGACATCATTTCCTTAAATTCGGCAGGCTCATTCACACTTAAAAGGAATACCTCTCGTTGAGAGCTCCTGTTTCTCTTCCCTCAATATCGAGCACAACGACAACAATGATGACAAAAGCACGGAATCCCATCGAGATGGCCTCTACTCTTTTCAGGTCCACTAAGATTGATCCAGTTACTACACCATTTTTGAATCAAGATGGCTATGTTGATTTTGCTCCAGGCGATATTGAGAATCCCAAGGAGTGGTCCAGCGGATCCCGATGGTATTACACCATGGTGTCTATCCTTACGGTCTGCAATGCCACTTATGCCTCATCCAGTCCATCGGGCTGCTTGCCCAGCATCACGAAAGATTTCAACGTTTCTGAAGTGACTGCTGGTCTTGTAATTACGTTATTTCTATTAGGCTACGTTGCTGGCCCTCTGGTCTTTGCCCCCTTGTCGGAATTTTACGGGCGACGTTATGTCTTCTATATCACGTTCACCTGCTATCTGGTCTTCAACTTCCTTTGCGCCTTTGCGCCTAACTTTGCCTCTCTTCTCCTCGGTCGACTTATCACGGGAACCTTTGCAAGTGCAGCTTTGACCAATGTGCCAGGGTTGATTGCAGATATATGGGGTCCGGTGGATAGAGGAAATGCCATGGCGATATTCTGCGTGATGATCTTCTCCGGACCCGCTCTTGGTCCAGTTATTTCTGGGTTTCTTGAACTACATAAAGATTGGAGATGGTCATTTTACGTTATCATCTGGTTGGGTGCCGCCACCGAGTTGTTCGTGTTTACCATTCCTGAGACGTATGGTCCGGTACTATTGAGCAAAAAGGTTCGGCGGTTGAGAGCTACTGGCATACCAGATTACCAGAATCTTCAAAGCTCTGCTGAAGCACAAGGCCGCAGGTTGGGAGACATGTTTAGGGTTGCTCTTGTACGACCGTGGCTGATGCTCCTCGACACCATCTCCGCCCTCGTTGCTATCTATGTCTCAGTCGTCTACTTGCTACTTTATATGCTTTTTACCATCTATCCTATTGTTTTCCAAGATAAAAGAGGTTGGAATACTGGCGTTGGCGAACTACCACTACTCGGCGCAGCCGTTGGATCCTCTATTGGCGGCATCATTGTTTTCTGCAGCTCCTTGCGGGACAGGAAAATAGCCAATGAATCTCGAAAGCCCGAAGACCGACTGTATCTTGCTAAGTTCGCTAGTATTCTATTTGCGATTACCATGTTCTGGTTTGCGTGGACAAGCAACTTCAATGGTGTCCATTGGGTCATCCCTACCATAGCTGGAACCTTTTTGTCAACATCAATTGTACTTATTTTCGTCTCATATGCCAACTACCTAACCGACACATATTTGATATACACCGCCAGTGCAATGGCCGCCAATACAATTGCACGTTCAGCTTGTGGAGCCGCCGCACCTCTTTTCACAAGACAGATGTTCAGCGCTCTAGGCGTTGGAGGGGGTGGTTCTTTGATTGGAGGCGTTGCAATTCTTCTCGCACCAATTCCATTTATTTTTCATAAGTATGGGGAGCGCATCCGCGAAAAAGGCCGGTTTGTACCTACCCCTAAAAAGACTCATAAGAAAGTGGAGAAACAAGAGTCTCAGCACGCCGAAGGTGAAGCCGCTATGATAAACGCGGAAGCAACAGCCGCGCCATACTGCCAATCGGCAGAGTTGAAAGCTATCAACCTATGAATATGTTAAGGATGACAGCTATTATCATCCATGTGACAGCTTAATGGATGCCATGGATCAAGAAAAGGAAGCGGAGAAAAACATTTGAAAAGCTAAAACAAATATGCTGTATAACAGGTATACACAAATGACAATCATCAAAAGTGACTCGGCTCCTTGTTGCACTGGACTGTACAAAAATTTAGTCTGTATTCTAGAATTTTATATGAACCGTTGCGTGTGATTTTGGTTTATTTACGGTACCTCTTAACTCGGCGAGAGGAAAATTGGTCTATAAATGTATACATAGATCCACGTAACTAGATGAATAGATGTCATAGCCAACAACTGTACCAGGAGAGTTCATGTATGCCACAGCCAGTCTTAATATGACATGATGATTTATTCAGTATATGTTCAAGTGGGTGTCACACTTGGCGGGTTAGAACTACTTTTCTTTCGAGACTGCTTGATGTTGCCTACTCCGTGGTATTTTGGAGCCGAACAATTTACTATAGGGTAAATGCTTGTTGGCATATCGGTGTAGTTAGCCACTGGGGAGTTGTATAAGAGCTGAGTGGCTGGTGAGATTATCAGCCAATCCCACAATAAGAAGTGGCTTATGACAGGCCGTCTGATCGCTAGGCAACCGTATCATTCGTGACTGGTTTTGCAGTTGCTTACCGAATCCGAAATGGTGACATGTGTTTAGTAATCGACGCAATCCTAACGTTATGTTAACTCATTAACTAAGGATCCTTCAGCTAACTAAGTAATAATACCGCCCGTGATAATCTTCTTTCACAAAAGATCCACTCAATTACCAGATTTGTTCTATCAGCCAATTTTGGAGCAAGATGAGCCCGCAAGATCCAAGACGTGCCCAGCGAGTTTGCAATACCTGTAAAAGTCGAAAGAAAGCCTGTGACAAGCAGTTACCGATATGTGGGTACTGTTCCAAACGAGACATCCCTTGTAGCTATGGCGACTTTCATGCGGATACGTACAGCGTTGCCGGCAAAATAACTTCAGAAATCATCTCATTTGACCCAACAAAGAACTCAGCCGTCCTCAGTAGCACGCTGGACTTGTTGCTTCACCATACCCTTTTATCAACTGGGCAATCTCTACTTGGGGTTTTGGAACAGTATTTTCAGACTTTCCACATGCTCATTCCAATTATATCGCCAAAACTATTCCACGAAACGTATCTTGTATCTCAACACAGCCAACCTCCAGAATTTTTCCTTCTCGCTCTTACAATCTGTCTTATAACCCTCCGCCCTTCCAATTCTCCAACGAATCGTATCGGTCCTGAGGAGGTATACACCAGTGTGAAAGTACTTTTCAAGCAACTTCCGATGGTCACATGTGCTTCCTCTACACTTATTCAGGCAGGTATCCTCTTAGCAGCATACGAACATGCCAGTGGACGATCGGAGCTTGCTAGTGTTTCCATTTACGATGCTATAAGGATGGCGCAAAATATTGGCTTTGAGAGAATATTCAGAATAGATGCTGATACTGTCCTTCATGATGACAATTCTCGGCTTAGGATACTGGAACAGCAGAATATATGGTGGGCACTTGTAATATTAGAGAGGTAATAGTTCCGAGTGGAGAGAATAAAAGGACGCTAACATAAAATAAGAATTATATCCGTCGAATTCTCTGATAGAGCTTATATACCGGTAACCAAATATCCAGGACCTAAGTCACCTCTCCCCTCAACTTTTCCATTCTTAAAGGACCAGCTATCATCGGTGTCACTCCTCAGCCCATGTGTTGACTCACCGACACCCTGTCAGATGGATAATGCTAGCATTAAAGTCCACAATTTTTCACGCATGGCTCAAGCAGGATATATACTTGATCGATTATTGCATACCATCAATGTTCGATCCGAATGGGAAATTAAGTTTGTAAAGTTGAAAGAACTCGACGAAGAATTACGCAGCTTCCTGCAACTTGCCCTCAGTGAGGCTGTTTGGCCTCAACGTCGCGGTTGTGGTGTAGTCTCAACAGCTGTCAGGTATGTTACCTCCAAATTGATTGCAGCGTAGAGAATATTAACAGTAGTAAGGGCATTATTTCTCTTACATCAAACTGTCTTGGATGAAACTATCCCCAAGAATTCGATGTGTGTGTTACAGTCGCAAGCCGCTCTCTGCTCCGCGACAAAAATCATCACCTCGATTGCCGATTTCCTTCTTGTTGATCCTCATTTTGAAGATACAATGCCGATTTCTAGTGGGTATATTTGTCGTGTTGCAATAAATTACATAGAGCAAGGCCATGGTCGCAATGATGTGGATATACAAAAGCTAGACCTTTCTCCTTTACGTAACTTGGAAAATAGCTTAAATAGACGCTGGAAGGCTACTTGATTGGAAGCTCCAAAGGCGTCATATAATATGAGATTAAAGGTGGATGGAGAGCAGAAACTGAGTGAAGATAATAGGTGGGTAAAATACAAAACAGCTAATGCTTTGCCAACCACAGAAACTGGGCAAATTTGATCATCCCTAATGTCCCCTCTTGCTAGCTTTCTCTCTTAAAAGCTTATCGGCTTGGTTGGACAGCTGATCTATTCTACTGGAAGGCTTAAGTACGGAAATAGCCAGGTCTTGCCATCTAGTGGTCAGTGGCTCACAGATGTTGGCATATTTTGAAAGTTAATTGGTCATTACACTGGCTTATATTATTGTTGAAGGCTGGTAAAATCCTCCAGCAGACTTGAACTTATGAATCTTTCTTTGCAATAATGATCCAAGCTCCAGGACTGACTACTGATCCTGGTTTGCTAGCAATAGCCTCGACAGTTGTACCGACTGCTTCTTCTGAGCAATGTACATTGATCTCCATCTTCATCGCTTCTAGGATTGCCACAACCTGGCCTTCTTTTAAGACGTCGCCTGGCTCCACTAGCACCTTCCATACGTTTGCATTAATTGGGCTATCGATTGTAACCGCGGGCTCACTATCCATCATGTTCTTCAGACGCTCGGCCTCACGAGCTGCTTCTGCAGCCTGCTCCGCTTTCCACTCGGCAAAGAGTTTGTTTTCAAGAGCGAGCTGCTCAGCTGAGCCCTTCTTTTGGCCTTCTCTAAAAGCTAGGACTTTCGGATCTGTCTTAGCCGCTTGGAATACGTCATATACTTCTTGCAGGCTAAACTCGCCTGGGCGGATATCGAATTTATAGTTTCCACTCTTGTAGGATTGTACTAGTGAATCGTACTCCTCGACCGACACTTCATGATAATGAAGGATATCAAATGGTTCATAAAGCCAAGGTCGAGTAGGGCTAAAGTTCGGTTTAAGCCCGTACGTATCCCAGCACTCCATCGTCATGGCAAACAGCATGTAACCGCCAGGAGCTTCAACAGGATAGATGGCAAAGAGGGAACCACCCATACCGATTGTGCCGCCGGGTGTGGAGACTCTTGTTGGGTTATACTTTTGCGCTGCGATACCACTCAGAGGATTTAAAGGGAAAAGAATAGGTGTTCCGACAAGGAATCCCACAGCAACGACTAAGAAGGGTGAATTAAGTAGTGTGTCGAAAAGTTCGCGGCGAGTGGATAGACCGTTGTTCAATCGAACATACTCAATGTTATCAGGGAGGTAGGCCGCGGTTGGTCGAATGGTTTCCATGTATCGTTTAGTAGATTCAATAAGTGCTGGATGGTCAAAGCAAACCGGGAGGTAGATCTGCCGACATGGCAGTTTCATGTCAGTTGTAACTTCGATATGTGTCTCAATATCGTTCACGGTCTGAACTAGCTGTTGCTGTGTGATGACCTTGGCGTCGAATTGAATTGTTATAGCTTTAATTCTGGAGTCAGCAACACTCCTGTCTTAGAATTGGAGAAAAGCACTCACAGCCGACGTAAGATTTTGTCACCAGCCTTGGAATCTCGAGTGCCGCCACCTTCTGTGCAAGCAGCCGTGCGCGACTAGTAACAGTCACATCCACAGTCTGCTCACCAATTTCAACAACAAGGTACGCATCTCCCCCCTGGTCCAGGTTAACATCAATATCTACTTCTGAGACATACGGTAGTTTAACATACCTGTCTGTAAATGACTCTTGGTCGTTTATCGTCATCTCCAGGGATAGTCTTCAATATAGCATTTGATTTTCCAGACGTCAGACCGGAATCAGGAAGCTCCAGGTCTAATTTCGGCAGCTTTTGTGACGTCCCATTCACCAAATCCTGGACCTCGGTGATATATCCTTCCACACGATCAAATAGCTCAAGAGCAAGCTCGAAGGTGATGGGTGTCAGCTTCAACGTTCCACCTGGCTTCACCTGGCCAAGGCGCCAGAGATCCGCCAAAACGATCGTCGTGGAGCACAACAAGCCTCCAAGGTCTGGACTGTCCATTGCAAATATTGCAGGTGAATCACCGCCCCAGTTGATCCCACCAGGGGATGGGTAACCCCAGTCAAAGATATTTGACGGATGAGAACCGCCCTCGCCACCATCTTTACGGCTCCATTCTGGAACAGGGCCAACAAGTCGAATGCCAGTACGATTTGAGTTGTGGCCGATCTGCCAATGAGTCGAATACATCATCTCCACGTCCTTGGAGGTCATGAAATCCTCTGAGTCGTGGGGGCCGTGCATGCAGTATATTTCGGTTATATTATAGCTTGGGACGCAGGCAGGTGGGAGCGTATAGACTTCATTTGTCTCTGCTGCCCACTTATACGTCTCCGGATCCAACTCAATCCAATCGCCCATTTGCAATTGTCGACCTTGAATCCCACCATATGCTAGGCTAGGAGTTCCCGATTTTGATCCAAGGTAAAGAGGAATGTCAGGAAATCCACCTTTGATAGCAAGATAAGTTCTCAATCCGCCGTCTTTGACTTCTCCGATTTTCAGCTTCTGACCAGCTTGAATACTGAGCCTTGACCACATTGGCAGTTCTTTACCGTCTACAGTTACGGGCATTGGTGCGCCACAAACTGAAAACACTGCAGGAGCTGTAAAGAGCAGTTCTGGGCCTGACAACGTCATCTCTAGAGTTTCCATACCCGGTTTGTTACCAACAAGGATATTCGCAATTCTGGACGAGACGTTATCCATAGGGCCTCCTTTAGGGATGCCGTGTCCATTAGTAGCTCGAGCTGGGAAATCCTGCACGGTCGTAAATNGACCCAGGTGATAATACGTCAATTGCACATGGTTCATATTTGAATTTAGTCTCCAGAAAATTGGTTAGAGTGTCTCTTTCGAGGAACGGTTTTGAGGTGACAACGTCTGCGAGAAATTGAACATTGGTAGGAGGGCCTTGTAACTTAGCGTCTCTCAAGACTGCCGTCATTTTTGCTGCTGCTGCGGGTCTGTCAGCTGCATGGACCATGACTTTTGCAATCAGCGGATCGTAGTATGGTGCAATTCTTTGACCGGTCTTGACCCAGGTGTCAATTCGTATCCCTTCTCCCTCGGGCCATTCCACAGCTTGTAGCAGACCTGGGCTGGGGGCATAATTTCGGAATGGAACTTCAGCATAAACTCGGACCTCAATGGCGGCTCCGGTTGGTCCGTCCTTTTGCATCTCCTTCAGATGCGCCGAAGGCAGTCCAATCTCTCCTCCTTTCTCATAGTCGGCTTGCTGCAACATCAGGTCTACTAAGTCCACATTGTAGCAGAGTTCTGTAATGCCGTGTTCAACTTGAAGTCTTGTGTTCATCTCCAAGAAAAAGAAATCTCCCGTGTTGTCGTCAACTAGAAATTCGACAGTTCCGGCAGACTTATACTTTAACTTCAAGGCATATGCCACCGCGCATTTCGTAATCTTCTGTCGCATACCAGGCCGTTTCTGGACAAACGGACTGGGGCACTCTTCAATGACCTGGAGTACATTATAAGTTTCTGATTAGGGTAGATACGGTGAAATCACCTTTTGATGTCGTCTCTGAATGCTGCATTCTCTTTCTCCGAAATGGACCACATCGGTACCATTACCAAATATTTGGACCTCAACATGTCTGCTTTGTGGGTAATATTTCTCTAAGAATACTCCAGCATTGTTGAACAGAGTTTCTCCTCTACTCTTCACTTTCTTAAAAGCAGCAGCGATTTCTTCCTCATTGTCGCAGACTTGCAATCCCATACCGCCGCCACCTCCAGTTGCTTTCAACATGATCTAATTAAGTGAGCAAAGGCTTTTACTGTCAAAGGTGCGTTTTATTATTACCGGGAATCCTAGTCTCTTAGCAGCAGCAACAGCATCTTCTTCTGAGCTGAGCAGGTCGGTTCCGGGGACTATGGGAACATCCGCAGAGATTGCCAAGTCTCTTGCTCTATGTTTCTGGCCCATCTCTGTCATACACTCGGGACTAGGGCCAACAAATATCATGCCCCCTGCTAAAATCTTCTTTGCAAACTCCGCGTTCTCGCTGAGGAAGCCATAGCCAGGAATGACGGCATCCACATTTAAACGCTTGCATATCGACAAGATCGCCTCACTAGAAGGAAGTAAGCATGATGCGACTTGGGAAACCTGATATTATAGAATTCATACGTGTCTAAGTAGCCATCTGCTTTATCTTGCGGAAGGAGGATGTTTTCGTCGGCCAAAGTAGCGTGCAATGAGGTGGAATCTGATGTCGTATAAATAGACACGCTCTTAATTCCAGCTTTTTGGATTGCCCGTATGAGCCTCACTGCAATCTCGCCGCGATTGGCAACAAGGGCCTTCTTGATATGTGAAAACGAATGCGCCATGTTGTCTAACAGTATCACAATGGTAAAGCATAGGACAAAAAGGTTGAAAGCAGCACATGGAATTACTGCTGGCCAAATGCGCAGTCTTCCCCCCACCTATCTACGACTGGCGGGCAACTAATATGCAGCCCTGCAGCTCCCTAATATTATTATTACATTATCGAGAGCATGATAAGGGATTAGGAAATGCCGGGTGCATGGGCCTTTCCCCTCATTGATGTGCAACGTCCTTGGCGCTCCATCTTACGGGCTCCTTCGGTTTGTATTTGCTCTGACATCAAGAATAGAGATACATTGCCATATTGGGCAGTCGCTCGCGGCAGCCCCTCCGTCACCCTCTCTCGGCCGAAAGGGTCGTCTCGCAACCATAGGTCAATGGTTATTGCTGTTTATTTTTATGAATTTTTCATTGCATTTGTAGTAGGATAGCAGCCGTTAAGTCCAGAGTAAGAGGCTCTTAATTGATAAATGATACTTATATATATAAAGCTTAGGTGGTAATCCAAGCTTTGATCCTGCATTTACGCCTGCAGTTTCATATGTCATGTTCATGGCTTCCCTGGAAATAGCTTCGCATTTGCTTCATCCACTGCCTTCCTCCCAATCTTCGCATTCTCCAAAGCTGTCGGCATATCCGAGTGCAAACAGATGCTGAATGGCCCACCCGAAAACCCGACCTTCAAAACCCCGCCCTCGTTATGATCCCTCTCATCCGTAAAGGCACACTTGGTAATCCTATCGTAAATCATCTGCGGTGTCGCAGGCTTGCTCTTGGCCACAGGCACAAGTGCTCCAGCAGCATTGTAGTCGATATCAACATACAATTCCTCTTGGAATGGCAAGCCGTATTTTGCGCACATCTGTTTTTGCATGTCGTTCTTGCAGGCGTACACCGGCACCTTGTATATTGAGCAGGCACGCAGGACAGCATCCATGATGACTTCATCGCGCTGCATGTAGAAAAACAGCTCGCCATGTGGTTTGATGTGGTTGAGGGGCACGCCTTCGGCATCGAGGATTGCCTTCAGAGCACCAACCTGGTACAGAATCGATGCGTACATATCCTCAGGATCGACTTCAATCTTACGGCGTCCAAATCCAAAGAGATCCTGCAATCCTGGATGCGCACCCATTTTCACGCCATGTTGCTTTGCCAGACGGACCGTCTTCAGCATCAGTGTAGGGTCGCCAGCATGAAATCCACACGCGATATTCGCAACATCGATATACTTCATGAGCTCCTCGTCGGGTCCCTAGAAGGGATCATTCGGTCAGCAAATTGATAAAAGATACTCGTCATCGGGTTATGCATACCATCTTCCACCTTCCAAACCCCTCACCCATATCACAATTGATTTCGATCTTCTGTACGAGGCCCGTCATGTCTGCGTGTGCCCCGTAGCCAGGTTATCGAGTGTTCTCAAGCGTGGTTGAATAGTCTCTTCAAGAGCCCCCGCTGCAATTAATCAATGAAATGGGGAATCTCCTCTCTCATGATCCCCATCCCACTTATGCCGTTCATGTACTGTGTACATCTTCCATTTTCCACATTCCCTTCATCCCTGAAGAGCTTATTCGGCAATGCCTTGGCTCGTCTCCGCCGAGTCTCACGGGCTACTGGGCCCACATCATCATTGCTGGTGGCCGGAAATCCAGCGCATCACTCTAACATCTCCGCCAGCAACCCGTAGATTACGATCTCTTATTTGATAGTCAAGCAGTATTATTTCATGGCGCCGATGGCGCCCACCGGCTTTTTGTGTGTGCCCCGCGAGGGAAGCTCTTATCGGTTATCGTAGCGCTATCTTTATCTGCCCGCAGCCCCTGTTTCCGCCCTCTTCGCACGGGCAGCAGATGCTTACTTAAGCCTTACGAGTCAGTGATTTTAAGGTTCAGCTAGCTCTATAATCCTAACGGTGCTCTTGCCTGCTTGAGGAGTTCTGCTGAGTTTGCGAAAATTCTTGAAAATCAACCAGAAAGGTTGGACTAATGGTTAATGTCACACATCTCACCTGCACATAAAGAGGACATCAATGATAGCTGTAACAGTATGCCGATCTTGCAGACCATGATAGGCATATCATTCCCTTCGTCATTATGTTTAAATGCAGCAGCCAATGATACGTGCCTGTGATTTGCCCCGGTCTGATAAGCAGGGTTCACAACACAATGCATGCTCTCCCCATTAGGTAGGAGATAGGCAATACAGCAGATATGGCGTTGTCCCTGGCAGGAACAGTACATCCCGTATTATTTCCGTATATCAGCAATATGAACATATGAAAGAGGCCCGAAGCTTATTCACTACTGCTTTAAATATATTATTGTTCTCTCCTCGAAAAGTTTCATAAGGCGTTCTTCTTCTTCTTCCCCATTGCGACTAATCATGAGCACCATTGAACCAATTTTCAGTCCCGGTGTGGGCTATGGCATCGTAGTGGGAGTGGGCGCTGCCTTTGCCATTGGCATGTCGACTGTCTCTTGGGGCCTGGAGCGTTTCTTCGCTGAGAAACAGACAAGTGAGATGTATATGACAGCTGTACGTTTCTCCTGCTTCCTTGGTCGTATCTGTGATTAGTACTATCTCAGTCCAAGACCCCTCGGAAGTCTACATTTTTTTTATGTCCTTCTTAGGCGGACATTGATAGCCAACTGCTAATAGTCCTTCTTTAGAAACACTCTGTGAAAACTGGTCTTACTGCCTCGGCCGTAGGTCTGTAGTGGCGTGACTTCTTATCTCCCTCCCACGGCGCGGTCTCCAAACTCGTGGGATCCTCTTCCTTGGCACCTGTCTTTCGTCTTTTTCTGCTCTAACATTCAGTGAACAGTTTCGTCGTGGACTATTGCTGCCACTTTGCTTACTTCAACAACTTGTATGTCATTTTTCTGCATTTCACGCAAAACAGCATCGAATTGCGGACACAATACTAATAATTTCTACATAGATGGATATGAATTTGGTGTTTCCGGTCCGTTCTGGTACGCGGCTGGTGCTTGTGTACAAATCCTACTATTCTCTGTTGCAGCTATCGAACTGAAGCGCAAAGCTCCAAATGCACACACCTTCCTAGAAGTCGTCCGCTGTAGATACGGCATGGGTGGACATATTACGCTTGTCTGCTACTGCGTCTTCTACCAAATTGTGACAGCCATGAATTTGCTGGTTGGTGGATCTCAACTATTTGGAAATCTGACGGGAATGAGCAGTGACGCCGCCTGCTTTCTGTTCCCAATCGGCGTCATCATTTATACACTCGCCGGTGGCATCAAGGCCACTTTCCTCACAGATTGGGTCCATACTGTCGTCATATATGTTATTATGATTTCCACTCTTTTTGTAGTCTACACTACATCCGACCTCGTTGGCTCACCAGACGCCATGTGGAGCCTACTTAAGGCTGCTGGGGAACTGCACCCTGTAGAGGGCAACGCAGACGGTTCTTACCTCACAATGCGTAGTCAGCAGGGTGGTTATGTTGGACTCATCTTTGTAGGAGCAGGGTTTGCTGCCGCTGTTGACTCCCAGCTCTTTCAGAAGGCCATTGCGGCCGAACCAAAGAGCACGCTCATGGGGTATCTCCTAGGGGGTACCTGTTGGTTCACCATTCCATTTGTACTTGCCAGCACATTTGGACTCACTGCAGCAGCTACTGAGCACCTCCCATCCTTCCCTACTTATCCAAATCGCATGTCTGCAGAAGAGATTGCGGCCGGTATGGCCATGCCATATGCTGCTATTGCAGTCATGGGGAAGGGCGGAGCCATAGCAATCTTACTGATGGCCTTCATGGCCATCACGTCTGCAATGTCTTCTGAGACTGTTGCTACTGCCGCAATCGTCACTTACGATGTGTACCAGGCGTACATCAACCCACAGGCGACAGGAAAGCAACTTTTGCGTGTGTCCCACGTCGTGGTTGTAGTATTTGGTATCCTATGTGCAGGTATTGCCGCGGGGCTGAACCACGCGGGCTTCAATGTTTCCTTCATCATTACGGCAGTTGGTATCTTTGTTGACAGTGCAATTATCCCCATGGCCTGCACTATATTCTGGAGGAAGCAAAGCAAAGCTGCGTTGATCCTATCTCCACTTATATCTTCCATGGCTGCCATTGTCGCTTGGTTATTAGTTGCAAAGCAGCAATCCGGTTATTTATCGATCTCAACACTGTCTGAAAATCTTCCTCTGGTTGCTGGCAACATGATGTCTCTAACTGGCCCTATCGTCCTCACCCCGCTGATCACGTATCTCAAACCCGACGATTTTGATTTCGAACTATTAAAGAGTATCAAGCAGGCTGACGACGCTGATGAAGGCGATGCGAGTATTGAAGAATATGCTAACGAGGAAGTTGCAAATCACTCCGTAGATGATGTGATGCTGCTTTTGGCGCGGAAACGGGGACTCATTGCCATGACACTTCTGACTCTTTCATTCTTGATCCTGTGGCCAATTCCGATGTACGGTACAAGCTACGGTATGTCCTCTTAACCCTCCACTATCAGAGTTAGAACCATGCCCTGAAAAATATGGCTGATAATGAAAAATAGTATTCTCCAAAGGATTCTTCAAAGGCTGGATCGTCGTCCTCTTCCTCTGGGCTTTCTATGCTAGCAGCACCATCACGCTCCTGCCAATTTGGGAGGGGCGTAAGGCAATGCGCCTTTTCTTTATTTACCTTTTCAAGGGTAAGGGAGAGCTCAAGAAGCAGGTAGCTGTTTTAGAAGGAACCCATCCTCCTGTATTTGGGGATACGGCTGAGGATCGGGGGCCCGGTGGTTCAAGGTTTAATGAAAAGAATGGAAAGAGTGAAGAAGCTTCCATTACCGCTGGCCGTACATCTATATAGACTCTATAGACTCCCTCGGAGTGTATATCTGTGTGACCAAACTAGAGTTGGGCCTTGAATCATTCCCTGGCTACGTATAGAACTGTGCATTTAGCTTATGTCACATTAGACTCTTTGCTGACTGTTCAATTATTATCTAAGTACATTCGATGTCGTGGTGCGCCGGCTTCTACTTTCCAAACTTTTATCTCCGGACAGGCTTCAGCCAATTGACGCCTAATTTCGGACTGTAATGTACCGTATAATGTTTCTCATCTTCGACCTATATGGTACATTGATTATTAACTGAGAATCTCGGCCGTACTGCGCGTATACTTGCAATGGTCGTCGGTAATGTGCTAGCCCGAGCTCGTCAAGAGATGATGCGTACGTTGTGTGCCCCATTTATGCCCCGCGCAGTGGCGGAGGTCAGCGGCCAACCATGACCACTGATATGGTGGATCTACGATAACATCAACACTACCCCACTATTCCATAGAGAGGTCACCGAGGATAAACCAACTTAGCACCGCGTTAAGAGGGCACTATAGGAGATGGCACGAGCTCAAACTTCAATCTCCACTTCCAATCCAATCTTGGACTCTTGAGTAATCAGTCCTACCACGTTGTCTAACTTGAGTTAATAGTCCTATATCTGACCTTTCAGGCTTAAAAGGTCTATTGTCCCCATAAATCTTTGTGTGGAAGAACAAGGTAGTCTAGTACCAACATGTCTCCTCCTTCGGCAATGACCCAAGAGGCCGAGTCCACCGGCACGGTCCCCGTTACTGCGCACTCAAAGACTGCACAGGCTGCACAGCCATACGAAACAGCATCTAATGGTGTCACTCCTAAGCCGCCTGTATTTGAGGATAAATACAAAGAACGAGAGTATCAAAAGGGCCGGCTAGCGTTGGCATTTCGAATCTTTGCCAAGCTTGGATTCGATGAAGGAATTGCTGGTCACATTACTCTCAGGGTCAGTTTGCTCTTCCTAAAGCTGCTGAAAGCAATCCTTGAATATTATACTTTGACAGAAAATGTCGTTTACTAACGGTCATCAGGATCCTGTTGAGCCTACAAGTTTCTGGGTTAATCCTTTTGGAGTTGCATGGCCAACCTTGAAGGCCTCAGATCTGATCCGTGTGGATAAAGATGGTAAAGTTGTTGATGGAGGACCAGTGCGGCTCTTGAATGTAGCAGGTAGATCATTTCCACCTTGTCTTAGACTTATCTCATTGCAACATCATACTGAGACCAATGCTACAGCCTACATGATTCATCATGCAGTGCATACTGCTCGTCCAGACGTCAATTGTGTCGCCCATTCGCACTCCATCTATGGGCGTGCGTTCTGTGCTCTTGGCCGACCTCTAGATATCATCACCCAAGACGCGTGCACCTTCTACAATGATATCGCGTTATACAAGTCCTTCCGTGGCATTGTCCTTGGACCAGAGGAAGGCATTGAGATCGCTGCTGCTCTGGGAAACAAAAAGGCTGCTTTGTTGCAAAACCATGGGTTGCTTACCTGTGGAAAGACAATTGAAAGCTGTGTACGATGGTTCTGCGCTTTGGAGACCTGCTGCCAAGCTCAATTACTTGCAGATGCTGCTGCTGGAGGAAGGGGTCACGAGACTGTTAAAATTGATGACGCGGATGCTGAGTTTACTTGGCGCGCCATTGGACATGAAGATGCCGGATGGTTTGGATCTAAGCCAGCTTTCGAGCTGATGGCGCGTGAATCCGGAGATGAATATCTTATGTAGTATGTCTAATTGTATTCAAAGAAACAAGTTACATTGATTCAATCTACGTTTTTCCATCTCTTGAAGTTGTGAGTACAAAATGCAGGCTATTTCATAGATATTTGATCAGTTCAATCTGACAGATTCTTCTATAGACGTGGTTATATTGTCTAGCATTTTTCTGCTCTCATTGCGGGTTGACGACATATCGCAATTGGTGCCTCCCGAAGAGCTGATACCATTTATAAAATGGACCAATTATTTTGAAGAAATCCTCTCATAGAACGAGGCGATTGCAGAAGTAGTTGTCTCAGGTGCCTCCTCCGCTACAAAATGGCCAATACTATCCCCAATTGGGACAATCTCTAACTTCCCCGTACCCATCCACTCTCCCCATACTTTCTCCATATTGTATCGTTTTCCTATATAGTCATCTGAGTATATAAGAAGCGTATCAATATCCAGCTTCCTGCCCTGTTCCTGATCCTTCCTCTGTTCGTCTAGATCTTCTTGGGCACCAGCCCTGTAATCATCACAAGAGGCACGAATCACTGATTCCGGTATGAACGAGTTCATGTATACTTTCATGGCATTATTATCATGGAACTTTTGCAGGCCGACGCTGTTTTTCCCCGGCCATCTGGTCAGGCACTGTTCGACCCACTTGTCGCCCCCCTGGCCTTTGATCAAGGCCGTGGCAACGGACACGTTGGCTAAGAACGGCCAGTGAAAGCTTCCAACAACGGCAGCAGGATTACCGAATGCCTGCCATTGAATGAGGCTAGGGACGATGTCCAGAAGTATGGTTCCTAAAAGTTTTGTATTCGCGTAACCTTTATCTACTGCGATACGGTGGCATATGCGACCACCACGATCATGGCCTGCAATAATTATTGCTTGCTCATTGTCATGCTGGAGGGCAGTTCGCAAGCCCTGTAAGATGGCCTGTCCAACGCTGCGTTTGTCGTGGGGCACAGCCAGGGGAGCGCTTCTGCCATAACCTGGGATCTAAAGGGATTGATTAGAATACCAGTGAGATGTATTTCTTTTTGGCCTTTTATTGAAGTAGCTTATAAGCCTCACATACATCTGGAATGAATAACGGAATATCCTTTGGAAGTAAAGAGGCTACCTATACACGTTGTCAATTCCACGTTGAGTAGTGTTTATGTTTATTTTTGGTTTTTCTGAATTTTAGCTTTGGATAATCAAAACTTACATGTCTCCACCTAACTTTTATTAGAAATTGCTTATTATCCGTATTAAATTAGAGCAGAATCAAGGATGGGGATAGACATAAGGACAATTGTGTTGAATTATAATATTTCATATATTTGTGATTATAAAGCGATCACAAATTAAGAGCTTACATGAAGTTTCTTACAGTATATTAGCAAAGAGCTATTGAGTCCATTGGCCGGCATATACTCACGATTGGGGATATCCATGAATTAAAACTAGAATAGGACTGTTTCCAGCAGAATGAATTCCTCGCTGGTAGTAAAATAGCTCCCCTGACCGCGTTGTACTGCTATCCAGTCCTAAGGACCTCATATAGTCGATATCCGAGGAATCCATTTCGCTCAGCGTTTTATATTAAGTTGATATTTATGAAGCCTATTTCAAGAATCACAGGGAACACAAAGCACTTCCCACTGCAGTTGATTGACATTTGTAATGTATTTACTGCTGACTTCTAATTCTTTACCCGCGGATAAATCCCATCCCGCCTCAAGGAGCGACATGTGGGGTTTGTGAACACGTGATATCAATTCTAGCATTGGGAGTACTCCAATTACCCTTTTTGAATAACAAGCAAGTGGATTGAAATGCAAACTACACTGATTTGCTAAAGGCATTGCAAAGTTCTTCAGCGGATTGCTGTGCTCAATTTGTCTCTTTCAGGAGACATAAACGTGAGCTAACTTGCCACTGTTGCGTACTGAGAGATCCATCTATCTACGGTAGACTCCGGTTTAGACAGTTTCAAACCAAGCATGATATCGATCCATCATAACTGGCTGCGCTAGTTATGCTTCTCAGCTCATAAGTTATGAAATCAAGACGTAACTAAAATAAGGAAGGGGTGGGTCACGTGGAGTGCACTAGAGACTGGACTGCGGAAAATAGTTATGCCATTCCGGATCTTGATCGCCCCACAGCTATCAATTTTGTGCAATTATCGATAACGAGCAGAAGCAACCTCAAATTATTTCATACATAACGCGTCAATTGCCCGCACGTGCCAAGATCATGGGTCGTGGTGGTAAAAAGGTATGTATTAAAGCTCATTTATTATTTGATAGTCTAACAATTTACAGGGTGGCCGTGGAGGCGGCAAAGGTGGTCGTGGTGGCGGCAGAGGCTGGGGTAATGGAGACAATAGAGTTAGCTTTGACAAGGTTGACAAGCATAATGAAAAGCTTGAAAGATTCTACAATTCTGTACTTGGATTACCTGAGGAGGAAAAGGAGGATTTTTGGGCAGCCCTGAAGCGGGAATTGCCTAACAGCTTTCGCTTTGCGGGTTCAAGAGGGTAATTCACCCAATCTTTCCCGTTTCCTGTCATGCTCTTCCGGCTAACTCTGATAGACATGCCCTTGCTGTACAGAAATTACTCAAAGAGCGATATATTCCGGAAATTTCGAAGATATCCCATTACGATGGTACCTTGGTGGAACCGCCTAAACCTGTCCCGTGGTATCCAGATGAACTTGCCTGGTGGATGACGACGCCAAAGAACGTAGTTCGACGTTTCCCTCCTTTCGCCGCATTCCAAAAGTACCTGGTTTCTGAAACAAGCGTGGGAAATATTAGCAGACAAGAAGTTGTGAGCATGATTCCACCATTGGTTATGGATCTTCAGCCTGGCATGACTGTCTTGGACATGTGCGCGGCACCAGGAAGCAAAGCTGCTCAGTTGCTGGAAATGGTTCATCGCGGTGAAGAATCTCGGGTTCGAAAGGCACTCAAAAATTTTGCGCAGGAAGATGGCAGAGAAGTCAGTCCTGGCGCAGAAGGATCTGGTGAAGGCGCCGATGAACTTGAGGCCGACTCGAGCGACTATGGGCGGGCTACGGGACTATTGATTGCCAACGACTCTGATTACAAGCGTAGTCATATGCTTATCCACCAGCTGAAGCGTCTTTCCTCTCCCAATCTGATCGTCACGAACCACGATGCAACTATGTATCCATCTATCAAGCTTCCCCCGACACCTGAGAACCCGTCCCACAATCGATACCTGAAATTCGACAGAATTTTGGCAGACGTTCCATGTTCCGGTGATGGTACAATGAGGAAGAATGTAAATTTGTGGAAGGATTGGAACCCAGGCAATGCACTCGGCCTGCACATCACCCAAGTTCGGATTCTTGTACGCGCTCTTCAGATGCTGAAAGCCGGCGGTCGTGTCGTTTATTCCACCTGTAGTATGAATCCAGTCGAGAACGAAGCCGCAATAGCATCGGCAATTGAGCGATGTGGTGGTCTCGACAAGGTCCAATTGCTTCCCAGCGATGACAAGCTGCCGCTGTTGAAGCGAAAGCCTGGCTTGAAGAGTTGGTCCGTTATGGATAAAAGTGGCCGAATCTGGAATAGTTGGGCGGAGGTGCAGGAGGAGATTGCAACGAATGGAGTCACGGTTTACACTGAACGACTTTCTGAAGGCATGTTTACGCCCCCTGAAGGTTCTGCGGGTGCTCAGATCCCATTCGAGCGATGTATGCGGGTTTATGCGCACGAACAAGATACCGGTGGTTTCTTCATTGCCATCCTTGAAAAGAAGACAGAATTCAAGGCCAAACCTGAATCAGGGCCAAAGAATGACTCTACCGCGGAAGCTCCGATCACCGCCATCGTAGATGAAATCATGTCAAGTGGACCACCTCCAGACGGAGAGAGTGTTGCACCACATATAACAGCAGCCGATGCCCTTACACATCCACCACCTCCGAATCCTTTGGAAGATCCATCTCCTGCTGCCATTCAAAACTCACCGGACGACACTATACCGACGACAGCAAAGCGCACGGCCAGTGAGCGGGAAGACGAAGAGATAGATGCTCTGGAGAGAGGCAAGAGACTGAAAATGAAGGATGATATGCCTCTTGCTGATGCAACTGTCTACGAAAGAGAGGTCCATTATCCACCTCCTGCTGGAGCGGAGTTGGAGGAAACAGCACACAAGCACCTAGAGGAAAAGCCGAACATGGCTCATCTCACCACAAGACCCGTCAAGAATAAGTCTGGACAGCAGTTCGAAGAGCCATTCAAATATATCCCTACCGACCACGTGGAAGTAGAGACAATAGCTAAGTTCTACAACCTCTCTCCGCGCTTCCCGCGAGATAGATTCCTTGTTCGCAATGCTCAAGGTGAGCCAGTAAAGACTATTTACTACACGTCCTCTCTCATCCGCGACATCTTGACGGAGAACGAAGGTAAAGGAATCAAATTCGTCCACGGTGGCGTGAAGATGTTCATGCGACAGGATGTGCAGGGAGAAGGAGTCTGCAAATGGCGCATCCAATCTGAAGGCATGCCCATCCTGGAAGGATATGTGGGCGAGGAGCGTGTTGTCAGGCTGTACAAGAGGAAAACCCTGCACAAGCTCCTCATTGAGATGTTCCCCAAGGTCTCGGACGGTGGGTGGAAAGAACTTGGCGAAATTGGAGAGCATGTCACCAAGATTGGTATGGGATGCTGCGTCCTTAGGATTGAACCTAGCGCCGATGAGGATGGATTCAGCGAGCGTATGGTCTTGCCTTTATGGAGAAGTCTACATTCGCTCAACCTCATGCTTGCCAAGGAGGATCGTACGGCTATGTTGCTGAGATTGTACAACGACACCACACCTCTGATTAATAACTCCCAGTCAGCAAGGAAGGATGCACAGGAGAAAGCGGATGGAAAGGCAGAGGGTGAGGTCGCTGATGAAGTGGCAGGCACCGAAGTTGCTGAGGAATCGGCGCCAGCAGAGACTGAAGAGTTAGGAGACACTAATGGAGTTGAACCAGTCGACGAAGCAGTCGTCGCCGAGGCTTAGAGTCTAAAAATGTACGACGTGTGCTTAAATCAATGGATCAGGTTCAAAAGAGGTTTCCAGATTATTTTGTCTTAATATTTGTATATATCTCGATTATGGTAAAACAAAATGGTTAGGAAAAACAACGGAAAGACCACCTCCGGTGACCAATGTGCTAATAATGACCATAAATTTAGCGGTGCATTCTCCGTCCTGATACATATATGTGAATAAATAGTAGGCCTCTCTCACATGGCAAGGAATAAATGCTTCCTCATCACACCCGCTCCGGTAAACATCGATCAAGCCAGCCTCCTAGAGAACACGACTGAGATGAGAGGGATGTATGGGATAAGAAAGGTTAGACAGGAAAGTGAACATGCAGCAGAACGCCATAAATGCAACAATATCCGTAAAGTTTCCGGCGAATAAAGTCTCAAAAGCAAGATGCAGATGCCGTGATCGTAACGTCGTTAAAAGGTCGCCCATCCGTTTAAGCCAATTCTCGAAGGTCGGGATCCCAACCACATAGCCTCCTAGGAAGGTGCTATTCCCGCTACGCTACTCCTCGTTAGGCGGCTTGACATGTAATCGTGGCTCGTTTCCTTTCCATATCTTTTCTCGCTCTTTCTCATCATTTATTAGATTTCTTCTCTCAAACCCGGTGTCCTAAATCATTCTTATTATGTTCCTAGAGGAGTGAGGGTACATTCTTTTGCCAGGCTGGTGAGACTCTCAATATGCAGAGTAGCTGCCATATAATCCTGGTGGTGCAGGTGCGTACGCCGGTCCAGGCCTTCTCTCTCTCCGACTGTTAGGTGAAATAACAGTTGTCGAAATTCTGGTCCTTCTCTCCCTTTCACGTTCTCGGCCTCCAACAGGGCTAACCACTGGCTCTCGAAGTCTTACTTTCCTACCGCTCCCACCTGTGAGCGCACTCAATGGCGGGTCCCTGACAGCAGCCTCGTCATCGCTCGGCAGATTCAAATCTATCAGGCTGTAGAAGTACTCCAGAACTTCAGGATACCGTTGCACAGATGTCCGCCAGTCCTCGTCAATTCCACGTTTCAGCTCTGCATCTGCGGCGGCGATTTCGGTAGGATGGGGTCGTGCATGGTAGTAGTAGGAAGCCCGCTCGGTGATGCGGTGGATGTGGGCTGCATGAGCCTCCTTGCGACGGTTCGTGAGGTGGGAAAAATAGTCCAAGATGTAGTCCTGTGCGTGAGCGCGGACCCAGGATCTGTAGACGAACATCAATTTGAATGAGCAGGAACTCCACAAAAAGAATATCGCAATTCAAGGGTACACCTACCGAATATCGTTCAGCACTGATTGCATCATCCGCTGCTCGGCCTGCCGCACGGCAACGTCGAGGCCTTTGGCTTCGCAGTCGCATTGCGCAATGGCAGGTTTGCTGCAGATGGCGCAGTCGGGATCCATAATCTGGATGGGCCGTTTGGTCCTGACATCTTTGATTAACATGGCTCCCCTTCGACATATGGAAATTCAGCACGTCAAAAACGGGTTTCAACGGAGTTTGAGGCGGATACAGATCGAATGGAGGGCACACAGTGGTAGGAGGGACATTGTGTTGATAATCTCCCGGTAAGAGGCTCGCGGTCAGTCGTCGCGCAGGCATTCGACACGATCATCTGGCCGGCGTGGCTCACAGGTCCGTTTGTATCATTGATAAAGGTTGATGGCAGTTATGGGCAAGAGTAACAAAGGGAACCTGACACTTACTTTGGGGGATGAATGACTTAAAAATACACCCACATGCGCTTTCCAAGGGGAGGTACCACACGATCACACAAACAAATCACCTGAACAAACGAAGCACGTCTTTGAAATGGCCACCCTCAGCCCAGACTATGAGTTACGAATAGAACAGAACCTGAATGAAGGAACGGAATATTAGTGCTGGAAGATCAGCAATTAGTTTAGGAGCAAGTTCGGGGGGAGAAGAAGCAGAGGAGCCATGGTAAGCAGCAGGACGACGACAGCTTTGATGCAGCAGTGCCAGCCCGAAGAGCCAGACCCATTGCAGCGAAGCGGAGAAGGGAGAGGCTCTTCGAAGTGGACCACCTCTACCCGACGAGTCCCAGGTCACGCTGTTGCAAAGCGACGGGTATCATAGGTGCCAGAGGAGCCATCAGCATTGCTCGAGGGGCCATAGTGCATGCTTGTTGTCGTGGCTCGAGTGCGTGCTGTCGCCGCCGCATCGAGCAGCTCGCCGCTTTGAGGACATCAAGCCCTACGATGTCGGGTGTTCTGGTGATCGGGGTGGCGTGATTGGATCTCCTGGCAGCGCCGAAGCCTCTTTGGGCCATCCGGATGTCACTTTTGTCTTTTTGTCGCGTTTGCTGGTCCGACCGAGGCAAGTGCTTATCCAGCAGCACACTTAGAGCAGCGTGGCAGTTCTAGCTGGAAGAAGCGTCTCCTTGCAGAAGCTCGTTGATGGGACTTGGAACGTACAGCAAACTCGGCCCCATCAAACGACTGCTGCAGGGCGACAAAGAAGGTTCCAGGCCCACCCCAACTCTGCTTTTTTCTCCAGTGCTAGGGCGTAAGAAAGCGTCGTGTCCGCTCGGTTCACCGCCTCTCTGCTCGTTTCAGTGGCTAGGAATGAGGTTAATCCCACGGACAGGACGATGGCGCCGCAGAGACCAGATCAGCAGGCGCTGTTCAACGTCTGAACGGAGCTGTGGGTCATACAGAACGGCCCAAAATAGACAGTCCATAAAAGTATCCATCCACATAAAACATGTCAGTAAATACAAAGGCAAGATAGATACAAAGGGCTTCTTTAGAGGATGGCTGAGTACATGATACACACGAACAGAGCACACGACTACATCAGATGAACCTTTTGACCCAGGGCCCAGTTGGTCCGTGTGCAACACCGCACTCCAGTATACGGTGACCCGGAAAGCCCAAGCACGCAACTCTTATCAGATCGCGAATTTTCGAGCCGGAATATTATTTATGCCCAATCTGGAAAATCCATTGTCCAACACAGGAGCAGAGCACCTCATTTGCCAGGATCCAGCCAGCCCACCACAGCAGTCCGCCAGTGACTCGTATATAGCTGTGTTCCGGACCCATGGCCAGTCTCCCGGTGAGAATATCCAGGCAATGCGTCGCCATCAGTTCAACATGGACGCCCTTCTTGTACCCCTTCTTGCTCTCCAGCACCGCCCGACGAACTCCTCAGCAGCTGGGCGAGAAATACATGCCGGCCCAAACCAGACAACGAACCCAAATCCGACAGCAGAGCACGTCAACAGTACCACCCGTCTCTCCTGAACACAGCCACGCCCATGATCCCCACCTCAACCCATCGCCATCAGACTACACGCTTCCAGTCTTTACAGACCGTTGCACACTGACTCTTCATGCGGGCTCTGGCGGCCATGGCTGTGTCTCATTTCTACGCGAGAAGTACATAGCTGCAGGCCCAGCAAATGGCGGGGACGGCGGGAGTGGAGGGAACATCTATATCCAGGCTGTCCGGGGCGAGACGTCCCTCCACAAGCTCGCGCGACGAAACATTCTCCGGGCAGGACGGGGCAAAAATGGGCAGGGCAAATCCAAGGGTGGAGAGCGAGGCGAGGACATTATCATACAAGTACCCGTGGGGACTGTGGTTCGAGAAATCGAACGTGTTGATCCCGTGGCCATTGAGGAGGAAAAGCGGAGGCTGGAGGCAGGGAGGTTCGATGGATCTGAACCTGACGAGCCTTCTACGGGCCCTCGCAATAAATGGCTCATCTACCCGGGCCTGACGCCGCAGGATATTGCTCGTGCGGAATTCCCAACGCTCCCTCGAGGACGCAGGTCGGCCCTTGTCATGGCGCAGGCTGCTGCTCCTATCCAACTGGACCTTTCTTCGCCCATGGAGAAGCCGATCCTCCTTGCGGCTGGCGCTGTCGGTGGATTGGGCAATCCTCACTTTGTCACAAAGAACGTTCCCAGACCTAAGTTTGCTACAAAGGGTGAAGATGGCATGAAGCTCGTGCTGGAACTGGAACTAAAACTCCTGGCAGATGTTGGACTCGTTGGGCTGCCGAATGCAGGAAAGAGCACGCTTCTGAGGAGCGTGTCGAGGAGTCGGGCTAGGGTGGGCAATTGGGCGTTCACCACGCTTCAGCCTAACATCGGTACTGTCGTTCTCGATGATTTCAAGGGTCGACCGAAGAATATGTCGGCTACCAATGATGGTGAGCCTAGGACCAGCTTCACCATTGCTGATATCCCCGGCCTCGTTGTGGATGCACACCTTGATCGGGGCCTGGGCATAAGCTTTCTCCGACATGTTGAACGGGCGCGGGTTCTGGCTTTCGTGGTCGATCTGAGCGCTGGCGATGCTGTTCAAGCATTGAAAGGACTGTGGAAGGAGGTTGGTCTCTATGAAAAGATGAAGAACGAACAGGAACAGGAGAAGGCAGCCCTAGACTCCGTAGTCCAATGGAAGCCGTTTGGATCCGAGACAACCGTGGTTGTCGAGCCTGCTGTGAAGACTACGAATCCAGTCTCACTCCCCCCTATCGCACAGAAGCGCTGGTTCGTTGTCGCCACGAAAGCAGATTTGCCGGAGACAAGAGAGAATTTTGAAAGGTTAAGTGCCTATCTTGAAGACATCTCGAATGGCACGGAGTCTCATCCTTCTGGCTTCAAAGCAGCTTGGGCTGGTAGAGTTGAAGCTATCCCTGTTAGTGCGATCAATGGCCACGGAGTTGAAAGAATTACCGAGTGGACCCTGAATCTGCTAGACGGGTAAAAATCAAACTGTATGACTAGTGGGAATAAACTCTGCCGCAAAAAACTTTTGTATATTATTATATGGGACCTATAGATCTTGGGAGGCTGGGAACATATGTATCATTGGGGGTATTTAATACTGTATTATAGAGCATATGCGGACATCGGATGTGGTCTCAAACGCCTCAGCAACAGAAAATGGAAGAGGGAACTTTTCAAACTAGAATTTTGATGATGCCGCCCTAATCAGTCATCATAGAAATGCATGCATATATAAACCACAGATCAAACTTAGAAAAATGCTTGCGGGAAATCCGCTTCCCGGTGCAGGAAAATGCTCTGCTTTGGTATGGCAGGCATGCCACGCTCAGTTAGGTCAAAAAGATAATAAGAATGCCTGAATAGAACATTTTCGAATTCCTCCAGAAATTTTTTTAAACCCTTTTAAACCCAATCAGTCTGTTCAATGGTAATAAAACTATTCTTTGTCTTCAACTGAGGCGTTCTTGAGGTCCTCGGTGACTCCGGAAACACCATCCTTGGACTCGCCGTTGGCGGCTGGGGCATCGGTGTCCTCGTTCTCCAGACGCTCAACTTCTTTCTTGGCCTTTTCAATGTTCTAATCAGAAACGTTAGTACGGATTCAATTCCTGGCGATACATGTGGTGTGATTGCCAAAACTTACCTTCTGAGTTTGAGCGGCCTGATCCTTCTTCCAGAAATCAAGCTTAGCCTTGACCTTCTCTGCGACAGCGGGGAGATCAGCAGCGCTCATTGGGGGATCAATACCCATGGCAGCGCAGTCCTCCACAACTGACGGAGGGCAGTTGAACTTGGCAGTTGCGGCAGCAGGCGATTCAGCTCCGCCCTTGCGTCCCTTCTTGCCTTTCTTACCACCGGTTCCGACGAAATAATTCTCCTCATCTTCACCCTTTCGGACGACCTTGACGCCCTTAATGCCAGAATCATCAACAGTTCGTTGAGCCTGAGCCTGGAAACCGCTGGGAGCAATGAGCGAAGTCTTTTCAGGGGTGAAGGTTGGGTCTAGGAAGCGAAGGAGACCCTCAGCACGGCGGATCTCATCCAAGTATGCTGGGTCACTGGCCTCGGCAAGGAGTCGTTGAGCCTCTGCCTTCTTCCTCTCCTTCCTCTGGTTCTGTCGCTCTTGTTCTCGGCGCTCATACGCCTTGTGACGGGCATCCTTCTCGTACTGAATAGCGGCATTGCGTTGTTGGTAGTAGTCATCCTTAATCTTCCTGATGGCAGCAAATTTCTCTTGTTGTTCTGCATGCAGGCGGGTACGTTCGTCACGGAGCTGGTTCAGGTTCTTGTAAACATCGTCCTGCTCCGCCTTGATCGTATCAAGTTCGGCCTGGATCTTGGTGTACTTGTCGCTGAGAGCCTTGGATTCGGGGTCATCCAGAGAGTCACGGAGAGCCTTGAGCTTAGCCTTAGTGTCATCGATACCTTTTTGGGCGTCGTCGAAGCCAGCGAAGTTCTTGCGTTGCTTCTTCAGGTTGGTGATTTCAGTCAGGGTCTTGCGCTCATCCACAAGCTTCATCATGCCCCCGTTGACCTGCTTCTCCAGTCTGTCAATCTCACGGTCAAGGTCCTCAACGCTCTTGAAGTTGACACGGCTGCGGGCTTGCTTCTGTTCTGCGATGCGGGTCTTGAGCTGCTCATCGAGTTTCTTGATTTGCTCGAAGGTCTGGTTACGACCAGCCTTGCCGGCATTTTGCTGTTCACGAATCTCCTTCAATTGAGCAAGCAGTTCAGCTCGGCGCTTGGCAACAGGAGAGTCCTTGTTGTTTGGCTGAGCACTGTCGAGTTTAGCCCTGACAGCGTTCTGGAAATTTATGTCAGTCACAAAACTCTCACATGTCTGGAACTGGTTCCCACTTACGAATTTGGCCATGGAGTCAGCATGGTCCTTCTCGGCCTTTTTGAGAGCCGCCTTGAAGGCCACCTCATCAGGTCTCTCGGGCTTCTTCTTGATCTCGACAGCCTCCTTGCCATTGGTATTGGCTACAGGCGAAGGGGTTGCGACGTCGGCCATGGTGAATTGCGGGTTGTTGCAGGAGTCCAATTGATGCAAACAACAGAGAAAGTGCAGCGGCAGAGACAGAGATCAGGAATGATCCAATGGAAATAGGGGGAGTGCGGCCACCGGGAGCGAAATAGGTGGTTGTGTGACTCGGGGGAATTTTAAATATTGGAATATTAGGAACACATTGTTGAAAGTTGTTACGGACGCCCGTTTGGACCATTTGTGCAAGCCGCTTGTTTGCGTTCGCGAACTTTTTGCCCGTCTGAAGATTGTTAGCCTCAAATCTTCAGCTTCACACGACTCAACGCTGGCTCTGTCCGCCACAAGCCACGTAATAAATTGACATTAGAATACATAGGGCAGAGAAGCGCATAGTAGCTGTCTTTTGTTTTCGGTTGCAGTTTTTACCAAACTTCAACAACCTACTAATCAACATCACCACTCCCAAGATGTCGAGCGAGGAAGATCGGGCCAAGAAGCAGAGAGAAGCTGGAGAAAGAGAAATCACACGGCTATGGCGAGCATGGAGGACTGTGCATGAGATGGTTCAGGATCGAGGTTACGAGCTCGCAGAAGCGGAAGTGAAGATTGGCTTGGAGGACTTCAAGGCTCAGTATACAGCTCCTGATGGAACTCCAGAGTATGCGCGCCTCTCTCCCACGGGTATGAACCTAACTGACTGGAAATTTCCATAGTCGCCGCAAGATGACCTTCTCCGCACGCCCCAGCGATGTTATGATGGAGAGATATTCCACACCAGCGACCCCCGAAAATCCCAATCCTCCACCACCAGACATTGGCACTATCTGGGTCGAATTCCTTCCAGATCAGTCCGTTGGGATCAAGCAGATGCGAAACTTTGCTCAGCATCTTTCTGCACACAATTTTCACACCGGCATCATGATCACAAACGTCAATATCACACCGGCCGCACTGAAAATTATCCCCGCGGTAGCTTCAGAGACGCGGATCGAATGTTTCCTCGAGCAGGATTTGTTGGTCAATATTACCCACCACGAGCTTGTTCCCAAGCACGTACTCCTCAGCAAGGAAGAAAAGGCCAAGCTATTGGCTAGATACCGCTTGAAAGATATCCAGCTTCCTCGAATTCAGGTTGGAGATCCAGTAGCAAGGTATTTAGGGCTGAGGAGGGGTCAAGTTGTGAAGATTATACGGAAGAGTGAAACTGCTGGCCGTTATGCCAGTTACAGGCTCTGTGTATAAATTACTTTGTGGCCGGTTTGTCTTTCATACTTGTGGAGTTTGGTGGAGTTCAGGATGGTCAAAAGCATGGACATGGGCGTCCTGAGCTGCGAACTTCTTTTTTTGGAGCAAAGAATGTCTGTTCCTATAAACAAATAGATATGTAGCAACATGATGTTTTGATGACAAATATCTACAGCTTGGCCTTCTCTGTTACGCCGTCTCTTACAATGACGCCCTTGTCTCCTCCCTTGGCCTGATCTCTCAATACCCGCCTCAGAATCTTCCCACTCGCCGATTTAGGGATGACATCGACAAATTCTACCTCTTTCACCCATTTGTGTCTAACCTTCTTCTCCCGGACGTACTTCAATAATTCCTCACCCAACTTCTTAGGTTCCGGAGCCCCTGCTTTGGGTACTACAAACGCCTTAGGCTTCTCTCCGCTATAATCGTCAGGTATTCCCAGAACAGCAACGTCCTCCACAAATGGATGGCCGAGAAGAAGGTCTTCCAACTCGGCAGGAGCAACTCCGATACCCTTTACCTTGATCATCTCCTTGATCCGATCAGTAATGGTTACCATACCCTCCTCGTCAATCATTGCTTGGTCTCCTGTATGTAACCATCCTTCTTCATCAAATGTCCTCTTCGTAGCCTCTTCGTTACCCAAATATCCCATCACAATCTGGGGTCCTCTAGCAAGCAGTTCACCCGGCTGATTGACGCCAAGTTCTTTCCCGTTCTCGTCCACAATCTTGACTTCAGTTGAGGCACAAATAGTTCCAACCTGGTGCCCATATTTGTAATCATATTTTTCGGGCGGGTGAGCTGTGATGCAGCTGCAGCTTTCCGTCATGCCATATCCTTGCTTCAACCCGGTCTGCGGGAATTTCTGCTTCAATTGCTGTAGGATCTCCGGGCTGAGCGGTGCAGCTCCAGAGCTGAACCGCGTGAGATGCCGCAGATCATACTTGTCCACTATTGGATCGCGCACCATCCGAATGAGAATCGGAGGAACAAGGAGTAGTTCTCCAATCTTATATTTCACCACTGTGTCCAGCATAGCTTCCATAGTAAATGTAGGGAGCATGAATACTTCTGCATTTAGAAGAATTGGAAGGTGAAGAATGTGGACGAGACCAGTGATGTGGAAAGACGGGAGCACCGCAAGAATCTTCCTGTGAGTGCTCGGGGTGATTTGCTGGATCTGGAGACACTGCGCGATGACGTTTTGATGAGCAATCATCACCTGCAAGCAATGTTTAGTCTACCGTCTCTACATCCAGGTATGGCCATAGGGAAAGGAGAAATCACTTACGGCCTTTGGAAGCCCCGTTGTCCCGCTGCTAA
Source organism: Scytalidium sp. 3C (assembly GCA_000743665.3). NCBI lineage: Eukaryota > Fungi > Ascomycota > Leotiomycetes > Scytalidium > Scytalidium sp. 3C. The sequence goes on along the minus strand of JMRO03000013.1, from coordinate 106,513 downwards.
AGCTCAAGAACCCACAGAGATCGAAGTTGGTCTGGCCTTTAGGCAGCTTGTATTCGGGGACCTGTCCATGCTCCCCGTATGACTTTCCAATTGCGAGGAGCTCCTTCATGGTGACGAATCCTTCCATTTGTCCTTCTAGCAAGAAGACATTCTTCTGGTCAATCCCGGCCTCCTTTGCAGCCGCAGCCGCGATCTCCATGCTCCCCGGCACTGTCATCAGAAATTTCGCCTTGGCAGTCTTCAATGCGTAAGCCATTTCTTCCACATTATATGCCGGACTGGCTCCGGAGACTATGCCCGCCACTCGGTTGACTCCGAGCATGGCAATGGGATACCAGATGGTATTTGGAGAGAAAAGTGCCACTACTTCGCCCTTTTTCAGACCGTACTTTTTCACGAGGGCGGTGGAAAGCCATGTTGTATATTTCTTAACGTCAACATATGATATATGCTCTTCGGTAATGGCATTGGTAAAGCCTTTGATCTCATTTTCTGGGAACCGCTTTAGCGGCGAAGCTGGAGAGGTAAAGAGCCATTGCCAGGTTGTGATATCCCTGGGTACTGTAGCGAAGGTGAGCTTGGAATTTCAATTGTATAAAAAGTCATATATTTAAGAAGATGAAATCGAGGATTCTCCGAGCACCTACAATCAATGTCTGGCTGCGAACTCTTGAACGGCATTGCAATGGTGATACACTACCGGGGTATATTACAGAGGGAGACAATGGAAGTGAAAGAGACAAACAGTGAAAGGTACATTCAAAACACCAGCAACAGAGCAATTGAAAGAATTAACTTAGCTTATGTATGCAATATGCAACAGAGGACAACCTTGGGTCACCAGGACCATTTCCCCATTCGATCTCATTAGTGGGTTGGAGAAAGGTGGAAAGTGCGGGGGTGTCGGTCGTTCCCGAGGGGTTTCCCCGAAATAGCTACAACCTCGGTGAGACGCCTCACAAATGTACTCTGCGAGTCAGCGAATGAAGGAGGCTAGTTTATCTACGATTTGCAACCTCATTATTCCCTTCGGGTATTCGCAAGATAGCCCCTCACCAAAAGTATTATCAAAATTGTTCATTATTATGCAAGACGCTACCTCTACCCAAGCCAGAGAGTTCCTCCCATCCCACCATGTGCATGATCAGTGATATCCTATTAATCCAAACACCAACAATGATCTCATGTCGTAACAGCATCCGGCATCCCGGCACGGGCAATTGGATGCCCATTACCTCTTTTCAAGGTATTTACATCAGCCAATGACAGCTTTCATGCTCAAGCTCTCCAAAAAGCCAGCCAAGTCCTCCTTCTTCACCTCTACCACACAGTGTTCGAAGCTATCAATGCGTACCCTTGCATTGGTCTCTTCAACGACCTCTTGGAACGCGTTGCCGAATTTGTTGCGGCCATATCCCTTTGTCTTGGATTGTTCGTCATCTTCATCATCTTCATCTTCGGAGGAATCTGATCCTTCAGATTCCGTTTCATCCTCTTCGTCCTCTTCATCCTCTTCTTCATCGGCGTCCTCAGCTGCTCGACGTCTTCTTTGCCGTTTCTCGGCCTTTTCCTTTTCCTTCTCCTTCCGCCTGAGCTCCTTTGCTTTAGCTTTGGCATCCTTCTTTTCTTGCCTTTTCTTTGCCGCATCGCGATCAGTGAATCCCATTCCTCCACCTCCACCTATGCCAACCACAACGTAAACTCCTCTACTTTCATTCAATCCCGCAAGGACTAATGGGGTCCCTCTCCCACCGTATGCTAACTTTCCTTTCTTTTCTCGTTCCTGCTCTGCGATGGCTTCACCAATCCACAAGGCAAGCTTTGTTAAAGCAGAAGGGTGACTGAACAGGGAAACATCTGGTCCATCTTTCACTACACACATCCTGAAAGCTCGAAGATGTCGGATCTGTCTCTTTTCAATCAATGAGGTACCAGTTCGGAGGATTGCCCTGTGCAAATGTTGGGCCGTGGGAAGAGCAGCCTTGAGGTTCTCGATTCTAGAAGCATGCTTAGCTACCAAATTTCACTTATAAATGTTGAAATACTCACTTCTCAAGAGCATCATATGCATCCCAGAACCTCCCTACCCATTCTTCACCTTGCTGTGTACCGTTCTCATCGGTGATTTCGGTGATTTGCGTGCTTCCTCTCCACACACCATTCTCAGTGGTTGTGATTGCACCATTACCCACCTCCAAGATAGCACCGACCACAACGCCAACATCCTGTGCACTCAAGGTAGCTCTCCAGCCCCAACTTCTCACAAATCCCCAACCTTCTTTTGCACCTCCTATATCCCTGCCATCGGTATCAGCAGCAGGGACTAAATCATCCAGACCGTACATCTCCGAGTACTTCAGCAGTTTCGTACGTAGACCTCGCTTCAAATCCATATCCATATGGGTATAACTTTGCTTGCACTGAACAAGACTGACACCCATCTTGGCCAATAGCTTGTGGAGTCTCTTCCGTCCACTGTCAGACCAGATATGCAGCCTCGCAGAAAGATATGGCGAGTGGAGCATGCTATCATATAGACTCCAGTGTCTGATGAGAAGGAATTTTGGTTCTGGTGATAACCTGATGCTAGTATCTGTCGGGCTTCTTGCTGTGGTTGGTATTATCCCACTATCTATTGAGCTGCTTCGGCCCGAGCTGTCTGTGAGCTCTGGAGGATTCAGACGGCGTACTTCGTCGCGTAAGAGCTGCCTAATTCTGGATCCACGCGCACCAAGCCATCCGGATCCAGGTACAGATGATTTCCTGCTTGACACCGCTATGCCAGCAGCTGACCTCCCATAGAGCTCCATTGATGTCACACCAACAATAGTGAGCCATAATATATCGTTATCCTCTCGTCCAAGTTCTGACGCCAGGGAATACATCATTGAAGATATTGGTTCTGAATATGAGGTACCGGAGGAATAATACTCATGCAGGACTAACTCATGCTTTCTCCGTAGCTTTAGCAGGCGTCGCCGCAGTTTCTTCGCTGAAGGAGCTTTTGGTGGCTGAGCCGGGGTCGGTGATACTGAACGGGAGGCGGAGAATGCTGTAACATCACGGTTAAGAGACAGGAGTTCACGCCGTCGAGTACGTGAGGGAGAACTCGGAATTGGACTCGACTAGAAAAATGATCAGAACACAATTGCAGAGTAGTTAATTTCCTCGGTGATAAACATACCATATTACTTCTCCGCCGCTGTCGGGGTCTATCTTCATCTTCACTCTCGTCCTCCTCGAGTTGATCAGACCATGACTTTCGTTTCTGTCCAGCTTGCACCTTCTCATATCCGGATTCAGAGTGTTCGTCCTCGTCCTCATCTGTATCGCTACCATCACTATCTTCGCCGTCATCCGGTACTTCTGGCATGTCCAACAAGGCAAGGTAGGCGGATTTCTCGTTCTCCATTTCTTCTTCGATATCCCCGTCGTCAAACACGACAATGCCACCCCTTCCAGGTTTATAGTGCGGCTGTATTTTACCTCCATCTATGCCTATGAGCGATTGCCTTGGTGCCTCTTCCCCCTCTTGAGGCACAATTGGAGGCGATCCTCCAAACACATTCGCCAAGTTCCAGGGCCGTCGAGCATCCACAATCCAAACCTCGACCCCACCATACGAAGAAGCATCATCTTCCGTCTCGAGGCCCATTAGGCTACCCAAATCTACCATACCCCCCACCCCAAGGCAGATCACGACTCCTCCGCTCCCACCGCGACTCTCCATCATGGGTTGGATAACATCCCGTCCGGCGCGTTCGAGATCGCCATATCCGGCGATTGGCTGGATCTTATGTGGAATATAATCACGTTTGAGCAGATGTGTTAGAATTCGGCAGCCACAGAGAGCGTCTGGTTCGAGTGCCACGAGGATTAGCACGGGAGGAGAGAGCGGATGGTGAGATTTCTGGAGGTGGATATAGAGCTTCGAGAGGAGCGATCGCGGGAGATACATGATTCCACGGTCCTAACCAATGTCGAGGTCATAACAGCGTGAAAACTATCCCTAAAATTCGCCGGGGTTGTCGCAATAGAAAGGGTAGATGCCCTTTTGTCGCGGTATCTTGCGTGGAGGAACGCGTTTGAAGGTAGCGAGAGGTGAGTTCTACCAGGGAAGCAAGGTCATGATAAATAATAAATTAAAGAGTGGGGAGAATGCTAAATGATACTGAGATATTGGGAAAGCACGATATCACCGGACGAGCAGTAAGAGAGTCACGGTGGTTGTGGTAATAATACGATGTATGCAGCCCTGAGGGTGCAGTACTGGATCTGGGAAGTTTTTGGGCCGAGTCGCGCTTCAGAGGAGCGACGCGACGGGCGGGTCCGTGCAGCTGCACTCTACGCGTTCACGCCAGTTCTCGGCCCTTCGTCCCGCACCGCACCAACATCGAGATTATCATGACCGTCTAACAGGACAGGAGATCATAGATCGCCATCTACTACAAATAAGTAAAGCGCAGGAATCTAAGACCGCACAAACTCAAGAGGCAACCTCCCCACATAGAGCCATACTCGGTAACTGAGAAACGCCCACGTGCAGAAGCAGTGATTTGGTAGTAGGAGCCTCATGTGAAATGCAATGCAGTGAATGCTTGGATTTTATTTCTGTACGGATTGCTCTGGCACTTCCTCATCCCCACGCTCATATTGCTCGCTTTGGTCTTCATCTATGTCTAGGCCGTCCTCATCATGGTGGTGATTCGTCATTTTCTTCACGCCCTGACGAGCACTGTCCGTACTCTTCGTCTTCGCTATCATCAAGCCTACCCAGCATGGTACAGCGTATCGATGTGGACGAAAGTGACGGCTGCCTTGGCTACTGCATTTCAGTTTGCGGCTGTCAAGCGACAAGAGTGCCTTTGTGCAGATCGCGGATGTATGGATAGTAAAATACTGCGGCGAAATAGTATTTCAGCCGACGCATACGTTTAAATCTCTATTCGCCATAACCACTTCCAGGCCATGTAAGCCGTAGATTCTCGGGTCATTTACCTGATCGCACCACAGAAATTCCAGTAGCTCAACGCTGCGAGTGACGCTGAACATCTTGATAGCGCTCAACGAGTAGAGCTGCTTTAGACTCTGCTGTTGATGAGGGAAACGCATGCAAGAGCCAGCGACGATGCCGGGCCACATCATCGTGGTCAATATGCTGGATCTCTTTGGAATGGAGAGGAGCAGCTCCAAAACATTATCCAGGTGCGGATCAATCTTAGCATATAATTCTTCTGATGGTTTCCTTGAACCGTTAAACGAGCTGTATAAGAATATGAAAAGCACTTCTCGGTATATCTCTCCTCCAATCCGGTAGGAATCGTCTGGCTGGGAGAATCGGTCATCTAGACCGGCTTTGTTGCTGTGAAGTTCGCTGTCACAGCATTTCCATGACCTGAGTTCATTCTCATAATGCTCGATTCTTGTTTGCCTGGCAACTTCCGTTTCAACTTGCATGGCTTTTGCAGAGGTTGCAATGCTTGGAATCATTTCAAACAAAGCATGAGCACTCCCAAACATTGCGCCATATATGGGAGATCCTCGATTTAGGGAACTCAGGGAAGAGAGTATCGAATCAATTGGGATGTAGCGATGTAATTTAGGGATTGAGCCTGGCGTTAGGTAAGACGAGACTGCCATGAATGCATATAACTCAGTAAGAAAATCAAGGAGCCTTCGACTGATCATTTCGACATCGGCGCATTCTCTGAGATGCAACAACATTTCTCTACTTGCGCGCAGATGGTAGAATGATGCGCCTTCAGTGTTGCCAGCAACCACCTAGGATAAGGATGTTAGGTCAGTTATTAACTATCTCGGGGAAGGTAATAGAGAATGCCGCGATAATATCCAAAACGAGAAACAAGTTAGAAGCTTACCTCGCATAAGGTTAGCAGTAGAGTCGCGGTGGATAGCCCTACTTTTTGTTCCAAATCCATTACATGCCAGGATACTAGGTCGTGTTTAATACTACGAAGAGTAACAGCATAAAGCGATCGCCAGTCATATTCAGACTGCTCCAAGCTACAAAGTGCATGTGCCCCGCTGACAGCTAGAATGCCATAGAGGACACGTTCGTTTGAATAGGCAAGTGGTAAAATATCGACGGTGAAAGGGTTTTCAGGGGTAACGCGGCCGGATATCATATCAGCAGTGCACTTAACAAAATATTCCAGAAGCCAGTTAGAAGTATCCGCTCGAATGTTGCCCCGGGGGAAGAGCGGCAGAGGATAGCTCTCAGGAACACCAGGCGACAGCTGGTAGCAAGATCGTCCGGAGCATTGATTAACAGCTTTGTTGGGCTGATGAGAGATTTGACTTTTCGAAGACGAACTTTGGCTGTTGAACAGCTTCTTCCTCCATGAGCGCTTGGGTGCTGGCGTGATGTTGCAGGATGGCCATGTGCACATAAGGTGATTACGTTTGCATCCTACACAAATAGGTTTTTGTTCTTCGCATTTCTTCCGCCGAAGTCGACATGTCAGGCAGCCTGTTTTCGTACGATCTGATTTGGCCTTCTTTGTTCGGAGATTCGCTTCCACCGTTACGGCTCTCGACGAGGTGCATTCATCTGTGGAGTCCACGGAACCCGAGTGCATCCTGAATCGGAGTCCCAGCGGGGAGTGGAGAGGCTGAGGCGGAGGCGGAGATCAGGTTGGCGTGCTGTAATATGGAAGTAGATCCACTGAGGACAAAATGCTTCGACCAGAGTGCTTGCAATCAGGCCAATGCTCCTGAACTGCAAAGTACTACTCCAAAGAGCAAGCTTTCGTGCAATCAGATCTGCAACACGACCGATAAATAGCGGAGTTCTCTCAATTCATCGTAGACTGATAACATCTGAGTGGTACAGATGATGGAAGATTGCAAGCGAGTTGAGATATGGAAAGGAATCCTGCTGCCGTGGATGTGTGATGCAGGAAGATGACCCCGGTTCTTATCGTGAATTGACGCGCTTATCGCTATCCAGGAACGACTTCCTGATGCGGCTACGCACATGGCGGGGTACATACGCACCGAAGTACCGAGCACCGTCGCTTTTGCTATCTTCTTCAAACTCCGAACTTTGCAACTCTAACGCGCTTATCCCTAGCTGCCACCGAACCATTTTGTAAGGACAGCAATGCCTGTGGATCGCATGACAATGGAAAGCTTTTATTGCTTGCTCTGCCTTTTCTGAGGAATGAGTTAAATTCTCTGGAAAGACCTACACAGGAATTGATTTGATACATTCTTGTCCATCAGTTATATATATTTTTTTCCTGATCACGGCATATAGACGCATTTCTACCGTTTATAAAGTTTGATCGCATACGTTACCATCACAGTGATCAGTTACTCTAGCTATATTAGCGCTTGCAAAACTCTATTTTAAAAGTTATCAACTGCATATAAAAACACCTAGCTCAAGGATGGAAACCGGAATCAAAATCGTCAATCCTCCAAATGTGTTTGATCCCTCGGCATCAGGCTATGCACACGTCGCAATCCCAACCCCTGAAAACCAGCAAGTTTACATAGCAGGGCAAACCGGCTCTGACAAAAATGGCGTTTTTGTGGAGGGTTTAGAGGCACAGGCAAAGGTAATGGCTCAAAATGTTAAAGAGTGCTTAAGTGCTGCTGGTGCTACTATTCGTAACGTCGTCCACTTTACACTGTTTGTTGTCAATTACGACCACCAGAACGTAGCATTCTTTGCAGCACTACAAGAGCTTTTTACTGACGAAGCGGGTTTCCATCGAGTCCCATCAACACTGGTTCCAGTTCCCTGTTTGGCTTCCCCTGAGGCACTGATTGAAATGAACGTTATTGCCTCTGTTCCTACACCCAGGTCACAACCGGGCGGTGTAGCGCACACAGTCACGACAACTGACGTTGTTATTGTTGGAGCAGGACTCAGTGGCTTACAAGCTGCAACTGACCTTCAAGCACAAGGCATTTCATATGTGGTTTTAGAAGCTCGCGATCGAGTTGGTGGCAAGACTTACTCGAAGCCGGTTGAGGGTGGTAAGAGTGCAACCGAGTCTGGAGCTGCCTGGATCAACAATACCACGCAGCCTAAAATGTATGCCTACAGTCAGAAATTTGGGTTGGATGTCATTGTTCAATACATCGAGGGACGGGAAGTCTTGACTGATAAATCTGGCAACACTATGAAGTATCCATTTGGTGAACTCCCAGTACGTCTGGATTTCTAAAGTTATCGCGCTCGTTTACTTATATTTATCATAGCTGTCAGAGGAAGACGGCGCCATGCTCGCTCAAACTTTCCAAGTAGTTGACACTGAGGCCCAGAAAATCGACATTCATGATTGCTCGAAAAACAGTTGGTTTGAAGATATGCCACTCTCGCAGTGGCTGCGTAGGAATGGATTAAAAGATGGTCTTGTGAAGGATTTCGTCACAATATTTGTTCGTGCACTCTTAGGCGTTGAGCCGGAGGAAATAAGTGCATTGTACTTCCTTGACTATGTCAAGAGCGGACTGGGGCTCGAAAGCTTGATGACTGATGGCCCATCCGGTGCCCAACATATGCGTATTCGGCAAGGTCAGAGTTGGATAGCAAACAGAAGTCTGGGTAGTTATGGATGACTGACTCTCTAACAGGTATGCAAAGCGTATCGGTCAATCTTGCAGCCCAGCTACATCCAGGGACGGTGAGACTTAATACTCCCGTACACAAGATTCAGCAGCACGGAAATAATCACTGTGTCGTCTTTGCGGCAGGAAATCAGCAATTTCACGCCAAGCGAGTCATTGTCTCTATTCCAACGCCTCTTTACAAAACCATCCAATTTGATCCACCTCTCCCGGCGAACAAACAAGAGCTAGCCGATTCTACCTTTCTCGGTGACTATTCCAAGTTTACCCTTATCTATCAAGAACCGTGGTGGCGAAAGCTCGGATACAGTGGTTCATTTGCAGATTTGCGAGGCCCAGTTGCATTCTCTCGGGATACCTCCTCCGAAGCCGACGGACAATACTCTATCACTTTCTTCGTGGTAGGCGAAGATTCACGGAAGTGGTCTAGACTATCTTTGAGTGACCGAAAGGAATCAATTGTGAAACAATTCAAAGAAATGACTAGCCCTGAAGGGCTTGAGCACATAGACAAAATCATCGATATTCGGGAGTTCATCTGGATGAAAGAAGCATGGAGCCAAGGAGGCCCATGTCCAGTGCCTGGTCCGGGTATATGGGAACGTCTAGGGAATAATTTACGAGAGCCTCACGGGAACATCCACTTCGTAGGCACTGAGACCGCATTTGAATGGAAAGGCTATATGGAAGGAGCACTAACATCTGGGGAGAGAGGTGCTAGTGAAGTTGCAGCTGCTCTTAAGCCTCGTGACAAATTATGATAGTCGAAATTATTGCAGTTCAGCATGCTGTCAAAGAATAGACTCTCCGGCACTTCATTTGTAACTAATGGGCTCTCCCTGTTTGTAGACAGTGATCGCCAGTTAAGTAAAATCTGTGATCCATATAGCCATTAAAATTCCCAGATGTGGCGAGTGACGGTTTCTCATTTAAGACGACAAATCGATCAAAACTTCTGGTAACACTTAAATCAGTCGGCCAACGCGTATCTCCGTGATTCCCGCACTGCACGCCCAATGACATCTCGGTTCCTTCGGTGTCACGTAAAACAGAAAAGACGCGCTTATCGGTGCCACTCTACCGTAAATAAGAGCTCTCCATGAGCGAATTGAAAAAGGAAATGACATAGAACAACACCACACAATACTACGAAACTCCGCTCGGAGCTCAAAAACATGGTTTTACTCCGTACTCTAATACTATTCCGAAGCCACAGAAGCTAAATCTTTTTGATTTAACGATGGCTTCCCAGTGTCTATAATCCTCGCCAATAATGTCTTATCGGGCGTTTTTCCAACTCAGCTGTGGCGTCTTCTAGCTCTACACCTCGCATCATCGCATAGCTGCATGCTGACTTCTGGTCACCTCCTCTATATCACACCCAAGATTGGTAACATGGTAACCCAAAAGCCGTTGAAATAATTCCCAGGAAAATATTATTCGCCTCATAACTTTGTTCATTGGTTCCGCTCCATAAATGGCTTAGCATGGTCAGCTCGTAAAACTGACCCCTGAAGATATTTGGCCTGGTACTACCTAATTATATATCTGCCGAGTTCACGCCTCACGCCTGCTTCAAACTATTTTCACGTCGATAAATATGCCATTCTTCTACATCAGCTGCAACAATTGCGCATCCTCCATACTATAGTAATCCGCTTTACGTTAACTACAGGTCCGCTCGCCTAGCTCAGAAGTTTCAAATCTCAAATCGTCGAAGAGGATGGAGACAGGATTGAACGTCTGGGAGCACCTCTTCGTAAAACTTCCGGTTCCTAATGGCGACTTTTCAGGGCAGACGGTGATCATAACGGGCGCCAGCTCTGGTTTGGGGCTCGAGACAGCCCGTCACATTGTTCGCCTAGGAGCACAGAGAGTTATTCTTGGCGTCAGATCCGAATCAAAAGGACAAGATGCACGGACATCTATTCTTCAGTCAAACCCTGGAACATCTTCCATTGTTGAAGTCTGGTCGCTCGATCTTGCCAGCTACGATTCTGTTACGTCCTTCGCTGCTCGCGCGGAAAAGGAGCTGCCCAGGCTGGATTGTGTTATTCAAAACGCGGGAATTGCAGTTTTAGAGTTCAAGATGTGTGAGAAAGATGAAAGTACAATTACGGTCAATGTCATCAGTATGATGCTTCTTACGCTTCTTTTAATACCAAAGTTGAGGCAGACGGCTCAGATTAAGGATCTGAAGATGCCACCTCGGATTACTATCGTGTCTTCCGCATCACATGTTACAACGAAAATCCCGACATCTAATATCCTACCTAGCCTGAATGATGAGAAGAAAGCTGATATGACGTTTCGATACGGTGCATCGAAATTGATGCAGCTCTTTCTCGCCAACTCGCTCTCAGAGCGTGTCAGGACAGATGGTATCATTGTCAACTCCGTCGATCCAGGAGCTGCCAAAACAGGAATCCTCCGAAGTATTAATCATGGTGTCGCTTGGGTTTTCTCAGCAGCAGAACAAAAGTTTCTTGGACGAACTGCAGAACATGCCAGCCGGGGTATTGTGTGGTCTGCCTCGTCCGGGGTAGAAACCCAAGGGCAATATCTCGCGCACTGCAAGATTTTCAAGTAAGTTCTACCTTCATTTAGACAATTCTATACAGGTGCAAAAACATTAAAGAATCAAGACACTTATTGTAAACTTTATTTTTTAGGACATCGCGGTTTGTAAGGAGCAAACAAGGGAAAGAAGCACAGAAAAGTTTATGGGTGGAGGTGACGGCAAGACTCGAGGAAATCCACCCTGGCGTCACATCTGTTCTGAATCTAGAATGAGAATCCAAGCCTATGTCTGAAATAGCTTGAGCGTATGAGATGAAAGAAGTGGAGAGTATGTGTTCGCTCTCTTTATCAAACCCTATATGATGTAATAAATTTAGATCGAATCTCTTGCTTCACATGGACTATTCACTTATATCGTTGGTTACATTTGGCAGAAGAGAAAGAGCAGTCCATTCGTTAGTCAATTCACAGCAACTCCAGCCGATCTGTGATTCAATTTGCAGCTATGAATCGAAAAATAATAGGGACGACATTAGGGTAGTTGTCGACTGTAAACTGACCTCATACGCACTGGTACAGCTCCGCACATAGTACCAAGGCTCCTCACCCAACGCTATGCTGCCTACGCCCTCCTGCTGTTAGGTTTCCTTGAGCTTGGAATATCCTATACTTTGGTACTATTGACATTCTCTACGTGGCCCGTCACATCACCTACTTCTCCCTTCAGATCTAGACCCTGACCTCCTTGCAACTGCAATGCAGCATTCAGGATATCTGATTCTTCAACGAGCACCACTTTGTCTCCAAAGGAGGCAGCAATCTCTTCTAGTGTCTTTCCCTTTGTTTCAGGAAACCAGAGACAAACCGCAATAAGGAAGACAACTTGGCAGCCTACAAACACATAGTAGTAATTTTCCTTGATAGTGGCGAAGGCGCTAGGGCCTGCTTCGGTGATGCCAACATTCACAATGAAGTGAGAAGCCGCAGCGAGACCCATGACCTTGGAGCGTAAGGAAACAGGAAGGACTTCAGCACCGTAGAGCCAGGTCGTACTGTTTAGCAAGCCATCTGATTATTTCATTTGTCAGTGCATGGTCTGGAAAGGCATAGCCGAGGTAGTTTGAAGGATTCACAACGGAAGAACACCTCAAAACATCTAAGAATGAAAAACATACAATAGACTGCTGCAAATAGGTAGATGCCCAATACTGCGAAGCCCTTTCCAACTTGGTTATCAGTATTCTGGAATTCACGCTGCATTATCGCGGCATAAATCTGTACAAGAATTCCTCCGGTTAACCCAGCAATNGAGCATGCTGTCCCAACTGTTAGTATGTAAAAAGGCACTCTACGAATCAGGGCCGAATACTCACGGCCTTCTTCCCCACTGTTTTGAATGTAAGTAATCTAAGCCTGTTATGCCATAGAAGATAAACTCACCTGGTCAAGGAAATATCGCGTGGTGAGAGTGTTAGTTATGAAGGCAATTGAGCCGTATACAGCTGCGAGGGCCAAGATTGTATGAGACTGGATGCCTAAAGATTTAAACAGGATCGCTAATAATTTATCGTTAATTTTGAACAGCTTGAAGAACAGGGGTGGACTGACTTTGATAGTACTGGGCGATTCGGGACAAGTTAGCTTCTCATAGAACGACAAACCTCATCAAGGCCACGCACCTGAATTACATTCACACCAGTCAAGCTGGTCATGGTCTGGACACCAATGGATCTATATAGGGCGATCAACTTAGCACCTTCGCATGAAAACTGCTGACGTATATCACTTACACCAAAACACGATGCCTGAATAACCTCCAAATCTCCTTGTACGAAGTTATTTCTCGTTGCATCTCATATACAATTTGCGAATGCATAAGAGCAAATTCTTGATGAGCTTCGTGCGTCTGAAGGCCTCGGTGGATCTTAACATAATCCTTACGTGCTTCGTCTATCTTGCCCTGTCGAATCAGTTGACGTGGGGAGTTTGGCATAAACGTCGCAAGGCCAATGAATAGGATGATCCCCCAGGGTATTTGAATACCAAGTGGTCCGCGCTATAGATGACTTAAGTTTAATATCGCGCAATATGAAGCTACACAGGCCATAACATACCCATTGAGAAGTCCCATTAGGCGCATATGAGAAAGCGTAGCCAACCCAATTTGAAGCTGCTGTACCGAATGATATACCACACCCTGAAATACCTCCTATCAAACCACGATGCTCGGGTGCCGATATTTCGGAAAGATATATGGGGACCGTGGCGACTAGACCTCTGGCAGATTGTTAGCAAACATGGTCTCTTGTGAGAGCTCAAGGATATGGAGAGCACCAACCCGACCGCATATCCAGCGATACCGCGACCAGCGAGGAACATGCCCATATTCACAGCTGCCGTTTGGATGATGGTGCCGATGGTTACCACTACACACATAAACTGCATAAAGCGAATGCGACCCAGTCTATCGCCGATCAATGTCTGCGTTATTCCTCCAAAAGCCTCTCCCGCAATGTAAATAGAAACAACCTAACCACATCTTAGTTTGGTGCGTTCTAATCCGTTAGCAAGTGAGACGTTACCGCTCCCGTGAGTCCATTAGAGGGGTTGTGCATATACTGAATCCAGCTCTCATGCGCAATTGCTTTTACCGATCATCAGCTTCTGGAATCGTAGTTCAAGGGATCTAATATTAACTCACTTGTTGTAGCAATGCCGGTATCGAAACCCTATTTACTCCATTATTAGCAAGAACCGCTTGTACAAGAAAATTAGGTTCTTTATACGAAGAGAAAGGTGCCAATTGCAGCAAAAATGCCCAGGCCCACAGTATACCACATAACCATCTTGCCAGAGCTCAGGAGGACACAGCAAAAGTTTAAATGCCAGGAAAATGCCAGGAAATTCCAGACAAGTATTTAAATCTGGAGAGCTCTAGAAGAAGAATGCACCGGTGTCCGATGTCATTAGACAGGCGGGTAAGGCGAGATGATGGCTTGGACGCCTCAGATTTAGTGAACAAGCCCGCGGTAAAACTCCGTCACTCAATTCTGGGGACCCCGCACCCCTCTTCTCGTTGCCAAGGGTGGGGGGACAGTAAGCTTAAGGATCAGTTAACATTGCACCGAGATGCATTTGCCACTTGGTACCGAAGCAGGAAAATTATTCCCGGCCGGATATTTGGTTGGGATCGACATTGTAGAGGTATATGTACTCTTAGGGAAATGACAGAGATTAGATGGAGCTTAACATGATTTATGTAGTGTGCTAATGTTTGAGAGTTGATTTTCGAAAAGTCCAAAGATTTGCAGTGAAGGCCTAGTGCTTCTCTTCAGTTTGATAGATATCGTTATAACGTCTCAAAGATTCCTTCTCCAGAGCTGAGCGGTCTTGACCGCCAAACCTCGTCGGGTCTAGGCTATCTCTCGTCCTAGTATCCACTTGGTCTCCCTCAATAACTTTCACAAGAAATTTTGCGGCCCCGGCGGCATGCGTAACCCACACCGCTGTTGCCATATACAAGCCACCCAAGGATGGGACAGCGCCGACCAAAGGAAGATTATCTGGCGTCATTGCGAAAATACCATTCAGTTTGGTCTCGAATTGGAAATTCTCTCGCGCGGGTAACAAACTACAGGAACTATCCAAGACCGAATCAAATGTCGCAACCCACTCTCCAAGAGCTGTGGCTTTTGTTGGGTCGTGAGACATAGGTTGGTGGTTGTACGACCCCAACCCATAGCATGGGCCATGATCACGAGCATAGACATGGAATTCTGGCCATCGTACCCACGGTATCTCGCGAGAAGTAGGTTCCTTGGCCTCTTTATGGGTGTACCCGTATGGATGTGCAACAGGCACCACAGGAATAGGTACATCCAGGTCCCTACAAAGTTCCTGGGCCCAGATGCCTGTGGTAAGGATAGCTATATCTGTAGGGATTGTAGAATTGCGATCATCATTGATTTCGACACCTGTCACTCGACCATCGCGAATAACTAGGCTCTTCACATCTGCCTCCATGAATTGAACACCCTTCTTTCGTGCATCTTCTTGATAGAAGGCTGTGATTTTTCGTGCATCTGCTGTACCATCAGATCTAAAATGCAACGCCCCATACACGCCATCGGGCTTGACCAGCCTCGGCGCCAGCTCTGCTGCTTTCTCGGGGCTGATCATCGCTGCAGGGACTCCCACGGCATTGGCACCCTGGCACCGAGCTTCGAGCCGCTGGACTCCTTCACGGCTGACTGCAATTTCTAGTCCGCCGACCGCATTGAAACATTCAGGAATTTTCCTATACTCTTCGACGCTATCGATAGCTAGACGCGTAAGGACTTCAGATTCATTAAACTGGCCTACCAGCCCGGGAGCAAGGGCGGTAGATCCTTCCAGAGGACTGAGTGATCGGTCGATTATCACGATGTGTCGCTTCAGTTTTGATACATTCTTAGCCAAGAAATGCGCAAGGGCAGAACCAACAATACCAGCCCCAACGATAACAACTGATTGCTGAGACTCCATGATTATTTGTTGAAATGGTGAAGAAAAAGTCGTCTCGTCTATGCATAAAAGTAAGAATTTCGTTACCAGCTCTAAGTAATTATCTTTGCGGCTGTCGATATTGAATTCGCTGTCGCGCCCTGGGAATGACATGGAGATACCCATTTCGATTACGGTCAACCAGTTAGGAGGAAGGAAAAATAAGCTCACCCAGGAGGATTTTACACACCGAGAAGCTTTCAAATTTGTTGATAAATGAATTCTCCCTCCTAAGCCATCTTGGCTCCTTTATACGTCCGCTCAATACAAGGGTATGATATGCGGAGAATGCATATTCCCGGCACACTTAACTTTGCGTGAACGACATTGTATAGTTAGAAAACTCTAGTGTTCCAAGTTTCTTGATTCAAGCTCATCAGCTTAAGAATTTCTTATCTTTATTCGATAGCACGTTCCTCTGCACGAAATTCGATGATGGTCAGCCACCAGATGAATATATCTAGGTGCAGATTGATATATCCTAATTGGCGGGGTTCTTTTCCTACAAATGCCGTGGTAGAAAGAACATGTCATATTCCTAGCTCCTTGCAAAGTTAAGTGAGAAGGAACCGGGTCCGTGCAAAACTGGGGCGATTTGTGATCCAATATTTGCTCGCTGTACTGCAACATATCGTTTCTCGTGACAGCTTTTACCTTCGCCTGTTGAGATGCCAGAAATCAGCCATTGTGGTCTGTCTGGTGACATTGCGCCTTGATAACTGTATATAATTAGACTCAAGACATTTTTCCCTTTGAAAGCCGGTGTAACCGTGGTATCCTTAACGGCCGGGGCCTCTAGATCAGAGATTGCTGGCTCAATATCCTTCTGACCTTGGCTACTAGAAATAGAGCTTTTGATAAAGTTTATCCCTGAGATAACAACCGTGACAGGAAATATATAGTTTGCTTGCGCAACAAACTTCTGCGAATTGGTGAAGCCCTTACGCCGAATTCGATGGTGTGCGGATAAAGCACCTACAACAGATGTCATACCATCCTCCGCACCTTTCTCTTATAATAAAATAAGAATATACCCGCTTGTATAGACTGAGGATTAGCTATCATTGGTCTAAGGCTCCTTGCCGCGATTTCGTAAAAGGAAATTGAATGAGTCCAATAAGACCAATAAGATCCCATTACAAGCTAATACCTATTGGTGCCATACAATTGACGTACAGAGAAGCCAATGGTAGGGCCTAGGCTGTGGGGGTTGTGAGGGCTATCGATGCACGAACGTCAGTTAATCAGCGATGTGCATAATGAGGATGGTGCTGAAGAGTTCCTGAGATTTGAAAATAAGAGTGTTTCATTGGCCAGAGCTCTAGATAGTGCGGAAAGCTTAATACTTAGTATTCGGACTTGATGGAAAAAACATTCCACATACTATCATTACATCACTTGCTCCAATCGCAAGCATTATGGTCGATATATTGTCAAATGGCAATCAACTCAGCTCGGCTCCCGCGGGACATTGTGGTAGAAAACGCGTGAGCCGGAGCTCTCCACATCCTTTGGCGGGGCAGACATGACATCACGTCCAAGTAGCTAAGTGTAGAATAAGAATATATAAACGCTTTTTGTCTCAATGAATTCTTGAACAAATAATTTTGTATGCACAGCCAACGACACTCTCCTCACTCGTTCAGCCGCTGCAAAATCGGTCATTATTCCCAACGTACTTATCCCAATTAACAATATGGTTCCTCCACATCTACAAGGAGGAGAGCTTCATAGCCATCATGACCCAATTGCAACGCTTGCAGAAGGTCGTCCTGTTGTAGATCCGAGTACAGTCCTACAAATTCGTTCTCGTTACGGCGGTGGTGGTCTGGCTCTCCTTGAAGATACACAATTGATTGAGACGTTAGCTCACTTCCCTCGTGAGAGAATCCCTGAACGTGCTGTTCATGCAAAGGCAGCTGGTGCTTTCGGTGAATTTGAGGTTACTCATGATGTCTCACACCTCACTGATGCAGCATTCCTCAGTGAAGTTGGGAAGAAGACATCAGTACTCACTAGAATCTCCACTGTTGGTGGAGAAAAAGGCTCAGCTGATACTGTCCGCGATGTCCGCGGATGGGCTTTAAAGTTCTTCACGGAAGAAGGAAACCAGGATTTCGTATTCAACGACTTGCCAGTATTTTTTGTCCGTGATCCCATCAAGTTTCCCTCTCTTAATCGTTCACACAAACGTCATCCTCAAACAAATATCCCGGATTCGAACCGGTTTTGGGATTTCCACAATCACAATCAAGAAGGTATCCATGCTCTGATGCACCTATTTGGCGGACGCGGGGTGCCTCTTTCGCTTCGTAACATAAGCGGATACAGTGGTCACACATACAAGATTGGAAAGGCCGATGGTACTTTCAAATACGTGAAGTGGCACATTAAGCCGGATGCAGGAACACTGGACATGCCCCCTGACCGAGCTGAGAAACTTGCTGGTTCTGACCCAGACTACCACGTGAGGGACCTGTTCAACGCTATTGAAAACGGAGATTATCCAACCTGGACAATCAGTATCCAAGTTATGGAACCAAAAGATGCTGAGACTTATCGATGGAATATCTTTGATATGACAAAGGTCAGTTATATCCAATTTAGAATTAGCGCGGTCAATCTTAACGCCTATTCCAGATCTGGCCCCATTCAGATTACCCACTGATACCTATTGGAAGACTTACCTTGAATAAAAATGTAAGTTGCTCCAGAAACGTTAACAAAGGCCGGCATTCTCATATTTTTGAAAGCCGCAAAACTACTTCCAGGATATTGAGCAAGCTGCATTCTCTCCATCGACTATGGTTCCTGGAATTGCACCATCAGCAGATATCAGTGAGTCCATATTATTATTGAAGTGTTTCGATATATGGATAGATCACTAATTAAATGCAGTGCTCCAAGCCCGCATGTTCTCCTACCCCGATGCTGCAAGATATCGTGTCGGCCCTAATTACCAGCAACTGCCAGTAAACAGGCCTATTTCTAAGGTCTACGCACCATATCAACGTGATGGTCCTGCGACCATTAACGGTAATTATGGCGCTGATCCGGATTATATCCGCTCAGAATTCATCCATTTACGTAAGCCCAGGATGGTGAAGGATATCCAACATGATGAGTGGGTTGGAAGAGTAACCGCATACACAAGCGAAGTCGAGGATGATGATTATGAGCAAGCTCGAATGCTCTGGGAGATTATGGGTAAAGAAGGACAGCAGCAGGATCTGCTAAATAATGTCGCTAAGGATTTGGGTAATTGCATTGAGGGCATTCGGAAGGATGCTGTTGGTAAGCTAACTTCAATCCAACCTCCCATCAATCGAATCTAGAGCTGACAGTCCTGAATAGATATGTTTGCCAAGGTTGACAAGGAGTTAGCCAGACAGCTGGCTGCAAAAGTGGGCATCTCCGGGTATTAAAAATATAGAGACTTCTGGTTCTCTATTTCTACGAATATGAAAGGGAATAATTGAATAATGCAGAAAGTCTGAGGCGGATCTAAGTCATAATAATAATTTACTCTCTGTCGATTTGCAGGAAGCTACACACTACCAAGGTTTACCCGTTTCCTTAATTAGCCAGAAACTAGTACCAAATTGCATGTGATCAAAGCCAGACAGAAAAACATGTTCAAACTGTAAGTGCATGCTAAACTCGTCGTATTTTGACCAGAATCGTGCGGAGAATTAAATCCTCGCATAATTTTGAGCTGTTTTGATTTATCTCTTCATAAGTTAAGGATTATGTATTAATCCTACAGTTTTGAGACGCCTTAGAGAACGTTGAGCTTGAATTGCTCCCACACAGCTGATCCAGTAGAGGTTTCACCGTTGATTGTACCCTCGATAGTGCCAATCCATCTAGTGTACAATACGACATCATTTTGGATAGAAGTCTGATTCACAGTCGCGAATAAGATGCTTCCATCATTAAGAGTCATATTAATTGTGAGGGCATCAGGATTGGGATCGAGGACTGTAGGAGGATATGGCGTACCAACCGGTCGAACCTTAAGACCAGTAGTACAGGTGGATCCAATAACTTTTCCGTCCAAAAGCACATAGCCACCAACTTTCTCGTCACCTGCTGCATCGATAACGTCGAAAAAAACAATCTGATAGTCACCAAATGTTCCATGACCCCAGTACCAACTCTGGAGAGTAGAAGCAAATGGAACGTCTCCCCAGTTCTATTCCAGTGACGTTAGCTTCCTTATGCCTATATCTTGCGCTAAAAACTTCAACAGAGAAATATAGATAGAACCAACCTTGTCATGGTAGCCATTTCCTTCAAACTTTAGCTCTTGCCCTAAAACGGTAATATCCACAGATGCATCGGCTGCGGGCAAGACGTTCACCCAACCAACATGGGGTATAATACGCTCATCCACGCCAGCTTCTAGGGGGCCACAAACATAGTGGCCTGGTCCTCGCTATACATCTAGTTAACTCGATGAAAATGCACCTTCGGGATATGACATACTGATTTCAGTGAAAAAGTTCCATGCAAACCAAGCAAGGCATTGTTAAAGGTAACATTGTAAGTACTCAGATCTGGAGCTCCGGAAAAACTAACTCCAGTACCCTCCCATTCACCTGATGCTCCATCCCCAACAGTGTTGACTGTCACAGAAGTAGCTTCTATCGGAAAATCCACTGGTAACCCCTCCCCGAAGCTTGCAAAAACCCAGACATTCAGGGGTTCGACGGCGGCAGCAGCATTGAAGCTAAATCCGAGAAGAGAAGACGTAAATAAGATGACAGTAAGACCTTTAGTTCCATCAGAAGAAACAGCGTCAAAATACCACCAATCAAAAGTTGACTCATTGATGGGGTTAATTCTCGGCGAATCAGCTCCTGAACTACAGGACGTAAATTGAACTTCGCTGGGTCCTAGAGCAGGTAGCGGAGAGAACGTGAGAGGGCTTGGAAAGCATTGGGCATATGTGATGCCAGCTAGGGCTAGGAGGGAAGAGATCCTTAGAAGTAAATTATTCATTTTTGGCCTGTCGTACCTCTTGTTGCGGGCCTAATGGATGTAGCCCACAACGTTGTTAATTGATAGTGGGACTCCGAGGAATGAAGCTAGGTTAGCGGAGGAGAGAAAGAATAGTAAGATCGTTTTTTGGGACACAGCAGAGTTCACGACGGAGAATCATGGGAAAAGATATATAGAGCGACCATTTCTTAATAGCAAATACTGACACCCATCTCTGTCACTAAGAACAGCACCTCCCCGCATCACGGTAACTGAAGCGCAGATCAGCTCCAAATTTGTGAGACAATAGTTTTAACAGTAAAGTTTCTTGAGAGGGCGTCAGCTCTAGCAAAGTGGTTGCTCATACCAATATTGTGCGAGCCCAGAATTTGTGCAGTATGATAAGGTGTGCGAAAACCGTACCTGCAGGGGAGCATGTACAACGCTGAAAGGCTAGGGGCGGGTTGCATGTCTCAGAACGCTGCGGGGTCCCCAGGTTCTCAGCGAAGCCCTGACACAATAAAGTTGACTCAAGGATCTGCAAACAGCATATTAGTCTTAGTCACATCAACCTATCGATCGCTCTCGCTGACTCGGTGTAGTAATCTGGGGAGACTCGCGTCCATATAGAAACTACTGCTTACAGGTATATTGTACATATACGACGCACTCGAGTCAGATAGTTAGATGCTTATCCTTAACAACCCGTTAAGCGGCTGAGAATTGAAGTTCTGTTTTATTTGAATTCTGGTCGTCATTCAACAACTCCATGTGTCAGGAGCATCACCGTCGTAGGAATATATAACTGGTATTTAAAGCAAGAAAACGCCACTGATGGATTGGCTACAATCTGGTAGGAAAATTAGTCTAAATATCAGAGATATATACAAGTAACCAACGCGGTAACTTGAATGACCTAACGGAGTATCGGAAGTATTCAACCAATAGGACCACGAGAGGCTCATTAGTAATACCTTGTCGGAGAAGATAGGATTATTTGAGCACGAATATGAGAGCGGCTAGCGGTTAGGTGGTAAGTAAGTAGAAATAAATTTCAACTCCTAACTATTACCTCGGATCGCCAAAGCTCCATATATATCAAATATGCAGAACTCCTCTGTACACTTAGAGATCTGTGAACTCATAGGGATGCTGCGGATGCATAACTTCTCGCACCCAGGCTTGAAAGTCACGCCATAAGGAACTTTGACACCATTCATTATTCCATAAGAGCTAGAAGCATCGTTGACTGGTATCATATCTTGCCGACGACAAGCCACTTGAGATTGCAAGCTCAGAAATTTGTTTATTTTGTTCTTTGCATTGCTGTTGAGACATGAGTGGTTGGCTGCTCTCTTTTAAGAAATTCAAAATAAGTTTGAATTTAAAATATGACTTAAACTTCTGATACGATCTCAGTTATGGCCTCGAATCGCTAGTTTTCCCAGTCTTGTATACTTATTCAGCAGCAGACTTTATTCCATCGAAAAAGAGGCCTTCTATGAAAATCTGAGTCCAAACTCAAGTTCCTAAGCCTTGTCCATTGGTATCGAGACTCTAAGGGCACCAGTGGACCAATCAGCAACGCGATATTTGCCCGGCAGATCCTCGGGTTTTCCCAGACTCGTCCTCCAGTCCTCCAACATACTCCGTACACGGCCCTTTATTAATGGGTACAGAAAATCTAGGAATATTTAGCGCTTGGGCTTTGAAATCTAAAAATGGCCCACGATTATGTACTGTGGCATTGAAGCTTATAAAGGTTTTATGGTTTAGCAATAAACTGCGGTGAACTCTCCAGATATAACGAATCCAGCCAATCAGCTTGTTTCGTGTTCGCGTTCGGCGCCGCAATAATCAACTGAATACGTAAAGACATCGACTACGACGGAACTTACCTGATCATGAGGTCTCACGCTGAAGAAAAGGAGAAGTATAAAGTAGCTTTGATGTTTGGATTTATTTCAATACTGTATGCTCCTTATTATTACGCTATCATATCTGAAGAAACATTTGTAATTCTCAACGATGGGTTCATCTGCAGACATACAACTAGCCTCCCTAGAAACATTTCTTAAAAGCCACCCGAATATAACCTATGCAACGCCATCTTCGCCCAATTATGACTCGCTGAGAGAAATCTTCTGTCTTGACTGCAAAGCAGTTCCTCTCGCAATTGTCCGTCCTCAGACGGCAGAGGACGTTTCTCTCCTGGTGAAATATGCGAAATCCCAGGGCATTAAGTTCGTCGTGCGTACTGGCGGACATAGTCTTTTTGGTTATTCAATGGCTGACGGAGCCATGACAATTGATCTTCGTGACATTTCTCACGTCAAGGTCGAAGAAGGGAAGCTGTCAGCTAAAATAGGGGGTGGAACACTACTGGGAGATATAGCCACACAACTTTTGAAACATGGCCTTGTAACACCAACTGGAACTGTTCCATCGGTGGGATATGTAGGCTGGGCAATATATGGAGGCTACGGCCCCCTGTCACCAAACTTCGGGCTCGGTGCTGATCAGATACTTGGGGCTAAGATTGTTAATTGGAAAGGAGAAATAGTTGACGCAGACGAGAAATTATTGAAGGGCATCCGCGGAGCAGGTGGTATTTTCGGTATTATCACGGAGATGACTATAAAAGTTTACCCCCTCAAGAATGTAAGTCACCTTATATCCTGACTCGGAGGTGCATAAGAGTCATGGCTCAAATCAGTCAGATATTCGCCGGAAACTTAATATACGATTCTTCAGACATTAAGACGATGTTTACGAAATTCAACACAGAATATCAGAAACTCTCCGCAGAAGGCCTACCAACTCAACTCTCTGTGCAACAAATGGTGGTGAATTCTCCTCACGGCCGGTTGTTCGGGATTGGATTCATGTGGAGCTCCGAAGACGTCGAGACCGGACAAATATGGGTGAAGAAGTTTGAGTCGCTAGGCACTGTAATCATGAATACTGTTGCCGTGACCACAATTCCAGTATGGCTGAATGCAATTGCTGCCATGTGTCCAACCAAGTTATGTGGTCAGAGCCGAACACATAATCTACGCCACATCACCGAGGAAGTATCAGAAATCATTGGCTCGGGCCTGGAAATAATGCCATCAAATCCTGCAACCATGTTCTCCATCCACGAACTGCGTGGACCTTCCGTGAGCCTTAATGAGGAATCCGTTTTTGGAACAAGAGTTCCTCATTTTATGCTGGAGATACTCGGATGTGCTCTGAAGGAGGAGGATAGAGAGGAATGTTTGCAATGGGGTAATAATATTTGGAAAGCGATCCACCAGACAGATCGGGATAATATTCTGCCAACCACGTATATCTCTCTCGACCCACCTGGCGAGAGTCCTGGGCAGATACCACTCTCCAAAATATTCGGATCAAATTATCTGGATGTGCTCGCCTTAAAACAGGAATATGATTCCAAAAATACCTTCGACCTTGCAGTTCCCAGGTTGAATGAACATCTACATGACTGATGAACTGGCCAAATAACTGCCATAGGACTTGTCTTTCTATTTTAAGATTTGGTAGTTCCCGTGTTTTCAGGAGTCCTATATCACAAGGTGGAACATAGACCAAGTAAGAATGGGAAGATAATCGTTGGGTTTGACTTGATTGATTATTAGTATCCCTTTTGCCTGGTAATAGATAGCACATATGGCTAGTAGCCATTTGAAAACCAGTACATGATGGCCTTTAATGATGAGTCTGAAATCAGATGACCTTGACCTGTTTCGAGACCATTTTGGAAGGCCAATCCATAAGCCATAAGTATTCAGGGGGCATCTGACTAGATATACAGCGAATTGCTCTACTACCGACTCTGCTATTCCCAGCTCCGTGAATCCACCAGGCGGTGGTATCCTCAAATACTCCGAGCAAGGAAATATTTCGGGCAAAGAGAGCCATAGCAATAGGGTCTTTGGCCTTTAGCATCTGAATGAAAGGCTGGGGCACTCTGTGAAGAATCGTGACAAGCATTTGTTCCAAAATAGAATTATCAACACAGTTTCCCGCGATTAGGGAACACGTTGATACGACCTCTGCTGCTGTCTCTAAATATACCTTCTTATCTTCTTCCTTCGCATCTTTTTCAATAACTCGTGAGAGAACATCCATATCTTGCAACACCTCCTTCATGAATTCTTCGTCGTACTTGGATTCATCAAGTCCATGCTTGATGACATTATCTTCTAGGGTCTCGTATTTTGTCAACAGATCAGTAGTACTCTCCGCAAGAGCAGCGGTTCCTTTGCACATATAGTATGTTCCAAGATCAAACAGATATGGTTCTTGTGACTCATCACTGTTAGTTAAGAGCCAATGGTGGTGAGCGATGATAGCACCGGCCACAAATAAAGGCTCTATTGTATTAGGCCCAATGGAGTTTAGCGCCACACACTGCTTCTGAACGGCCTTGTTAAAGTATGACTTTGAGGCGGAAGCCAGAGACCGATCGTTGGGATTAAGTGACAAAAGATTAGATGCCGCAATGCCAAGTAGAGCAGTCAATACTAAATCAGAAGAAAAGGCCAACCGCGGTATATCCACTTCCCACATTGTATCCGGTAATGCTGGAGGTATAATATACTTTTGAGGTTTACGATTGCAAGTTGATCTAGTATAATGATGGATGAGCCGGAGCTCCATGAGGTTAGAGTGGGTGACAGCGATTGGATTACTGGAGACCATTCGGCACATGGGCGGCTTAGTAGAGTTGTATGAGCGTTCCGAAAAGCCTTTCTTATTGTCTGCCGCAGCATATTGACACCGGGACGAGTTGGCAAATCTCCTTCTGCAGTTGGAACATGAAGGGCGCGTCTCATCGCACTACCACTGTTAGCAACCGGGCAATCAAGGTGGGTAGGGCAATTGGTACCTTAATCCTTCTAGCTTTGCACTCCGTACATCCCTATAAGACGGGTTAGAAAGTGCATAGAGATCTAAACGAGTGTGAATTTATCATACCAAGGTAGACTTCTTATAGGGACGTTTGTACGTCACTCTTGGAGCATACGAAGTCGCAGGAGGCCTTGGGTCAGACATTGTGGGTCGGTAGTGCTTAGTTTAAAGGATGTGCGATTTTCTGAAGCTTGAACGCTCAACAGAAAAGAGCACCTTAACGGAGATGAGACTTCTATGTTAAAATTATTCCACTGGAATAAATGCCTTTATGTAGCATTGGGCGATGGTTTTAGCTAAAATCTGAGTGGCTTTTCAGGTTCTGGTAATGCTGCTCATAGTTACGCGTGGAAATGGTGCTTTACGTAAATGCTGACTAGCCCCATAAGATGACGTGAATATCCAGCCAGTACCTGGATCAGACGCATACAAATTTTGAGGTAGAGCATCTCTGGGCTTTATAGGGGCTGAACGATTACGAGTTTTTGAAGCTGCTTCCCCATCGATGCCCTCGACTCTGGGGATCCGTGCATGGAGGGGCACGTAGAAGGAGGGGCTCGAGTTGCAAGGGTCCCGATAAGATAAGCGAGGGGCCATGGGCAGCCGACCTCGGCCGAGATTTTTCAACCCACGAAAGAAAATCTGATGCAGTTGCTTCGTCACATCACGCACCCAGGACACCAGCCATAACCGCCAGTCACGATGCCGAACTACGACGAGTACCAGAGTCCATTGTCGGCTCGCTATGCTAGTAAATGCTCCAACGCCTCTTGATCCCATGCCCGCTTATTCATGTGATGCATAGGTAGCCAGATGAAAAAGATCTTCTCTTCGCGTGAGCGAGCCAACCAGTGGCGCAAGCTTTGGCTCTGGCTTGCTGAGGCAGAGAAGGAGGTTGGCCTTAGTCAGATCACCGATGAGGCCATTGAGGCCCTCCGCGCAAATCTCGTCGTGAGCGACGAGGCTTTCAAGGTCATTGCCGACGAGGAGAAGATCCGTCGTCACGATGTCATGAGCCATGTCTTCGCCCTGGAAAAGGATGCACCGGCTGCTGCTGGTCTGATCCATATTGGCGCAACTTCATGTTACGGTCAGTTGCCTCGAATCCTATAGATGACTTCCTTTACTGACTTCAATTTCTTTTAGTACGTTTCCACCCCTCTTTTATTCTGCAGGCACAGTCGAAACTCACAATTGGCGTGCCCCACAGGTTACTGATAATGCCGACTTGATCTTCATGCGAGATGCATTGGATCTCATCCTTCCAAAATTGGCTAAAGTGATCCACAACCTCTCGCAATTTGCCCTCAAATACAAGGACATGCCCACACTTGGCTTCACGTATGTTCATATCCATATGCTTTCAGCAGACTTAGTTAGGTATGTTTCTAACCTTCTGGGGAAGTCACTACCAGGCCGCACAACCTATCACGATAGGCCGCCGTGCAGTCCAGTGGGTCCAGGATCTTGTCATGGACCTGGAAGATATTGAGTATGTCCGTGCTGGACTTAAATTCCGTGGAGCCCAGGGCACCACCGGCACTCAGGTAAGTTGCCTGTGGATTAAAACCTACTGTCAGAGCTAACTGGGATGTCAGGCTTCCTTCATGGAGCTTTTCAAAGGTGATACCTCTAAGATTGATAAGCTCAACGAAATCCTCGTGAAGAAGGCTGGGTTTACTGCCTGCTACGACATCTCCACCCAAACTTATACCCGAAAAGTCGATCTTCGCATCGCTAACGCCCTGTCTGCTTTTGGCGCAACTGCCATTCGTATTGCAACGGTAATTAATTGCGCATTCTCGCTGTATTGACCATTGCTAACAGACTTGTAGGATATCCGTCATCTTGCCCATGATAAAATCATGGATGAACCTCATGAAGCTACACAGGTGAGTATCGAATGACAGAAGAGTAAAGGTCTGCTAAATCAAGCTAACTGACTTATAATAGACCGGAAGCTCGGCGATGAGCTTCAAACAGAACCCTATGAGGAGTGAGCGAATTTGCAGCTTGGGCCGAAAACTCAGCAATGTCACTACCAACTTCTCCCACACTTTCTCAAGCCAGTGGCTTGAGCGATCGCTCGACGACAGCGCTATCCGCCGAATTGATATCCCTGAGATGTTCCTTCTTAGCGACTCTCTCCTCATTACCCTCGACGACGTTACTGCTGGTCTCGTTGTCTTCCCCGCCATGGTTGAGTCTCAGCTACAGCAAGAACTTCCATTTATGGCTACAGAGAATATTATCATGAAGTTGGTTAGCCAGGGTGTCTCACGCCAGGAGGCACACGAACAGCTCCGAATCCTTTCGCGGGAGTCTGTCACGGTTGTGAAGGGTGGTGGTAAGAATGACTTGATTGAGCGAATCAAGAGAACCGAATTCTTTGTGAGTTTCTCGTTCCCTGTATAAAGCGTGGCATGTTTTCTAACCACGAAACATTACAGAAACCAATCTGGGGTGAAATCGATAGCATGCTGGATGCCAAGCTCTTTATTGGCCGGTCTCCAGAGGTTGTTGAGCGATATGTTGGAGTTGTCGACGAGAAGCTTGGGAAGTACAAGAGCTACGTTACGTCCACGGAGACTAGCCGTCTTGTCATTTAATTATTTGTCTGCCTGTCAAGCTTGCTCTGTAAATTCAGGAGCAGTTGTGTAATAAATCCGCGTTAACTCCATAAGTGTTGAATGCTTCTGCAGGTAGATCCAGTCGCCAAGCCTCTACAATAGCATCACTAAGCTAGACCTGCGCTGGCTAGCAATGTATTCGACAAGTTGCCAAGAAGCGAGGGATCTTGCGAGATAGGGCTTAGATGGTGTAAACCTAACCTATACAGCAAGTTAGAGGCAGACAATGGGGGCATTAGGCAAGGGTGATATGGCCTGGATTGGTTCGGGATCAGCTATGAAATTGTAAATGCAATCGATTGCGAGCAAGGAGACATCGGTTTTTACACCGTGTGTGGTGCAAATAGGTGACTTTGTGGAATACGCGCAGTTAAGCCTTTCAAGTTTGAGTCACTTCAAATTCTCGGCAAGGTTACTGTATGCATGGCGCATTAACAGCACTCGAATAATTGTCATCAGATTTGTTCTAGATCCAATGCATCTCACACTCGAGGAAAGCTAGATTACCAAGCAATTTCACTGCCGTAGTAGTTAAGCACTATATAGCCGATCATCGTTTCGCAAGTACCCCTCCGTTCAGCTGCAAGAGCTNTCTGGCTGTTGCAGAAGCCTGAGTGGCTGCCTACTTGTACTCGTGAGTTTAACCCCTGCCTGAGGGAGCAGTCGAAGGATTTAATTACCTAACGGGAAGACCACCTGGATGATTCACAGTATAAAAATAACTGAAACTTCCCCATAGAAAATTAGAGAGATCTCATCGCTCACTCGGAAATAATATCACCATGCCTTCTAATACTCTTCGGATCGCTCGTCCCACAAACAATCTGGAGGCTTTAGTTACGTTCTACACAACTGCGTTGGGGCTGCAACCAATCGGTTCTTTTCACGATCATGCTGGGTTTGATGGTGCAATGCTCGGTCGGCCAGATTGTACTTGGCACCTTGAATTTACTCATCAGCATGGTGTGACTGTAGAACCAGCCCCAAGTAAAGAGCACCTCCTAGTCTTTTACATCTCGGATAAGCCACAGTGGGAAGCTGCAGTTAAACGCGTAGAGCAAGCCGGAGGAGTTAGGGTCCAGAGCGAGAACCCGTATTGGGATACAAAGGGCGCGACTTTCGAGGATCCAGATGGGTATCGGGTTGTTCTGCAGAATGCGTCTTGGCCGACGTTTTCACAAAGCTCATCATCTGCGAAAACCAATATGTAGAATGTTATCTGCGCAGGCTTCTTAAATGAAGAAAGCTAGATTTCATACTCCCAAGTACCTAAAATGAAATTATTACTATGACTAGCTCCATCATCTGCATTTGATGTGCCTTGGAAGCCCTATTCGGACAATTTCTTCGTGGTCATCCTCCACTGCGTCGTTGGACTTGGCAGCCCCGAAGTAGAACTTGCCGTGGAAGGTCTTCTGCCACTTAGACCTGTGTTGCGCCGCAAACGCGCTTCTTTCCGGGAAGTCTTGATCATCTTTTCTATCTCTTCCTGCGCTTTCCTGCCACGGATCACAAGTTGTGATGAAGGAGATAGTCCTTTTCCTGGGTGGAGGCATCTGTACATAGTCGGTTCGCCTGGGAAGCTACCAGGAATACTGGACTGTGGCATAGATGGGTCGGATATTATCGTCGCTTCCACTCGAGGAAAAAGAAGCAATATTTTACTTCCTTTCGAAGAGGGATCTGTCGACGCTCCAGCTGTACTCTCGTCACCTGAACTTCTAACGGGGTCAAATTTTAGGCTTCGCCATTCCGCTTGCTGAGCGAGATTCAGAGTCGGGTTAACTTTGATTCTATATTCACTGGTTTGCGCGTCGTCCCAGACATCGATACAAAGCTTAGCAAGGCTAACAAGCTCATTCTCAAAATCCGTGATCCTGGATGAATCAAGGAGAGGACGGAGGACCTCAGTTACTTTAGTACGAACTTTATTTCCTCGGATGGAGGTCGATGCTTTATCGTCTGATCCGCTTACTGATTCGGGGCGAAGAAGTCCAAGTGCCTTCATAGAAAGAGCTGTCCATACATTTGAAGATCGTCCAGCTCGATTTGATTGATCGAGCGCATCCATCATTTTGATAAGAATGTTAGGAGACTCCTGTTGCGATGCCGTCATCTCAGAAGAGAATGGGACCCAGATATATTCACAAATAGCCTCTGAGATGATACGCTGGGCATGAGCTAAACGAAGGTTGTATGAATCTTCCGATTCGTCAATTGGAACAGAGCAAAATTGAGGATCGGCATGCTTTAACTGGTTGTGGACTTCTTCTTCATCATCCTAATGTCTAGTAAGCGCTGTGAAGCAAGCAAGCTCAGATGAAGTGAATATCTAATCACATTTTCTATCGGATCGCTCAAATATTTCATGGAGATCTCCTCAACGTACGTGCCTATTTGTGAGAAAGTCATTTGTCTAGGAGGCTTTAATTCCAATTGACTTTCTGTGCAGTCAATGATTTCACTTACACTTCGTCAATAGGTCTAGGTTTCAGATCGAAAGCTGTTTTGAATCTCTCGAGTTCCTCTCTCGCTGTGTAGGTGTCATTCTTAAATGAATCAGTGGCTCTCTGTAATAAGTCATAATCAGAGGTTTTCTTCTTCAGTTCTTCCTCTTGCTTCAGCATTAGCTCAGCTTGCTCCTGGACTTTGTTGGAAAGTTGTTTATTCTCTGCTTCCAGTGCAGTCAATATAAGGCTATTCTCTTCTGTTTTCCTCTGGTACTCATCCTCTAACCGTTTCTTACGCTCTTCATGACTCTGACCTTGTTTCATCACCAAATCATTGAAATGATCATTCATTTCCTTCTTCTGTTCCGCAATCTTGGTTTCGGTTCGTTTCTCCATCTTGATCTTCTCACGATTCAA
Source organism: Scytalidium sp. 3C (assembly GCA_000743665.3). Classification (NCBI taxonomy): domain Eukaryota; kingdom Fungi; phylum Ascomycota; class Leotiomycetes; genus Scytalidium; species Scytalidium sp. 3C. Next base: position 75,453 of record JMRO03000013.1, on the reverse strand, counting down.
TTCTTCAGCTCTTTTTGCAAGCTTCTCTCTTTCTTCATTGAGCTTATCAGTTTCTGTTGAGTGTATATTTCTCAAGGTTGTTATGGCAGCAAGGTGTTCCGCAAGCAGCTTATCTTTCTCTCTACACAGCTCTTCAAGTTTTGCAAGCTTTTCTTTGTTCTGCTCTATCATATTTAGATCGTCTAAGTGCTCCTGGAGCTTGGCCTGCATTCCAGAGAGAGATTTCCGAGCAGCATCTATGCTGACAAATGTTCCACTTATTTCAGCTGCCCAGCCATTTATATTCACACTCTTGCCGTTCTGTGAACCACTTCTATGGGTCCTATTTGTTTCGTGTTGGCCCGGAGACTCCTCAGCATATATGTTTTCCTCTTCGGATTCGTTAGACTTAGGGTCATCATCTATATTGTAATCGACAGGCTCGGTTTGAGAGTGCTCATCATAGTCATTGTACCACCCTTTTGAGCGCCTCCTTCGCCGCATCTGAGCTTTTGATGGCATTTTTGTTGATTTTTCCTATATTATAAATTGTGTTATTCTATATACGAGATGAAGCTAAATTGATCCTCAGATGATATAGAAGTAGTGAAGTACCGATGTTATAGCTAGCCTAGCATCAGCATTAATACTTCGATTGAAAGTCAGTCGCTGTCTGAGGGATCTGAGAGTAGCCTGATAGGTAAAAGGCTCTCTGCTTTTGCTTGATGAAGACGTGTATTTTAACATTCAGTACATGAGATTATTACCATGCACATTTATTGCTAATTCACGATGCATAGACTTAAGACTATATTCGACCACCATAGCTTGAACTAAATGATTTGCGGCCTATTAACACCCTTTTGTGTTTACATGGCATCAGCGGAGAATTTATACAGTAGAGCAACACAGCTATATTTCTAAAATTCGCAGCCTCATTTCATCATCGCACCATCTGCGGCAACACCCGCATTTGGGAGGCCTCCCGTTGAACGTGGTGCAACACTACTGGCCCAAAATGTCCAAGATGTGTTACACAGTTTCTAACATCTGCTAGATTAAAAAGCCAGAATCCATCAGCAAGTCACAATGCTTGAAGCTTATGCATGATAATGTATGAGTGCGGGCGATGTTGCATTACAGAATATCCACTCAGAATGTAACACTAGGAGGTGGAATGATTTAACGATTCCTCCTGCTTAAGATTCTGACTCTGGGCGGAGGAATGATATGCAGGTATATTGATGTAGTAACAAACTAGATTGTGAAGAGTGATTGGATAAGGCGTCTCCAGCACATCTGCGCCCGCCTTGACAGCCTAACTTGGTGCAAATAAACTGAGCAGGACACAGGTTACATGCTTGCTTGTGCATTTCATTTCATGTTCATGATTATCGATTAACCCAGTCAAGCTGGTAAAGACTCGATGGGGTGCAATGGAGAATGGCCAACTATGTCTGTCAAAGTTGACCTTTGAAAGTCGATATGACTAATCGAGAAAAACTTAGTACCCTTCATTTTGCAAGTGTTAGCCAATCATCATCTCCAATCTATGTCGCTGTCTGGTGGAAGTGAGAGTGGGTGAAGGAAGTTGGGGAAGCTGGGGAAGCCACAAGGGTTTGATCGAAATTGTGGGCCTGACTAACGATGACCCCTCATTGATAGACTCAGGCCCGCATTTCAAGTCACTTTCTATCGATAATGGTAAAATAGTTACACCTTGAGGGATCATAGAAACTATCATTTCATCGCAACATGGGTGATTCTGACGCTTATCTCGCAAAACCCTCTGGCGCATGCTGCCTTGAAGGCATCATCCACGAAGGGAATCCAGGGGGCACATACACCACTATCGCTGACGTCGAAACATATGTAGCGACCCCACCAGAGGGCAAATCCAACGGAAACATTGTCTTTTACTTTCCAGATGTATTTGGATTTTTTACGAATGGCCTCCTAATAGTCGATGCCATTGCAAATGCCGGATATTTGGCCTTGGCAATAGATTACTTTCGAGGAGTACGTCCATGCCAGAACACTGGAATTGTGATATTGGAGTCATCATAAGCAAATGCTTATTTCGCTTCTAGGATCCCGTGTGGAAGCATCGAAAGGATCGAAACGATAATTCCAATCCCGATTTCGACTATGAGGCTTGGAAGGCCAAACACACTGCGTTCGCAGATGAGGCAGTCCCCAAGTGGGTGAAGGCAGCGACAGCTAAGTATGGAAAACCAGAAACCAAATATGCTTGTGTTGGGTGAGTAGAATACAAGCCTGATAAGTTTCCATTCAGCTCAAACTCGGTGTCAGATACTGTTTTGGGGCCCCCTATGTTTGCAACGAACTCGCTGGAAACGTCGTCACCGCCGGGGCTTTTGCTCATCCAGCCTTCTTGAAAGAACACCACTTTTTGAACTTGAAATGTAAGCAATATCATTAGGTATATTAGTTACTTAACTTACACGTGCTTTAGCTCCATTGTTTCTCTCTTGCTCGGAGGTTGACCACACTTTTGACACGGCATCCCGTCGGAGAGCCATAGATATTCTGCAAGATAAAAAGAAAAAGTACCAATTACAACTGTTTTACGGAGTTGAACATGGCTTCGCTTTACGTGGAAACATGGAAAATCCCTGGGAGCGTGAGTCCAAATGTACAACCCTCCAACTTTGACACACTAACAATAATAAGGTTATGCAAAGGAGGAGAGTTTGAGATCTATCATCAAGTGGTTTGATTATTGGCTATCACAGTAACATGAAGATTCGATGTACGGAAGGAAAGGGCATAAGTTTTAAGACTATTGTACACTGGTAGCTTCTTAATGCGATAGGTCCCTTAGCAGTCCTGTTTAGAGCCTTTAAACGATGGAAAACACATGAAATGAGACTTTGATGCAGCTAATATGCCTCCAATGGTATATAGGGGAAAACAGTTCCAAACTTTTCTCCCTTCACAAAAGGATTTCATAATATTCCTTTAGTAGGGAGAACTTCCGGCAATCCATACTCTCCTTCAACCCAAAGAGTGGGGTGCGCAAATAAGCTTGCTTCAGGAGCTGTCCAACATCCCCGCTTTTGCTTCTCCACCTTTGGAGCTGTTGGAGAAGTTTTCGAAGTATGTCATATTGTTATGAGAACTAAAGACGCCAAGGTTGATTATTGGTCGTGTATCTTAATCGGGCATGTGGGCTCGGCTATGTATGAGCGTTCTAATAGGAAGACTCGGAACCTTTTCCCGGCTTTTTCAAGTCGCTTTGCATCTTATTTATGAGCTCCAAGACGATAATAATTGTACTTGGTAGATATATAACTTATCGCAAATTAGAGACGTGAATATTTCCTTTATTACACGCAATTATAAGTTTATTGAACGCCTTTCAGCTATGACTCCTCCCAAAGCATTCGACTTTACAGGTGATGTAGCTATTGTGTCAGGTGCAGGATCGCGACTTGCGGGTAAAAGGCTCCCTCATCCGCTTCTCCTGGGTCTACTAAACAATTCCAGGTGAAATCGGGAATGGCAGGGCTACTGCCATTCTACTTGCTCGGCAAGGGGCTAAAGTAGCATTATTAGATCTAAATGTTGAATGGGCCGCGGAAACAAAGAGGATGATTGATGTTGAAGGTGGTATTAGTGAAGTGATCCAAGCGGATGTTACAGATGAAGAGTCATGTAAGAATGCGGTCGCAAAAGCCATTGACCTGTTCGGGACTGTTAATATTCTGGTCAATATTGGTAACAGTGATAGACTTCTTTCATGATTAGACCGTTGCTAATACATCAATCCGAGTGAATAGTTGGCGTGGGTGGCGCAATGGGGGATGCCACGAAAGTTAACATGGAGGCATGGGATCGAGATATGCGCATTAATGTGACAAGTATGGTATTAATGAGTCGGCACGTGATTCCGGAGATGAGGAAAAATGGAAGAGGTGCGATTGTCAATATGTCTTCTGTTAGTGGACGTATGTATTGCACTCATGAGTGAGACTCTCTCCATTCTGACGAGTTCAAAGTCCTAGGCGGAAATCCCAGTCTTCTTTATCCTACATCAAAAGGCGCTGTGATCCAGATGACACGCGCTATGGCAGCACAACATGGTCCTGAGAACATTCGTGTCAATTGCGTTGCGCCAGGAATGGTTTTCACACCTATGGTAAGAGGGAGAGGAATGACTGAGGAGATGCGACAAGCAAGAATCAAGCAAAACTTGATGAGGAAAGAAGGAACCGCATGGGATGTCGGTTATGGTAAGTTTGTGAGATGATAATGCCAATTTTTTCTCTAACAATTGCCTAGCTATTTTGTTTTTGTGCAGTAAGGAAGCAAAATGGATAACGGGTTTAATTATGCCTGTAGATGCTGGGGTAAGTTGAGTCTCTAATACTGACATTTTCTATTTTCTTTAACAAACTATGGTTGGCAGACAACGGCAGGTAAAGCAGACAGGCCAGCCTTAAAGGCTGATGTTCTCGCGGAGCAAAATACGGGTATCCGGAATAGTAGACTATAAATTTAGGGTTCTAAGGAGCCTCGCTACAAAAGTGAGGCTGACCTGCTATCATATCCCTAGACCATATATATATTTACGTTGATGGTACATTAAGAAAAACCTCCCGTCTTTAGTCCGTGTTATTTAGATCCCATTAATTCGCCAACCAACTTTCCTGACGGACTTCGAAAATAGTGGTAATGTGTTTATTAGATATGCAGTTCGAAATAATGAATTGTTCTAGCACCAAGGCTAGTCAAATACTGTGAAAGCGACGTTGTAATGTAACCATCCAATGGCACCCTAGTAAATCTTTTACAGTATTTCGGCAAAGTCCAAAACTCATACTTTCTCGAATGGTCTGAAGCACACTACAATTCACTATAATGGTAACCTTGTCACATGCCGAGTTTTGCAAGTGGTTCAATTCGGAGGCCGTATACTCAGTGTTCGATGCTTTGCTATACGGTATCGTACCTTTTATAAGAAATATCTGTGAAAACTAACAACTGTAGATATGTTTGACAACTCCGCTTATTTTTAGAATCCATCGTATCGAATAAACTAAATTGTAACACATCAAATACCTCTTGACATAAAAACGAGACCGCTGTATTAGGATACTCCTAATATCTAGAAACAATAAGCTATACAGCTCGAAAGAAAATCAGCAAACGAGGGACGGGTATCTCAAATTGTATAGTGCTATCTATTGATCACAATGCGACCTATTTCATATTCCTTGAGTAACGAGAGTTTAAAATCTGTAGAGTAATCACGGAGGCTTTGTATTAACAAGACCTTATATTTTGAGCTTCCTAATTTATCTAGGCACTAAGTTAGTCCCGTTCGTACCCCCATCTATGACCCGAGCAATATGAGTTCACGTGCACAAAGCAAAAGGTGTGGCGTGAGACGATGGCAGATGTGTAAAAGTTAGGCTCAACTTAACCTTTATGATAATCACGTATGTGGTCTGATAGCAAGAGCAAGATGGAGCGAGAATTACAGCATGATGAAAAATGCTATTCCTAAATGAAGCAGCTCTCCGCTCTATACGAGAGGAATCATTGGGTGCGAAAACGAAAGCCTAAAGTATCTTCCGTTCTCAGACCCTGCCTTCACCGAGCATTCACCCCACGTTTGATAGAGCTAAGATAGCTTAGATAAAGAAACCCGAGAGAAAAGGAGGGCGTCCGTTACATTCGCTATCCCAGCTGCTCGAATCCTCTAGTCCCGTTGCAGTTCAAATTTACGACTGATAAGGACCCCGGGATTCGGTATGAGCCGATAGCCAATTATAAAGCTGTCAATATATTCAAAGACTTCTGGATGGATGGTTGCATCCGGGATATGGGTTTAAAAGGTCTCCAGCCAGGCTCCGGCGCAAGCGCTTAACTTCACTATTGTCCCCATTTGCTAAGGATTGTCGTACTTACTGAAGATGGGTTTTACTAATGCCATCAAGGCTCAAATTCGCTGGTCGCCGGACGAAGACGAAGTTGCTGAGGCCGTCGATCCTATTCATGCTTCTGATACACCCAAGAAACCTATTGAGCAAATTGATATTGATGATGCCGAGGTTGTCCAGAAGCCAACTCACAGGCCCGATCTTGAAGGTGGTGTTGCACGTGTAGAAGCTGTACAGGCGGTCTGGGGAAAATATGGCAAGAAGATCATCATAATTGGCTTGGCAATGATGATGATCATGTAGTAAGTATCTGAGTGCAGTCGCTTCTCTCAACTGTAACTTGATCTGCAATCTTCTAACTATCATTAAGTGAGCTAGATAATTCCACAGTCTATGTCTATCAGACCTACGCAACGTCTTCTTTTAATGAAGTGTCTCTGGTAGCTACATTAGGAACAGCAGGAGTGGTATGAGTCTCGCTTGATACTATCGACATATCCGGCACTATTCAAATACTTACCTTATATTCTAGATTATCTTTGCCGTCGTCAAACCTCCTATTGCAAAATTGTCAAACATCATAGGACGTGGAGAAACTTATATTTTCACTATTTCCTGTTACATCTTATCCTACATCCTCTGTGCATCAGCCAAATCCATCAATTCCTACGCCGCTGGTTACGTGTTTTATTGCATTGGACAATCAGGGACGAATATTATGAATGATATCATAATCTCGGATATATCATCAGCAAAATGGCGAGGTTTGGCGATTGGCCTATCTTTTACTCCATTTTTGATCATGCCCTGGATTTCGGCGTTCATAGTGGATAGCGTTGTCAATGGTATTGGTTGGCGGTGGGGGATTGGGATGATGGCCATTATAATGCCCTTCTGCGCCAGCATCATTATCACTACACTCTTGTACTTCCAGGCTAAAGCGAAGAGACTGGATGTTGTCGTGCGCCAGAAGATGACAATCTACGAATTTTGTTCTCAAATCGACCTTGGTGGAAGCATCTTGTTCTGTGCAGGTTTTGCTATGCTCCTTCTCCCTCTGACGCTGGCTTCAACAACTACGTCTCGTTGGAAGACGCCATACTTGGATGCCCTTATTGCAGTTGGAGGTGTGCTGCTTCTAATTCTTCCATTTTATGAGAAATACATTGCGAAATATCCATTGATTCCAATACAGTATTTCAAAAACGCAACAATCGTCGTATCCTGTCTACTTATTGCTACGGACTCCATAGGCTTCTCCTGCACACATACTTACCTTCTTACATGGTCGATTGTAGCTCACAACTTCTCCACCCGCGTTTCAACCTTCTATATTTACACAAACGGCGTCACTCAAAGTTTCTTTGGCATCTTGACTGGATACTACATGCTCAGAACGCGCCGGTACAAATGGATGATCATGGCAGCAGTGGTTATTCGACTCGTTGGATATGGAGTCATGATCCGACTGAGAGGGGCAAATAATGGCAAGGCTGAGCTATTCCTTGTACAGCTCATTCAAGGAATCGGCAGTGGTATTATTCAAACTGCAGTTTTGGTGTCCGCACAAGTTGTCGTTCCACATTCTCAATTGGCTCAGATGACAGCATTGGTCATCTGTTGTTCGTTTTTGGGGAGTACTATTGGATCCTGTATCGCCGGTGGTATCTACACCAACACCTTCAAAGAACAGCTACAATCCCAACTCGGTAATGGAGTGTCCCAGGCTATAGTTAATGAGGTTTATAATTCGATCACTGGTGTACTACCCCCTTGGGGATCGCCAAATCGAATTGCGATCAATTATGCAGTAAGTTCACAGCGACAATCAGGGAATCTGAATTTCATAATTGCTAACTAAACCACTTAGTATACGAATGTGTTGCGTTTTATGACTTATGCTGCACTAGGAAGCTCAGTTCCAAGTTTCGTCCTGGTATGGTTCATGCCAGACTTGGTCCTGCCGTAAGTTTTACCATGTGAGGAATACAAGACACAAAAACTAACTTTATAATATAGTGAAAAGAACAATCTTGTGGAGGCGTAACAAAGCAAGCAAATGGCATTCAAAACATCATATGTTTCGATGCCATGTAATAGTATATAGAGAGCTACGTATATCGACGCTTCGCACTTTGCAAAATACTATATTCACAGTTACTATTCATCTGATAAGTGCCTATCTATCTCTATAGAATACTGGTGTATCTACGATACATGGACCTACATAATAAACAATGAGACACGAAACCGTTTTTCCATCAGGGTACTAATTAATCTCTTTTCCCACATCTGGAAGTCTGAGGTTGACTAAATAAAGCATATATGTGGCTTAGCCCGGCTATTTCAGGGCATCTGTAGTAATCTACTCTGTTCTATGGTATCATTCTACTATATACTATATATTTTGTGCAAAATCCGTCCAGGGCATTGTTTCCATTAACTCCCACAAAGAACTTTGAACAATATTCTCCTCTCCACTCGCCACGCCCATATTAGACCTCTCTTGAAATGGCATGATATCAGCTTCACACTCAGTTCCTGGAGCCGGTAAAACGCCATCCTGGAAATAAGCATGAACATGTGCAGCAGTACAGGAAGACGGTGCTGCTAAGGAGGTATGCTACTAAAGCGTCAGCTGTCTCCATTGGCAAGGTCTACTTGATATTAAAAGTAGTAGAGGGAATGAATTTGCCTACACCGTAAGAATTCTGAATCATAAGGCCCGAGCCCGTGAATTTCTCTGCATTGTTGCGCGCACTACGCAGTGGAGTGACGTTATCGGCTTTGTTGGCGATGAAAAGGATGGGATAACTTGGATCTCCCCCAAATGATCCTGTAACATACTCACACAGTCAGATTTAGATGTTGCCTAATACCGCTCCCATATTCGCCTACAGGGTTACCAGAGCACATACCGGAATATCTCCATTTTGCTTTCGCCTTCCAACCCACACAAGCAAGCCGAAACAAGACGTTGACCGCTCCTGCGGCGGAGCTCATCTTCATTAAATCTTCTGCATAATGCCAGAAACTTTCCACTGTGTCGAGCTCTCCTCCCCCATCAGAGCACATTACGGCTCGGAAAGCTTCACCTTCCCCTTCATCATCTTCATCTGATGGGTCAGGAGGTAATCCGCAGTCGCATGAGAATGGCTTCTGTTCTAGACCCCAGGCACTAGCTACTTCCATGAATGGCCCCCCATTACCTACTTCTAGCGCAGCACATACGCGGGCCAGCTGAGGGAAGAGTTGGATCGGACGGTAAAGAGAAGTGGATATAAGGCGTTTGAGCGAAGAATAAGTGACAAGCTTCGGAGTCGCATCGCTGAGTGGGCAGCCTCTAGTGGAGCATTTTAGTTGTGTGACTGAGACAATGCGAGGGTGCATCTTGAGATCCTGGAGGAGGTGTTCAATGCGACTTTGGATAGCACTGGGTGTTGATTCATACACCGCGCAACGAGCTGATCCGGCATTATGGCAGAGCTCATAGAAAGCAGCCATCACGGAATCCGCATCCTCGAGAAAGTGCGTATGAGCACGATTGGACCATTCTTCATAATCCACATTACCTGAGAGAAGGTTATATGTTTGCATGTAAAGTAAAAAGGGTTTCATGTTTCAGAATCTTACCATCGCTCACGATTCGGTCTACTTTGTCTGGAAACATGGTTGCAAACATTCCAGCAAGGAATGTTCCATAACTGAATCCCCAATACCTCAACTTCTCATACCCTGTTTTTTGAAGAATCTCGAGCATGTCTCTAGCTACAGACGTCGTGCTGACATAGCTCAATGGGCCATAAATACCAGAGACCTCGTCGCCACCAATCATGGAAGCACAGTGATTCGAAGAAGCATTTGCACGTGCATAGGCATCATACAGGACCCCTGGATGTGAGTCTACAACGCCAACATCTTGTAAAGACCATATATATTGGCTCTGCTTTGAGGGCCAGCAGTTAAGACTAGGAGTGGTTGCTCCAACTATCTCGATCAGTTGTCTAGCGTCATCAGTGGTATCTAGCTGGTAGACTTACCCCCTCGCGGGTCGAAACCGATAATGTCGTGGTTGGTACCGACCACTTTCTGAAGTGCCTTCCCTCCTTTCAGGACTGATGACACCCCCGAACCACCTGGCCCGCCTGGATTTCGTCAGTTTCTAGACTTGAAATATTTACAGAGGAGCAATCTTACCTGGATTTGTAAATAGAGGCCCTCTATAATCACTAAGCTCTATTGCTGGCAATTTAATCACCGCAAGAACCACTCTAGCGTCATCTGAAGGCTCTATCCAGTCTAGAGGAACGTCTAGCCTAGCACATTGAAACTCATCGAAGCAAGGATGCCAGATTAACTCTTGACTCGGCTGGATCTATACCAGGTACTATATTAAAACAATTACCCCTGTCTGTGTGGGGAGATTCTGTCTTACATCGCTCCATTGCCATTCTCTCGTAGCGGTGTTTAGGTTATTTAAGGTGGTTTGGGGCAAAGCTTTTAACGGGTTCTGGGTTGCATACGTCGGAACGCCGAAATGCAATCCAAATATGAGAGACGCTAATACTGCCGAAAGGGACATCATTTTGAGGAAATAGGCACGTGAGACTCATTCCAGAGATGAACTGAACGAGAAGATTAGAATGGCTTTACTGAAATGCGCTGGTATTGTATGGATTACGGCGTGCAACCCCACCTACGTAATTGGACACTCTAACCTGAAAGGGTAAACTCAATTTTGTACGGAGTACTATTAGATCGAAAGGTTGGAGTATCGATAAGGGTAATAGATAACAGGTGCAGTACTATTCGGGGCAAGCCGTTCCCACTTTTGCAGAGACGAAGTCTTGCTAAAGGCTCTGAAAGGTATTTTCTCCGCGATAGCTACCCAGTAGGAGGGAGGCACCGCCCTAAGCTAAAGAGCAATGCAAACTATACCTGCAGCGCCCCCCAACCTTGTGCCAGGACAGCTTGGTCTAGTTAGCTTCTCAAATTTTGAAATATACCGTTGATTAATCTTAAGGTAACTCCGTCCAGCAAGGCTAGATCTGGTGGTCAACAGATCTTAATTTATTACTCAATAGTTTCTGCATGTCAAAGCAGAGGCCATATGGAAACTGAGGTTTCTTTTGTTTATTTAATCAAATTCCATTAAAGGAATACTACAAATTTAGGTCACAGAGAATATTTCACAGCAGTGAATTGTGGTCCTGTCGTCCCCAGTTTAGTTTTATTGAATCTACAGCTCACGACATTATTTTTCACATTCCTCTTGTATCAATAGCAACGACCTTTCCGTTTTCCGTCACCGTCCCATTCACAGGAGCCCCCAGAGCTCCAGTGGTTGTGACATATAGAATATATTCGTCTTCCTCACGCCTTCCAAAATGAGTTGCTGTAGATCCAGCAACGGTTAGCTGAAATTGCGACCCAGCAACAGTGATTGCTTCATGATTGGCTCCGATAGCTATTACTGTGTCGTCTGCATTGGTAGCAATCCATGCATTGCCAGACTTGTCGAAAGTAAAATCGTCCATGAAATCACCCGGTTGTGCCACTACTTCCGCATGATATCCCTTCACAACCTGCCCATATTCGTTGACCTTGACTCGATAGAAAACCTGGGCCTCATAATTTGTCCAGTAGAGATAGCCGTTGCGCAAATGAAGTCCATTTATTCCAATATTTGATGATGCACTGGATGGAGCTTTCATTTCAGGAAGCTGAATGATGAGCTCGTAGTCCTTCTTTGTCACATCCACCTTCCACACGGCACCGAGAAATGAGTCAGCAATGAGAACCCCAGGGTTCTTTCCAGGGATTGCTTCTAATCCATTTGGGAATTCAACTTCCGGAATATCTATAAGCTTGCAGACACGAGGCTCAGGATGGTTAAAGTCTAGTTTCCAGACCGACCAAGAACCTTGTTGACTGGTTTCAGTAGATGCACTGAAATTACCAGTGACCGTGGCAAAGACGTCAGGAGCAATTTCGGTGATTCCCAGAACGGAGTTGGTCACTGGGAAAGAATAAACAAGTTTAGAAGATGGCGATGATGGGTCTAATAGGTAAACCTCCGGTCTGGATATGATGGTCAAAATCAAGTCTCCATTGCTGCGAACAGCGAAATTCTCGATCCACGTAGGTTCCGGAAATTGATACACCGTCTTTGCAGGGAGAGGGAGCTTGTGCAAGTTGAGTGATGCATCCGTGAAACCGTGGAATAGTGATATAATTGTCAGGAATGACCAAAGAAAGGGACTCATTTTTGGAAGTCACAATGGGTGGATTTCTGATGTTGTTTCGTGCCGAGAGGTTAGAAGGGAGAACAAACTCTAAATATATAGTCGCAACTTTCACTTAATTTACTTATTAATGTGCTTCAGTAAGCAGAATACAGAAAGCCACCTGCGCAAACCGACATAACCCATGCACGTGGTGAGCTTTGGTTCAGACAGGAAAAATCGGAGATATCAGTGCTTCGGTTTTAAAACGGAGTCAATCCACCAACCAAAGCTGGTAAGTATCGTTAAGCTGGGCGCTTTTGGTTTCGGATTTAGTGATGATATCCCCCGATTTAATATTAATTGCTTGTTCTTGGCTGTAGAAATTCCATGAGGTGGCGGTAAACTCCTTGTTCTGAAATTTGCACGCCTAATCATCAAGGCGAGCTGTGCCGGGCCTTTTTTACCATGATTTTGTGAGAACCAAAGTAGACCGTGAGACGTCAACTGATAGCATTCCCAGTTTCAAACACTAATTCTACTATGTATTGATGATGAACCGGAACAACGAGAAATTTGATTCTGATTTACCAATTGTCAGTTATTCCCCCCAAAGAACAAAACCAGGGATGTATTTGCGAACTAGATCGCAGTTTCTCTAGCCTGCGTCTGACTAATGAACACATTAGTAACCATCCACTAACGACGAAACTCCTTCAATAATACTGAGGAATATGTTATCAATTAGATGTTGTACGAGATTTGCACCGTCATGGGCTTCGGGGGTCGAGTCCAAGCTCTGTGATTGACTCATTATTGTGTCCGACACAACAGGATCCAAAAACGGCATGTCTTCTTGGCTGAAACGGTTTAGCGCCTCCTGCCTAATCGCGGTCGCGCGCCGTCAAAGACAATCACCGAGCGGAGCATTAGTAATCGTTCAAGGCATCATCCCGTAAACGTCAACCCCCGAGCAGGTTCTGTATCAGGCTGCATACCGTTAAAATGCCATCCAAAAGGCTGTCTACGAAAGGCGCGAAAGATATAACGCCCAGTAGGACGTCGAAACGCGTCCGGAACGCGTCCTCACGTGCCTCGCTGAAGGAAGCCTCGACCGATTCGGATTTCGAGGACTCTTCTTCTGGATCAGAAACTCAGGCTAATAATAAGCGACAAAAGAGGAAGGCAACAAAGAAGGATGATGGAGGACACATTGAAGAGTTCAGTGACAGCGATGATGAATCGAAACCGCCTCGTGAGGTTATCATTCCTCTGCCTAAGCCCAGATCTGCCGGGAATATCCCGTACAAGGACGAGAGGATACACCCAAACACGATGCTCTTTTTGAACGATTTGAAGGCTAATAATAACCGCGAATGGCTTAGATGTAACCACACGTATTGTTATATCACTGGTAACTGTCTTAGCTGACTAGAGAGCTATCTAGTTCACGAAGAAGACTTTCGGCAGTCGCAGAAAGATTTTTCTTCGTTCATTGAGCGTCTGTCAGAAGCAATCATGGAGAAGGATGAGACAATCCCGGAGTTGCCCCAGAAGGATATTGTAAGTACACAATTGCTATTATCCAGTCTGGTTCGTACGGCTCATATAAAACAGATCTTTCGAATCTACAGAGATATCAGATTCTCGAATGACAAAACGCCTTATAAGGTAAACATTTGGCGTTCGAATCGTTATAGATCGGTACTAATGCGACTCTAGACTCACTTTTCCGCTGCGTGGTAAACCTTTACCGGCCACTCATCTATGCATATCATGAAAAATTACNTTACTCCCCCGATTTAGGTCACGGACAGGCAAGAAAGGATCCTACGCTTGTTATTACGTTCACATCCAACCTGGCGGACATAGTTTAATTGGTACTCAAATTCGCTTATGCATACTCCTGTTTGACACTGTGAGAAACTAATATAATCCTAGGGGGCGGTTTGTGGCATCCATCATCGTCATCACTTGAGAGAATAAGGGACGATATTGATCGAAGACCACATAGACTGAAACGTGCATTGATGGGAGAAGGCATGCGACGCGACTTTTTTAAAGGTTCCAAGAATGAAAAGTCAGTCGTGGCCGCATTCGCCAAGATGAATGCACAAGGTGCTCTGAAAACCAAGCCCAGGGTGCGCTATCCAGACCGGTAAACCGGCTGCAGGATTCCAGTCTGATCTAACAACCTTCAGGACTATGATGCTAACCACAAGGACATCGAATTGCTGAAATTGAAAGACTTCACTCTCGGCAAGAGTCTAGACGATTCCGAGATTACTAGTAGCGACACCCTTGAACGCATGTCGACTTATATCGCCTCAATGGTTCCATTCGTAAGTGCCACTATTCGATGGCCATTCTTTCAGGAAATCACATGCTAATCTCCTATGTCACAAAACAGATTACATACCTGAACAATGTCGTCATGCCAGATCGTCATGCTGCTAACTCGAGTGATGATGAGGACGGGGAGCAAGATGAGGAAGATGAATGATCCTGTAAGGATGTTTGTATCACTGTAGACTAGGCAATAGGTTTTATGGCTAAACTCTCTTGTACCAAATACTACAACATAAATTGTAATGACATATTACCTAGTCAGCACCGTCAACTGGGTTAACTGGGTCGATGCAGCCCACACGATCACTATCAATAGAGATGAACGCCATCTTGTCCCATTTTTCCTTCCTCCGCCAACTTTTTGAGAGTTAATTTGACTCTAGATGCGATCTCTTGGGGGTAGGTCGGAGGGAGTGGAAGTGATGGAGGCCCACCACTTAGGTCAGGTCTCAGCCATGGAACATTTCGTGTTCCTTTGCAGGCGGACTTTATTTCATTGAACATCGTATCATCATATCCGCCTCCAAGTACTACTGCCTCCACTGGCCTACTGTAGTTTTGAGTACCCAGGTTCTCGCTTTCTGGTAGAGTTCCGCTGCGGAGTAGATCGGGGAGATCGGCAGTTATTTTGTTAAAGTCCAGGAACATGTGGATCACTTAAAATGGTTAGAGATACAACAGGCTGGTAAACTTGCGTTCTGGCTTTCTGATACCTTCGTATTCAGGTGCGACACCAGCAATAACTGGTCTTGCAACTGCAGCCGACCGACCACAAAGCACTATAGGCACCGCTGTAGCCATCTAAAATCGGGGCAGCGGAGAGCACGAGGAGACTGGTTGTTTTAGGTTTTACGGCAATTGAGATGCAAGAACCAGAATAAAATCTGGTGATTCTTCAATATATATACGATTACAACCGTGCAATACAGGGGAATGAGTGTGAGATGCGGGAGGTTGTAGTCATTTGCCCGATCTTACGTAGAGCTCTTTGCAACGTGATCTCGGGTTCTCTGCGAATAATAAGGTATGTATGTGTCTCTAGTCTAATACTCTACCGCATTTTAGTAGATAAATGCGATCCTGTTTAACATGGATGATCCAATCACGATAGTTCCCGAGGGACCAGAAGATTGACAAATTAGCTCGTATTTATTCTGGGAGCTGCAGATCGAAACTGCGCTCTTATATATAATGCCAGGCCTGGGCACAAAGTCAGGGAGCGTAATAGTGACCGACAAACCTTTATAGTTCGCATGAGCATCATAATTTATCCAAGCGTCGCTATTTCATGAGGATTTTATTCCACCAATTAGTTGATGAGCTGATTTTACTCGGCGATCTGAGGAGGCGGGGAAATCCCAAGTCAAGGGTGCGGGGACAAAAGCCGAGCTTGCTAGGTTATGTTCCGCGAGAGAGAAGCCGTCGATCGCTATGCTTCACGGAAAAACTACCTCAAGACCATATGCGTGTTAACTAAGAAGCCCAATTAGACTAGAAAAAGAGTGGAGCTAGAAGCATGTCCAGGTATATATAAAGAGCTCCATATCGTTAGGATGGTGCGGACGTGATATCAGCAGCTGCGAGATTCAGCACCCCGTTACCCAAAATGTATAAACTAAGAAATACACTTGCATCCTGCCTTCTTCTAGGCTCCGTTCTAACACTGGTTTCATCATCTTCTCCCTCTTCCTGCGCTCCTTCTCCAAGCCGTACATGCGTCGTTCCGTCAAAGTATATAGCCTCGAAAGGCACAGCTGATGATTCAGACGCTGTAGCGGCTGCGTTTGCAGAATGTTCCCGAGATGCTGTAGTTAAATTCCGCGAAGGCGTGGATTACAATATCTTTAACCCTATTTCTGCGACCAATCTGTCAAACGTCGAGATCCAGATGTACGGGAATCTTCATCTTCCTCAGAATGTTTCTTATATTCAAGGACTCGTCAACGCAAGCGGTGCACTCTCATACTCGACGACGTTATATTGGTTCAGTTTCGCGGGTCCCGGGATTAAGTATATCGGCACCGAGGATGTGACTAATGGGTGGATCAATTCGTATGGGCAAGCTTGGTGGGACGCAAACCCAGTCAATGGCACCGGCACTGCCAACCGGCCGCATTTGATGAGTTTTAACACTACCAATGGCTCTATGCAATACATGAAATCACGCAAGCCGATTGCCTGGGGTTTTCAGATAATTGGGAACAACGTCGAGATCAGCGACACGATTATTGATGCATACTCAACTTCCGGCAGCTTCCCATTTAACACGGATGGTTTCGATATAACAGCAACAAATGTACATATTAAGGACAGCATCATATACAACGGTGACGATTCTATTGCCGTGCAGTCCGGGTCTCATAATATTTTATTCGAGAAAGCTACCATTGGGTACCAAACCCATGGCATGAGCATTGGATCATTGGGCCAAGATCAGAGTCAGTTCGCAAACGTCTCCAACATCAAGTTTGATGATGTGAGTGTCATCAATGGTGTGTATGCATCGCGATTCAAGTCGTGGGAAGGTGGACAGGGTCTAGCCAAGAATATCACTTGGTCAAATATTAGAACTTATAACGTTACGTTTCCGATCTTCGTGACGCAGACATATATCAACCAAGGCTCTGCTCAGACACAACTTGGCAGCGGTGCGGTTACCGGCAGGCCAAATAATGCAAGCGTCAATATGCAAGATTTCACCTGGGCGAATTTCAGCGGGACGATCAATACATTCATGCCAGGCGACGGATCCTGCGTCACCGATCCCTGCTGGTATAATGTCGGCCTTCCTGATTTAACTCACACCGAAGCTATAATCATCGAGTGTAATACAAACACTTCGTGTCAGAACTTTGCACTAGAGAATATCCAAGTCTTCCCGCAGAGCTTGGCACCATCCACAGTTATTTGCATGAATGCAACGGCTCAATTGAATCCAAAATTAGGGCTCCACTGTGCAAACGGGACTTATATTCCGATATGATAAGGTGGGAGAAATAAATATATGAAACAAGATATTCTAGAAAATTTATACACATTGAAATACAGAGAGATTGTGGATACTTGAATGTTACGGTGCAAAAGACATGTTACAACATCTGTGTTCAATCGCATGTATACAGAGATGGTTATCTTGATCTGGTTCCCTATCTTGGACCAGTGTACTCTTTTCAATCAATGAAATAGAATATCCCAGATAAGAAAATAACTCTTTAAAAGCATTTCAAAATTCGGCGAAACTATGCGCTCGTGAGCTAAGTAAGAATCTGCTGGTGTCACTTTTCGATTTTCTGCATAAAGCAATCCTATTCTTGACTCGGCAGATAAGAGGCAGAAGAAACAAAACACTGTTGCAGCGTGTCGGGGATTTACACGAATGAGGCTGTCAACCAATACAGAGTAAGCTCAGCTATGGTTCCATTTACGACCAGCTGGCAAGAGGACACGGATTTGTCTTGCCACTGTCTATTCTTCCAATAAAACCAAGACAGTTCCTCGACTCTGTTTGCCCCTATGTATGCCCAATCACTTTCGCACAACGCAGAATGTGATTTGCGGGCTCCTGAAATGATCTGAGCGCCACCGCGTGCATGGAGATGTTCGAGTTAGCTCGCGAGCAAATCAATAGTCTGGGGATGCGATGGCTTGCGGCTGAGCCTCGCAGAAAGCGAAGCATTGCCAAGTCGGGACAAGACATGTCGGCACTTTGAGACACAGCAAGGTCACTTTCAATATTTGGCTTGACAATATCTCTTTCAACTGGCGGCGATGCCATCGCGAAAGACGGTCGGCTTCGATTAGTGAACCCAGGAGCTGGAGAGCCTCGCACATCAGGGGGCAAAGCTGAGCTCAATATGGGACGAGTTTTGCGTGGCTGAGACCCAGCTTCCAAGTTCCTGGGATCTGGGGAATAATAAGCATATCAGTTAGCGTAGGCTAGCTGGGGCAGAAGTCCTATATATAACTCTGGGTACTCGATGCCGTTTCTCTCTTGGTAATTATCTGGCACCGCATAGCAACGCCTGGACAGCTCCGGTATAAGCACAATCAGATCGATTAGGATGGCTCCGACACATCATCATCTATTAGCCCGAGGTGGTTATCGTTCTCATAGTCACTTCTCAGGCGGAGCAGGAGGTGGTATCGGAATTGGAGTGATTCTCATCATCGTTGCCATAATCTTCATCTGTGTCGCGGTTTCTGAGTATGATAAAGGTATGATCAATTGAACGCTCTCCATATGGATTCAATACACTCCAACCGTTCAATTTTGCATCGATCTTAATTGAACAAATGCTAACGCCTTACCAGCAAAAAAACGCCGAGCCTTAGACGGGACCCCAATACCTTTGGGCCGCATCCTTGGCAAAGCAGCTTTGATTTCTTGCACCCTTGGATTAGCGGCATGTTTATGTGCAGAAGCCTGCGGTGATATGGACAACGGTGGAGGAAATACAGTTCAACAACCACAAATGGGCGAGTCGGGAGGTGGTGGGTTTGTTGCTGATCCGATGGTGTCGCCGCCGCCCCCTTCATTCCAGCCCCAGGAGGATTGGACACCTCAGCAATCTGCAGCGATGGACGGTATTCAGGGCTGATAGTAGTCAGATATATAGGAGGTCATTTACAGTTTGAGGGAGGGTCTTTGTGCTAACCATACCACGTCGTTATTCTTACTATTGAAGATAGTTGATGACGGGTTATACTGGGTTCGCGGCGTTATGAACAGGGATGACTTGATGGTTAGACGCGTAATGATTGCCAAATTTTATGATTTTGGAGAATCTTAATCTCTTTATCAGTTATCAAATATTACTCCATCTATCAGGCTTTCATCATTTTCCGCACACAAAACCGGAAAAATTCCATTCCGTGAATGGATGCTCGACCATTGTTTCCACATCCAAGACGTAAAGAGTAACGCAGATATAACGATGATAACTAATCCAGACATAGCGACTCCTGGAAACTGTGTGGGGTGAGGGAGGACCGCCGTAATACCCCACCTGCCTATCTCCGCCCCGCTCATAAACGCATATTCCACACCAGAAAATTCAACTCTTTCCGTTGACGGAACTAACATTTGGACTAGGCTTTGTGCAACCAGATTAAATGTCCAGAATCCCAGGCCTGACATGGAGAGGAAACCAAAGAATAACATAGTGAGTAATGCAGATGAAGATGCCGGGTCAGAGGAAGTGACCGGAAGCAGAAATAGGCTTGCCACTGCTGGAACCAGAGTCAGAACTTGCCAGGTGATGCCTGCTAGGCCAACCCATGCAAGACCAAACACAGGGTTGCCGTTGAGTTTACGTAACAATGATACGCCTACAGGCATAACCACAACTGAAGTTAACTCAATAACAGAGCTTATTGTCCGAGCTAATGTGATGGGCGCCAAGGTGTAATGGATACTGAGGAGATATGTCGTCATGGAAGCCGATAATGATAGGACTGAATAGGACTGAAGAGCCATTGCAAGAGAAGCTATACGTGGTTTAGTTGGATTAGTAGCGAAAATTAAGTCGTAAATAGACAACTTACTCCTCCAAACGTCATATCTGAAATACAATTGCAGTCCAGAAATCATTCCGGGTACCACCTCAGGTTGCCCCGCCAGAAAAGTCTGTTTGGGCTCCTGTAATTCAATGCTAGACCTCCAAGCTTGTTGAGCACAGTACCACTCTGGTAATAGGAGGGTTAGATTCATCGCAGCAATCGCAAGACTTAATTCGACGTCGCTCTTTAACCACATTGCCACTATTGAGATAAATATAGGTGCGACTAATTTCGAAACAAGGTCAATCCATTTCATGACAGCATTTAGAATGTTTAATGATGGTTTAGAGGTCGGAGTGGCCAGTGCTGGAACCTGCTCACANGCGAACATTAGCATCCGAGCAATAGTTAAATTCTGGACGAGAGTAATACCCAGTCTCTCTCCATCACTAGTATGTTAGCAACAGCAGACACTCTCTCAATCATTCCTAGAAATACCAGAAAACTCATGGTTAGTGTCCGTATCTTAGAGTTATTTCCCTTGCCTGATCCATTGTCATTGTCCGTCAAACTGATGTTGAGAAGAAAACTCCAGCCTATACAAGCGACGCAAATACTGCACCGTTGCACGATAATGGTGAGTTGGAGAGAGCGGAGCCTCGAAGGATGTCTATCTGCCCAGCGGCCAATCCACGGCGCAAGGGCCATGGCTGATAAGTTGGCCAAGAGACCGCTAAACGATGTCAAGATGAGGACCCCCAGTGGGTGCAATGAACTCAGGCATACTAACCGGATAGAAGACGCAGCCAACGTTCCAGGATATGCAGATGCTGTGAATAGGATCTTCACAAGGTACTTAGACGGGAGAAGGCTATGAACAAGGAAGCAATGTGATGTTCTTACTGCAGCAAATTCATAGCATCGGTAATTCCAAGTGGACAAGAGATGAGATAAGTATACTCTCAGTAGCTGACTGTGGCCCAACCCTCCGCTAACAGCAAGTGTGTGAAGGCCACTCGATGGAGGGGCGTCAAATTCTTGCCTATTAAGCAGTGGTGCATCTTCAAAATTGTCAGGATCGTCTCCTAGCACCACGTCATCCTCGACTGTGTAGTTAAGAACATGCGCAGAATTCCTAAGATGCAAGGAGGACGAGATCTGGGATCGAGACATCGGACGTCTGCACGTTTCTAGCCAGGTAGGGGCGGATGCGGATCGAGCGCTAATCTTAATCAGTGCAGATACGTGTGTGCATAATGAAAGGAACGGTGGTACCATTGACAAACAAATCCCAATACAATGAGAGGAGACGATGTCGCACCGTAACACTCGCTGTTCCAATCGGAAGGTGCTACGCGATTGTCCCCACTGGGGCGGATTACAGCATTTCGAGCCAAGAATTGCTTATAAATTTTAATAAGCTAAACCAACGCCACTGGCACAGTGGCAGAGTGGTTAATGCGTAAGACTCGAATCACACGATATCTTATCCCTTCGGGGTCGTCCGTTCAAATCGGGCCTGTGTCGTTCCTTTTTTTGCACATAGAATGTTTTTTGAATTTTTTGTAACTTTCTTAATCCATCGGAATATCTATTCCTGCCAAGCAAACGCTACGATTACTATCTTCAAGCACCATGGAAATTATGCGCTTCTTTGATCGTGCCATACAAGCATGACAGGTAGGGAAGGTTGCGGGGTCAAACCCGCCTGACGATTGATTGGATAAGAGCAAATGCAAAGAGCTTGTAGCCGCTTGTCGTTTCAGCTTCTGCTCTCTTGTTTCCAGCTCATCGAAGCTCTAGTTTTGGCAAATATTCAAATCCCGATCATCTCAAGTCATTTACAAAAGCTGAATATATTTGAATAGGTAAATGCTAATTGATTTAACTGAACGAACCGACGCCTAGCTGACAATCGTGGTAAGGCTAGGTTCCAGACAGACCTGCCCTCAAGGCAGAGAATGGCCGATGTTTCGGCGCATTTCACACATGATGATTATACTGTGGGGTGGATATGCGCTCTGCCAGAGACTGAATTAGTTGCTGCGGAAGCGATGTTGGACGAGAGGCACTCGGTGCTCTCAGCGGCCGACCCACAAGACACGAACGTGTACCGCCTGGGTAGAATCGGCGCTCATAATGTGGTGATTGCTTGCCTACCTGCATCTAGAACTGGCAAAGTGTCTGCAGCTACCGTTGCAAAGGATATGCTACGTAGTTTCAAAGCTGTTCGATTCGGATTGATGGTGGGGATTGGTGGTGGAGCCCCATTTTATGGAAGCCATAGTTATAATGAGGCTGAAGGCAGTGATTCCGAGTTTGAAGACTCCTCCGAGGACATAAGAGATATCAGACTTGGTGATGTTGTGGTAAGCTTGGAGTCAAAATCAACAGAAGCCGTTGTGCAGTTCGATTTTGGCAAGTCGACTCAAGCAAAGGGGTTCTTCCACACCGGCGGTAAACTTAACAAACCTCCAAACATAGTTCTAAGTGCAGTTTCCATGCTGCAGAGCAAGCATAAACTTGAAGGTCATGATATAACAGACCATCTATCAAAAGTGTGGGAAAAGTACCCTCGCATAGCTAAGGAATTCGAGCGCCCGGGCCCGAGCAGGGACGTTCTTTTTAAGGCAGATGTCACTCACATAGACGGAAAAAGGACATGCCGAGCTTGTCGTGGGATATCCGATACGAATATTGTAACGAGAAACCAACGGAATGAAGATGAGCCATATATACATTATGGTACCATTGGGTCAGCTGACCAAGTGATGAAGGACGCTATTTTGAGAGATAAATGGGCAAAGGAAGAAGGAATTATATGCTTTGAAATGGAAGCCGCTGGTATGGCTCACCTTCGTCATAAAACTAACACTATCTAACATCCATATTAGGCTTGATGGATTCATTCCCTTGTCTCGTGATTCGAGGTATCTGTGATTATTCTGACTCCCACAAGAACAAGATCTGGCAGCCGTATGCTGCGGCAACAGCTGCTGCATATGCAAAAGCACTCCTGCTAGTCATACCAGGTCAAGAGATTCACCATCTACCTACAATCGACCCAGGTTAGATTCCCCTATTTACATAATCTTACAATTTGCGGATAAAAGATACCACATACTAGGAGTTTAGGACTTTCGTTTTACAATTACATTATCATGGCACACCTTATCCAGTTTTGTTGATGTGAATTGTCATATTGGGATACATGTACTCCCTAGAACAAGACCTGGTCAGCCAGTATGGAATAATACTCTAATATTTTATTTTACAGTTCAAAACAAAGTCTTAGCCCAGCAGGAGAAGTGGCGACGATCAGATGAGGAGGAGAAATGCCTCCAAGCCTTTCGCACTACGATATACGAGACGCAAAAGAATTTCAACCCGGAAAGAGTAAATGATACTTGCCTCTGGTGCTTAAACGATACGAGATTCCTTAACTGGCGAGACCATTCTACTTCTTGTTTATTGTGGGTGACCGCAGACCCTGGGTGCGGGAAATCAGTACTTTCCAAGGCACTAGTAGATGAGCATCTGCTTGACTCAACACCGAATCACGCTACTGTTAGCTACTTTTTCTTCAAGGACACTTCTAATGAGCAACGAAGTCCGACTAGTGCTCTGGCTGCCTTGCTACATCAATTATTTGGATCCGCAGCAGGAAAACAAACTATCAAACATGCTCTACCAGCCTTTCGACGAGACAGAGAAAACGTGGCTAGAAACTTTGAAGTCATGTGGACAATAATTGAAGATATTGCTCGGGACCCTGACTGCGGCAATATTATCTTTCTGTTAGATGCTCTTGACGAGTGCCAAAGTTCAGAACGGAAATTTCTAATTACCAAGCTCAAAAGCCTTGAAGTTCTTAAAAATTCAGCAAGGATCTTGAGGGTATTTATTACCAGTCGCCCATATTGGGACATCGAGAAAGGATTTGAAGATCTTATCTCTGATATACCCGGTATACGACTTAGGGGCGAGAACTACTCAGAAGCACTCCGTTCAGAAATAGACAAGGTTATCACTGTTAGAGTATCAAAGTTGGGCCACCAAATAGCCAGTAAGGAAATCCAGGCCGAACTTCTTGAGAAGCTTTTAAAGGTGGAAAATCGGACATACCTTTGGATACACCTTGTCTTCAACCTCATTGAACAAGAACCCCTGCTCGACATGAGTACCACAAGAATTCTGCTGCAAAGTCTCCCGGAGACTTTAGAGCAAGCTTTCAACACAATTTTGCAGAATAGTAAAGACAGCCTGCGAGTTAAGAAACTGCTTCACATTATCGTCGCAGCTGTACGACCTCTTACAGTGAATGAGGTCGGGATCGCACTCTATATTACTGAAGATACACATGAACATAAAAGCCTTCAATTTCAAAACACTGAACAACTTGGGATTGCGATTCGAAATCTCTGTGGTCTTTTTGTTAGTATTATTGAGAATAAAGTTTTCTTGATCCATCAGACCGCCAAAGAATTTCTGGTGGCGCAGGATCTTGTTTCATTTGATACCCTCACCTCTTCCCACAATTGGAAACACTCCATCTCGATGCAGGAAGCAAATTTGTGTCTTGCTCAAAGTTGTATCTTGTATTTACATCTGAAAGAGCCGCAAAAGACAAGGCCGCCCCGCGAAGAGTTTGAAATCGCTAGGCTTGTTTCTAAGTATGGGCTTTTGGAGTATTCAGCAGTGAACTGGGCTATTCACGTTGTAGCCGCCATGATTCCAGATAATCATGCTTTAATGGGCCCGGTATCACAACTTTGCAATGTCCAGAGAGGAGAGTTTATGAGCTGGGTATCAATCTTTTGGAAAGCAAGGGTGGGCTCCATGGCCCCTAGAAATATGCAAGCTTTGCATGTTGCTGCACGATTAGGACTTACAGGAGCTGTAAAATCCTTTCTTGAAACTTCTGACATCAACGTGAATACAGCCGATGAAAATGGATTAACACCACTCCATCATGCCGCCGATAGTGGGCACGATGACGTTGTAGCGCACTTGCTTGCGGCTCCTGACATTGATGTAAATGTCACCGATGATTATGGCTGGACAGCACTTCACTATGTCTGCCGTTGGGGGTATAGCGTTTTGGCAGAACGGTTACTTGCCGTTCCTGGAACGGACGCAAATGTGCCCGATTATAGAGATTCGACAGCACTTCATTATGCTTGTGATGGGGGATACGAAACCATTGTGAAACTGCTACTTGCAACCTCTGGTATTATCATGGATGCTGTTGATGATAGAGATTGGACACCGCTTCATTCCGCTCTCAACGGTGGACATGAAGCCGTTGTATGTCAGCTGCTTGCAACGCCTGGCATTGACGCAAATGCTGGCCAGACGGCTCTTCATTTGGCTTGCAAAAATGGATATGAAGCCGTTGTATGTCAGCTGCTTGCAACGCCTGGCATTGGCGTAAATGCGGTCAATCATGCTGGCCAGACGGCTCTTCATTTGGCTTGTGAAAGTGGACATGAAGCCGTTGTATGTCAGCTGCTTGCAACTTCTGGCATTGACGTAAATGCGGTCAATCATGATCGTGAAAGGGCGCTCCATTTGGCTTGCAAACATGGACATGAAGCCGTTGTACATCAGTTACTCGCAACTCCCGACATTGACGTTAACGTGGTTGATTATCGGGATCGGACAGCGCTTCATTTTGCTTGTGAAAGTGGACATGAAGCCATTGTACATCAGCTGCTTGCAACTCCTGGCATTGACATCAATGCGGTTGATTATCGGGATCGGACAGCGCTTCATTTTGCTTACGCTGGAAATAAGCAGCATGGAGCTATTGTTCACCATCTGCTTGCAATCCCCGGCGTCAAAGTGAACGCAGTCGATGATGAGGGTTTTACACCACTCCAATACGCTTACATCAAAAGACCGACAATTCCTGAGAACTTATTGCTCGGAACTTTTGGTTTTGATAGGATTGGGCCTGATAGTGATGGCTCGACGCCACTTCAATTATCACGTCCCGGGGGCATCAAGACACAGGATTTCTTGCAGGGCGGAGTCAAAGATGAAATAAGTTCAACAATTAGCCAGATTCTCAATAATACCATGGGAAGACAATTTGACAGCTAACTTTACAGTGTTGCTCGATAGATGCAGTAAGCAATTATCAGATATACTTAGATTTCCAAAAACCCATGATACCGCATGTTTTGGATATCTTTGTGCTACTTTGATGACACGATCGGAAAGAACTTCGAACGCTTGCAGCATCATGTATCATCAGAATTTCATAGATGTAAGAGGCAAGGGATACCAGCACCAGGAAAGGAGAAAACAATGGACCTAAGCACCAAGTTACAAATGGCATAGCACACGGGGGACTGTTTCTCCGGTTAGTTGGCAAGAGAGGCATGTCTTAGATCTTTGTTGGTATATAGATTGTAGTAGATCAACCCAAAAGCAGTCATATTCTTGAGATCCGTACTAAGGGGCCTATTAAACTGATCTTGGAACAAAAACTAACCGGTACGCGTTGTGCGCAGGCACTGCGACTTCTTTCTGACGGTATCGATCTCCAACACCAACAGTCTGTCGATGGCAGATGGACACATGAATAATGCAAATAATTGTGATGAGAACACTCACTAAGAATTGGTTAAACAACAGTCCAGGTTTAGCCATTATGTTTAAACGCGAGACCAAAAGCACCCATATATCGCTACATTAATGAGAGGAGACACACTTTGAGTTTTATGCGCCCGAATGTGGGGTACATTTTATACGTATTCTAAGTCAATTGAGCATGCGTAAATGTAGGTTCCCGGCATCCCATCTTATGATTTACTTCAAATCTGCCATCGGAAAGGATGCTTCACTCGGGTACGGGTGCGGATCGACACCAAGCTAGAGCTGACGTTTCAGCGCCCGCAGGCGCATCCCCTACAAGGTGCCGCCATCACCCTATGTACAGTATATACCAGCGGGAGCACGGTATATGACACTGACACCTGAGCATTGAAAACATGGAAAAAGTAAATGTGAATTGAACGTGATGTCAGCTATTCCCGAGTACAGATGTTCCACGTGGTAAATAGGGTGTACCCGACTAGTATGGGCCAATAGGAAGATCATTTACCGCAAACTCCAACGTCATGGAGATATTGAGGCGAAAACGTCACATCATCAGACACAAATCACACAACGAAGCTACGTAATACATCGACACCACCAGAATGCTGAGCTTACATCAGGGCCGCAATCAAATTGCAAAGAGGAGAGCTATATCTTCCAGTCCGAGCGCAATGCGAGAGACACCACAGATTCTGTTTTGCATACGCGGTTCGAGCATTGAAGACTGTTTGGTTTAATTTCGTCATTTCACGATGGACAAAGTTCTACAGACTGGGTTAACATCCGGCATGGCAGCCACGGCTGGCTTCCACGGAGGCAAACCCAATCGTCCATCCAGGGAGCACGACGGCAAAAACACCAAGCCGGTACCGTTCTGTCCGGACCCGCAATCGAGGATCACATTTCCGACAGCGAAAGAGCCGGTCAAAGCATCGCACATCTGCATTGGCGCATGGGCCTGGGGGGATAAGGCAACATGGGGCTGGAGCGATGACGAACTGCCCGCTTTGCGACAGGCATGGGAGATGCTCTACAAGGCCGGTATTAACTTCATCGATTCAGCAGAGGCGTATGGGCATGGCAAATCTGAGGAGATAATTGGACAGCTCGTTGCTGACTTGCCTCGCGACTCCTATGTTATCCAGACAAAGTATTTTGGTGGGCCCTTCGTTCCGGGAAACTACTTGCACCCTGTCGATGCGCCACTAAAGAGTCTGAGGGGAAGTCTCGACCGTATGGGTTTGCAGTATGTTGATATTTATCTGGTCCATGGACCGATCCATCCACAGAGCATCGAGAGTGTCGCCCAGGGCATGGCCAAGTGCGTTGAAGAAGGGCTTGCACGTGCCATTGGCGTGGCCAACTATCATCTGGACGACGTGCGTAAGATCAAGGCAGAGCTTGCAAAGTATAATGTTCCGTTAGCAACCAACCAGTGCGAATTTAGTTTACTTCGAAGATACCCAGAACTTAATGGTGATATTGCGGCACATGAAAAGGAAGGCATCATCTTCCAGAGCTACTCGTCTCTAGCTCAGGGCAGGCTAAGTGGAAAGTATACCGTCGACAATCCGCCCCCGAAGACGCACAAGTTCAGCAACTACAAAATGGAGGATGTTGAACCAACACTGGCGATATTGCGTCGCATCGGGGAGCAGAAAGGAAAGACTCCAGCATCTGTGGCCCTGAATTACAACATCAGCAAAGGAGCGTTACCGGTGGTGGGCATTCGGAATCCTCAGCAGGCGCAGGACGCGATTGACGCCTTGGGTTGGCGGCTTACCGATCAGGAAGTTACTGAACTCGACAAGGAGAGCATCGAAGGCTACACTACTGCACTTTGGCAGCAGGGTTAAAAACCCTCGTTCCATTTCTTATTTTCGTCGATGCATAATACCTGAAGTTATAATAATTGCAGCCGGAGGACAAATAGATAGTGATTGAATTAGCGATTAGTCTAATATAAATGGATGACCTTTTTGAGCAATGCTCAGAACTACAAGATCAATAATGTATCTGGTACTTGAGTAGTCAAATTGAGTGGCTGGCAGTCTTGCATGAAAGCTCCATCGCATGGTCTCCATTCACGAAGCCATGCCCGGATGTCTTTTGAAACACTGTCAGCAGCTATGTATGCAAGGTACAATAAAAACCGTTAAAAATTTGATGCAATATTTTCAGAGCGGCCTGGACTTCCATGCTGATCCGTGTTACGTAGTGAAAGCAAAGGTAAATAAATGCCCAGAGACCTCGGTACCGAAATTATTGTGGCATGTCCCCCTCTTCGCCCGAACTATCCGCTATCAGAAAGTGGAGAATGACATCAATACGGAGTCTCTTTGACCGCAAAGTGATATCTTTTTTAACAATTGGATTGTTATTTGATCCACCGCGTTACACTTTGGGAATTTCCTGCATCCTAACTTATGGAGATAGTTCCTGCAGGGATCTGCGGTCCGCCTGCCTATTCTCCGTCCCGCGTGGCCTGGGCGCAATGCTTTGACCACAGCCTGCATCAAAGTAGCGGATGATCCACGGCGCTAGTCAGTTCTAGAGACGGGAACCTCCTTGGATTTTGTGCTACCGTGACCGCGAGAAAGGACGCAGCGCCAAATAGGAGATTCGGAGGATGTCTTCCAAGCATCCACTTCTGCAAAACAAACTTGGAATGAGTTCAGTATGTATCATTAAGGGGTAAGCTGTCGAAAAAGAATGCGAAGGTGCCAAAGTTTTAACTCTTGACTGTGCTCATGTTTCCAAATGCCGGCCCCGTCAGATTGGTCGTTTCCCAAGTGGTGCACTGCACAGGCATCGTTATGATCTCGTGACATTTTCTTTTCGGGAGTCCCGGCATTGGATTACGTCGTCTGATTTTCTATCAGCCTAAAACTTGGTAAATGACACTCAGCCCTATGCCCAAGTCCAACCTTCCCAACCTCGGAAGGCAATACCGAGTGTCTTTTAAAAAATTATAGCTAAATTATGTTTGTGCCAAACTTTCTAACTTTTAGTGTCATCTTTATGACCTTGTTCTGGACCGTTTATAGCTTAGAAGCACGTTTAGCAGCACTTCTAGCAGCAAGGCTGAGCTTGGATCCAAATGTGATCCGTAAATGGTAGGGAGGGAGGTTAGCTCCGCAGATCGTCGTTTCCACCCTCCTCCTAATTGGGATTACGTACGGCGCCACAAACACCTCGAAATTCTGGTTGAAGAACACCAAACGGGCAAGAATCGACGCTTCGCAGCATTCCCCATGCAAGAAGCCTTAATAGGAGTATCATTTTCTGTGTAACATGAGCCAAGTGCTGCATATGCAACGGGATAAAGCGAGAATACCTTGCGTTTACTAGTTGGGATGAAATATGTCGGTGGGTGAATAAGGGGAATGGGAAATAAGGTTGTGCGATATGCATCCCAATAGGAGTTAACTGGACAGGAGAATCCAATCCGGCTGGATATTTGCAGTTCTACTTTTGAACATGCATTCTGTTTATGGCATACGGAAGAAATTGGTCATTCCAAGTGTCTCATGTTCAAGTCACAAATGCATCAAGTAGAAGTGGGTGTTTGAAGTAAATATAATGAAGTTTGGGTGCCTCCTGTCGGTTATGTATAACTATATGCTTAAGACAATGATAGAATGCAGGTTTTGCACCTATCGAGAAGTAGATAAAAGAAATATGCTGCCGTATGCATGTGATTGCAAGAAACCCAGGCCCTTCCTAGGAAGTGATTTCAGAAATAAAAGGCGAAATCGAAATCCCAACACCACCAGATAGATGCCTTCTAATGAGCCCTTGAATTAAATTAAAACTTCTGAACTTTCCAATATCCAGCCCAGCTTGAATAAAAAGGTTTTAAAAAATATTAAGCTATCCCAGCTGTCAGAGGACCCTTTGAAAGATCGCGCGCCATTTAGAGGACGCTGAGGCCACCGAGGGTGAGAGGAACGTTGACCTCAGCACCGTTGCTGCTGGTGCAGAACTGGGTCTATAGATGATGTTAGCATATGTATGAGCAAGATTCATGAAGGGGTTAACTTACTCCTCCGTTGTTGGTGCAGCAGACGGATTCCTTGTCGCAAGTGGAACCGGCACCCATGACGGACTGGACGAGGCAGTCCAAGTTGAGGAGACCTCCGGTGGCATCGTAGGATGGGTCACAGCAGTAGGCCTGGGTGTTCTGAGGGCAGTCGGCGACGTTGGTGGTGCCGTTCCTGTTTGGTGGGATGATGGCAGTGGAGCCGCCATCCTCAGCAGTGGTACCACCAGTGCTTTGGCCAGCAAGAGGAGCTCCAGAGGGAGTAGCACCGGTGTTCTGGGTGGCACCACCCAAAGCACCAGTGAGGCCGGAGAGGGCACCGCCAAGCTGGGGAGCAGCGTTGGCAACGGCGAAGGTGAGAGCAAGAGCGGCAACAGAGAACTGCATTTTGATTGATTTGGTTGGTTGGCTAATATAAAATATTAGGTTGAAAGGCGGTTGAATGCGGTGAGAGTTGGAGACTGCTTTGTTGGCCGAAGCTCTGATGGTTTGATTGTCAGGATGAGGATGCTGATGATGAGAGTAATCTGGACGACGAAAGACCCGTACTTATACCTTTCGTCGTGACGTCCATCTCAGGGCCACTCCCGCCAGAATCCCTAGATGTCATCGCCGTTGCCGCTGGTCATCTCGGTTGTGGGATAGATGCTGCAGCATTCAACGTAACCATCAGTTAGTTGCACCAGTATCCAGACAATCGCAAACAGCGGAAATTGTCAGAGTAGCCGCGATTTGGGTGTGTCAACCACCTGCAGCCTGCATTTCCGGACCGTGCAACGTGCATTTTCAGGGAAACTGCGCCCGGGCCACCGACCCTCGGATGCGATGGTCCCTGTGCGACAGAGCTGAAGCAGAGCTCTCGGTCCCAAAGAACCCTCCACTCGTGACATTTTACTAACGTCCTAATCGGCCTAACAATTGATCGCCCGTTAGTAACAAGGTGAGATATTGGTACTGGCGGGCTGTGTAGGGTTATCGGCCCTGCGAGCACAGCGTGAGCCCTGTTACTACGTGCATGTGCCACGCAGCAACTGGACGTGCCCGGACATGCACCCCTGAGCCACTGATGCGGAAGGCTGCACATGGGAGGAATGTGGTACAGAAGTGTTATCATCGTGGCTGCAGTGTTCTGTGGTGCCTGACTAGAGATCTGCAGATGCTGCATAAGGGAGGCGACGAGAAGTCGATTCCACGTGGTGCCTCAGCTCGTGCAAAGGAGAGAAGATTGGATGGCTCTCACAAGAGTCGTGACAGCCACTGCGATGCGTCATTTGGTGATACAAAGGGAGTTTTCGTGTAATGTCGATATATGTCACAGCAGTTGATCAAATCCAGCATGGTTGACGTAGCTTGTATTCAACCACTCAGGGTACGGGTAATAGATACCCTAGATAGTATCTTGCGTAACAAATCTATGATGTCTAGAACTGCATGTCACGAGGCGGGACCATGTGAATATCCTTGCCTGAATCAGGGATCTTCCTGGCGTTAAAATTTGTAATAGCAGGTGTGCATAAGATTGTGTGTCTTGTCTATGTCTTGGTGGACTAATGCTTCTACCTTTTGTGAGTGTGTATACCAAAGATGTCAAATGTACCTCCGTACAGCTTTGGCGGCTGCCTCGATATGGCGTGAATACCAGAAAATTCCTATAATGAAGTAGTAAAAGGTCTTTGAAAATCAACTTGGATGTAAATTTTGTACAATGGCAAGAAAGCCACTTGAAGTCATGCGTTTTTGCGTATTTAGTTGTTTGCGGAGAACTAATTAGCAAAAAGTTTAGTATCAGTTTAATTCCGAACGAAATACAAAATATCGAATATGAAAATTAAAAACAGTTCAAGTCACACAAAACAAAAAATATATATTCAAAAATATAATCTCATTCTTATTAATATAAATTAATGGTATTTTATTTATAATACAATCTCATTCTTGGAAGTTCAAGCCTTCGCGAATTTCGCATCTCATCCCTTCCACTTTTTGTCCCTCGTTCCCCACCATACAAAACTCGCGATATGAAAAAATGAAGCACACAAAAAAGAAGCTAAAAAACATACAACAGAGGGTATTCGCCAATCGTCACCGACTTGACTACTAATCCTCCGATCTGAGGCTTATGTATGGCAGAGCGGACGGGATGCCCAGTATTCCTCAGTCTATGGTCGTATGTGACCGTTGATGGTGATAAAATGCATCATAAGCTTCATTTCTACTGCGGCTATCTCCATGGTGTGTGCCTGCAGTCCCTACATAGAGCCTTCACAGACAGGACGGTGCCCGCATTATTGCCCTGGGTGCACAACCTCCTAGCGCCCGCATTTTCCAATGCGATCGTGCAAAGAGACACAGAGAAACTGAGTTGTGCCAGAAGATGAGCTTTGGCCGCGCATGCACAATTCTGCAGGGACATTCCTTTAAAGTTTGGGTAGACTAGAGCCTTAGACTGCGGCTCCGGCTGGTGTTTTGTTATTATTAAGGTCCATGCTTTGCAAAGACACAGGAGGAGTGGCGTTGCTTGATCTGCGTACACCAGCCAACCACGGACGCTGAACAGCGCTTAAGCTCACGGCGGGAGCATTAGAAATGCCGCCGGCTCGTCCCACCTCCAAGAATATTTTGTTATATAGCCTCCAGATATTCTCGCGGCCAGATAAGGGCAGTGGAAACCTGCTCGTGTTACCCTAAGTACCCGTTTGCAGGTACCTGCTTGTCCTTGCGTTGATCCCCCGAGGACCCCGTGCCGGAGCAGCAGCAGCGGGCAGCATGAAGAGAGGCGCCAGAGGGTCCATTGGGTCCATCGCAGGCCTGGAGGGTCTGCAAAATCATGCCGCCGGTTATCGGCACCTCGATGACCTCGCCCCACTCTCACACTCTCGGACGGTCAATGCCGCGAGCTCGAGATCCCCTCGTATCTTCTTCGCCATGATTTTCCCTCACCGCAGATCCTCTGAGGAACGTCGCGGAACATGGCAGACGCCCAAGATGGAGTCAAGGTCGAGCTGGCGATCCGCGACCGCCCGGCTGAGCTTGTCGTTCCGTACAGCATCTTCACGCCGCGCCAAAAGGCTGTCATCATAACCATTGTGTCGATTGCCGCCACCTTCTCGTCCTTCGCGTCCAACATCTACTTCCCGGCCATTCCCATGATCGCGCGCGACCTTGGAGTCTCCGCCGAGCTGGTCAACTTGACGGTCACCTCCTACATGGTCTTGCAGGGCCTGTCGCCCACGATCTGGGGTGCCGTAGCAGACGTCCACGGCCGAAGAGTTACGTACCTGTGCACATTCGTGGTCTTCATTGGCGCATGTATTGGCCTGGCTGAGACCAAGCATTATTACCAGCTGGTCATCTTGCGATGTCTCCAGAGTGTTGGTAGTGCGAGCACTATCGCCATCGGCGCTGGCGTCGTGGGCGACATCACCACTCGGGAGGAAAGAGGCGGTTACATGGGGATTTATCAAGCAGGCCTACTTGGTCCTGTCGCCATTGGTCCCATCCTCGGAGGTATCTTTTCGCAGACGCTGGGATGGCACGCGATCTTTTGGTTCTTGACCATATATGGGGCATCTTTTGTTACTTTCCTCATGATTGTGTTGCCTGAGACTCTCCGATCCATCGTTGGAAATGGGTCGCTTCCAGCCAAAGGCCTGGCGAACTCGCTGTGGGCGTATATGCACCGGCGTCGACATCCAGTGGACGCGTCAACGCTTACCAGGACCGAGACGTCCTCCACCGTAGGCAAGAAATTGCCCGTGGATTTCCTGGGCCCAATCCATATCATTTTAAGTCTTGAGGTTTCATTTTCCATCCTCTTTCTGTCGCTCTATTATACGGTGTGGCAGATGGTTGTCGCAATGATCTCGACGCTGTTTACGGAGACGTATGGGCTGGGAGAACTTCAGGTTGGGTTGACCTTTATAGGAAATGGAGTGGGTTGCATTGTGGGCACTCTTACCACCGGCAAGTTCCTGGACTATGAGTACCGAAAGTTCAAAGCCGGCTTTGACGGTTCCCCGGACGACTTCCCTCTGGAGCGTGCTAGACTTCGGACTCTGTGGCTGTGGAGTGCCATCGAAATTGCTTCTGCGCTGGTATTCGGATGGACCGTGAGATACCGTGTCCACATCTCGGTGCCTATTATTTGCACCTTTCTGATCGGCTGGTCAGCAACTTCGATCATCGGGGCGGTAAATACATTCCTAGTGGATCTGTTCCCAAAGAAGAGTGCGTCTGCCACAGCGGCTTTGAACCTTGCACGGTGCTTAATGGGCGCTGGAGGGACGGCCATGGTGCTGCCAATTGTGCGCGCAATTGGGGCCGGTTGGACCTTTACTTTGATTGCTGGACTCATGGTGCTAAGTCTCGTATTCCTTCTCTTACAGATACAGAGAGGCCCCAAGTGGCGCAAGCAGCGACGAGAAAAGGAAGCATCTTAAATTGCCATAAACTATAATCTAATATATGAAAGATATCTACAGTTCTATAGGTACGGGAAAGTCACTTGATATGTCGGGATATATCCTTAATACACCTACTATAGTTAACACCAGTCAGAGCCCCACCCTCAGGATGGCGGCGCAAACCCCGGTACCGCATTGTTGAATGCAAAGCCGCTGTGTCCTGCTATTTGATTCCAGCCTGATCAGAGCCCTGGCAAATGATCTCTTTTCAGCGTTGGTTGGCTGAAAAATTATGTGACATAACCTACCCCAACATATATAGTACCTATGATTATGACTCTCGCGTGCCTTCCTCTCTCCAGTCCACCTTACCTCATATCATAAGTCAATTCTTCAGAAGAACCGGGGGAGGTGCAAACTAGAGGCAAATTAAGCATAGAAAGTCTTCAACAGTTACGGTGGTGTGGTGTAATGGTAGCACGTGACGTTGTGGTTAAGCACAATTCCGTTTCAATCTGGGTTCGATTCCCAGCACCGCCAATTATTTTTGTCTTTTTTTTGGGAAATTCGAACCTTAATTCCTCCACATATGCATATGCAGGTGCCACTTATTTTTCTGGCTTTTTCTCATTTGAATTGGTTCAATATGCTTGATATTGACGAACAGAAGATCCACCATGAAAAACTCATCGCTTGGGAATAATGCCAACATTGAACTACAGGTATCGTCAGAGTACTCTAGGACTTGACATGTACGACTTCCCGACCTATGAAATTCTTAAGACATTTTCCTGCTTGTTAATAGGTGTACCTGAACTCTGCACTGTTCTCAAGTATAATCTCTCCTCGGTCAGCTCTTACGTTCAACCATCTAAATACAAAGAAATTTTTGCAAATAACTACCACGGTTAGAAACTAAATTTTTGTCAGTTATTTATAAGTCTTCAGAGGCTCAAAAAGTAGGTGATGTACCTGTGAAACAATGACCGTAATCAAACCGGGTCTGCGAAAATGTATTAATGTATTTGAATATCACAATTATAACAGATAACACTCTCTGACTCACAGATAAAGTGGTGCATCTTGCTGTCGAAAGACAAGGCTGGCTACGATCCCACCAAAGCCACCACCGCCAACGAGGATAGCTGTTGCTAGTGCACGTTTCAATTGACCGGCTAGATGACAGGGTTGTTAATAATACGAATATATTCCTGCGTTCGGTACCTGTAAGAGTACCAGCCCAGGGATGACATACTGATGTTGTTGTGCTGGTAGCTCATGATTGCTGGCATGTTGGCATTGATGGCACCAATTCCCAGAAATACGCCAAAGTATCGCACAGGGCCGTTAGTGGCAAATGCCATCAGACAGACACCGAGTATGATGACAAGTGCCTGAATTAGGATGATGGGGCCTCTGATTTTGAACTTGTCACCCAGAAAAGCTACAGTAAGCATCCACTGTTATGACGATGTTAGTTAGCCGGCATGCAATCGATACCAGCTACTCAGGAATGCCCTAGTGGAGGAATGGTAGTATATGTATGCTACTCACAACTGCAGCCACTGCATAAGGTGGGAAATTCAGTATATATGTCTTTTCCAACGAATACCCAAACGATCCCTGTAAAATCTGTGGCAGGAAATAAGAAAATGCATAGATGGAGCAGTTCTAGTAGTTCATTTGTCAACGTTGCCAAGACAATTCCGTGTAGTTATTACATACGTTGCAGAGAAGGATAAATGCAAATTCCCATATTTTCCAGTCGGCGAGGAATCCACGCAGCTTCCTCAACGTAAGCTTGTCAGGAGCGGCATCTCCGCGATCACGTTGAAGCCGAGCAAGTACAAGTGAAACCTCTTCTGGCGTGAGGAAACTCTTTTTAAAGAAGAGACCTGGACGAGCGGCTATTGCTCAGATTCTAATTAGCTTTATGGTTTGGACGTATGTGGAATGTAACGGACCTCTATCAGGAAAGTCAACGAGAATAATTCCCGCAATCACACCAACGGACGCGCTAGCAATGCCTTCCTTTTTATGGGGTTAGTAAGTTACTGACAATAAGGGCTCACTTATTCTTACAACTATAAATACCCATCTCCAAGAGCGCAAGTTGTCTACGGTTCCAACTTTTTCGATGCCATACACAAGGAGACTGGATATACCCGATGCCATGACAGCAATAAATGCCCATATGCCAAATCTAATACCGATTTAGCAATCGTCAACAATTTTCACGGCATACTACCTTTTTTGAACATCGTAACGGGGATACCAGCAAGAAAGGACTAATGTGCGCTGTCATTTGTATATCCTAAGATGTGACGTATTAACACTCACGGTAGATGCATCCGGGAGATAACCCAGATTCGAGGGCTCCAAATATGACTCGGCAGACTGATTGATTTGTCAGATTATCTTTATCTTCAAAGGCGTGCAACTTACCCAGAATGCCAATCCATGAACGAGCAAAACCCATAGCAATTGTCAGACATCTGTATTTGGTCAGCAAAGACCCTTGTTGATGGTAAAGGTGTTACCGCACCCCCAGGTGCTATATTGATGTCAGTAATTTCTCAAATTACGGAACAGAATACATACAATCCAATGAATCCAAGCCATAGTCGAGGTCCAACTCTACGAAGAGCGAGATTCGAGGGGTAGTCGAGCAACACATACGTAATGAAGAACTACACGACATGAGCAGATAACATAACAGAGGCCGCGGCATGAGAACCCACAATCATGGTAATCAACGTATATCGATTTCCCTTATTAGTCTCGAGTTTTTGTTCCATCCCTCCAATTTGAATCTGCACGTATTGTTAGACAAGACTTAAAGCACAAGGAAACGAAAAACGAGTATAGTAAAACAAAACCTTACACTGGACAAATTCACGCGATCGATCAACGACCAAGCATAGAGAAGGCCTAGTGCTGGCATTAATCGAAAATCAACCTTTCTTATGACCTTTCTATATGCTTCGTCATCAAGATCGACACCGTACTGAATAGCTTTTGCCACATGGAGATTCGGATCCAGAGTGGACTCATCCATCGTTATTTCTTGGATAGCAGAAGCTTCTAAATGTTCGATATCATTGTTCTTAACTTCTCTAGAAGTCTGCATGTTGGCGGATATCCTGTAGAAAGAATGAAATAGCTGAATGTTATAGTTTTTAATGAGATGGAACCTGCTACGTGCCAGAGAAAGAGAATTGCTGTTGGATTAGGGACGGAAGAAAGAGCATGAGAACGGCTTTCAAATTATAGCTGGCAGAATATAGCCTCCGTCTTCTGGAGCAGATCTACTTCCGAGAAAGAGGAGGCGTCCAAATCTGGAGCTGAAGAGACCCATGGCCCAACTTGTTGTCATCCAGAATGTCTTATTCCCACCAGCATGCTCTGCAATTCCCACGAATGAAGCAGTTCATTAATTTCGATTATCCTGTAAAGAAATACTGTACTAGCATTCCAGGCTGTTCCAATTGGTTAAAACACAGACTCCATTTTTTGGATGTGAAGATACGGTTCTCGGCACAATACCAACCGCATATCACCCCGGCATGTTGGCATATTGCTGCCCCCATTTTTGCCAATGCAACAATTGTAATCACTTTAACACGGACATCCCCCGCAAAACTCCCCAGAAAACCCCAGAGATAACTTGATTTAACCGCATTGGGAGGATGGCGTTAGTGGATCCTGATAATCTTGTCACCTGCATTCCTTGTCTATTGATTCTGAGTGTGGTATGCAATCGGCAGTTGTAGGGATTCATAGTAGTTGAAACTGGTTGAAGTACCGTTTCTTGCAGAGTATCTCTATCAAATTGCCGTGATCAAATGCCGAGCGCGTCGTGGGATGAAGCTGAGACATATTTTGAGAGAAGATATTCGCCATAAGAAAACGCTAGGTTCGGGGACAGCTCGGCAGATTTGTCCCCGTGTGATGTGGTTGTTGGGTTACCAAAAGGTTTTCGGATTATGAGGGGCAGTCCATCCCAGGTAACGACCTATCCATTCGCGAGAAAACCATAAAAGGGTCCTGGAACGCCTGAAAGATTATTTTGCGCGTTATAGTATCAGATTTCTCCTATTTAATCCCTGGCCAAGTTGTATTTTTTGGGACATATTTACCCTTTTTCCATTATCGCCTCGTATATTAGTAGCTCATAAGATCATGCCCACAGCAGTACCACTCGAAAACAGTAAGCTCCAGCGTGAGCCGCTCCGATACTCTGGATCTCTTGATCATCTTGAGTTTACGGAATATAGCCCGATTATTGGGCGAGAATACTCCACGGCTAAGATCAAGGATATCCTTCATGCACCAAACGCTGAACAACAAATCCGAGATCTAGCAATTATTATTAGCGAGCGTGGCGTTGTCTTTTTCAGAGCTTCACAGGAAGATTTAACTATTGAAGAACAAAAAGAATTCACCAATCTCCTAGGAAAGTTGAGTGGACGACCGGAGGAAAATGGTCTTTATGTCCATCCACTCTTCAATGATCCCAACAACGTCCCTATGGCCAGGACCGGAACTACTGATAAGAACGTGTAAGCCCTATACTTCATGGTGCTACAAGGCCGAACTGCAATCCGCTTCAAACAGAGGAACGTTATCAAATTACGGTTCTGACCCATATGAAACTAAAACAGATTTGTCATTAATACTGAGGCTCATAAAAAATTATTCAAGTCAATCCCAAAAAACCATACAACTGAGCCAAAAGACCTCGCTCTAGAATGGCATAGTGATGGTCTGTCTCAACTAATTTCTTATTTCAAGGAAGTTACAGCTAATATTTTTTGTTACTCTAAGGCACCTATGAAGTGTGCCCAGCGGACTACAGTTTCCTGTTGATGGAGGAGACACCACCACACGGAGGAGACACAATGTTTGCGTCTGGCTACGAGCTGTAAGTCATTTCTTCTGCCTGTGAATCATTTGTTGTATCACAGACGCTCAACTCAGCACTGGTCACAGTTACGACCGTATCTCACCATCTTTCCGGTCCTACTTGGAAACACTGACGGCCACCTGCCACCAGCCGGCATTTAAGAATGCCGCAACTGCGGGGGGTTATGAAGTTATGTCTCCTCGCGGCTCACCATTGAATGTTGGCGATACATTTTCGCCGTCGCAGCCGCTCGTTCGCACCCATCCTGTTACTGGGTGGAAAACCTTGTTCGCTGCAGTTGGACTCCATGTTTCTCGGATCAACGATGTCTATGACTACGAAGACAAGATGATTCGTGAGTATATTGCACGCCTAATGACGCGGAATCATGATTGTGTCGCTCGTATGCACTGGACAAAATATAGTGCAGCCATCTGGCATAATGCTTGTGGGTACTCTTGCCCTAAGAATCTGCTAATTATTCTAACCATACCCTGCTTTAGGTGTATTTCACGCAGCTACGGTATGAAAAAAGATCCTCGCTTATGATCACCTAAATATGATATAGATACTAACTTTACAAGCCTGATACTCATCTGGTGCCAGGAAGCGTGAGGATTGGTGTCCGTACAACTTCAATGGGCGAAAAACCATACTTAGATCCTGCATCCACATCCCGCCGCGAAGCCTTGGGCATTCCAAGATGAGCTGTTAAGTAAAAGTTGATTAGTTTAACTTTTAGACCATGGGAAATAATATTCATCCATTTCCCATGCGCAGATTAAGGGATGAGTGTGTGGAATGTTTTAAGCTTATTTGTAATCTCTATGTACTTGGAAGCCTTCTGCTACGAATCGCATCTAGCATTGACCCCTGAATCTGTTTGGATTATAAGCCAGCCCAGATCCAAATAGCTTGCCTCATTGTTGACGCTCTAGATCACACGCGTAGTAAAGATGCAAACCTATTATAGCATAAAAGCGCAACTATGTCAAATGTAGCATAGTCCTAAACAAAACCGGATCTTACAAAATCCTTTTGATTCTATTTTTATAGCTCCTTTCTCGGAGTTACCTTTTTAGGATATGCCGCCAGAAAGGTTGTCTCGTAAATCCGGATAACATGGACCGGTGCATAACCCATATATGACTCATGGATGCTTCCTTGGGAGAATAGTAAAGCATATATTGGGAATTAATTTGGCATGGATGAAAGTTGTTGCTGCACTCCTGTCTGAGTGCAAAACCAACAATGCCGAAAAAGGAAATCTCCATCTCCGAAGACATATCCGAGATCACGATATGTACAAAGGGGATTACTACACATTATCCCCCCATCTTCTATTTTGGTAGTCAAGAAATAGGGAACAACAGTAATACTTGGATTTAGATTATCTTCTTCATTGCACTGTTCTTGATTGTATTTTATTGTATAACCGACAACCGCGACTGTAAGAATTTGTGGAAATACAAGAGTTCTGGATCATTCTGTGGAGGGAAATCTTCTAATCATACAACATATCGTACAGATATCTATACACAAGGTTAATGACAGGCCTTTCCGTACTTC
Organism: Scytalidium sp. 3C; assembly: GCA_000743665.3. Lineage (NCBI taxonomy): Eukaryota > Fungi > Ascomycota > Leotiomycetes > Scytalidium > Scytalidium sp. 3C. Next base: position 33,967 of record JMRO03000013.1, on the reverse strand, counting down.
TTCAGCCGAAAATAGTTGTATGGCAACGGTACCAGATATCCAGCTCCCATTGACAACATCGCCATCATCCAGAATCCTGGATCGGCCGCAGCTACAATTCCACCAGTGAGATGATAATCGACGAGATTTTCTACAGTCTCCATGGTTAACATTGAGATCATGCTCATGCCCATTGCTGTGCGAGCCGCCATCGGCCACGAGAGTTTGTCGACCCCACGCCGAAGGAGGATAGTTTCCAGGACAATCGAAGTAGTGATTCCCGATGCCACTGAATTCATCTATAGTTAGCATCTCTTCCCGTCTGACCTATCTGGAAAGGTCTACTTGCTGGACATAGCCATAATTGTGCCGACACTAAGCTCGGGATGATACTCTTGAAGGAGCCATAACGCGGAGAAGTCCCCAAACGTACATCCAACAAGGCAACGCAACGTATTAATCCCTGCCCGTCTCCATGTGGAACGGCAGGACCAAAATGAGAGCTCCAATATTGACAATCGCATGCGCGCAGTAGGAATTGTCGATGCCGCTTTTGAAGTATGGTGGAATGCCTTCAGATGCAAGATGGAGCCATTTATTTGATTAACACGGCCACCTTTTAAGGCATTGAAACTTGAAAACAGTTTGAGCGACGAGGCTGGCCGGTGAACAGGATTTGACCAGTGGATCGAAAGCAGTTGACATGTATTCTTCATGTTGCAGAAAGCTAGGCAGACATGGCAAGCTATGAACAGCAAAGGTCGATTCCTTTTAATGATGGTTCCTTTTCTTGGAAGAAAACGCAAAAACCACGCACGCGAGGAGGATGGATAACTACTCCGTATGTAGCCGCAAAACGCGATTTTAATTATGCTACTCTATTGAATCCAATAAGGCCAGCAGGTGGTCTATGCTCTGATACCGCACAAATGCCGCGACTGCCGGAGAATGTACTCAGGGTGTCTCTAGCTAAACAGCCCCATGGCGATGACGCATATACCTCACAATATGGCCGCAGTTGTCCCACTCAAATGTTTACTGTAATGTTTATTTCGATAGGCCTTTAATCCGAAAACTAATCTGCCCTAGTGGTCTCGGGGAGCCGGATAAAACGGTAAGATGTTCATTATGGTCGATCACCAACATTATTTCCACGACCAAACGTTGCAAACCAAGCTGCGACAATCAACCAATCGTTTGTTGAAACCACTTTTGAGAATTCGTGTGATAAAGGTGACTCATTATAAAACTTTGTTCACAACTTCAATGCGCGCCAAGAACCGCGGATTCGGCCAAGCAGGGGAATTTAGGCATGGGGTAGCTGATTCCCAGAGCCTAGACGGTCGTCCTTGGTAGACTTCCGTGCCGGTGGCCTGAGACGCCAGGCTCCAGATTCGTGCCAGCACTCTGGCTTGCACGCGTGGAGGTGAAAGTCTATAGTTTCGCATTTCAGCATAGCTTATATATACAAAGCCATTAACAGAGGAAAATTGTCATTACATGTCCTAGCAATCCTCCGTAATGCTTTGTTGTACTATGATTGGCTCAGCTTTCGGCATTACCTTCTTTGGTATCTGGTGAGTATCGTTGCCTCAGTATTACGAAATCTACGGGTAGTCGGCACACGAATCACGTGATACAACGGAATCAAGTTTCCGCTCTCCCATAACTTTATGGAGCAGGACATGACGCTGGATGAATTGCTTCCACTGTTCTACATGTGTGGTAAGGTTTCTGGTGTTTAAATATACGATCCATAATTAATCTGCTCCAATTGTACGCAAAATTAAATAAGATGGTCAACTACTAGGCTTCAGTTGTCGTCGTTATGCTTCGGAGTCTCAGCACGCGCCGGCATGGCGCGGTAAATTATCAGACCTGAAAAATCAAAGCGAAAAGCCTAGAACTTCCCCCCATTTATTCGACATAGCACTACTCTTGTGAAATGCTCCAAATCAAGCATAGTTTGGACGAATTGGCATAAACTGAAATTTTACTAGCGCCAAAACATGTTACATAAAGATCTATTACTGCTCCGTACATCGGTCTCCCTAAATCCCATTTCTTCTCCACACTGGCGCACTATCTTGACGAACGTCACGACGCATTTGAACATTTTCGCGAAATTTTCTTCTCTCCGAAGAAACCACAAACTTCGGATTGTTGTTTTCCAATGAGCTTGAAATTATCTTGCGATCAGTTCAATTACTAGGTTTTATCTTTATTTTCACTTTCTTAACATCTGGCTGGCTATTTCACCTTTGATGTAATATCCGCGATATGACCAGCAAATACAAGATATAAAAGCCCAAGCAAGTTTCGCTAGATCAAATTACCCAAGTGTCTTCTTGTTTATTGGGAACCAGTGGTCTACCTTCTGGGAAGCAGGCACACGACTGGGAGGCACAATGCCGTCGGAGCAGCAGCGAGCCGCTGAGAAGGCGCTCGTAGACCACACAAATATCCTGCCCTTTAAGCAATTGATAATTGTTTTTACAAGCCTGGCTATTTCCCTGTTGATCACTTTCGTCGACCAGAATGGGATCAGTGTCACGCTCCCTACAATTGCACGGGATCTCAATGCCGAGAATACCATTTCATGGGCCGGAACTTCCTCACTGATAGCAAATACCATGTTCAGCGTTCTGTATGGCCGCCTCTCTGATATCTTTGGGAGGAAGATTGTCTATCTGTTCGCTCTCATCATGCTCTGCATCGCCGACTTATGCTGCGGTTTTTCTCAAAACGCCGCTATGTTCTATGTCTTTCGAGGTTTGGCTGGTATAGCCGGTGGAGGAGTCACTTCTCTGACTATGATCATTGTGTCCGACGTGGTGACTTTGAGAGACCGTGGTAAGTATCAGGGTATCTTGGGTTCCTGTGTAGGCCTTGGCAATGTCCTAGGTCCATTCATTGGAGCCGGCATGGTGCGAGCTACCTGGCGTGGTATGTTCTGGCTTATATCACCTTTGTCCGCCTTGTGTGCGGTGATTGGATACTTCTTGATTCCAGAGAGTCCAAAGAAAGACGACTTCATGACGAATCTGAAACGTATTGACTTTTATGGCACCATCACCTCATCTGTCGCCATCATTTTCTTACTGATCCCTATATCGGGAGGCGGCTCGTATTTTGAATGGGATTCGCCAATGGTCATTAGCATGCTTGTCATAGGGAGCTGCAGCGCAATTGCTTTCATCTACGTTGAGTGGAAGGTGGCCCCTTTGCCGATGATTCCAAGTAAGTCGGCGTCTCGAAATCTTGCTCCCTAGTTATATTGTTCATACTGACATCTGGTCACAGTGTCATTTTTCAAGAACTCGGTAATTACGTCTCTCTTTGTGCAGAGTTTCATGCTAGGTGCGGTCTACCAGGTGTTTCTGTACTATTTACCTCTTTACTATCAAAATGCTCGAGGCTGGGCGCCCCTTTCTTCTGCGGCTATGGTCATTCCAATGGTCGTAGTCCAGTCGATGGCGTCGATTGGTAGCGGACAGTATATTTCTCGAATGAGGCGCTATGGCGAACTTCTCTGGATTGGATTCGGAATCTGGACATTGTGAGTAACTCTACTATACATTTTGCTGATCCTTATTCCATTTGTGGAGTTGCTAACCAATATGACCAAAAATCTTACAGAGGCTGTGGATTGTCGCTTCTTTTGAATCGACAAATTCATCCGGTTGCAATTGGTTTCATCATTGCATGCTGTGGCATAGGAGTGGGCTTCACCCTCCAGCCATCATTAGTTGCGTTGCAAGCGCATTGTACCGTTGCCAAACGAGCTGTTGTCATCTCTGACCGGAACTTCTTCCGCTGTCTCGGCGGAGCCTGTGGTCTGGCAATTGCCGCCGCCCTGCTGCAAGCTACCTTGAAGTCAAATTTGCCAGAGAACTACAAGTATCTTGCCCACTCTAGTTATTCTCTCCCAGCTAAGCCGTCAATCTCTGCGGAAGACTGGGATAGCATTCTGAACGCCTATGCCAAGGCTTCCCATGCTGTATTTGTTCTGCAAGTTCCCTTCATTGGGGTAGGTTTTCTGGGATGCATTTTCCTCAGAGACCGTGGCTTAGAGAGACCCAAAGATCCCGATGAAGAAGCTAATAATGCAGAACCTGTAACTCAGGGCAATAATGCTGAAAGTCACGGTGATAGCCAAACAGAAAGCCAAGCCGAAACTCCAACAGAAAGTCAAACTGAAAGCAAAACTGCGACTTTTAACGCAAGCGGGGATGATTCTAATGAAAAAGTCTGAATTGTTTAGAGACATACACATAGAATATATAGACTTAATAATAAATAATTCTTAAGGAATGAGAGAACCAGTTGTATTCGGCCTCGAAGGGTTTGGTGAACATTAGAGTAGGCACTCCGTACATGAGGAAAGTGAAGGTGAATTCATGAATTAACTAAAATTTAAGAAGCGACCCAACTCACTTGGTAACAACGGCCCAAGCCGGCGGCCGACATAGTTTTGATAATCAACGTAAAATGTAAATGGAAAACAGCTGTGGGGAAGCAGGGCATGCTTCGCGTACCTTATTCGGCTGTCGTCATTACCTAATCTGGCATGACCAGGTTTCGCGCGAGAGCTGGACTGGCTTAGTTATAGTGGCAACTTTCACGCACTTCCTCATACGTCATTCTTACAGTAAACCACGGATTTATTGATTCAACTTTCGTACGTATTTATCGTACGTATGGCTGACCCGATAAAAGCGAGAAATCATTATGGAGTCAGTATAAAATGATAGTGTCTGGGCTGCCATTGAAACGCCATTCGCAGTACAGAGTATCCGGGGTTTAATCGAGTATATTTATATTTAATAAAGCAATAACAAGCAACCACTATGTCTGATCCTCGGAATCCCAATATTAAAAACCGGACTACGCCTCAATGGTCTTTGTACCAGCGAGAAGCATTCTGGGGTGCTAATGAGGGGAAATATCCTCTCTTCAACACCGGTATGAATGACCACAATGGCACTCCTAATGTAGAGGGGCTTACAAAAATTAGATCCGGCCGAAGTCGAGAAATTGGCCAAGGAAAAACTCTCACAGGGTGGTTGGTAAGTGATGGCTTTTTCTGACTCCTTGATCAGATATCTAGGGGCCTGAGAAGGTATTGACCTGGTGGATAGGTACTATTCCGCCTGCAATGCTGGCGTGTCTTGGACGCACCTTGCAAATAGGCAGGCATTCTACCGACACCGCATTATCCCTCGAATGCTCGTAGACACCAATACCAGAGATACTGCTACCGAGATTTTCGGACACAAGGTTTCTGCTCCTATTGGATTTGCTCCAATAGGTATCAACCGCATCTACCACCCCACTGGTGAACTATCCGTGGCCAAAGTGGCACAGGAGCTCAACCTAGCTTATTCGCTCTCATCGGCTGGAAGTTATAGCATTGAGGATGTTGGTAAGGCAAATGGTGACGGCCCACGATTCTTCCAGTTATACCAAAGCCATGACGACGAGGTTTGCATCTCCATGCTGCAGAGAGCCTTCGACTCCGGCTATGATGTCTGCATGGTAACAACAGATACATGGTCACTAGGTTGGAGACACAATGATGTTTTTACAGGAAATTACGCCTTCTATCATGACCATGGCGCAGGAGACCTCGGTCTCCAGGATCCAGTCTTCCAAAAAAGACTCAAGGAAGCCGGGATTGATCCCAAGAAGAATCCGAAAGAAGCGGGTGCAAAATGGATTGATGAACATATCTGGCACGGTCGAGCGCACACATGGGAGAAGATTAAGTGGACGATGGAGCAGTGGAAGAGGATCAGTGGTGGAAGGCCATTCTGCTTGAAAGGTATCCAAAGTGTTGAAGACGCGAAGAAAGCCGTGGAGATGTACGCTGGTATCCAATTCCCAATAATTGCGCCTTGCTAACTGAAAAATCAGGGGCGTTGACGGTATAGTTGTCTCTAATCATGCTGGTAGACAAGTTGACGGTGCTGTGGCCAGCTTAGATATGCTGGAACAAATCGTAGATGCAGTGGGAGATAAGACATATGTGAGTGAAATAAATATTGCCGAAGCCTTGAACTCGTGCTGATGGTCTCTCCGGCAGATTATGTTCGACTCAGGTGTTCGCAGTGCATCGGATGTTTTTAAAGCGCTAGCTTTGGGCGCGAAATTCGTCTTCATCGGTCGTCTCTGGGTATGGGCCCTTAGTATCGCAGGAGAACACGGAGTGCGACACATGCTCAAGAGTTTGTTAGCCGAGTTTGATATACTCATGGAAGTAGCTGGATTCCAGAGCATCGAGCAGATTGATAGGACGGCTATCTTTTCTTTACCGAACTCTTCTAATCTTATTGCAGAACATACGCAAATTTAGATGTATCTACAATATAGGCTAGATGTCTGACTCAAGTAGAGGTTTTATAGAATCAGAAGTTCAGTTGTCCAGGATCCGGTATATTAAAGTACTTATCAACCAGTGAATCCCACTCGCCCCAGTCCAGATAATCAACGTCGCCTAGCGTAAATTGACCATATATATTTGGATTGTCCACGTAGAGCTCAGGATTTTCGGTCCAGAACTCGTCTGGTACTTGGTTCAGGCCCGAAGTACCAGCCATAGCATTGGTCTCATTCGTTGGGTGGGCGTCCTCCATATTAGATATTCCAGTTGCAGCTAAGTTCAACTGTGGAGCCGGGGGCTGTTCCGCAGTGGCAGTATTTTCTGAGGCACCTGGGTCCTGAGTGAAATTACCGTCCATCCATACCATGTCAGGGTCGATACCAGCCTTGATCCAGGCTTGGCGGCGCAGTCTTCGCAGCATTTCCCATACCTCCTTCCCAGCGTTGGAAAGATTTCGCTTTGAGTCTTTCTCTTTGTACCTTCCCACACCTTCCGGACCAACAAGAGAGAAGAGCTTTTCGACAAGCGTTCGAGAATGCTGAGCCTCGGCAGAATATGGGCTTTTAAGCAAGTCAGCCAGCAAAATAGCTGTTGCTTGTAACGGCTGGTAGGACCCCGGATAGAGCCAGTAAAAGGGGCGGTATTCCGGGGTTGTACACATATCCAAGAAAGTCTCCACGTAGGAGTGGCAATGATATATTGCACTTCAATCAATTTGTCAGTAATCGTATAACACTGACCTAATGAGATGGAAGGGACGGAAAACTGACTCTTTGCGCACGCGGCTACTCAAGCTGCCATATGCCCCTTTTAATAGCGGCTGATATAATATACAATAGGCTTTGTGACTCATTAAACGTAGTAATTTTTGTGCCCAGTTCTGGAACGTTATCGTTGAAGAGAAATTCGAGATTCCGTCTGGGGAGGGGCTTATTCCTAGATCCTCTCCTGAAAAACTCGTGGGTCTAACCTGCATTTCAGCTATGCGTTTGATACGTGTTGTTGTCTCGGTATTTTGTTCGTCAACAGCTTTCTTTAGCGCTATGAAATCCTTTACAGATTTCGGACGAACATCGAATTGATGTCGGAGTATCTTTCTCATGAGGGTAGTGAGCTTGTATCGGCCGACTGCAACAACGTAGCGGATATCATCTAGCTCACTACCGACCGCGGATATATCATCTTGTGAGCTGTTTGATCTATGCGTCTGCACTTGTCCGGGAGAGGCCTTTTCTACTTTCCCAATTTGATCATCCCTCACTTGGCTAATCATCCGAGCGTCATCGAGATTGTCAACTACCATTAATGGTGGTAGTCCGGACGAGAGGCAGGTCATGACATCCGTATGAATAATATGCCACCATATACGCCGGCGGATTTCCGCTTGAATGGGATCAAGCTTGAAAAGGGAACCATCTCTGTGGAGACCCATTGCCTGCGCAATTCTCAAGGCAACACTGATGTAGGAACAAGAACTTAGACTCTCTTCCTCACGAATCAGAAGGTTTTGTGCGATAAGGTATGCAATTAGGGAGTAGATGGTCGGACTCTGGGGAAAAGCCACCAGGGAGAGCGCATGAGAATGTAACTTGTATAATGGAGCCGTCATTGCCGAAAATGAGGCTTCGGATGTCTCTTGATTGAAAAGAGGCGTGGGCTGTCCGAAGGAGCCCGCAAAGAGGACAGCGAAGAGGAGAGGGAGGAAACTTGGTGTTTCAGCCAGAATTCCACTTGGCATTTCATCACGATTCCAGGACAAAAACCACTGCCAGAAACGCAGGTATTGGGAGTGGAAGGTTGGGATGTGCAGCAGTGGCGTGATGGGATGGATCACATCAAGGAAATTCTGATAGAGATCATCGCACAGCTCCTTCGGCGGGAGCATATCAAGTAGCTGTGTGACTGAAAAGATACCATCATGGCGAGCATCTGAGCCTGAAGAATCCTTGTTGATTCCACCTGAAATAGCAGGACCTTCATGATTTGGATGGGTTCCAGTGATCATATGAAGCGGCTCGTGAGTACCAAAGCTGCAATGGCAGAGAGGGAGCCCGAATGTAGGAACTTTGGAGAGAAGTTCATCAAGTTCAATGACCTAAACCAAGTATTAGCCAAAAGACTCGTCAACAAGCAGCAGCTTTATCCTACTTCATTGTCTATGTTTGCCCAAAATGTCTCAGACACATAACGTGACCTTCCTCCGTTTTGGAGTGTCAGATATCCAGGCGGTGGGCTCCTGGGACCTTCCCCTTGCGATGAATCCTCAGTTTGATTATCCTCATGAGTACCCGTCGGCAACTCATCCGATTTTCCTTCTACAATCCCCTCCTCAGGTAGCTGGCTGGATTCCGCGTTTGAGTCCACTGTAGACATACGACGTTGCCGTGCCCGCTGAGTTCCTGATGATGACTGCGCTTTATTTCGTATCCATAAACATGGCTTGCCGGTCTTTAGACACCCACCACATACAGGATGGGTTCTATCACATTTAACTCGGCGTGTACGGCATGATTGACAACTTGTAATAGTCCGATTGCGGCGGACTCCGCTCTCCATTGCCCTAAATGACAGCGAGCCTGAATCCATACCAGAAGAAGGTGTTTGGTAAACAATGGTCGTAGGGAGAATACCAGACCGGGGCCATCAGGACTTCCAACCAAGAAATAATTGACGAGAAGCACAAAGAGGCCTCTTTGGGCACGTGATTCTTCGAGGTATGTGTATAATAAGATCCTTAATCAATACTTGCGACTTGGCGAGATAGCGAAACCACAAAATCGGTTTAAGCTTTCAAGAACTGCTTTTCTCCACACACCGGACATGCGATATCCTAAAGGTCGAAGGGCGAAAAACACCGCACATAAGGGAGCATAAATACCACGTGCTGGCTGATAGAGCTACTAAAAGACGTACGACACCTTGTGGGTTTTCATTGGTGGCCACGCATGTCAATCGGCCGCCGAATAGAGATCGTGAGAATGGGATATCGATATTTGAGGTTATTCAACATTGAACCGAGCATTGCCGAATTTGTCGGAGTCAGATTACTAATATGTTATTAATCCACATGCCTTATCTAGCAATCACCGCGATAATTCCTTATGATTATTTCGGAAGTCTCCATCCGAATAGGACATTTTTGAATACCATGAATGCATTATTGAGCGGTGAGAATATAGCTAGCCTGAGATCTGTCCAGGGCGATATCGGATTTCAATTGAACACGACCGTCAGTGAGCTTTCTATTACGGTCGTACATTGCGTAGCGGCCTCAAATATCGTAGTTCGCTTTACCGCATTGCATAATTGACTGACCGCTCAGGGTATGTGCACCTTTTTCTGCCAGGTACAAGATTTTGTTGGCAAATCAGACAGAAATATTTGTAACCGGCAGAAAATAATTCTGGAAGTCAGCAGAAATTTGAAATGGTGGTACCGCAACTTTAATGCAATCACTAGGAAAGTCTGGTCTACCCATTGCAATACGATGGTTCCTGTCTGTCTCCTGCTGTAATTCTTAGGTACACTTGGTGCTAGCATATTTACCTACAACGCATTTTACTTCAAAACCATCGCCGAACTTTTAAAACAGTAAATGCTTCGTGCAGTGTTGTGGGAATGTTATTTAGTAGGCACCGCAAGAAATAGGTTTCACGACGATAGGTCTCATGAAGTAGCATCAGTTAGAAAGGTTGGGAAATTTGAGAAATATCTTTTTATTTGCTCCTGATATTTGAACCCCATTTACTTGGCAGAGGTACACTATAATTAGGTGAACATCCTTGACACTTCCCCGCAATCTCAGCTCCTAAGACTGGGGTTTTTCTGTTAATCAGAACGGTAGTATAATAAGTAATACAGTCATCATTGGATGGGATCTCAAATTTTTGCCTGGATTCTTCCGTGCCAAGCAATAATGCGCGAATTCATCCTCGTTCACAGCTTTCATTCTTGGACATCTAGATCGTTGCGCCCGTCCCTCTCTAGCTTGTCACGGGGACCCCCTTCGCCTTCATAATGCTCGCCCCGGGGTTGACTATGCGGATTGCATTAGCCTCATCCAGAAGCATATATGGTTAAAACATTGTCGGGAAGTCCATAACTCACCGGCCCCGGTCGTCCAACTCACCACCCTCCGTTGGAGGAATGCGCTTGTTATAACCCTGATTCGTGCTCAAATCATCGCCGTATGCCACATCGCCATCAAACTTCTTCTCGGCATAAGAGTTGACGCCAGCATCGTCTAGGCCTTGGGGACGAGCCGTACCCGTCTTGGACTGGTAGGTGTTAAGATCGGCCTCAGCCTGCTTGGCGATTTGTTCGTAGTTCGACATCGTCGGATATTGCTGTATAAGAGAGACTTGCAGATTTCACAGCTATTGATGATAGAAAAGAATCCAATGGCTAATCCTTTATAGATACAGCATATATATAGCTTTGAAAATAGAGGGGTCTAAGATCTATCGTCATGGTGGAGCTTTTCAGCGACGTCATCTGGGATGATCTTCAGCGATGATTTCATCTCGTTCCTAGATACCTTAGGAAGCACGCGACAGTCAAAATTCTAGACACAATTCGCGGGCCAACAACTGTCATCAGCCAACATTAGGCTTCTTGCGCGACCTGGACCTGGCGGTGATCGTTCTAGAAATTCGCCGCATAACTCTATTTTACGAATCTGGATTTGCGAAGCAATTTGTCACTCGCCAACCTTCGGATCTAGGCGACCGAACGGGTCTTTATTTGGATAATTACAGAGGCTGCACATGACATTTTAATATTGCTCAAAATTCTAGTATTAGTATTTTCCAAGACACGACCGCTTTAATTAACACCACTTCTTTGGTTTCCAGTTTGGTATCGCCACAGTTCCGTCGGTCTGAAGCATGTCTAGCGTACCCTCCTCTCTCCATGCATGGATAAACCAAGCAACGTTGTGTTCCTTCATAAAGGCACAGTTTGCGTCTACGGTCTTCCAAAACAGGGTGTAGTCAGCAACGCTCACTTCCGCCACGGCAAATCCTGTAACATAGCCACCTGCGTGGAGAACATTGTAACCAGTCGCCCACATCATCTGTTACATCGCAAGTTAGCTCTATTTGGTCCGTTTCCAGGAGTGAAATATCATTATCATACCTCTGAGATCAGAAGCGGCAGCTGGGGTAGATACTTCTTATACCATAACACCTGGTTCGCCGTGTAATTCCAAGCATCCTGAACTTGAATGTTATGGTAATAAGCCATATCATGGGCGTGAATGAAGTCCAGGTGTGGTTCAAGCGCTGCTCCCACCACGCCTAAGCCAACACCGAGACCATCGGGGCCGGGGGCACCGCTCATTAGATTAGGACGATCCCAGTCTTCGCTGATGCCGGCAGGGATGCCATGCTTGTTCATTTGTGCACGGAAATTGGCAAGGCCAGAAGTAAGGTTAGCCAAACTTGCAGGCTCTGAAGGATCGCCGGTGCTGCCAGCGGCGCATTTGTCGCAGTCGCCCACAGGTTCGTTCAGATATTCAGCAGCGAAGATGACATACGGAGCGATTTTGGAATAGCGACTGTTCTCGAGCACTTCGTATAGGGTGGACTCAAGGACCGCTTCCAATGATAACTGTGAGTGAAAGCGAAAGGGTCAATGAATTTTCTAGGTTAGGTAGAGATCTCTATTCGGGGCCGCTTACGTCGTTACCGCTAATTGGGAACGCGACTTGGACCACAACGCCCATGTTGTTTTCAATGGCAGCCTGGAGGACGTTCTCCCACAATTGCGTAGTATAACTCTCCGGGATATACATGCGGATCATCGTCGCGCCAAACTCCTCCTTCATCCTGACCATATCCTGGCTAATTGTCGCAACGTCGAAATCCTGGTTCGTGAACTGGAAGGCGTAAGAGAAGCCCAGGAATCCATAGAACATGTCCTGTCCGCACCACCATTCTTCCCTTGACATTGGTGGGGCGATCAGGTCAAGGTTCAGCCTCCGGTTGGTGCCAAATGGAAAGCAATTGGGATTGTTGATGCTATTCCGCTGCTGCACTTGAGGTAGTCCGTTGGCGACTGTGAACAGAGCTGTAAACAGCGCCGGAACCAGAGCTCTAATTTTCATTGTGAATGGATATCTTAGCAACGGATTGAAGAGGGGAAGGGCCTACCAAGAGTGCGGGGAAGGAAGCTCGGTCTTACAGCGGTCTTTATATATTTACCCCCAGGGACCTGGGCCCATCTTCCCAACTGCTCGGAACAGGTCTGCGGATTAATTATCTCCACAAAGCTTATTGCGGCTAAGGTCCATCCTAGCGTTGTAACGTTGAATCCAGGTCCACCTACTCCGTACGGTTATGCTGCTAGATAAGACTCCTAGATATGGAAAATCATACCGGCAGAGGAGATGATACTATGCAGGGCGCACAGCTGGTTTAGTAATTGGCCGCATTGCTTACCGCTTGAGCTTCGAACTGATCGTTCGCGGTCTAAGCTCGAGCTTTACGGCCCGTTTTATAAGTGGGTTATTAGGGGTATGCGGAAGGGGTCCTCCGATCACGTGGGTGGCCAGGGGGGCAGCTGTAACCCCGGGAATGGAGGCATCCAATGGTGGAAAATGTTTACGTTAATATGTATTCTTAGATTCCGGAATTCCGTTGGATTTATATGGCTTTTAATAAAGTGTATATGCCCTGGGCTGCTGTCCCGGTATGTATCACAGACTTCAATGCGGCTAATTATTCCTTAGATGACTGTTTTCTACTTCTAACACCTCTTTCCCGTATGTTAGGGAAAGAGGCACTTGAAATGATAAAGCGGTGTTTCATAGTAAAATGGCTTTATATCAACTATACAATTATGGGGTTCCCAAGTTGTACATATTTATAGGATGGATTATAATGAAACCGAGCGCCGGTTCACTTTTCCCCTGAACGAACGAATATCTATGGATTATAGGACGGATCTATCCAAGGATGATATAGACCAATGCGTTTAAGCTTTTACTAGTAGGCCTGTCTTGATCTTCAATCTAGCAAAGAGAATAAAGACAGATCCTACTAACATTGCCAGGCCAGAGGAGAGTGACAAGCCTAGATAACCAAAGGCTTCTAACAATCGGCCATTTATTGGAGTACCAATGAGACCACTTAGACTATTAGCGCGACTTCTACGCAAAAAGGAATAGACGTACGCAATTGACAAGAACATCATGACAAAACCCATCGCAAATCCATATTGTTCTCGCTTCACAGTCTGAGCTGCACAAGGGCCTTGAAGACTTATAACAGCCTTTGCAAACGTCAGCGTATGTCCGCTCTCAAAGAATTTAAAAAATAAAATCACGAACCCCAGATACGAACCCATAAGCCAATGAGTATACCACTATTCCTCCTACAGTTATCGCTTTTGTCCAACAAGTAGCAACCAGCCCAGAAAAAGCTGCTACCAAAACCATCACGTTATGATTACCAATTCGGTCGGCAAGCATTCCAGGCAGAATCCTTCCAAACAGGCTGGCAGCGTTAATGACAGAAACCATGTAAAAGGCCAGACTAGGATCTAATCCAAGTGATATCATCCAGGAAGTGATGTAAAAGAACGGCGAAAAAAGCCCTAGGTAAACAAAAAACAGACCAATTGCCAGCGAGAGGAGGGTGGGGCTTTTCATCCAGGAGAAATCAGATGTAGCTTTTGGATGATTTGCGAACTCATCTGGGCGACGAATTGTGAGGCAAGCTATACCGAGTAATGGCATCATTATGAATGCTGTGATACGGATTGTCCATCCAAAGCTGATTTGAGAGAGAAGGCGATGGAGAGCAATAGGCCAGATCACACCGCCGACAGAAGATCCAGATATTATGATGCCCATTGCCAGACCGCGGGATGCTGAGAAATAGTAGGAGATAGTTGTCATAGCGGGGAGGACGACGAATGCTATTCCGACTCCGAATAGAAAGCCTTGCGTGAGGAAGAGCTGATAATACTCCTTAGATAGGGACATCATGAAGAGTGCGAAGACCATGATTACGCTCCCAGCGCAGAGTAGGATCTGTCGTTTAAAATTAGTTTGAATAAGGAGTTGGCAAGAAATGCATGCATACCCGAGGTCCGTATTTATCTGTGAGAAAACCAGATATAAATGTACCAGAGAACATGCAGAAGATGTTAAATGAGCCGATCCATGCTATTTCAGTGGGAGTCTTGCTGGATAGTAATACTTCGCCATAGTATTCTTGAAATACACCAAATGCGTTGATGAATCCAACTGAGCAGAATGTGACCAGGAAGCCGCTGGCTAAAACAAGTAGTGCTCGGGGACTATGTCTATTAGATTGATTGCTTGAACGCTCAGAGATATGGAGCATGAAGCGTCCTTACGTAAATTCTGTTGACGGAGTCAATCCTCCATTGGTTGTTCCGTACGATGCGGGCAAAGTCTGATTGTCTGGTATTCCTTTCAAATCTGACGCATGCTCATTATTTGGTTCACTCGATGCCGGTTGCATTATGAAGTAGCTTGAACGGAAGGGAATGCAGAACGAAGAATGGGAATGGGGATAACGACAGCGAAATTTAAGAAGAAAGGGCAGCAATGAGGAAATTTATAAATGATGACCGCATTTCATTATTAATGGTAGTTGCACAGTTTTCGCTCGCACTTTTGGATTCTCCGTAGCGCTGAGGAGAAGAGTATACCAATAGAGTAAGGGTTGAGTCGAGAGAATGGGCCGGACTGTTTAGCGGATCTCGGAGCTCCATGGAAACTCGGACCTTCTGCTCTCGCCCGATATCGTTCCGTCACTTGCACATCAATGCTCAAGAAACTTTCGCATTGCATCCTTGAGAGTTGTAGTCTTGCTACTTTCTCGAGATCAGTGTGATAATGAAACGTTCTTTAGAACCATACGAAGGTCAGCATGATAGACGGCCTCGCCCCAGACAGGTACCTACTTCTTGCTACTTTTGCCGTACGAAGAAGCTCAAATGCGACCGACAATTCCCATGTTCAAACTGCAGAGCTCGGAGATTGAGCTGTTTACCACCAACTGGTATGATCAGATAATATAAATTTGATAGGAGGTGCTAATGAAACGAAGAACGATCTCGAGCTACCTCTCTTAATCCGTCAGGCAATGAACCGTCGGCCATTATCGTGAACGAGGACTTAAGGTCGTAGAGTGTCTAAATGCGTCTGTGGATTTCATCTAATTATGATGCAGTAAAAGTCTTAAAGAGCTGAAATCCAGACTGCAGAGACTAGAAGATGTCATTTCTGTAAATGAGGAAAAGAACTTTGGCAACAAAAACCCTCCTCGTATTCGTAAGTCATTACTTCATGATAGACACTGAGTCTTCTACGCTTTTCAACCGAGCTCGTGATTGACCAGATCCAGCTGCATATGAGGAGGAACCAGGAGAAGATATTAAAACTTCAAAATGCATGAATCTTCTGGAGATGGATGCCTTTGAACACCAGCCTCCGAATTTCAACGTGAGTTTGTGGCCGCAAAATAGTTTGCGAATGAATTAGTAACTTGCTACTCCTAGCCTGAAGAAAGGATCTTACAGTTATTCCCATTTTCGTTTGTGTCCATAACAGCACCTGTCACCCGACCAGAAGTAGACCTACAGGTTCACTCTATTTTACCTTCGCGGAAGCGAGCAGTGCGATTGTTCGACTACTATGTAGATCATATCCTCGTGGTTTACCACATTATTCATGTCCCCACTGTCCGAAACATAATAGACATAGTATACACTCTCTTAGAAATTGGCCAACGGCCCCGACATGACCACATAGCTCTACTCTCGACAATCTTTGCGCTAAGTGTGTATTTTGGCTCTTCTGCATCAACTCTTCAATTTGAAAGTGCAGATCCAAAAACTCTATTCTATCAATTGATATTGGTTGCCCAGCAAACGCTTAGTGATGCTAATTACATAGCTAGGCCTACCATTGAAACGCTCCAGAGCGTTATTTTGATCGCTGCGTATCTGATCCCAAATATGGGTCCTATGTCGATTTTCAGGACCTTGATGGCTTCAGCATTACAAGGTGCACTTCAACTCTCTCTTCACCAAATTGACTCAGCAACAAACAGAAGGATGAGGGAGAACACGGACGTTGACTGGGGCATCATAGAGTCAAAACGCAGGATCTGGTGGCATCTTGCCTCAACGGATTGGTACATTGGTCACGCATATAATATATGACTTTTCTAACTTGAGAATAGGATGTTCTCGTTCATGAGTGGCCCTCAGTGCGGAACATACATGATACACCCAAGACATATGGCAGTCGATCTGCCTACCAACGTCAACGACAGAGATATTAGCTCTTCCAGAAATTATGCTCAGCTACTTGAAAGCACCCACACTGACATGACGTACCACATTCTCCGCATAAAAACTTCCATTATATTTCGTGAAATTGTTGATGCTGCCGCTGATTGCGGTTGCGTCCAGGACGAGCTTCCCTACGACCTCATCTTAACGTTCGACAGGAAGCTCAACGAAATTTTAAAAGAGGCACCACCTCAGTGCATTCAAATATATACAAAGAGCCAATTGCAGAATAACTCTCCAGATCTCCGTCTCCGCCGCCTTATTGGGAATGCCCTTAACCATCTCCACCGTCCCTACCTAGCACGCGGAGCACGCGATCCCAAATACTCATACAGCCGGATGGTCTGTTTGAGGTCAGCTAGAACCGTAATTGAACTAGATAAGCAAATAGCAATACCCAATGAGCAATTCCACCACAGAAGAATGTGGACTATTATCCACCCATTATTCAGCTCGGTTCTAGTTCTAGTCATGGACTACTGTCTCAATCGCGAAGAACCACGTGCAGAGGAGAGGAAAACAGAAATTATAGAGGGATTTAGGCTGTTAGAGGCTTGTCAAGAGGAAAGTCTGTTGGCGAAACGAGGCCTACAGCAGATGAGACAGTTGCTAGGAAGATCTTCTTCTGCTCGAAAGCCCAACTGTGACTCAATGAACAGAAATGCCGGTCAAGAAAAGGACCAATCTCTACCGGTAAGACCACAAGATTTTATCGACCCAGAGTCGTTTTCAAATATTCAACTGGAGGCCAGCCGTAAAAGTGAAGTCTTCCTGGCTTCTCAAGACAGTGAGCTGCTTTCTCCGAAGTGGATAGATACAGACCTTCCACTATTAGAAAATATGAATTTTGATGTCGACATGGAGGAGAGTCAGTTTGAGGAACTCTTTCGGGATCTTGAAGGAAGCAACTTTTTGTATTGAAAAACAAAGATTCCTCACTAAAATCATAACAGAGCCTAGGAGGTGAACATTTTGGAAGAATAATTCTTTACACCAGATCCCTTTACATAGTATTGATGTCGCAAAAGAGAGCTAGAATTGGTGAGATAGTTAAAGAACCTAAAATTTCCGAAATATGACAAATAGACACTTTCGTCCAGCTGAAAGAATGATAATTCTTTCGGGTCTATAGATCTTAGTGTATGTTTGCTTCAGTTAAAGTGATTATAGACAGCGCTTCGAAACTGCCCAAATAATCGAGCGGTTTCGCGATCGGGGGGTGGAAGAAGTTGGCTTCCATAAAATCCGCAAGTGCCTTTCTCTCTATCAATCCACCAAAAGCAAGCGGGCAACCCGTCCCAACACATCATACCCGTCCCAGCGTTCCCTGGCACCCCCTCCATGAGCACAAGTCCGCCGAGCGCATGATTCAATTTAACTGTCTTCTGCCCAAAATTGTTCAACACATTCCCTGGTCCTGTTTGATTTAATCTTGTTCGTAACGCTTCATTATCAGGAAGTTGAGGAGTAAAGAGCTCATCAAGAGTCGCTGAATCGAGCAGTTTTCCATCGTCATACAATAAGCTTTCGAGAACCTTGACGTAATCCACGGCAGTAGTGTATAACCCTCCACCACCGGTGTCGTCAACCGGCTCGATGATAGGATATGTCCTCGGGTCGTCGACCTTTAAACCTTCATCCGCTCTCTTCACAGTAGGGCATAACCTATCGAGAATATCTTTCCTCTGCAGGGGCCGGAACGTGGCATCTTTCATCCCTAGAGGCTTGAAAATATTTACCTCCATGTACTCACCTAATCGGATTCCCCCATTCAACCGTTCTATAATCTTGCCTGTCCAATCTAGACCTACACTGTACCGCCATTGACCAGCGGTGCCGGGTTCAAAAGTCAGCGGGTAGAGATACTCTCTCAGGACGTCTCTTTTTGGCCCACCCTCTATTGGGTGTAGATCCCGCCACTGAGTTATAAGTTCGGATGAGAAGGTGTATGCAAGCCCCGAAGTATGTGTCATCAACTGTCTCAACGTGATCGGATTCTTCGCCTTAACTAAGATAGGTTCCTTGGTCTCGGAGTCGAAACCAGTCAGGATGTCTGGCTCCGAAAGCTCGGGCAAGATCCTAGAAACCGGCTCGTCAAGCGTGATGAGGCCACGCTGCACGCACT
Organism: Scytalidium sp. 3C; assembly: GCA_000743665.3. Lineage (NCBI taxonomy): Eukaryota > Fungi > Ascomycota > Leotiomycetes > Scytalidium > Scytalidium sp. 3C. The sequence goes on along the minus strand of JMRO03000013.1, from coordinate 15,149 downwards.
GCAAGGCTGCTATTGAGGTAAGGAGCTTCGTGCAAGATGCTATCCAGAAAACTGCATCCTGTTGGATGTCCTGGGTATCATTCTCTAGCGATAACTTTCCAAATGCCTTCTCATATTTGAACGGTTGCCCTGGGTATTGGAAGATCAGTAATTGCGGGGCTCATTGTAGGCTGAAAGAAATACCTTTTCTACGTGCCTCAAGGACAGCGTTTGAAATGATATTTTTCTCGATCGCCCTCTGGATCTCCTCTTCGAAAGACTCCATCTGTGATAGGCAATTCTATGGTCGTTATTACGAAAGTTGAGGAGATCGGCTTGTTATTTACTGAAGAGCCAGTTCCACAATCATATAAAGCGGGGCAGCAGTGGGGTGTGGCGCAGTGCAAAGATTTGATGCTGCTTTGCACACTGCCATGGTTGGGGATTGGCACGAACGTGCAGAAAAGTGCAGCGTCGGTTCGTCGAGATAACTGCAAAGATTATATATTCATGAGATCACCAGGTCGACTAAATAACAGAATCGTGGACCACAATTGATCGTAGTTCTGAATTTGGTGCTAAGCTGTGATATATGAACTTCCAAGTACAGCCAACTATCCCTCAGTTTGCGGGTACTATTTGATAGGCATGGACGTCGAGACGGATTAAGCACGCCCTACTGATATTAAGCACATAGATACACATATCTGTTAATGGCCTGCTGCCCTAAGCCCGACCCTTAGATCCCGGTGCATCTCGTTACGCCTTGAGAACACCTTGGGCACTAATCTCAGTCTCACGTCCAAGCATAAGCACTTGAGGACCAACATAGTTCCTCCCGAGAGGGATCCACAAAAGCAGCATGAGAATTGTAAAGCCACCAAAGATAACACTGGTATAATCTGTGGCATGTATTAGCTTGTCGAGTTTTCGTGAATAGGATCCAGGATTCTGTAAGCTCACTCATGGACTCAACCTCCACTGGCATGGAGAATGGGAAACAGAAGAGAATTATGAACGCCAGCATGAAGACCACAGCCACTGCATTGACGATGAATCCCATGGCTCCAGGCATCCAGAAATATCCAGGCTCAACCTTTCTTCTTCTTGTGACAAGATGTGGCAGGATTGCGCTCGTGTATGAAGCCATGGATACTAAATCCTGTAAGTCCAATGGAATCGAGAGGGTGGTTCGGGCACGGGGGACTTACAGACGATATATGAGCTTGTGAAAGCATTGAAAGCCGTTACATTCCCAAGATATATACTGCCTTATAGTTAGTACACTTATAATACTGCCTGTCGAGAAACGTAAATACCCACCACCCGAGAATGGTACAGGCCACCGCGCAGAGCAATATTGACCGGCTAGGGACCTTTCGGCGAGGCGACACCTTGGCAAACGTGTGGCTGAATGGTGTACCCCCATCTCTTGCCAGTGTCCAATACATCTATTTTCTGGTAAGCACACATGTCTAGGATTGGCAGTGAGATCAGCGTTATTAAATACTCTTGTAGCTGTAAGAAAGCATCCCAAAGCAGCAAACATGGTGGGCGCTAGCACGAGGAAGAGAAGCGCAATCGCTCCAGATGGTGAACCGGATACTTGGAGATATATTTCACCCAAAGTGAACAGTAAACTGGATTCGAAAAGTTCGTCTATGTTGGTGAGACCGTAGAAAATTGCAATTAGATAGAGAATAGCGGTTACAAAACCGACAACGTATTGAGCCAGACTAGCATTGTCAGAAACGGCACTATTTAGATGGCGTAATACTTACATTGCTTTGGGGATATTCTTGCTAGGGCTGAAAACACACATCAATTAGTCCTGTACTTCTGGTTTGAGCAGAAACGTACTTAACCATTTCCTCAGCTAGGTGACTTGTCAAGTCTGGGACGCCCACAGCAAATGCTCCGTTAAGCATGCCGAGTACGAATGCCATGCCCGAGCTTGTGTAACCTGTGAGATTAGTGAAGGTTGCCCACACTGTTTTGCTAGAGGCATATGGTCGTCCTTGCTCATGCGGCATAACAGCAGCCACAACAATAGTGATGAAGAACCCGGCGATGATAAGAAAACTTCCGAACTGTTCCAACCTTGGAATGGTCCTATTACCGAAGAGAGCAATGAGGGTTACAATCCAGATGCTTCCAACGAAAACTAAAAAGACATGCCAGCGCTCGTATGTATATGACGGGTCTTGCAGCTGGGCCATCGTGACGGCCAGGGCGCTGACTATCTGAAGTGCAACAGTGCTAACGAATATCCATGCCAGAGCATTCCACCATCCTGTAAGGTAGCCGACGAAGCGTCCCCATTTGCCTGCAGTGACAGTTGCCCAGTAGTATACCCCGCCCGAAGAAGGGATTGCAGATGCAAGTTCTGCAATGGATGCAGCGACGAACCAGTAGCAGACAGAGACGGCAACGAATTCATAGATAACGCCTGTCGGACCACCGTTGTATAATGCTACCACAATGGTACCAGCCAATGCAACCCAAACATTTCCAGTAGTGATGGCTGTGCTAATGATACTGGAGAGGCTGAACTGGCGTTCGAGCTCTTGTTCGTGGCCCGAAGCATTGACGACTCTACCTCCAGGAAAGCCATTCGATGACGATTCATGTAGTTCGGCGGAAGGCGCCTCGACGTCACGAGATTTGACTGGCAAAGACATGTCATCAGAGGGTTATCGAGAATACCTATTTGGTGATTCCCTCAAAAAAGGTCAAATGCTCGTTTTGTGATAGCACGCGCGTACCGCAACAAGCTCGACACTAAAGACGATGTAGAGCCACCACAAGAGTAAAATTTAACGGAGCATCAATCCGGGATACTTATCGGAATCCAGGTCTCGCATGGTGTCCCGGAGTGGGGAGCTCTGGACTTTCCTCGGGAGATATAAGTCAACATTTATGTGGCCGGCGACCGTGCTGTGCTACAGATCGTCTGAAGGCAAAAGATTGATGTGGTCTAGTAATTTTATTAGTGGACCATAACCATCAAATAGGTGGGGTTGTTAATGATGGCCGTAATGGAAATCAACTGCTAGAGTGGCCTCGCTGATGACTTCCCTTCCTTTTTCTTTGGCGGGGAATTGACCGATGCCGGGCCATCATACCATAGTGGCTTCGTTGTAGACTGCAACCGGGTTTGGGCATATTCCGAATCCAAAATCGGAATATTATTTGTCACTCCAGCTTCAGCGGGGCTCCACAGATTCTCCACAAATCTGCCGCAGGTAAGGTGCATCCTTCCAGGTCCGGGCTGACTCCTAATAATGAGTGCTTTGCGACAAAGGTTCTGATGGCCGTTCGCACCCCAATTTTTGAGCCTCGGACCATACTCCTTGGGACTGCCATTGCCGGACCTCGCCGTCCGGAAGCGATGCGCGATGACGACCCCTGGATTATCCGGGACGGGTCAAACGGAGTGCGCCCACGAAATAAATTTTGTATATCGTAGGACATGCATTGTGAACCTGAAATACGAACAAGTCACAGCACTGCTTAAACCGCTGTAGAAGCTCTTGTTCATTTAGCACGTCGACCCGGAAACGTTGACCAATCAATGGTGAGGACGAAGAGCCGTTGTTGAAGATCGAAAATGCCAGAGACAATCCCAGGAAGTCACAAAGCCCTCATTTTCGACAATCCAGGGACGATCTCCACAAAGATCGTTGAGGTCGAGACACCTCGCCCCGGTTATGGCGAGATCTTAGTGAAGCTCACACATTCAGGCGTGTGCCACTCTGATATGGCAGTTATGCTCAACAGCTGGACATGGCTTCCTGAGTTAACACCAGCTGGCCAGATAGGCGGCCATGAAGGTGTCGGCACAATTGTGGCCTTCGGACCCGGAACCACTGAGTCAGGTTTCAAGCTGGGCGACAGGGCAGGAATTAAGTATATGGCCGATACCTGTGGAAATTGCAAACAGTGTCTCATGGGTCGAGATGCTTGTTGTCCCAAGGGGAAAATCTCAGGCTATCTCACCCCTGGGACCTTTCAGCAATACGTTCTTGCACCAGCCAACTATGTGACTCCAATACCCAACGGCTTGGATAGTGCTCTTGCAGCCCCTTTACTCTGTGGGGGTGTTACGGTATTTGCTGGATTGAGAAAGTGCGGTGCAAAGCCAGTGAGTAAAGGATTCTTCGAGTGATATTTATTACTGAGCCATCTAGGGAGATCACGTTGTCATATCAGGAGCTGGTGGAGGACTTGGACATCTGGCACTTCAGATTGGCAAAGGCATGGGTTTCAGAATGATAGTACGGGAACTTTCAGGCCCCTGACGTATCACAAGCACCTCAAGCTGACCGATTTTAGGGGATAGATGCAGCATTAAAACGCAACTTGGTCATGGAATGTGGTGCCGAGGAATTTTATGATATAGCACAGTATTCCGGCACAGGAGGAACGGATCGCTTAATCGCGGATGTCAAAGCTGCTACCATCGACGGCGAAGGTGCGGCAGCCGTTATTGTGTGTACCGCTTCAAACACAGCCTACGCCCAAGCCCTGTCATTCCTTGAAATGGGTGGTACTCTTGTCTGTCTCGGAGTGCCTGAGGGAAAGCCGATGGCCATCGCATCTGCAGATCCTGGCACCCTGTTGGAGAAGGAGCTGCATATTGTAGGATCATCCGTCGGAACTCGAAAAGATGCAGTGGACTGCTTAAACATGGCTGTGCGAGGAATTGTGAAGACACACTTCATGGTGAAGCCAATGGATCAACTGGAACAGACTTTTAGAGACATGGATCGTGGGTTACTACAAGGCAGAATAGTGCTTGATCTCCTGAAGGAAACAGATTAAAAGGTGTAAGACATCTCATTCTAGAATACGTGACTTTACAGTCCAATGGCTCTCTCCATCCTCGCCATTGCAATGCAAGTTGCTGAAGCCCTGCACAATGTAATGTAGCAAGCTCGCAGCCAAGTTAACCTCACATCCCAGGATATTCCGCAATCGATCACTGCCTGGTAGTGCGTGAAGCCAGTTAGATCAGTATAGATGCCTTCTAGATGTTGCAAGCATCCCGTTAACTCGGGTTAGAGCTGATCCTGTCATTTTGCCCGTTTGGGAAAGATACCATGGCGGATCATACAGCTAGTATTCGTATTCCGGTCCGCCTCAGGACTGGCATCCAAGCGGGAACTTCTGTCAACCCCTCCTTATCCCTCAGATCCCATGCCATCTTGACAACCTCCCAAAGCCGCGCGATGTTACCAGTGCGATATCTTAACATTCCTTTCCACCACCAATACCACATATCGCGAGGATGGCCAGCCTCCGCCTCGCAAGAGGCGATGAAACCTGGCCAACAAATAGTTGCAGCTGAAGCGTAACCGGTGCGAACCTTAAGTGTCTCAAGCTCAACAAGGTCCTGAGCAACACGTTCGACGTGAGATGCCATTTTTGACGGCGTGCAAGGGCAGATACGACTATGGTAGTAAACTCTAAGGGAATGAGCGTACGCCAAGATGTGACATCTAGCCAGTTTGAGTGTGACATCTCTCCCTGTGCCTGTTCGAAGCTCTGCAAGGGGCTCCATATCAATGGACCAATTTTCCAAAACTTCCAAGATCTCAGAACAAGCGGTGGCAAGTGAATGAGGGGGAGGAGCCGACACTGAAGCGTAGTAGGAAATATGCTGCGAAAGTAAGACCATGCGCCGCATGATATCCGCAAGCATCTGAGTAATTCCAAAGGTCAGTTCGAGTACGGAAGATTCGGCTAAGTCGTCCGGGCACGAATTCGATGAACCAGACGTATCGTACCAAGGCAGCGGAGGTAAATCCAGTAACGTAGACTTGGCAAGCGTGAACTTGAACGAGGATATGATAATTAGTCGTTTCATGTTGACTGAGCGCACCCCTTGTGCCTGCAACCCCTCCAGCAACCGGTGGACACCGTCAAGGTGGATCCAGTATTCGCTCATCGAGCCTTCCACTACCTTGAACATACAGTGTCAGTATAGTACTTTTTATTCAGAGAGCTAACCGCTTACATCTGATGTTATCAGCGTATACACTGCTGAGATTAAGGTCTCAACTGGGGCGGTAGAGCAATTTGGAACCAATTCAAGTTTATTCTGCAGATTTGTGGTTACCACGAGCTCATCCAGCGCTCTCTGCAAAGACGCGAGTGCTTTCGCCCGGAAGCCTCGCGCCATAATCTCGTACTTTGATCTACCATCGCCATCTGATCCTCGGAGGTGAAACGCAGAGATAGACATTAAGATGTTCAAAATGGCAATATTTGCCAAGGGAATCTGCTTAGAATCGCATTGCAATCCAAAAATGAGATCAGACGCGCCAGCCATTGCTTCTGGAACGAATATAGCCGAATATGGATTTTCGGGATGCACAAGCGGCGGAAGAACATTGACCATGTCAAGCACGTAATGGGTCATCAATTTCTGCAAGAGGGGATTGCGAAAGAGTTGTATGTTATGTAAAGGGCCTAGTGCTAAAGGCTTCTGTACAACGTATGAATTAGAAACTAACGGCAGTTCGTTTGGGCCTAGTGCAGCTTCGACTGGCTCTTCATCCGGGGTGATGTCCACAGTCCTTGAATTGTGAGCAGAATCGATCTGGTCCATATTACAGACTTTGCCGCCAACGGTGCTAGGTTTGTTGGGTCTACGAGAGCTACCATATGAGGCTCGAAAGGCACCGAACGGGCCTGTGGAGATAATGGACTGCTGCTGTGCTCCAGCCAGCTCGTCCACAAGTGCGATCTGACGGTCGACCTCATCGAGTTGAAATGCCCATCCGTTATGCTCTAAAACTTCTAGTCAGCACAATCGTGCTCTCGATTTTGATATCATGCCCTCAGGATGGAGAGCTGTCTTAATGTCTGTACCTTTGAGTGCCATCGCTTGTCGTTTGATTGTTTTGGGAGCAATAGAACCAGCATCGCCAACCCAGTACAGCTTCAGCTCATATCCCTCACACTGGAGATTAGCTGCTGTGCAACGAGCACATTGCGGGCGGCTGCCATCGCATTTGACCTTTCTCCTTCGGCAAGTCCAGCAGCTATTGTGAACATGTGCGGTCAGTACCGCTATTACGGGAGCATACGTCTACATACCCTGTAAATGTCTTTGTTTTCAGTTTCTTTTCCCTATGCCTAATCCTAGGTCTAGCCGCTTGCATATCTTCTGACGCATGTAGTGGACATTCCCTAGCGAAAGGATGCCGTGCTCATGCCAGAGGAAATTGCAGCAGGGCAACCGCTCAATCTACTGTTTGATGATCCACGGCCCTTCGTGCAGGGGAAAAGCGTTGGAAGTGTTCTTAGTCCAGTTTATTATCTGGCCGAATAAGAAAAGGAGGTTACTTTTGGGAGTTTGCAGAACGCAGAATGTAAATGAAGCTGTGCAAAGGTAGAACTGAGGTCGATTGAAAGTGGGGCAGGAACTAGCGCTTATTGGGGGGTGGATCTGGGGAAAAAGTGCGTCGAAACTGGATGCGCCAGTGCTTGCCTCCAGTAAATTTCAGAGAATTGAATCAAGTGTGCTGAAATTAGGCTGCCATATGGAATGTCTGGTAGGGACTCGACCGTCTACTAAGTTGCGGAGCAGAGAGACGCACAATCAAGGAGGTCTCCAGAAAATTGATTCACAGCCCACTCATGCCAGCATGTATCTTCGCGCATTCGCTTGAGTGGTGCCCCGAGCCAAATATAGCGCGCTCAGGAGCCAGTCTGCTGGCTTTGTTGAGTTTACTTGGTGTCAAATAAAGGTTATGATATATTTTGAATATTTGGTGGTTATCCATGTTCTTCGATTACTATCTTCATTTTTCGCGCCTAGATAACAGGAATAGATGGATAATTCTAGTTGGATATCCCATTGTCGGAATATTCGACAATACTTTATATTTGATTGCATTTTTGGTCCTTATTATCACTGCCTGAGCGAGCTTTCGTTAACTCTACAAGACTGATGAAATTCCTTCAATATTATCCAGATGTACCTGCGATTTCGAAATCTCCCATACTTGGTCAATCGCTTTTGCCACTTCCTCACTTAAAGGTCCCTTGCTCAGGCCCTTCATTGTCTGTTGTAGCTGTGTTATGCTGCTAGCACCAATAACCACTGCGTCACCTCGTTTTGCGGATAGGTGTGAGTTATAAACAATCCACCGATAACCAAGCTCGGATTTGGAAATGCCGTATTTATCTGAGATTTCTTCCCAAAGCTTTAATGCACTCAATAAAGCAGTCTTTTGGTATAGCTTACGATGTGTTTTCCCCAGAAAAGTATTAGGATCCCATCTTCCTGTTGTGCTATTGAGCACCTGATCCACTGTCTTGGTTAAGAAGCCACCGGCTAATGGACTATAAGCGTAGAAAGCGATTTTGTATTTGTCCAGTATGGGGAATATCTCCGCCTCTTGTCTTCGTGCCACAGCCGAGTAATTACTTTGATACACGGTGGGTAATACGTAGTTGTGTTGCTTTGAAATTCTCATCACATCCTCGATGTCATTCGCTAGATAATTGGAGAGCCCAAACCGTTTGAATTTTCCAGCTTTATAGAGTTCGTTGATGCCAGCCAGTGTTTCTTCCAGCGGGGTTCGACGATCGGGTACATGAATATAGAACACATCGACCTAAGAACCATATCTCATCAGCGTCATATATTCATATGATGCCTTGGTTATAAGAGAGACCTGGAAGAAAACTTGGTGCCATCTTACACTATCAGTTTTTAGGTTTTCAATACTCTCAAGGCCGCGAGCTATAACCCTCTCCATGGTAGACTGACCCGGGATTGCACCCCCACAATGCTTTGTATCTATAATGAACCGTGAACTCGCACCGGCTTCTCCCAGAAGTCGTTCGCTCGGGCCGTATACTTGAGCAGTATCAATTGTGTCGATACCTTCCTTTTCTAGCACGTCCAACCACTCCCTAGTCTGCTCAATCGTAGTTGAATCTGACAGCAATACATTCAGGCCGCAAACGATCTTGACTCCGTTGTTCGCCATAGTTTTTTAAGTGTGATTCGTCTGAATGGAGATTTTATTTCGTGCGAAATTAGGGGAACGAGCGGTTGTCAAATGAAGCTCGTCATATTTTGCGCAGCGGCACAGGCAACGTCTTTATAGGCGTGTAGGCCTACTTCTAGCCTACTAAAGTCGCCGCTGTGATTGGCCACAACCTACCTTTACGGTGAAGGAGTGTCGGGCGATTAATCCTACCGCACGTGAGAGTGGAACCGTATGGTCTGAACCGTATATTAGCATCAGACCGAACGGTCCAGTCTGTACGGTCCGATTTAAAAAAGACCGTGCAGTCTCAAAAATTTATAAAAAAATTTTAATTAATAATATTAGTTTTTTAATATTAGTTTTTTAATATTAGTTTTTTAATATTAGTTTTTTAATATTAGTTTTTTAATATTAGTTTTTTAATATTAGTTTTTTAATCTTAGTTTTTTAATCTTAGTTTTTTAATCTTAGTTTTTTAATCTTAGTTTTTTAATCTTAGTTTTTTAATCTTAGTTTTTTAATATTAGTTTTTTAATTTTTTTTTAAAATATATAGATATATATATTTAATAATTTAAATATATTATAATAAAATCCTTTCAAAAAATTAAAAAAAAATATAGTTAATATTTTTGTCGGATTACTATGCCTTTGAGGGATGCATGCTTTACCACAGGGCACGAGGCACAGTACTACGACTTTGCCTATGCTCGTTGTGGTATTGATATGCTTGATTGTAGAAGGAGGTGTAGACACGAAGCGTAACGTAAATCCCTGTTAGCCGGGCCACCCTCTTAGCCGGGCCACTTTCCATCCACCTACATGCTCAACGGCAAATATTTGATCAACAACAACAAATAATTGAATAAATTCAGTGGCTAGCTAATTGAGGACATTTGGTAATTTTATAGCCTGAAACTCTACAATTCGAACACTTTGGTAGCTGTCGCAGTAGTACTTATGAAAGTTAGGTGAATAACGAAGGATCAGCACTTGCTACTACATTTTGAGTTGTAGCATCTGATTCAACTAAAGCCTGAGCTTTTTGCTTTGTTAATGAACCTGTATGAACTATTTGTTTTCTAATTCTACGAAGTTTTTGTTGCATTGTAACATTCACAACTTTTAATTCCTCGATTTCTTTCGTTAAAAACACTGTATTATGTATAGCTAATTCACAGCCTTTAATTAGTTGATTCAACGCTATTTTAGTAAGAGTTGAAAAGTTATTTTGTTCTTTAAGTAATTGCTAAATAATTTCAGACTATAATTGCAATTGAATAATATTATAGGGTATTTCTAAACCCTATAGTAATACTCTAAAAATACTACCATAGGTGCTCCCTAGAAGTGTAAGTGTTTTGACTTGAATGCGTAATTTGTTTAACACATACTCTGGTTCATATAGAATCAATCCAGTAATTGAAAATCCACTTTGAATAGTTGTTAATTTAAAGGTTTGCTAACATATTATTAGGTATAATTCCAGGAAATCCTCTTTGTTAATGAACTGAACTTTACTATAGATTTTGACTTTAATATAAGCACTATATACATGTTTGAGAACTGAGAAACAAGTTATATCCAAAAGCTAAAAGATATAAGATAAATGAGGAAATATATATATTAGAATTATTTTGTATTCCTTGCAAAACAAGTTGAATTCAGGTGTTATATGACTTCTATAACTATCAAGTATTAGCATACGATATTAACCCTTGGTTTTGTCTTTTGTAATAGGTTCAAAGGTTTTCAAAAACTATTCAAAGCTAATTCAATTATTAGTCTATTTATTATTACTTTATTTAATTCTTTATTAATCAAGAAAAAGGTTACTCAAAATTAATTAATAGCGTTTGCCTTTAAAAATAATTAAAGAAAGTAATATCTATTTAAAAACGTTAATTGATTTAATAACTGTAACTTAATCACGATTCCCAGGTTATATATATAAAAGTTTGCTAAAAATTTCAGATGATATAACTACTTTAGTAGTAGTAATTACACCTATAGCAAATCTTGTTTCATCGAAATTATAGATATCGTTATTAAAGATCCTATACTAAAGTTTGATTTCGAGGAATTGATTGAACTATTATTAAATAACTTTTAGATCCTTATATTTAGCTTGCAAATAAATATATTTTCGAATATATTTAGTTGTTAATTTACTATAGTGTTTCAGGAATCTTTGAACCTAGTTTTTGTTTATAAATAAAGGAATAATAAGCTTACCACGTATAACAAATAAAGTATTTGCTATTGCTACTATACCTGAAAGACTGGGAGGTATACTTCGTTTACTTATAGAGATTATCTACTGTACTAATGATTGTTCTTCAATTTGAGTTATTCTGAAGAGTTTAATATAAATAGTTCTTATTTGAACTCTTCTATAGAGGCGTGCATTCAATGTATTCCTAGGTACATCAAAAGTACGTGCTGCAACTCGAATTGACTTGATTTAGCTTTTTTTTAACGCGTCAATAGTAAGAGCAATTCTTCCTTCTTGGTGTGTATCAGAAGTTGAAGCTATTTGAACGTGTTTTGGTGGAGAAATAATTAGTTGAAGTTGTTGGTGCTGATAGAATTGATGATCGCGATAGAAAGTGGCCCGGCTAAGAGGGTGGCCCGGCTAACAGGGATTTACGTTATACATCCCCTGATTACCTAAGCTACGCTAACACTTCCTACTGCACGTGATAAGCACGTGATAATTGAACCGACAATTTTAAATTTAAATTTTTATAAACAAACGGTTCGGTCTCAAAAATCTGAGACCGAACCGAAAATTTTCGGTCCAGACCGGACCGGACCGTATTTGGGACCGTGGTCCGGCCAGTCTAAATATAAGTGAGTGATCGGGTCGCGTAGAACCATTGAACTCTTCTCTTCGTTACATTGGGAAGATTATGTAGTACACGGAGCATTTCAAATCATAAAATCAAGTCTGTTTGGCAAGTAGATATACAACACGTTTGTCTAACGGGTGGCTATACGGACATAAAATTTCTTGTTTTGAACATACCTGAAGATTCGAGTGCCATAAGCTCGGCAAAAACCAGTGTCTGACTGAGACATAGGTGAAAGTTGTCTAGACTCCACACACAAACCATGCTTATATTACAATAATCCAAATTTTGTAACTCAAAGTGTCACCTATGATGTGCCGATGGTGATGTCGGTTAGCTTGACCTGATATCAGATGACGTCAGACATTTGTCAACATTTTTAATATCTATTATTTACCCTCGTTCTTTCCCTGCGGTATCAGAGCACGGAAAAATAGTCTTCAGAAATGGTAGATCAGATTCCCAAGGCAACGATGAGTACCGCCTCTTCCGACCTTACATTGAAAGACAAAGTACTTGAAACGGGGGCTTCCCTAACCCAGACATTTGAGCCTCTCAAAGCAGTCTGCGCCCATCTCAATGCTTTCCATGTCTATGCTGCTGATACCAGCCGTTCTGTGGAAGCAAATCACTACTGCACTCATCTAAGTGCTGATGTAAGCTCTTCGACTTTTATCAGTAACTGATGACCCTGGTGCTATCAGTTCTACTTACATTAGAAAGGTCCGCCAATGTCTAATATATGACTCTCACACAAATCCTGCGCGGCTTATTGGGGTTGAGTATATGATCACGAGGCAACTATATGACCGTCTCGAACCTGAAGAGCGGAAATTATGGCACAGTCATGAGTTTGAAGTATGTCTATGCTCCCCAATTTAATAGCAGCCCTCTTACACTGGTAAGGTTAAATCAGGCATGCTGATAATGCCAAACTCGAATGTTCCGGACGTTGCATGGAATAAAGCTGAGACGGCTGAGATGGAAGAGATAGTCGGCTTATATGGGAAAACGTATCATCTATGGCAAGTTGATCGTGGAGATGAGGTGCCCCTCGGAGTCCCACAATTAATGGGAAGTTACACTCGTCATGATCAGGTTCCGTGGGGGAAGGTCAAGGAGAGAGATGAGAGGTTCGGAGTATCAACCGACAAGAAGAAAGAGGAGAGGCAGGGTATCACCAAAGTATCGATCCATGAAGATGCCGATCAATGTTGGAAGTAAGACATGATACCTTTATGAGATTTAAGGAGTTTTGAATAAAAGACATTGCCAGTGACCCGCTGAGTAGCAAGTCGCTATATGTCCCAGCAATGTAGTAGGCACTCAATGGTTATTTCAGTAGCATAATTACCCTGTTGTTTAATAATAGTTATGTCTTTCCCTGACTGTTGGATTCTGTTGGATTCAATCTACAGATTTTCCTACAGATCGTATCGAAAGTATTGCAGATATCCAATTGTTGTCCAGGTTTTAGCTTGTAAAAGGTTAAATTTGTCGCTGACTGTAACAGCACTACCGTAGCTCTTTACGGCATTATCTGCAAATTTTGGGTCATCTTCATGGTTGGAGGTGAATTGTATGGTATACCTATTACGTCAACGAACCGCAAATCTATTCATTTATTGATGAGAAACATCAACTTCAACTCAAAATGAAAATTCTTGCTTAGAGGAGATGTCTATACGATTATCTCGTATGAGGACGGAGAATACTCGCTTAAAGGATAAAGGGCTGAAAGTCAAAGAAATGGGTAATAGAATAACAGCCGCTATCCAGCCCAGGAGATTACATTCATTTCAAGCTCATAATCTGAATAAATTCGTTGTCTAGCTCTCTGTTAGGGAATAAGAACGCTCTGTGCAGGGCTGTGCGAACTTACAATCAATCGTCCCGTCACCATTCTGGTCAACCTCCTTCATCAACTCATCAATTTGCTCATCGGTCAATTTCTGACCGATAGAATTCATAACAAGGCGTAGTTCGGCTGTGGATATTGTTCCGCTATCATCACAGTCAAAAACCTTAAAAGCTTGCTTCATCTCCTTATCAAAGTCGTATTTTGTTGTCTTCGCACTCATCAAGGCAAGGAATTCTACACAAATTAGGTGTCAGCGAGCTGGATCTACTAATTGAAGAGTTCATGGTTCTTAGTTGGGTTTTAGAAACAGTACCTGTAAAATCGACCGTGCCATCTCTATCGATATCGACTCCACTAATGAGGTCTCGCAATTCAGACTCTGTGGGATCCTGTCCTAGGGATCGCATCACGTCTCCTAGCTCGGCTGCTGTAATTTTTCCTGACGAAATATACCGTATTAGCCTTGCTTAAGAATAGGTAAATAAGACCCATAATTCATAGGTGTGCGACGCCCAACCCCGACAATACTAACCATTGTTATCCTTATCCTAGTGTCAAATCAAAACTGTTAGCGTCTGATAAGGCATTATTAACGCCTATACACTTATAAAAAAGTGCTACGGGATAGAATTAGACTACACACAAATAGAGAAAATGCTTCTCTGAGCGAAGAAATCTGTTCGTTTCCGAGTGACTCCGTCTATCCATATTCTTCTGGTCAGCTAAATTCAATATTTTGCTAGGCCAAGGCAGCCTTTGGAATAGTAGTGTAAAACTGGGCAGTCTAACCATGTCCGCGAGGGTTGTGATTTACGACGGCGATGATGAAAAATTTCGGCTCTTACAGAATTCGAAAAATATTCTAGCATACGTTTTATATGGTCATGGATTAATAAGAGCTAGGTGGATGAGGCTGAAGGTGCTGAGCTGGCTCTTCAATATTATTAGTCACGCAGGCTGATGCGCCTAACGTAAGGCATACTCCTGAACATCGCGTACACTGCGTCCCATTGTGTCACGTGACCGTCAAAAAAATTACTAAGTTTCCTACCGTAATATTTAATGGCCACAAGTCTGTGTTGGCCATCGTCTTAAACCAAAATTACGCGATGCCGCCATGGGGCCACAGCAGTAGACCAGATGTGAGCCCAATCTCCGAGAAGCTATGGCTACAAAATCGTCTAGCCCTTATCCAATTGGCCGTTCATCAGACATCTGAATACTATACACTGACTAGCGGCAGCAGAAGCGATAAGAGAGATACCAGCAATCTAAAACTCAAGATTATGCGACCTTAGATGACGATGGGGCACGAGATGACCCTCCTAGAATATCATTTTCCTCGGTGCCAAGTCACGTGGAGGCTTGCAAGCAAATTGATTCCGGGTAGACTGGGAAGTCGAACGTCCGTCGCCCACCGCGCCATTTTACAACAAACTAATTGAAA